>CAWUPB010001159.1:1250000-2500000 GCA_963924115.1 Dovyalis caffra
AGAAAATATGTACATAAATAAAATTAAGAGAAAATAAATTATGTAAAATGAATGACTTGAAATATATAGAGGAAATAAAATTCAAAGTAATAAATTGCACAAAATAAATAATTTGGAATTAATTAAATGAAAAGATAAAAGACTTGGAAAAAAAATGGAAAAATAAACAAAAAAGATAAATTCAAATGACTAAACCTATGACCTAACTCTAAATCCCTAGTGGAGTCGTCATTCGGTCACTACCCAACTTCGATTGGCCTCTCAAAAAATATAAATTTAAGTAAGATTTATTTATGATTTTTATGATTTACGGAGGTGTGAGTTATTATTGATTTTGGGAGTCATCATCTAGAATTAAAAGAATTAGGAACATAAAATGAGTACTGGTTTAGAGATTCCAAGGTAAGGAGTTGGTTATGCTTTTGGAAAGATATTAATCACCCAAAAGCACTCATTCTCGAGAAAGGTACCACGTCTAGTTTAGTTTTAAAATTTATCTCCTAAGGTGCTTTTATTTTTGTCGGCTTATTTCCAATTTTAACTCCAAGTTTTTATTTCATAGGCCAAATTAATTTTTTATTTTTGTTTGTGGTATCTTATTGAACCAATCGTCGGATCACTTCGTCGGGTGACACGTCGGTTTAACATCGGATCTACTTTAAGTCTCGACATAACTAATATGTTAGAGAATAATCTAATTACTAAAATGTGATTGATTAATTAATAACATCCATCCCCATTAGATAGGAGGCATTAAATTTTCTTAAAACTCTTTTTTTTTCTTAATTAAACTAAAGGTAATCCATTAAAGACAAATGAGAAAAACATCATCGAAATCATTTTTTGTTCTATCTTTTTATTTTTTATTTTTTATGAAATCATATTAAATTAACGTCAAGCCTTGAGATTTAGGAGTCTTGTCAATTTAGAATCGGATTCGAATTAAAGTCTTGACACGATTGGCATGTTGAGGAGCGATCTAATTAACAAAAAACTATTTACGTGAAATGTTAAAAAAAATTAACCCAAATTGATTCCTTATTATTATTATTATTATTATTATTATTATAGAATTTTTATTGTTGTATAAAACATATCAAAATCATCATCCAGTCCCTAATAAATAGGAGACTCATTGGTCCAATATCAACTTTTACACCCTATATATATATATATATATATATATATATATATATTGTAACATGTGTAAAACTAAAAATGATTACAAAATAACACAATTAAATAATTTTAAAAAATGTAAGAAAACAAGCTGAAAGAGTAACTAAAAAATGACAAAAAAATACCCCTTAAAAATGACCAAATTGCTTCGTTGTTGAAAAAGACAAAAATGCCCCTCTCTTATAAAAGGAAGAAAGCGCCCATTTTGTTGGAAAAGACAAACATGCCCCTCTTGATGAAAAAGGATTAAACTAAAGTGGTATTTGATAAAATTAAAAATTAAGTACTTGAATCTATTAAGTACTGAATATGTTGCTAATAAACTATTTGGTATTTACTAAAAATGAAGTGCTTGAATATAATAAAATTATTTAAGAAGTACTTGTTGCTTGAACATACTAAGGTTATGTATATATATATATATATATTCCAAATAAGTTATTTTGATCTATTTAGCATTTTTTTCTTTCAAAAGAAAATCTGAAGCTTATCATTTATCATTTCTCAGCATCCCTTTTTATCTTCTTCTACGCCTCTCTCTTTAATTCTAAAAAAACTGACCTAAAAAATTTAAAGCCATGGCCTTGGATTTAGAGTCCAACATAAATCGAGAAAGGAACAAAATGATGACTGAAACATTATTTGTTAACGGCAACAAAGTAGAAGTCACTAGTGAAGAAGAAAGGTGTAAGGGAGCATGTTACGTTGCAAAAATAGTAAAAACTTCTTCCAAAACACAAAAGGCAACAACTTGGTTGAATATGAGTCATTACTTGCTGATGATGAAAGAGTATATTGATACTTCCATGATTAGGCCTTTGCCACTAAAGGCTAAAAAGTTCAAACCTTTTGAAGTTGGCTGGTGGAAAAGTGGGGGATAAAAAGAAGGCCATGAGATACACTATTGTTTTTGACAACCCACCTAACAAAATTGAGATTGGATCTTTAAGTTTGAGGTAGATTGAAAGAACAACTCTCGTGGATTAATTTACATGATTGATTCATTTTACCAGACAAAAGTATTACTAAATATGAGAGCTATATAGTTATATTTAAAAAATTTTAAACATATTTCAATTGAGCATGTTAATAAAAAAGTTTTAACTTAAAAAATTTAACTTACCTAATTAAATAAATTTTAACTGAACTTAAATTTTAAATATGAGATTATTTAAATTATCAAATAAATTTTTTATATTAAATATTATAACTTATTTTTTAAGTTACTTAAAATAGTTTGCTAAACACACCCTAACCCTACTCTTATAAACAATGAAACTTCCTTCCTTGACCTTCTCTTCCTATCCTTCTCGAGAACAAACATGTCCACATCATTTAAAACAAAGGCCATATGTTTTGAGGGAAAGACTAATACTACTGGCAGTAGCCTTTTCCAAATCCCCTAGCAACACAAAGCTTCATTCTTTCACACTTTCTCTCTTTCTTCTACTTTCTCTATAAAAGAAAGATATGAGAGAAATCTCTCTTTCAAATCAAACAATCCCATGAATAGGTTATAGAAACAATCAAAATCAAGAGAAAGAAAAAAAAAAAGATGCTAAAAATCTCCCTCCGTAATCCAACCAAAGACCTTCACTCTTGTGTTTTCATTTCAAGGGGGACAGGTTTGAAGATGGCATTATGGTCATAGGTTTGTAACAGGTGATAGAGATGGTCTGTGGGGGGTGACAGAGGTGATAATAGGTTTAAAGATAATAGGTTTACGACTATGAGATGGGGCTACTGGTGTTAATTATTGTAGGTGTTGAGTTGAGCGGGGGAAAAAGAAAAATGGGTCGATTGTACAAAAGGGAGAGCGAAATGGGCTAATGGGTTGGTTGGTGTTTTTAGAGTTTGGGCTAAAGGAGATTATGGCTGCTAGAGGGTGAAGGATGCAATAATTATGGATTTGTAGTGAGTTTGATGGTGACTGATTGAGGGTTTGTTGGATGAGGGTTTTGGCCTGTATGGTGACCTAGGGGTTGCTGTGAGAATATCGAGTTTAATGGAGGTTAGTGGCTGTTGTTGTAAGGAAGACCGATGGCAGAGGTTGTGATGAGTTGTTGTTTTGACACTGATCAATGGTACTAACTGTGATTCAATTGAATGAGTGTTCAGGCGAAGGATGAGGAGAAAACGGGTTAGGTGCACTACTTCGATTTTGGTGTCTCTAGGTTAAACAAGCTTCGACAATAGCTGGAATGATGAAAGTGATGCTTGGCGGTGATGAAAGGAGGGCGATAAGGTATTTGATAGTTGACAGCTAATGGTAGTGGATGTTTGGGTGATTTCGGGTAAACTAGTTCAAGATCCAAGTTTTTGAATTTTTGGTTTCTTTTAGGAGAGGATTGTCTGATGTGAAAGAGCTATGGGTTATAAGTTGTCATGGGATTGCTGTTTAGACTTGGGAGGGAGGAATGAAAAGTTATGGTGGTGGTTGTAGAGGTGGAAACAGTTAGAGCTTGATGATGAACCCGGATTGTAGGTTCAGCCAGATGAAAAAGATCATAGGAGGGGGAAAAATTTAGTGTAATTATTTTATTAATATTAGGGTTGCTAGGTTGTCTTTGGGGCTTCTTACATTTTTTCTTGCTAGGGTTTTTTTTTTTTTTTAGGTTAGGTTAATAATTCTGAAAGCTCCCTTAAAAATGAAGGGAAAAGGGTCTTTATATAGGGTTTTTTTTTAAGGTTTGGGATAAAATCAATTTCAAGTCCTTTTTTGAATTATTTTTATCAATTTCAACGTACATGTTATTATTTATCTCTAATTAACTCATCATTGAAATTATTTAATCTATATTTTTTGGATTTCTTTTAATTTTGCATCGATTAATTCTCAATCAAGTTTCTTGATTTTTTATCCCTTTTCAATTACATCCCTAATTGAATGTCATTTGGTCCTTGCTTTTCACATCATTTTTTATTGGATCCCAAATCATATTCTTAATTTTCTCATTCTTCTTTTTAAATTAAAAATGGAGAATAATTCTAAGAAATTAAAATTCTAAAAATGTATAAAAATGCTTGAAAATCGTAAAAAGGTCAAACTATGCAACATTTCATTTTTTAAAATTCTTGAATTCTTCTTGTTTTTATATATGAAAATAAATAGGGTAAAAAATGGGTTATAACATTAGCGGCAAACTCTAATCCGTCGATATTTTCAAATTTTCTTGTTGTGTAATGAATTAGTGCTGACGCTTCATTTTTGAATTGTTATTTTTAAGTTTTTATCTTAACAATTTTCATTCTTTAGTGATACTCTCATAAATATTATGGAGTTCATGACAATTAACTGCATTTTTTTTACTAACTTTAAAATTTATTGTCTTTTTTTTAACTTATATTAATCGTATTTGCATGATCCTAAATAATATAAATTTGTTCCACACCTAACTCATCTTTCATTCTCTAACGGGCATGGGCTAATCATTCATGTATTGAAAAATTCTGATTATAATATTATTGCATCTAAACATATTTTTCTTTTCAGTTAATTCCATCCAACTAATTTTATGTTTTTTTTTTTGTCTTATTTGAAATAAAATTGATAAAATTAAAAAGTTTGAAAATCAATTGATAATAGTATCATAAATTTTCAACTAATTGAGGTTTACTTTCGTCCTCATGTAGGCTGTATATGGAAATATGGCGTCATTCATGCATAGCCCTTACATTGCAAGACGACAACTTTCGTTTTATCGGAATGGCTACATATTTCTATCTCTTTTGAAGTAAACAAAACTTTTAGGAGGGAAGAATTGAATGGCAAAGTACACATCAAACACAAAATGGGTTTACCAATATCGAAACTCGATACAATATGAATTTTTTTTCGAGATCCTAAGTTTTTTTCTATATAATTTAAGAGTTTTATTCTTATGTTATTGTTGTTGTTTCAAACACTAAGTTGTCATTAGGTGGAGTACACACATGATAAGTTATCATTGGCTAAGATCTAAAACAATATCGGAATAGGAGTAAAAATCTTAAATTAGACAAAAAAAAAAAAATTAGTCTCAATTAAAAAAAAATCTGAATTATATAGGTTCTCAATATGCCTAAAATCCAACACAAAATTCTATTAATAAACTATGAAACATAGGCATTAAGCAAAAAAAAAATGGAAATTAACCATTGACCAGCCAATTCTGATCACATATTCTAATATTACACATAGCAATCACATTCAACAGAGCATACCACCCTCGTTTATTCCTTGATATGGCCTAAATTTTGGAAGCTCAAGCACGTTCTCTTATCAGAACTAAACCATATCGAAAACCCATTTCAATATTAATGCCTATTCATAAAGCTTGTGTATCTTCAATTAGCTTCTGTGCATTAGAAGCAGTCTGATCTGGATCCATAAGGATGGCAATCTTATTGAAATAAAAGCTATGACTCATTCCATCACTACAAAAATCAATTAATTGATAATAGTATCATACATTTTCAACAAATTGAGCTTTCCTCAATGAATTTTTACTTCTTTTTTTTTTTTTTTTTTCCTCATGTAGGCTCTACATAGAAACATAGTGTAATTCATGCATAGCTCTTACATTGCAAGATGACAATTTTCATTTTATCGAATTGGCCGCTTGTTTCTTTCTATTTTGAAGTAAAAGACACTTTTATTCGGAAGAAAAATAATTCTAGTACAGCACCAACAATGGAATGGCAAAGTACACCTCAAACACAAAATTCCATTAATAAACTATGAAACGTAGGCATTAAGGAAAAACAAAAGAAGGGAAATTAACCATTACCAGCCAATTCTTATTACACATTCTAATATCTCACATAGCAATCACATTCAACAGAGCATAACACCCTGATTTATTCCTTGACATGGCCTAAATTTTGGAAGCACAAGCCCGTCCTCTTGGCAGAACTAATCCATATTGAAAACCCATTTCAATATTAATGCCTATTCATAAAGCTTGTTATCTCTTCAATTAGTTTCTGTGCTTGAGAAGCAGTCTCTGGATCCATGTCGATGGCGGTCTTATTAAAATAAAAGCTATGACCCATTCCATGATTCATCATTACCTCAACTTCCTTGCCAGCTTTCTTCATTTCCTCAATGTATTCCAATTCACCGTCGCGAAGCAAATCAAGCTCCGCCACCACAATCAACATTGGCGGAAGCGTCAGATTGGCTAGTGGTGGTGCTTCTGGACCCATTGGGGACGTAATTGGATGGTCCCTAGTGCTACCAACAGGCAAAGCAAATGACATGAACTTGTTTACCATTTCACGTGTTAATAATGGATTGTCTGGTGATTCCAAAAGTGATTTACTCGGCTCGGATCGCATGAAACCAGGGTGTATAGCCACACCACCACCTATCCTCAACGGTTCAATGTCATCCGACCCGGCTCGAGCTGCTACTTGATGAACTAAATTTCCACCAGTGCTATCCCCAACTAAATATATTCGGCTAAAATCCGCGTAGCCTGTGATCCATTGATCGGATAATTCACCACGAGAAATGGCCCGAAGCCATAGAAATGCAGCATAAGCATCCTCGCTTGGAGCCGGGAGCTTATGCTCTGGGGCACGGCGAAGGTAAACCGAGACACAAATGGCTTGAGCAGAGCGTACAAGCCATGTATAGTAGTGGTAGTACATGTACATATCCGGTTGGCTGATACAATAACCACCACCATGAAAATGAAGGATCACAGGAAGCTTGCCCTTGTTTTGGCCATTCTGGTCCTTCTCTGGAATGTATATCCGGACAGCAAGGCCGCTCTTTGGATCAATGGTTTGGTCTCGGATAGCCACCCCATCTTTGAAGTTTTCATGAGGTGGGACTGATTCCATCAAGAACCCAAGCTCAGGTGGACCTGTCCATGTCCGGTCAACAGTGCCATCTTCAAAAACTCGAAGATAACCAGTAACCTCATCAACGACTTTTTTGTTGGTGTCCATGGCTAGTTAGATAGCCTGTTTTTTTCTATTGAGATATATAGTCTTAGAGGGGTCTATTTTGTAATGGACAAGAAGAGGGTTGTTGGGTATGAACACTAGTCAAGTTTCACCAATTATTTTACTTCTATTGACGTTGTTGACTAATGTAATTTTATTATTCAGCATCATCAACAGTGAAATTTCCCATAAAATAACAATAAACTTTATACTTTATATTGTAACATACTATTCATCACTTCAATCATTTTTAAAAAAATTACTAATAATAATTATTGATAATTGGTGAAAGGTGCAATGAAATGAAAGCTATATTGATAATTGTTGAGAAAAAAATAATAACAATAATAACAATAATAATTTAGTTTATGAATTTAGCAATATTCCTATATTATAAAAGAATCTATTATTATTTTTTTTTTAGAGCCAAGGTTGGGTATGAATTATTGATCCAAGTTTCACCGATTATCGATATTTATTATATAATAGTTATTAATAATTGATAAAGGGTATAGTAATAAATTAGTAATTATCTAAAATAAAATAATAATTTGTTTTGTGAATTTAGTAGTATCATTTTATAATATATATATATATATATATATTGAGAGAGTGGGGTGGGGGGTGAACTACTAGTCCAGTTTCACCAATTATTTTTCTTCTATTGACGTTGAATAATGTAATTTCATTGTTCACATCATCAACAATGAAATTTCCCATAAAAGAACAATCAACTTTTAACTTTAGACAATAAAAGAATCTTTCCTACTGTTCCTCCCCCCACCCCCACCCCCCGGCGGGTTCTAATATTTTGTATTTTAGTGGGCTTTGGAATTTTGGGTTTTTGATTTCTTGTTGAAAAGATATTATTATTATTTTTTATTTTTTTATTTTTCGAAATGAGTAGTAAAATATTAGGTTAAGAATGGACAATTAAAAGTTAAAAAATAATTATAATAAAGTGCTTTCCTGATTTTGTATGGAATTTTTGTTTTTTGTTTTTGTTGTTTTTTAATAATAGTATTTTGTTTAGTTTTAGTTCGGAAAGTTTTGTTGTTAATGGAGCAGCAAAAGATCAGCTTAAACTTGGGTTTAGCCAAGTTAAATAGAAATTAAAGAAAGACAATGGATAATCAATTGTTATTAAGTTGTTTTACTCGTTTTAGTAAATATGGTTACATACTGTTGGCGTTTGCAATAAGAAATGACTTGTAATGCAGGTTTTTGACCCAAGCGATGTGAAGCCATATGAATTTGTACAGTCTGGTTTTATTTATTTATTTATTTTTTAAGGGTACCATCTAATTTGTCAATCCATCCATAACTGGTCCAATTTCTTATTGTACAGGTTTTCAATTTAATTTCTTTGCACAATAACTAATCTGGAATATGATTAATATGGGAAACACAGAGAATAATATTCCAGAAAAAAAAAGAAAAAGAAAAAGAAAAAGATATCCCTCTTCAAAAGAGATAAGAAACTAATACTAGTTGAATTGCAATTTATTGACAGTTTTCATATTAAGTGGATTGCACGACAGATATAATTTGAGTCACATCACAAAATTGATTTTATTATATACATTTGTCTATTTGTTGGAATATTTTTCAATGAAAACTCCAATTGAAAATTTTTATTGGTCCTAATTTTTCATGCTTTATTAATTGAACCTAAATCCTAAATTTTCAAGTTATCTCATTCTTTTTCTTTTGTCTTTATTATTTATCTTTTTGTTTTCTTTTTTTTTTTAAATTCAAAATGGATGGAATAAAAAATTAGGTGCTAACGAGTTGTTTTTTCTTTATAATCTTTACGATACAAAGTTATTGAAAAACAATTTTTTTCTCTTTTGCATAGAAAGTTTTGTAAAGAAAAAAAAACAAACAAACAAAATATGAGTAATTGTTGCTCAATTTTTTATCCTCTTTCATTTTATAGATTTTTATCTTTTGGTTAGAATTTTTAGGAATCCCGTAATTTTTGTAAGTTTAGAAGAATTACAAAAAAAATAAAAAATTAGAACTTGGGGTTCAATTAAAAAAATATATGGAGAATTGGAACCAACAAAAATCTAATTAAGGGTTTTAATTGAAAAGATTCTAATTAAAAGCTGGTTTGAAGAGAAAAATGAAAATATGAGATGACAAATTAAAAATAAAAAAAAATGACAAGTTAAGGTTTTTTCCAAAACTGTTATAACTCACACTTTATAAGCATCATTTGTTTTTCCATAACATAGAAGGAGACCATCTCATTTCATTTATTACCTTTTTTTTTTTCCTTCCAAGACAGAAAGTGCAATTTGTGCATCCGTAGGATCTAGAAACTATCAAAATAAAAAAAGTAAGAGGGGATTTGGTTCATGCAAGTATTAGGATAGGTACCCAAGATTTAATCATGTTTGGATAGATTTGAGTTATTTTATCATTGCATTAATTATTTTATTAATAATAAAAGAAGTTTTTCTATTAATTCTTATTGTTTATATTTGTTTATTAAATTAGAATTAGATAGAAGTTCATATGATATACATTTGCATTAGTGATTGATCGAAAGATATAAGACAAACACTAACTCACACAAATGATATCGTTAAATGTCCCAAGTCGTAGCATTGTCAAGAATGGACATTGACTATATGTGATTAAACTTGTAAATACTATGTTCATGCTATATAATAGCAGTAAGAGATCTCACACTATTTGACATGATGATGCTAAAGCAAGCACTTAGGCGATTTATATTAGAGAACATATCATTAGACTTGACTCACCATGAGAACCCATTTGGTTTAGTCTATGGGAATCGATACAAAATGAGTACAAATGGTCCTTAAACTTGAAGTCATCACAATTATCTCATTAGAGATTTGTATACTTTGACGCTCGTTTTGATGGACCCGATAAAGGGTTGCAAGTGGGCGATTCATTACGTGCACTATGAATCTAATGAAGGTAGGTGGATGACTAAGATAAGACATGTCGTTCCTTGTATATTTAAAGAGTTATCATATTGCACTTCGATGAATATCTGTTCAAGAAATATGTGGTCACAATAGGAGTACACCGAGTAGAGCATAGTTGGTTTACTTGTTAGAGCTAAGACATTTAGGAATCAAAGAAAACTTGTGTGATCATAATCGAATAAGACTAATAACCAAGTTCGAGATCACACTTGTAATAAGTTGACATGAGGACTTAATTATATAGTAACCATACTTATGAAAGGTAATTGTAGATTAATTAATCCTTTCAAAGAATTGAGTAGTCATGATGTCTTGCTAAAGGCCGATCTTGATTTATGTATCAAGAGATAAAAGATGTGTCTTTTACTCTTGATATATTACCAACATATCTAGGAGCCTATTAAGTCACATGCTTAATTTTAAGCATTTGCATAATAAAAGAGAAGCAAGATGTTAGAAACGATTTCTAATTTTGAAAGCTTTCTAGTTTGGAAAAGGTTTTCGAAAATAAAAAATTTCCTAAAATGAAAAGTTTCTTATTTTAGAAATAAGTTTCCTAGTTTAAAAGATAATTCCAAATTTAGAAGCAAATAATCTAAAAGGAAAATTAGTTTTCTAATTTAGATTTAATGATAATTTAAGAAATTATTTTATAATGTGGGTCTCTTAAAAATATCAAGCCTAATTTATTTGGATAGTCCAAATTAATTAGCAATTAATTAGGCCAATAGGTTTAATTTAAAAGCTTATAAGATATTTTGATGGGAGGATAAATATGAACCTTTTTGGATAACTATTAAATTTATTAGGATAAGTTTAAAAAGATTACATGCATAATAACTCCTAATCCTTTGAGGATTAGGAAGCAATACCTGAGTCCTTTTACTTTATCGGTTTTGGTAGTCTAGCCCACTCTACGAAAAAGAATTTAGATGGGGCGGCAAAAAGATGAAAAGCCGAGTGAATTGAAGAAAAACGTAAAGGTCTGGAAAGGAATATGATTTTACGAGTGGATGAAAAAGGCGTAATTAGATTTAAAGGGAGGTTGTGTGTTCCCTCGATGGAGGATGTGAAGGAAGAGATATTAAAAGAAGCACATATAACTCCCTATTCGATACACCTAGGAAGCACAAAGATGTACTAGGACCTACGACAATGTTATTGGTGGTCCGGAATGAAGAAAGACGTAGCTAATTTTATGGTAAGATGTCAAGTCTGTCAATAGGTGAAGGCGAAACACCAAAGACCCTCGGAAATGTTAAAACCATTGGCGATTCTAGAATGGAAGTGGGAACATATAACTATGGATTTCTTCATGGGATTGTCAAAATCAAAAAGCGGGTTGGACGTCATTTGGGTACTTATGGACGAGTCGACCAAATCGGCGCACTTTTTTCGATCAAAACCACCTACAAGCTGAACCACTACGCCTAGTTGTACCTTGATGAAATTGTAAGATTACATGGGATTTCGATCTCAATTATGTCAAATAGAGATCCTAGATTCACTTTCGCATTTTGAAAGAGTCTACACAAGGCCATGGGTACGAAGCTAAGCTTCAACACGGCTTATCATCCATAAAGCGATGGGTAATCCGAACGATTGATCTAGATTCTTGAAGATATACTTGCGAGCATGCGTTCTAGATTGGTCCGAAAAATGAGAGAGATACATATGCTTAGCTAAATTTACTTATAACAATAGCTATCAAGCTTCGATTGGGATGGCTCCCTATGAAGCTTTGTATGGGTAACGATGTAGATCTCCTATGCATTGGGATGAGATAGGGGAAAGGAAGTTCGCTGGGACTAGAGCCGGTGCGGCAAATGGCTAAAATGGTGGAAAAGATCCACCAACGGATGAAAACGACTTAGAGCGGACGGAAAAGCTACGGCGATAAGAGGAGGAAGGATTTGGAGTTTATAGTCGGTGACTATGTATTCGTAAAAGTTTCACTTATGAAGGGCATACTACGATTTGGAAAAAAGGTGAAGTTAGGTTCGCGATACATTGGACCATTTGAATTCTTGGACCGAGTAGGCGATAAGGCCTATTGCCTATTCGTTGTTGCCATCATTAACATAAGTACATAATATATTCCATGTGTCCATGCTAAGAAAGTGCGTAGGAGAGCCAAGTCAAATTCCGGAGACATGGCCATCAAATCGACTTCGAATTTAACGTATGAAGAAAGACCAATCCAGATTCTTGATAGGCGAGGTCAAACGGTTAATAAATAAGAAGATTAGTCTAGTTAAAGTTTTATGAAAAATCATAACCTCGAAGAAATGACACGGGAGTAGGAGGAGAAAATGAGAGGTAAATACCTAGAGGTATTTGAATAAGTCAATTTCGAGGATGAAATTCCTTTAAAGGGGAAAGAAATGTAACCCCCATAAAAATCTTTAATTATAAATATATTTATATGTCGAAATATTCATACAAATATACATTAAGTACGAGTACAATTGTAGGTGTCATTTTAACTATTTGGTGATTATAATATATTTAGCACTTATGTTGGAATTTTGAGGTGAAGTTTGGGAAAAATTAATTAATTACTATTTATTTTATATGAAGTACTTGGAACATATTATACAAGTGAAAAATGGGTGTTTATAAAATTTTAGGAATGTTGGAATATTTTTCTTGGAAATTGCCAAATGGAGAGAAATGGAATTTCTAAGTTTTAGAGGGGGAATTTTTAAAAATTTATGGAGAAAATATGTTTTGTTACATGAACTAAGTTAGTTTAAGGGTTTAGTCAGCTTAATTATTTAGTTAAGACACCTAAGCATATGCATTAATGGAATTAAAAGACAACTCATCACTTTGACTTTCCAAGCCCTCCTAATCCACCTCCTTACCTTCCAAGCTTCTTTCACTTAACACTTTGCTTAGTTAAATTTTGACACATGTTACATCACTTAAGAAGAGAAAAAAAATGAGGTACAAAAGTGTGGAAAAGGTTGAACTTAGTCTTTTTTTTGTTTAGGTCAAAACCGTAGCACCCAAAGGAAGAGAGAAAAACCAATTGTGAGAAAAAAGAGAGGAAGTCACGGCAAGGAAAGAGAGAAAAAGACAAGAAAGGAAAGGAAGGAAAGAAAAAGGGGAAAAGCTAGGGAAAAATCCTAATCAAATCTATCTAAGTAAGTGGGTTTCTTTAGTTCCTTATGTCATTCAATTGATGTTATTATAATTTGTTAAGCTTGTGTTTATGTTGTGATGTGTTTTGTTGGCTTGATTTGTTGATTAGGCTATTCCATGATTAGTAATTGCTATGGTTTGATTATGATGGTTAGTTGTGTGGTTATTTGTTAAAATTTTGAAAGTTTTGTATTTAGCTAAATCCATATATGGATGGGTGTGGTTAACGGAATTTGGTTGACAAAAACTTGGTGGGTGAATTTTGGGATTTGTATAGACTTGAATAAAATGGAGTATGAAGGAAAGAAAAATGAAATTTTAGGGTTTTCCTAGAGTCATATTCGGCCAAGAATGGTGAAAATGGACTTCCTTTGGATATAAAAACAAACACAAATTCCTTGCCAATTTAGGGATCATTCAGCCAAGCTTGAAAAAAAAAAAAAAGGGTTTTGGGTTTCACTAAATCAATTGGGTAATTACTAATTCAATTAGGCCCCAAAGAAGGATAAAAATAACATTAGAAAGGTAAGATCACGAAGAGAAACTGAAAATTGGACTGAACATTATTAGGAGCCTAACTTGCCCAAAAAGTGTTAAATCCGAGAGAAAAGGATAAGTTACACCACAACATGTGTTAAATAATTCAAAATGTCAAAAACTACATACCTTGAATGTAGAACGAATTAATATCTAAACATACCAAATTAAGTGGAAGAAAAATATCTTCGTGCAAATTAAATTCACAACTCAACAAATATCAACCGACGACATTTAAACCTTATTAGGTGAATGTTGCGATGAAGTGACGTATGACCCCGTGTGTGTTAGATATCGGAGACGGAATAATGGTGTAGGGTTTGGTACCGTAGTATCCTTAATACGGTAATCATAGCATCACGTGCATCACGTACATATGTCGAGGACGGACTAAGAAAGAATCAATTGGTTGAAAAGTGAGTTGTATGAATAAGTCTAGTAACCTAACGAGAATAAATAGGTATTAGTTGTCCGGATGTATGCATACTCTAAGTCGTGTGCCTACACTCGTTAGATGATAGACTCCGTTAATAGTAGCTACAACTAATTCCATTATTAGCAAAAGGTGATTCGATAATCACCCGAATTAAAAATAGAGTAAACTTACTAATACCCGTGGTACCCGGAATTAAAATTGATGAGTATGGTGGGAAGTCGGAAAAACATTACATATCACGTGCATCAGCCCACTTACTAAGCTTCGGCTCACCTCATTGTTATTTGCATGTTATGATAGGTAGTAATGACTGTAGTATTGATAAGGACGCTACCGGATCCTCCAAAAAGACTCGTATGTGACGCAAACCTAAGGGGATGTTATTTTGATTGTAATTCGGTGTTAGGGTGTCCGTAAATATTTAAACACCACTATAAATAAATTGTCATTTCTTTTGCTCGTGAATATTCTTGTCATGTAATTTATATTGTATATATTTTTCAATATGTAATATGTTGTTACGGTATTAGCATATACTTAGTGGGGTTTAATTCTGGTTGGACGTGTCGGCGTGACGTGTTCCTCGCCTAGCCATTCGTTTTTAGGTAGTTAGCAAGTGGGTCGGGGAGGGGCGCCATATTATCAACTAATAAAAAGGGCAAAAGTTCGGATTTACAAAAGGCCTTTAAAGCCACTTATGTCTAACATTCAACTAGAAAAAAGACACGTCACAAGTTTGTTCAAGGCGCTCCGGTTGCATCGTTAACATCCATGGACTCCTTACCTACACCACAAGACATAACAAATGAGCTAACGCCCAATAAGCTTGGTTATGCATGACATTTCGTAAATTTTCATGATGCATGTAAATACATTTTTTTTATACGAGTACCCCACTAGACGCCAAGTCTAGTCCTCTTTGCCTTTACCAAAACTATCCCTTTACCAAAACCTTTACCATTCATGCATAAATGATTTCAATGCATTTTCCGAAACATGTAAATCTATGCTCATGACGTAAATGAATAGAGTAATATACTTTAAGGCTCAATTAATCACAACACACATGATCACATAACACATAACAATTAATCAAATATTTACTTACCACATTCAATCACATAATACACATCACATATATGGTCATTGTGGTGAGTTCAACCATGCTTGCCTTGATTCCTTACCACTTCAACAATATTTTCCTTGAGCTAATCAATTCTTATAATTAAACAAACCACAATATAACCTCTAATTAAATCAATAATTCATCAAAATTCTCATACTCCACAAAAGTCCCAAAGCTCATACATCACAAGTCATCATCTTCCAACCTTTTTAATAACCAATATTCACAAAACCCCAATTCCGAGCATAACATCACATAATTTCTCAATCAATGAAATCTAACCATTTAAATCTCGGTTTGTCTTCATAAAACACAAGCCCAAAGCAAAAAAATCATTAGTTAATCAATTAAAACTACTTAATCAACTTTTTCCCAAATTGTGTATCAAACCTAACTTCATCAATATCACTTCGAAAGACTCATCATTATCACTTCAAAAGACAAACTCATCACAAATCAACATCAAAACACCACATAACATCCAAAAATAACTAGAAATTATGGAAAGAACATACCTTTCTCTTTTCGATTCAAAATTATCCTCTAGAACAATAACTCTTCAAGCTCTAATTTTGCTTAAAACCCACTTTGATCATCATAAGTATCTTAATACAAGGTTGTTTAGTGATAAGAAAGGTTGGAAAACAAGTGTGGAGAAAGGGGGAGTTTGGTTAGGTTATGAAGAAGAAGAAAAGGGGAATAGAAAAAGTGGAAAGAGAAAGAAAATAATGGAACCCGTTGGTTACAGACAAAGGCATAAAGAAGGGATTTCAATTACAACATGATCCCTATAATTATATCCAATTTTTAAAGTAGTCCCTCAACTTTCAATAAAACTCATCCATATCCTTAAATCTATTCAATTAGCTCTAAAACACCTTATTTTTCCTCAATCTCTAAGACACATATAATCCAAAACACCACTACTAAAGGAAAAAAAATTTTAAAAGATATCATTTATATGCACAATATATATAAAAACATACAAACACAAGCATACACATGCATAGTATGAAAATTTTATTTTGGGTGTTACACTCTATGTCTCACAAGATAAAAGTGCATCATGTACTTCTAAATTTATTATATATTTATCATATAATAACATCATCATTAGATTTTCAAACAAATTGAGAAGAGAGATAAGAAGTGAAATAGCTTTATCTTCTTTCTCAATTTTGATATCAACTTTTTGTAATTGATCCATTATATCAATGAACACATTCAAGTGCTCCATGAGATTCCTCTTTTTTTTTTTTTTTTTCGTTTTTGGCTTGTAAATTTGTTACTTCGAGTTGTAACTTGTTGATTAAACTCTTTGCTAGATAAAGATTTTTCAACTTTTTCTATATTATAAGCACTTGAATCTTCATCCATAACATTATTGATAATGTTATCAACAATATGGAGTCAAATTACGTTCACACATATTGATTCCAAGTCCTCTCATTCGTTCTCCTCCATCTCTTCTAGTTTTCCATCATTTTTTCTTCAATGCCTTAGCCAAACCCTATTCAATAAGGATATCCTTCACCATTTGTTACCAAAAAGTAAAATTTCAATTCATGTGAAATTGTTTTATGGTAAATTAAAACTTGTTGTATGCGAGATATTATTCGTGATCAAAAGTTAAATCTCTCAAAACTAAAATTTTGATATTAGTGGATGTTGTTGGATCTTTTCAACCTAAAAAGTTAGTTGAAAAAAGTGAAGTTTATATATATATATATATATATATATATATATATATATATATATATATATAAGCACTCCATCTCTGATCTCTTTCAATCAACGTAGGACAACCCTACATTCCTAACTGATAATAAAATAAAAGTAAGCCATATTCTAGTTATAAGGTATAGAGAAAGTCCACTTTGAAAGGAAAGGCAAACCTATTATTATTAGATGGCAAGTTTTTGAGTTTGTGGAGTAGTAAATTACCTAGAGGCTAAACACGTACAGATGCCGGACCAATGAACAGAAAGATGCCAAAACTCCATTTTTGTCACATATTTCATATATCGTACTAGATAAAAGATGCCACGTTCAATTATTCAATGAATAGAACACTTTCAAGATGCCTGCTCGCATATTACACTTTATTCAGAGGCCACTTACCACTATTTGCCTTTGTTTTAGTGTAACTTTATGAAGCCACTTTCCTACATGATTGTAGCCTCTGAAGCAAGCGTCTCTTTGTAATAAGCTTCTTACCATCACGTTGCTATGTTCGTTTTTTAGCAAAGTATGACTTTTTGTATTATTAAAGCTTTTAATTATTGCTTTTTCAAAGTGGCTTCATCGTATTGCATGATAACAAGGATAATTACAATAACCTTTTTGAATATTATAAAATTATATAAATCATTTAAATTTTTTTGTTATTACAAAAATTCCATTTTGTATTTAAAATTAAAGGTGATCATTTGATTTTTTGTTTATCAAATTAACTAAAATCAAACCGAGGTTCGGTTTTTCAATTAAAACACCAAAAAAAATTTTGATTTTTAGTTAAAAATCGATTTTTTTTTTTTTACATGTTGTTTTTGCATTTTTACTTATGAATTTTAAATCTTTTCTTGGACCAAAATGAAAGGCCACTTTTTTGTAATTTCTTTTAATTACATCACAAATATTGATATCCTAGCAAATTTATTTTTTTATTAGTATGACCATATTTTACTTAATTTATTTTAAAAAATTCTTTTTTCATTGATATTCAAAAATATCTATTTAATTTTTTTTTAACCAACAGTTTTTTAAAAAAAAATTTGACAAGAACATAAAATGAACAAAAAAAAAAAATTAATTAATTAATTAAATTTAGAACAAAAAAATTAATTATGTTTTTTTTTTTTTTTTTTTTATCAAAACTAGAAAGATTGATTTATAATTTACTCTAGTTTTAACATCATGTCTCATTCATGCTAGTTTGATCAACACTAATCTCACAAATTTACCCAAGAGTTTGTTTGAGTTTGCTTTATATATATATATATATATTCGAATTCTTGCATCATTAGATACAATGGCAAAACACATAGGTCTGGAGATTGGAGATGCAATTTTTAAAATTTTATGCGTATTGAATATATATATATATATATATATTCGAATTCTTGCATCATTAGATACAATGGCAAAACACATAGGTCTGGAGATTGTAGATGCAATTTTTAAACTTTTATGCATATTGAATGAAAGTTCATAATTTTAGTCCTTTCATCTCTAATAAAGAATTCTATTATTTTATTTATAGAGAAATATCTTATTTAAATATCTTTTGTTTCTCTAAAAAACACTCCTCACTCCGCCACTAATTAAGAGTCAAGAAGATTTTTATTGAAAAAAGTAATTTAAAATATGTGAAGATCACAAATTTATAAGAGTTAAAAATTGGTATGAAATATAAAAACATATCAATTAAATTATTTATCAAAGAGCTTATAACCCGGTGGTAATGGTTTTTTCGGTGGAAACCGAATTTTAAAAAATATATCCGAACCGAACTAAAATAATTTTGATTTTTTTTTCCAAATTTTTTTTTGTAGAAAAGCTGAATCAAAATTGCTAATTTGGTTCGATTCGGTTTATTTATTTTAACCGAATAGTGCTCACCCCTATTTAAAATGCTCTTAAATTAATTTTTTTAAAAAAAGTTCTTTGTAATTAATGGGATTGTTTTAAAAGTATTAAAAACATTTTGAATATAAAAGAAGATTTTTATAAATATTGTTTTTAAAACGTGAATGAGGTTTCTAGTAAATCCTTAAACTTTTGGATGGCCTATGTAATCCTATAACATATGAGGATGCTTTTTGTCTTTTATTTTTAAATTCCTAATTTTATTGAATTAATAATAAATCCTCTTTGTTTTTTTCTTTTATTAATTCTAGAGTTAAATATAATTTAGTCTGTAGAGTATATCAAAACTAATTAACAGTCCTCATGGTTAAAAAAGTACTATATATTAATTTAATGTATATTCGTGTAACTCTATTTATAACTTAGTCTTTTAGTCAATTTTATGTTTTTTTTAATTTTTTTATTTAAAAAATATAAAAATTAAATAGAAACGGGTAAGATGAAAATTTTTTTATTAGGAAAATGTGGCATTTTTGAAAAACAATAATAATAAATGAGGATCGTCAATGTGATAAAAAAAAAAACTATTATTTATTTATTATTATTATTTCCTTATATTATATGGACTAATCAATTAGTTTCTACAAAACCACAGGGATTGAATTATAATTAGCTGTTTTTTCTTGAAAAAAAAAAAAAGGCATACTATTGTCATTTAAAAATCATTCAAAAGTTGATGTTACTGTCAGTGGTAAGAGCCCACCAGCACCTAAAAACAGATTCGGAAGTCACATGTATTGAGATGGTACAAAATTCTTATATTTTTTGAACTTAAGGAATTAATTCTATAAATCAACCCATGGAAATTCACTAAAAATGATATATTGAATTCAATCCATCCTCTTCCAAACCAGCAAAATATATATATATATAAACACGCACATAAGTTCTCCCAAGCTCCTTTTACTCAGCCAAATAAGCTTCAGCTATTTGCTTGTGGATAATTGATCTCCATGGATCAGGCTGTATCATCATCACCTTGTAATGGTATTGGCATTCTTGAGTTTCTTCAAGGAAAGAATTATTTCATCACCGGTGCCACTGGGTTTCTTGGAAAAGGTACGTAATAGACCTAGCCTCATGCATTTTCTTCCCTTTCTTTTTTTAATCTCTTAATCTTTCATATGGTATGGTTTCGGATCTGATTTAGTTTGTTATTTTGCGTATGGGTTTTATATCTACATGTTAGAGCCAGTGTAGTTATATGTATTTTTTATATATATATAATAAAACTATTTATTTATTTATTTGCAGCTTTAATTGAAAAGATGTTGAGAGAAATTCGTGAAGTGGGAAAGATGTTTCTCTTGATCAAGGGAAAGGACAAGGAAGCTATACGAAAAAGATTGAAGAGTGAAGTATGTTTTGCACATCATTTCCATTTCAGCCAAATAAAACTTTCAATTCCCAAAGTTTTAATTTATTCCCAATTGAAGTACTATAGATGAGATTTTTTTTTTTATTTTTTTTAATCTCACACACCCAAAATACATATCCAAACCTTTTAATAAAACTAATCTAATCTGTTAAAATTTAAATTCATAACATCTTATAAGATACTATTATTGTTGAATTATAAGTTCTTCGATTGATAAGAAATTTGATCCACTATTTTATTTAGATCATAAATGCAAAAGTTTTTAACACCCTTAAAGAAATTCACGGAAAGTCATACGAAGCCTTCATGATGAGCAAGCTAGTTCCAGTGCAAGGGGATGTTTGTGCAACTAATCTAGGCATTGATGCTGATACAACTAATGAAATTGCCAAAGAAATTGATGTGATTATAAACTCAGCAGCCAATACAATTTGGGATACAAGGTTATTTTTCTTAATTTTGTGTCTAGTAAAGTGTTAAAAAGCTTTCACATTCATATAATTTTGACATCATCATGAACATGTAGGTATGATGTTGCTATCGACATAAACACGAGAGGACCTGCACGTGTCTTAGAATTTGGGAAGGAATATTGCAAGAAACTTAAACTTTTCTTCCATGTTTCAACTGGTACGTAAAAATGGAGATCAAAGTCTCATTTGATTATTTTATTGATCATATTAATAACTGGATCAACGGGGTAATTAAATATGATCATCTTGTGCACATTATACAGCTTATGTTAATGGGAAAAGACAAGGAGTAATCTTGGAGAAGCCTTTCTGCATGGAACAAAGCATTGCAACCAGAGACACAATCACCTCAAAAACCCAAGCAATCTCTGTCCCTTTTTTGGATATCAATGCTGAAATCAAGTTGGCTTCTGTTGCAGTAGAATCTATTGAGAAAAATGCAGATCAAATCATGAGTGAGTTGGGGATGGAAAGGTATTGATTTAATCTCTTTTAGTCCCTTATCTTTTTGGAAAACCCCCACTTTGAGCACCTAGATGTTTTTGTGTCAAATCGTCATAGCCGGGTCCCGTGAATTATTTTTATTTTTATTATTTATTTATTTATTTTGTCGATTTAACCCTATATTCATCAACAGATTTAGACAATTCAACCCACTTGTAATAAGAATCCAATTTACAAACCAAGAAACTAAAAAATAAACAATAAACATCTAATTTCTCCAAGAATATAAACTTTATTTGTTAGTTGTTACTAGAATGAGTACCATAAGAGTCGTGCATTGATTCGATGAAGACGTGTGAAAATTGATATTCTTCAATATGAAAGTGAATTAATTTACATTGAAGAATCATTAAAGTATATAGAAGGTTGGTTGAATTATAAAATACCCCTACGAAATTAAAAAAGAAATAAATATTCTCATGAATTAAAAAATTCTTGATTTTTCATCTTAAACAATATGATTTTTTAAAATTTTTCTCTTTTATTAGGATTTCATTTAGAATTTGATGGAAAAGCTCATAAAAATCTTCTAAATTTCTCTTCTTTTCTCAATTAATAAATTTGTTTTTTTTTTCTAAATTGTTTAAGAAAAATATAAAAATCAAGAGGATTTTTATGGGCTTTCAATCAATTTTTCAACATAATTCTAATTAAAAAAAAAAAAAGCACATTCAAGAAATCATATTCTTTAAAAGATAAAATTATATATTTTTTTAGTTCGGAGGTAATAATCTTTTCTTTCGGCTCAAGTTTAAGAAGGTTTTTTTTTATAATTTGACCAAGAAGTTTAGACTATTTCAAAATTCTTTATCATTTTCGAGATGTCTTTTTTTTTAATGAAACTAAAGATACTGAAAAGATATCGGTTAATATTGAACCGAATATTTCAACAACTCAATTGGTTCAACCGACTTGATAAATGACTTTTGATGAAAGTAAAGAAACATCATTCTTAGTACCCTAAATCATAGTACCATAACTAACTAAGAATTTCACAAGTTATAAGAAAGATGACATGAGATCATAAATTCTCTTAAAAAAACATAAATAAATAGGACCTTCTATCAAGTCATTATCGGTATGTTCTTCTTGTATATACAGGGCGAGAATCCATGGATGGTGTAGTACTTATGAAATGACCAAGGCCATGGGTGAGATGCTAATACATAGCATGAGATTAAATATACCTACTGTCATCATCCGTCCAAGCATGATTGAGAGCACCTACAAAGAACCTTTCCCCGGATGGATCCAAGGATACAAGTATGCTTCCATTTCTCTGACATTCTATTCTCTCTCTGTCATAAATTACTTCATCAATTTTCTCATCAATTCTCAAGTCCATGAGTCAATTTCTTGACTTGTGATGAGAAAACAACAGGGTGCCAATCTTAGCAGCTTATGGACAAGGTCAGCTGCCGGGCTTTGTTGGAGACCCCATTACAATTGTAGACATTGTAAGTAACTATTTATTTCTCCAAACCATATTATTAGTTTTTCTTGTTTCTTTGATGATTTTCTTCGCTTTTTTCACAAAAATTAACGCTGTATAGGTTCCTATGGACATGGTAGTGAATTCAACTTTGACAGCCATAGCAAAGCATGGGATTGCTGAAAAACCAGAACTACATGTTTACCACGTCGCCACATCCGTCGCGAATCCGCTTTCCTTTTCTGATTCCTTCAACTACGCTTATGATTATTTCTCTTCCTCACCCTTATTCGACTCAAAAGGGAAGAAAATTGCTATCAGTCCCATGAAGTTTTTTGACTCAGTGGATAGCTTTTCCGACTTCATAAAGAATGAAGTATCTCAACGAAGTGGACTTACACCTGACCATAATGTTTGCATGTTAGATCCCAAACTGTATCTTCGAATGCAAGTGGGATGTTTCAAGGCAGTGCAAAGATTTATGCGTATCGCTAATCTATACAAGTCCTATATGTTTTATAAAGGAAGGTAAGAGCTTTACTTTCAATTCATCATATGCTAGCTACTGACAAGAATAATCCTGTCATTATGTGATCTAACATAAATGCTCGAATCAATAGGTTAATTTGTTTTTATATAATAGTTCTACTCTTCAATCTGTCTCTATATTTATAATTGTATTTACTATGTCTCTAAATATTGATTTAGTTTCCAATCTATTATTCAAATCAATTTTTCCAATAATTGATAAATTTTTTAACCAAAATATTCTGGATTGAAAAAAAATAATAATAAATAAATAAATAAAAATAAAAATCTTAAAATCACATTACCTGGATGTTCTATTTTTTTTAAGTCTTAAGACTTTTTTTTTACATTTCAATCAGAGGTATTTCTATTTTTTAAAAAAATTATTTAAACATTATTTAAAAATATAATAAATATAATTAAAAATATATTATCAGAAGTGAGACTTAGAATATTATACAAAGACATATTAAGATATTTATCTTAAGTAATATTATATTGTTCGCGTCTAGTTGATGTTATTGTGTTTATAAGTAAAACATTGTTTTTAATGGATTAAAAGAGAAATATAAGAAATGCATGCTTACATGATTTTCGGAAATGGTATGTATTTTTTTTTTCCTTTTTCTAAGCGAGTTGTTTACCATACATTTTTATTTTTAAAATTAAGCTAAAAAAAATAAAAACTACCTAAATTGATACCAAACGGAGCTTTTGTTTTGTTTTGATGTTTTGCATGCTAACCAAACTTTGGGGAAAACATGGTTTCTCATTAGGTTTGACGTTACAAATACCAAGAAATTAATTGAAGAAATGTCCATTGAAGAGAAGAAGAAGTTCGATTTTGATATGGAAAGCATAAACTGGGAGCATTATATCAAAAGCGTCCACATTCCTGGGGTCAGGAGGCATCTTCTTAGACAGCCTCTTGTTGCAAAACTGTAATATATATAATAATGTAGGGTAATAAGCAACTTTTCCAATAGTTTGTCTCCACTTGTACTTTCGTTCCTAAGCAATTAATGCTTACATTTTTGTCAGATGTAACATAGCAACCATGGCAATGTACCCTACTATCATGTAACATCACGATCCATCACTAATCGAAAACCCTTAATTACTGTTGATAAAACTTACAATTTCTTCGATCATCTTTAGTAGTTTGGGCAGCTCTCTCTGGATCCATGTCAATGGCAAGTTTATTAAATTGGAAGCTGTGACTCATTCCATAATTCATAAAAACGTCTATCTCCTTCCCAGCTTTCTTCATCTCCTCACAATATTCCAGTATATATAATCTCGAAGCAAATCTATCTCTGCCACCACAACAAGAATCGGTGGAAGTTTCAGGGTGGTTAGTGGTGGTGTTTGTGGACCTATTGGCCACGCAATTGGATGCTCTCTAGTGCTACCAATAGGCATGGCCAATGACGTGAACTTTTTCATCGTTACTCTTGTTAACAATGGATTTTCAGGTAGTTCCAAATGTGACTTACTCGGCTTGTTCGGTATGAATCCAGGATGTATGGCTATCCCGCTTCTTAGACGTAATGGCTTGATATCCTCAAGTCCAGCTCGAGCTGCTACTTGATGCACTAAATTCCCACCGCAGCTATCACCGACCAAAAACACTTTGAGTAAAATCGGCGTAATTCGTGAGCCATTGATCAGATAATTCGCTGCAAGCATTGGCACGGAGCCAGGGCAATGCAGCATTTGCATCCTCGAACGCAACTGGGAGCATATGTTCGGGGGCAAGCCTAAGGTAGACCGAGACAATAACAGCTAGAGCCAAGTATAAGGCCCAGTCAGGTTGGGTAACGCAATAGCAGCCACCGTGAAGATGAAGGATCAAGGGTAGCTTAGCTTTAATTTGGACATTGCAGTTCGTCTCAGAAATGTAGACTCGGACAGCACGACCATTGTTTGGATCGATAATTTGGTCACGAACGGCTACGAATTTTTCATGGCGTGGGACAGGTTTCAACAAGAATCCGACCTCAGGTGGACCAGTCCAAGTTCGGTCCACAGTTCCATCCTCGAAAACTTGAATCCAACCGGGAACTTCAACAGCAATTTTGTTGCTGGAAGCCATGGCTAGCATAGCTACCTTTCTGAATATTGTTGTGGGAATCGTTGTGCATCGAAGCCTAGGATGATGTGACCTTTATAAAGGAAGTGGGCTGGTTTTTGACTTGCCGAATCAATCATTCTTATCATCATTTTTCTTATAGACTTGAGTCAAAATAATCTAAATTCAAAATTTTTAACATTTCATTTAAAAATAATTTAAAATTTTAACACTAATATATATATATATAGAGAGAGAGAGAGAGAGTTTTTAAACAATTAAAAAAAAGCAACTTTCATAAGCTAAATTTAAGGATATATAGTTTCCTCTAATTTTATTACTTTTACTTTAATATAGTAATCATTTACACTATGAGCATTGTAAAGAAAGAGCAAGCTGTCATAATCCAAATTTTAGGATATATATTTTTCTCTAATTTTATTACTTTTATTTTATTATTATTATTATCTTATTTATTTATTTCATACTTATTTATTTTATTTTATTTTAGTATTTACTAATAAAAATAGAAGAAAAGGAAAAAAATAAAAAATATATATAAAGATATAAAATACAAAAAATTATTACACAATTGATTAAGGACATGATTGAATGAAAATAAAAAATAAAATTGAAATAATTAAGGATATAATTGAACACTTGAAAAATTCTAAAGTTAAAATTACAAGATATAAGGACCCAATTGAAAAAATTAAAAGTACATGGACTATATTGGCACACTCGGATGATACAATTGAAATAAAATTAAACCTATAGAGATCTAAATTGACACGAGACGCAAACAACAAGAAGAATTCAGAATCAACCCGAACAACTTATCATCCGAATCCTCCCAGCCACTGCCATGGCACATTGCCTTGTACTACGACACCCACTAGCACTCGTTTATCTTCATTAATGGCTAGAGGGACAAAACCGACCTACACCTATAGATCCTACTCTTGTAGCTCCTATATTTGAACTAACATGTACAATAAAAACATCAAAACAGTGCAAAACACAACACCCATACATAAAGCATAATTGTTTTGGCTATGTTTATACAAAGCCAAAATTGACAACAAGCTAGAGAGTTTGTTTTGTTATGGAGGGAATTTTAAATTTAAGGGAATTGATCCCATGAATACGGAGGGGGACTTCGGGTATAAGTACACGTTGAATTAAGGTAGAATAAAAAAGGAATGAACAAGTGGAAAATCTTAGAGGAATTAGGAGAGGATATTTTAGAAGAATTGTGAGCAAAAGGCAAAGAGAGAGAGATGAGGGATTTTGGAGAGAAAAAAAGAGGGGAAGTAAGAGAGGGAGAGTGAAAGGGAATTCAAAAGATGGACTAGAAAGAGCAATTGAAAGATAAAGAGTGCGAGAGAAGGAAATGGAGAGAGTGAAGGGAATCCAAAAAAAACAAACGAGCGAGTTGTGGGAAATAATTGAAAGATTTTGAGGCATGGAAACAAGGAGTATTGAGAGGATTTTGAAGAAGAATAAAGCAAGAAGAAAGCAAATATCGACCTTTTCGGAATAAAACTATTCCTTGCAAGGCTTTTGAGTACTGGAAACCGAAACACCATTTAGTTACCCTTCCCTATAGGTAGCCCATTTCGGTCAAACAAGCCGGTATCCACCACTAGTTATTCCATTTGGCAAACCATCCATTGAATGAACTAGGTAGGTCCTTTTTCTCCATTGGCTTATGTTCTTGCTTTAAACTTCACTCTCAAAGTTGGTTCAAAGCTGATTGATGATAGTGACATAGTCACCATTATTATGAAGCCCTACCTAGATTGATCTATTGGACTAATTAGTTTAGGACCATTAGTGTGTAGACTAGTAGTAAGGGATAGGTAGGTTAATTGATAATTTAGGACTATGGATTTAGTGTATTTGGAGAATTTGAAGTAAGATAAAAGTTAGGGTTTCTAGTTTAAGATGGGCTTGATGAAGAAAGAGAAACCTATAATTCAAATACGAAAGGAATAAAAAGAGTTTGAGGAAGAGGTCGAAAACCTAGTAACTCGTTGTTTGAGAGGAAGAAGACGAAGGGTTAAGGGGTTGTTATAACCCAAAATTTTCCTATATTTTTGCTATTTTAATTATTTCTCATTTATTTTATTTTATTTATCTCATTTTACTTTATTTTGTAATTTACTATAAAAACTAAAAAAATGAAAAAAAGGCACAAAATACAAAAAATAGTATATATAAAATTCAAAATACAAAAAAGGAAAGAAAAAAAAACCCATTCCTCTTAATCCTAAATTTCTCTTATAAAAACAACCATTTTTTAGATGTTTAGGGAGCCACAAGAAGGGCTAGAAGGAGCCTTCACAATTCTCGTCTCAAGAAAACCTAAAAATATAGTATCCGAAAATAAAAGTTAGGTAGCCACCTTTAATGAAAAAGAATGGCCGCCATGGCTCTTCAAACCATATCATCTTCCTCCATCCTTTAAGCTTTCACAAACCACAAAAATAAAACAGCTTCGTCTCTTCCATAAAAATCCCTACAACAACGGACCAAATCTTAACACCATTCACAAACCCCAACGAAGCCTACCTTCAAGCTATTGTTTGCAAGGAGAAATCAAAGAAGAAACCCGTACACTCGGCCCTCTTTTCCTTCTAACTAACTATCATCCTCTAAGCACAAGCATCACAAAAACACCCTCTACAATTGGAACCGCCATAGTTACACCTCAATAATGGCCTTCATCCGCACTATCCTAATCTCTATAAACGCTTCACTACTAGTAATAGGCCATCACCTCTAAACAGCCCTCTATGCCAAACACACAATAGCCACCCTCTCTACTAGAGACTCTTCCTTCACCATAAATTCTTGTCTAATCAACACACTACCCAACCATCATTTTCCTTAGCCCTAAACACCAACATCTCATTCTCACATCCACATACCTAGGTAGCCATCCCCACCACTACAAAACTCAACAATAGTAGCAAGCCATAAAAGTCACACCTATAAAACTCAATTATAGTAGCTAGCCTCATTGTCCTTCTCCTTCGTTGTCCATAAATCACCATAGCCACTAAGCTTTACCTAAGTCTCTCTTACTATCACCAAACTCTAACCCGGAGAAAAACCACACTACATTATCCATCATAACGAGTCCTTCTCCACACCATAACTAAGCCACACATTCTCTTACAGATCAAGACTAAAACACTTAGTGTGCATACCCCTTAAATCACCACGGTTGTCGTCTCCTATTCTCATAACCACATTACCCGTGGGTAATGTATTCCGCTCCATATCATCCTCACCCATACAAAGCCATCCTCCATCAACACTAACACAACCCTCACCCCTACCTTCACCCGCAAATCAAACCTCATTAACCACCATAGTCATCTAAGTACTCGGACCCACCGTCAAACCTTCAATCACCCTAAGCTCATCCGAGTCTTCTCATCCTTCCATCAAGATCGAAACCTATCCGACTACCTTCTTTCTCCTTTATCCACCTTCACAACCTTTTACTCATATGATCGTAACAACCGTTTGACCCATCACATAAATCCCCATCTTTGATTGCGAACTAACATACTTTTGATAAAACCTAATGTTTACCCAAAATCCCACTTTTAAATCCTTAAAAACTAATCTTTACATTCGAAGCAAGATGGTGTTAAATCAAGGTAGTCTATCTCGTGCACAAGATCCCACAATTATGCCATTTTATGGGGGGTTTTTAAGAAAACCCACTTCTTATTTTAGTTAAAGAACCAAGCCTCTAGGGAAACTTATTGAGATTGTAGGATTCAAGCTCTTAGCTTATGGCTTTGATGGTTCGAGTGGTTTCGAAAATTTTTGAGTGGTGATAGAGTTTTCAAAGTTGATCAAGAGAAGAAAATAAATGATGGTGTGGAAGAGAGTAAATGTTGAAAACTTTTGGGTTAACTTATCGTAGGAAGTTAATGATCGGGTAGAAGGAGAAGAAGGAGAAGCATGAGGATCTTGAAGAAGTTTTTTCGGAAAATGGGAAAAGGCGAGAGAAAGGGAAAGAAGATAGAAGGTAAACTTTGTTTGCTTAATTTAATTTGAAAGCTCATGTATCAACTTTGGTAAAAAGAAAGGGCTGGATTGTCCAACCCGTGTGAGGGGCTAGACTTGTCCAGCTCGTGGGATAAAAGGTTGGACTATCCAGCCCCTCGAAAAAAAAGAAAAAAAAAGAGGGAGTTGGAACTAGTTCACTTCTCCCTAAAAAAAATAAAAATAAATGAAAATAAAAAAAAATTATAAGATAAAATATAATGCTAGAGTGAAAGTTGGTCTAAGAAAATAAGGATTAGGCTTTGGCCCAACCCATGTTTATTAAGGCTATGTGGGGTTTGGTTTAGCCCATTATTGTCCCAATGGGTCCATGGCCCATCTAAAAAAATGATCCAATGTTTAATTTCAAGGCTTTTTTCTTCTTTTTTTTAAAAAAATTTTAAGCTCAATTTATTTTGAATATATTTATGCATGTTTAGTTTACGTACTTAATATTCTAGTTTGCATTGAATTTATTTTAACAAATCTTAAGGAATTTTTTATGTTAGGATTTTAATTTTGTAATTAGTTTAGATTATTAAAGGATAAGTGAATCGTCAAGTGTCCTAATTTCTAGGGACTAATGATGATTCTCTATCAACAAAAAAATAACAAAAAAATAATAAAAAATCATTGATGAAGTCTCCTATTTAATAGGGATTGTCGTTATCAAAAATTATCATTTAGTCGGGCTATTCTCCGACACACCAATTATGTCAATGCTTGAAATGGTTTCGATGTTTGAATCAACTCCGTCGCTCGACGAAGGAGACCGACGATTATTTCAATACAATGCCACACCTAAAACTAAAAAACTTAATTCAACTTGAAAATTAGAGTTTAAATCGAAAATAATTTGAAACAAATAAAAATACTTTAGGAGGTGAATTTAGAACTAAACTAAACATGGTACTTTTTTTTTTTTTCGAAATAGCACTTTTTGGTGATTAAATATCTTCCCAAAAGCGTAATCAACTCCTTACCATAGAATCTCCGAACTAGTGTTACTTTTACGTTCCTAGCTCCTTAATACTAGGTGATAACTCCGAACTTATAACTAAAAACTAACTCTAAAAATGAGAACTTATCGGGAGTCCCGTCCAACGTCGAGTAGCAACGGAATGACGACTCCACTAAGAACTTAGAGTTAGGTCATAAGTTTAGTCCTTATAAATTTATTTCCTTTATCTACTTTTGTAATTTATTTTAGGTGTCTTTTATTTTTCAAGTCATTTATTTTCTTGTATTATTTTATGTATTTAAATTTTTACAGTTTATTTTCTTTTAATTTTTATACATTATTTATTTATTTTTTATCGGGTTAGATGCTTATTTTGAACTATTACACACACCACGAGATAACCTATAAAAGCTTTGGACCCGAGCTAAAACTCGTTATAATTAGATAGAGAGATTAGGAGGCAAGTATGATGAAAGCCTATCGATGTTTTTTCGGACTCTCGTTTAGACTATAACTCGCCTTATACATAGGAAATGGTGAAATAACCTTCTCCTACCTCCTCATGTGTAAAGTTAGAGATTGAATTACGCCATCGGTAATTTAAGCGGTTCAAAAACTTGAAAAGACTTCAAGATTAGATGAGTTTTACCTAAACCATATAAAAGCTATATCTTATCTATTATGGTTGACTCGTTAAGATACAAAATATTTTCAAATGCTATATGTTCTAACTCTTATTTGTGCGAGTTATCATAAAAAAAAATCATGATAGAGAATGTTATCAAAGATTTTAGGACCAAATCAAAATGAACCTAATTGGAGGAGAGAGGTTTTCTACCCCAAATCTTATTAAAAATAAAAAAAAATCAAAAATAAAAACAAAAAAAGGTTTGATCTAGAGTAGATATGTTTCCTAAATTACCTCAAATATTTGTAGGAATAACATTTGATCCGGTTCGTCTTCAATATAAACTCTGTCATGATTTGAAATCCACCACGAGTAAAGTAAAGTATCCAACCCAGTTCATACCATGCATATATATACTTGTATATTTATTGTACATATCTATTTCGAGTTTGTTTTATCGGATCCGAAATATTGGCTACCTTGTCAAAACTCGACTCCTCTCTCAAACATGTAGCACTCAACTCTAGTGAGAATATATGAAAATTAAAGAGAGAGCACGAGTAGGAGCATGCCCACCAAAAATGACCCCATAAAGGGAAAATTGCCCATTTGTCCAAACTTCTTAAAAAGCACCGATCGCATTACTAAGTGGTAGGGACACATCAAAGCCAAGGCCAAACTCGGTTTTAAATTGCCTTTCACCCTTCCAATGCCAACTTATAGCTCGGGCCATCGATCTGTTCCACTCATTAATTCGAGGCAACCATATTCTCTCGCTAAAGTATCAATCCCACTAAACCATTCTCATGTATGATGGGCCCGCAAGTTCCACCGATGCAAAGTACAATTAGTGCATACATCACCGTTGAAAAGGTCCACAAGGCTAAGATAACTAAAGAGCCTAGTTTAAACAAACCGTTAGCAACCAAAGAATAACTCAAGGATACCCAAGACACCGATAGGCATGAGTCGATATGAGTTGCTAGAATGGACACGAGTATCGGATATGGCAATCCCTAAGAAACCTAAAGCTCATGAATTCCTAAGTATATAGGATCTCAATGTATACGAGTGACAAGATGGTCGAAGTTGTGAAAATCGTTGATACCCTTTTTTTGTAAGCGGCTAGGTGGATCCGTTTTGAGCCGATGTATGAGGTTGGATGGTGCCAAGATCAAAAAATAAAGATATCAAGTAGATACTTTCATCCAATAGAATAAATTTGATAGAAATGTTGCTCCAAGTTGATCACACATATAAAGCAATCAAAGCTGGAAAGGTCCCTAATGGTTTTAAGAAGAAACAAAGCAAGGATATCAAGATAAGGAATGGTAAAGTATATCGAGTTGAGACCGAACTCTCTCGATCTAGAAATCGGTGGAGAAATTGAGAAGACATGAAAACCATGAAAATCCTAACAAGCATCCAAAACCCACCATCTACCCAATACACCTCCAACCTAACAATAGCTCGCATTTTGCCAAAATCAAATACAACCATATCCAAAAACTTAAATACAACCACATATCAAAAACTAAAAAAAGAAAAAACATAACCGAGTTCAAAAAACCCGAATGCAACCATTTTTCAAAAATCAAGTCCACTAGTCATGTCCACCAAATCAGCCAAACCAATCCTATTGCCCCACTCAAACTTACCCAAACAAGTTGATTCCTTTGAGATGCTCTAACATTCAAAACTATGAAAAACTATGCTATGTCTTTTCTCACTAGGAGAAACATTCAAGCATTTAGTACGTATCGAGCAAATTACCTCTTCCTAACCTAACTCGATGAAACCTCATATTCCTCCATGGTACAAATCGGATGAGGGATATAAATGTCGATCATGTATAGCTTGGTATAACATCAATGATTCTCTTGCTTCCAAAAAAAGCTGTTGAATTTGATCATACAAGATGGGATCAGTTTTGGCAACAATCTAATTTTCCTACTTTTAAGGAAAAGCTATTGGGTCCGATCAAACAAGGTTGGATCGGTATTGATAATGGTTTGAATGCTCTCAATGTGAATATCAACCTACTCTTAAACCATCCGACCTTCCATGCACGAGATGGCAATACCGAGTGGGTTTAAAAATTTTCATGCGTGCTCATAATTTGTAATTTTGGTCTTATTACTTTTGTTAAATTTTGAACTCTACTTTAAAAAAAAAAACATTTTGGTTATGCATGAATGGAGTCATATCTTTAAATGAAAGAGTCACTCTTATTCACTTTCTATAATTTCATATTGTTTGATATGAAATCAAGAGATGCTCATTCGAAAGTATCATTTGGCTTTACATTTTTCTCCATCAAGAAAATATAATGGCAAATTCATTCAAAAAAATTCAAAAAATTGATCAAATTTTAAAACATGACAACCAGATGTTAGAGATAATCTTTCAATTTAATTAACAAAAAAAAATACATCTTTTGAGCAGCAAGTGATGAGGGAATCCCCTTTTTTTAAACAAAAAAAAACACAAAAAAAAAAAACAAAACCAAAAAAATATCATCATTGTTTTCCAAATACATTCTTGAAGGAAATTTTTGCTTGGAGAATCCTCATGAAGCCCAAAGTTGAAAATTGAATGATTAGTGCCTTAAATAATGATGAATAGTACATCTTCGGATCATGATTTCCAATTACATTCATCATTTTTTGTTTCGAGTTAACATGAGGGTTTTCCAAAATAATTTTCAAAAGAGGTTAGCGTTTTTCGAGCATAAGCAAATTAGTCGTTGAGATGAAGAAAGATCATCTTTCATATATCTCACAAAACTTTATCCCTTTTTTTCCCATTTTGAGCCTAATGATTTCTTTCATGATGACCCGGACTATGATCACCCCTCACACTAAGGGGTACAAAGCAAAGTCTATAAATGGTCGATGAAAATCTTAAAAAATTTTATCAAAAGAATCTCATCAATGACCCGAGAAAACAAAAGAATGAGAATGCCAAAAAAAAAAAAAGATGAGACTTCCCTAATACAAAAGTCATAAATCAAGATGGGAGTCAAAATTCAAATAAACGGACAATAAAAGTTGAGGTTTGGAAGTAAAGCCAACACTCAAAATGATAAAGCCACCTCGGTAAGCCTAAAAAGAAAATTTTTTCATGAAGTTTAAAGCCTAATTGATGGCTAAAGTGATAAGGTTCGGGCGATATCACCTAAAAGAGACTTCGTGGAAAATGAAGTAATCCTATGTCATAAGACCCTTGAACGCTTTTGAGCCTTTATATATCCTTCTTTCATGAGCCCGGGCCATAGCCTATATTATGTGCTTTTACAAGCCCTTTCGATCAAAGATAGTTTTGCTTGAACAATTGGATACTAATCTCAAAAGAAAAAGAAGAATGATTTAAAAAAAAATCAAGAAAACATGATCAGTTGGTGTGTTGTTTATCATTCTTTATGACATCAAATCATAAGTTTTTTTTTCAACTAACTTGGGGGAAAGAAAAACAAAATCAAGATATTCATCAATAATATTATCCTTGAAAACCATTTTTTCAAAATGTTTTCTCGCTCAAACCTTCTTTATTTACCCGAAATGGACTTATCATCAACCAATTACCTTCAAGTGCATCAAATGCTAGCTTTTATGCAAACTTTGTATATGTTAAACATCTTTCCGCTTACTCACTCCAATAACCCTCTTGAGGAAATTTTATCATAGCATTTGGATATCATGTTTTAGCTTTTTGATCAATCAATTTGAACGACTTCATGAATTAAAGTACTTTCGGTAGAACATCTCTACATTTCTTACAAATAATCTAAATTGTCTTAAGAGAATAATTCAAATTCATGACTTGATCCATGAAAACTTAATGTTTATTTAATGATTTTTTCTTAAAATATGACAAAATTTTTAAGACCGGTTTACAAATTATGATGCAAGCATCGGAAGATAAGCATTTTAACACAAGCGAGTGATTAGGCCAACGAACGATAAATATTTGATCTCGACTAACATTTGAAGGCATCTCATGGCCCAACTTGAATGGTAATTCATTAAATTAAGGACACTTGGGGGCAAGACCAAAGATCTAACAACTCTAATCGAGTTTAACAACCGATCGGATAATGGCATCACCTGGAGGAATAGAGGTTTAAATAGTAAATTTTTTAGGATAAATCAAAACAGATCAAAGCTATCAAGTAAAGGTGAAAGAGCAATCTTAAGAGAGGACAATGAATCATTCAAAGTTTGGTAAGCAATCATAGTAATTGAGCATGGTCTCTCGAGGGTAGACCACATTACATGAATGGTTAACCATCCTCAAAGTTTAAAAAAGTCCATCTACCTCAATTGGTTAGAGAAAGTAAAAAAGAATCAAATTCATAATGACAAGTGATCAAGGTCCAAAGGACAAAAATTTTTTGAAAATTCTACTGGATATGATCCAATACAAAAGTCCAGAATCTAGCACCAAAGAGGAAGTTAAGTGCTAACAAGACGGGGCGACCTATGTTTCTTATAAGTAGCTCAACTAATCATCATGTTAGGTTTTATTGTAGGTACATCACAACCCTAAGGAAAAGGAGAAATCCATAACAAATCCTAAATAATGAACTACCAAGGAAATAGGAAAGCAACATTTTTCACAAATCCACTTCGAGATATTGTCACCTCATAATAGACCACCGTCCAAGTGTGAAACCCAAAGTCAAACGACCACTTTCAAGTAAAGTCGATTAACTCAAATCATCACGACAGGTAGAGTTGTCTATACAATTATCACATCTTTCAATTTTTAGGGTAGGCTACCTTTAACAACAAGGCCACACATTACATGTTTAATTTTTAACGTAGGTTGTCTTTGACAATAAGATCATACATTCAATCTTTCATTTTTAGGGTAGGCTGACCTTAACAATAAGCCCAAGCATTACAAGTTTAATTTTAGGATATGCTACTCTTGACAATAAGGTCATGTACTCGCATCTTTTATTTTCGGGGTAGGTCGCCCTTGACAACAAGGCCATGCATTGCATGTTTATTTTTCAAGGTAGATCGCCCTTGACAAGAAGGCCATGTATTGCATATTTAATTTTCGGGATAGGTTGCCCTTGACAACAAAGACATGTATTACATCTTTCATTTTCAAGATAAGTTATCATTGAATACAAGATCATGGATTGCATGTTTAATTTTCGGGATAGGCTACCCTTAACTACAAGGTCACTTATTGCATCTTTTATTTTTAAGGTATGTTGCCGGTTGACAATAAGGTCATGCATTGCATGTTTATTTTTCAAGGTAGATCGCCCTTGACAACAAAACTATGTACTCGCATATTTACTTTTCAAGGCAAGTCACCTTACTAATATGGTCATGTAATGCATATTTGATTTTTAAGGCGAGACTACCCTTCATAATAAGGTCATCCTATCACATTTTTTCTTTTTCAAGAAGGTTGCCTAGAACAACCAAACAAAAAAATAAAATAAAATAAAATAAATTATTTACAAGCTTATTATACAAAATTATTTAAAAGTATATTTTTCATTTGACTTTGTGTCATAAGCTTTGTAAAGAGAGGCAACTGTCATAACCCAAAATTTTCTTATATTGTTGTTATTTTAATTACTTCTCATTTATTTTATATTATCTCATTTTACTTTATTTTGAAATTTACTACAAAAATTAAAAAATGGAAAAAAAGCACAAAATACAAAAAAATAGTATATATAAAATTCAAAATATAAAAAAAGAAAGAAAAAAAATACCCATTCCTCTCAACCCTAAATTTGTCTTATAAAAACAATCATTTTTTGGATGTTTAGGGAGCCATAAGAAAGGGCCAAAAAGAGCCTTCACAATTCCCGTCTCAAGAAAACCTAAAAATGTAGTCTCCGAAAATATAAGTTGGGCAACCACCTTCAATGAAAAAGGATGGCTACCATGGCTCTTCAAACCATGCCATCTTCTTTCCTCCTCTAGGCTTTCACAAACCATAAAAGACAAGTAGCTCTATCTTTGCCATCAAAAATCCCTACAACAATATATCAAATCTTAACACTATCCACAAACCCCAACAAAGCCCACCCTCAAAAGGAGATGTTGTTTGTAAGGAGAAATAAAAAAAAAAAAAAAACATACACCCCCGGCCCTCCTTTCCTTTTAATTGACTATCATCATCCAAACCAAGTATAAGCATCACAAAAACACCTTTTGCAATCGGGATCGTCATAGCCACACCTTAATAATGGCCTTTATCTTCACCATCCCAATCTCTATAAACACTCCACTACCAACAATAAGCCATCACCTCTCAACGACCACTTTACGATAAACACACAATAGCCACACTCTCTACTAGAGACTCTGCCTTCACCATAAATTCTCGCATAATCAGCACACTAGCCAACCATCGTTTTCCTTAGCCCTAAACACTAATATCCCGTTATCACATCCACATACCCCGGTAGCCATCCTCACCACTCGTAAAACTCAATAGTAGTAGCCAACCATAAAAGTCACACCTATAAAACTCAACCACGATAGCCGACCTTACTCGTCCTTCTCCTTCATTGCCCACAAATCACCACAACCACTAAGCTTCACCTAAGTCTCCTTTACTATCACCAAAATCCAACCTAGAAAAAAAAAACCACACTACATTATCTACCATAACGATCCTTCTCAACACTATAACTAAGCCACACACTCTCTCACGAGATCAAGACGCAAACATTTGGCATGCATATCCCCCCCAATCACCATAGTCGCCATCTCTCATTCTTATAACCACATTACCTATGGGTAATGTATTTTCCTCCCTATCATCCTTACCCATACCAAGCCATTCTTCACCTACAATAACACAACCCTCACCCAAGCTTTCACACCTACGCTCACCTCGCAAATCAAACCTTATTAACCACCATAGTCACCTAAGTACTCTAACCCACTATCAAAACTTTAATCACCCCAAGCTCATCCGAGTCTTTTCATCCCTCCATCAAGATCGAAACATATCTAGCTACCTTTTTCCCTTTCATCCACGTTCAAAACCTTTCACCCATACGAGTTGGCACAATCATTTGACCCATCACATGAATCCCCATCTTCGATTATGAACTATCATATTTTTGATAAAACCTAATGTTTACGTAAAATCTCACTTCTAAATCCTCGAAAACTAATCTTTACATTCGAAGCAACGATGGTGTTAAATCAAGGTAGCCTCTCTCGTGCACAAGATCCTATAATTATGCCATTTTGTGAGGTTTTCAAGCGGACCCACTTCTCATTTTAGTTAAAGAATCGAGCCTCCATGGAAACCTATTGGGATTATAGGATTCAAGGTCTTAACTAGCGGTTTTAGGGGTTTAGGTGGTTTCGGAGATTTTTGGGTGGTGATAGAGTTTTCAAAGTTGATCGGGAGAAGAAAATGAATGATGGTGTGCGAGAGAGTAAATGTTGAAAAATTTTAGGTTAACTTATCTTAGGAAGTTAATGATTGGGCGAAGGAGAAGAAGGAGAAGCATTGAGGATCTTGAAGAAGTTTTTTCGGAAAATGGGAAAAGCCAAAGAAAGGGAAAGAAGATAAAAGGTATACTTTGTTTGCTTAATTTAATTTGAAAGTCGATATATCGGCTTTGGTAAAAAGAAAGGGTTAGACTATCCGACTTGTATGACAAAGGGTTGGCTATCCAGCTCACTTAAAAAAGGAGGGGGTTGGAACTAATCCGAATCCCCCTCAAATAATAATAATAATAATAATAATAATAATAAATTATAAGACAAAATAAAATGCTAGAGTGAAAGTTAGTATTAAAAAATAAGAATTGGGCTTTGGCCCAACCCATGTTTATTAAGGCTACATGGGCTTTGATTTAGCCCATTCTTGTCCTAATGGGTCCATGGCCCATCTAAAGAAATGATCAAATGTTTAATTTTATTTTTTTCTTCTTCTTTTTATTTTTTTTAATTTTAAGCTCAATTAATTTTGAATATATTTATGCATGTTTATTTCATGTACTTAATATTCTAGTTTGCATTGACTTTATTTTAGCAAATCTTAAGGAATTTTTTATGTTAGGATTTTAATTTCGTAATTAGTTTAGATAACTAAAGGATAGGTGAATCGTCGAGTTTCCTAATTTTTAGAGATTGATGATGATTCTCTATCAACAAAAAATAATAAAATAATAAAAAATTTCACATGAAGTCTCCTATTTAATAGGGACTATCATTATCAAAAATCATCATTTAAAATCAAGATATTCTCCGACAAACCAATTGTGTCGAGGTTTGAAGTGGATCCGATGTTTCAACCGACATATTGCTCGATGAAAAGGATTGACGATCGTTTCAATACGATGCCACACCTAAAACTAAAAAACTTAATTTAACTTGAAAATTAGAGTTTAAATCGAAAATAATTTGATACAAATAAAAATAGTTTAAGAGGTGAATTTAGGACTAAACTAGACATGGTACTTTTTCTTCAAAAATGGCACTTTTTGGTGATTAAATATCTTCCCAAAAGCGTAATAAACTCCTTACCATAGAATCTCCGAATCAATGCTATTTTTAGGATCCTAGTTCTTAATACTAGGTGACGACTCCAAACTTATAAATAAACTTGTAAATAAAAACTAGTTTTATAAATAAGAACTTATCGGAAGTCTCGTCCGATGTCGGGTAATGATAAGGATCTTGATACCGTAATCGCTCAAGGTTTGATTTTGGGAGAAATAGCTAGTCTAGCTTTTGGATTTGAGAGGGAAGATTGGAGATCTAGCTATTTTTTTCGGGTGAGAGGCTAGAAGGATTAAAGAGGAGGAATTTTAGGGTTCTAAAGCAATGTGAAGGGAAACGCTTAGATGTTCGATTTAGGGAACGATAAATAATCTAGGATTTCGATCAATGAGAGATGAGGGGAATCGATCTACTTTTAAGGTGATGGTTTAGGACGAAGAAGAAGAAGATGAAGTTTGAAGCAAAAAAAAGATGAGAAAGTAAGCTAGGAAATTTCAATTTAGGGAAGAAGAAATGTTAGGGATTTGATTTTGATAATTTGGTGGCTCGCCTAAGAAAGTTGTTGATGGACTTGGGGTTTGGTCTAGGCTAAAGAAATGTGAGAGGGGCTAGGGTGTGGGGGTTTGAACGGGCCGGGCTTCAACCCAACTCATGTGACTAGGCTTAGGTCGAGTTTAGCCCTAGCCTAAACCTACGTAAAGAATAAAGGTCGGCCTATCTAGTAGACTAGCCTAATTAACTAGCCTACTTGGTTCAATGCCCACTAGGCCTAAAAGGCTCAATGACCATTTTCCTAGAAAAATCAGTTCTAAAATTTTAATACATGTCTTTTACTTTTATGCCTAGTTTAGATTTAATTTTTTGAATTTTTGAGTTCTTTATGCCTATTTATTTATTTAGTTAATGCTTAGTTTTTAATTTTTTTGATAATTAGATTAGGTAATTAATAGGTGAACGAGATGTTGAGTCTTTTAATTTTTACGGATCGATGAAGATTCCCACCAACCAAAAAACATAAAAAAAATGAAAAGAAAAAAAAGATAAAATGATAAATAAAAAAATGAAAAGGAAAAGAAATGATAAAGAGATACATAAAAAGGAGAGGGGGGGGAGAGAGGGAGAGAGAATGATAGGTGAAAAAATGATAAAAAAGAAAAAAGAAAAAAGAAAAAAGAAAAGAAAGACAAAAGAAAAAAAAAGATGGAAAATGTTAGGTAAAAATTAACAAATGCTCATATCTAATAGAGACCGATGTTAAGTTAAATCAATCATATTATAATAATTAGATCATTTTTCGGCATACTAGTTATATCGAGACTTAAATTGAATCCGATGTTAAATTGACAAGACTCTTGATGACGGGGTTCAATGATCAATTCAATATGATGTCACAAATAAAAATAAAAAAATCAATTAGCTTAAGAAATAAAACTTGAAATTTTGACTTAACATTAATTTTGGTAAAAATAAAAACTTTTATGAGATAAACTTTAGGACTAAACCAAATATGATTGCTTTCCTAACAAATAGTGTTTTTGAGTGATTATAATATCACATATCCAACTAGGCAATGAAATTTTAAAATAGTCTACAGCATAGAAGGCTAGCTTTCTTTTTTCATAGGTTGGATCAATAGATTCATAGTTGCTTTGTTTATAAAAGAATTCCCAACCCCATAATTAAAATTAAGATTTTCATTACCAAGTATAAGATTCAAATCTCAAAAGAAATGAATTGAAAATTTAGGAACATGCATGGGAGGATTATATATATATATATATACAGTTCAAGGCGCATTGTATATATACCTTATGATTAGTATTCTTTTTCTCAATAATTTTCTAAAATATATTTTAAACAAATTCATTTATTATCAAGGATAATACTCAAACCAGATCTATACTTTAAAAATTAAGAAAACCTGACATACCCTAAATCTAAAATCATCATCACGAAATGTCTTAAGTGGAATCAACTCCGATACAATACCATCACATGTTCTATTTATTTAAAAGTTTGAATATGCTTTAAGTTATCCTCTTTATAAAGCATTATTATATTCAGATTATTTGTCATAATCTAAATATAATTAAGACGACTTAATGCCGTTCGGTTTTTGTCGGTCCAAATCCAATTATGTAGTGCTTTAAGCCCACATCCAACCTCAGATTGTCTATTTTGGAAATGGGCTTTTGAGAAATAAAAGATTGTCATTTAGATTCGAGCCTATTTTTAGAAAATGGGCCTTTCAATTTCACTACTGTGATTTTATTCAATTTCGCACTGGGCTAAGGCCTCTTGAACTTGATGAGAGGGGTCACAAATTACAACAAAATCGAAAGCACCTCAGGGCCCAGATACCTGATAAGGTGGTTAATCGAACAAAGGGAATCCCAAAACCAACCTTTCGTTCTTCTTCTTCTTCTTCTTCCTCCTGCCAATGTTTAGATTAATTTTCACATACTAAAATATGTTTTGTGTTTAATAAATCATCCACATCCGAATTAGCAACAATGTTCCTTTTTCCTCCGACCATTATTTTACCGTTAGATTAATTTTCAAATATTAAAATTGAACATCTTTATCTTTTCATGTCTTTAAAAAATAATCTATGTCCGATTTAGTAACGACAGAGTTAAGAATTTTATATTTAGTTGGGAGAGATAAGTTGAGATGAAAAATTTATTCACATATAAAAATATATTTTTCTGAAGTTGTATTTTTAGAGAAGCTACTGATTTTTATTTTTTTTATCTTGACAGGCTTTTTTTTTTTAACTGTATAATAATAGTAAGACGCTTTCAAAATCCTAGTCCAGTTCTTTTGAGTCCAAATTGGTACATCCACCAGAGAATTAAAATAGAATGGAATTAATCTTTATATTGCCATTAATCTAATTTTTAATCTAACATTTGGTTTCTCCATACCAATATGGAAATTATAATATATTTTAAGATTGCATTTTGCTAAAAACCTAATAATAATAATAATAATAATTTTGTCAGCTAGTTGTTTGGTATTAATTGCATCAAGCAACTAGCTAGCTAGAGGTGGAACCTTTCTCGACTGAAAAAATTAAGAGACTAAGAGAGAAAAGAAAAGAGAGGACTCCTCTATCAAATAACATAATCTTAATGAGTCATGATGCATACACATATTTAACATTTCCTTTTCTCTTTTTGATTCAGTTCTTTTCAACAATAGCTTCGAGGATCCTGCACTACGTTCTGAATTTGTCTCGTACATTCAATGAACTTTTTGGTAATGTGAGTAGGTACATTTGAAACGAAGCAAAACATGATTTTAATATGTATTTGATGCAATTTGGACAACAAAAGGTGGATATGTGGAAAAATGTAGCCGTTTGCTTTAAATAGGATGATGTAAGGATATTGGTGGCAACTTTTCGATCGGTTGGCGTAGAACAAAACCACGAATCAAGAAGATCAATAAGAAAAAAAGATGACTGTTTCAATAAATCCATGAAAAAAAAGGCACTAGTTGCTGTCTTAATAAAAAGTTGGAAGAAGAGATCGGAAGTAATTGCATGCCATATTTTTTTCAACTTGTAAAGATTTGTGTTGGCATTGACATTTACAAATTCTACGCATATTCCACGTCTTATACTCATTATTTCTGTGTCAATTGCCTTTGTTGTGCTAATGACTAACATCACTAAGGAATAAATTGTATTTGCTTTAATGTTATGGTTCTGTGAATGGATTCCACTATCTTTTATTAGCCTCTTGCTGATCTTGCCTCTTCGTGGGAGGGAATTGAAGTGGTCAGTTCATTAATATTTTGTGAGTGGGACTTGCAGTGGAATGTGACATTATCACTAGAATTACTTTGTTAACTATAGGACTACAATTTATTGGGTTGTTGGGGGCATCTTTAACGTGTTTTGTTTCTTCGAGGTTGTAAAAAGTTTCTATCAATTTGCGCCAATGGATTGCTTTTGAGAGATTCATGAATTTCAAGTGCTGGAATACAGATGAATTTTTCAGTTCATTGATGGAAATTTCTTTTCCTAACAACATTACTTAAAACAGGCAACTAAGGAAGGGAAATTGAAGGCATGAAAGATCAAGCTGTCCAAAATTTGGGAAGCAGTTAAAGAAGACATTGGATTAATTCAATTTTCAATGGAAAAATAAAAATGTTTCTTTGCAAGATACAGTAAAGTTTTGTAAATCATCAATTTATGAGTATTGACAAAGTATTGTCGATAAAAATTTTTTTGGAAACCAACCTCTCTTCATTTTTTTTTTTAGCTTTAAAACTTTTTCCATCCAATATAATCATTTCAAGTCTCCCATTGCAGTACGGATAATTAATACTCCATGTAATTTTGAGATGATGACAGCAAATCCATAAAAATAGTGACTAAATATAAATGTAGTCATTATCAAATTAATGAAGCAAGCAAATATATTATATAATATTAACGAAGAAAGTTGGATCAGAATTCTCGAAACAAAGAATAAAAATATGGTACCTTTTCCTCCTAATTATATTGACTTTTTTTTTCAGAAGTTTTAAATTGACTTTTCTAATTGTCAAACATGGAAAAAACCACTTTAGTAATTCTTTAAATAAAATAAGAAAAAAATTTTATTTTATCAAACGTGAAAAAATAGATGGTAAAAATGGCTACGATTCTCAAGTTAACAGACGCAACCATTCTCCTCTCCTCATGAAAGATATAGAAGATCTATTAAGGGTCATAAATTTAGCCTGAAAAAAAAAATAAAACCCAAAGAATTTTCAATTTCAACGGGAAACAAAACTTTTTTTTATTAGATTGTATTAGATTTTTTGTTCGCGTTACGCTACGAATAGGATAAAATATATAAAATTATTTAAATTTGATAGTACTGTTTTATCGTATGAATGTATAAAAATATATAAAATCAAAGACGAAAAAAATATTTTAAAATTTTTTAATGTAATTTGAAATTCAATTTATGAGAATTTTTTAAAAAATTACAAATAAAGTAATAAATTTTAAATAATAAAAATAATCAATAAAAAATATTAAAACAAAATGGGATCAAATCATAATACAATTAAAATTAAAAATTAAAAAAATATAATTTTAAATTAATTATACCAATTTTGTTTTTCTGCTTATCTAACCGATAAATATACTATTTATCATATTTTATAGAAAGCATACAAATACTATAGTCTATTCAAGTGTATCTTCTCTTTATAGACTAATTTGGTCATCGGATAGTTGTCCAACCTTTAAAACAAGCTTTGTTTTGCAAATATATGAAGTCATCATTATCATCCTCTACTGTAATAAAACCATCATTTATTATGAAATGTCACCTTATTTTATTAAATATTCAAAAATATTTTCTTATCCGATGCCTCACTGAAGAAAAATAAAAAACACACCGAATTCTTAGAAAATCGAATACTAATCCGTTGTTATCATGATTCATCGTTTAAAATTAACAAGTGATTGATGATTAGATAATAGACATTAACCAATGCAGTGCGTTTGATTGTTTTGGAGAACTTAATCACTATTTTAATCGAGTTGTGGCTAAGGACGAGTACACTTGGTGTATGTGGAGAAACGCCTATGTTTCTTGTGGCTGTCGTGAAGTATATGTGGAGAAACACCTATGTCTATTGTGGCTGTCGTGAAGAGAAGAATGAGCCAATTAATATAGTAACATCTGTACTTCTAGGTCCAGAAAAATTCAATAAAAAAAGGTTAGAAAATGTGATAGGATTTCTTTAGGTCCATGTTAAAAAAGGTGGGAAGAAATATGTTTTGTCATTATCGTGCTTTATTTGTGCTGATGCTATTACTAATACTTTAAAATACAAATACTTTTACTGTTTCTTTCACTGTTCAATAAACAGTGTTTTTTTTTTAAAAAAAAAACCTGCTTTTTGAACCCAGCTGCCAACCCGTGTGCAGCAATTTGCTGCCCCACTAAAGTTGTTTTTTTCTTTTTCTGCCCTTATCGTTTTGCCTTATTTTCTTTTATACTACTTATTGTTGTGTTATTTTACCTTTTTGGCCCTTCGTTTCTTTCCTCTCATTTCTTTGTTTTTTCTTCCTTTTTCGTAACTTTCTCTTTTTATCCCATAGCATTTAATGCTCCAGCATGGTGGTGCTTCAGGAACTTTTTTTTGCTTGCAAATAATTGATGCATGTTAACTAAACTACCTTTATTTTTAATAGTAAATGAACTAATGGTATCCTTACTTTTTTTTAATAATAATAAAAATACTTTAGAGTTGATATATTAATATATTTTGAGTAAAATATAGCAAAGGTTTACACATTAAAGTGGGAATATTTTTAAACAAATTATTTAGTACAAATAGTTTTTAAATAAAATTTGAAGTAAAATTAAATTCTTCTATTGAATAGGATTAGATTTCTATCCGATTTGGATTAATTAAAAATTACATGCTTAGTATGAGACACCCTAGCTCATTTAATAGAAAAATTAATTGAAAAAGCTTCTTTATATAATTAAAATTTGTCGAAATTAATTTTGTTGTTTTTTATTTAATTCTATTAATTTTAACATATTCCTTGCCATTTATTTATTTATTTAATATATTTTTTTATTTATACTGCACATTCTAAACCGACTAAGTATAGTCATATATACATTTATATTAAAAAATTTAGATAATTGGTTTTATTAAAAATTAACTATGCATCTACATACATAATACTAATCATTTGTTATTTTTTTTTTAATATTCTAAAATCAATTTTTTTAAATTAGGAGAACCATCCAATGATCAAATATAACTTTTTATACTAATATTATTGATTAATTTGTGAATATATATATATATATATATCCAATACACATATATTTTTTTAAAAAAAATAGTTTTTTCATCGAAATTACATAAGAATAAAAACAATTAATTTGTTAATTTTTATATAAGTTTTTATATCAATTGTTGCTTTATAAAAACCACTAAAGTAAAATGATATTTTACTATTGATAATATTGTTCACACACTCATAAATTACTATTTAGATGCTCATACATCACTATTTTTTTCACTATTTAGGCATTTTTGTAACACTTTGGTCCTTAATTTTTCTATATATTTTTTTTAATTTCAAACTTTAATTGTATTGTAATTTAGTTCCATTTTTTTTTAGTATTTTTTTTAATTATTTTTATTATTTAAAATTTACTACTTTAATTTATCATTTTGTTTAAATTCTCATCCAATTAATTTAAATTATATGGCCCTCAATTTTTCTATACATTTTTTTTTCAATTTCAAACTTTGATTATATTGTGATTTGGTCCCATTTTATTTTAGTATTTTTTATTAATTATTTTTATTATTTAAAATTTACTACTTAATTTATCATTTTTTTAAACTTCTCATCAAATTAATTTAAAATTATATTTATTGACGAGTTTTGATTTATTTTAATATTATTCATTCTTTTGTAAATAAATACATAAAAGTTAAATTCACATTTTTTTCAAAAATCGTTATTCTCATCAATATTAAATAAAAATAAAAAAACTATTTGTTCAATTTTATGTAAGCTTTTAATAATTTTTATTTTTTTTCGACACAATCTTATAAAATATTAAAGCTTTTTTAAAAAAATTATTTAATTTTCTTTTTAGTTAATAATCCATGGATTAACAAGTATAAATCCTTTTTTTAAGGAAAAAAATTATGAAAAATACAAATAAGAAATAGTTAAATACAAAATTTTTAATTAAAAAGTTGTCAATATTTTTTTCACTTTTGATTTCATATGTTTTTCTAGATTCACACCATAAAATAGACTATCAAATTAAAATTATTTTTCTATATGATTTTATATATTTTATCCAATCTGTAGCGTAGTGCGGGCAAAAATCGAGTTACCACTAAGGAATCAAAGGATCTATTACGGTAATTATGGTAATTGTTCTGTGATATATCACATATCAATTATCAAATTTAGAATTTAATGGTAAAAAGACATGGGCACGCATACACACATAGCCCACACACACACACACACACACACACACACACACACATATATATATATATGCACGTGCCCTTTGATGCCCGTGCTCTTTTACCATTCTTTTATAAATTCTAAATTTGGGATTTTCTTCATTTAGAATTTAATTAGGTGTTCATTTTTCTATCTTTATTTATGGGCTTATTATTGGATTTTTCTAATCAATCCAAAGTAAGGTGATTGCCGGACGAAGCAAGGCTTCGTCTCTCAACCGAATTAGTCATTTGGTCATTGGAATTCAATTGAAGGGATGAATAAGAGGGCTTAATGCTCATTGGTAGATTGGTTGCCTAAACCCTAACCTCTTATATAACCATAAAAATAAAATGACTAAAAGTCTTAGGTCCAAGTCTCCTTCAAACCATATAATAACATCCTAATTTTTTCAACAATTTCTTCTTCTCCTTTAGGCCAAAATTTATAGGTGTGAGTGGTGGACTTTTGCTTGTTTTAACTTGATCTCCACCTCTCATTTGGTCTAATCGTTACCCTCATTTTCCCTTTTAATCCTAGTTTTTCATTTGGTTAAATCTCCACCATCAATTCTTCTTTAAATCCTAACCCTTCATTTGTTTGATCTTTAGCCATCCATTTGGTTTCATCATTTAATATCGAGGTGAGGTGGAGGTTAAGGTGAAAAGATTTGGCTAAAAATATCAACTTTAGTTCTTTGATTTATCATATTTTTTCAATTTAATTCCTACTTTTAGTCCCTTCAATTTTAATTAACTACTTTTAGTCATTCCTTAAGGCTTTTCCAACATCTTTATGCCTCTTTAAATTTATTTCAAAACTTATTTGAGGGCTAAAGCTTTTAATTTTATTCAATCGAATCCCTAATTTTATGCAATGAGGTCATTAACCTTATGCAATTAAATTTATATGCGCATAATTAATTTCACACGCATTCGAAAAATAATTTATTTTCATAATAAATTCATACACTTCTTATAGTAATTTATTTATCAATCACATAATTTTTATGCACTTATCTAAGCACTCAAAATAATTATTTTACATAAAAGTGCATTATTCACCCACAAAAAAGTCAATAAAATATTTATTAAACACAGAAAAATTTACTCAAATGCACCGAATATTCTAGCACCCCTCTAGCAATTTTCTATGCACATAGAATAGTTTTCACATATATTTAATATGCATTAATTCATTTATTCGTAGGTTCGGGATATTACACAATATGATTTGTAGCACTAGTGTCTACAATCTAAATATGCTTATATGCGAAAGTATTTAATGAAAAATTCTTGGTGAGAAAAGCATATGTTATAAATGAACAAATTGGATTTGAGACATGTTACTTGTAACATTGGAAACCGAATGAGAGTTGACAAGTGTAGAAGTTGATACTCATGAACTTTGCTCATTGAGGAGGGCTATAAGTTTCGATACTAATCTTTAGTCAAGGATATCTATGCAAGAAAATCATTCAAAACTAAAATTGGATTATCAATATCTTTTACCGAATCCACTAAACCGAGTCATATTTGTTACCTATATGTCAAAAAACAGAATTAGCAAATTTGTTCATGTTGAAACTAAACTTTGCTTGGAAAACCAATTAGTTTATAACATTTGTCCTTAGTATGTTCAGTCTTCTTACAATAATCACATACCAAATCAAAGTCCATTGATAAATCTAAACACATGATCTTTATGTTGCATAATTGATAAATTTCGAAAGCATTCCTCCTTACATCCTCCACAAAAACAATGAGGCAAGGGCTTATAGTTCCTCAATTCCTCCCAAAAACCATTCAACTCCATACAATACTCATCTACGGACCCACTTTCTTAAGAAATAGTACACAAAGATATTTGACAATTACGGATTCTTACATCATTAGGCTACAAAAATCTTTTTTTCAAAATTGTCAAAATTGTTGCAACTGAATCAATATAAAAGATTATAGATGCAATGGTTGGCGAAATTGATCTTGTAATAACCAAGTACTCGCTAAAACTAAAATTCAATAAAAATTTAATATTAAACACAAGGGAAAAATATTTTAAGGATGTGAAATAATTCTTAGGAACTTCAACGAATATATATAATAGTTAAAATAGTTTTTCCATGCTTAAGGGATATTTTATTGATTTTACGGTACATGAACAGTAGTTTTTGTATGAAATACTTAATTACAACATATTGTTTATGAATGAAAAATAATTTGTGTGCTTAGAATAATTTTGAGAGGAGTGTTGAATTATTTTATGTGCTTGAGTGAATTTTATTATGTGCTATTTTTATTTGAATTTTGGTATGTTAGAATACCGTTTTTAGAGGCAAAGAATTTAATTAGGCACCTTAAGAGTGTGAGGATTTTTTTTTAAGAGCATATAATAATCATATGGGATGTGTGAGAGTGCCTATAAAATTTACATTAATTTTAATAAGTATAGGGAATATTTTTAATATAAAATAGTGTAATTTTCACACTAAATAAATAAAGTAGAGGCCAAATGAGAGCCAAAAGTTATGAAAATTTCAATCAAAGTCCCTTAATGAATTTTTGAATTTATTATGGAAATAAATTGGATTTTTGAAAATTTTAGAATGGAATTTTAAAAGTAGGGACTAAATTGTCTAAAATTAGGGACTTAATTGCATAAAATTAAAAGTCTAATAATCGAAATTAAATTATGTATAAATGTTTAAGGGTCAAAAATTAGTCCTAGAAATGGAAAAGGGAGGATTAGAAGTGATTTTGTGCATAAAATAGGGATTTAGGAAAGAATAGGCTATGGAAAAGTCTAGAAACTTGGAAGACCAAAATTTGTCATTTTCCTTCCAAATTTAGCAGACCTAAAGCATTAATTAATTCTGACTTCCAATAAATTTTGTGGCTGAAATTAAGCTAAATGGAAGGCTTAAAAAAAAGAAGAACAAATGGCCAAAATTTTAGCTAAATAAAAAGAATTAATTAGAAATTGAATTAAGGGCTAAGATTTACCCAAATTAAGGGTGGAGATAAGGTTAACAGTCCAAAAACTTTTCCTATAAATAAGGGTTCTTGAAAAATTAAAAAGGAAGGAAAATTCAAAAACACAAAGGAAACTCTAGCAAAATTTTCACTCAAAAATTACCCAAAATAATCTTAACAAATTTCGGACACTTTAAATCGAGTGTATTAAGCTTTACTTTCAAGTTGGGAGCTGAATACCCTCAAAAAGAGAATTAAAAGAGCTAATTCAAATTTAAGGGAAGAAAAAAAGGAAGGAAGAGAATTCTCAAGCAACCTACCTTTTCAAGGTTAATTTGGAGCTAAATCAAGTAAGTTAACCTCACATACACCATAAGTATGCTTAATTTCAAGTCAATTTCATATTTAATTACTTGATTTGATTTAATTGCTCAATTAAAAAAATTAGGGTTATGGTTCTTAATGAATCAAATTTGGGGGTTTTGAATTTTTTCATTTAATTGGTGTTTTGGCATTTGATTCTGACTTATTTGAGCATGAATTATTGTTTAGTAATAAAAAATTATGCTTTAATTAAAGAAAAATTCACTAATTTTTAGAAATTATATCCGGCCTAAACTAAGCAAATTAGGGTTTGAGTTCAAAGCAATTTGATTCTAGTTTGATGGGTCATTCACACTCGAATAAGCATGTTTGGATGAGTAAAAATGAAAAATTGCTAAAAATTAAAGAAAATGGGTTATATGGGCTTGGGCCCAATTTCGGCTCATTAGGGCAGTGAATTAGGGTTCTAAATTTTAATTAAATTAATTCGTACCGTGAGCACATAGTTAGGCTACTTGTTATTAAAATGGTAGGGCAAACGATAAGAAAATCTTAGGAATTTAAATGGTGAAATATTAGGTCTAAATAGGAATCTTGGAGAATTAGGTTTAAACCAAGTTTTAAATCTTAAATTTGATGATTCAGACTCAAAACACAATAAAAGGATGGTTTAGAATGAAAAGGGCTTATAAAAATTTAAACAAAAATTGGGTTAGGAAAAATTGAGCCTTAGGCCTATTAAGACCCAAATCAAAATTGAACCTCCTAAATCAATGAAATAATACCTAGTTAGGTTGGAACATAAAATGATACTTAATTTGGTAAAGAATAAATATGAAAAGATAATTAAGAACCTAAGGAAAAGAATTTAGGAAAGTAAAGTGAAAGGTAATTTTAATGAACAAAGAAATGGAACAAAAATATTAATCTTCCTTTATGTTATGGTTATGTTATTTCAAATGCTATATGAATGCATTAGGTTATGAATAATGGTTATGCTTGAATGTGATTGATAATGAGAATTGGGTTATGATGATTGATGTGCCAAAGATGGTTGTGTTGGTTTATATTGGATTGATGTTATCTATCCTGTTATACTCGTCTAATTTTATATCAATTATTATGACTTGGTTACATTATCATTCTAAGTAAGCATTCATGAATTCATACAACTTGCTGGTTTATTGCAATTGCATACGCATGCTTAGCTCATGAATAATTTTTTAAGTCATGAAAATATATTTTATGTCATGGTTATCCGATAACAATCGAATCATTTTAAAAGGGAAAGATTTCCATGACTTTAAGGTTTTGAGGAAAGGACTTCATGGGTTTTTCATACGGTGATGGTAATGGTTTAGCATCGGACAAGTGCGAGCGTGCACTTTTAGAGGCTCGGTAGGACATGTCCGTAAACGGGTCCGGTTCGCTAGACATATATTATGAAAACCTTGAAGTACTTAACCGAGACATGTCCATAGACATAAAAAGGATTTTTAGACTCGTTTTATGTTTTATGACATAAGAAAAAAGAGACTTACTTTGCATAAAGTAGTGTTACAATACTTGCATGTACATAAACATGTATTACACGCATCCATTAACTTACCGAGTTATCGCTCATTTAGTTTCTTATGGTGTAGATAAGTAACCCATTATGGACTACTTATCCGCGGAGCTAATCATCGAAGGAGGCACCCGACGTGTGTATCTTAGATAGGGGTTCGATTTTTGAGTAGACCTACCGTATGTTGTTTTTAATTATATTACAAGTTATAGTTCTATATATACTTGATGTAGTCGGCCTATCTTATACAATAATAAAGGCTATGAAACAAGTAAGCGATATGACTCGATAATGGTGTGAAAGCAAATAAACCAATTTTGTAGTAATTGGCATAAAATTAGTCTTATATGTAAATAGCTAAGGTGTGTAATTGAACAAGTAATAACGAAATGATGTAGTAGTAATAATTGTGTAATTATTATAAATAAATAGTAACGAATAATTTAGTAAGTGAATTACCTTAATGACTACCTAACAAGGTGAATGAATTAAGGTAAGCAATTTAAGAAAACTCGAAAAAAAATTTATAGCGACTTTTTAATAAAGAAATAGGACCTAAGCATTATTACTAGACGCCCACCGCGTAAACATATTTAAATAAGTTACGATAAGATCACGGTGCCTTGTTAACCTATATTCATTACACTTCGAATGTGATTAACAACGATAATATTCTTAGCCCATTAGGTCCTAAGATGGGGGTGTTACGGACATGGTATCAAAGTAGTTTTTGGAACCACATCCAAGATACGTAGAGGGTGCGCTTCAATAATTAGTAAATGGTTCTAAATTATTTTTCATGCATGTTATGAATGAAGCTAATATGATGTTATGTAGATAATAAAGTTATAATGTGATATGGATGACCTAATGAATATTGTGTATGTGTGAATGTAAAAAGAAGGGAACAAGTATGCCACCCAAACGGGTTAATAATAATACCGCTAGTGCTAACGCGGGGTCGAGTTGAGTGTCGGGTGATCGAGAAGGGGAATTGATAGAACCGCTTAGGAAGCAGCAGAAGGTGATGGAATGGCAGCAGGAGAGGTATGAGGAAGAGATGTAGAGGATTTTAGAAGTGACTCGACAAGGTCCAATCGAAGCTCGTAGATCACAAAGGAGTGAAATAATTAAACGGTTCCAAAGGTTCAATCGAAGGAATTTAGGGGCGAGCCAAATCCTAATGTAGCAAAAGAATGGATTGAGTCCTTAGAGACTATTTTTGAGTACTTAGACATAAGTGATACAGATCGGGTAGCGTGTACCATGTTTATGATGACTCGCCGATGCACGCAATTGGTGGAAAACCGTAAAAGCATCGGTAGGAGATGAGGGGCTCACTTGGAGCCGGCTTAAGGATCCGTTCAATTAGAAGTATTTTTTTGACATGGTGAGGTCCCATAAAATACGGGAGTTCCTCCGAGTTCGGACAATGAGACATGTTGATCACCGAATATGTCCGTAAGTTCGAGCATGGCTATCGTTATGCTACTTTCATCGCCGAAAGTGAGGAAAGGAAGATGGAACATTTCCTTCGGGGCCTCGCATCCGAGATACGAAGTTTTGTTCGCATGTCGCCCAATACTTATAAGGACATGGTATGGAAGACACTTGGAGTCGAAGTGGACCGAAGGAGACCACTCAAGTACCATCGCCAAGCATGAGAAGGGGAGGAATCCCTCCAAATAGATTTAAAGGACGAGCCTAGTAAAAAAAGGCCTTTCAATCTAAACTCGGAGGAAAGGCAAGGCACTCGTTAAAGTTCCAAGGATCGAGGATTATGGTATTCCAAAATGTCCAAAGTGCGAACGTACTTATACAGGAGATTGTTTGATGGGGACCAATATGTGTTATTTTTGTCGGGAGGCTGGACATCTAGCAAATAACCGTCCGAAGAGGAAGCCACCCGAAGGATGACATGTACTTAAATGCGTGTATACCCTAACCCGGGAGGAAGTAAATAAAGAGGATACGAATGTTATATGCGATAATGTTTCAATCCTCAACTATACCGCATATGCACTAATAGACTCGAGTGCCACACATTTGTTTATTGTACATTCATTGATGAGACAACTAGGCATGGTCCCAAAAATGTTAGATGTAACTTATGAGATGGCACTCCCATCCGGATAGTCACCGGAATCTAATGCTGCAATTATGGATTATGAAATAAAAATTAGAGATTCTACCCTATACATTGACCTCATAATCTTGAGCCTTCAAGACTTGATATTATTCTTGGTATAGATTTCCTATCCAAGAATAGAGCATCGATCGATCGTACGGATAAAAACGTGATATTTCACCTATCGGATGAATAATCCATTGAGTTACATGTTGGGACTCGAATGAGACCGATAACTATGGTGTCATCATGATGGCTTAGAAATTAATAAAATAAAGGTGTAAAGGCTACTTAGTGAACATGGTTAATACTAAAAAGAAGAGAAGCCCAAAACTAGAAGATATTAAGGTAGTTAAAGAATTCTTGGATTTTTTTCCGAAAGTATGTCGAATTACCATCGAGCAAGGAGGTCGATTTCAAAATTAAACTCGGAATCGAAAATAGCATCGATATCTAAAGCACCCTATCGGATGGCTCTAGTGGAGTTACAAGAGCTTAAAACTCAAATACAGGAGCCGCTGGATAAAGGTTATATCCTACTTAGCTATTCACCGTGGGAGCCCCAGTGTTATTTATGAAAAAGAAAGATGAGTCACTATGGTTATGTATTGATTATAGAGACTTAAATCGAGTGACTATTAAGAATAAGTATCCCCTTCCGTGGATTGACGATTTGTTTGATCAATTGAGAGGAAGTTCGATGTTCTTTAAAATTGATCTTTAATCAAGATACCACCGATTGACAATTAAAGAAAAAGATATAAAGAAGATGACGTTTAAAGCACAATATGGACATTATGGGTATTTGGTGATGCCATTTGGTTTAACCAATGCTCCCGTTGTCTTCATGGATTTAATGAATATAGTATTCCATGAATATTTAGATAAGTTCATCATAGTGTTTATTGATGATATCTTAATATATTCCAAGAGAAATGAAGAGCATAAGGAGCATTTAAGAAAGGCACTACGTACACTATGAGAGCATAAATTGTACGTAAAGCTTAAAAAGTGTGCATTTTGGCTTGAGCAAGTGGCATTCCTTGGTCATGTTATGACGAAGGATGGGATTTTAGTAGATCCTAACAAGGTGTAAGCGAGTACAGGAGTGGAAACAGTTGAAGAATGTTTCGGAAAAAGAAGCTTCCTCGAGATAGAGGCTACTATCGAAAATTCATGAAGGGATTTTCAAAGATAGCCTTGCCACTTACGTTATTATCAAGAAAGAATGTCAAGTTCAAGTGGGATGATCGGTGCGAACAGAGCTTCCGAAGTTAAAGTTCAAGCTCACGACGGCTCCAATATTAGCTCTTTCTAAGGACAATGAAGACTTCATAGTTTACATCGATGCCTCTCGAATTGGTCCAGGGGTAGTCTTAATACAAGATGGGAAGGTGATTGCCTATGCATCTCGATAATTAGAAGACTACAAAAGAAATTATCCCACTCATGACCTTGAGTTGCCATTTATGACCTTGAGTTGGCTATAATAATCTTTGTCTTAAAAATCTAGAGGCATTACTTATACGGTGTTCGATGTAATATCTACACCGATGATAAAAGCCTCAAGTATATTTTTACTCAAAAAGAGTTGAATATAAGACAAAGAAGATGGCTCGAAGTGCTCAATGATCACGACATCGTTTTCCATTATCATCCCCAAAAAGCAAATGTTGTGGCCGACGCATTGAGCATGAAGTCCGTTACAACTTTACAAGCACATACTATGCGAGATATGGAGAAGCTTCAACTCGAAGTCATCCCGAAGTAAAGTTGAAGCAACGTTTTAGGTGTGCTAACCATACGGCCAAATACAAAAAAAAGAATTAAAAGAGGATAATAACGAGATTTAGAGATTCTTAAGATTCGACGAAGGCAACTAAAAAAAAAGACAGATTTTGCCTTGGATAATGAAGATATTTGACACTATTGGAATAGGTTATACATTTTTGATGAAAATGAGCTACATAATGAAATTTTAAAAGAAGCTCATGCTATACCGTATACCATACATCCCGGAGGTACGAAGATGTATCGAAATCTCAAAGAGACTTATTGGTGGAAAGGGATGAAACGGTATGTCGCCGACTATGTGGCAAGATGTTTGACATGTCAACAAATCAAGGTTGAACACCAAAGGCCATCATGATTATTAAGATCGTTAGATATCCTCAAATGAAAGTGGGAACATCTATCGATGGACTTCGTATTGGTTTTATCGAGATCGAACAAGGAGCGAACAATAAATGGGTCATCATAGACCAATTGACTAAGTCGACTCATTTCTTGGCCATTAAGATGACGTATTCCATATAACAATATGCGGAATCGTATTTAAAAGAAATTGTTCGACTACATGGAATTCATGTCTCAATCGTATCGGATAAAGATCCTAGATTCACATCATGATTCGGAGAAGCCTCCATGAGATTATGGGAATGCAATCGAAGTTCAAGACTCGTTTTTCATCCGTAAATAGATGGATAAACAAAACGGGTGAATCGGATACTAGAGGATATGTTACGAGCATATGTGCTTGGATTGGTTTACGAGTTGGGAAAGATATCCGTCATTAGTTGATTTCGCTTACAATAATAGTTACCAAACGAGTATCGAAATGGCACCGTACGAAGCTTTGTATAGAAGAAAGTGCTGATCATCGATACATTAGGATGTGGTAGGCGAAAGTAAGTTATTAGGACCAAAGCCGATTCAACAAAAAATGGATGTCATCCAGGTAAGTTAGAGTAAGAATGAAAACGACGCAAAGTCGATAGAAAAGTTATGCTCGATGTAAGAAGAAAAGAATTAGAATTTCGCATCGGCGATAAGGTGTTTGTGAAAATAGCACCTATAAAAGGTGTAATGAGATTTGGGAGAAAAGGGAAACTAAGTCCACGGTATATAGGACCGTATGAAATACTGGAGAGGATTGGTGATTGAGCATACGGATTAGCGCTACCACTCGTCACTCTCATCAATCCACGATGTATTTCATGTATCTATGCTTCAAAAAATGTGGACGACCCAAACCATATATTGAGCAATGAATTACACGATCTCCGAGCTAATCTAAGCTATGAAGAGGGACCAGGTGCAAATCTTAGACCAAGCAATCAAGAAATTACGAAATAAGGAAGTTCCTCTAGTTAAGGTGTTGTGAAGAAACCACGAGGTCGAGGAAGCCATGTGGGAAAGGGAAGCTGAAATGCAAGCTCGGTGTCCCGAGTTATTTGAATAGAAATTTCGAGGATGAAATTTTTGTAAGGAGGGAAGGATGTAATAACCGGTACCACTGAAACTGAAATTAAATAAAAAATTAATATTAAACACAAGGAAAACATCTTTTAAGGGTGTGAAATAATCCTTAGAAACTTCAACGAATATATATAATAGTTACAATAGTTTTTCCATGCTTAAGGGATATTTTATTGATTTTACGATACATAAATAGTAGTTTTTGCATGAAATACTTAATTACAACATGTTGTTTATGAATGAAAAATAATTTGTAAGCTTAGAATAATTTTTAGAGGGGTGTTGAACTATTTTATGTGCTTGAGTGAATTTTATTATGTGCTATGAATATTTTATTTGAATTTTGGTATGTTGGAATAGTATTTTTAGAGGTAAAGAATTTAATTAGGCACCTTAAGAGTATGAGGAATTTTTTTTAAGATCATATAATAATCATATGGGATGTGTGAGAGTGCCTAGAAAATTTAAATTAATTTTAATAAGTATAGGGAATATTTTTAATAGAAAATAATGTAATTTTCACACTAAATAAATAAATTGGAGGCCCAAATGAGAGCCAAAAATTATGAAAATTTAAATCAAAGTCCATTAATTAATTTTTGAATTTATTATGGAAGGAAATTGGATTTTTCAAACGTTTAGAATGGAATTTTAAAAGTAGGGACTAAATTGTCTAAAATTAGGGACTTAATTGCATAAAATTAAAAGTATAATAATCTAAATTAAATTATGTATAAATGTTAAGGGCAAAGCAGTAGTCCTAGAAATGGAAAAGGGAGGATTATAAGTGAGTTTTTGCATAAAAGAGGGATTTAGGAAAGAATAGGATATGAAAAGGTCTAGAAACTTGGAGGACCAAAATTTGTCATTCTCCTTCCAACTTTGGCTGAACTAAAGAATTAATTAAGTCTGACTTCTAGTAATTTGTTTTGTCTGAAATTAAGCTAAATGGAAGGCTTAAACAAAAAGAAAAAAAAAGGCTAAACATTTAGCCAAATAAAAAGAATTGATTGAAAATTGAATTAAGAGTTGAGATTTATCCAAATTAAGGGTGGAGATAAGGTCAACAAGTCCACAAAATGTTGCTATAAATAAGGGTTCTAGAAAAATTAAAAAGGGAAGGAAAATTTACAAACACAAAGGAAACTCTAGCAAAATTTTCACTCAAACATTACCCAAAATAATCCTAACTAATTTTAGACCCTCTAAATCAGTGGATTAAGCTTTTCTTTCAAGTTGGGAGCTGAATACCTTCAAGAAAAAAAATTAAAAGATCTAATTCAAATTTAAGGGAAAAAAAAAGGGAGGAAGAGAATTCTCAAGCAACCTACCTTTTCAAGGTTAATTTGGAGCTAAATCAAGTAAGTTAACCTCACCTACATCACAAGTATTCTTAATTTAAAGTCAATTTCATGTTTAATTGCTTGATTTGATTTAATTGCTTAATTAAAAAAAAATAGGGTTATGGTTCTTGATGAACTAAATTTGAGGGTTTTGAATTTTTTCATTTAATTGGTATTTTGGCACTTGATTCTGAATTATTTGAGTATGAATTAATGTTTAGTAATGAAAAATTACACTTTAATTAAAGAAAAATCCACTAATTTTTAGGAATTATATCTAGCCTAAACTAAGCAAATTAGGGTTTGAGTTCAAAGCAATTTGATTCTGGTTTGATGAGTCATTCACACTTGAATAAGCATCTTTTTGATGAGTAGAAATGAAAAATTTGCTAAAACTTGAAAAAAATGAGTTATATGGGCTTGGGGCCAATTTTGGCCCATTAGGGCCCAATATGGGGTTTGGGAAGGAATTAGGGTTTTAAATTTTAATTAAATTAATTCTTATATTGAGTACATAGTTAGTTAGGTTACTTTTTATTAAAACGGTAGGGCAAAATGAGAAGAAAATCTTAGGAATTTAAATGGTGAAATATTAGGGCTAAATGGGAATTTTGGAGACTTAGGTTTAAATCAAGTTTTAAACATTAAATTTGATGATTTAGGCTCAAAACACAGTAAAATGATGGTTTAGAATGAAAAGGGCTTATAAAAAGTTAAAGAAAAATTGGGTTAGGAAAAATTGGGCCTTAGGCCCAAACCAAAATTGAACCTCTTAAATCAATGAAGTAATACCTAGTTAGGTTGGAACATGAAATGATACTTAATTTGATAAAGACCAAATATGAAAAGATTATTAAGAACCTAAGGAAAAGAATTTAGAAAAGTAAAGTGAAAGGTAATTTTAATGAATAAAGAAATGGAACAAAAATGTTAATCTTCCTTTATGTTATGGTTATGTTATTTCAAATGCTATATGAATGCATTATGTTATGAATAATGGTTATGCTTGAATGTGATTGATGATGAGAACTGAGTTATGATGATTGATATGCCAATGATAGATATGTTGATTTATATTGGATTGATGTTATCTATGATGAGAATTGCATTGCATATGCATGTTTAACTCATGAATAATGTTTTAAGTCATGAAAATATATTTTATGTTATGGTTATCCGATAGCAATCAGAATGATTTTAAAGGGAAAGATTTCCATGACTTCATGGGTTTTCCATACGGTGATGGTAATGGTTTAAGGCCGGACAAGTGCGGACGTGCACTTTTAGAGGCTCGATAGGGTGCGTCCATAGACGAGTCCGGTTCGTTGGACATATATTATGGAAACCCCGAAGCACTTAAATGGAACATGTTCACGGATAGAAAATGCATTTTTAGACTATTTTATATTTTATGATATGAGAAAAAAGGAGAATTACTTTGCATAAAGCGGTGTTATAATACCTGCATGTACATGAACATGTATTACGCGCATCCATTAACTTACCGAGTTATCGCCCATCTAGTTTCTTGTGGTTTAGATAAGTAAACTACTATGGCCTACTTCTCCGTGGAGCTAATCATTGAAGGAGGCACCCGACGTGTGTATCTTGGATGGACGTTTGATTTTCGGATAGACCCACTTCATGTTATTTTTAATTATATTACGAGTTATAGTTCTATATGCACTTAATGTAGTTGGCCTATTCTATACAATAGTAAAGGTTATGAAACAATAAGCGATATGAACTGATAATGGTGTGAAAGCAAATAAACCAATTCCGTAGTAATTGGCATAAAATTAGTCTTATATGTAAATAGCTAAGGTGTGTAATCGAACCGGTAATAACGAAATGATACAATAGTAATAGTTGTGTAATTATTATAAATAAATAGTAACAAATAATTTAGTAAGTGAATTACCTTAATGAATACCTAACAAGGTGAATCAATAAAGGTAAGCAATTTAAGGAAGCTCGAAAAAAAACATTTATAGCTACTTTTTAATAAAGAAATAGGATTTAAACGTTATTGCTAGACGCCCACTGTGTAAACGTATTTAAATAAGTTACGATAAGATCATAGTACTTTGTTAACCTACATTCATTATACTAAGAATGTGATTAATGGCGATAATATTCTCAGCCCATTAAGTCTTAGGTCTGAGGTGTTACGGATCTCAATAGCTAAGTAGATATGAGATTGTTACATCTAACCTAGGCATTATGGAAAGGATCACTAACTTTTAGAGGTTTGATTGAACTATCCATAAATCTAGTCGATTCTTAATCGAGAGTGCAAGCAAGAATGATCTACTCCAAGTAGTATAGTTACATGATGTGAGCTCGGGTGAAACCACAACTAATCCATGATGATCGAGTGGTACAAGTAATAAGGCGAAGCATGATCCTTTATTGGAGACATCAAGCTAGAAGAAGTTGCAAGAGCAACTATTCTTGAAGCAATAGATGAATGCAAATCAAGAATCGAATGAAAATGAAAATCTCACCGGCAAAAGAGAATTCTTATTCAATTGATTGATGAATCAAATTGATTCAATTTGAGAAGACGATAAACGATAAGAAGTTTATGAAACCCTAGAAAATTGAATGCTTGATACCATTTTAGAAAACTTAAGAGAGAATCAATTTGAGAGAATAAGTGAAACCTTCTTTTTTGGTTCAATTTTTGATTAATCAAACACAATAAAATGACAATCGAATCGAACCAAATTATAATTTGGTTGTTAAATTTTGATTTTAAAATATTTTGGTTTTCAATTTTATTTTTTGGTATTAATCGAACTCATCAAAAATTGTTATTTGGTTGCTTAGAACCCGAAGAAGGCTTACTCACGACAAACCAAGAGAGTGTGACTCAAGATGCCCAAGTCCACCCTCCCGACCCTTTATAGACTTTCGATTCTTAAAAAATCGTTCACTTTTGATGTGGGATTGTGAGTTAGTGAACTCACCTTTTCAATATCCCTTTATCACACATTGGCCAATTTCACTTTTGAAGAGTGGGGGTTGGCTTATAAATAAAGACGAGACTTACTCTCTCGTTTCTTAGTGGTGTGGCAATTAGAATGGGCTTTTTGGGCTTCAAAATTTGTTTCCTCTTGTGGGCTATGGTTGAAGTTCAAGAAATCTAATAAAAAACTATGAGCTAATTTCGTTTTTAATAAATTTTAAGTTCATTTTAATTAAAATAAAATAAAATTAGATAAAATATTTGGTTTTCGGTTCACACCGATTTAAATTTTTTAGAAACCGAAACCGAAATCGAAAATCAATATAATGTCGATTTAGTTTTTTTTTAAGTAAATTTAAATGAAAAATCGAACCAAAATATGTATTTTGATTCGGTTTGATTTTTTTATTTTAATCGAAGTGTGCACATCCCTAACCATATGGAACGGAGACCCATTTGTGTCATGAGTCTCCTATTGCGGTACGGATAATTAATATTCCATATAATTTTGAGATGATGACAGCATATCCATAAAAATTATTAAAAAAAACCAAAGTAAAACATGACTTTACTATTCATTTTTCCTATTTGAAATACTATTCACACACTTATAAATTACTATTCCTTTCACCATTCATGTTATTTTTTTAGCGAGTTTGGTCCTCAATTTTTCTATACTTTTTTTTTCAATTTCAAACTTTAATTGTATTGTGATTTGGTCATATTTTCTTTTAATTATTTTTATTATTTAAAATTTACTATTTTAATTTGTTATTTTTTTTTAATATAGTCATCTCGTTATTAATATTGTAATCATATTAAAATAATATTATTTTTTTACACTAAGCATTTACTATTTATTTATTTTTGAATTAAATAATTAAACTAATTTTTTGGCTTAACCGCTCAATGATTCAAATTAATATAGTTTTTATTTTAATATTATTCATTCTTTTGTAACTAAATATATAAAAATTAAATTCACATTTTTTCAAAAATCGATATTCTCATCAATATTAAATAATAAAAAATTATCTATTCAATTCTATATAAGCTTTTAATAATTTTTATTTATGTTTTTCGACACAATCTTATGAAATGCTAAAAAAGTTTTTAAAAAATTTATTTAATTTTTTTTTAGTTAAAAATTCATGGATTAACAAGGATAAATCCTTTTTCTAAAGAAAAATTATGAAAAATACAAATAATAAATAGTTAAATATTTAATTTTTTATAAAAAAATTATACATCTTTGATTTTAAATATTTTTTATAGATTCACACCATAAAACATACTATCAAACTGAAATGATTTCTCTAAATGATTTTACACATTTTATCTAACTCGCGAGTGTAGAGCGGGCAAAAAAAACTAGTAGTGACTAAATATAAATATAGTCATTATCAAATTAATGAAGCAAGCAAATATATTATGTAGTATTAACAAAGAGAGTTGATTAGAATTCTCGAAACAAAGAATAACAATATGATACTTTTTTCCTCCTAATTAAATTGATCTTTTTTTTTTAATCAGAGGTTTTAAATTGACTTTTGAAATTGTCAAACATGCAAAAACCACTTTAGTAATTCTTTAAATAAAATAAAAAAAAGTTTATTTTATCAAACGTGAAAAAACAGATGGTAAAAAATGGGTGATTATGTTGTCTTCCACTTACAATTATCTTCTCTCGGCTACGAGTCTAAAGTTAGTAGACGAAGCCATTCTCCTTTCCTCCGGAAAGATCTACAATCTCTTAATGGGTCATAAATTTAGCGTGAAAAAATAAAACCAAAAATTCATATCATTTTTCAATTTCAATGTGAACCCAAAATTTGTCTCTAATTAGATTGTATAGATGGACTTCATTTTTCTTTTTTTTTTCTTTTTTTCTTACATATAAAACTATATGATCTTTTTTAACTTTTTGATTTTTTTTTAGTTTTTTAAAGAAGGTTGAAAAAGAAAAAAACCCTTTTCAGAGAAAACCAAAAGGAAAGCTTCCATTCACCAAATTGTTAAAAAGCAAAAATCATTTTTTTCTTTTTTTTATTGGATTTTTTAAGGAAATTTTAACTTAGATCTATGCCAAGATTGTATTAAAAATAATAATAATAATAATAAGGTTTGTACATACCTGTGAACCAATTTAGATTTTAAATATCTTCTGTGAACCAATTTTTCGAAAGTTCTGTTTCGTACATTCCTGAACAGATCTGAAATATGTATTGATGCACAAGGTTTTATGGCTCCAACTGAGAGTCCTGTTTCAAACAAGATTAGGCCTCGATTTCTCTTCAATGACCACCATGAATAGGCATACTCCCACAATGATCACGCAGACAACCAATTCAGACAGATAAAATGTGTTTACATCTATTTAATTAAAAAAAAAATACTTTTATTAAATGAAAGCAGGATTTCCAAAGCCTTGTCAAATCCATACCGACCGCGATAATACCAGTATTGTCAAATACAATTCATTGTAAAAAAAGATTTTAATTCTTCAGATGGATGTTAGAAGATGTTGGTCACACATCAATGCAGTGTTTATCTTTCTCTTCATGCAACTTAGTCAAAACCTTCTATCGTATAAAAGCTAAAAGTTAAACCTTTTGTTTATCATATTCTACAGAGAACACTATAGTCTATTTATATATCTCTTTATATATATATATATATATATATATAGACTAATTTAATTGTTGAAGGGTCCTCTAACTAAAAAAAATTTATTTTACAGATACACAAAATCATCAAATTTTCATTCACTATAGTAAAACCATCATTTATTCTGCCATATTAGAAGTCACCTCATAGTTACCACATATTCAAAAATCATCATCTAGTTAGATGCCTCACTGGTAAAAAAAAAAAAGAAAAAGAGAAAAAAAACACGAATTCTTAGAAAATCGAATGTGATCCCTTGTTATCACGATGCATCATTTGAAATTAACAAGTGATTGATAATTAGACAACGGATATTAACCAATGCAGTGCATTTTTTATATAAGTCCGATGACAAGAAAATAGAAGGTGTTAAGAGACCCTCATTATGTTGGAGAACTTTAATCACTATTTTTTTATCTCATGCGAAAAAAGTCATTCCAGCCAATTCAAAAGTTAAAATTAAAACAAAACATTTTGAGTAATTATGATGATTTTAATGGAGTGATGGCTAAGGACAAGTATAGTTGGCATACGTGGAGAAACGCCAATGTTTCTTGTGGGTGTCGTGAAAAGAAGAATGAACTAATTTATATGGTGACATCTGTACTTTTAGGTCCAGAAAAATTCGATAAAGAAGGTTAGCAAATGTACTAGGATTTCTTTAGCCCAAAAAATAAGAATAATAAATAAATAAATAAAAAGGAAGAAATTTGTAACGTCCACAGGACGCAATTTCTATTGATCCATTGAGGACTATGATTATTCCCTTTTGTTCTTATTTACTTAATTAATTAACTAAATACTATAGTCTTGTCATTGTCGTGCTTTATTTGTCCTGATGCTGTTACCACTAAGACATCTAAAGATCTCTTGCGGTAATTATGGTGATTAGCGGTCTGATTTTCACGCATATATATATATTAAATTAATTTTCATATCAATCGAGATTAAATTAATCATTATCGAAAATAAATCAGTGATATACACTTTAATTTTGATCGACTATTAAACTGTTGTTTAAGATAAACTAATTCAAATTTTATACGACTAAAGAATAATTATGAGTAATTATTTATAAATAATAAAACTCAAACCATAGTTTTGATCCAATTAAAACAAATTTTTTTTATCACTAGGCTGTATCCTTTCACAATCTATACTGTATAGTTTCATTTGACTAATTTTCTTAAGCAAAACTTTGTAGTTCTTATAGCAAATCATTTTATTACATGACCTTCAAAATCTATTAATTTTTAATAACAACACAATATATTTTATAGGTGTTTTCCCAAATTCAGCAGTATTAATTGACAATTTGACACTCTTGGTTATAAGGCAGCCTCGCCACTAATGTGAGAAATTGCAAGTAGATACAGAGTTGAAACTAGTCGATTGTCCACGTTACGCTATGGGTCTAATAGAATAAAATTATTTTAAAAATTTTTAATTATAATTTCTTATTTAATTAATTTTTTTTAATTTTTTTTTATAAATTTTTTTGCTTAAAAAAGAACATAAGTCATTCTTATTTATGGATTGGTTTTAACTAAAATATTAATCAAGAATTAAAAAAATATATAAAATATATTTTTCATAATATTGTATTCCAAAAATAAAGTTATAATTAATAGATAGACTTTTATAAAAACTAACAAATGGGAAAAAAATTTTCTTATTTAATGCTGATGAGAAGATTAATTTTTAAAATTAACCGCATAACACTATGGGTCGATGGAATAAAATTATTTCAAAATTTTATAATTTTTTATTTAATAATTCTTATTTTTTTTGTGTTTTTCATAAAATTTCTATTTAAAAAAACATGATTTATTTTTCTTTATTTAGGGATTCCTAAATAAAAACTAGTAATATATAGTTTAAACCTCGAAATATTAATTAAGAATTTAAAAATAAATACTTTAAAAATATATTATTTTATAAGAATATATCCATAAAAATAAAATTACAATTAATGTATAGACTTGCATTAAAATTAACCTATGAAAAAATAAAATTTTATTCTTATTTAATGTTGATGAGAAGATTATTTTTTTAAAGTACATACATTTGATCTATATATATTATATAATCGTCGACTTGTGTGAAAAAAAATAATAATTGATTTTTAAAAATTTTAACACACAGTTAAATAAAAAAAAGAGTATAAATTGATGAAAAAATCAAAGGACAAAAAAAAAAAAAGAAGAAAAGGCATGTAGTGCATTAGCTAGGGATTAAAATTTTTATTTTAAAACTTTAGGGGTCAAAATGAAATAATTTGAAAATTACAAAAAAAAAAACCTAAGACAAAAAAGAAAAGAAAAAAAAATAAGAGTGAAAAAAAAAAAAAAACCTAAGAGTGAAGTACAAAAAAGGTTTTGGATAGTAAACTTTATTTAGCTTTAGTAGAGGAAGGATAAAAATCAAACATGATAAAACTTTAATAACTAAAATAAAAACATATCACAAAATAAGAATAAAAAAAAGAAAATAAATTTTTACAAAAAGCTAGGATAAAAACATATAACAAAATAAGAATAAAAAAAGAACATACATTTTTACTAAAAGCTAGGAAAAAAATTATATAGGTATAAAAATCGAATATAATAAAATATTTAGTTTTAGTATAGTAAGGATAAAAATCAAATATGATAAAAATTTAATGACTAAAATAAAAACATATCACAAAATAAGAACCAAAAAAGAACATAAATTTTTACTAAAAGACAAGAAAAAATATTTATTATAAAGATAAAAATCAAATATAATAAAATTTTAATATTTATTATAGGAAAAAAATCAAATATAATAAATTTTTAATGAACAAAATAGAAAAATATTATAAAACAAGAACCAAAATAAAAAAAATTCCTACGAAGCTTAGCTAAGTAATCGAAAAAAACAAAAAGAGGCAAACAGTGAATCAACATGGAAAGGGCTACAACACTTTCTCATTTTTTTTTTAGTATTTCTTGTAATAAAATTTCAGGGATCAAATGAAATAATTTGAAAATTAAAAAAAAAAAGAAAACATCTAAGAGTGAATAGTACATTATGATGGTTAAAAAAAAGGAATAAATAGTACAAAAAAAAGTTTAGGATAGTAAACTTTATTTAGTTTTAATATAGCAAGAATAAAAATCAAATATGATAAAACTTTAATAACTAAAATAAAAAAATATCACAAAATAAGAATAAAAAAACATAAATTTTTACTAAAAAAAATTATTATAGGGATAAAAATCAAATATAATAAAATATTTAGTTTTAGTATAGTAAGGATAAAAATCAAATATGATAAAACTTTAATGATTAAAACAAAAACATATCAAAAAATAAGAACATAAATTTTTACTAAAAGCCAAGAAAAAATTTATGATAAAGATAAAAATCAAATATAATAAATTTTTAATGATCAAAATAAAAAAATTATAAAATAGGGACTAAAATAAAAAAATTTAATTTTAATATTTATTATAAAGATAAAAAAATCAAATATAATAAAATTTTAACGATCAAAATAAAAAAAATACAAAATAGGAGCGAAAATAAAAAAAAAACTAAAAGTTTTCTAAAAACTTGGCTAAGCAACCCGAAAAAAAAAAAAAAAAAAGAAGGAAAAAAGAAAAAGCAAGGGCAAACGGAATGAATAGGAAAAATAAAATTAAAGCATAAACCTATTGCCAAGATGCGTCTATCCAGAATCGAACCAGAGTCTATTGCTTGGAAAGCATTCAGCTTAACCATTAGACTACCAATGCTTTCTCGTGAATAAAATGAAACATATATATATATACATAATGATGAACAAAGCCTTATATCTTTTAGAATCTTACTAATTTCAAATAAAGTACCACGTGATCACTTTATTTGGTGTAATATTTTTAGCACACAATACAATATTTTACGTTCAATAATGATGTTTATTTCATAATTGAATTAAATTTTTTTATTAGATTTTATTAAGTGACAATTATAGGTACAGTTGATATTTTTTTTATTTATAATATGAACAAGTTGGGTTATAAAAAAAAAATGTCTAACAAGACTGTCATACTAGTTCTACATAATATCTTATACTAAAAATTATATTTATATCAGTCTCCACAACTGAACATATATATATATATATATATATATATATATATATATATATATATATATATATATATATATATATATATATATCAAGCTCGTAACAAAAACGGGTTCAAGATGTTCTTTCAATTCACATCTCAATAATCCGTTTGCTTGCCAATGTGATGAAAAAAATATTTCGTCCAATTTTTGTTTATTGAATGACAAAAGTTGAAAAAAAGATGTTTCGTCGTATTAAACGGAGAAGGAAAATATGTAACCAAAAATATTGCACGAAATAAAGTGATCACTTAAATACTTTATTTGGAATTCAACTCTGTATCTACTTGCAATTTCTCACATCAGTGGCGAGGCCGCCTTATAACCAAGAGTGTCAAATCGTCAATTAATACTGCTGAATTTAGGAAAACATCTATAAAATATATTGTGTTATTATTAAAAATTAAGAGGTTTTGAAGGTCAGGTAATAAAATGATTTTGCTATAAGAACTACAAAGTTTTGCTTACGAAATTAATCAAATGAACATTAAATAGGTTTTTTTCCTCCCGCTTTCAAGCATTTTGTCTTGTATAGAGAACACAAAACTGCCACTTTCGAAAAAAATTATCTTAATTAAAAAATAATTAACAATACTTAGAAAGATATATACAAAAAAAAGAAAAAAAGTTTTTTTAAAAAAAATTAAACTTAGATGGAAATATTTTTGTCATTTTTTATGATTCAAATGTGATTTTTTATTTCTTTTCTTTTATTAAAGTGGGTGCGTTCATAGAATAAATATTATTAGTTACTCAATGAATATTTTTAAAAAATATCACCACTTTCCTTTAAAAAAAACTACTGTTAAGAAATTCATTAACACAAAAGAACCCCTTACTAATCTTATTTACCAAATTCATTTATGCATTTTTTTAAATATATATCACATTGTGCATTTAAGTTTTTGGAAAAAAGTCATAACTTAACTAGTTATACGAGTTTTATTTTTTATAAAATAGTTTATTTTATTAAAAAAAAGTCACAACCATTTAATGAACAGTTTGTTTTTTTATAATATAGTTTAGGCAAATTCATAGTCCATTTTATATGTTATGCTTTTACTAAATACACGAGTTTGATTTGATTTTTTTTTCGATACTACTTTAAATTATTATTGTAAATTAACTTACAGTTGACAACTTGACATTTTAAGTTGATAATTCATTATAGACGAAGGTTATTATAACCCAAAAATTTCTCATATTTTTGGTTATTTTATTTGTTTCTTACTTTCTTTTATTTCATTTTATCTCATTTTACTTCATTTTAGAATTTATTACAAAACTTACAAAAAAAATAAAAAAAATACATGCATAAAATTCAAAATACAAAACAAAAGTCAAAACAAAAAAATGAAAAATGATGACAACAAAAAAAAGAAAGAGAGAATTTGATTAAAATTTACTTTTAAGGATCCAATTGTGATTTATTTTAGAGTACTATTTGTTAATTTCCAAACACCTAAAGCTAAGGAAAACTATTGAGCAAAATTAAGAAGCGATTAGAGACAATTGAAACTAGGGGGACCAAAATAATTATCACGAAGAGCTTAATTGTAGAAAAATTAAAATGAAAGAGGATAGAATCAAAAGGAGAAAGTAGACGACGGGACGAACTTTGCAATTTGGTCACGGACGACCGTCATCCGTTGCTAGAATTAAATGGTGTACACCACTCCTCCTCTCCTTTGTTTTGAAAGGGATGAATAGTAGCGTATTGTGGATTTTTTTTACAGAATGTAACAAACTTCCCTTGGTCCCCACATTTTTGGACCGCTAGCAATCCCATTCTCCCCTACTTGGTCCGCAAGATATGTTGCTTCCAAAAAGAATAAGAGGGGAGTGCAAAAAAAGACGTTAGCAGTTGTCTCCGGTATGAGCAAGATCAAACGACCAGCTAGAGAGAGAGAGAGAGAGAGAGAGAGAGAGAGAGAGAGAGAGAGAGAGAGAGAGAGATGAAGGACTGCGATGAGCTAGGAAAGAGATATAAAAACTAAGCTTTAGGATTGGCGAAGTGTCGTTACATGACATCGAACGGGACTCTCGAAACAATTCTAAGTTTTCTAGGTTTTCGGAGATGTGCATATCTTATTTGCAAGGATTTCTAAGTATGTGAGTTATTATTATGTTTGGAGTCGCCACGTAGTATTAAAGGAACTAGTAACCTAAAATATCACTTATGCGAGAGATTTTAGGGTAAGGAGTTGGTTACATTTTGGATAGACAACGTTTACCCAAAAAAATGTCCTTTCATAAGAAAGGTATCACATTTAGTTTAGTCTTAAATTCATCTCCCTAAATCTTTTATTTGTGCCTAGTTATTTTTTATTTAAACCCAAAAATTTTTGAACCAATTTAGAGGTAAGTGATATATCATTCGATGAAAAATTGTCATCGGTTCCTAAGAATTTAAGAGACTCAATAATTCTCCTATTTATTAACTATTAATCTAAATATTAGCATTTCAGAAAAAATCGTCATTAGTCTCTAAGAATTTAGGAGACTTGACGGTTCGTTTATATTTTAGTTATAAAACTAATTATTGACATTCCAAAGAAAAATCGTCATCGATCCTTAAGGATTTAGGAGACTCGACAATTCAGCTCTCTATTAATTATTAATCTAATTATTGACATTTCGAGAGAAATCGTCATCAATCCCTAAAAATTTAGGAGACTCGACCATTCACCCATCTATTGGTTATCTAGACTAATTATTAACACCTTGAAGAGAAATCTTCATTAGTCTCTAAGACTTTAGGAGACTCAACAATTCATCTATCTTTGGATTATTTGAACTAATTAACAACAACAAAAGTAAAATATCTTTTTTTTTTTTTGGTTGATAGAGAATTCATTTTTTTATTATTTATTTTTTTTCAATAGAGAATTCATTTATCCGAACTAATTATCGTTTCTTTATCTAACCTAATTATGGAAATAAAATTGATTATAATTAACTAAGTACAATTGCTAGAAAACTAGAATATTAAAATCTAAAATTAACCATGAAATAAACATGCATAAGTAAACATTCAAGATAAATTATGTAAAATAAAATGAATATATACATAAATACAATAAAACAAACAAAAGAAATTTTTTTTTTTTTTTGGCAATGCACCCTTTGGGTCGAGCTTAAAGGGATGTGATAGTTCAACATCTTCCATTGACTAGGTTAGTCCAGCTTTGTTATTTCTTCTTGGGCCTAGGCTAGACCTAGCCCATGCTATGTATTTTTAGTTTGAGATTGGGTCGGATCGAAACCAGTCCAAGTCGGTCATTTAAGGTCGATCGGGTCTAACTCGTGCTCGCTCTCTTTGGGCTAATCCCACAAACAACACTCTATTTTTTTATTTTTTATTTTTATTTTTATTTTTATTTTTATTTTTTGGATACCATGCCTCATCCTTCTCTATCTTTAGCACTTAAAAAAGGCATACCAACCGTTCCTACCGCCTTCATCTACAACTTCGCAACTATCTTCCTTAACCTTTAGAAACCTAGTCTCATCATTATTGTTTCATGCTAAGAAACAAAACACAGGAGAAAATATGGATTGAGGAGCATCATACAGATGACGATGACGAGATCATTGTCACATATTCAACACATCAAGTAAAATAAATAAAGCATACTTAGCAGAGAAATAAGACAGGATAAGTTAGAAGATTACCCGAATGAAGATGAGTGTTCGACAATAAAATAAAGAGAGAAAATACTGGTTCAATCGAGAGCACCTCTCGTTACTCAAGTTCAAACTAACGAGTCCTCGTTTTAGACTTCTAACCTTACATATTTTTTGTTTTCCTTTCTCTTTTCTTTTCCCCTCGCTTCTAGCTATTGACTCATTTTCTTGTTTCTTTTCTTTTTATTTTCATTTCTTTCATCTACTTTTTTTTGTATTTCTTTTTTCTTTTCTTCTTTTTTCCTCTATTTTTCTCTCGTTGTGTGCTCTATATTTTTGGTGTTATCTCTTCTTTTTTTTTGTTCTCGTCTCCCTCCCTTATTAACCCTAGAGGTTTGTTTTTTTATACTCCTTTCTCTCACTCATCTTAGCCCTTCAATGCCTTTTCTCTCTTGTTGGCCATCTAATGAAATATGGTACCCAAAACCTACTAGCCTCTGGTCATTTCTCTTGTAGCAAGTATGGCTTGCGACTCAAGATAAGGAAAGAAATGTTGAGCTGGAGGGAAGGACAAACATGAGGGACCAACATTTGCTTTTTGCATTTGGAGTGGCTTGGCGGCTTGTATAAAAATGTAACAAACTTTCTATTATGGAACTATTCATCCTCTTCATTAAAGAAGGAGAATGAACGAGTGAATTATACCAATAAATTCACTCACGGATGACGAGTCGTTTGTGGCCAAAGTGTAAAGTTCGTCCTATCTTCCAAATTCTCTTTTCAATTAGGTCCTTCTCAATTTTAATTTTTCTGCAATTAAACCCTTTGCAATAATTCTTTTAGTCCCTTTAATTTTAATTGATTCTAATTCCTCCCTAATTTCCTTTAATGATTTCCCTCCTCTTCCGGTATTTGTAAATTGACCCATAATATTCGAAATAAATTACAATTAGATCCTAAAAAGACAAAATTAATCAATTTTCTTTCATCATTTTCTTTCATTTTTTATTTTTATTTTTTTCAATTTAATTTTAAAAATAATAAAATATAAAATATTTATTAAACTAAACAATAAAACAAGCTCTACCTAAAATTTTGGGTTATGATAGTTGCCACTTCTTTACAATTCTTATGACACAAAGTCAAATGAAAATAGTTATTTTTCAATAACTTTGTCTAATAAGCTTGTAAAGAAATTCTCTCTCTCTCTCTCTTTTAAGTTTGATTTCATCGTTTTGGGTAGCTTTCCTTAAAAAACAAAAATGCAATAGGACGGGTTTGTTATAAAAGATGGTTTGTCATAAAAAATTAGATATGTTGTGCATGGAAAGATAAATATCTAGTACATGGCCATGTTATAAAGGCGGCCTACCTTGAAAAAGTAAACATGCAGTGTGTGGTCATATTGTAAAGGCGGCCTACCTTGAAAACGTAAACATACGGTGCATGGCCATGTTGTAAAGACGACCCACCTTGAAAAAGTAAACATGAGGTGCGTGACCATGCTCGTAAAGGCGATGCGTCTTAGGAAATTAAACATGCTTGTTCGTGGCCATGTTGTAAAAGTGACCCGCCTTGAAAAAGTAAGCATACAGTTCGTGTTCATATTGTAAAGGCGACTCGCCTTAAGAAAAGTAAATATGCAGTTCATAACCATGTTATAAAGGCAACCTATCTTGACAAAAGTAAATATGCATTATTAAAAAATTAAAGATGCATTGCGGGACCATGTTGTAAGGGCGGTCGCTTTGAAAAAGTAAATATGCAATGGATGACTAGGCAATTTTACTTGTCGTGATGAATTGAATTGGTCGATTTTATCTAAAAATGAAAATTGGTTATTTGACTCGGGTTCGCGTTTGGGTAGTTGTCTATTGTCTAAAGTGGATTTGTGGGAAATGTTATTTCCTCTTGTCTTTGGTATTTCTTCACTTCGACTCGTTGTGTTTTTTTATAGGGTTGTGATATACCCGAAACAAAACTTAGCATCATGATTAGTTGAGATACCTGTAAGAAACATAGGTTTCTCTCGCTCAAATCTCCTCTTTTGACTTTTTCCTATTGGTTGCTCAAGTTTTTGAAGCTCGGTCGAACATTCGTTGTTCGATCACTAATGGCCTTGCCCCCAAACCGTGTCTCATCTTTTCTTATGAACTTAGGCTTATCATTATTCAACTATTTATATATGAAGGTGAAACAATCATTTTGTTTTATTGATGATAGTGGCCATTCTTCGGTATGATCGATCACGGATAAACTATTTACTTTTGATAATATGGTGTTAGATTCATTCTTTGGCTTTGGTGACTTTCATGGTAAATTGAGTTACAATATGCCTTTCGAAGCGTCCGATGATTTTATATTTTATGAATTTCTTCCTTCATAAAGAAAGCTAGATAGACTTCATTCGGGGATTTTGGATCCAAAGTTCGAACAGAAAAAAAAAAACTAACTCTTGTGGACTCGTCATGCAAATATTACAAGCACGACTAGTGGGGTTTTTGCAATTATGCCTTGACATAGCACTCGGACATTGACCAAATTATGGGTTTGATGATTGAACATATCACTTGCCCCCAAGTATTGTATTTTGGCACCAACCATGATTTCAAACAGACTTATGTTTTAATTTTGACTATCTATTTTCAATAAGATTCATTTGTAGGTGCTCGAGAATTTAAGACTCGTCTGTTTGGTAGTTCATCTTAAGTTAGAAAGCACTTTTATTGGTATGGAATATATGTCTGAGGTGTGGTTTCCGAAGAATGGATAAAATAGAATCAAATGGTGTTTCAAGGTTCCGTTGACATAGGATCACTTTATTTTTTTTTTTTGAGATTAGAGGCATGTTTTATGATGAGTTTTTCAATCCTAGCTTGTGTTTTTTTTTTTTAGCATTTAGGATTAGTGTTGGTGAGATAAGTCACGTTTCTTTAAGACTCGTATGAATCATATGGTGGGTTTGATCCTTTTTTTCTTTTGCTCTATCAATATATTTTAGAAGGACCATGATTGCATTCTTTTTCATTCCAAATTTTGATGGTGACTTCCTCCTTTCTCTCTCTGTTTTTTTTTTTTTAGAGTTTGAGATTGAGATTTCAAGAAAATAAGTTATTTGGTGACATGCCTCTCAAATCTTATGTTAAACAATCGGTTTTACCCCTAGTGTGAGGGGTGGTCCTAGTCTAGATTTCATGAAAAAACTATAAAGCTCAAAGTCGGGTTTTCAAAGGATAAATTTTGAATTGAGTATGATAAAATTTCAAAGAAGGCCTTTCTTCATTCTATTGAAAATAGTACCTATCCCAATAAGTTTTATTTTCAAAAGCCTCATTTTATTAGAATAATCAGATAAAACTTGTAAATTTAAACACTTATCATGTCGTCATAATGGGTGGTGCCATAAGAGCAATTTGGGACAAGGACAATGAAAAATATTTTGGTTTGATTTCATCTTGATTTCCTCTTTATATATATATATATATAAAACCTTTGCATGATGAGTCTCAAGTGCTAGTAAAAGTAATCTGCTCATTTTCACTAGGCTCATCATTTTATTTATTAATGAATGATTATCTTCAAATGAACTCTTACTTGCTTAACCTAGTCGGGAGTAATTTTTGTTATGTGTAAAGTAGTCGGACCAACTTCGAAGGGCATATAGAAACCAAATTCGTCATGACTTTTTGTTTTAGGACGATTTACCTTGCTACCTATTATATAAAATACTCGGTAAGATATTTTAATTGACTTGCATGTCATTTATAAATAGTATTAATAGAGATTACGGGATGATAGAAGAGGTAATGTGTTTTGTGTGTTTTTTTTTAGGGGGTTGGAGAAATAGGAATATAGAAAAAGAAATAAAATGCATATGTTTGGTCTGAATTTCATTCTTCATTTCAAAGAAAAAAATGATGTCATTTCTTAAGCATAATATTTTTTTTACTACATCGTAGTTTACGAGGTTTGATTATATTATCCCCATCCATACTAGCCAAAGGAAGTGCACCCCTCGAGAATACTTTTCTTACCGCATATGGGCTTTCATAATTAGGTGACCATTTACTTCTATTCTCCTTAGGTATCAACATAATTGTTTGAAGCACTAGATCTCCCTTATAGAATTTCCTTGCTCAAACCTTTTTGTTTTATGCGTTGGCCATTCTTCTCTAATACATTTATGCATGACAAATAGTCGTCAATCTCTTTTCACCGATCATGTTCAATTGTTCATACCCGATCCGAGCCTATTCCGCTTCTTCCAACTCGTATTTCCGTGAGTATTCTAAGCGAAGGAATGTCTACTTTTAAGGGCCTTACCGCATCTATCTCGTAGATCAAAGAATAAGGTGTAACCCCTATGGATGTTATTATGGTGGTACGATATGCATGTAGAGCATATGAGCATTTTATGCTAGTACTCGTATGTGATCATCATTTTCCGTACGATCTTCTTAATGTTCTTGTTTGTAGCTTCAATCGCTCAATTCATCTTAGGTTGGTATGGCGTCGAGTTTAAGTGCTTAATCTTTCACTCGTTTGCATAATTCTCTTATCATCTTTCTATTGAAATTTTGAGCATTGTAAGTGATGATTGTGTTCAATAAATCATATTGACAAACCAAATTCATTTTTATAAATCGCTGGATCACTTTCTAAGTGAAATGGGTATAAGAAACAATTTCAACCCATTTAGTGAAATAATCGATTACCACTAAGATAAAATGATGACCATTGTTTTCTTTTGGATTAATAGGCTCGATTACATCCAAACCCCACATGACGAATGGCCAAGGAGATACCATATTATTTAGTGGAACCGAAGGAGCATTGATCCGATCTCCGTAGACTTGACATTTATGACATTTGTGGACATATTCTATATAATCCCTTTCCATCTCAACCGAAGTATTAGCTTTGTTGTTTTTGGTGGGCCATAGTAAGACCATTCACATGAGTTGTACAGATTCCTTCATGGACTTCATTGATCACTTTTTTAGCCTCTTCCATATTCAAACATCGAAGTAGCATTCTAGCAAAACTCCACTTATATAAAACCTCACCATCTAGGTAAAAATTCATGACTAACCTTCTTAGAGCCTTCGATCTATCTTGAAAATACTTGAGGGATACTCTTAATTTCGATGAACATCCGGATGTCAAAGTACCATGGCTTGCCATCGCCTTCCTCTTCAATAACATAACAATAAGCCGGGGAATTTTTAGTCTCGATGCAAATAAGCTATATCCCGACTCCGGGATCAAGTCGAGTCATTGAAGCTAAAGTTACTAATATATCGGCAAACTAATTTTTGTCTCTTCCTAGATCATTAATTTCAATCTCATTAACCTCTTCGACTAATTTGGTCAAATAAACTCGGTAAAGCTTCAACTTCTCATCTTTAGTTTGCTATTCTCCTTTAACTTAGCAAATTATCGGCATCGAATCATCGTATATTTTAAGCTTCATACTCTACTATATTATTGGTACAATCAAACCGTAGTCGAACAACTATTGGGTATTATTTTCCATTTGGAGAAATCAGAATAGCCCCTACATTGTTGTGCGATACATTTACTACCCCATCGAAGTACATAGTCGTTTTTTCATCATCAAATTCTACTACTTTAATTTCGGATGCCATGATGTCCTCGTCGGGAAAGTCAAAGTTTTGTTAGTGTTTATACGCAATAACCAACCATGTTTGGATGAGCTCAAGTTAATATATTATTGCATTATTTATTTTAATGATAATAAAGAAGTCATTCTGTTAATTCTTTTTTTACATGTTGATAAATTCGGTAGGATTAGATACAAGTCCTTATGATATGCATTTGCAATAGTGATTTATCGAAAGTTGTAAGACAAACACTAATGCACATAAATGATATCATTAAATATCCCAAGTCGTAGGATTATCAAGAATGCATATTGATAAATGCGGATACACTTGTGAGTGCTATGCTCATGTTATATAATAGCGAGTAGGAGATCTCACACCTATTGACATAGTGATACCAAAGCAAGCACTTAGGTGATTTTATGTTAGAGAACATATCATCGAACTTGATTCTCCATGAGAACCCATTTGATTTTAGTCTATGGGAATCTCACACCTATTAGCATAGTGATGCCAAAGCAAGCACTTAGGTGATTTATGTTAGAGAACATATCACCGAACTTGATTCACCGTGAGAACCCATTTGATTTTAGTTTATGGGAATCTCATGCGAGATGGGTATAAATGGTCTTTAGACTTGAAGTCATCATAGTTATCTCATTAGAGGACTTATGCACTTTGACACTAGTTTTGATGGACCCATTAATGGGTTGCACGTGGGCGATTCGTTGGGGGCACTAGAAATCCAATGGAGATAGGTGTATGACTAAGATAGGACATGTCATTTGTTGTATGCTAAAGGAATTATCACATTAAACTTTGATAAGTATTTGATCAAAAAATCTATGGCAATTGTAGGAGTACACCAATAGAGCATAGTTGGTCTACTCTAAGAGCTAAGACATTTAGGAATCAAAGAAAACTTGTGTGATTATAATCAAACAAGACTAATAACTAAGTTCGAGATCACGGTGTGATAAGTTGAAATGAGGACTGAATTATATGATAACCATACTCGTGAAAGATAATAATGGATTAACTAATCCTTCTAGAGAATTGGTTAGTCATGATCGTTTGCTGTAGAGGTCAATCCCGATTTATGTGTTAAGAGATAAAAAAGGAGTCTTTTATTCTTGATACATTACCAATATATCTAAGAGGCTATTAAGTCATAAAAGTTTAAGTATTCATATTATAAATGAGAAGCAAAGATATTGGAAAACGTTTCCAATTATAAAAGATTTCCTATTTTGGAAAGAGTTTCGAAAATGGAAAGTTTTCTAAAATGGAAAGTTTTCTATTTTAGAAATAGATTTCCTAATTTGAAAGTTAGTTTCAAATTTAGAAATAAAGAACCTAAAAAGAAAAGAGTTTCCTAATTTAGGTTAAAAGATATTAACCTCACCAAAATATTCTAAGAATATTTATTTGGATAGTCCAAATAAATTAATTGGGCTAAAATAGTTTTGACTCATTAGATTTAATTAAAAGCTTAAAGATAATTTTGGTGGGAGGATAAAATCAACCTTATTGGATAAGGTTGAATGTTTTAAAGATAATAATCAAATAGTCTATATATAAAATAACTCCTCATGCTTGGAGGATAACGAAGCAACAACCTAGAGTCCTTTATGGACTCATAAGTCGCCCTTCTCCTTATCATTGGAGGACAAGGAAAATTTCCCCTATATATAGGAGAGGTACAACATAAAGGGAAAAAATGCAAGATAGGAGATTTCGACCAACATAAGAAAAATGGAGAGAAAAAATTTGGCCGACCCATATAATTACCTAGGGCATACGGCCAAGAGAGAAAATAAAAGAGAAAATAGTTTTCTCCTAAACCCTAGTAAGAAAGATTCTTTCCCTCTCTTTTAAGGTTGTTGTAAAATTATCCGGGATTGATTTCTAGAGGAAACACAAAATCGAAAAGATAAAGCTAGCACCCCATTAATTTTAAGTGCTTCTTTATGGATACTTGGACTTTGTGGATCATCAATAGAGGTCGAAACTTGGATGGCTTTATTGAAAAGGATTTTAGATCTAGTTTACAAGAGGTAATCCTTTAACTTATAGCTTGTTATTCATGTATGTATGGTTAGTAGATTTAACGGCTTAATCTTAGGGCCTTACATGAAGGAAATTTTTATTTATTTATTCCGCACCTCCATAGGATGCATGATCCTATAAGTTCAATAGCTCATAATCATCGATTGCATTCTCCGCCAAATGATCTACAATTGCACTCCCTTTCATCGACTTTTTGATTATGTATATAATATCATATTTTATCAATAATACTTGCCATCTTGCAATTCGCTCGACGGTTAGGAATTCTCAAAGACGTACTTGAAGGGATCTTTTTTTGAGATTAGCCATGTCGTGTGAATTTTTTTACTTAGAAAGTAAATGGCTTGCTCCTTCTTTCTTGTATCATCATGCCGACCTAAAACATAACCCATTCGTTGATTCAGCCTATCGTTTGATCTTATCAAAAGCCGATCGGTATACATCATCCTAAGTTCTCGAATTGCTTTTCCTTAAAGTCGAAAGATGGTTTCACAAGTGATTGTGAGTTGAAAGCCGAATCCGGCTATGTAGTTTAAATGGCCTTGGAAAACTCAAACTTCCTTCTCATTGTAGGGTGCAAGCATTACTTGGATGAATTTAGTTTAATCAAGATCTATTTTTATGCTTCTACTACTCACTATAAATCCTAGTAGCTTTTCCGATCTAACCATAAATGTATACTTAACTGGATTAAGCTTCTACTGGTACTTCCTTAATCGTTCAAATAACTTTTTCAAAGTCTAGACATGGTCTTCTTCAAGTTTTTCTTGCCAATCATGTCATCTACGTATACCTCTATTTCTTTATACATCATATAATGAAAAAAGGTAATCGTAGCTCTGTTAATAAGTTACTCCGGTATTCTTCAAACCAAATGGCATGATTTTGTAACAAAACTTCCTCATGGTATGATAAAAGTAGTCTTTTCTATGTCGTTTTCTACCATCTTAATTTGGTTATACCTCGAAAAGTCATCCATGAATGAGTAAGTAGAGTCCTTTGTAGCATTGTCTACAAGCATGTCAATATATAGTACATGGAAATCATATTTGGGATCGGCTTTGTTCAATTTTCAAAAATCAACACATTTTGATCTTTTCATTCTTCTTACTAACTACCACAATGTTCAATACCTGTGTCGAGTACTTGATCACTAGAAGAAATCCAACTTCAAACTACTTGACAACTTCTTCTTTGACCTTTATGAGTACATCCGGTCTCATTCTCCTCAATTTATATTTTACTAGCTTATGATTAGGAAATATCAAGATTTTATGTACCATTATACTAGTATCTAAATAAGGCATATCCTCATATGATTAGGCAAACACATCGGCATACTCTTGTAGAAGGGCAATCAAATCTTTCTTTTCACTTTCCGATATCAATGTCCCAATTTGTAATTCTTTTTTTTATTCCTAGATTTATATTTTTTAGCCTCTCTTGATGAGGTTTTATAGACCGTTTAGATAACTCTACTAACTTGGTAAATTCATCCATATCTTCATCATAAAATTCTTCTTCATCCATGGTAATCAAATTCTCCTCAAATTTAGGTCAAACATTTTCGATGTAATTATTTTGGAATTTTAAGAGGTGTTCATTTTCTATATCCTTGAAGTTTGAAAAATGTGAAAATAAAAAGAATGAAAAAGAAATAGGCACAATGTTTAGAGAAAATTCATGATCTCATATTAATATCATAGATAAATACTCCACATAAGTCTTCCTCGGTATCTTGAGCTAGATAATCTAGAGATTAAGATATACGAAAAGTAGAAAGCAATAAATTACTCAATAGTATAGGTAGGCAGAATCTCCTCCTCCTCTCAATTATCGAGCCCGTTGCTCGGAGCTCCTTCCTTGATTAGCAAGTCAACATGTGACATCTCCCGCAAGGTGTTGATGGTCGATTGTGGCAAGCATCACATCTTGAGAAATGACCATTTTTATCTAAAAAAAACTAACCTCCTTTATCTTCAACTCTCTATCAAGATGATTGATGGACAAGTTAACCATTTTCACCCCTAAGCTCACTATCTCTTGATTCGATCAATGACACAAGCGAGGTAAGGGAAGGTAACTCAAATATGAGAAATAGTAGTCCTCCCTTCATTAGGCTCTCGACCCTCGATTCTAGCCAATCATTTCTCCTTCTTCAACTCAATGACTCTTAGATAATCCTTCCTCGTGGGCTTAAAACCTAGTCCAAAATGGTGATCTAAATTGGCCTCTTTCAAAGCACCAATCGTTCTTAACATTCCAAGCATTGAGATCACGATTTAGTGGGAAGTCATATTTCATCAAGTATTTTGTTGTCATCTTTATAGCTATAGACATTTCCGGCCTTCTCGGAAAAGTATTCTCAAGAACTAGTTCTACATTCACTATCTCAAACGCATACAGATTGCCATCTCGACTTCCTTCGGTTTTATGTAGGGCACATACATATTCTTAATCGGAGGTAACGTCTCTTCTTCCATCATGGTGACTAGTTTACCATTGGCCATGTATTTCAACCTTTGTGGTGTAGTGATGATGTTATAGCCTCGATAATGAATCCATGGGCTTCTCAAAAGCATACTATATGATGGCTGAATATCGATAGCTTGTAAACTAACCAAGAATTGATTGGGTCCAATATCTAAATTAATATCAATATCTCTTATCACTTGCCTTAGAGAACCATCATAAACTCTAGTCATCATACTACTAGAATGCATGCAAGATGTATCATTGGTATTCGATCCATGATCGGCTTAGGTAGGACATTCAAACCAAACTCGTTATCAATCGAACTTTAGTAAAAATATATTCTTTGCACTTGATTGTGATGTCTAAGGGGTTGTTGTGGCCAATGCCTTTGGGACCGAACTCATCCTCGGAGAAAGATAGGTAGTTGGTAGCTTGAATTCTACCTACCAAATTTTTCATGGCTTCGATAGTAACCTCCTAGGGGACATATGCTTCATTCAAGACCTTTTGCAATACTTTTCAATGTAGTTCGAACTCATGATTAATGAAAATAGGGAGATCTTAGAGGGTATTTTCTTTAGTTAGTCTACCATACTATAGTCACTATTTTTTATCACCTTGAGAAACTCAATGGCCTCTCATCATCTATTGGTTTTTTCAACTCCCATATCTTAGTGAGGTTTATTACTTCTTTTCCTTTTGCCTTTCTTGATATTTCTAACTCATCAAGCGCATAACAATGTCCACTTCGAGTAAGGCTCGCAACATTACTGCTAATAAACATGTTAATAACTAGATAATTATGATTGATTGCATTATAGGGTGGAGCAAAACAGATCTTTGGCACTATTAGAATCATCCTTGGAGGCCCATTGCCCGTTGGTTGGTATTGGCACAACTCATCATGATTTATCTCTTGAGGTGAGACCATGCTTAAAAACTACTCTTTCTATGTCTTCTCAACTCGCAAAGTTCCTAGAGTCATTATAGTTTCCACCTTATGGAATTCCTCATGTTTATGATGTCATGTCCTTCGTTTGATGATATCGATAGTATCGGTTCTAGTAATCCCCATCCCGATTACTCACTAGCTCTTTGAGGCAACTAGCTTGCACAATTATAGAATACAAACTATCTATTAACACTCTCACTCTTTTCTTCTTTTTTGACTTCCATTTCTTCAAAAGATATCATGCTCACAATCCTTCATCCAATGGTAAGATTTGATAGTGGATTAGTATTGATGTTAGGTGTAGTCGAGTCATCAAAACTAATCTAGTTGTGCTTAATAAACATCTTTATTCTCCTCTTGAAAGATAAACATTCTTTAAGGGAATGTCCAGCCACACTACTATGGTACTCATAGCTCTTGTTTTCCTTGTACCATAGAGGAAAAGGTGGTCCAACAACTTCGTCAAAATAGGGGCTATATGCCCTATGTTAACCGATCAATGGAACAACTCCTTTAGAGAGATGAGAAGCGATGGAAATGGCTCATAATCCTCTCAATTGTAGTTATTATTGCGAGAAGGTTGGTTATTGGGTGTTGGTTAAAATTCAAAAGACTATAGGGTGGTTTAATCAATTGAGAGAATGGATGATTTTGGTAAGCGAGCACGATCGGGTTATATAGAGGGAGCAGATTTGGTTGATTTGTTTGATTTGGTGAGGGTGGTCTTATGTGGGTGGTAGGAAAGGAAGCAGTATGAAGGGTGTTTGGTAAGGTGTTTAAGGGTGGGATAGTGATTGCACTTGGTAGTGGTTTGGATAAGAGTACTTGTTTTGGGTTGTTCCGGTGACTCTTGGGTATATGATTGGCTATTTGATGAACTTCCCATTCTCTATTCTTCATTCCTACATTGGTCCTCTTTTTAGCTCCTTTAGAAATTTTCCCTAACCTAATGCCCATTTCAACCCTCTCAACTATAACCACCATATCGGTAAAGTTGGTCAAAGCATTGCTAATCAAATATTCAAAATAAGGTGCTTTGAATATATTTTAAAAAAATCGAGATCAACTCGGATTTTCGCAATGGCAGATGGATTTGAGCGGTTATCTCGCGCCACCGTTACGCATACTCTTTAGCAGTCTCTCTAGGCCCTTTCTCCTTTCCTTAGAGGTCCGCTCTATTCGTGCTACCTCCATATTGACCTTATATTATTTAAGGAAGGCATTAGCTAGGTCCTTCCATTTTCAAATTTTTGATCCCTCTAACCTTATGTACCGACTAATTCGATCCACTCGGGCTCTCATGAAAGAAATAAATGAGAAGCATCTCATCGTGCATAACTTCGCCATTTTGCTAGTGTAGACCCTCGAAGGGTCATAGGATACTAAGTTCTACCGTATTTCGGAAATTGAGAACCTTGAACTTTCTTGGAATAACTACATCGAGCATCAAATACATTTCTAAGGCTTTGATTGGATCATAAACATCTCCCCTTCTATCACCTCGGATGCTCCTCGAGAGCCATTAGTTTTTCCATACCCGGACCTTCACCTATCTTATTATCATAAGTCTCCTCCTCTATAGGATCCAATGCGAGCATAGACGGTATTTGTTGGACTTGTGGGTCTATCGGGTATGCTCTAGTTTCATACGAGGTTTTCACATAGAAGGATGCTTGATTGATCGTAGGCATGTTGGATGGCCCGAGGTTGATCGGACAATGGAGCTATATACGGGATCTCGGGTTGTGTTTATCCTCGATTCGAGTTACCTTCCGCACTTAGTGCCTTTTCTAACTAGATCTTTAGTTATGCCACATCTTCCTTCATGGAGTCAATAACCTCGTCGACGTAATTGATCTTGTCATGCCCTTTCATCATTTTCCATTTAGTGAGCTCTAAATCTAGTATTATGAACACGTAGAGGGGATTGAGCGTAACGACCTATATTTAGATCCCGAAAATAGTATAAAGATACATGTAAAGATAATATAAAAATACATGATTTAAACTAGGTTAGATACCTTTCTTTGTTTGTTGCACATTAAATCATGACATAATTCGTACGGAGGACGGGTCGGATCAAGCTATTATTTGCCGAGGATAAAACTACCACACGGATACTTGGGTGATTTGGGAGATACATATGTCCCTAATTTTAGTCATGATCTAAGCATTTGACATTTCTAAAAAGATTAGACTTTGATAGAAATGTTGGGACTTGAACCATTTCATTGAAAGCATATTAAAGAGCTAACTTGTACTTCATTACATTACATTTTTATTACAATTTGAAACATTAAAATTTGAACTTCTAACATATTATGAATGTAGCTTAGAGCCATCTTTTGAAAAGAAAAATTGCAGGAATGAAAAGCCCTATTACATCGAAACCCTATTATAAATTTGGCCGAGTCGAAAGCCTTCATTAGAGATCATGCCATTTATGAGTCTTCGAAGCCTCTTATAGAAGAGCTGAACTTTCTTCTCATTTTGACGTATACCATCGGCTAGTTCCTTTGCATGTGCGGGGCATAGTTATTAGCATTCTAGGCTTGTAAATGATATTCCATAGCTCTACTTCCCCACTCGACTACCTCCTTCTTCAATATGTATCTTTACCTTTTTATGGCTTGTACATCCGAACCATGTTCTTTTTTAGATTTGGTTAATTTTTTTTTATTTAGTTCCTCCACTCGATTTCTCAAACCGTGATTATATCAGCCTAGTTTGCAATTTATCCTCGTGTAGCGAGCTTGGGACTCCTCGAGGCTACCCTTAACTCTAAGTCCATCCCTCTCTATTTTGGCACTTATTTTTTTAGCATAGAGATTAGTCAACTCATCCATTAGAGAAACCGTGAGTTGGGTCGCATTCTCATATTTTTAGTTGAGCGATCGATGATCCTCTTTTAATTATTTTAAAGCTCCTCCGGATCATTAGAGGTGATCATGGAGCTACTTGTTTTCTTTCTCTAGGGAAATCATCATGTGATCTTTAGTACCAAGAATTTCCTCCAACCTTCTCTCGCTTTTGGATCAAATCGGCCACTCGAGCATTCGAGCTTTCATTAAGCATTTCATGTTGGGCATTTACCTCTTATCAACACATCCTCTATTGTCTCATTCCCTAATCGAGACGGACCCTCAAATGATGGCACACGATATCCCTTTGCTCTAGTGTTTTTCCATTTAGGATATCTAGGTGATGCCCTTCCGTCTACTCTTCTTTCGGGAGTGACGAGTCCTCTATTTCTCCAAGCAACCTTGGCTTCTTCTAAAAGTTTCTTAGATACCCTCAAATCTTTATAGTACTAAGTTGAACTAGTCATTTTTGGGATGAACTACTCAAATCCCAACTGCCTCAAAAATATGTTCGGATAATAACTCATGCGACGAACGAACTCCAATTAGTGGTACCCAAGGAAAATTACCACGAAGGCGATATAACTCTAAAAGAATGCATATTGCACTCTCTAATAAAATTTAGATTTTTCTAAACTAAAGAACAACTCAGTACACATAGTCTTATCTAACTCATTTATAGCGTGACAAGAAAAATTCTCTAACTTAGAGTGTGGATGCCATGAGGTATGAAAAATACCAAAGGCTTCTCCAATCACCACGTGGCTCACGATCCATATGAATAACAATTAGATGCAACACCTCAAATGACCACCTCTCTTTTTTCGATAGAAATTCAATGAAGAGAGGGTTTCTTCTAGAATTACTCGGGTCAGGTTAACTTTGAGAGACACTACACTTTTAAACACGTTGACTACCTTAGAGTCGATCACGCCCTTGAATGAAGGCAACAAAACCAACCTATATGTTGCTAATGTCGGGATTCCAAGTGTTAGTTGATTATCAAGATCTTATAAGTGTTTCATAAATTTTGTTTGGAGAACACCCCAAAACCAACAATGAGATTGCCCCTTTTGACTAGTTACTTTTGGGCTAACTTGGGGTCGATTTCGGTTAACCATGCAAAATTCAATGTAGCTTGATTAGTTAGATTATAGAAATAGACAGACCTTGATTTATGAGAATGCTAACAAAGCCTCATATTCTTTAAGTGTAGGTGATAAGTCTACACTTTCAAAGGCAAAGCAACGATAATCCGGATCCTAATGCCTTATCATAGCTTGGAAATAGGTAATCTAAGCCTTTATTTGAGCAAATAAGCTATATCACCGTAGGGTTTTTGGAAGTTGAATTTGTCGGTTGGAGTGAGCATTTCCCAACAGCTAAGGAATGGCATCGTGTTGACTATCTTATCAATTAATTTAGTCCTTTTTTGGCAACCTCGACACAAAATTAGAAGGCGTACAATATCCTTCATCATTTTGGACCCATTCGGATCTAACCCTAAAATCCTTGGCTTCTTTTTTGATTCATTTTGTCATGATTTAATGTGAAGGACAACTTGTAAAAACCAAGGATTATCATTGACATCATTTGATAATGGTTCATGTCTTAATTGGGTCGACCATAACATACGGGATCTAGGTTCTTTCCGGTTGGGCAAAGCTTCTCTAGTCCTAAAGATTTTTCAAGTTTCTAAACTACCTAAATTACCAATATGGTAATTCAGCCTCTAACCTTATGCACAAGAGGTATGAGAGGGTTATTTCACCATTTCTCATGCATAGGGTGAGTTACGATCTAAACGAGATTCAAGAAGAGCATCGATAGACTTTCATTATACTTGCCTCCAGCATCTCTCTATCTAAATTATATCAAGGTTTAGCTCGGGTCCGTAGCTTTTATAGGTTTCCTTTGTGGTGTACAACAATTCAAAGAAAAGTATATAACCTAATTTGAAAATAGACATGAAGCAAGAAAATAAATTACAAGAATTAAATTACAAAAATTTAAAGATATATAACAAAGAAAATAACTCAAAATTAAAGAAAAAATCTAAAAGAAAAAAATAATTGATAAAAATAAATTCAAGAGATAAACTAAATAGACTAAACCTATGACCTAACTCAAGTCTCCAGTAGAGTCACCATTCTATCGCTACACGACATCGGATTGGACTCTTAAAAAAATTCTAGGTTTTCTAGGTTTTCGGAGATATGCACTCGATTTCCAAGGATTTCGGGGATATGAGTCATTATTATGTTTGGAGTTGCCACCTAGTAATAAAGGAATTAGGAACTTGAAATAACACTAATGCGAGAGATTCTACGGTAAGGAGTTGGTTACGCTTTGGGAAGACAACGGTCACCTCAAAAAATGCCCTTTTCTAAGAAAGGTATCACGTTTAGTTTAGTCTTAAATTCATCTCCCTAAATCTTTTGTTGGTGCTAAGTTCTTTACGATTTAACCAAAAAACTTTTCAGCCAATTTAAAGGTAGGTGACTTATCATTGATGATAAATTGTCATCGATCTCTAAGAATTTAGGAGACTCAACAATTCTCCTATTTATTAACTATTAATCTAAATATTGATATTTTAGAAAAGATCGTCATCGATCCTTAAGAATTTAGAAGACTTGACGGTTTGTATATATTTTGGTTATCAAAAATAATTATTGACATTCCGAAGAAAAATCGTCATCACTCTCTAAGGATTTAGGAGACTCGACAATTCACATGTCTATTAATTATTAATCTAATTATTGACATTTAAGGAGAAATCGTCATTAGTCCTTAAAAATTTAGGAGACTCAACCATTTACCCATCTATTGGTTATCTAAACTAATTATTGACACTTCGAAGAGAAATCATCATCGGTCCCTAAGACTTTAGGAGACTTGATAATTCATCTATCTACCGACTATTATTGAGATTTCGGGAGAAACCGTCATCGATCTCTAAGAATTGAAGAGACTCGACAATTCATCTATCATTAGATTATCCGAGCTAATTAACAACAAAAAAAGTAAAATATCTTTTTTATTATTATTTTTTTGTTGATAGAGAATTCATTTTTTTTTATTGATAAAGAATTCATTTATTTTTTCATTATTTTTTTGTTGATAGAGAATTCATTTATCTAAACTAATTATCGTTTCTTTACCTAACCTAATTGTGAAAATAAAATTCTAAGAACTAAAATTAATTAAATTAACTAATTACAATTGCTAGAAAACTAGAATATTAAAATCTAAAATTAACCAAGAAATAAACATGCATAAGTAAACATTCAAGATAAATTATCTAAAATGAAATGAATACATAAATAAATACAATAAAACAAACAAAAGAATTTTTTTTTATTTTAGGCAATGGGCCCATTGGGTCCGGCCTAAAACAATTTGACGAGTTCAACCTCTTCCATTGATCGGGTTAGTCTAACCTTATTACTTTTTCTTGGGCTTGGGCTAGACCCAACCCATGTTATGTATTTTTAGTTTGAGACTGGCTGGATTGAAGCTAGCCTAAGTAAGTCGTTTAAGGCCGACCGGGTCTAACCAATGCCTACTCTCTTTGGGCTAATCCCACAAACGACACTCAAATTTTTTGTTTTTGTTTTTTTGGATCAAACACGCCTCATCCTTTTCTATCTTCGGGACTTAAAAAAACATAGCAATCGTTCCCATTTCCTTCATCCACAACTTTGCAACTATCTTTCCTAACATTTAGAAACCTAATCTTATCATTATTATTTCATGCTAAAGAAACAAAATACAGGAGCAAATATGGATTGGGGAGCATCATACAATGACAATGACGAGATCACCGTCACATATTTTACATATCAAAGAAAATAAATAATGCATACTTGGCATAGAAATAAGAAAGGATAAGTTAGAAGATTACCCGAAAGAAAATGAGTGTTCAACAATAAAATAAAGGGAGGAAATACTCGGTTCAACCGAGAGCACCTTTGTTACTCAAGTTCAAACTAATAGTCGTTGTTTTAGACTTCTAACCTTATGTTTTTTTGTCCTCTCTCTTTTCTTTCCCCTCCCTTCTAGTTACTAACTCTTTTTCTTGCTTTTTTCTTTTTGTTTTCGAGTTCTTTCCTCCGCTCTCTTTTGTATTTCTTTTTTTTTCTCTATTTTTTCTCTTGCGTGCTCTCTGTTTTGGGTGTTATCTCTTCCTTTTTTTCATTCTTGTCTCCCTCCCTTCTTAACCCTAGAGGTTTGTTTTTTTATACTCCTTTCTCTCACTCATCCTAGCCCTTCATTACCTTTTCTCTCTCGCTGGCCGTTTGATGAAAAATGGTACCCAAAACCTGCTAGCCTCTGTTATTCCTTTTGTAGCAAGCATAGCTTGTGACTCAAGATGGGAAAGAAATGTTGAGTCGGAGGGAAGCATGACATGAGGGACCAACATTTGCTTTTTGCATTTGGTGTGGCTCGGCGGCTTGTACAAAACCGTAACAAACTGTCCGTTATGGCATTATTTATTCCCTTGATTAAAGAAGGAGAATGAACAAGTAAATTATAGCAATAAATTCACTCACGGACGACGAGTTGTTTGTGGCCAAAGTGTCAAGTTCGTTTGGTCTTCCACACTCTCTTTTCAATTAGGTCCTTCTCAATTTTAATTTTTCTGCAATAAAAACCCTTTGCAATAATTCTTTTAGTCCCTTTAATTTTAATTAATTCTAATTCTCGCCTAATTTCCTTCAATGATTTCCCTCATCTTCTAGTATTCGTGAATTGGCCCATAATATTCTAAAATAAATTACAACCGGATCCTAAAAAACAAAATTAATCAATTTTCTTTCACCTTTTTTTCATTTTTTTTACTTTATTTTTTTTCAATTTAATTTTACAAATAATAAAAAATAAAATATTTATTAAACTAAACGAGTAAAACAAACTCTACTTAAAATTTTAGCTTATAACAAGAAGGGAGGAGGCAATAAGTAACGAGAGAAAAATACTAAGAGAAGAGAAAAAGAAAACAAAGGAAAGATAGAATGAGAGGGAATAATGGAGAAGGAACAAGAGAAGAGAAAGAAAGAAAAAGGAAGAAAAGAGAGAGAGGAAAAAAACGAAGGAGGGAAAGAAAGAGAAAAAAAAACAAGTAAGAAAGAGAGAACGAGAAAAGAAAATAAGAACAAAGAAAAGAAAATAAGTAAAACAAAGAAGATAGTAGCTAGAAGGAAGGATAAAGAAAAGAGAGAAAGGAAAACCAAAAACCGTAAGGGAAGAAACCTAAAATCGAGACTATCGATTGGAGTTTACAACATAAGGCGCATTCGTTTGAGGTAGTGTTCTTCCCCTTGTATTTCATTTTCATCTTCACTCGGGTAATCTTCTAATGTATCTCGGTATTACTTCTACGAAATAGGCCTTGTTTTTTGGAATGTGTTCAATAATGATGTCACTGTCGTCGCATGAAGTTCCTAAATCATGTGCGTTTACGCGTTCATCTATGGTATGAAACAGGTGATGATAAGACTCGGGTTTTAAAAAAGTTGGGGAAGATAGTTCGGAGGTTATGGATGAAGGAAGTGGGAATGGTTAATATGCCTTCGTTTTAGAAGGAAGATGAACGAGAGAGGAAGAGAGAGATGAGGCATTTTGATCCAAAAAGAGACAGGAAAAAATCAATTGATGTTTTTGGGTGTTATACCAAAAGAAATACCGATTAGTTTGGTCTTGGTCTAGCCGAGCCCAAAAAATAACGTGGGCTTGGTCTAGCCTAGCCTCAACAAAAAATAATAGAGCTAGATTAGTCTAGCCATAGAGAAAAGGTCGGATTGTCTAGCCTAAGCCTAAGCCCTCCAAATTTTGTTTTTTAGTTTTATTTATTTATTTATGTGTTTATTTTATTTTAAATTATTTGTCTTGAATGTTATTTATATATGTTTATTTCTTTTTTAATTTAGATTTTATATTCTAGTCTTTTGGAAATTCTATTTAGTTAATTTTATTTAAGTATTAATTTTAGAATTTTAATTTTCACAACTAATAGATAACTAAATGATAGATGAATTGTCGAGTCTCCTAATTTTTAAGGATCGATGACGATTTTCCATCTATAAAAAACAACGAAAAAAATGATAAAAAAAGGGGAACAATAATTGTAAATTTTTAGGGTTTTTTTTTCAAAATTAGTTTGGTGGTTAATAGGCGAACGAATTATCGAGTCTCCTAAAATCTTAAGGATCGATGACGATTTTCCTTCGAAATGTGAATAATTAGTTTTAGATAACCAAAAAACGAGTGAATTATCAAATCTCCTAATTTCTTAGGGATCGATGACAATTTTCTCTCAAAATGTCAATAGTTAGACCGATGGTTAATAGATAGGTGAAATGTCGAGTCTCTTACATTCTTAGAGACCGATGATAATTCTCCACCGAATCATAAGTCACTAACATTTAAATTGGCTTAAAAAATTAGAGTTTAAATAAAAAATAACTTGGCACAAAGAAAATACATTAGGAGATGAATTTAGAACTAAACTAGATGTGGTATCTTTCTTGAGAAACGGCGTTTTTGGGTGACTCGATGTTTTCTCAAGACCTAACTAATTCCTTGTCCTAGAATCTCTACACCAATGTCATTTTTAGGTTCCTAGTTCCTTTAATACCAAGCGGCAACTCCAAACTCAATAATAACTCACATCCCTAGATCAAACCACAAACTAAATGCAAATCTCTAAAAACTTAGAATTTCTTAGGAGTCCCATCCGACATCGCGTAGCAACAAAGGTCCCTAATGTTGGATCGTTTGAAAAAATATTATGGCTACACCATTGCCCGACATTGAAAAACCTTAGTGACACTATAAAAAAAAGTTAATTTAGCGACCGTAAATCATTGTTAAATGAAAAAAAAATCATCGTTAATTAAACTTAGCGATGGTTTAGAGACGGTGAAAAACCGTCACTAAAAAAATTCTCGCTAATTTATTAGTGATGAGCTAATTTAGAGACAATTTATCCGTCACCAAAAAATTAAAAATCTATCCTAAAAAACGAAAAGAGATAGCCAAAATAGTCAAATTTAGCAATTGTTTATTGAAACCATTGCTAATTTTCATCAAATTTAACTTTGATTTAGCTATAGTTTTAAAAACTATCGCTAAATCAATTTTTTTGACGATATTTTCGATCAATTATTCCGTCGTTCATATGTCCCTAATAAATCATATATCTCATTTTCATTTTTAACTATCCAATCCAGTCCAACAACTACAATAACAATATGAAATAGAATCATAGAAAATACAAATTCTTTATAATATATCAAATTCAATCCAATCCAATATATATTTAAACACCGAACTATATTAAAGTGTATTGATATTTCAAGCAAATAAAAACACAATAGTGATAAAAAAAATAATATGATGATAGGGATACATGTCACATATCATCATTTTCATTTGATAAATGATGATCAGTAAGAGAATTAGTGGTAGAATTACCTTTTTACCTATTCAATAATATCTGCTGCATCATCACATGTCGCTCCTAATTATGCTTGCTTCAACCTACTTGTAGTAGCTAGGAGCAATGTAACAATATCCTCTAGTTTTGTTATCTTTTCTTCATATCTAGCATTGTTGGCATCCATTTCTTTTTGATGCTCCTCAATATCGATATGGAACCATGAAGTAGTGAAACTAAAGGATGAACTAAAATTAAAGTAATAATGAAAAGCCTATAACTCAAGTTCGTACATTCTCTCTTACTATCTCTTACGTTAATATCCCTATTAAATATCTCGTTCATGTTGATGTTTGGCATTAAAGTACCTTCCATCCCCCAACTAGTAACCTTCTCCTCATATATTTTATCAATGAAGTCCTACATAATTGCATAAATTTTAATATTACATAGTAATCTAAATAAGGTATGTAAAGGTGGCATATGTACGAAATAAACTTATACATTATTTACCTTAAGATTTTTTTCTTAATGATCGATGAATACGTACTTATCATCAACTTCTTTCTCATTAGTCTTCTAGACCTCATGAGCATCGGATTCTCAACCCAACTCCATACCTTGAAACAAATATTCTTAAATATATATTAATATTGTAATAATTGTAAATACTATATATATATATATATATATATATATATATATGTAATTTTCTCGTGTATTATATGTTCCTAGTACGTGAATGAACCCTTCTTATGTCTAGATGGGCCGGTGCTAGGGCCACCCATTTCGCTCATGTGGTTCTAGGCTGCTCGCTCGGATCAAGCTCGAGACTTTGGTTTTATCCATTCTTGCTACCATGCATTCCATATCTCCTATGAGATATATGTCGATTTGGAGTGTCTTCACATGATAAAGAAAGTCGAATATTGCATCCATGCTAGACTTTGCGAACTCTCCTAAAGCTTTGATCAAACTCTTAGTCCCATAAAAAGTAATTCTACAAGAATGCAATAAATTTTCATTAGTACATTTAAATGAGCATTAAGTAACTTAATCAAAAAATATTATTAAATAATTAGTTAAGCTACATATTACCTTAAAATCCTCTTAATAGAAGTCTTTAGCTTACTAGATAATTGACTCTCATGTCGTTACGGATAGGTGGACTCGCTCTTGGAATATCTTAAATCGGATGGATACATTACGTCAAACAAGAAAATTAATGGTTAAATGAACACATTAATATAATAATATACCATAAAAAAATATGCATAATACATATTCCTTACCATTAGTGAGAGTAATCAAAATGCAAGGATCATATGTAGAATTGATAGGTATAAAAGATATACTAAAAGGGATGTTTGGTGTGGGATATATGCAAGTACTTGACTATCATCCTATTGAGGCATAGGCCCTAATAAAGACGAAGGTTTATAAGTGCTTGGTATGTGGTCCAAAGTGATTAGGTTGAGACATGTTAAACGATAATGGGTATGACACGGGGCTACAAAAGGGAATGCACAAATGTTGAGGGGAATGGCCATTCCACCGGAATGGAAGTAGAACTATGGCCATGTCCACGACCATCGCCACCGTCAATTTCGATACCATGACCCTCACCATTTGATCTAGCCTATTGTATACGAAAATGTCCCCTACCACGAAGCATAACCTACATATTATCATATTAGTTAGTTAATAAAACACAACAATTATAAAATATCTCTATTACCATAAATAAGTTAAAATATATTTAATATGTGATCAACAAATACTTTCATAATTAAATTAAAACATGCGCACTTATATGTTACCTTAATAATTTTAATTAAACTGGAGGACAATCCAACCTTATTGCTAATCACTATCCCGCTCATCATTATTACAATTTTCATCTAAATATTCATCTACCTCTATTTCAAATTCAACATCCTCTTTTTTATTAATTTCATCCCCTTCTAAATCTATTAATGATCTAGTTAGATCGATCAACACCTGACGTTCATTGTCATCAACTTTAAAGACGAGTGTGTTGGGTTTCCATATCATTTTTTTTGAAATAGTTTTGTATTTTTTTGAATCATAATAGATGATTTTGGTACATCCACTTCGTTGCTCTCGGTCTTACCTTACATACAACCAACCAATCATGCATGTTACGCTCAAAGGTAAGAAATATGACCCAATACACTTGATGTGCTTATATTGCTAGGATAAAGGGATCAAATCTATTCGACCTACTATGACTATGTACCTCTACTAGTTCATACAAATCATGAACCCTTGTGCTAATACTAGGTGAAATATCATACCAATCACTTTCAAACAATATGATTCTCTTGATTTATAGTACAAGATGCTCAAGTTTTAGCATATTAGTTAACTTATCGTAGTTGTCCTTTTTCTTAACACCGTAATTAACTCTTTTTATGCTCACTCCATTATACGTTGTTGCTCTATTTAAACCATGACCTTAAGCGTGAAACTTGTATCCATTCATAATGTATCCTAGATATAACTTTGCTATTTGTAAAGGTCCTTTTATGAGATTTTTAATGTATTGGTCGGTGCTCTAGTTGGGTTATGCATTACTTGTTTATAAAGTCAAAATCCATTCATTACTATTAGTATAACATTTCATCATTGTATATTACTAACAAGAATAATTCAAAATTGATGATACTCACATATTACCCACATATTGATCAAACCATTACATAAAATCATTTTCAAGTCGAGCATCAACCTCTTGCTTCGATATATGGGGATTACTTTAATGAAGTTGTCTAATGAAAGAGCTATCAAAGGAATAATAGTTTTTATATTTTTAATGTCTTTATTATATATCATTGATAATTAATGAAGATGAGTATTCAATTTTTTTAAAAAAATTCTAACACTTACTCGGTGTAAGGTATCACTTTATCACTAGTTCAATAAAATATAGTTATACACTTACTCGAGTGTAGGGATGTAAGCTTTTTTTCATTTGTTAATATATGTGATTTTTCTCAACCAAGAGATCGACCTTTTGGTTTGAATATAGTAAGCATCCCTTCAATGTCATCACTTGATTCTTGAGCACACTCAAAGTTACTTGGCACGTTTTGATGCACGGTATGCACATGAGGCTCAAAATAATATAAACAGAACATTGACACTTCTTCTACTAAATATGCATTGCATATTAACCTTTTAACTCTCGCTTTGTTCTTTATATTTTTTTAGTTTCGAAGATACCTACATTAGGTACCTAGGTTAGTTAATGAATATTTTTTTTAAAAAAATTTAATTAAGGAATCAAAATCAATATCTTTATCTTTCAAAAGGATACATTCATCGATATTGCACTTGGTCTTTTTAATTTTGCTTCATATGTCAAGTGGATTGGAATATGCTCCATTGACTCGAAGAAACTTGATGGAAATATGTGTTTAAGTTTGCACAAAATTAGAGGTATTTCTATCTCGAGATACCTCATATCTTCAACTCGATGATAGTAGAAATCGGTTGCTTGAAGAATTAGCTCGACTCGGTAAGTGCTTGCAAATATTTCATAATAATAGGTCACGAAATGTGATAGGTATTAATCTCTATATAAATATATGATAGTCATAACTTTTCATGCCATACAATATGAGGTTTTTCATATCGACACACCTAGCCAAGTTCGGCACATATCCATAAGAAAACTTGAGTTTTTGAAGCCATTCAAGCATTTGTATTTTTGTTATTTATCTAAGGTGTAACACATTTTATGGTATTTTCCAAAGTCTTCATCTCTTTCTAATTCGACCACAAATAATAAAGATTCAAGTCTTTTCTAGAGTTGGCGTTGCTTTTGATTTTTCTTAGTACACTCATAATTGTATTAAACACATTGTTAAGGATATTTTTTTCAATGTGCATCACACCTAAATTATGCTTGAATTAGATTAGAACTCCAATATGAAAGATCTCGGAATATACTCTATTTCTTCTACACCCAAACCTTAGATATACTATTGTTATACTCTTTGAAATTGTCTTTTACGACGTTTATCAACCCAATATTCTATTTCATGCAAAATATCCGTCTTAGACTAGACCGAGAGAGCAATGTCAATGAAAATTATATTTCTTTTGAAAATATTCCTATTTTTACTAAATGGAAGACTTTCTTATAGAAACTTACGATGATTCTCAATTCACGAGGTCTTTCCGCATTACGGACATTGAAAGCTTCAAAATTTTTCACGTAATAAGGGCATGTTGTTTTTCCTGTAATACTCCAATAAAAAAAATATTGAATATATTGAAAAGTCACCGATCTTTCACATGATCGTGGCTCACATCTAAAAATTTTACTTATGGGATATATCATAGGTAAGCACACCAACTTCTTATAAATTAACCAACTCTTTAATCCAAGGTTATAATTACACGTCTAGGTTGATCTTTGGATTTTTGGGTCTAGAAAAATTATAGTTAAGAACATATATTCTTCGTTCTTACACTCCTAAGGAGGAAAATTATAAGATGTTACAATTACGGATCACAAAGAATATTATTATCCGGATAGACGAAAAGACCAAAACCCAACAGTGCGGACTCCCAATCCAACATTCCTAATTTATGATGCAAAAGAAAGATATGTTTGATCAATATACTTCCATGTAAAGAAGTCAACTGAATAACACATGACATTTGCCTTAACTTTATATTCGAAAGGCCATGTTAGGTCACTAGTTATGGTATTGATGCATACATCCTCTATAAATGTGAGGTTAGGAAAAAAACTAGTATATTTTTTATATGGGATATAAGTTTCTCTAACGATCCCTATCTAAGACTTTGATATCAAGGATGTTCATGGATTTTGTAATCAATTCTCTTAATGTCTTCATCTTAATAAATTATGCATCTATTTATACGAGTTGTGGAAAAGTTGAACTAGTAAACCCATTAATTCCACTAATTTTTTTCATACCGTAAAAGTCTTATGGCATACGATTATGAATAGGCATCAACTTTTTCATAAGTTGACATAAGTCATCATAAAACCTGTTCGAAAAATGATATTCGGACTTCGGGTATAACAAATGGGCCAATAAGGATAATTATGGGTGATTTTTTGAATAGCGTTAGATCTCTTTACTCGATGTATTCAACAAATCATAAAATCCCTAGCAATAGGATTTAGGATGTCGTCAATGTTAGACAAAATAAATGATGGATCGATTGCATCCATCATAATTGTGTGATATGGATTGATCGATGGTTCATCAAAAATTTGGTCGGTTTAACAAAATTTCTTGAGTTATCATCATAAATCACCGACTCACTTTCTCCATGACATCTCCACACATAATACTTACACACAAAACCATATTTCATTAAATGGTCCTTAACCAGTATTAAGATCTTAATAACTACGGTTCGACACTTTTCGAGTTTATAAGGGCATCTTATCTTATTTTTATTCATACATTTAAGATAACTAACGAGTAGAAGCAATAAATTTATTTACCCTATTAATGAAACACTCGATTTAAAAGACCATTGGTATATCTATAGTAGATCTATGAATGATCCGAATTTATAATTAGTTTTGTTTGTATATTCGACCAACAAATAGAATAACTAGTTATTATAATTTAAAAATTATGCATTGGATATTATTTAAATATTTGTTACAACTAATTAAAATTCTAACAAAATTTCAACGAGTTTCCCCTATAAACTAAACATTTCTTAATTAAAAAATAATACAATTAATACTAAATTAATTGTTCTCATCCTTCCATCTCCATCGTCGAGCTTTGAGACCAACCTTATACCTTCTCAATTATTTCCCCAATGACGCGATATTCTTGGGGTGTCATCTAATATCAATAACCAAGCACTTCAATTTGTTTTAACATTTCAAGTATAACTAGATAAATACTTTAATGAGAAACTCGATTGAAAATAATATAACAAATGATTTCATACAAGTATGAGCTATAAACAGTTTTACCATATAATTAACTATTTTTAACACCAAAATAAATTAATTAACACCAAATTAATTAAACTAACACCTAATAAAATATTTTACACCTAATTAAATTTTTAACAATTAATTTATTTTAACACCTAAATAACATAACTAACACCAAATTAATTAAACTAATAACTAATTAATTATTTTAACACCTAATTAAATTACCTTAACACCTAATAAATTTATTTTACACCAAAATAAATAAACTTAACACCTAATTAAATTTTTTTAATAATTAATTAAATTAATTAACACATAATTAAATTACCTTAACACCTAATAAAATTATTTAGCAACTAAAAAATTAACCCTAATAAGAAAATAAATAAAACTAACTAATAATTAATAAAAAATAATAATTAAATAAAACTATCTATAAATTTTAAAAAGGAAAAACTAAGAACTCATAATAATTGAGTTGGGAAGCGACAAATAGAGGAGGAGAGAAAGACGGAGGCTGCTATTAATGCTAATGGACCTACAAAGAAGAGGGGGAAGGGAGGAGGAGAAGGAAAATGAGAGAAAAAAGAAGAAAATAAAGGAGGAAAAGAGAGAGGATGGAGGGTAAGAAGAAGAAAAGAAGAGAGAATGGGAGTTTGGACGGTTTCACGGTGTCGATGGAGGATTTTTTGGGTGTGATGGCGCGGTGAAGAAGAAGATGAGAGAAGAGAAGAAGAAAAAATGTGGAAAACGAGTGTCATAACCCATTTTAGAGATTTTGCGTTTAATGATGGTTTTTGTTTTATCACTAAATTCGCCCAAAATGATTTTTTAGCGATGATTTTGCTAAAATTGTTTCGAAAAAACCCCTAAATTTTTTGGAAACGAGCGATGGTCTATGCAAACCTTCGCTAAAATCCCCAAATTTATCCATTGAAATTTAACGGAATTTCATTTAGGGTCGGTACTGTTTAAACGATAGCTAAATTCACCGAAAATAATTTTTAGCGATGGTTTCACCAAAGCCGTCACTAAAAACCCAAAAAAATCGATAGAATCGATTCCTTAAAAATGGGTTTTTAAAGAGGATTTCACAAATACCGTCACTAACAACCCTTAATTTAAGGGAATTTAGTGAGGATCCGCTCAAACCGTCACTAAATTTTGCCAAAAATGGTTTTTTAACGAGGGCTTAATGGAAATCATTACTAAAAACTCCTTAGGTCAAATTTATGAGATTTTTTTGAATTTATAAGTTATTAGCGATGGTTTTAAAAATCATCATAAGAACTAAGACTTGTAATGAAATTAGCTACGGTTTACTTAGACCCTCGCTAATTCATAGTATTTAATGACGATAGCTAATAAATGATTGTTATTCTTTTGTTTTCTTATAGTGTGATTGGATATTTGAGTTTGTTTAAATTATCAATAAGATATAGTTAAACTATGTATTACTTGTCTCTTTTTATTTCAAAAGGTTTTGAGTATAATTTTTTCCTTAAAAAGAGGTTTTTATTCTTTAGTAATTATCAAATGAGGCGTTTATAAATAAAAATAAATTCATAATCTAATAATCTAAAATTTTAGATTGATAGTGATATCTATTTGTAATAAAGTCATAAATGTAAATTATCAAAATAATACTTACATGTAAATAGTTTCATTATATCAAGATTGTAATATTAAATTATTATCTAAATTTTAAAATCTAAGTGCTAAGACAACCTTTTTTTTCCCTATTTTGTAGAGATTTTTTCTCTATTCTTTTATTCTTTTTTTCCTTATTTCTTACATTATTCTTATCTATTTTCCTATAGAAACTATATAACATTTGCTTATCCCTCTTTTTTATTAAAATAATTTAGTTGTCGGTCAACTAGTCATGAGTGATCCAAGCTGAAATCCTTTTTTTCTAGCATCGTTAATGTGTGTAATTTCTTATAAATGCAAATCCAATATATATATGGATTTTTTTAATTTTTTTATAGGGGGTTTATCATGAGGCTTTTTGTAACACTCTCCGCCTTAGAGAGGCTAGGAGTGTTATAATAATGCCACACACTCGTAGAATGCGAGACAAAGCCCTATGACCTCTACCTCGTGTATAACAAACATACGATGCACAAGGTAAATACTTTCATTTAAAGTTTAAGGCAAACTTTCACAAATCGTAAAACCATTTCATAAACTTGCAAACTCGAATATACATTGACATATCAAAATAGCCTAAATGTAATATGAGTTTACAAACAAAAGTAACCAAACATATGAAACATAGGCATTTTTTAGCCTTTAAACTTTAAATCTATACATATAGTACACACTTTGGTTAAATCGGCACACTCGTGGTAGCATCTTTAATGTCACAAAATGCATTTAAGCATTATTTTGCTCACATATACCACAAGACGAGCAATAAGCCAAAGCTCAATAAGTGTAACCATGTATGCACTCAATAAACATGTTTTTCATGCAGAAACTCATTTTTCTCTTTTGAGCCCTCTTAGTCACCCCTCTTTTAAAACCATGCTTTATGAAAACCTTGAAAAAATTAGACATAGTCTAGTCGAGAGCCTCACATAGAGTATACACTAGATTATTTCTTTTATAAGCCCTCTTTGAACATCTACATGACCTTTCTTTGAATTCTTGAATCATGATAAAAACTTCTCATAGAATGGATATACAATTAAAATGTAAAACGTCAAGTAAACATATAATCATAAGTGTTCAATCATCAAGTAAACACATAAACACAAAACCATACAACATCTACTTGTCTTTATGATGAGTTGGATTACGGCGATCTTAGGGTATAACTACTACTAATAATTTCCCAAAACTCAAAAAAATGTCTCACTTGTTCTCTCATGTTTCACTCTCAGGAAACATACTTATCTAGAATTCCTTCCTCTCGCCAAACTATCTCTCTTGACCGAACTATTTCTCTTGACAAATCAGTTTTCTCTCTTGTGTTTCTTATGGTTTTCAATGCTAAACCAACACAAATAAAACTTAGAAACTCTCTCTCATCTTGTCCCTCTTGGCCAAAATTAAAATAATTCAAGAAAGCCTAAGGTTGACGCATATATGAGACATTAAGTCAAGCTATATTTTTAGGTTGACACCAAATAGCTTCTAGGTCCATTAAGTTTAAAAAATTTAACAAACTAGTCATCTTACTTTACCACTTAACTCACTTAAGTCTTCACTCTTTTAAGTGTCACACTCGGGTCACTTAGTCACCAACACATTCACAATAATTAGCAACATGAACTTGTAAAACCAAATATTTATCAATGATTATCATATGTCATGACATACCAATTTTTGTTAGTGTAAATCACATGTCATGTCATGGTATGTTTCATCAATGTAAGTACACGACATAGCATATGCAAGCCTATCAAAATAAACGTGCACATATATGCATATGTTATGCTCAAATTCTTGGTTGTTACATTGTCTCCTCTTTATAAAAATTTCATCCTTAGAATTAACTTACTCAAATAACTCAAGATACCTATATCTCATTTTAGCATCTCGTTCCCACATAGCCTCTTCTATGTTATGATTCCTCTATAAAATCTAAACCATGATAATCTATTTGATTCTCAACTATTTAGTCTCTCGATCGAGTACCTATGTTGGTCTCTTTTCATAACTCAAATGCGAATTCGGTTCTAACGACTCAAATTTTAGAATATGGCTCGAGTCTTTGACTTACTTTTACAATATGGACAAATGAAAGACATTATGTTCCACTTGCAAGAGATAGAGGAAAAGCTAATCGATATGCTTTATCTTCGACTCTCTCTAGTATCTTAAATGGCTCAATGTATCTCGGACATAATTTCTTTTTCTTCCTAAACCTTATTATCCCTTTCATCTTTATAACTTTAAACACCATATTATCCATAATCTAAAACTCTAGACTTCATCTTATTTTATTAGCATAACCCTTTTACCTACTTTGAGTTATCTTCATTCTCATTCTAACTTTCTTCATAACTTCGATAGTTTGTTGAAACATCTCGGGTCCTAATAATTTTTACTCACAAACATCGTCCTAATATACTAGTAATTAACATTTCATCCGGACGATGCTTTATAGGGTGGCATTCCTATGCTATCTTGTTAGTCGTTATTATGTGCAAATTCAACTAAGGGTAAATACTTCTCCTATTGCGAGACCAATCTAAGACACAAGCTTGTAACATGTGTTCCATAATCTGATTCACCCATTGGTCTATCCATCACTCTATCGAGGAAGGCTATACTAAAAGTTAGATTGGTTCACACCATTTGGTATAAACTCTTCCAAAATTTTAATGTAAAACATAGGTCATGATCCGATGCAATCGACATGAGAATCCCATGCAACCTTGGTAGATTTTTTTAAATATAATTCAGCATATTGTTGCATTGTATAAGTAGATTTCATCGCAAGGAAGTGAGTCGATATTTAATCTGTCAATAATCACCCAAATGCTATCAACCCCCTCTTGGATCTTAGTAAACCATAAAGAAAATATGTCACGATATGTTCCCATTTTCATTCCAAAATGTCCAGTGGCCTCAATAGTTCAAATGGTCTTTGATATTTAACTATGACTTATTGGCATGTTAAACACTTATCCATAAAATAGGCAATGTCTTGTTTCATTCTCTTTCACTTGTAGACTTTTATCAAGTCTTTATACATCTTTTTACTACCTAGATGAATTGAGTAAAACATAGCATGAGCCTCTCTAAAAATATTTTCTCATAATTCCTTCACATTTGAAATATAGAATCTATCTTGGTAGCACCAAACATTGTCATTGTCCGGGGCTAGATTTCTTTTCTTCCTTTTTGCTACTTTCTCCTGAATTTTGATCAATTCGGTATCTAGAAACCGCCCTCCTTAATTTTTTTACCTCGGATATGATTCTAACACCATAGCATACAACCAACCGTTGATGTGCCGTCTCGATAGAATCTTCAATCGTAGCCTCTCTATGTCTTTGATGATTTACGTTTACATCGCAAAGGATGTCTTTCAACTTAAAGCATCTAATACGATATTCACTATGCCTAGATGATAATGAAAAGTAATATCATGATCTATTAACACTTTAAGCCATCTTATTTTTCTCATGCTCAACTCTTTTTAGATGAAGATGTAATTAAAAATTTTATGGTTAGTGTAAATCTCACGCTTAGCCCTATACAAGTAGTGTCTCTAAACCTTAAAGGAAAAAACCATAGCTAGCAACTCTAATTCTTGCATAGGATAGTTCTTTTTGTAGTCTTTCAACGATCATGAGGTACATGCAATCACTCTATCGACTACATCTAACCCCAAGTCTAATCCAAAAGCTAAAATTAGTGTTGTTGTTAATATCAATTTTAGCTTTAAAAACTCCTCTCACATTCATCATCTCACATAAAATTTGTGTTTTTCTTTACCAATTTTAAAAGTAAAGTGACTATCTTTAAAAATCATTTCACAAACTTTTGGTAATAACTCGTTACATAGAAAAAAACACCTCATCACTTTAGACGCATTCTTGGATTACTTAATCTTGTTAGGATTTCTCATAATCCCATCCTTAGAAATAATATAGCCAAGGAAAGATACTTGTTTAAGCTAAAATACATATTTTTTGAACTTAGCATACAATTTATGCTTTTGTAAAGTTTGCAATATTTTCATCAAATGCTCCACATGCTCCATATGCTCTTTCCTACTATTAGAATATATCAAAATATCATTAATAAACATAATAATAAAGTTGTCTAAATGCTTATGAAAGACTTGATTTGTCAAGTCTATAAACATGATCAAGAATTAATTAATCCAAATGGCATCACCAAAAACTTGTAGTGTCCATATCATGTTTTAAAAGTTGTTTACTTTACATCCTTCTCTCTATCTCCTAACTAATAGTATTCGATTCAATATCTCTCCGTAAAAACATCAAGCTACCTCTCAATCAATCAAATAAGTTCTAGCCTTGATAGTCAATACATAATCGTATTGTCCCATCTATTTTCTTCACAAATAACATGGGGTGCTCCTCAAGATGAACAACTAGGCTGAATGTATCCTTTGTCTAATAAATCTTACAATTGAAATTTTTTTAACTCTTTTAGCTTCACAAATGCCATTCTATATGGTGCTTTACAAATTGATGTCATTCATGATTCAAGTTCAATCTCAAACTCAACTTCTCTTTTTGGTGGCACTCCTAACAAACTCTTAGAAAAAACAAGCTAAAAGTTATTTACTATGTCAATGTGTTCCAACTTCAACTTTCCTTTATTACAATATCCATCACATTAACCAAGTAACCCATGTACCAATTTCTAACTATTTTTTAAGCTATCACTATCAAGATAATGCACATTGATTTTAGCTTATTTTTTACTCAAAACTCAAATGGTTATTCCCTTGGTTGTTGAAACATAACTTTCTTCATAAGATAATAAATTGATGTGCCATTCTTAGACAAACAGTCCATACCGAAATCACATCAAAGTCTCAAATTCTCAAAACCACTAAATTAATTTTCCAAATTTTATCACCACTCTGTAACTCATAATCCCTAACAATGTACCTAAACTTCATTGTCTCCCCCGTTAAAAGAACTACCTCATATATAATCTCAAGTGTGTCGAATATCACTCTCGACTTTCTCAATAAGGATCATGATATGCATGAATGTGTGGCTTTCGAATCAACTAAAGGATATGTAATAAGATCAAAGATTAAAATATTATCACATGTCATTGATGCATGCTCCTCTTCGGTTTGTTCTTATATCGTATACAATCTCCTCAATACTTTTGGTGTAGCCCTCTTATTAGGACAATTACTTTCCAAGTGTCCAATCCCTTTACAAAGGTAACAAACATTAAGGCTAATCAAACAATCTTAGATATGCGTTTGGCATCGCTTACTGTAATTCAGCTTGTCTTATGCTTATACCTTCTATTTCCTATTGGAAATTTTACCTTTCTTAGTATTATTCAACCATGTCCTTATAAACTAATTTCATTTAGTAGCATCACTCGACGAGATCTATTTGTAACATACGACCTCTTGGTTAGCTAAAACCATACGACCTCTTTATAGTGTTCCTCTATCTTTAGTGATTTACTAACCATGTAATTATAATTATTTGCTAACAGTCACACTAGACTTCACTCATCCGGTTTTAGACCCCTTAGAAAATGGCTTTTTTTCTATGTGGCAACCCTAGAAATGAAAGTCACAAATCAGCGACCATGCTCAAACCTTTGGACATACTCGACCACTAACATGTCCTTTATGCTAACTTTATAAAATCTTTTATCTGTTTTTATTTCACACTTATTGGAGAAGAAATTTTCATTAAAAACCTCTTTGAATTATGCCTATGTAAGATTGGACACATTCAAAGAAACTTTTGCCAATTATTACCATATCCTCGTATCACTAAGTAATAAAAAAATAGCATAAGACACCTTGCTTATATCTCCCATTGCCATATTATTGAAAATCATCTCTAAGGACTCTATCTAGTCATTGAAAACCATAAGATCAAACTTGCTCAAAATTTCCTTCAAGTTAAAATTTTTGAATTGAGTCAACCATCTACGGTGACCTTACTACTACTTATTGCTACTATATAGCCATCAAAATTCTTATCTATTCATCATATCTCTACTATTTCTACTACATCAATTCTTGTTGCTATCGTAACAGAGCTAAACACTTCCTATGTCAAAACTTCATTATCTATAGGATTATTATTTTTCTCTCGGTTAGCGACTACATTGCTTATCCTCACACTATAATGATTTATTCTCATCATACTAATCTAATTTCCTTAACACCTATATGAATACCATAGTTCACAAATCAACACTCGAACATATCCATATAGTTTAACAAGTATCAAGCATATTCATATATTTGATCAAGTAAACATAATATGCAATTTATCAAAAACACTTGCTAAACAATAAATTAGAGTTCATGTTTGATAAATTTAAATATTTACATGTAGATGATGTTGTCGAAGCTTGAGTTTGCATGTACGATTTTGACATATAGAGATGTATTACTTGATACCAAATCTGTAAAACTCCTAGCCCTTAGCCTTTGGGAGGGTAGGAGTGTTGCAACAATGCCACAAACTCATAGAATGTAAAACAAAACTCGTGACTTCTATTTCGTGTATAACATAGAATTCTCATCAAAAGTATTTTTCTTTAAAGTTCGAGATAGCCTCGGTTTAAAACATTTAAAGCCAACACAAGTTTCATAAATCATAAAGCCATTTCATAAAATTGCAAACTTGTATATACATTGACATATTAAAATAGCCCAAATGTAACATTGGTTTATCAAAAAAAGTGATCGAACATATGAAATATAGGCATTGTTTAGCCTTTAAACTTTAAACCTATATATATAGTTGCAATAAACCATCCTAAAAATAAGATTCAAGTTAGTAAGTTATATATACTTTTAATATATATATATATATATATATATATATAAGATAATTCAATTATTTTAAAATTTCATTAAGTGAAATAGATCATAGTATTGAGTATTGTAAGGTTGGAATAGAAATTAAAAAAAAAAAAGGTCAGCTTATAAAAAATAGGATAGCTTATGTCCTTTAGTTTTCTTCATTCTTCCCCTCTCTCTTCCTTATTCACTCTCCTAACTTCCTCCCATTTCCCTCATCTAAATTCTAAGTTAAAATCTTTCCTAATTAACTTAGAAAAACAATAAAACTAGTTGATTAAAGTATATTTTAGCTAGAATAAAGCTTGCAAGGCTTATAGGGTTTAGGATTTACATTGGGGTTAAAGAGCCAAATGTCAAAGGTAAGACTTTTTATCATTTGGTCTCTAAATAGATATATTTTTATATGTTATTGATGACTTTGAAAGTAAATCACATTGGTTTTGTTATTGGAATGAAAAATTGAGTTAGGTTAGGCTTAGGGCTTGAATCAAATTTGGAGGTTTGTTTATTAAAAAATTAATTATGTTAATTGATGCTTGAAGTATGATAATAGTAGTGTGAAAGTTATTATTGGACTATGAGTTTAAGAAATTTTAAACTTAGTTAAAGATGATGAATATTTAGATATGAAATTTTGAAAGGTTGAAGATGATGAATAGTAAAATCTAAAATTTAAGATTTATTGATTAATTATTGAGTAAAGAGTTTAATTATGACTTCATTGATTATAGTTAAAGATTTATTATGGATTGATTTAATGATAGGAATTAAATTGTTTTAGAGATTAAAGAAAAATGATGGATTGTAGAGGTAAGTTATGGGAATAAATTGAATTGGGAATTGATGATGGAATATAGTTAGGTAATTATCTAGAATCAATTGAAAGAGGAAGAGTTTAGTTAAAATTACCGATTTGAATCTTTTCAATCAATTTCATTCTTATAAATTATTTTGTATCTTGATTCCTAGAAAATTCATTTATTTTCGATTATTCTTCGATATGTGATATTGATAATTATTTCATCATTTTATATCATTAGATTCTTTGGAATAGGCGACTTTATCTCAACAACCTTGATTCCATTTGATCCTTTGATTTTATTATGAGTGGATAATATATAACATATTATGTTGTTAAGTTCCTTCAATATATCTATCATTTATCATTGATTTAACTATGACACAATCACATTCATAAAAACTTAGACGGGAATAGACCCATTATGCATTTGAAATGATTTCATATCAAAAAAGGTTTGATATGATTTTAAAAAGGGATTTGAATATATGTTTGAATAAGTGTTTTACTTATGGTTTGATATGTGATTATAGACTTAAATACTAGTTTAATTTATATTTTTATTTTGATTTATTTGTATAATTTTAGTAAGTGTTTATTCGATATTAAATTATATTATCAAATCCGATGTTAAGCATGAGTTGTATTTGATACATTGGATTTTGATATTTTTGAAATATCTATAAGTTATATGATTTTTTATTTGATTTGTTACATTAGGGTACCTAGCTATGGGGAGCGTAGCTCGTGGGCTTACCGATATGAAAATGCTTTAGCTAGCGGGAAAGGTGTAGTGTTAGCCTATATGGCGGTCAACGTATAGAAACCTAGCTAAGGGACATAGCCATTGGGTGTTTGCATCCAATGATATGTTATATGTGTTTCACCCTAAGTTTATATTTAGATTTTTGATTTGATTTGATTATGTTATATATAAATTTTGATGATTTGATATGAATCGGATTTTATATTTATAATGTGCATGTGACTTTGAGAAATAAGCATCACATCTTGAGTAGGTTTTAAATTATCATCCTTAGTCCTTCTTCCTTCATTAGATACATCATATAGTATCTACTCACTGAGTTGTTAATTTGCTCACACATCATTATTTTAGTTTTTCGGGGTTTGTAAGATTACCCTTTTTACTTTCACAAACTACTTGTCTTGAAGCCGGTGCATTGACCGTGTGACTCATTTAATCTCTTGGAACTTATGAATTGATTTATTGTATCCAATCTCTTGGAACTTGTGAATTGATTTATTGTATCCTTTAGAAGTTCTATAGTTATACTTGTGAGAGTTGTAATAGAATTTGATTATGGATATTATTTTTGAAAAATACAAGAGTAGTATATAATTATCAATGTGTTAGAGTTTATAAGGTATTAATTATTAGGTTGTGATATTACAAATTAGAAATAATATTTGATATGATATAGGTTTGAGGATTATAGTATAGATATTTACAGCTAGCTTGAGTCCGAGTGGGCTTTACTTGTTCTCTTGATTCCCGCACTCATCATAGCCCACTTCGAGGGTCATGATAAAATTGGTATCGGAATATAGATATTAGTATCCAAGATAACGAGTAGAGCATAAGTTTTATTCTAATCTTATCCTTGGTTCGAATTACATAGATCAATCAACTTGTGTACACCTTAACTTCTCTATCTATAGCCTTACATCATATGCAAAAAGTATGGTTTTATCACATACGGTCACCTCACATGGTTTACTTGATTGACACACACGACCATGTAACATTTATCCTTCAACCCTTGTCTTTTAGCTTCGCTTGTGTGGCTTTTCTTTCTCCTTAGGATGATAACTCCATGGCTACATATGACCGTGTCATATTTGCTCTTCATCCCATGTCTTTCAATTTCTTCCGATGTGGTATTTGTTCCTTTATTGGATGAAAATGCTATGGTGGCATACAAGCATGTCGATCTTATCTCGCACAAGCCATAATTATTCCTACTACCTATGTGTCTTTTTGTACTAAGCACACACACGGGCATGTCAATTTTCTCGCACAAATAATGCTTATTCCATCTATTTGTATTTCTTCTTATGCTAAATATACATTGTTTTCCCTTTGGTTTCACATTATCGGTAGTTATTTCTTCTTGCAAGACATGTCTCCTTCTTTTAACTTGGTTTTACATATTACTTTTGTTGAGTTCTTTCAGCTTGTATGCACCTTAGCTTAGGTTTAATGACTTTAATTGCCATCTTTCCTACTAAACCCAAAATCGACATCTTGTTCTTAATTAACGTAATATAATACATAAAGTACAAACAAGTCTAATGAAAAAAGGAATAAAAGTTATATGAATTATGCAATGAATATTCTCGCCTTCTTGAATTCATTGCTCTTGAAATATATTGAATTTGAGTTATGTTTCATATAGATTGCTATTGTGAGTACTAGATCAAGTGATCTTAGAGGAGGAGGTATCGAGATTTAGGCATCATCTAGATTTTTATAGTCTCATGGTGGATCTAGAGTTAAGAAAAAAGTAAACCACGATATGATATCGCCGAGTTGACATCATAGGCTGATTTTCATACTATGTAACATACTTGGAAAGATAATGATTGAGCTTATTTAGTAAAATTTTCAAGCTATGATAGGGTTGATGTCTACTAATCAATGATTAGGTAAGGTAGGCACTTCGTAGTTGCCACCCCATCTAGATTAGCGGGCTTTGATCCTTATGTTGCTGAATTTTTGAAATAAAGTCGCTAACTTATTTTGGTGATAAGGATGATGAAGATTCGATGCATTTTATATATAAAATAGAAAAAAGGTTAGTTGTGCTTCGATATTTTAAGGAAAGAAAGGTTGAGCTGACAATATTTATGCTTGAATAGAGTGCCGGTGATATGTATAAATGAGACAAGGAACATAATTGGTCATGGGAATAATTCAAGAAATATTTTTTAGAAGAGAAACTATCGAGAGTATCGAGAAAACAAAGGACTTAGGAGTTTGAAAGACTAGTGCAAACATTTGACAAGACAGGTGATGGGGTATGAGAGGAGGTTTACAAAGCTAATTTGTTATGCCCTAGAAATGATACCGAATAAGGTGAAAAGAGTGAAAAGGTTTATGAATAGGCCGGTAGATCTAGTCTTTGCAATTGTAGTTCCTAAAGATTTTAGAGTTATTATGAAGCAATTGATATGCTCGTAAGCTTAAGATGAGGAGGATGGAGAGCGAGCAACTAAAGAACAAAAGAAGAAGGCCAAGAGTGATACCTCATCATCTTGTAGGCATAAAGGTTTTAGAAGTTGATTTACTCGAGATATTAGTATGTAGAGTTATTCTAGCCCCTAGAGGAGGTTTTTTAGACATAGTTGTCATAGTGGGTCTTAGCATAAGTCAAAGATCATCTCATTCAATTCATCAAGGTTCTAGTAGAGGATATCTTATTTATCGGATATGTTGCAAGGCTCATCCAAGTATATGCTCTCGGAGGATAGAGTCATGTTTCGTTATCATCGGTAGGGACATTTAATATGATATCGCTTTAGATACAAGATGGCATAGGGTACTGATTTTAGAGGAGGGCTATAAGCTTCTTCTATGGTCAATCCATCTTCGAGTTAGTATGAGGGTAGGTTTAGCAATAAAGTATAGTAAGGTTGAGGATAAATTGATATTGGTCATTGAGGTCGAGGAGGTCGGGTATCCTTCAAGTCTATTCTTAAAATATAAAGGTATTGTTTGATTCAAGGGCGACCCACTCTTTTGTGTCATCATAGTTCGCAAAGAGATTTGGTATAAGTCCATATATGTTAGAGTAGTCTTTGGTGGTGTCAACACCTATGAGAGAATGTATGATAGCTGATTTGATTTTTAAAAACTATGATGTGTGAATGATGGATATAAATTTACTTATGAATTTAATATTATTAGATATGAGTGATTTTGATGTGATTTTAGGAATAGACTAGTTAGCTAATTGTCATGCTTTATTAGAATACTACTATAAGATCATGTATTTAGGAATATATGATAAGATGAATTTTCTTTTTAAGGAGAGTAGAGTGTAGCTCTCTAACCTAATATCTCGTCATTAAGGCATGTAAGATGATGAAAAAGGGGCATGTGGTATATTTGGCATATGTGAAGCGAGAAAAATAATAATATGATCAATTTGGATTAAGTCCTAGTTGTTAGGAAATTTTTTTTATGTTTTAAAATGAACTACTTGGTCTACCTCTAGATAGAGGAATAGAGTTTAATATTGAATTTCTCTCGAGCACCGAACCTATCTCTATACCATCCTATCGGATGTCACTAGGCTGAATTAAAGGAATTGGAGACTAACCTTTGGGACTTGTTGGCTAAGGGTTCTATCGACCTAGTGTTTCTTTGTAGGGTGCTGCGATTTTATTCGATAGAAAAAAAGGATGGGAGTTTGAAGTTATGTATTGATTACCTCCAACTAAATACGATGAATCGTGAAGAATAAATATCCATTACTAAGGATTGAAGACTTGTTTGACTAGTTACAAGGTGCAAAATATTTCTCCAAAATTGATTTGAGGGCCAAGTACCATCAATTGAGGATTAAGAGGGAGGACATTCCTAAAACTACTTTAAGGATGCGGTATGATCATTATGAATTTTTGGTGATGTTGTTTGACCTTATTCACACTCCGAGTAGCTTTTATAGATTAATGAACATGGGTGTTTTATCGCTTCCTTGACATTTTTATGATAGTGTTCATTGATAGTATTTTGGTGTACTCTAAGAATGAAAGGGAGCATGAAAATTATCTAATGTGAGTATTATAGATATTAAAGGATCATAAGTTGTATGCTAAGTTTTCAAATTATGAGTTTTGATTGAAGAATGTTGCATTCCTAGGACACATTGTGTCTAAGGATGGGATTACGAGTGCACCCAAAGAAAGTAGAGACAATAACCCATTGGTTAAGACCTACTTTGGTTATTGAGATTCGAGCATTTTGGGTTTAAGCTGATATTACTAAAGGTTTATGGAAAACTTCTCAAGAATTGTAGTACCATTGACGAAGTTAACTAAGAAGAATGTGAAGTTTTAATGGTCGGATAAGTTGACTAACTTAAAAACATGTTTGGCCATGACATCAATCCTTACCATACCCTTGAAAAGTTATGAATTTTCAATGTTTTACATGCCTTAAAAGTAGGGTTAGGATGTGTGTTAATGTAGTATGGTAGGTAGTAGCTTATGCTTCTAGGCAACTAAAGAAACATGAATAGAACTATCCTACACATGACCTAGAATTTGTAGTAGTGGTTTTTACCTTAAAAGTTTGAAGGCATTATTTGTATACGAGAGACTTGTGAGGTCTACACGGATCATAAAAGTACGAAGTGCTTATTTGACCAAAAGGATCGAAATTTGAGGCGAGATGAGATAGATGGAATTACTTAAAAATTATGATTGCATTATTTTCTATCACCCAAGTAAGGCTAATGTTATGGCCAATTCCATGAGTAAGAAGTCGGCAAGAAATTTGGTGTATTTATCGGAGAAGAAGTGGTTGTTAGCATTGAAAGTGTATAGATTATGAGATTCTAGAGTGATGTTTAGAGTTAGTAAATCGGGTATTCTTTTGGTCCATGTTAAGGTTAGGCCAATTTTGATGGATCGGATCCAGTGAAGCCTAAGTAAATGATGAAAAAATACAAGATATTTTTACTAAGATGCAAGAGGGAAAAAGTTCAAGGTTTAAAGTGGATGGTAGAGCTACTCTATGGTTTCATCGAAGGTTATGTGTGCAAAAGAATCCAGAGCTAAGAGAAACTATTTTGAGAAAGGCTCACAATTCAGCCTATTATATACATCCTGGTTATATCAAGATGTATAATGATCTTCATAAGCATTATTGATGGATTGGAATGAAAAACGATATTGTAAAGTTTGTTTCATAGTGTTTAACATGTCGGCAAGTAAAATATAAGCACTAGAGACTAGTAGGAAAGTTGTAAGAGTTTTCACTATCAAAGTGGAAATAAGAGAGAGTGCCAATGGATTTTGTGACGGGTTTGTCTCAAACCGGAAGAGATATGATTCGATTTGGGTTATTATAGATAAATTTACTAAGTACTGCTCATTTTCACGCAGTAAAGACCACCTATAGGTATTTTCAATATGCGCAACTATATATTGATTAGCTAGTGTCCTTACATGGCATTCTATTTTTCATCATTTCAAATCGAGGTATTCGGTTTCCTTCTTGATTGTAGAAGAAATTACAAAAGGCTCTTGGTATAAGATTAGACTTCGGAAAGATATTTCATCCTCAAACGGACGATCGAGTCAAAAAGAATGATTTAGACTTAGAGGATATACTTAAAGCTTACGTGATGGATCTAAGAGGTAATTGGGATCGACATTTGCTATTGATCAAATTCGATGAAATAATAGTTATCATTCTAGTATCGGTATGGCACCGTATGAGGTTTGTATGGCTAGAAGTGTAGATCGTCAATATGTTAGGTGAAAATCAATGAGAAGGAACCTTTAGGGCTAGAGTTGATTTGACTTATTATCGAGAAGGTGAATTTGATCCGGGTATGCCTTTGGATTGCACATGGTAACCGAAAGAGTTATGCGGACCCTGCAAGGAGACATGTGGAGTTTCAAAATAGCGATTTCATATTTCTTTGAGTTTCTATGATGAAAGGAGTAATGCGAGTTTGGTAAGAAAGGAAAATTGAGCTCGAGATATATTGGATCATTTGAGAATATTAGTCGAATTAGAGGAATGATGAGTTAGCACTACCGTCATAGTTTTTTAGTGTGCTCCTTATGTTTCATATTTCCATGCTAAAGAAATTATACTCGCCCGGTCGTATATCTTAGAGCTGCAAATGGTGGATTTAAATCTTAACTTATCATATGAGGAGCTACCGATGGCAATAGTTGACCATCAAGTTAAGAAATTACATAATAAGGAGATTGTGTCTATTAAGGTCGTTTGGAGGAACCATTCAATCGAATAAGCCATTTGGGAGGTTGAGGAAGAAATGAAGAGGAAATATGCTCACTTGTTCACTTACTAAGGTATGGTTAGAATTAAATTCAAGGATGGATTTTTTTGAGGAAAGAATGTAATAACTTATCTTAATATAAGATTTAAGGTAATAACTTATATATACGTTTAAAAATTAAAAAAAAAAAAGATAATCAAGTATTTTAAAATTTTATTAGGTGAGATAGATCATAGTACGGGTATTGTGAGGTTAGAATAGAAGTTTTTTTTTAAAAAAAAAAGAAAGGGTTAGCTTATAAAAAACAAGACAAGCTAGTGTCCTTCACTTTTATTTCTTCTTTCCCTCCCTTTCTCTTCCTCATTCACTCTCCCAACTTCCTCTCATTTCCCTCATCTACATTCTAAGTTAAAAAAATTACCTAATTAACTTCGAAAAACCATAAAACAAGTTGATTAAAGTATGTTTTAGCTAGAATAAAGCTTGGAAGACTTGGAGGGTTTAGAGTTGACATTAAGGTTGAAGAGCCAATTATCAAATGTAAGAATTTTATCATTTAGTCTTTAAATAGAGATATTTATATGTGTTATTGATGATTTTGAAGTTAAGTTATATTAAGATTGTTGTTGGAATGAAATATTGAGTTAGGTTAGGATTAGGGCTTGAATCAAATTTAGAGGTTTGTTGATTAAACAATTAATTATGTTAATTGATGTTGAAATATGATAATAATGGTGTGAAATTGATTATTAGACTATTAGTTAAGAAATTTTCAACTTAGTTGAAGATTATGAATAGTAAGATATGAATTTTGAAAGGTTGAAGATGATGAATAGTAAAATCTAAAATTTGAGTTATTTGTTAATTGTTGAGTAAAAAGTTTAATTATGAGTTCATTAATTGTAGTGGAATATTTATTATGGTTGATTTAATGATAAGAATTAAATTGTTTTGGAGATTAAAGAAAAATGATGGATTATAGAGGTAAGTTGTGGGGATAAATTAAATTGGGAATTGATGATGGAATATAGTTAGGTAATTGTCTAAAATCAGTTGAGAGAGTAAGAATTTAGTTAAAATTATTGGTTTGAATCTTTTCGATCAATTTTATTCTTATAAGTCATCTTGTATCTCGATTTCTAGAATAGTTCATTTGTTTTCAATTATTTTTCAATATGTGATATTGATGATTATTCCACCATTTTGTATCATTAGATTCTTTAGAGCGAGACAACTCCATCTCGGCAATCTTGATTACGTTCGATCCTTTTATTGTACTATGAGTGGATAATATATAGCATATTATGCTTTTAAATTCCTTTGATATATCTATCATACATCATTGATTTAACTACGATACAATCACATTCATTAGAACTTAAACAAGAGCGGACCTCTTGTGCATTTGAAATGATTTCACATTGAAAATGGTTTGATATGATTTTAAAAAAGGATTTGAATATATGTTTGAGTAAGTATTATACTTATTTATTGACAAAAAAAAAACTATCGAATATGCAATAGTTAATCTATAACTATTTATGTGGACTAATTTTTTTTTCTATACACTTTAACATGTGAATTCAACAATCTTTGTTTCATATTTGAGAAAGTTCATGTTTAGCATCATTATAGCTTGAACTTTGGACCAAGATGTTGTGCGTAAAGCAGAGTGCTACTCAATTTAGGAGAGATTAACTACATTGTTCAGAATTCATTCCTCCCGACCAAACTGTGTTTCTCTTGGAAATTTTAGTTATACAATGGAGGTAGTCTTTCTTCGTACACAATAATCAAATTAAACTCAAATAGAATTCGAACCTGTTTTATTGACAAAAAAGCCTATCAAATATGCAAAAGTTAATCTATAACTATAGATTGTGGATCAATTTTTTTTTTTCTATACACTTTAACACATGAATTCAGCAATCTTTGTTTCATATTTGAGAAAGTTCATGTTCAGCATCGCTATAGCTTGAACTTTGGACCAAGATGTTGCGCATAGAGTAGAGTGCTGCTCAATTTAGGAGAGATTAACTACGACAGATTAGAAGTGATCGTTTGGTTTTAAAAAATTTTAGTTCGATTAACCAAATTTACAAGAAAAAAAAATCGATTCCAAACCGAGTTATTATTCAGTTTTTCAATTTAAAAACCAAAAATTTGGTTTTTTAGTTTTTGGTTTTTTTTTTAATGATTTTTGTAATTTGTTTAAAACAATATAAATAGATCAAAAAAATATTATCAATCCACTATAAATCTATAATAATGTCAAGGTATTGATTTTTTAGTTTATTTGGATTATTTTAAAATATAGAAAAATAAAAAAATGGAATGAACTAAAAATATTAAAAACCAAACCAAGCCAACAAAACTAAAAGAAATTCAGTTTTTTTATGATTATTTTAATTTTAAATTAAAAATCAAACTAAAATTGATATTTCAATTTGATTTAGTTCTGTTTTTTATTTGAATCTAACCGTGCTAACCGTAACTCATTTCAGCTTACAGGGGTCGTCCATCAGCCTCGGCTAAAGAAAGTTTACATGTATAATTGCTCACTGATTTGAATTAAAAAATTTAAATTATTGAATTAAACAAGTCAAATCTCTCATTTGCTGCGTATGGATTCAGAAATCTTCACAGAACGTACAAGCGCACTTAGCATAAACTTTAAATCAATCAATTTGCTTAGCTAGTTGCCTCGCAATCATGTAAAGATATTAGATACTTTAAGCATTCTACTTCTATCTTGACCACTTTCAGATTTTAAAATAACATTTCAATGGAGTGCATGCATGCAAAGTTCGTCCAAGATAGATGTGCTGTCTAATTAACATTAAAACGTTACACTGTTTTGGTCCAACTTCCCAAACTTTTGCCTTTCTTACATCTTTTGGGAAAGAAACTCCATTCGTGTACAGAGCACATAAAAAGCAAGAAAAAGATTGCCGTGAACATCAATCGATAGCTAGGCTATACATTTTCATGAATGTCTGTCTCAACATGCAATTTTGAATCGACCAAAATAATAAAAAGAAAATCACTTTTTGTCCTTGTCATTTCTTTATAGTGATCATCAATGTCTCTACTAGTTACTAGCTTGTTGTCCTCAAAACAAAAAGATCAACAATCAATGGCTATTCTCAGCCATCATAGGAATCAATCATCTATCTTATGAGTTTTTTGAAAAATACTACTATGTTTGGATAGTTTTTTGTTTTCTCTTCTTTCAATTGACAATTTAGCTTTGCAGGAAAAGTAAGAACAAACAAAGTTTTTCATGTCTTTGGTGAATGAATTTTATTTGATTAGTTAGTTATCACAAGGAAGAAAAAAAAAGGGGGCTGCAAAGCAATGGCTTGAATTGGCTATTCCATGTAAAGATTCATATGAAAAGTTTTGGAGGAATGAATCTTTTGACTAGCGCATTTTCGAGTAGATGATTTCAATTTTAATTTTCTTTTTCAATGATAGTTCTCTTTATCAAAGTTTTTGGATTTGGATCACTTCACTCAATTCAATTATAGAAGAACTTTTCTTTTCTTTTCTTTTTTCCCCGAAGAAGATGGTTTCGTAAGTTGGAAGATTATCATTCTCATATAAGAACACTTTTCAAGGAAAACATCAACAATTTTTGTTTGGTTCATTTGTCATAAAATTAGGATATGAAAGGAATGTTACATAAACAGAATAAACCAGCTTTTAATCATTGATTTTTTTAAAAAAAGAACAAACTTTGTAATAGATAAGTTTCTTAAAAAAATATTGACAATGAAATCAAATAGTGATGATTAAATAGAATATTATCAGGTTTAAAATTTTGGAGCATACGAACATGACAAATTAACATGGCATTAGAATTGACAATTTAAATTAGTTTCAATTATAGAAGCCCCTTAATTTTATAAAAGAATACATTTATTAATTAATTTAGCAAGTTGAACAAGTACAATGCATTAAATCAATAGCTTTGCTCTAAGAGACTATTGCTTGGGCTTTTATTAGCTTCAATTTTCCTAAAATTAGGTCATAAATAGGACTATCAACGGATCCGATTTAGATTCGATCATAGTATATTCATATTTATTTTTTTTAATTGGTGAAACCAATCGAATTGAATCTTATGAATTTGGATCGAGTTTTAAAAATGCAAAATGAATTCGGATCCTCACGGACTCGGATTGAATTCGAAGCTCTATCGGATTTATCACTAAATTTTTATAAAAAATGTATACTTAATACATTTTACATATTGTTCAAATATAAAATATATTTAACCAATATAAGTATAATAAATATATATTAAAATAATATTTTATTTATTGATTTTGTAAGAAATTGAAAATGTCACACGATTCAAAAGTACAAAATCAAATAATTTTAACAAAATTTTGTCTTTAACTAGGTAGGAAGCATGATAAAATTAAAAGAAACAAATAATAAATAATTTTTATTTCTTGTCTATGTGGTAAAACAAATAGAGTGATGACAAATATAATAACACCAACTTTTAAAATGGTATATAAGTTAATTATCTTTTTTCACGAAATTGAATTAAAAAAAAAATCACAAGAAATTTATATGTCATTTTTAAAAAATACGATCGTCGATGTTGAAGGATATACGTTATTTGAATTTTATAGTAAGTGAACTCTAAATTTCAACCTAGTTTCATAATTATATTTTTTTTCATATTTAAATTTTTAATATTTTTAAAAAATATTTATTTATTATAAAAATATTATTTTTAATTTTGAATCGGGTTATTATTAAATTGGATCAAGGTATATCTGAATTTTATTTATTTAGTAAACAAGTTAATGAATTCGAAATATATTCAAAATCAAATAAAAAAAATTATATCTATTTAATTATATCGGATTGGGATCATTATCTTATCCATAAGTTAGACCAAGAGATTGGATTTTAATATTTCATCTGTTCATCCAAGCATTGCACATTTTTTCGTCTATAATCAGTGCACGATTCCCTATTTCGTAGCATCTAAATATTTGGAAAGATACAAGGAGTGACATTATTTTCAGACTTCTATATACTTTAAGATTTATTCCAACGAGAATGAGAGAAAAAGAAGGGTTCCCTCGCTTACACAAAAGCAAAATTATGAAGGAAAGATTGAATCCAAACCAAGGAAATGCATCAGTTTAATAGTGTTGATTGCGAGTCACTAAAAGGAAAAAGTGCACGGATTCAAGCAACTAATAATTCCGTGAGCTACTTTTACTTTAAAATTGGAACCTTATTTTGATTAAAAAAAAAAATTGTTATCTTATTTATGTAAATTTGTTATCTTATTTGTTTGAGCCTGTTTTGTTTTTGTGCATTGATTCTTTGTGATCAAAATTTTATTTCATGGTAAATGAAATTTATAGATCACTTGATGATATTGCTATTAAAGTATCTATTCATTCATTTTTATTCCGTGCATCAAAGTGGAGACGTAAGTGTTTTTTTTTTTTTTTTTTGCTTGCATGCATCAATTTATTGTGTTTGCTAACTCATATTCCATTATATTTCCAACATAACCCAAATTCACCCGAGAAAGGGACAAAAATATGCAGATTAATACAAAAGAAAGCATGCACATATAGGGTCCCTTAGTCTTTAGAGGCTACAACTTGACCCCATAGCTCGCCACCAGTATCACCAAGTTGAAGCTGTTTTCTTTCATGGTGGAATCTCTAAACAACTTGGCTAGATAGATATCCAACAAAAAAAAACCTGCACGAAACTTGTCCATAAAATTCAACAATTTAACCAAGAACCAAACTATTGAATCCAACAATGATATTTAGTTTCATTTCATTTCATAATTTGAATATATCATTATGTAATCGGTCTGATCATAGTTTAATTAGTCATAGTTTAATCGGTGAGAGAGAGAGAGGGCATTTTAATGTTAATTTTAATATCAATAGAGAATAAAACTATTATTTTGTAGACTAAAATTACAACACCAGAACACTTTAATCATAGTTTAATTACTTATTTATGAAATCTAATCATGGTTTAAAATCACTTTTATGGGATGTCTCAACCTATCATTCTGACAATATCACATCTGTTTTGGAACAAAATAGAAATCATTTTGAAAAGAAGCAAACTGTTTCAGACACACTAAAAAAACCAATGCTTTTTGAATTTTCTTAAAGCGTTGTACAAAATGCCTCGAACTATTAAATAATAGGCTATTCATGTACTTATATATGCTACAGATTTCACAAGCTATTCAAGCACAAGAAATCAATCCATGATCTCTTCAATTCTATTCTAAGCCAAGTCCTACTCTCCCCTGTTATCTCCGATATGAAATTAAGACCAATAACAAAAAGGCCTTATTTTTAGCATTCACAATCTTGAGCGTCTAGTTTCTTTTGATCCCAATATCGTAGCCAGGACACTCATGCATGCACTGACTCATGGAATCGAAACCCAACTTACCATGTCTCCCGGGCAAATATATTTTCCTGGCATTGCCTCGGCAATTTGCAAGAGCCCCCTCAAATCACCCAATCATGATAAGGCCATCCTTAGTTAATCATTGCAATTTGTTTGCACCAACAAGAAAGGGAAAAAAAAAAAAAAAAGCCTTTATTTTTAGCGTTCACAATCTTGAGTGTCTGGTTTCTTTTGATTCCAATATTGTAGGACACTCATGTCTGCACCTACACATTGAATAGCAGCCCAACATATCATGACACCAAGGCAAAGTTATGTTCCGGTCATTGCCAGGCAATTTGCTTAGTTGATCATGGCAATTTGTTTGCACCAATTCTTGTCGGTCCGACGTTGCAAGACATGACAAAACGTCTGCGCTATTTTTGGGAGGTGATTAGATGCCCATTTACATCATTTGGTGCTCCACTTAACCTCATTGATCATTGCTTCGCCTTACCCTTCATGAGCTGCTGGAACTTGATATTTTGGTCATTTCATGTGTAGCGAAAATAGTGGTTCCTGATGAGTCCTTGGTTTTAGTTTAAATTTATTTCGTGTCCTTGTACCTTACAATACTGATCAGTTTAACCCTTTTATTTATGTATGGTACAAAATAAATTTTATATTTATGAAAATTAAAACTAATCAATCACTCTACTTACCTTTATTAATTACGTATTATTATATAATTATTCAAATATTAAATTAAAAAAATAATTTATTTTAACATTCAAATTTATTTTAAATTATACTTAAATAAATAATATTAGATAATACGAGTATGTAAATTTCACCCTTTGATTCTGTGGTATTCAACGCTGAAACGATACTACACAAAATCGTGGTCTCTGTTGCCTTGGCCATGGTGGGCCCCCATAAAACCGACAGGGGGCTAAAAGTGAAGGAGACAATCTCACTCCTGATCAAAGGGTCTATGATTGCCTTTATAGTTTCCTAGTTGGTCTAAATTCTTCCGTCCGACGAAATCCTCTATGTAATATAGTTAAATCCAAAATATTCTTAATTAAATTAGCTTAATTAAATGGATTCTCGTCCAAAGTACTATAGCTCTAAGAGTTTCTTAATAAATTAATATACACGTATTTTTTACATCTCGCCCAATTCAACAATTTAAATTTAAATTTAAATAAGTTAAAATAATTTAAAAAAACTAACGACAATAATTCAACATCTTAAAAAATATATATTTATTGTAATTTTCAAGTTAAGATATACTTCCTTACATTTTGCATTTAAAATTTACATATTATCTCTATAGTTTCCTTATACTATTTTGTTTTCAAGTCTATCATATCTTTTTTTTATTTGAAGTTAATACTCTCACCTATCTTTATATTATAAGTCAATTTTTTAATTTGTTCTTAAAACCTCCCCCACCCCTCAAATATGTTCTTATGTTTTGAACTTGTTTTTAATATATTCTTCTGGTCAAAATTTTTAGCTAATTTTTAAAAATTAATCTCTATATTAATAGATATAAATTACTTATATTAAAAACAAATACAATTTTATCAAATTATATACCATGTGCATATCACAGAGTTTATTTTACTTAATTTAATCAAAAATTTTAACTAAAAAATATATAAGAAATCGATTAAAAAAAAAAAGACAGATTATAGGCATTTAAAAAAAAAAACAAATTGAAAATTTGATCTATTAAGTATTAACTCTTGTATTTGTCCTTTAACTCAAAACTTCTAGTTTTAAAGTTGGTTATCCAAGCAATTGGTGAGATATTTCAATTAAGCATTGGAAGCAAAGAATCTCTTTTGGAGAAAGCATTGTTGCAAGGTGATTTATGGTGATGAATTTGTCCCCTTTAAGGCCATTCGTAATCAAAGACATTGCAATGAGTAGATGATGATGGCTAGCCAGTCTCATCAATTGTCCATGCCATGGTTTTTTTAGCGAATCCAAGAGACAAATATTGACAGTGGTCACTCAAATGATCAGTTGTATTATACGGCAGAGTTGCATAGATTTCCGATCTTGTGGTGAAACTAGAATTTAAGGGAAGCTCAAGATGCTAAAAAGCAACTTGAAGAATTTCTAGGATTACGATACAACGAACAGACTTGTAGTGACACTTAATAAAAGAAATGGGGTTTTTCTCATCGTCAACCAATTGATCTCACGTCATAGTTTTTGAAGAGTCATAATATTAAAGGGTTATTCACTGCAAGAAAACCAAGAATTAGTGTCAAAAATTAACGATGGGCGACCAATATAAAATGCAAAGTTTAGAAATGGAATTGCGATAGAATATTAGCGACGGATAGTGTTCCATCACTAAATCGTATAGGAAAAATATACGCCTAACGGCGGAATAGCTACAGATTTATGAGACAAATTAGAGACGAAATAGCAATTCCATCGTTAATTCCCATTGTTTGAGTAGTGACGATTGCTTTCGACGTAAACTTTTAATTTCTCTTACTAGTTAACGATTAAACACTTTTCGTTGCTAACTTTCTCCCATTTTTGAAAATTTTGAAAAATGAAGCGCTAGTTTGAAATTAGAATTAGTGATGGACACTTAAATTCTTAGTTAATTAGCGACATACTAGTGACAAAATTGCATATGTCGTTAATTCTTAATCTCTAAATCGCCAAAACCCCTTTTTCCTCTCCATTTTATTTTTCTTCCTCCCTCTCATTCCCTTGTTGCCATCGATCGCACATCCCCAAAACCACCACACAACATGACTCCACTCCCTTCCTAGTATATTCCAATTAACGCGAGTGCTCTTCTCTCCCCAAAAAGTCAAGAGTTTCATCCATCTCCTTCCTTTCATCTACTGTCTCCAAAGGCTAGTTCTCTCTTCCCTTTTTTTTTTTTTTTTTTTTTTGTAGCCATTAGCTATTTATATTAATTGTTAGGTTAGTTTTGATTAATTAGTTAATTTATTGGTTTTGTTTGTTGTTAGGATTTTTTGTTAATTTAATTAATTAATCTAAATTAGTGTTAATTGAGTTAGGTTAATTTCAAATAGGGTGAATTTAAATTAGTTATTAATTGGTTAATTAGGTTAATTTAATTAGGATGAATTGTATTATTTAATTTGAATTTAAATAAGGGTTAATTAGGATTAATTTAAATTAGTTGTCGGTTGATTAATTAGGTTAATTTAAAATACGTTTAAATGAATTATGTTAATTGAATTTATTAATTATAATTATTGCTAATTGAGATAGGTTAATTTTAATCGAGTTAATTTGATTAATTATGTGTTAAATGAAGTATGTTAATATTGATTAATTAGTGTTAATTTGAATTAGTATTAAATGAATTTAGGTCAATTTTGATTAATTATGTTATTTTTTTTATTAAAGTTGATTTAATTAGGTTTATTTTGTCAAATTTGTTACATTTTAATTTTATTGTTATGTTAACTAATAGTTAATTTAAATGTAATTAGGTTAATTTTTATTAATTTTTTAAGTGTATTTAAAATAGAATATATTTCCAATTTTCTTTGAATAGTTATATGCTTTAATTATTTATTTTATGATTATTGAAGTGTATCAAAATAGATCTTAGCATATCGAACTCGAGTGGTCCAAGGCCTTCGAGAATTGAGAGAAACAAGTTTGGTTCAATGCTCTACTATGAACCTAGAAGGTCAAGTTTGAGATTTAATTTTAATGGATTATACGAGACAAGTGTCGGTCTCGATGTTTGCAAATTGACAATTGTTTGATGTTTGTGTGATATTGACTAGTAAAAAATGTTTGCATGTGTTGTGTATTTCATTTTAGAAATCAAGAAACGTCTAATTTATAAGAGAGATTCTTTTTTTTTTTCCATAGGAATGTTAATCAAGAATTGTTTGCATGTGTGGTATAATTTTTGTATATATTAAAAAAATGAGATCCAATTGGTAATGGATGAATGTTAGGTTAGTTAATGAGTTGTTAAATGATGAGTTTGTCAAAAAGGTTGAATAATTTATTTATTGCACTTTTTGTTACACATTTTGAATTTATGGATGAAACTAAAATAAGGTGTCCTTGTAATCACGATGAATCTGTCGGAACATAAATGTTGAGACAATTGAAATGGTAAAATATCATTTATAGCATAAGAGTTTTGTACCGGGATATTATGATTGGATACATCATGGAGAATTTTAGTCATACATGACATCTTATGATTTTAGGAGTCATTTTGTTTCTAAAAATTACTGTGTAGGCGAAGGTAATTCTAGTGAACCCCAAAATCCATATCAAATAATGGTGATGGATGGAGTTGGTCCATTCTTTGATCCGTCTAGCATGAAGAAGGTACTAAATCCTAGTGCTCGGGCCTTTTATAATATGTTAAATGCGTCTCGTAGATAGATTTGGTATGGTTTTTATAATCACTCATAGTTGTCAACAATTACCCAATTGTTGAACCTAAAATAAGAATATTATTTTCCTAAGAAAATGTTACAACTAGTTATGTGAGTCGGTGAAAGAGTTCATGCATGTTGATAACTATATGATAGATAGCTTTAATAAAACAAAGACACCGGTTAAGAGGATGAGTTTACCAATTAAAAAGATTCATTATTATGAGAGAGTTGTATGTTATATTGGGATGAAAATAGTGAATTAGATACATACAAGTTTTGTTCGGATCCTCGATATTGAAGTCCCCATCGAGGATTGATAAGAGGAAATTTTATTACAATAAAAAAATATTATTTTTCGCTCACCTCGCGGTTGCATAGATTATATGCATCAAATGCCACAAACCGAGTACATGATGTGGCATGCCGAGCATGAGGTAGAGAATGCAAGAGTAATGCGTCATCCCACTAACTCTATTACATGGTAGATTTTCGATCGGATTCATGTTCTTTCACAACTAAAGAAAGAATATCAAATTAGGAGTTTGCACCGATAAGTTTCAACCATTCGATCAATCTAATGCGTAATATTTTTCTTGGTCGGTAATTGTAACTCCATACAATCGCCACTATGGATGTGTATGAAAGAGGAATATATGTTCCTAATATTGATTATTCTAGGTCCAATAAATCCAAAGTATAAGTTAGGCATTTACTTGCAGCCTTTGATTGTTGAGCTAATTCATTTATAGGAAGTGGGTGTAGTGATATATGATGTCTATTGTAAGCTGAATTTTATATTGAGAGGCTGCAGTGATGTGGACTATTGACTTTTCTATATGATGTTGTCCGATTGGAGTACTGTAGGAAAATTAGCATGTCTTTACTACATGAAAAATCTTGATACTTTCTATCTTTTTAATGAAAGAAAGACCTCGTGTTTGACAATCATCGAAAGTTTTTTTTCCTCAAGATCATCCATTTAAAAGGAAGAAAAAGCATTCACCGGTAAAAAAAAAGGTTGTCGGATGTGGCCCTCCTTCAATCCAATATGGTGCTAAGATGTTACAATGGGTGGAATAGTAGGGGTTTTCAAGGTGATAGAAAAAGATGCGGATGATCATAATAGCAAAATCTCTTAGATGTATGGAAGGAAGAAATAGAGTATTTTTTTTTAAGATTTACCTTACTAGAGTACAAATCTCATTTAGCACAATTTAAATGTCATGCATTTGAGAAAAAAATGTTCGATAAAGTTTTTAACACTATCACGAATGTGTTGGACAAGACTAAAGACAATGCCAACTCTAGAGAAAATTTGAAACTTTTTTGTAATAGGCCGAATTAGTCTAAAACTATTTCCAAACAAAAAAAAAATTACTTAAATGGATCAAACAACTCGGGTTTCTCGAAAGATATATATCCAACCTAGTTAGATGTGTTAATATGAGGAAGGACAAATTGTATGGAATGAAAAGTTATGACTCGTCATGTCTTTATACGAGAGGTTGGTTTTCATTCCATTTTGAGAGCTTTTATTGGGAAATGTTTATCAAGTTGAGTTTGTTCTTCAAACAATTGACTTCTACTTTGATAAGAGAAGAAGATACGTGGCAAGGTGCAAAGGACAAAAGGCTTTTTTTTATTAGGCAAGAGGTGTGGGATTCATGGCGGTGAGAATTTACCACACCTAATCGCCAAGCACGTTTGGAACAAGCTTCACTTAAGCAAATATCGAAGACTAATGGTGTTGATTGAGGCTCATCAAGCCATACATAGGGGTCCATCTCTACCGTTGAGCACACTTTCCACATGATAAATCCTATCCTATACTATTCAATGTTTAAGAAATTAATATTTGTAACTCATATTATTTCTGTCTATTTTTTTTAAGTTGTCCAATTGAAGCATAAGCCTACTAATTTAGAGTTGTTTGGGGCCACTCACAAGTGGAGAAATGGGACGTTCATCGATTTGCGAGCCCAAACAATAATTGTAAGTGTTTTTCATTTTTAAATTATACATATGCAAATATAATCTAATTTTTTTATTTTTTAATGTTATAATTATTTTAATTACGCGAGATCGTGTAGAGAAGTTGATACGGGAAGTTATTAGGAAGCAATAAGAGGCTAGAATTGAGGAGCCACGGAGTTGACACGAATGCTATATACCTTGAAGCCATAGGAAGGGAGAAGAAGAAGAGGATTTACAAGTTCTAATCGTAGGCATCGTAGTATTTATCCGATTTAGCTAGCGTCGGCTCATCCTCTATATCATTGCGGTTCCTCGATGACAATGTCGATGAGATTCGTAGCCGGTACGAGGAGATGATGAGGGGAATGCGAGTAAGGTTTAGACGAGCGGAATAACATTATCACACAGTAGCAAATGAAGATTCGGGGGATGGAGACTCGGACCGAGTCGATTATAGTGATGTCACATAGGTTAGTGTAGACATCGGCTTGCTTACTAACCCATACACCAATAAGGACTCCACTATCCCTCCCATCGAGCCGCAAGAGGATGAGAGAGGATTACATGATCATGATGAGGAATGACTTTTACATTTTCTTTTATGTTATTATTCTTTTTCTTACATACTAGCGAAAAAAATTTTTAATATAAATTTTAATTTAATTTATAATATTTTAATTTTAATACAAAAATTAATTTTATAATAGTTGTTTGTTTTAATTGTTAGTTACTACGGAAAATATAAAAAAAATTAAATTAAATTAAAAAAATTATTAGCGATGAAAATGAAGATAAAAAAATAATTTTTACTAAAAAAACAACAATGGAAATGTACGGTCGCTAGTTAACGATGGAATAGTAACCCATTTTAGTATCGGATAATAGTGATGGATTTTCGATTGTTACTTAGTGTCGAATTACGACTATTATATGGTGGAAAGATGACGGTTTTGGCATCCACTTAATGATGGAATAAAATGAATTAGCGACGGACACTCGTGCATTCCATCATAGAGATTAGCGATAAAGTTTTTTGGTAGCAAATCCGTCGCTAAGTCATTTTAGCAACGGAATTTGCTTGTGATGGCGATGGATTTTTCCATTGCTATTTCACCGATTTTTTGTAGTGATTATATATTCCTAATTATATACTATAAAAAGCTATTTCTTCCTAATTATTTATAAAGTACATATAAGATATGGTTTTTCTCATATTTAATTGGACCATGTACTTTTAATTTTTCTTAATTAAGATTTTAATTTTATTATTATTATAATTATTTTTAGTTTGATTGAGATTTTTTACTCTTCGAGGTTTTTTATTTCGGATTCTCCATTATAATTGTACCAATCAATAATCGATACCTCTTTGAGATTTTTTATTTTATAATGTTACGTGTCGATTATTAATTAATGACATTATAACGAAGTTTGAAGTAAAAAAATTTAAAAAATAAAAGGTTTCAATAAAAAAATTTGAAAAATATAGAGTTCAAATATATATAAAAAAAAAATCCATGTAAGATGGTAAGTATCTTATATGATTTGAATCCTGAAATATCATTAGAAATATGATTAACCAACATGTTAACTAATTGATCACAATAAATCATACCTCCACTTAATTTCATCCGAGCTTTATCCAAGTCATGAAGAATCACTTTGGCTACGAACTTACATCCATTGAAATATGCACTATACATATATAAAAGGAATGTCTAAAGAATTATTTTTAAACTTACATCAGCAAGAGTCATGACAGACATTAATATTTTAGGTGTGGCGATTTGATCATTATGATACGATTGAGATGGATTAGGATGGAAGAATGAATCATATGCATCATCATTCCAAATTCATGAAACCATTAAAGTGGGGTTAGAATAAAGAAGTTTTAATGTTGTCAATATATTCAAAGTTTCCATCTTTGAATCTATAATATTCTCTAACCAAACTATTCCTTACGGATGCCAAGAAAATATATGATCAGAACTAATTATTTAAAAAAATATATATGTCATATATTTGGAATCCTAGGTTGAAATTCCTTAATGATCATAATCGCACATGTTCCATAATCACAACCCAAAATAATAATAATAATAATAATAATAACTCCTTAATTAATGCATGTACCAGCATATATGTGTTTAGCCTTTTGGTACACTGACTTTTAATATTCTCTCGATAGAATGTAACCTATAATATATGCTATATTCTATGATAAAACTTCAATTCCATAATTTTTATATATAAGCAATTATAATTGCCCAAATCATTTTACTTATTGTCAAAGGATCCTCTCAACCCAAAAGTTTAATTTTTAAAGGAAGATTTCAAGATATAATTTATATTATTCTTTAACACATCCCTTCAAATAAAACCTCTTTAGACTTGAAACTTATACGGACCCACACTATCTTGTACTTAATTAATTACAAGAGAAAGTGAAGGTGGTAAGATTCGAACTCTTTACCGTTAAATTAACAAGACTCGATACCATGTTAAACGATCATGTCAATCCAAAAGGTTAAGTTTTTAAGTGAGACCTCAAGATATAATTTATATTATGTTCTAATACTTATAACTAGTTGAATTCCGAATATTATTTTCTTTTTGCTATCTACCATATTTTTCAAATTAATTTTCATGTATTGAATTAAATCCATCTATCTTATCTGATTAAGAACAGATAACCTATATTAAGATTATGGGATTCATAAAAAAGAAAAAAAATTGATGAAATTGAAATTTTTTTATGAGACATTCCAATAAATGAAAATTTGAATGACAAGTGAAGGGAACCCTTTTCATGATCAGTGATGACAAGCTTTTGATCCAAAAATTACTGTTCAGCTCACTTGATGTAAAATTCTATTCTTTTATGAAAAAGACTCAAAACGGACGGTGAGTAAGTCTCAAAAGATTCTAAAAAATCCATATATCTTCCATCTTCATCAGCCATACGTGCACATTCTTTTTTGATAAGTAATCCATAAAATAAGAACTCCACGTACGTATAATATGAGCTAGGGAACAATATGAATCCCCAACTTTATATATATATATATATATATATATATATATATATAAGCAAACGTCCAACTTTACAAAGTGAGTTATCCCACATAAAATACCATCGACAATAAAATATTTGGACCTTGCAAAGGATAAATGGACACTTAACAGAAATTCCACTGAAGTTCCCATTAAAAATATAAATTATGAAAGTATAGTTAATTGGATGAGTGATTAACCAGTCATAAAATTCAATAATATTTTATCTCACATTTTCATTTTGCCTGCTTCATCATATACTATACAAACTATTGAGTATCTATCTAGATATTAGAACAAGATATGATTATATGCTTTTTGGTTAGACAGAACCTACTGAAAGATCTTATCTAAAGGTTCCAAAATTAATGAATTAACCAACAAATTAAATATAATTAATTCTAACAAATTCATCAATAATAATAAAAAATAGTATAGCTAACTAGCAAAATAGCAGTGGATAAAAAATTCGGCATGTTTTGATGATAATTTAATTTAAAAAATGATAAACTTAATGTGGGATGATGTAAAATCATGGTCTAAAAATATACGATTACATGTAAATTTTTTTTAAAAAAAAATTCCTACGAACGGCTCACAAGCTAGGATTTTAGTGACATATAACAGTTTTAGAAAGAATCATCTTATAAGTGAAGTTTAATTAAATTGTGCAGTTAGGCACTCAAGATATATATATATATATATATATATAATTTGCTAAAAAAGATATATTATCGAGAATTTTATTCACATAATGGAAAGTGAGCAGCTAGTTCATCGTGACATAAAAAATTCGGCATGTTTTGATGATGATTTAATTTAAAAAATGATAAATTTAATTTCAAGAGATCTAAAATTTGGTTTAAAATATACGACTACATGTAAATATAAGGAAAAAAATTCCTACAAATGGATCACAAGCTAGCATGTTAGTCACTTAATAGTTTTAGAAAGAATCATCTTATAAGTGAAGTTTAATTAAATTGTGCAGTTAGGCACGATGAACATCTCTTAAATACTAATTAATTACTCAAGATTTTTTTTGCTGAAAAAAAGATATATTATTGAGAATTTTATCCACATAATGGAAGGGAGCAGCTAATTAACACGTAATGGGCATCGTACAGTAAGGACTGTTCCAATGGATTGATGGAGATGAATGCTTCGCAATGCCGCGTAGACCGGCCGATGGAGCATGTCGAACCCAACAAGCGTGCAGGGGCCACCACTCCCCACCACCACCACCACCACCACCATCAGATTACATATCCCCCTCCGTTGGCGTCAGTATGCACCAAACTAAATTCTCTTTTGTTTAGCTCTCAAATCTTATGCCACTAAGGCAAACCAGTGTGGATCCCACTCGCCACAATCAAGCCTTCCTATTGGCTGCCACGTGGAACCCCCATCAACCATACAAGGATCGATATAGGTAGCAGCTAATCAGAATATTCAAATAGATGCACCATTGGAGCAAGGGCAGCAAACGTGTGTGTGTAAGATTCTCACACGCTTGAAAGTCTCTATTTTATTACATTATTAGCATTCTCACTATTTTGGATAGACGCCTTCGTGCCCCAAGTTCCTATATATAGCGGCCTTGTTAGCCATTTTTACTTAGGAGACACATACAAGCAACCTGGACTTGAAGTAGTCTTCCTCAGTTCCTCCGTTCTTTTACCTCTTCTCCTTCTCTTGATCTTCTCATTAATTACCAAACGTTAAGCTAGAACCCAACAAAAGAAAAACAAAATGGAGAGGAGTGGTTGTTTAGGAAATTTTTTTCAAAGTTGCAAGCCTTACATAGCCATGATATCTTTGCAATTTGGCTATGCTGGCATGAACATAATCACCAAGGTTTCTCTTAATCGAGGGATGAGTCATTATGTGCTAGTGGTCTATAGGCATGCCTTCGCTACTGCTGTTATTGCTCCTTTTGCTATTGTTCTTGAGAGGTATACAAATATGTTACCATGATTCAAGAGATTACTAAAGTTTGTTGATCTTAATTGGTAGCAAATTTTATTCACTTTGGGTTTTCTTTTGGGTTCAGGAAAGTAAGACCAAAGATTACATTTCCCATTTTCATGCAAATGTTTGTGCTGGGTCTTCTTGGGTTAGTATTTTCTCCTTGGCATGATCACATGGTTCTAAACTTTTGGAAGATATTGAAGTTAATAAAGACAGTCAATCTTAACTTCTTCCTTTTGTCTTTTCTTGGTCTAACAGGCCTGTGATTGATCAAAACTTTTACTATGCCGGGTTGAAATTCACTTCTCCTACCTTCTCTTGTGCCATGAGTAACATGCTGCCTGCAATGACATTTGTCATGGCAGTTCTTTGCAGGTACTGTAATCATTTCTCTGTTTCAAGCTCTGTTTTTTTCTCTCTGTATCCTCCTCTTCTTTTGTTACTTTGGCCTGAGTGACTAACTAGCTGATGTACTTGCTTTGGTGGGCTTGTACTAAAATTATATATAGGATGGAGATAGTGAACATGAAGAAAGTTAGATGCCAAGCAAAGGTGATCGGAACTATAGTAACTGTAGCTGGAGCCATGCTGATGACATTGTACAAGGGTCATGTTATCAATTTGGTCTGGTCTGAAAATGCTCATGCTCATGCATCTTCTGTTCCTGACACAACTGGACAAAGTGATAAAGATTGGCTTAAGGGTTCCATTCTCCTCATCATTGCTACACTTGCTTGGGCCTCATTCTTCGTTCTCCAGGTGAATAGAATGAATAATATAATTTTTTGTTTGTGATTTTGAACCAAAGGAGTCAAGAACTTTAACTTTTTGTTACTTTGTATTTTACAGGCAGTGACACTTAGGAGGTACTCAGCTCAGCTTTCTCTTACAACCATCGTGTGCTTTTTGGGTACACTACAGTCCATAGCTGTCACCTTTGTGATGGAACACAAGCCTTCTGCTTGGACCATTGGCTGGGACATGAATCTTCTTGCTGCTGCCTATGCTGTGAGTCTTCTACACGCTCAAACAGGTTAAAATATGTGTTAATAGTAAAGGCGCTAACAAGTGTAATTTTCATGTACAGGGAATTGTGTCATCAAGCATCGCATACTATGTTCAAGGACTTGTCATGCAAAAAAAAGGGCCTGTCTTTGTCACTGCTTTTAGTCCTTTGATGATGATCGTAGTTGCAATCATGGGCTCTTTCATTCTGGCTGAGAAGATTTATGTTGGAGGGTAATTTCCTATTTCCTCAAAAAAAAATAAATAAATAAATAAATCAGCCTTTTTTATCCATTTGAATTTAACCCACTCACTAATAAATTAAATTTTATTTGGTTTTACAGTGTTCTAGGTGCTATATTAATTGTAGCTGGACTCTACGCGGTTCTGTGGGGCAAGCACAAGGAACACAAAGAAAAAGAAGCAGAAATTATCCCAGAACCAATCAAAGAAAATGGAGGGAATGGTCAGTCACCAGGAATGATCCAGGACATTGAAGCTAACCATGACATTGAGATGCAAACAAGTCAAGCTAACAAGGTGACCGTGCCGGCTGTGGCTATTACTGTTCCAGGTTCACAGGCTACCATGATAACCAAGGAAGCACCAAGAGCTTAGTTAGTGCAGGAAAGAAGAGATAAAAAGAGAAATAATAGAATCAACTTCAGAGTGATCGTGGAAGTAAGACGGAAAGAAATTAATTAAGCTTTCTTTTTCTTTTTTTGTAATTTCAACTTTACTATTTTTACCCTTTTTTATTTTTTTGGGGTTGCCTTTTTTTTTTCTTTTCTTTTTTTCTTTTTTTTCTGGTGGGAGGTAAAAATTTATGGGACATGTAATCTTCCATACGTCATTGTAAGGTGATATTCTGGTGATGAAAAGGAAATGAGAAAATGCGGAATCTTTTGTATTAATTTGGCTTTTATAACTATACAGTGTCCTGTCTAAACTCCAAATTGATTAATTACAATCCTGGAATTTTTGTTTGACATGTAATAGAATTGATTACGTCCTAGGCAGATTCCACTCGGTGCGCATGTGGCTGACCTTTCCTTTGTTTCCATCATGTCACTTCTCATTTAGAGGAAGTAATGGAAATCTGACATATCATTTTATGTTGTTGCATTCCTTCCTAATTATACATATATGTTTCTTTGGTCATTCTTGTTCCCACTGACATTGGCAAATCAAGTTAATCCTGGAAATACCCATTGATCTTATTCCTTTGATACTTCAATGTGTTGCTGAAGATCTCTTTTCAAAATAGGATAATATTGATGATATTAGTTGACACGGATTTTATTTCTTTATCGTAGTATAATGTGAGCATTATCCTCCAAAGCAAAATATTGAATAGAATCATTCATAAAAAGCCAAGAAAATTTTCAGAAAAAAAAAAAGAAATTATAAGTCACCAATATCATTGAACAAAAATGATAGGCATATATTAATATGAAAGAGAGGAAACCTACTATAGATCCCAAAAGAAAGAATTGTGCTTGTTAGTTCTTAAAATAATAAAACTGTTTTAAAATTAAAAAGGGAAAAGAACATATTTGTCCCTCATCTATGACTTGATTCTCAAGTGGGCTCCCGAATATGATGAATTCCCGATCGAATTCTCTACCTGTCTAACATTACTAAATTAACCTCCACCGTCAAAATTACTGTAAAAGTAAAAATTTTATTACATAGTTGATTTAATTGGGTTATGTCCTCCACATGGGGATCCAACTGAAATTGTTTTTGTTCTGAGACCCGAATTGATTTAATTTGTTCTTTTCCCAAATAAGAATTATTCCTTATTCATATGATTGTCATGATTAATTCTGGTAAATTTTACCCGGGATATTTGCTGATCAAAATTCCTCTCTTTTTTATTGGATAACTCAGGGAGAGAATATATTAATTTTGAAACTTAATTTGTACCATATAATAGAAAATGATCAGACACCAAGTGATGCATACAATGACTTGAAATAAGTTAAATATCGAGTGAACATATGTTCAATATATTTTTACTGTAATAATAATGCGTTTTTTTTAACTTGCCAAAAATTACGAGTTCAAATTTATGTTCCGCTGTCTACTGACTATTAGCGAACATAGCATCAAAACATGCATGTTATCATATTAGAACCAGACATACCTATACCACGTACAAATGTTCTGATTCCTAATTTCTAGTTTGAGTAACATTAAGGGGTCTAGTTGTACGTTTTGCACGCTCTCACTTTTTAGGATAATATTACCACCTCTTCATTCCACTTTCATCGTATCCTTCCTAACTTGATCATATTCGAACCTAAATAATCTATCACCTCTGACAATCTCGTGTTGTTGCCATCTCAAGATTGATGTAATGCTTACCAGGTTGATTCTCATATCCTAGGCTAGATCGATCATGTCTTCTAGGGTTTGCTAAAATCCTATGGAACAACCAAAACAAGAAATCGATTGTCGCTAACCTTTGCAATAGATTAAAAACTATCCATCGTTAAAATGGTGTTTCCATCACAAAATAACTAAAAAAAGACACCCAAAGATACGTTGCTAATTTGAGGCAAATCATCTTTAATCCGTTGCTAAATAACGATAGTAGAATCGTTTTTGGTTTTCGATGCTAATTCTAGCCGTTAATCCGTCTTCATTATGTTCGCTAGATTGATGTAATATTGTGATGGATTTATTTCATCACTTTATTTTTGACCGAATTTAATATATTTTTTAAATTTGTCGATAATCGATTGCTAATTCGTTGCAATTACGTCGCTAATTCATCAAGATTTTTTTCATTTAATTTTAAAATTTTTGATATTCTCGATAATAACTAATAATTAAAATAAACAACTTATTATAAAAATTAAATTTTTTATTAAAATTAAAATTGATATTTAGAAAAAATATTCATTAGTACCTAAGAAAAAGAAAAAAAAACATAAAAGAAAAAGTAAAAGTCACTTCATATCATGTAATCCCCTTTCATTTTCTTGGGCCTCGATTGGAGGGACGGTGGAATCATAGTGCTTGCCGGGAGGGACGATGCCATCCCGGAGCTTCGCCGGGAGGGACGGTGTTGTCCCGGGGTTCGCCGGAAGTGATTGTGGAGTCCTCATTGGTGGAGGGGTTAGTAGGCAATCGGGTTTGTCGTGCCATCCTCTCTAACGTTAATGTAATGGAATGCATACGAGTTTTCATCCCTTGGATCTTCAATTACTACTCGCGTGATAATGTTGTTATGCTTCTTTAACCTCTCCTGCATTGCTCTCATCGTCTCTACATATTGAGTTGGAATTTGTTCAGCATCATTGGCGTTGGAACATTGTGATACTACGGAGGAGTAGTTGGTGCTAGTTGATTAGGATAAATAATAAGACGCCTTTGACCCGATCCCATAAAGCCTTTTCTTCTTCTCCCCTCCTACAACATCGAAGTATATGGCATCCGTGTTGACTTGTGGATCCTTAATTCTAGCCTCTCGTTGCCTCCTTACAAATTCTTGTATCATCTTCTCCACACGCTACTACGTAATCAAAATAATTATAACATTAATAAAAAAAATAAAATAATTAAGTTTTTAGATTATATTTTCATATATATGATATAAAAATGACAAAAAGCTTGTCATTGTAGACTAGACTCGTAAATCGATGATATTCTCATCTCTTTGCTTGTGAGTGACCTCAAACAACTCTAAACTTGTAGGCTAATGCCCTAATTTCACACCCGAATAAAGTTAACACAAATAATATATGAGATACAAATATTATTTTTAAAAAATATTTAATAACATATGATAGGATTTACCAAGGGATAGGCATGCTCGGAAGCAAATATAGACCCTCATGTATGCCTGGATGGTCATGAACCAACACCATAGGTCTTTGACATCCGGTTACGTAATGCCTACTTCGAACACGTCCGATAATCGAGTGTAGCAAAATCTTGCTCGTCATGAATTCCATGCCTCCTACCTAACAAAAAAAGGCCTTTCATCTTCATACCATGCTTATGGACAAAGTTAAAGGAGTGCTTCATAGCCAAAGCCTCCCAAGCATCTATAGCTCGAGCCTCCATGGTCGGATCCTAGTTAAAAAGCTTCTACATAAAAAAAAAATTAATATTAGTTCATTTCAAGTTAAATTAATAATTTACATGTAATATAAATAAATAAGTAATACGTTATTTTAAACTCGATTGTAGTAGAACCGTTCGTCCGCTCCGTAATGGACTTCCAAGTCGAGCCACCGACATCCAATTGCTTCTTTGAAAATCATAGTTAACCTTTTAAAGCAATTTCTCTAACACGATAGGAAACTATTGAACACCACCAAAAAAAGACATTTAATAATTATTGAAATGATATATTAAAAAAATAATTACAAGGTTTTCATTAAATTACTTATCGATAATTAACGATCGAAATCAACCATCGCATATCGAAGTCTCGGGAGCTACTCGGACCGGTAGTATATCAATGGATGAGGGATCCCCATGGGAAGCTAAGGAAGCTTGATGGCTACGAGAGCCAAATGAATGATCATGGAATAAAACTCCGCAGCCAATGCGGAATTACTAGCTTTGGAGAGGAATAAGATGAACATCATATGCCGTGGGATCCACTTAGAGTGCCCGAAGAGGGAGATCCACTACGGATGTTGGATGGGGAACCATGTATGCTCGTCATCGGGCGAGGATCCACGTCTATGACTACTAAATTGTGATCCTCGAGGGGTGGTGGGAGGTCGGTGTGAACCATACATCATTGCTGGATAATATCACCTAAGACAATTAAAAAAAAACACAAAAAAAAAAAAACATATCAATTGTGAGCATAAAGAAAAACAAAATTTCAAAAACGTCCCCTAAAAATTAGATATTTTCTAATTACCTAATACACAATCCGCTTAAAACACAACACAACCAAAATACACAATAAATATTTTAAAAATATATCAAATTCAATATGATATACTCGTAATAAATAAAAAAAAAAAAAAGACATCATTTATTGCTAATAAAACTAATATTTAATTACAACCATCATAATCGTTATTTTAGTGTACATCTCCCTCATCCGATATAAATTCATATTCATTATCATCTTCTTCGTAGGTCTCAACTAATTCTATATCTACAAACAATCCATTTAGATCATTCAATAATATATCTTCCACTACATCTTGTATTAAATTGTGTCGGATTTCTAAATCATTCTACCGAAATGGTTCAACATTTTATTAGACTCCAATGGATGATTTAGACAAGTCAAACATAGACCTAGCTTTGATCTTAAAAGCCGCTCACTAACCTCAATTGTCCCGCCTCATGTTAGGGTACTTAGCATAATATACCCGATCCAACTCGTGATACTAGGATAAACGGTTCGTAATTCCTCAACCTTAAATAATTAAAAGATATAACTCCAATTAAAAACAAATTTGAAAGAAATTTATTTTTTTTTAACTTTTTTATGGTCTAAGCTAAACGTATTTAGTCTTGAAGTCATTTCAAGTTTCTATACTTGTCCGAATTACTAGTAGGGTAATTCAACTTCTAACCTTATGCAAGAGGAGATAGGGGAAGATTATTCCACCATTTCTTATGCATAAGGTGAGTTACAATCTAAACGAGAGTCCGGAAGAGTATTAGTAGACTTTCTTCATATGCCAATAGATCTCTTTGTCTAAAATCATAATAGAATTTTAGGTCAAGCTTAGAGCTTTTTCAAGTTTTCTTATGATATGGGCAACAATTCAAAGTAAATAACCAAATCGGTTCAAAATTAAATATGTACATGACCGCAAGAAAAATAAATCACATATAGTTAAATTTTTTTGTAAAAATATTAATATAATTTAATAGTTTATCTAAATTTTGTCAATACTAATTCAAATTAACACTAATTAATTAATATTAAAATACTTAAGTCTAAATTAACCTTAGTTTCACCCTAATTAACCTTAATTTTACATAAATTAACCGTATTTTAACCCTAAATAAACCCTTGATAACCCTAATTAATCAACTAATCACTAATTTTTATTAAACTTAAATAACCCTAATTTAACCCTAATTAAAACCTAATTAAACTCGATGAACCCTAATTAATCATATTTAACCCTTATTTACCTTATTTAACCCTAATTCACTCTCATTTCACCATATTTTAACCTAATATAATTTCAAACTAACTTAAAATAATTCACCCTTATAAATTAGCCTAACTAATCAACTAATAACTAATTTTTATTAAACCTAGTTAATCCTAATAAAACCCTAATGAATCATAATTAAACCCTACTCAACCCTAATTAAACCTAACTAACCCTAATTTAATCGTAATTAAATCAAATATACCCAAATTTAACCTTAATTTAACTCTGAATTAATTAACCATAAATCAACCCTAATCAACCCTTATTGATGCTATTTAAACCATAATTAAACTTAAGTAACCTTAACTTAACCCTAATTTTTTCCTAATTTAACCCGAGTTTATAAACCCTAAATTAACCTTTATGTGACTCTAATTAACCCTAAATTAATTAATCTTAATTTAATCCTAATTAAACTAAAGGATCATATATCATATGGAGGTATAAAAAAAAAAAATTCTTCATCCAAGGCTCCTAAGATCAAGTCGTTGAATTAACTAATTATACATACATGAATTAAAACATGAGTAAAGGATTACCTCTTGTAACGCGATTTAGCCTTTGTAGAAAATAGTCATTCAAATGTCCAGCCTCTATCGATAATTCACACGAGTCTAAGCAACCATATAAGAAGCACTCGAAGTTGTAGTGTGCTAGCTCCATATTTTTCTAACTTTTTTAATATTTTCTCTTTAAAAATCTATTTAGAAATATTTTGCGACAACCCTAATTGAGAGGTAGAGAGTTAGCATGTTTTGGGAGGGAGAAAACTAATTTCTCTCCTTTTTCCTTTTATGCCATGTATGCCTAGCTCTTCTTTTTCTCCTTGTCATACCTCTCCTTCTATTTATAAGAGAAGTGGCTTCCTTGTCCTCAAGGATAAGAAATTGGCGACAAGAAGTCTAAAAGGACTTTAGGTTGTTGCTTCCTAATCCTCAAGGGATTAAGAGTTGCAATGCATATGAGTTTTTTGATCTTATTCTTATAAACCTTGATCGTTATCCAACAAGGCTCAATTTTATCCTTCGACTAAAATATCTTATAAGCTTTTAAATTAACCAACTAGCCCAAACTCTTTGGGCCCAATTAATTACCAATTAATTTGGACTATCCAAATAAATTAGGTTATATATTTTTAAAGTGCCCACATTAGGAAATAATTTTTCAAATTACCCTTAAACCTAAATTAGGAAACTAATTTTCTTTTTAAGTAACTTATTTTCAAATTTGAAACTACCTACCAAATTAGAAAATTAATTTCTAAACTAGAAATTTTTTCATTTTAGGAAACTTTCCATTTTAAAGCTCTGTTTGTTTGATGGAAAACAACTTTCATAGGAAAATCAATTCTTGAAGAAACTATTTTCTAGAAAAAAATTTTCCAAGAAAATACTTTCTTCGATTGGCAATTACATAAACAAATTACTAAAAAATTTATTCCAATGTTTGTTTGATACGAAAAATTAAAATATAAAAACGAGTATGTGATTGTTGCATCAACAAGTTTTAAGAAAACTTCAAAATGATAAATTCATAATTTCACAATATAAGATACATTTAGAAAACTTTAACAAATTTTCATAAATACCGACTCTAAAATTTTTATTCAAAAAATAAAATGTACTTTTACAATCATCAAACCAGTTCATTAAAATTACTTAGAACAAAATAAAGTCAATATTCATATTTAGAAAAAAAAATTTTCTAAGTAATCCATTGTTATTTTGGTAACTCAATTAAGAATTCGATTTTTATTTTTATTTTTTGAAAATTGAACTGATAATTTAGTCTAAAAAATATTTTTATAAATTATTAGTTATCATATGTAGTTAATTATTCATTTGGTTTTAAAAGATTAATGTTGGAATAATTTGTGACTAATTATTCATTAAAATTATCAATAGAATTTTACAACTGAATAAAATTATAAATTATTGATTTAGTTATAAATGAATAGTATTGAAAAAATAATATATTTATTAATGAATCAATTAATTTTAAATTTTTTACAAAAAATTACGAGTCTTGTAATAAGCATTTGCAATCATTTAAGCATAGTTTAGGTAGTGTTTAATATAACAATAAAAAAATAGAGATAAATTATTGAAATATTTATTATAAAAATAATTTTAAGGTGTAAAAATGATTTTTAAGAATATTTAATGTATTTATAAATCAAAAAATAAAATATCCGTAGAAATAGAGAAAAAAATAATTAAATAATTAATAATAATTGATAAGGAATAATTAATATTTAATTTGATATATTTTATAAAAAAAGAAAAAGAATTTTTTTTAAATATATCGAGAGAGAGGTAAGTAACGCGAAAGCGAGACAGTCAGTGAGAAGGAAAATATTTTTCTTTTTTTAACCGGGAAAACATTGATTGAAAATCGTTTTCCGGTGATCGAAACTCATTTTCTATTGACTAAAAATCATTTTCTCTTGACTTTTTTTTCTAAACGTGAAACAAACACTCGAAAAATGAAAAAAAAAAAGTTCCCGAAACTTGTTTTCTCCTAAACAAACACGACCTAAGAAACTTTCAAAACTTGAAAACCTTTTCTAAAATCTTTGCTTCTCTTTTATTATGTGAGTGCTAAAACTTATGTGTATGACTTAATAGGCACCTAGATATGTTGGCAATGTATCAAGAATAAAAGACATATCTTTGATCTCTTGATATATAAATCCGGATTGACCTCTAGCAAGGCATCATGACTATTTAATTCTTCGGGATAATTAATTAATCCACAATTATGTTTCGGAGAATTGTTACCATATAATTCAGTCCTCATGTCAAGTTATCACTATGTGATCTCGAACTTAGTTATTAGTCCGCTCAATTATAATCACATAAGTTTTATGCGATTCCTAAATGTCTTAGCTCTAGAGTAAACCAACTACACTTCATTAGTATACTTCTACTATGGTCACAGATTTCTTGAGCAAACATTTATTAAAATAAAATGCAATAACTCCTTTAGCATACAATGAATGATATGTCCTATCTTGAGTCATCCATCTATCTCCATTAGATTCCTAATGCACCCAATGAATTGTCTATGTGCAACTCTTACTAGGTCCATTGAAACGAGTATCAAAGTATATAAATTCTCTAATGAGATAATTGTGATGACTTCAAGTCAAATGACCGATTATATCCATCTCGTATGAGATTCTCATAAACTAAACCAAATGGGTTCTCATGATGAGTCAAATCTAGTAATATGGTCTCTAACATTAATCACATAAATGCTTATTTTGGCATCACCATGCCAATAGGTGTGAGATCTCTTACCGATATCTTATAATATGAGTATAACACTCACAAGTCTTACCACATATAGTAAATGTCCATTCTTGACAATACAACGACTTGGGATATTTAAAGATATCATTCAAGTGCATTAATGTTTGTCTCTCATCTTTCGATCAATCATTAATGCAATGCATATTATATGGACTTCTATCTAATTTTATTAATAAATATAGATAACAAGAATTAATAAAAAGTCTTCTTTTATTAATAAAATAAAGAATGCAATACTATAATAAGTCAAACATATCCAAACATAGTTTGATCTTGGGCGCATGTACTAACATAAACAATCATTATTCCTAATTAACCCTAAATAACCCTAATTAACCCTAATTTAACCTAATTTAAATTCAAATTAACTTACAACAATTCACCCTAATTAAATTAACCTAATTAATCAATTTATAACTAATTTATAATAAACATACCTAATTGCAAAAACCTAACTAAATTAAAATTAATTTGGATTAATTAATATAAAATCCCAACATTTAACAAAGGCAACATATTAACTAATTAATCAAAACTAACATAAAAATTAATACAAATAGGTAATGTGAATGAAAAAAAAAAAAGGTAGAGAGAGAGAGAGAACTAACATTGGTGGAGGTAGAGGGGAGGATTAAAGGGGTGAAATATGATTTTTTTAGGGAGAGAGGAGCGTTGTGTTGTTTGGAGGATGATGGGGAGAGAATTATGTCACCTTGGGTGGTCGATTTGGGGCTGGGCAATCGACGACAGCAAGAGGAGGAGAGGAGGAGAGGAAGAGAGAAAAAAAATGGGAAAGAAGAAGAGTTTCGTCAATTTAGAAATTCAAAACTAGTGATGGACACGATTCCGTTACTAATCCCTTGCTAATTAACGAGGGATTTAAGTGTCCATCATTAACACATTCTAAGATCAATCGTTTTATTTTTCACATATTTTCATAAATGGGTTTACATTTATAATATGCGATGGAAGACTAAATTCCATCGCTATGTCGTCCCAATATAGCGTTGGATTTTCTTTTCCATTGTTAAATTGGTAGTTTTATTTTCTGAATGTTTTTCAATTTGGCCTCAGAATATAGTCAGCAACAGAACACAATAATATGTCATTATGCCATCGTTAAGTAACAATGGATTAATGTTTTTGTCGCTAAATTAATAGCAAATGTGAATTAGCGATGGAGTTCATATTCCGTCGCTAATTTTCCTCACTAAACCATTGTTTTGCCATCGCTAATGTTGACTCGTTGCAAGTTAGCGACAAAACAATGTCTGACGTTATTTTTTTGTCGCAATACGTACTCATGCAATTTCGTTTCAAATTACTTCTATCACAGTTCTGTCGCATATCAAAGACGGTTGGCTGGCCGTCGCTCATTGCCTGATTTCTTGTAGTGAACTAATGTTGAAAAGTTGCATTTTTGCCTTACTTAATTGCAATCTTGCATTGCAATTTTCATATTTTTCTAAACTATTGAGACAAACACAGTGTGTGTGTATATATATATAGTGGAAGATTTGGTATCAATGGATAATTAATTAAGGACAGAACATTTCGAGCTTAATCTAGATGGTCATTAGAATGGTACAGAGCCTTTCACTTGGAAATATTGATAATATGTCAAAATCCACTGAGGAAAGGAAGAGATTAATGGTCCCAAACTGGTATTCTACATTGCAATTAAGATTATAAGAGTCATGATAGTTAAGTGGATGTATTTTCTTTTCCTGTTTAAAGTCCAATTCATGACCAGCCATTTAATTTCATAGTTTCATTATTGGAAAATTATCACTGGAAACCAACATCATTTAGTATTAGTGTGTGTTTAGTAATATTATACATGTGTTTTTGTAAAAAAAATATGTTTAGATTGAAAAAAAAGGAGGAGATCAAATTGATGTTTTTTCAAATGCTTTTTAATATTTTCGAATATCAGCATATCAAAACCATAAAAAAAAAATTAAAAAAACATTAAATTAATGTATTTTCAGTTCAACTTACTTTGAAAATTAATTTCAAACGTAATACCAAACACGTCCTTAATCATATAGATAAACAGACATTAATTTAAGCACTTGTAAGCGCCACTATTTTAAGAGCACTGCTGCAAGCATTTCAAGGCGCGCATTGTAATATAACACAAATATATGTATATAAACTCCACAAAACATAATTAAATGATTGAGCTGTCATTATTCCGTTGTTGGCTTCGATATTTCTTGCTATAAATAGCTACCAAAATGAAGCAAAAAATAATTTAGATTTTGAAAACCTCAAGCATTTTCATTGCCCGGCCCCATGTCGAAATAGATCTTGTTTTGCTGTATCATGCATGACGTGCTTCCATGCCAAAACAAAAGTATTAAGAATATTGGTTAGGACGTACGTGTGCTATTAACCTTGAAGCAAAGTGCTATTAATTATATAGTAAATACTCTTATGATTTATTTTTTTTCTATGGTCGATCTATGCTAGCTTTGATGATTGGTAGCAATTAAAAGCAAAGTTTTCCAATTTGGATGATGACTACAGCATTGATACCACTTGAAGAATGGTCATGTTGCAGGGAGATCACTAGCATTGAAAACGATTATACAACATCGATTCTCCACATAATTTTTGTTGCCCTTTTTTGTTTGGTTTCTTAGCACTCTTCCAAGTGAGTCTCTTTGTCCTATAGGAAGGAAGGGGACACTAAACAAGGCCCAAAATCAATCTTGTAACTGAATAAATATCAACCCCCACTCAGTTTGCAGAGTATGTATTTTAATTTCTTTAGTGCAATCATTGCCATATAATGGCTGTTGTCATCACCTTGTGTACTTGAGCTTTTCATGTTTTGATCCCAAATTTAATTTATTTCACAATTAAATATTAATTCAAGGTCGAGAGATAAGGAGAAAAGCATCCAATTAATACGATCAATATGATAATTGAGAATTGTAATTGATTCATTAAAAGACTTAATTAGACGCTATCAGTGCTAGATTGACTATTGGTTTTTTATTCTTCCAAAGGTCATCTTCATATAATTAAACAGTATTAATTGTGGCCAAGAAGTATAAAATATTGTCGAAACAAACAAAAACATGGATGTGTTGGCCTTTTGACAAGAGACAAAGATGATGTGTGCCATCCATCTTTTGCTAATAATTTGTTAGTCCTGTCCAATTTTCATTGCATCATCAAAATCACTGCCAATATACGCTATTATTTGCTTTATATATAAAGAGCAAATTACAAATTAGTTTCTCTAGTTTTTCAAAATAAATTAAACAGTCCCTCTAACTTTAAAAATTAATTAATTATTTCTTATGTTTTTAAATCTATTTGTAACTTAACTTCTTTTTTTTAATTTGATTTTGATTTTTTATCTTAATAAATAGAAAAAAAATTAAAAATATGAAAGATTGTTTAGAGAAAAATATATTTTTTGAAACAAATTAATATTAAATTAATTATGATCAACACTGATTAATAAATTAATTAATATATAAAAGTTGAACATGGAGAGAGGCCACATTGTAGTGCGAGGATATATACAAAGTAATTCAAACTTACTTTGGACAATGATTTTAACTTAGCTAAAATCATAAAATTTTCCCAATCTTTATACATATTACCGGTTTTAATTGAATAAAAATTTGCTTTCAACCTATGAAAAATGATTTAAAAATATCATTTAACTTCAAAATAAGAAATTATTTATTATAACGGTAATTATACTTCCCCTCTCATGAAGATAGAATTCATAAAAGATTTTCTTTTTCATAAATTATTCCTCGTCCTAATACATATGACGGGTTTTAATTGAAAAAAAGATATTTGGTTTTAGCATATGAAAATCGATGTAAATACTATTTAACTATAAAATAAAGAATTATTTAGTATAACGGTAGTTGTACTTCCCCTCTCATACTAAAATATTTAATATTTTTTTTATAGATTTGAACTTTATTTAAAAATAAAGAACATTATAATTTCTAATGAAAAAAAAATCATCCAAGATCCGTTTGTTTGCCGAAAAATAACTTCTAATTAAAAATCAATTTTAGAAAATCTATTTTTTAAAAAATTATTTTTTAAAATAATATTTTTTTAACGTTTGACAATTATATAAAGAAAATTATTAAAAAATATATTTCAGTATTACCGTGATACATAAAACTAAAACTGCAATACAAAGCTAGGATCTTGTTAGGCTAAATTAAAATAAGAAACCCAAATTAGGCTAGAAATTTTTAACAGCCCTTAAGGGATTCAGTCCGGCTCATTCTAAACAAGATGAAGTCTTCAGCGACCCAAAAAATCTAAGCGCTTAGCCCATACTAAATGGGAAATGGGCCTTGTCGTAGGTTTCACGAGAAAAAAATGGAATCCAAATTCCAAAGACTTGGGCTTGAGCCTTGAAATCTTCTTTTAAAAAATGAAACCCAAAACAAAAAATCGGGGAGTTTGCCTGAAACAAAAGTCAGAATCTGGGTATTATATTGCCAGACTCCCAATAAAGGAATTTCATGGTAAACACCATTTCCTACATCGATTTGATGTGTTCGATAATGCACTTGTTTTAGTATTTTTCAAATATTTTTTTATTTCGAAATAATTAAAAAAATTAAATCCAAAAACAGATTGAAATTTCATGGTTTTTGGTTCTATCATTTTTTTTTCTTTAGAGGAAAGGCAGAGGAGGAGTTGGGAGGTTTAAATTCCTCATTATACATACTTGATATGCTTTTTCTTCACTTGAGTTTGAAGAGGATTTGGCATCAAGGGTAAAATTAGAGGTCAAAATATTGAGAAATAAAATGTCAAAGATGTCTTAAAAAAATGATTAAACGATGAAGTTTTAAAGATGTTGAGTAATATATATATATATATATATATATATAGAAAGAATTAGAAAAAATAAGTAAACAATGAGTACAGGTGGTATCCAATAATTAGATATAAGTAAAAAAAAAAAAAAAAAACAGAAAAATTAAAAAAAAAGAGAGTGATGATTCAGAAGAAGAGGGGCCCTTACGCTAACCATTGTGTCAGAATCTAATTGGTCTTTCTGACTATTTTATCTATTAAAACTTATCGTTAATTCAAAGGTCATTTCAATGAAAAGCCATAGATACAGAGGTGCAGTGGGAACCATGAGTAGTCCCAATTCACTTAGCAAAAGCAAAAGCAAATATTCTGAGAATGTAAACTCAGTTTGGCATTGTTTTTGGCATCATCTTTAAGTGTGTTTTTTAATGTGCCTTTTGATTAGTGATTTTTTTATATATAATTTTGATATGTCAAGGTAGAAAAAAATATATAAAAAAGTATGAACTTGATATTTTTAAAATCCAAATGCATTTTTGTAATAAATCCAAACATATATATATATATATCGATCGTAGAATTAAATAAAAACAAAACTAACAAAGTAAACGTAAAAGTCTAGGGAAGAATATATAGGGTGAGGGAATTGGTCGGCAGAGGAGTACTCTTGGTCTACTGTGGATATAATTTCATCATCTTTACCAAACCGTTTCATATTCATACCTTGACTTGTGCCTGCACCAAGTTAGGGTGCTTTATAAAGTAACTATTACGCTTAGTTGCTTGCACCCTTAGTGGGACTGGATTGAATTGTTGCCTTTGGAAGTGAGAATCACGGTCCTATGGTCTTGTTAAGTCCACACGGAGTGACTGAATTTATTTCAAAGTCCACGCTCATTAGAATATACCTAGAATATTTTTCGTTTGATAATTGAGGACGTAAATCTAAAGGGTAGGTTTGATGATCAATAATTTTTTTTTTAATTACAAATCCAAATCTTAACATCAATATTTAGTAAGATTCATTCCTCCCAATGAAATTGGCTAGTTTAACAATGCGTTCTTGATTAACCTTTAAATTAGTTCGAAAATACGTTTAAATATCAAATGAAAATAATTAGTATCACAAGTTTTGGAATTATTAGATCCAACTAATCCTTTGAATATATAAACTTTATTGTACGCTGAATAAATCTAGGACCCATTTTAGGGGACCAAGTTTGCACTTAACACGTAATGCTTAGAGTGGAATCTAAGACTTAAGTTTAATCCGCGCATACAACTAACTCAAAATGATGTAAACCACTAGGGTAACTTCAACAATGATATCAAACATATATTTTCCATTTATTTATTGTAAAGTTATTGAAAAGAATAGTGATGTTGATAAGGCATTAAAATTGGGAAAAAAATATTATAAAACTCAACAAATCTTTCATGATGATAGATGTGTGAGAGAGAGAGAGGAGAAAGTGTGATATATATATATATATATATATATATATATATATATATATATATATATATATAACAAAAGGGTACTGTTTATAATGGATCCTCTCATGACGTACTCTATATGTTCTTTAGAAATACAAAGAGAAAGCTTTTTTTGGCGTCTAATCTTTGGTGTTTTTTTTTTTTTTCTCAACCATTGATTTCTCATGATTGACTATCCAAGTTTTGATTTTTTTTTTTTTTAATGTCCGAGTTCATCTAAAATCTGATTTTACTAATATGTTTGGCTAGATCTACCACATGACATTTGTTTTACAACCACATAGCAGTTATAACAAACATGTCAGCAAAAACCCAAAGGTTGCAAACTAACCTAGTTCAGCCTAATATTTATGTTCTAACTAAAAAAAATTAATTAATAAAACATTAACAAAATGACGTAATCATTTTTTTAATATAAAAAATAGAAAAACTAAATTGAATTGTATTAGAAATCAAAGAGACAATTTTGAATTTAAATCGACAAAAGAGAAACGAGGAAAAACACTAAATTATTTTGAAAAAATCTACATTTTTTGTGAGATTGGATAGATCGAAAGTCAAAAATGGGTAGAAAACAAGAGAAAAAAAGAAGAAGCAAAATCGAGGAATATTTTAAGCAAAAAAGTATCACAAACTAGAGAAACAAGGTAAGTTTTTTGAACAAAACGAATATTGAATCTTGGGATTTTTTTTTTTAATTTGTTGATTCTTTTGATAATAATGTTTGATAACTCTTTTTAAAGGTTGGTGGTAAGGTTACGTGGGGTATTGTGTTTTCTCCATAGGTGGTGGGTTTTCTCTATGGCTGGATGATTATTCAATGTTTAAGTTTGTTTGTTTGTGTTTCTTAATTTTTATCTTTATTCTATTTTTCTACATGTGTGGTTATATTTCAAACAAAGAATCTTCAATCTTGTCTCTTTATTGTATTTTGATAAGTGGTCTTGCTTCTTATTTATGTGTTTTCTTTATTTTCAGCAAAAATGTGAGCTATGTTGAGTATCATTATGGCAGGTGTCTACAACACTAGCTCGATATGGCTTATATTAAGTGGTAAAAAAATAATGAAAGAAGTGGATCATGAAACTGTTAGCTTAATTGATTTTAAAAACATCCGGCCTAGTGAATTGAGGGATTTTAATGTTTCTAGGGTTTGGTATAGAGTCCCCGACATGAGATTGCCATCGGGATTAAAATTTGCTCGAATGATGGATGCTCAATAAAAGTAGGTAACATAATTAATCAATACAAAACAACCCAAGTCTTTGTTGAGCATGCGGGTTCGTGGATTTTTTTTAATATTGATGGGAGTGAGATTGTTAGTTATGTCTATATTGGTGTGAATGAGTTTTATCTTAATCAAAATGTGTTTGATGAGGCTAATAATGTGGATTATCATGCCGACAATGTTGATCATTCCGAAAATACCGATTTTGTTGAGTTTGATGATAATATTGATGTGATATGGCTAATAATGTTGAGGTGGAGATTGTTGATTTAGATTGTAATAATGATAGTGTATATGAAATTAAGGTTGGGTTTGTAGATGAGAGAATTAAAGAAAAAAGAGGTGTGGAAGAAGAAGTTAAGCGAATTAAGGACAAAGAAGTATGGAAAAAGGAGTTGAAGTCGTTGATATTAGGGTTGAAATAGCATATGAGATAATTGAAAGTTTATCAAGAGGTTTTAAAGATGTTAAAGAACATGTAACTAGAGTTGGAGTAGGTGGTGATAATAAATTATATAATGTTAGGGTTGAAAATGCAAATATGCCACTAAATGGTGATAAAAAACAAACAAAGTGATGATGATTATGTCATTTTTATCAGTGAGGGTGAGGAGGAATTAGATCTAAATAATGTTTCATTTTTTAATGATGCTAATGATGAAGAATTGTAGGATGGAGTTGAAAAGTCTGCAGGCTTTAAGAACTAAGAAATTTAGAACTATAGAATATGGCAACATAGGTAGACCAAAGGTAGATTATATCGAAGGGATGAATGTAGAAGATGATTTAAGTGATAATGTTGATTTAAGTGATGATAATGCTAATTATGATGAAGATCATATTATTAAAAAAAGGAGCGAGATATAAGAGGTTTAAAAAGAGACAATCAAAGATAACTTATTATACGTTAAACATGATATTGAAGAAATAAAAAATAATTAAATGAAGCGAGTTGATGACTATGCAATACTACATAGTAAGGATATAAAAATTATGAGAATATTAAAGATAAATTTAGTGCTAAATATGTGGCAACAAGTTATCCATTGAGAATTTATGCTCGTTATAACTTCAGTTGTAGATGCATTCTAGATTAAAACACTTGTTAATTAACATAAGTGCAATCTAGTGAATAGAAACAAAGGCTAACTAGTAGTTGGTTAGTAATGAATTACTTCGACAAGATGAGGGCAATGACTTCCATCGGATTGAAAGATTTGAGAAAGTTTATGAGGGATAATTTTTAGGATGATTTTTAGGATGAAGTAACATTTATAAATGCATGAGTGCTAAAGCAAAAATGTTACAAGAATTAAAAGGTAATTATAGAAAAGAGTATGCAAAGTTGCATGATTACCGTTTGGAGGTAAAAAAATTCAAGTAGTGGGACTATAGCTTATTGTATTAATGTGACCCACCTTTGTTCCCAAATATTGATCTTATTTTTTATAGAATTTACATGTCATTCAATTATTGCAAGCAAGGGTTTTTAGCTGGTTATAAGAGGGTGATATGGTTAGATGGATGCTTTTTGAAATGCATTATTAAAGGAGAGTTGTGAACGAGTTATAGAAAGAGATGAAAACAATTAAATATTTCTAGTAGCTTAGGTAGTTGTCACTAGAGAGACAAAAGATATATAGACTTGGTTTATCCAAGCAACTCATCACAAGCCATGGCATTACTAACCAATGAAAGGATTGGGTGTTTATTACTAATCATCATAAGATAACTTAACCATATATATTTTTGCTCTATTTTATTTTTAATTTGATAGATTTATTGATATAATCTTTTTTATTTGTTTTTGTATGAATTGTTTCCCAAAGTGGATGAGTTATTATCTAATGTGAGAGGATGGCATATGCTATGCATTTTTTATTTTTTTATTTTGTGGCTAACTCGGAGGAAGAAATATGTCGGCAAACAATTCTCAAATTTGTTCTGGGCATGTTCAAAATTAATAAACATACCAAAGTTTGAGAAACAAATGAAATTATTATTAATGAATCGAGTGAGTGTATACAATGACATACTCGGAATGGAACCAAGATACCGGTGTAAGGTATTTTTTTCTATTGTAAGTGAATGTGTTATTATGGACAATAATTTAATAAAAGCATTGAATGAGGGTAATTATGGAAGTAAGATGCTTGTCAACTTTGTCTATACTAGAGCATATCATATTATAAGTGATGAATATGATGCATAACAATAGAAAACAAATAAAAAATAGATTGATAATACTCGTCGTAGAATTAGGAGATAACTATTTCGAAATGAAGTTGAGAGTTATGATAATTGCTATATGCACTAAAATAGGGTAAAGGGTTATGAATTTAGGAAGTATGGAGTGATTGAAGGATATATGATGAAGCTTGTTGCTAAGACATGCTCACACAAGGCTTGGCAACTTTCAAAAATCTAATCGAGTGCATAATTTTTATAATTTTTATTCTCTTTTACACTAAACTTACTAGTACTTTAGGTATTATACTAAGCTAATTAAAAATAAAATAATGACTTTATGTTTTGCAAGAAAAATAGCAATCAAAATGAATAAATCCAAGCCAAGGTGCACATATAGTCCAAATCTAATAAAAAACATAAGCCCATGAAGAACCCAATAAAGAAAACTTATAAAGCTAGGTATAAATAAAAGAGACACATGATCGTGTGTCTTGCAAGGGAAAAAGTCCTATGGCCATGTAAAATAACGAGGTAAATCGTACATTTGCTTAGCATAAAAAGATATACAAGCAAGAAGCATAAGCATGGCTTATGCAAAAGAAATGACACACTTCTATTTGTCATTATCGGGTTATCATTCAAGAGAGAAAGAAAGAAAAATGAGTAGAAACCAAAAGACACAAGATGGAGTACAAATATGACATAACTGTGTGCCTCGATCAAGCGTGTTATGTGTCACTAGTTGTATAAAGCTCCAAACCGTGTGTCACCAAAGAGAAAGCCATGTGCTTTAGTCAAGTAAGCTATGTGCCATGACGCGACTCGTCTATGTGTCAAAACCTTACTTTTGCATGTATTATAAAATATAAATAAAGAAGTTAGATTTCTATATTAGAGAATGCAACCCGAGCTTTGTTAATAAAAAACATACAATTCTAAATACTCTTGCTTGGTTGAAGGAAAAATTAAAATTTTGGTTAAATCGTGTGAGATCTAAATGGATTATACTTCTAATCTAATTCTTTTTAGATATTTTATATTTTTTCATTATCATTGACTATGATTTTATTGATTTATTGATTATAGTGCATGCTAATGGATTGATCTATATAGTCTATTACTAGTTAAGAATTCAAGTCCGTAATTACTTGTCTAATCTTACTTGTGGTAGTACCTAGGGAATAATGATTATGGGCAAGTTTTCATTTAATTTCTTGAAGAACATGGAACTAGATTAAATTCTCCAAACTTATGCGTGAATTGTCTAGCTTTGTCTATCTTTCTATTCCTTAATGTTGTTGTTAAATTAAATCTAAATGACTTGTTCTAAGTTGTTCAATAGTTAAAGATTTATTAAAGAGCTTGTTTTAACTAACGAATAACTATGGAAAAATTAGGGATAACATAGCTCGTTGATATTCTATAATGAATATTCTTAAAAAGAAGCTGATTAATATTTAATTCAATGATGAACAATTGAACCAATAGTGAAAAATATCCTTTAATCAAGGCCTTAAATACTTTTGTTTATCTATTTGCTTAATTTTGATTTTTTATTGTTTTCATCAAACTAAAACCCCTCTTCTCCTTTCTTTTACTTTGAAGTAATCAAATAATAGATAAATTAATTAAACTAATTCTTTGTGGAATCAACTTTTGCTTACTCTAGCTACGGTTTGTAATTAGGTCTACCGAGAAAAAATAAATAGATAATTTTATGACGATACGACATGCTATCAAATTTTAGTACCGTTAACGTAAAACCGTGTTCAAATTAATTTTTGTCTTAGTACTTTAATTGTTTCTTATTTTCTATATCACGTTACATAGAACCGGATCTACTCATACATGTGACTTGATTTTTGTTCCTAAACTGGAAAGAACCTTTTATATATTAAGGGGAGAAGCTAGATAGGCTTTAGCAAAATGGATCGAAACATCTAAGAGACTAGTTGTTACTTTGCTAGGAATAAACAAACATAACTCTCCCGTTTCTATCCCTTGATGATTTTAAAGAGGAAGTGATGGATGCGAATAGAACTTTGAATGAGTTGATTGCTTCTAATTTAAATTAGCGACCTTTGTGTATTGAGTTTTTGAATTTGGATGTTGCTTGTGAATTGAAGTCGGGACTAATACATCTATTGCATAAATTTCATACTCTTACTAGAGAAAACCTCTATAAACATTTGAAGGAATTCTATATGGTCCGCTCAACCATGAGACAATAAGATGTGTCGGAAGAACAAATCAAGCTACATGCATTTCTATTTTTATTAGATGTTAATGCAAAAAATTGGTTATATGATCTTTCCGCATGCTTAATCGATTCTTAGAATAAGATGAAACATGTTTTTTTACTAAAATATTTCCCCGCATCACGAGCTACTAGCATTAAAAAAGAAATATATGGTATTAGATAGTTTAATGGAGAGACTTTATATGAGTACTAAAAGCGTTTCAAGAAATTATGTGAGTTACCCACATCATCGGATTTCTAATCGGCTCCTTATTGTGTACTTTTATGAGAGTTTGATACTTATGAAAATGAATATGATTGATGCTATTAGTGGAAGAGCTTTGGTTGACAAGACTCTAGATATTTCAAGGGCCTTGATTTCTAACATGGCAACAAATTCTTAATGATTTGTTATAAGATTGGATCACACACCAAAAAGGGTCAATAAGTCAATGTATCTAGATTTAAGTAATAAATGTTAGATTTGACTTCATTGGTGAGATAAATGGCTATGGATAATTTACAAGCTATTAAGTCTTGTGGGATTTGTTTAGTCCTAGGTCATGCCATAGATGCTTGCCCAACACTCCAAGAAGGACCCACTAAGCAAGTCAATACAGTTGGTAATTTTGATGGTTAATTAAAGCAATATGACCCATACTCCAATACATAAAATTCTGGTTAGAGACACCATCTAAACTTAAGCTATGGAGGTAATAAATAAGGAGGGTAGAATTTTTATCGGTAAAGGCAATAAGGTTATGAACCTAAACCCTATCAACAACCTGCCCCTTAAAGTTCAAGTCAATCCTTGGAAGAGATAGTTAAATCTCTTACTTTAAACACCAAGCAGTTCCAATAAGAGACAAGATCAAGCATCCAAATCTAGAAAAAATCGGATGAGTCAAATGACAACTGCTTGTGAGTTATTTAGAGGCTCGATACTGGAGGGAAACTACCATTTCAAACAATGGTAAACCCAAAACAAAATATGAGTATGATGATGTTGAGGAGTGGTAAGAAAGTTAAAAATCCAAAGAAAGTAACCCATAATGTTGCTAATGAGGAGGTGATTAAGAAATAAGCGAGTGTATCCAAACCCAAGGGAAATCCTCAAACTCAATTTAAAGCTAACCTTCTACCTTTTGCTAGTGTGTTAGCAAAATCAAAGAAAGAAGAGAAAGATAGAGATTCGGAGTTGTTTCATAAGGTTGAGGTCAATATACCTCTATCAAGCAAGTGCCTAGGCATGCAAAGTTACTAAAGGATTTGTGCACTAATAAGCGAAGTTGAATAGGAACGTAAAGTAAAAATGAGAGAGAATGTTTAGATAGTCTTTCAAATGAAACTTCTTCCCAAATACAAGAATCCAGGTATGTTTACTATTCCTTATAAATTTGGTAACACTAAATATGAAGGAGCTATGCTAGATTTAAAAGCTTTCATAATTCTTATGCCATATTCTATTTATGCTTTGCCAAATCTAGGTCTTTTAAAAAATGCAACTCGTTATTATACAATTAGTAGAAGTTAAGCATGTTCTTGTTCGGATGAATGAATTTATGTTTCCAATTGACTTTTACATTTTGAAGTTTGATGATGAATCTTCCCTTGACCCTACATCCATCTTATTAGGAAGACCACTCCTAAGGATAGCTCGAGCCAATATAATTGTTCATGATGGTACCCTCACAATGGAGTTTGATTATGAAGTAGGTTGCTTCAATATCTTTAAAGCCATGAGGTACCCCATTATTGTTCACTCTATTTTTGCAATTAACACTATTGATTCTCCGGGATAGGAGGTTTTTTAGTTGAATAATAATAATGCACTAGAGGTGGCTATTTCTAAGCACCTTGAGAGAGAGGGTCTAAATTGAGAGCAACTAAGTGAAAGTGACATCGAGCTAACAACGTTAAATGAATACGCTTATTGGGAGGTAACCTAATGATTTTACTTAACTTTTGATGTTTGCATTTAGTTGATTTTTTTTCATTAGTGTTGCTTTTAATTTTTCTTAATATTTATATTTGACTTGATTTTGAGAATTAATGCGAGTACAAATACTACTAGGGATCGCAAAAAGAGATGAGAAGGGAAACTTTATGGGCGGGAAAGGATGGCATGGCATATGCATTACTAACATGTACGTCCTTGTATATGTGCCTTGTGTTTTAAAGTTCAAAGTTAAAGGAAAAAAACACGACTAGGAGAAACCATAATATTTCCCCATCAAAAAAGGCACAACCATGTGTGTCCATACTCGTTTTATGTCTCAAAAGATGGACAAAATGAGACATGAACGAGAGATGGGAGACATAAGTTATGTAGTAAATCAAGGCATGCTCGTGTGTCCCATGCTTGGCACTTTAACTTTCACATAAGGAAAGACATATAGGAAGGGAGAAAATACATGACTTATGAGTCATAAAGACACATGTTCATGTGTGTAATAGGTTTTTGCAAAGTAAAATGAGAAAGAAAGGAGATACAGGCAGTGGATAAAGACATGATTTGTGCGGAATAAGCGGCATGAGGCATGTGTCATAATTTCTCTTACACGGATATGGCTTTTCCTTTTATTCTTTACCATATATCCCTTGCCTATATAAATATCTCCTCAAACTAAACCCTAACCCATGCCTCCTTTACCCTCTTCATCTTTTCCTCTCATAAGTCTAAGTTATAATCTGCTTGACCAAACTTTTTCCTCTTCATTTTTTTCTTTATCAAAGAACTCGCCATGTTCACATCTAAGGATAAAGGAAAGTAAATAGTTGATCAAGGTTGAAAGGAAAGCCAAAAGATATGAGTAAAACATGGAGAAGAATCTTCTAGTATCGGTAATATATCTATCTATCTTTAAATTAAGTTTGAGAATGATGAACAAAAGCAAAATTATGATATGCCGAGAAAAAAAGGATAATAGCAAATATGCATATTGATCAGCATGCATTTAAGGCTACTAGCTTGTTAGAGGAGGTTAGGGAGATGTTAAATAGTGTAAGTTAGCCTTCATTATTAGATATGAATGCTCTTTCTTATCAAAAATTAACTTTATAATTCCTAACTTCTTTCAAATTTGAGACAAATAATGAGAATGCTATCACATTTCAGTTTTTCTAATTCTAGGTAACTAATAATAGGTATGCATATGATAGAAGTCAAATAGTTGATATGGTTGGTTAGCCAAATGAGGGAGCTAGACAACCTCCTTTTGGTTTTGAAAAGCCTTTTTTATAGAAGATAACGAGTTTATCCGATGCTATTTGCAAGGCCTTTTATTCTAAATATTTTGCTATGTTGAACCTCTTTTATTAGTCCATTCATTGAATTATCACGTGGACCTTGTGTGGATATGAAAATAGTAATGAAATGATCAACAAGGTAGAGCTTAGTATCTTGTATTTCATCTTCAAGAAAATTATGGTAAACTTTGCTTACTACCTCACCGAAAGATTTGCATCGGTAAAAAAGTTAAGTTAAAGAGGCTTTGTGATTGGTGGATTTATCGACCATATCATGAAAAAACTAAACATTTTCAGTCAACACACTACCACATTGGAAAAGGCCAAAGTTACGACTCACTTGAACTTGGAAAACTTGGTCAAGATTGGGTTGGTAGAAAAAAAGAAAGAAAGTACTAAGTTTGACCAACCAAACGACCTTGTAGACGAAGTTGAGAATGTTGGCACAAGAGGAGCAGCTAGGAATGTTCCCTATGAGGGTTCATTTAGTGTCCAATCATAAACTTTAGAGCGACTTGCATCTCGAGTGGATGACTTGCAACTCGCTTGTAATAGTCATTTTGACTATTTGAATTAATAATTCTTGCGAGTTGATGAGCATGTGATGCTCGGGTTTTAGATGATCAACAATAAGCTCGATAGTTTGTTCAAAGCTTTCATAGTGTATTTCTCACCGTCTCCACCTCTTTTTTAATTATGCATATTAGATTTGATCTATTACCCTATCTCTTTGAATTTTATATGTCTATGTTTATTTTTGTACTTTACATTAAAGATAACGTAGAAATTAAATGTGGAGGAAGGATTTAGAATTTAGGTTAGGATTGTTTTAATTTTTTTTTAAACTTTTTTCTAATATGATTTTTAGTACTTATGGATGTTTTTGAATGATGTCAAGATTTATGTAAATAATAGGTCGAAGTCAATTGAGTTTGAAGGTTGTATAGCATGATTGAATAAATTGGATGTTTTTAAATGATGTCAAGATTTATGTAGATAATGGGTCGAAGTCAATTGAGTTTGAAGGTTGTATAACATGATTGAATAAACTAACTTATAACTTGAGGTTGATTAGTCTAGTGATTAATTTCAGAATGTTAGTAAATTGAAATTGGTAGACATAACTTATGAGATTTTGAGCCTATAAGAAGGAACATCGGTATCAATCTCTACCTCTTTTGTATGAAATATTCTTCCATAAAATTGTTACTCTAGAACTTGCATTGATTTTGTTTGATATTGCGTTGATGCGTGCATGCATGAATATGACAAAGGCCATCTTTGAATTATCCATTTTAGCTTAAATAGTCTTTCCTATAATTTATCATTGATGAGCCCAATTGAACCTAATTTGACCTTTGTTGTTGTTTAACCCATTATAAGCTCTTTAACTTAAAAATAAATTTCTTTACCTTACCTTAGGGATTAGTAAAGCATTTGAACCATTAGAAATATGGTTTTTGAACAAGTATGGAGGTGAGAATTGGACAAGAAAGATAAAAGGTTAGTTATTTTGGTTGAAGTGTTATGATTAAGATGTTTGGAAAAGATGAAAGTGAAGGATTGGATGTTTGCAATTAAGACATGAACTTCATGCGAAAAGTTAAGAAAAACATGACATGAAACGAAAAATTAATTATAATAATAATAATAATATGTCATGTTTTTTCCTTGTCATAATCAAAGAAAGTATAATGTTTATGAGCTTAAGAAAAGAAAAGAGAGAGAATGAGATAAATGTTTGAAATTTAAGATGATAGGTATTTGGTCTTAAAAATTTGATCTACCTAAGTTTATGTTTCAAATGCTCTATTAATTTCTTTGGTTTTACACTCACATGCCATTAAGAGTCCCTACATTTCCTCAACCTCATTACAACCTAATGAGAAGTCCTTTTGATTTACGTTATGCATGTAATTTGAGTAGTGAAGACTTTAGATGATACGTAAGCCTATAGTAATACATTTTTATGAAATGAATTTGAATGAAATAGTTACCTTAAACACTTAAGAGTTATAGAAGTTAATCTATTAGGGCCTACCAATTTAGTTTACTCTATTCGACTCGAGATTGCTATGTTGATTAATTTTTTAGTTTTTCAAGAATATTGATTCATGATGTGTTATCGACCTTAAGAATTTTAATTACCTTCGTGTATATTATTTTACAATCTTGATATCATTGAAAGGAATATATACATGCATGACAAGTCTATAAGATTTTATGGATATATATTTTAAAAATCCTTATCGGACATAACTCGTCCATGAGAGGTAACCTAAGTGTTTATATGCTTATTGCATATGCTAAACACAATTATGATTCCTATAAAAGTGAATTAGGTTTTTATTTTATTTGTTTTGCTCTAGGACTAGCAAGATTTAAGTATGGAGGAATTTAATCGGTGCATAATTTATATAATTTTTATTCCTTTTTTATATTAAACTTACTAGTACTTTCCGTATTATACTATGCTAATTATGAACAAGATAACGATTTTGAGTTTTGTAAGAAAAATGGCAATCAAATTGAATAAATCGAAGCTAAGGCGCATATGTAGTCTAAGCCCAATCAAAAGCCTAGGCCCATGAAAAACCCAATGGAGAAAACATGCAAAGCTAAAAGACACACAATTGTGTGTCTTGCAAGAGGAAAAGCCCCTTAGTCGTGCGGAATGAAAAGGCAAACCATGCATTTGCTCGACGCAAAAAAGATACACAAGCAAGAAGCACAAACATAGCTTGTGTATAAGAAATGACATGCCTTTATGCATTTACTAGGTTATCATTCAAGAGAGAAAAAAAAGTCACATGAACGAAGTTGAAAGACACAAGATAGAGTATAAATATGACCCAAGCGTGTGCCTCAATCAAGGGTGTTATGTGTCACTAGCCGTACAAGGTTCCAAATTATGTGTCTCCAAAGAGAAAGTCGTGTCCCTCGGTTAAGCAAGCTATGTGCCATGATAGGTGTCTAGGTAAGGTGGCCGTATATGTGTCCGAACCCTACTTTTACATAAATTATAAAGATATAAATAAAGAAGTTAGGATTCTACATTGGGGGACGCAACCATAGAGAAAAACCTAGCTTTTGTAACAAAAAAAAAAAAAAAAGGAATTCTAAATACTCTTATTTGGTTGAAGGAAAAGTTGAAGCTGTGGTTAAATCGTTGTGAGATCTAAATGAGTTCTACTTATAATCTAATTATTTTTTAATATTTAATATTTTTCATTATCATTGAATATGATTATGTTGATTGATTAGGGTGCATACTAATGGATTAATCTATATAATCTATTTCTATTTAAGAATTCAAGTCCGTAATTGCTTGCCTAATCTTACTTGTGGTAGTAACTAGGATTAATGATTATGGACAAGTTTTATTTAATTTCTTGAAGAATATAGAATTAGATTAAATTCTCCAAGCTCATGTGTGAATTGGTTAACTTTACCTATCTTTTTATTTAATGTTATAGTTAAATTAATTCTAGATAGCTCATTCTAGGTTGTTCAATAGTTAGAGATTGATTAATTAACTTGTTTAATTAACGAATAACTAAGGAAAGATTGGGGATAACATAGCTCATTGTTATTCTAGGATGAGTATTCATAAAAAGAACTCGATTAATATTTGAATCAATGATCAACAATTGAACTAACAAGTGGAGACTATCCTTTAACTAAGGCCTTTAATTCTTTTGTTTATCTTTTTGCTTAATTTTGATTTTTTATTACTTTCAACAAACAAACCTCACCTCATTCTCCTTTCCTTTACTTTAAAACAACCAAACAACAGATAAATTGATTGAATCGATTCTTTACGGGATTGACTTTTGCATACCCTAGCTATAGTTTTGTAATTAAGTCTAATGAGGAAAAATAAATAGATAATTTTATGGTAGTAAAACACGCTACTAGAATCCCATGTTGTCATGCCATGCGTGCAATCTTTAATAGAGGAGAGTATGAATCGAAGCATGTATGTTTGATTAGCTAGCAAAAGTCAAATATATAGAAGCATAGCATACTAGTTTGTAAAGCAACCACTTAATGGAGAGTAGTTTAGAAATAGATAATGAAGCCACCAACACAACCACCTCCATTTAAGAAAATGCTAGGAAGATCTAAAAATAACAAATTTAAAGAAATTAGAGAGCTAACTCACAATGGTACCTAACTCGTCAAGGAAGGGTATGAGGATGAGATGCCTAGCCTCGCTATCAATAAGTCCATAACAAAGTGTCATGCTCAAATAAATTGAATCCCGACTACACAGCTAGAGAAAGAGAACAATTTTTAAGTCACACATCTATTTCAATTTTGTAATTGGTGTTTATTTATAAGTAATGGTTTGGACTAACTATTTTCTATCATGTATAGCATAAGGGGGAAAAAAAAGCTTCTCCAACTACTAGGAGTAATGAAAGACTAACAAATTACTCGCATACCGCCTCCGTTGATGAAGCTAGAGGTATTGCTATTAGTGTTGGTTATAATGAGGTTGGAGATAACAATGGAAGTTAGGAATATGCAAGTGAATTATATGGTACATAAGTTAGTATAAATGCAATGCCACATAATGCCAATATAATCATCAAAGTGAGTTTTAATATTCCGATATAAATGTGCAAGTTAGTTTATGGTTATGGTCGTTGAATTTATCTTTCATGTTGTAGGCTGGTATAAGAAGCCAAAGAATTTTATTTAGGGTAGTTACCGTGCTCCAACTACAAATTATACAGTTATCACACCCCAACACTTGAAAGATTTGAATTCAACGAAGAGAAAAGAAACTAGTTCAAACGAAAAATCTAGATGCTAATAGCGGCACAGAGTTAGAGTCAAATGAATTATACAATTATTTCAAACAACATAAGGTTGAAGAAAAATCTAAATTAGCTAAAAGTGCAATACAAATTTCTAATGCAAACAATGAACATGCATAAAAAAATTTTGAGTGTAGCTAAAGTTTTGAATACAACTTCTTATTTTGTGTTTATATGAGCAACGAAACCGATAAGCTCATATTTTCCTTCATCAAAGGAGCTTGTAAATTACAAACACCCAAAAAGGTAGCAGAAAATATCATAAAATTTTAATGCTCTTCTTCTTAGAATTTTTATCGGATTCAAGATTATTTACTCTTCTCAACAAGCCATGAATAATCTATCTCGCCTTGCATGATTACAAATGGGTGGATCAACACATTAGAAAACATTGTATCTTCTTCTCCTACATGTGATGAATCTTATTCCTAGATTATCGTTAGTCCATGAAGTTCACATCACCAAATCTTTTCCACAATTGCAGATTCTAGCTAACATTTCTTTTGAGTTGTTTTTGGGAATTTTTTTTTGGTTTCATTTGAAGTCGAAGCTTAAAAAGCTTAATTCAATGATCGCCCATTTTACTATCTTTATAAGGACATCCAACAAAAGTGGGAAAACTCCCACCTTTCTTTGTCATTTTTTTGTCTATTAGTTTAGTTGGAACATAAATATTAGGCCGAACTAGCTTAGTTTGCAATCTTTGGGTTTTTGCCGATATGTCAGCTTGTAATCGTCACATGGCGGATCTAGCCGAACATGTGAATAAAATCACATTTTAGGTGAACTTAGGCATCAAAATAATAATTAAAAAAAAAATCAAAACTTGGATAGTCAATTATGAGAAATCAACTCGTTGGACATCAAAACATGAAAAAAAAAAAATATATATATATATATATATTAAAGGTTGGACACCAAAAAAACCTTTCTCAAAATGCAAATAAAATGATGTATATAAAATAACTTTTATCCTCTTCTATAAGTGGTAAATGGATATATACACTTTAAAAAAAAAAAGATGTGATTTTTCATTCTAATATAAAATCTTGTGATTGTTCACTTTAATTAAATCTAATTAACGTACTACTTCAACCATGCATTGCACTGTAGTAAGATAAAAATGTATGAACCTCAATTGATAGGGTACGATTATTTTACTTTAATAAAATAATTACTAACATGATATCATGTTGGGAAAAAAAAAAAAAAAAAGAGAGAGAGAAGGAATCTATTAAGAAAAAACATGTTGGTTACTTTTCTTAAGACAATAATGAAAACATATCTATTAATTGAAATAACACATTGCTTTAACGTTTGTCGAAAACAAAAGTATGAAAAAGTCAGATGATATGACATTAAAATAAAAAAAAGAATTATGTTACTATATATATATATATATCGTATTAAATGCATGTACAATAATCCATCAAATTAAAAGTTTTATGGAATTCATATTTTTATATACCGTTATGAATAATCACAAATTTAAGATATCCTGATTGACCTACTAGCTAGCTAATCCTTGTTTTACACACACACATATATATATATAATGAATAAATGTTGCACTAAAGTTAGTGGGCCAAAGTTCGCACCTAATAATGCTTATAATGGAATCTAAGACCTGATCAAGTTTAATTTGCATAATTAATTCAAAAAGTTGTAAAGCACTACTAGCTAGGCTAGGCTAATTCATTCAAGAATTAAGGTTAATTAAACGTGTAGTATTCAATTTATTTTTTTAATTTATTGATTGCAATTCTTTATGAAAAAAAAAAGAGTGATATAATTGCGCTGTGGTTGTTCATGAGCTTGCACTCTTCTGCAATTACTTTTTTCTTAATAACACAATAACACTTAGCACCTTTATTTTTAATAAATTATAGTTCACACTCTTAGTTAACGGGATTAGAGGTTCTATTACTTGTTTTAGGATTAGGAAAAAAATGAATATACCTCATCTAAGTAAATAATAACCCTAAAATAAGTGTACTTTCATTCTAGCCAACTTTAATTTTTTTGGCACCGAAGATTCACACTGTAGTGAGCTCATAATCTACAAAGTTGCATTCAACATATGTAGAGTAAATTATAAATTATTCTCTTTAGTTTTGCAAAAAAAATTAATTAATTTTTTTCTTCAAAAACTAATTAATTACTTTCTTAATCGGTGTCGACTATGATTATTTTAATATTATTTTATTTTAAAAAATATCTTATTTTCTCACTATTAACTTTCTTCTATATATATTTTTTTTACTTATTTAAAAAAAATGAAAGAGATTAAGTTATAAGTAGATTTAAAAGCATAAATATTAATTAAATATTTTTGGAAAATAAAGGACTATTTGATTAATTTTGAAAAAAAGGACTAATTTATAATTTACTCACATATTTATAAAGCAACAAAACTTTACGATTAACATTCCCTTAATGCACACGGTGAAAGAGTCAACAACGACTTCCCCGAAAGTATAGATCATGAAAACCTGCCGGCAACTCTTCAATTGAACTTTACCTATTTATATTCTCATTGACTCGTTGCCCAATTAATTGAGAACCGTGCCCCAAGCAAAAGTCATATATACATTTTCAACTTTTGAAATTTATTTTCCTAGAAATTTATTTTATATGCTCCCATACTCTAAAGTTTCTATCTCAAATATTATGGTACGTACAAAGAGTTTTAAATACTCCATATAGTAAGTATGCACGTAAGGAATTCAAAGCTTTCTGGTCTTTACTAGCTAGTTAACTTCAACTTTTATCTATTTCGAGGAAGCTTGAGCAACTTATTGCACAAAAAAGGAAGTAACTAAATGTGGACAAAAATTCTTGTTATTAGAGTTTTTAGAGTTTAATTTTGGTGTAAAATCATTTGAATTCTATATCGTAGAGTATATCAAATGCTTGAAATTCAATTCAATAACTCTTATTCTTAGTAGCACGTAGTCTAATAAAGTTAGAAAATAAAGGACTAATTTATTTATTTATAAAGAAACAGAACTTTATGAAGAACATTCCCTTAATGCACCCGGTGAGAGAGTCAACAACGACTTCCCGGAAAGGTAAAGATCATGAAAACCTGCCGGCAGCTCTTCGATTGAACTTTGCCTATTTCTGTTCCCATTGACTCGTTGTCCAATTAATTGAGAACCGTGCCCCAAGCAAAAGTCACATATATTTTGAACTTTTGAAATTTATTTTGTGTGTTCCAATACTATAAGGTTTCTATCTCAAATATCATTGCGTATACTCCATATATTTAGTAAGTATGCATGTATGGAATTCAAAGTTTTCTGGTCCTTACTAGCTAGTTAACTTCAACTTTTTTCTATTTCGAGGAAGCTTAACCAACTTATTGCACAAGAAAGGAAGTGACTAAACGTGAACAAAAATTCTTGCTATTAGAGTTTTTAGAGTTTAATTTTGGTGTAAAGTCATTTGAATTCCATATCGTAGAGTATATCAAATGCTTGAAATTCAATTCATTACTCTTATTCTTAGTAGCACGTAGTCTAATAAAGTGAGAAAATAATATAAAATTCTTTGTAAATTAAGTATCATCCAATCATTTATTTTTATGTTGAAATGACTCTTTAGTATAGTATTAGAGGGTATGAATTCAAATCTCACCATACTATTTTTCATAGTTAAAATTAAATAATTAATTACAAGAATCTCTCTATATAAAGCTAAACAACGAGGCTACATGTTCGAGTAGAAGTCCATTGCTAATGCTCATTGCCATTTGTAAAAAAAAAAACTCCTTTCACAACAGACCTTTTCATCTAGCCCTTATTGCTTTCAAAATCAAGCCCCTCTCTCTCCCCATAATTTCTTCATGGATGAAAGTTGCATCGACCTTCAGAAGTTTTCATACGAAAAATTGGTTTGTGCCACTAATAACTTCTCAGAGAAGGACAAACTTGGGGAAGGAGCAACTGGTTCAGTTTTTAAGGGATTTTTAAAGGAGTTGAACTGCTTTGTTGCAGTGAAGAGGGTGGTAGTTGGTTCTAAGTATGGCATAGAGTCATACCTACCAGAAGTGAAGATCTTAACTAAATTGCAGCATAAAAATTTGGTCAATCTCATTGGCTGGTGCGGCAAGATCAAGAAAGAACTTCTCATTGTTTACGAACTTGTAGAAAACAAGACCTTGGAGTATCATCTTTTCAATGAAATAGGGTTTTTGGATTTGGGTCTAAGAAAGAGAATCGCTTTGGACTTAGCTTCAGCATTGCTTTACTTACACGAAGAGTGCGAGCAATCAGTGCTACATTGCGATATCAAACTAGACAATGTTTTGTTGGAGACAAATTTCAATGCCAAGCTCTGTGATTTTGGCCTGGCAAGACCTGCGGAACGTGGGCAAGAATCAGGTTATCCTACTGTTTTGAGTGGGGCACCAGGGTACCTAGCACCAGAGTGCGAAAAAAGTAGGAAAGCCACCAAAGAATCAGATATTTACAGCTTTGGTGTGGTGCTTTTACAAATGGCTTGTGGAAGGCGAGCTGTAGAAAGAATTCAAGAAAATGGTATGAAATTTGAGATCAAGTTAGTGGATTGGGTTTGGGAGAAATTACGTGTAAGTGGAGAGAATATTTCTGCTGTTGCTGATCCACGTTTACGCCTAAGCTGTGATGAGAAAGACATGGAACGATTGATTGTTGTTGGCCTTGCTTGTGCTAATCCAAACCCAAATAATCGTCCTTGCATTAGAGAGGTCATCAATATGCTCAAATGCTGAACTTCAATTGCCCTAATTACCATCAGGGTTGCCGGTGCTAGACTTTTCTACCCTTTAAGCCTAGGTTATTGCTTTTGTTTTTAGATCGATTAAGTCATAGTGTTAATGTTTCATGATTTTTTTCTTTTTAAAGTAAACCGTGGTGATGATAAATTATTATGCTTGAATAGAGCTTTGGATCAATGCAATGTTTTCCGTACATAAATTACAGTGAGATGTTATTAGAGACTATAAAATCATTTTATGTCACTTAATATAATTAGCTTGAGTGGAATAAATTTTAATCGTTTAAACAAATGGTTTCGAATTCAAATTTTTTTGTATTTAGAAAATTCTTTGTATAGTTATACTTATTTTGTGACTCCGATCGAACAATGAGAGATTAATCTAAACTTTTGAGTCCGGGATATTTTAAAAATATAAAAAAAGATTGTATCTATTTTATGCATTCAATCGAATAATAAGAGATACCTTATAAGTCTTAAAAAATCAAGCCTTGATGTTGAAGTTTACATCTTCAAAATATTTTCCCCAGATGCACAATTTTGTTTTCTTTCACGTAAAGAATATTGCATCACATGAATCGAATTGAATGCGGGGGAGAGAGACTTGCAGGATAAGGATTTTTATTTGGAAGATAAAATGTGTACGGATTTACCACAACATTCTAAACAACAAAAATAAGAGGAGATTACACATATGATTTTAAAATTTATTGGCAAATCTACTATTTGTATTTTGTGTTTTCTTTAATCCGTCAAATAAACTCATATATTTCTAATTTGATAGATTAAACAGATGTATTTTTAATTTCCGTTTTTACAAAATCAATAATTTTTATATGTTAATTCGAATAAAAATAATAATATAATTGTATAAAATGAGACCTACATACAGTATCTATACATTTATATATTATATTTTTATTCCAACTAAGGAAAAAAATACTCAAATAATTAAAATTAAAAATATGCGTGCTTAATTAATTAAATTGAAAACACAAACATTTATTCAAGTGATTTATGAAAACAATGCGATTTAGCCAAATTCATTTCACAAAAATGGGTTTAGGCTACTTTTTGAAATCTCTCTAGCAAGAGACTCTAGGCCTATGGCCCATTCTATTTTTCATTTTTAGATAATAAATAAATATTATTTGAATCTATTTTTTTTCAGCAGAAGGCAATCTCACAGACCCAAGTTGGGATAGATTATCCACATTTTAACAGGCCTTAAAATTTAGATTCAGCTCAGATTGGTCTTAACAGGCTAAAAAGTTGGATAGCCCAAACACAAACCGTTTGAATTTGTTTGTCTAGCCCAAACCAAGTGAACTTGGAGGCGAGGGTCAATTGCCTAGCTCTATCAAACGAGTAAATTATAAATTAGTCCCTCTAGTGTTTTAAAATGAATTAAATGTTTTCTCTAGTTTTCAAATAAATTAATCAGTCCTTTTATTTTTAAATCTATTTTTAATTTAATTATTTTTATTCATTTTAAATTTTTTCAAATTTTTTAAGGAATTCAAAATGTAAAAATAAATAAAAATATGAAAGAATTGATAAAAAAGTTTTTTTTTAAAAAAAACAAGATAATATTAAACTAATCATAATCAACACTGGTCAAGAGATGAATTAATTAGTTTTTGAAAAATATGATTAGTTGGTTTGTTTTATAAAACTAGAAGGACTAATTTATAATTTACCCTCTATCAAACGCATCACATTTCCTTCTCCTAACAGCAAAATCTCAACTGAAAGGCAATAAAAGGAGGGAAACCAACAACGGCTTATCTTCAACTTCAGCACACACACACACATACACTCTTTATCTATCTACAACTCTCAATTCAAATGGAACACTTGTCCTTGAATTCCTCTTTGGAAAATGGAACCCAAACAGAAAATTCGGGATTGCCCGAGACTAAAATCGGAAGCCAAGGCCTAAGGAAAAAGATTGTCAAGAAGGGAATTTCATGGCAAACTCCATTTCCAGGAGATGAAGTGGAAGGTACTAAAAAAACGAAAAAACAAACCCAGAAATTGTTGTCTATGCTTTTTTTTTTTTTTTTTTTTGGTTTTTCACTTGATGAAGTAGCTAAATGGGACTTGAAGAACTATGGTTTTAGAATTTCAACAAGAAGGCTGACATGAAATTTCTTGGGAACCCATACCACTGTTTCAGTTCATTTCGGTGGACACATTGAAGGTGGGGCATGCCTTGATTCAAGTCGCGATAAAGGGATTCCTTTCAAGTTCAAATTAGGCCAAGGTAAACAATCCATATCAATGGTGGTTCTATCTATGTTTTTTGTTATATGTATAATATGAATTTGTTTGGTACTTGGGCTTTAGGCGAAGTAATTAAAGGATGGGATGAAGGAGTTGCCACAATGAAGAATAGTGAGAGAGCAATTTTTACGATACCGCCAAACTTGGCCTATAAGGAGGCTGGTTCTCCATCGCTGATTCCTCCCAATGCAACTCTTGTTTTTGATATTGAGATGCTTTCATGGAGTAGCATCAGGGATTTAACAGGTGATGGAGGAATATTGAAGAAGATGATAAAGGAGGGTGAAGGATGGGCTACACCAAGAGATGGAGATGAAGTTTTAGGTAAACTTCTGCCCTTGTAATTATGGTTCTAAACTTGTTGAAAAATGTATCTGTAAAATAGTGATGCCTTTCTATCCCTGTAGTAAAGTATGAGGCAAGGCTTGAAAATGGAATGCTTGTCTCCAAATCCGAGGAAGGTGTGGAGTTTCATGTAGGAGATGGTAAGTGTATTTATTAATAACATTCATGTTAATGTCTTAGAAATTTGAAGGTTTCATTTCTGGTGAAACTAATCCTTCTATACTGCTTTTGAGTCAGATTATCTATGTCCTGCCTTGAGCAGAGCAGTGAAGACAATGAGAAAGGGTGAGAATTCAGAGCTAGCAGTAAAATTTTCTTGTAAGTCTGTTCGCTTTTTCCTAGCTGGATGATTTCCATTCTTTTGGTATCTTCTTCTTATTATGTGGTCATTAATTGATCTAAGATCATTTTTCCTCAGATGGCTTCATTCAAAAGGGAAATTTAGCTCCTGACATAGAGAGTAGCATTCCACCTGACTCTAATTTAACCATCCAACTTGTGCTTGTATCATGGAGAAGTGTCATTGATGTCACAGGAGACAAGAAGGTCCTTAAAAAAATTGTAAAAGCCGGTGAAGGATTTGATCGTCCGACTGAAGGATCCCAAGTGAAAGGTAATTCCTCATATGACTAGTAGCTTTCAGATTGGAAGGCCACAATGATGCAATTTCATATGGGATTTCTATATTTTCAGTGACATATGTAGGCAAACTTGAAGATGGAACAGTTTTCGACAGGAAGGGGACAAATGAAGAACCTTTTGAATTCATAACTTTGGAAGGTATTTTGTAATTTTCACATGCCTATTTCTTGCATCAATGATCTATAAGCATCAAATTTTGTGCAAAATTAGTATATTTTTGGTCCTTACGATTCCAGAACAAGTGAGCGAGGGTTTAGACAGAGCCATTATGACCATGAAGAAAGGAGAAAATGCCACAGTGACACTAGATGCCGAATATCTCCGCAGCCAAGATCTTTCAGGAATGCTTCCTGCAAATTCCTTCCTTCGTTACGAAGTTGAGCTGATTGATTTTATTAAGGTTATTGTTCAAACTGCTTGAACTTTCTTAAATTTCACTTTTATGATCATAGCATCTGTTGTTCTGTTTGGTATTTTCTGACAAATGCACAATTCTGACCTTTGCACAGGAGAAACCATTTTGGAAAATGGATACAACTGAGAAATTAGAAGCAAGTGAAAGGAAGAAGCTCGACGGCAATTTGCTATTCAAGAATGGAAACTTCTGGCGTGCCTCTAAGAAATACGAGAAGGCAAGTCTGAAAGCAATGAAACTGAGAAAAATCCATCATCATTAATGAAATTTTTATCATATTTTCAGCATTTAAACTGCTACATTTACGTAGCTACAAATTTTCAGGCTGCAAAATATATCGAGTTCGATCACACTTTCACTGATGAGGAAATGTACCTAGCAAAAGGCTTGCGGTTATCATGTTATTTGAATAATGCAGCTTGTAAGCTTAAATTAGGAGAGTACCTTGAAGCTTCAAGACTATGCTCAAAGGTTTATTTCTCTCAAATTAATTAGCTAAAAATTCCATTCAGCTATGTTTCTTCCTCCATAAAAATCATGTTTTATTCATGATAGGTTTTAGAACGTGATCCACGGAATGTCAAAGCTCTATTCAGACGATCACAAGCACACTTGAGAACATCTGAATTAGAGAAAGCCGAGGCAGATATAAAGAAAGCTCTAGCCATCGATCCAAACAATAGGTCAGTGTTCAAGCCAACATATTTATTTGCATGTTTTTTAAATAAAAAATGAAAAATTTGCCACTATGGATTTAAATAACGACTCGTTATACTATATAACGATCATTATATAATGGCTTCGAAACATTCTGTTATTGTTATTTTAGTACTCGTAATAAGTCACGATTTATAATGAATACACATGACTTAAACTTGAAACTTATTTTTTTGTTCATTAGATTAAAGCATAATTTTAAATTGCGGATGCGATTGAAAAAACGATCACGGTCACAATCACGTATTGTAACTTACCATAATAGTAAAATAATGATTGTGGTTGTTATATCATACCAAATAACAATAGTAGAATGCTTCAAAAACATTATATAACAGCCGTTATGTTATGTAATGGATATTATTTAAATCTTTGGACTAAATACTCGTTAGTTTGATTTTTTTTTTTTATAAAATTGGCAGTTTTATTATATTTTTGTTTTTTTTTTCCTTTATATAATTATTTTTCTCCTTGCACCACCAGGGAAGTGAAACTTGAATACAAGGAGCTGAAAGATAAGCAAAGGGAATATGCTAAAAATCAAGCTGAGCTTTTCAGTAGCATGATTGCAAGGATGAGTTGAACGACTTCAAATTAAAACTGTATGATGATATAAGTTCGTCTGTTATAGCAAATTGTATTTGATATATTGAGGCCCTTTAATTATTTGATTACCATACAAAAATGCATGGTTGCCCATTAATTAGTAGATCATGACTTGCCCCTTTTTTTCTCCAATTAATTACTTTGTTCTTTTGTTGCAGTTAAAGTGTATTATTTACCAGTTAATTTTCGCTTCAATCTCCTGTCGGCTCTGCACCGATGCATTTTTGAAAAATGTTTAACTCATATCCCGAAATGGTAATTTAGATAACAAATTCATTACTATTTAAGCAAACATAAATAAATAAAAACTCAAGCGAGACTATTATTCTTTGAGGACATTTTTACTTAAAATTTTTTTTTATGTATTGTAAAACGGTGTCAAGATCAGATTCATTTCCCGATTTTCTTCAACATTCTTAGACGAAAACAAAGGAAACCCCATTTATTTTATTTATTATTTATTGTTATCAGGTTTCTTTTTTTTTTTTTTTTTCTGAAAGAAAGTAGATCCCTATTCGAGTGGAGTAAGTTATAAATTAGCCTTTCTCGTTTCCATAAACAAAAAAATTAATGAGAATATAATACATTAAATAAAATAAAAAATATTAAATTAATCATAATTAATACTAATTAAATAATTAAATTTTAAAACTAAAAAATTAATTAATTTGTTTCTAAAAAAGACGGAGACTAATTTATAATTTACTCCTATTCAAGTCTTCTATCATTTATGAAGGGAAAAAAATTAATTAGCTTTGTTAATATTTAATGTGTGGTTGGGTCACCCTGTCGTCATTTTAAAACCATGAGCTATATATGGTATTCTCTTTTCGCTTTTTTTTTTTTTTTTTTTTTTGTATGGAAAATGGTAGACTGTGTTAGGTACTCCGGTGCGGTCAGCCAAAGCGCTCCTGATCGCTTCTGATTTTTTTCTTTACCTCTTCTTTTAAGCCATGTTTCATTTTCTTTTTAGGTGTCGTCATCCAGGTTTAAGAATGATGAATGACAGTTGCCAACATCTCAAGAAAAATTTGGTTCACCAACCCACCACCAAACAAGCTGGGTCCCTCAAGGATTTGACGCTTCATGATCATCAACATCCAATTTCTACCAAACTATTCACGATCCAGAAATGATGCGTCAAGACAAAACACGCTACTGGCAGTCACTACCAAATAATAATAATAATAATAATAATAACTTTTTTTATAAATTAGTATTAACTAATTAGATATCCACGTTACACTAATCAAACAATTATTACGTATATATAGTTAATGATTTATATGGTATAGTACGAATTAAAGTTTTATCTTGGATGATTAATGTAAATCGAATCTATATATTGAGCGAAAGTCGTTTGATTTATATATATTTATTAACAAAATATTTAATAATATTAGCATAAAAAAATGTATTTGAATAATTAGGAGGTTCTTTCAAAACATTATTTAACTTATTTTATTTAAAAAATTTAGAAAATAAAAAATAATTAATATTATTTATACAGATATATAGTTAATTTCTAATAAAACTAATATATATATAATAGATTCAAAGTATATAGAATAAATAAAAAAATATACAAAAAAACTCACCTAACTTGTATAGAATATATTGAAGTCAATAGATTAAAATAAAAACTACAACAAAATTAGTTATGATAAATTTCGAATAAATATATATAAAAATGAGAATAAAACTTATGAATTTTTTATTGATTATTAAATTTTTTTAAAAAAATTAGCCAAACTATCTAAAATGTACTTTTAACTCTCTCTCTCTCTCTCTCTCTCTCTCTCTCTCTCTCTCTCTCTCTCTCTCTCTCTCTCTCTCTATATATATATATATATATATATATATATATATATATATATATTAAAAAATAAAACACTCACTTAAAAAGCATAAAAATAATTTATTGTATAAATTATAATAATATATTTTTAAAAATAAAATATCGAAATTCTAAAATTTTATTTCAAAATTCATATATTAAAAAACCAAATTTATTAACAAATAAAATTATATCAAAAAAATTAATTTGGTGAGAATTTTAACAAGAAACAAATAATTGAAAAAATAAATTTTAAACAATAAGAATAATATAATTAAATATATATATTCAAATTAAAATTTAAAAAAATATCATATATTTTATTATCTTCAAACTACACGTAAAACTAAAAATATAACAATTTATTATTTATATTTTTTACACCTAATTCATGATAATATATATATATATATATATATATAATGTTCTCTTTCTTTGGAGTTATTCAAGGGGAAAGGTACCATATGTACCATGGGCTGGCAGCTCATGCCTGGCTGCCCTCTTTTCCCCATGGCCTAGCAGCTCATGCCTCTTTCTTTGGAGTTATTCGAGGGGAAAGTACCATTTGTCCCATGGCCTGGTAGCTCTCTTTGGACTTATTCGAGAGGAAAGGTACCATATGTCCCATGGCCTGGCAGCTCACGCTTGGCTGCCCTCTTTTTCCTGGCCTCTTTTTCTCATGTCCTGGCAGATCACACCTGGTTGCTCTTCTTTTTCCTGGCCTCTTCATATATATATATATATATATATAAATGAAGGAAAAAAAAAAGCTAGGCGCGAGCTGCCAGGATTGGCTAGCGCGTCAGGCAGCCAAAGCCATTGAACCCAAGTAAAAACAAATTACTACAGTAAATAAATAGTAAAAACCTTAGATCTTTTAATTTTTTTAGTAATTAGTGATTTTGGCAGGCCTAATTTTTTATATTAATTACTATTAACAATAGGAAGCCCATGATTCCAATTTCCATGAACTGTCTTGGATTACAAAATGTTCCCTACAAAATTAATGATGTAAGTGCTCTCAGATGGCGGCATTAGTTAAGAAAATTACTACCGGTAATATATTTTTTTTAAAAAAAAAAACCGTTTAGTTCTAAATTAGCTAAGATGTGCATTGTAGTTTTCCATTTGAATGTTGAAATTAATGTGAGTACAAATTTGGGATATATCATGACCATATGTACTTAATTTTAGTGCAAAATCGGGTTTAAAAACAACAAATTATTAAAAAAAGAAGAAGAAGAAGAGAAAACTACAATTTTAGTGTTTATTTTTTTCTTTTTTAATTTGAATGTCTACCTTATAATTTTTTTTTATTTGAGTATCCATAATCATTTAAATTTAAAAAAATACTAATGTATAAGAAATGAACTGACATGTGATAAAAACAAATGAATGTCATTTGAATTATTCATAAAAAATAAATAATAATTGTAATTTGAGTATCTAACCTTTTATTTATTTATTTTTTATTAAATGCTCAACGTTTGAAATTTTTTTTATTTTATTTGAGTTTCCTCGATCACATGAGATAAAAAACACACGATGAGATCGGGATCCACTAACGCATGATAAAAAATAGATCATACTCGCATTTATTGAGTACAAATAAAAGTAAATTATAAAATTTTTATAAAAGAAAATAATTGGAAATAAATTATTGTTAGCTAAATGAACTTAGTAAGTTTTCCGATCAATTTCTTAAAACACTTCCAAGCTATCAACATCTAAATAATTTTTTTTTTTTTTTTGCCTTATCCAAGAGTTTTAATTTTAATTCATCTAAACAATTCGAGTCCATCCCGATAATAATAATTGATTTTAATTTTTTAAATTATTTTCAATTTTTTTAATAAAATTTTTATAATTTTTTGCTCAATAAATTTGAATAGGACCTATTTTTTATCATATGTCAATTAAAGATAATTGCATGTCGATAAATTCCTATTATGTCGGTATTTTTTAATCTCAAGCTATTGAGGAAGCTCAAATATAATAAAAATCAAATATTGGACACTCAAATAGAATAATAATAAAAAAAATTAGGCACTTAAATTGTATTTTTTCTAAATAGTTAAAGTGAAACTCAACTTTTCAAAAACTGTCATGTGGCAGTTCATTCCTAAAATATCATAAATTTTCAATCTTAGGTGACAATGAACACTCAAATAAGAAAAAGAAAAAAAGAATCAAAATTACCTAAAATAGAAATAAAAAAAATATTGGACACTAAAAATACAATTTTTTTCTTAAAAAAAATAAATAGAATAAGCTTTTAATAACACTTTCTTATAACTCATGCGGCAACACAAATATATATATATATATATATATATATATATATATATATATATATTGATTTTTTAAAATTCGATCATTAAAGATATCACGAGACATGAGATAAACTTATACATCAATCAATCTAGTTCAACTTTTTTCTTGGACAGTCTTAATAGTGCATGTCCTATATCAACATAGTATATAAATTTAAAAATTTTGGATCAAGCCAACCAAAAACTTAAATTTACTAAATCATTTAAGTTTTCTCAATCAATTTCTACACTTCTATGCGCTAATTACAACTAAATTTTTTTTGTTGTACGTTCTTAAAAATACACATTTCATATCAATCTAATTCATAAATTTAAAACTCTTAAACCATGGCAACCACAACTTAAATTAACTAAGATATTTAAGTTTCCTTAATCAATTCCAAACACCATGCACTCATGAGTGAAATGATGAAAGCAACCTTTGTATTTACTCTTACTTATAACTGATAGTAGATACAAATTTCTATGGTAATTTCCCTCTCAATTATTACAATCCCTTTAACTTATGTTAAATATTAGTAAATCTGTGGGCTATGAAAATCGAAAGAATGGTCTCCCACTCACCAACTTTTGATTCCTCTTCATGCTTGTTTAAGCGTCTAACTTCACCAACCACCGAATACTAATAAAAAACCTACCCCACTATCTCTTCGCCGAGAGTAAAACTCACGCGCCACCGTTCTGGACCATGTGGGACGTTTTCATTGATCTATTTTTGTCCTCATACATTGAAAATCATTAATCATCCCTCAACTTATTATAGTTGATCAAATTAAACCTTTTATTTTAAATTAGATCAAATGGACCCCTATACTTTCAATGAAAGGTGATATTTACCACTTTAACCAACTTCATTCCTAATTGAATTTTCATACCATCTTTTTTTCTTTAAATTACTGGAATAAAGATCTGACATCGCCTTTATATGAAAGAAAAATAGTTGATTTGAACTGATTCAAAGTAAAGGGATTAATTTGATAATTTAGAAAAAGTTAAGGAACTATAAATGATTTGTAACAGTAAACGAAATCCACTCACCAACTCCCACCCTCATATATACCAACACCTATCCTACAATTTATATATTCTGCTCAGTTCCTTTAAAAAGAAAATAAAAATAGACCCGCCTTTCTCTTCCATTTTTGTCTCTCTACGATGAATCTCCTTCTGATTTCAATATCTTTCATCACCCTTCTCTTAACATACAAGATATACCAACGCCTACGGTTCAAGCTCCCACCAGGGCCAAGACCATGGCCGATAGTAGGCAACCTCTATGACATCAAGCCTGTTAGGTTTCGGTGCTTCGCAGAATGGGCTCAGGCTTATGGTCCCATCATCTCAGTTTGGTTTGGTTCAACTCTTAACGTGATTGTTTCCAATACAGAATTGGCAAAGGAAGTGCTCAAGGAAAATGATCAACAGTTAGCTGATAGACATAGGAGTAGATCAGCTGCCAAGTTTAGCAGAGATGGTAAAGACCTCATATGGGCTGATTATGGACCTCACTATGTTAAGGTTAGAAAGGTCTGTACTCTTGAGCTTTTCTCTCCAAAAAGACTTGAAGCTTTGAGACCTATCAGAGAAGATGAGGTCACTGCCATGGTTGAATCAATTTTCAATGACAGCACCAATCCTGGTACGTTTTTTTAGTCTCTGTTTCTTTTACTTAATTAATTTTAATTGGAATTACTATTTGTTTTTCTCAAGGTTTGATTGTTTTAGGCATAACAGGGTTAGCTATGTCTCGCTAATTATGAAAATTATTACACGAATCAAATTCAATGTACAAAATCTGTGTGATTGATCGGTCAATGCCGATAATTTTAATATTATTATCAATTATGGGTATAGATCCATCTGGTCAGATTAGTTTGATCCACAAAAATTTGATTCATTACAATCACATAATTATGACATATTTATATTTACCCATCTTGTTCTAAGCTGGATTTACCTAGAATAGTTGCATTTAACATGCTAATTATTAGATGGATTATTTGGTAGGTTTAATCTTTTTTTCAATCTGGACCACATAGCGCGGCTGATGATTAAATGAATTGTTTTTTATTATATTCTTTTGCTTAATTCTTTTCGCAGTTGAATCTCAATGTAGATCGAGTTATTAAGAAAAAAGTGGATTTCTTTGGATTTTATTCTCCTTTCGGCCAGGTCAAACATGGAAAGCATAGGATGGGCATGAAAATTACTAAAAACTTAAGAATGGACTTCAAAGACAGGATTTACTTCTCATTATTAAGGAAGAAAAGAAAAAAAAAAAAAACCAGAATCGAGACTCATTAAGCAAAAAAATGGGTAAAAATAATTAGTAAGGTCTCTTAATTTTCTTTATTGCGTATAGAGAAGTCTCCTTCAGGTTGGTTTTTGAGGTCCACAAATTGCTTTGTGGTCAGTTCCTACAGGTCCCCTAATTGATGGACCACCAAATTTAGGAATCTTTTTTTTTTTCGAAAATGTATTGTAGAAAAAATTACAGCTCTTAGGTGGGTTGTTGGGAAGTCACACATGTGGTTGTGAATTTTCATCGTTAATTTAATTGTCAAACGTGTCAGCATGTTTCTGTCATGTAATTGTGGTTAGCGGGGCAGAGCACATGGAACGGTCTGTGCTTGTCAGGTTTTTGTCTCTGTGATTAGTCCATGACTGCGATCTATTCTTATTGCAAAATTGCCCATTTAAGGTCTTAAACTGCCATGTTTCTTACTCTTAATTACTTTGTTTCTGTACATTTTCATATTCCAAATAATCCGAATATGATATGATACTTACTACCTGAATCCATCCAAATGAACTGAGTATATTTTTTATGAAGAATTATTATTTTAGATTAAATATGAGGATTCAAAATTATTATCCACTAAATAATAGATAAAATATAAATATTATCAAATCCTAGCGATCCCCATCCTATATATATATTATCTTTTTATGAATATCTATATTATTGTTTTATTTTATATTAAATAATAAATAGTACTAGATAATATATATCCAAAATCTGATAGGTTGAATATAAATATCCAAATTTCTTATTTGATAAATAATAAATTAAATATAAATGCTTAAAACCCGATCTACGGCTGTATTCATCAATACGAATTGCCATCCATATTTTCACCTACTACTTCCATTTTGTGTTTCATTTTCACATGCAAATGTCAATTTGATTTAAATAGTCGGTGATGGCCCAACAACATAGGAAAAGCATTTAAGAAAATAATTCGGCCTAAGCACCGGCCTCTACCATTGAGGTGTTTCCTTTTTCTTTTCTTTTTTTTTTTTTTTAAAAAATTACTTTGCTAGGCTATACCCTAAAAGAAGAACATTAATCTGCAGAAAACACTGGAAAAACCTTGTTGGTGAAGAAATATTTGGGTGCTGTTGCATTCAACAACATTACAAGGCTAGCATTTGGGAAGCGGTTCGTGAATGCTGAAGGCGTCATGGATGAGCAAGGGCTAGAATTCAAGGCAATTGTATCCAATGGACTTAAGTTGGGTGCATCACTTGCCATGGCAGAGCACATTCCATGGCTTCGCTGGATGTTCCCATTAGAGGAAGGGGCATTTGCCAAGCATGGAGCTCGTCGCGACAGACTCACTAGAGCTATTATGGAGGAACACACAATTGCTCGCCAGCAGAGCGGCGGTGCCAAGCAGCATTTTGTTGATGCATTGCTTACATTGCAGGAGAAATATGATCTCAGTGAAGACACCATTATTGGACTCCTTTGGGTTAGTAGAATTCTACAATTTTACTATTTTCGTCCAAGGAAAATTAATGCATCTTTATTTATTCATTTTTATGATATATTATCTAAGGCATTAATCTTGAATGGCAGGACATGATCACCGCAGGCATGGACACTACTGCAATCTCAGTAGAATGGGCAATGGCAGAGCTAATCAGGAACCCAAGAGTGCAACAGAAGGCCCAGGAAGAGTTGGACCGTGTTGTTGGATTTGAACGTGTCATGACCGAGGCTGATTTCTCAAGCCTTCCTTATTTACAATGCGTAGCCAAAGAGGCACTGAGGTTGCACCCACCCACACCACTTATGCTCCCACACCGTGCCAATGCTAACGTGAAAGTTGGTGGCTATGACATTCCTAAGGGTTCAAATGTTCATGTCAATGTATGGGCCGTAGCTCGTGATCCAGCGGTCTGGAAGAACCCGTTAGAGTTCCGGCCGGAGAGGTACCTTGAGGAGGATGTTGACATGAAGGGTCATGATTTCAGGCTGCTTCCATTTGGTGCAGGAAGGAGAGTGTGCCCGGGCGCACAGCTTGGCATCAATTTGGTCACATCTATGTTGGGTCACTTACTGCACCATTTTTGTTGGACCCCTCCTGAAGGCGTGAAGGCAGAGGAAATTGACATGTCAGAAAATCCTGGACTAGTCACTTACATGAGGACTCCAGTACAAGCAGTAGCCACTCCTCGGCTGCCTTCACATTTGTACAAACGTGTTGCTGTTGATATTTAATTTGGAAATTTGCTGTTAATTTTCTGATTAGGATCTGGTTAGGCTTTGGATTGTGAACTACAAAAGAGTTGGAAAATGTCAAGGAATCTATTTGTCAAAAACGAGGACCAAATAAAGCACCATGTTTGTTAAGGTACACAAAGCTTTGTCTGTGTTTGATATGGACAATTGTAGTAGTTCTATCAGTTTGAATGCTTGGTGAGGTTTTTGGATGCACAGATGAGGACCGTTTCATATAGCTTTCTTCTAACCATCAACAAACGAAGAAAAACAAAAATCTATGGTTGTGATGGGGAAAGGCTACCAAACTAGCATTGTCCTTGGGTTGAATAAACAAAATAGCTTGGAGATGAATTAGAGAAACGTCCTGAAACCGAAGACCATGGATCGATCTGTGTAGAATAAATTATAAATTAGTCCCGCTAGTTTTAATAACTTATTTATTAATCTTTATATTTTTAAATTTATTTGTACCATATATATATTTTTAATTTTTTGTAGAAGATAGAAAAAGAAAGAAAACAAATATGGTAAGATTGACAAAAAAAGAAGACTATTTAACACATGTCAATGAATGAATTATGATTTTTTTAAAAGAGACTATTTAACTAGTTTTACAAAACTAAAGGGACTAATTTATAATTCACTCATCTACGTAGGCATTGATCCTCTTTTAAGGTTTAAGAGTCGCCATGGGTCATCATCGTCAACCAAAAAGGTTGGTCCCCTATTTATAAAAGAGTTTGCTTCTATATCTTCACTCTGTTAATTAAAGATGATTTTAAAATCACCCACGATAGATTATTTTATTTTGATATTATAACATATTTTCGAGTACAAAAATGAATTTAATTTTAATACATATATATAACTATACAAAATTTTTCTCAAAACACTTCTATCGATCAACAACATCAAATGTTTCAAAAAAAAAAAAAAAAAAAAAAACTTAAAAAGCATGAAATTTGTAATGATATAGAACTTTGAGAAAATCAATCATGACCTTTTACAAGATTAATCTTAAACGCACATAATCCCCAATTTTCAAATTTAAATATAGTTAGGACTCCAGTTATTTTTTGAAAAATCTGAAAATATAACATTAAAACTTTTTTTTTTTTTTTTTTCAAAGACTAAAGGCGAGATCCAAGTGTAATCTATAGAAGTAACATATTCTTTAGTATTAACAAATTCCAGCTTCTTCGCATGTCATGTGTAGACAACATGCATTTTGCATGGCCTGATTATGTGGTCACAAGTCCACCTAACCCCTAACCAACAGAACAGAATGAATAAAAACGAAACGGTTTAAATTGCATCACCCAACCCAGCTTTGCATTGCCAACCATCCATCATCAACAAATTAATTACTTCTATCGTCTTATTTTCCAACATGATTGTTTAGTTAAAATATTTAACCAATATATATTTTGCTAAAATACTTCTAACTAAAATTCATTTATAAGGGATGTACAATAAAAAAGAAAGTATTTTGACAAGCATGTGTTGGAAAGTATATTAATTTTCTAAAATTGCAAGGATCAATTTCGTCATTAATTAAGATAAATCACCCCCAAAATTTGTTAGAGCAATTTAAGGAATTACTTGATTTATTTTGTAATAATATGTTTGATTTATTTATTTTTTTCTTTAGGTGTCGTCCATTATAAATATATATAATTTGTGATCTCTTCAAATATCAATCACCTTACATGCGATAGGTAGTCTCTTGTGGCTTTTATATCCGTGGAGCAAGCCACTGTAATCGAACCACGTTAATCTCTTTGCATTTCTATCGCTAGAGAACCTTCAAAAAATAAACCTTAATTACCTTATCTTCATCTCTTTTTTTTTTCTTTTCCAAATGGCTCTGCCTCTGGTAATTTTAGTTTCAATTTTTGTTCTCAGTCTTCTGTACCAGAGGCAAAGGTTCAAGCTACCACCGGGTCCACGACCGTGGCCGATAGTTGGGAACCTCTGTGACATTAAGCCTAATAGGTTCAGATGTTTTGCAGAATGGGCTGAGTCTTACGGACCAATTATTTCAGTTTGGTTTGGTTCAACTTTAAACGTAGTTGTGTGTAATGCAGAATTGGCTAAGCAAGTTCTCAGAGAGAATGACCAGCAGTTGGCTGATAGACAAAGAACTAGATTGTCTGCTAGGGTTAGTAGAGATGGTAAGGATCTTATATGGGCCGACTATGGCCCTCACTATGTTAAGGTCAGGAAAGTTTCTACTCTCGAGCTTTTCTCAGCAAAGAGACTTGAGGAGCTTAGACCCATTAGAGAAGATGAGGTTACTTTCATGGTAGAAGCTATTTTCAAGGATTGCACCATTTCAGGTATATGTCATACAAGAGTATTTCTCTTACATTTTACCTTTTTCGCATCTTGTATTCATTCTCTAGATATATATTCAACAGGCAAATCGTGTTTTGTGTTTTGAGAGAAATACTCTTTCATCCTTCACAAAACACTCGTGTATATATATAGAATTTTTTAAATAAAAATTTTATCTAATATAGAAATGGAAAAAAAATTAGTTAAAATTACATTACATTTTGAAAAATCAAATGGATGTTGGACCAGAGCATGGAGGTTGTACTCCTCTAAATAGAAAATCCCCACCAATTTTATTTTATTATTTTATTATTTTATTTCTTTGAATTTTGAATCTCAAATCTCCCAATAAAAATCTCTCTCTCTCTCTCTTTTGGACTTTTACAAAGCATAGTTAAAAAATATATTTTTTTCAGCTTAAAGGTTGTCCTGAGCCAGCTTTAAAAAACATTTCTTTAAAAAATAATGTTACTTTACGTTGTATCATTTATGTCCATTACGCTCTGCCTCGAAAAGCAGTATCAATTACCACCCTCCTTGCATAAATAATTTACCAACGGTTAAGGTTCACGATTTCATGCCCGCGACCATGTTTAATTGTTGGAAACCATAAGGACAACCAAAGCCTGTTAGCTATGAGAAGACTTGTGGCTCAATATTTTGCTTTGCTTAAGGAAAATAGTCTTGAAAAATTAATTTATCGCTTGCAGAAAACCACGGAAAGAGTTTGTTGGTGAAGAAATATTTGGGAGAGGTGGCTTTCAATAATATTACAAGACTAGCATTTGGGAAGCGATTTATGAATCCTGAGGGCATAATTGATGAGCAAGGCCTAGAATTCAAGGCGATCGTTACCAATGGACTTAGGTTGGGTGCATCACTGACCATGGCGGAGCACATTCCATGGCTTCAATGGATGTTTCCACTGGAGGAAGAAGCAGTTGCCAAGCATAACGCTCGTGGAGACAGGCTGACTAGAGCTATTATGGAGGAACACAGCAATGCTCGCAAGAAAAGTGGATATGCCAAGAAACATTTTGTTGATGCATTGCTTACATTGCAAGAAAAGTATGAACTTAGTGAGGTTACAATAATGGGTCTCCTTTGGGTACGTATGGGCATTTCATTTTGTAAAGAACTTGGTGAAAGAAGTTATTACTAATTATGGCTTGATTAACCTTGTTTCAATAATTTGTGCAGGACATGATCGCTGCTGGCATGGATACAACAGCTATCTCAGTGGAGTGGACAATGGCTGAGCTAATCAAGAACCCGAAGGTTCAACAGAAGGCTCAAGAGGAACTAGACGGTGTTGTCGGGCTTGAACGGGTCATGACCGAAGCAGATTTCCCAAATCTCCCTTACCTGCAAGCTATAGTCAAGGAATCACTCAGGCTGCACCCCCCAACACCACTGATGTTACCTCATCGTGCCAATACTAATGTTAAAATCGGCGGCTATGCCATCCCTAAGGGATCTGTTGTTCACGTAAATGTATGGGCTGTGGCTCGTGATCCGGCTGTGTGGAAGAACCCTTTAGAGTTCCGGCCAGAGAGGTTCTTTGAGGAGGATGTTGACATGAAGGGTCATGATTTCAGGCTACTTCCATTCGGAGCAGGAAGAAGGGTATGCCCTGCTGCACAACTTGGTATAATTTTGGTCATGTCGATGATCGGTCATCTGCTACACCATTTTCAATGGACCTCTCCTAATGGTGTCAAGCCAGAGGAAATTGACATGTCAGAAAGACCTGGAGTGGTCACTTACATGATGACTCCATTACAAGCAGTGGCCACTCCTCGCCTGCCCTCACATTTATACAAACGTATGGCTTCGGATATGTAATTTGCCGTTTGCTGCTATGGTTGTAATTGGATTATCAGTTTTGGAACAGGGGAAGGGGGATTGTTTAGATGGGGTTGGGTTCCAATGCAAAAACGTTTATCACCAAGTCTGAAATAAATAAAGTTTTTATTATGCCAATCAATTGACACAAAATGACATTTAGCTGCATTTAATAAACAGTCGATATTGTATATGTGTTGTCAACTCAAGCGTTTGTATATACAGTATACAAATATGATTAAGGAGGCAACTCATAAAAGCCACATCTATATCATGAAGCATCGATATATACATATTCACACATAAAGCATAGTTGCCAGAGTGGTGTGTTTATTGTTCTATACCATACTGTCAGCACCAAATCACACAAGGTTTTAGCATATTATGGCATCAAATTCACATAAAACTTTCCTTCAACGTTCTTGATCGCTTCAACCTTGAAATTCTCCTCTTTGATTCCCCTCCTCAACTTCAGAAACAGATTGAATCTGGCGTAATCTTCAATGACCTGCATCACCAAACCATGGAAAAAATCAGTTGGAAAACTTCCACATTTGCATACCAAAGCGTGCACATATGGGAAAGATCAATCCAAGTAGAGACAATGAAGGCTAAAGTTGCGAGACACAATACAGTAAAATGCCAACCTATGAGGATCTTTAAAAGAGTGTTTGATAACTTATTTAAGTAGCTTAAAAAATATCGGGCATAGAAATCGATAAAATCACTCCGAAGCCCTCTAACGGCTTTGTCACATAAGTAGGAAGCCACCGACGGCTTCATTTTGATGAAAATCAATCATGGATAGACAATTAAATCACAAGACTTCACATTTGGACAACTAAGCATGCAAATCAAAAAGCAACTTAATTTATCTTTTGATATCGGCTACGTACGGTAATGTTTATTTCAATCACATTTAGACTATGGCTATTCAAAAAAAATATAATGACTTCATTGACGCAAACCAATAGTCCAATCATTTTTAATCATTTGCCTTTTTTTTTTTTTTATAGAAAATATGCAATGATTTTGGAGTTTTACCCAAGAGCTCGAAATTTCGATGTTCGAAACAAAATCGGTTGTACTCACTTCGGTCCCAATGAAAACCGATTGTTCGGTTGGCTGGGAAAGAAGAGTAATTGTCTAAAATTTCCTCTGTTACTTGTGCAACTACTCCAAATGTTGCTGAAAAATTTGCAGAGGTTCCCGAAATCTTACAAGATTTCCTAAAAAATCCAAAATGACTTTCTTGTTGTATTTTCCTGTCAAAACCTAAAGAAATGTAGTCTACAACATCATGTTGTTCTTGCCAATATAATCCAACACAAAAAAAAAAAAAAAATCTTAATCCCATTAAATGTTTTTGCTCTTATTTCTTCTTTTTCAAGAGCTCCAAAAAGTGAGCAATGGGCTGTTTTGAAGCAGGTTTTGTGGCTGTCTTGAGGTTGTTTTGGGGCATTTTTTGCACTATTTTGAAGCTTTTTTGGAGGTCTTTTTAAAGATGGTTTGGTGGTTTAAATAGGCTATCCAAAAGGGCTTCTCTGCAAGTGTATTTGGGGGCCGTTGGTGGCTATTTCAGGGTTGTAAAAGCTACTGTTTATGGCTGTTTTAGGTCTGATTTTTGGAAATTTTTGGGACGTTTTTTGGGGCTTTCTTAGGGTTATATTAAAGCTGGATTAGAGGTGTTTTAGTGCTGTTTTTTTGGTTTAAATGGGCTACTCGAAGGGGTTTCTCCGCAAGGGTTTTTAGGGTTGTTGGTAATGGTTGCGGGGTTAATTTTGGATGGTTTTTTTATGGGTTTTTCAGGTCTGTTTTGGGGCTGGTTTTTGGGCTAATTTTGGGGGGTTTTATGTTTGGTTTATAGCTGCTTTAAGGGCTAGTTTTTGGGCTTTGAAGGAGGCTAGAGTTTGGGTGAGAGGGAGGACCAATGCATGAGCTAAAAGGATGGGTGTGGGGTTGTGTTTAGGAGGGTCAGTTGGGCGTGTTTTGTAGGAGGGCTGGATGTTGAGGTGTGAGGCGAGAGAAAGGTTGCATGTTGGATGGCTTGGCGTGGAGAGGAGCTGCGGGTGAACTATGGGCGAGAGAGAGCGAGCCGTAGAGGCCGGTGCAATGTGTGGCTTGGGTGAGAGGGTCGTGGGTAGTGACGTTGGGCGTGGGTGGGGGCTGTGTTAACATGGTAGGCGGTTGGAGTAGAGGGGTGTGTGGAGGGCTGTTATGGGCGAGCAGTAAAGGCTGGCGAGTGGCATGAGAGGTTGGAATACGGGAGCTTGCGGATGAGAGGAGGCTAACGGGCCGATGGTCGACGAGAATGAGGAGGCCGATGGCGTGCTTGGGGCCGTGTGCGTGTGTGTGGTGTGGGAACTTTTCCGCACTTTTCTCTTGTCCGGCGGCTTCCTCCTCCTTTTTCTTGTGAGGATGAATAATGTTAGGTATAAAAAAAATGCATGGGTGGGCTAAATATCGGTTTGGTCCTTGGTTTCTTCTCATGCATTAATTTGAGGTCGATTTTGTTTTTTTTTTTTGTTTTAATTTGAGCCCCCCTTGTAACTAATTGAGACTTTTATTTTAATTTGTCCCAATCGTGCCCTCTTATTGTTTTAATTGAAGGACAAAAGTTTTGATTTTTTTTATTGGACCTCAATTGCACTTTTTATCACCTCTAAACTTTTCACTTCTTCAATTAAACCCCTCCATCTTTCTTTTTTTTTTTTTAATTAACCTAAACTAATTATTCCAACTGATTTTTTTTTCATTTTTCGATTTTCTCTTTTTCCATTTTTTGTTTCCATTTTTGTTTTTACCCTTTTTTTCCGTATTTTTCGTACTAACAAAAACAAATAAATAATTAAAAGGGAGCAAAATTTAGGTGTTAATAGTTGCCCCTTCTTTATAATGCTTACGACACAAAGTCATTGAAAATGTTTTCTTTGACTTTATATAGTAAGCTTTGTAAAGAAATAGTGAAAAGATTTGGAAGACATGATCGACCATATCGAATGAAACATGACCGACCATGTTGATTTAAAAGTATGCGACCGACCATGTTAACTTTGTAAGACATGATCTGGCCATATCAAAAGAGAACGTGATCGACCACGTTAATTTGAGAGAGTGCATCCGATCGCCTCAACTTTATACGAAATGATTGGCCATGTCAAAAAGAATATGATCGACCATTATGATTTGAACGGACACAAATGATCGCTCAAAATTAGTAAGACATGACCGATCATGTCAAAAGAGAATATGATCGACCACAATAATTTGAACGGATGTGATCGATCGCTTCGATTTTGTGAGACATAACTAACCATGTCAAGAGAACGTGATCGACCATGATAACTTGAATGGATGGACTGACCGCTCCGAATTGGTAAGGCATGATCGACCATGTCAAAAGAGAATGTGATCGACCACGTTAATTTGAACGGATGTGATTGATCGCTTCGATTTTGTGAGACATGACTAACCATGTCAAAAAGGAACATGATCGACCATGATAACTTGAACGGATGCGACCGATCGCTCTCGAATTGGTAAGACATGACCGACCATGTCAAAAGAGAACGTGACTAACCATGTTAATTTGAACGGATGCGATCGACCGCTCCGATTTTATGAGACATGATTGACCATGTCAAAAACGAACGTGATTGACCACGTTAATTTGAAGGAATGCGATTGACCACGTTGATTTGAAGGAATGTGATCGACCATATTAATATTGCGGGGACATGATCGACCATGTCAAGTGAATGTGACGGACTACATTCATTTGAAGGGATGTGATCGACCACGTTCATTTGAAGGGATGTGACCGGCCGCATCGATTCCGCGGGGACATGACCGACCATGTCAACTTAGTAAGAAAACGTTACCGATCACGTTGATTTGGAAGGACACGACCGATCGTGTTGACCTAAAAGGAAATGATTGGCTAAATTAATTCTTAACTTTCCTTCTCCTTTTTTAATTTTTGGCAAAATAGAATTAACTATCTAGGTTTATCTTTATTGAAGTAATATTGGACAAGATAGAATTGGTTTCTTATGGGCGGGACAACTAGGTGGAACTATGAGGTTGTTGTTTGATATGCATTCCCGACTCATAAATTGCGCATCTCATTGTTAGAAATATAAGCCCCGACTATTCAAACCATACTTCCTCTTCTTGCTCGGTGACACCTTTGTCATCTACAATTGAAATGCAAGGCTTATTGCCCCTTTCTCTTTTTTTTTTTTTTTTTTGATCGTCTATTCGTGCATCCATTGATTTTAGGTCATTTGATCATGTCGACACCGTTCGACTAGTGTTCAAAGACATGATGACTCTCCTCATTTAGCCTTTGTTACTGCTTGTTTTGTCATCGGGTTTGCCCCTCGTGTTGAATTCCTTTAACGTATCGGAATTGCTCGTGGTGCCCCATGATTTGCATTCCAAACGGACATGATTTGGAAGGTCCTATCAAGTTAAAGGCTTTTGTAAACCACTTTATCATGTCATTCTTTGGTATTTTGAATTGTTTATTGTGTTCCATAAATAATATGCATACACCCTTATGCGAGAGGACCAAGAAAATAAGCTTTTAGGGACCGATCACATTTGAGAATATGTTTTTTTTTTGTTTTTGTGGAAGAGAATAAAATAAAAATTTGATCGTCGAGGCAAACAAAGGACATAAGAAGCAAAAGAAAACATTAACATGTAAATTAGATTGGGCAAAACTTGATGAATATTTATTGCTTTGAACTAAAAAAAGTTACAACTCAATCGTAATATTTCTTCACGAGCATCCGAATTCACCGGCTTAGATAGTTCATCGCCATCCATGTTTGTCGAATGAGAGCCGCCCCGAGAATGCTTTTTTACCATTAAGGACCTTTATATTTTGATACCCATTTACTCCGATATGCCTTCGGTATCCGTAGCACTTTCTTTAATACCGGCTCCCATTCCCGAAAACTTCTATATCGCATCTTCTTATCATATGCTCTGTCGTTCTTTTTTGATACGAATTGGGCATGGTATATAACGGTAAGCCATTTCTCACTTATCGGATTCAACTTGTTCATATCGAATTTTTGCCCATTCAGATTCTTTTAACTTAGCTTCTTTCAAAACTCTCGGAGAAGATATTTCAACTTCTAAAGGCATCACTGTTTCCATCCCATAGACCGGGGAGTAAGGAGTCGCTCCTATTGAAGTCTTGACGACCATTCGATAAGCATGTAAGGCAAACGATAGCATCTCATGCCGACTTCTATATGACACCACCATCTTCTCGAATAATCTTCAAATTTTTATTTGTTGCCTCCACGGCTCCATTCATCTTAGGTCTATATGGGGAGGAGTTCGATGCTTTATCTTCCACTGTTGGCATAAATCCATCATCATGTTTTCATTGAATTTCTAAGCATTGTCCGTCACTAGAGTTCTAGGAGATCCATATCTATAGATTATATCTTTTTCTAAAAATCGATATCCAACCTTCGAGTCACATATGCAAAAGAGACGACTTCGACCCACTTTGTGAAGTAATCAATTGCTACTAGAATAAAACGGTGCCTATTGCTTGCTATAAGATTTATCGATCCAATGACATCCACACCCCACATTGCAAATGGCCAAGGTGATACCACATTAAAAAGGGGTGCTCGGTGGTGCATTTATTCGATCGGCATGAATCCGACATTTGTGACATTTTCAAACATAATCGATGCGGTCTTTCTCCATGGTAGTCCGAAATAACCACTTCGCTGAATCCGTCGAGCCATCATATGTCCAATAGCATGTGTAGCACATATCCCCTCATGGACCTCTCTTATAGTCTTCTTTGCTTCGGCAACATCCAAACATCTTAACAGAGAGCCATCAAAACTTCTTTTGTATAAGATTTCATCGTCAAGATAAAAATCTATAGCCAACCTTCTAGCATATTTCTATCATTCTTGGTTGCATCGATCGGATATTCACTATCTTTGATGAACTACTTAATGTCATGATACCATGGCTTCTCATCTAGTTCTTCTTCAATTAAACTAAAACAATATGCCGGGGCATTTCTAGTCTCAATGCATATGGGTTGAATCTTCACCCCATATTCAATTTCATTCATGGAAGCAAGTGTCGCTAGTGTATCGGCAAAATGGTTCTTCTCTCTACCCATATGGGTGAACTCAATCTCTTCAAATTGATCGGCTAGCTTCATCAAGTACTCTTGGTATGGCTTTAGCTTTTCATCTTTCGTCCGCCACTCTTCTTTCACTTGACTGATTATGAGCAAAGAGTTACTCGTGTGTTTATCTTCATTTCTAAAGCTACTTTTAGGCCATGCACATATGCTTCATACTTAGCAATATTGTTGGTGCATTCAACTGCAACTTCACCGCCATAGGAAGCTGTCTTCCCTTTGACGAGATTAAGATCGACCCGATACCATTTCCGGACACATTAATAGCCCCATCGAAATATAAGACCCATATGTCATCCTTCAAATCCAACTCTTCTTTCTCAACCACCACAATTGATTCATCGGGAAAGTCAAATTTTAGAGACTCATAGTCATCTATTGCGTGCTTTGCTAAATGGTCGGCTATGGCACTTACTTTTATCGCCTTCCTTGTTATGTATACAATGTCATATTCGGATAACATGACTTGCCGTCTTGCAATCCGACTAGACAGGTATGGCTTCTTAAAGATCTACTTAAGAGGATCCATTTTCGAGATTAACCAAGTGGTATAATAGAGCATGTACTTGTCTAAGTCATCGTGCATACCATACTAAGCCGCAACACATCTTTTCCAATGCACTTTATCTCGACTCGCAATTAGTGAACTCTTACTCAAATAGTAGATGGCTTGTTCCTTCTTTCCCGGCTCATCTTATTGACCCAGGACACCCCCTACAACTATTTATATCACCAATAAGTATAAAATCAATGGTCGTACTGGGCATGGGTGGCACCGGTAGTGGTAGGTTTTATAGGTATTGTTTTATCCGATCAAAGGCCTCCCGACGGTCTTCATCCCACACACCGGGATTTTTTTCGTAACAATCTAAATATCGGTTCATAAATATTGGTTAATTGAGAGATAAAATGAGCGATGTAATTCAAATGACCCGTAAAGCTTTTGACTTCTTTCATAGTTGACGGGAAGGCATACTACGAATGGCTCGACTTTATCGGGATCAACCTCAATTCCCTTATTGCTTACTATGAAACCAAGTAATTTTTCAGACTTCACCCCAAAAGTGCACTTCGTAAGATTAACCTTAATCGGTATTTCCTCGATCTCTCAAATAGTTTTCTTATGATTGCGAGTGTGGTCTTCTTTTTCCTCGCATTTGGCAATCATATCATCCACGTACACTTCAACCTCTTTGTACATCATATTATGGAATAAAGTAACCATGGTTCTTTGGTAAGTGGCCTCGACATTTTTCAACCCAAAAGGCATAACTTTGTAGCAAAAAGTTCCTCGGGGTGTGACAAATGTCGTTTTCTCCTTGTCATCAACTCGTCATTTTAATCCGATTATAACCTAAAAATCCATCCATAACGAATAAGTGGCATTCTTTGCAGCATTGTCAACCGGGACATTAATATGCGGTAATGGGAAGTCATCTTTTGGACTATCTCTCGTTCAAATCTCGATAATCCATACACATTCGGATCTTTTCATCTTTCTTACCCATCACGACTATGTTTGATACCTATTGAGGGTATTTAACCACTTCCGAGAATCCGACATCCCATTGTTTCTTGATCTCTTCCTTCACTTTCAGCAATACATCCAGACCTCATCCTTTTCAACTTCGCTTTATTGGTTTACATCCCGGATTCACAAGTAATCTATGCTCCACTATCTTGGTATCTAGCGCCAGCATATCCGCATAAGACCAAGCAAATACATCGAGTACTCTCTTAAAAGTGAACTCGGGTTTTTCTTTTCAGCATCCCCTATCAAGGTCCCAACCTTCAACTCTCGTCCGTTCTCATTAGTCCCCACATTTACCACTTCCAGACTTTTCTTGATGTGGCTTAATAGAGTGTTTTGACAATTCTACCAGTTTTGTGAATTCTTTTAAATCATGTTCTCCCCACTCTTCTTCGTCCATTGCAATTAAAGTTTTATCAAGTTTAGACCAATCATTTTTAGTGCAAGCATTTTTATTTTTAAAGAGGTGATCATAATGTATGTCCCTAAAATAAAATAAAAGTGCAAATAAAGAGAAGAGAAAAAAAACAAACAAGATCATTTCAAAATAAAACTTTCACATAATTTGATGTATGAGTATTATATATGAACACAATAAGGCTCCACATCAAAAGCTCCTTTCCAGGATTCTACCCGAATTCAACTGGAAGGTCAAAGAAAAACATGATAAAAAGAAATTTACTCGACCTTGTAGACGATCGGTACTTCCTCCTCGGATCAATTGGTCGGCTCCTCGTTTTTGGCACACTTCCGGACAATTCGTCCAATGTCAAAATCTTCCTCCATATTATCGATGTTAAGTTATGGGAGAGTCATCATATCGGACCCGATTGAAGATGAACTTGATAATGTACCCCGATCACTCGTCCCTAATTACCACCGCCCCCAAGGTGTTGATTACCATGTCTTCGAAGATATAACTTAACTCAAGATCCTTATCACCCGCAAATGCCACATATTAAGGTCGTGGAAATATAATGTGGATATGAGAGATGTAAATATCTCCATAATCGTGGTCTCACCCCTCAATACGGGCCAATCTCTTCTCTCTCTTCGACTCAACCATCCTCTAATAGTCCTTCTGGACGGTTTGTACCCTAGTCCAAAATGTTAGTCGGTCATGCCCCACTCCATAGGCTTGTAATCATTAGATAGGTCGCTATCCATACAAAACGGTGGTAACCCGACCACTTATCATGTATTTTACTATCATCTCCACGAGTGCTAGATAGCTTAGGGCTTCTTACTTGTGATCTTTCTAGGACTAGATCCACATTAATTATCTCAAAAGCATACAAGTTTCCCTCATTAACCCTTTCCGCCTCAATGTATGGGACCACCACATTCTTAGCTATAGGCATAACTTTCTTGACCTTCGCAATGATTAGCTTCCCATCGGCTATATATTTCAGCCTTTGATGCAATGAGGATGCGATCGCTCTCGTCGAATGAATCCACGGCCTTCCTAACAACATGCTATAAGAAGGATGGATGTCGATCACTTGTAAGGTAGTTTGAAACTAGTGTGGTCTAATACCTAGATCAACATCTATATCACCAATAACTCGGTGAGGTATGCCACCATAAGCTCATGCCATCATCCTAATCGGCCTCATATGCGACGAATCGATCGGAAGACTATCCATAACATATTTTGGTAGCACATTCGGAGCGAGATCCATTATCAATCAACACTTTTGTATTTACATGATCCTTGCGATTGACGATAATATACAAGGCTTTGTTGTGTCCGGTCCCTTTAGGTCCTAATTCATCCTCGGTAAAATACAAGTAATTATTGGCTTATACCCTTCCCATCAAGTGCTATATCGAATCGGAGGTGATGTCTGTGGAACATATACTTCATTGAGTACCTTTTGAAGTGCTCTCGATGGGGCTCGGAGTTCAAGATCGGCGAAAGGAGGGATATACGTGCTTGGAGTTTTGTTTAACTAATCTACTACACTCGTATTCACTATGCTTCATCAATTTTAGAAACTCCATAGCCTTATCATCATCAATAGGCTTATTTATCTCAAAATTCATCGAGGACTGCTCACCTCTTCTTTCCTCGGTAGCTTTTTCCGTATTCAATGGGTTACATTCAACAACTTTCCCTTTCTCTATCCTTAACTCTTTCGGGGTATAGAACCTTCCTATACGTGTAACTCCTCCAATATCTATGGTTCCATCGGTTGAGATCTTCATAACAACATGTGACTTACCGGAGGATCCATAGTTATAAGGAATGGCTCAATAATCGGTCTTCATTGGAGTGGGTCTTTTTAAAACCGGTTTTATAGGACCTGCCGCGGTCGGTTCATATCCGAACGATGCGAGTCATTGGCACTATTATCGACGGACAACACATTTACTTCGGTACTTTCTTTCTCTTTCTCTACCTTCAAAGTCCCTAGCATCGGCATGGTTTGGATGAGGCGATGGAATTCGATACGGTCATCAATGTCATACCCCTTCATCTTATGAAACTTATAGTATCGTTCGGGATTAACGGGAGCTTGCACCTCGGAATGCTTCATATCAACACCCTTAGTAGTCATCAAGTCAAACAATCGGCCATAGAAATCTTCGGGCTTGATCTTTTCCTATCATATGCTATATCATCACATGACACCATGTTTATTCCTCCAGCTCCGGTATGATTTGGTAGTGGATTCGAGTTCACATTTGGAGAATTAGGTGTATCTTCGAATGTAATCTACCCTTGGTCTATCGGTGACTTCACCCTCTTCTTAAAACCGATAAAGTCTTTAATGTTATGCTCAATCGCACCATTATGATACTCGCAAGTCTCATTTACCCTATACCATCTTGGATATGATGGTTGTAAGGGGGTATTTGAACCGAAGCTACTTGACCGACAGATCACTAGGTGTTTAAACAAATCCCCTAGAGAGATGGAGAGGGGTGGTAAGATGTTTCTATACTCCGTCCGACCCGGTATTTCTCCGATCGTTTTGGTTGAAGGGAGCTCACTAGTTATTGAATTGTCCGAAGGTGAGCGAATTTTTAGGAATAGCTTACATCTAAGGTCGTGCAAGTATCGGAGATTGAGCGATCAAACCGATGACATTGGCAAGCATGATAGTTCTTGGTACGGTGAACCGAGAGATAGGATTGACCTTATCGACTTGTGGCATAAATTGATTGTTTACCTCCCGTGGGGCTTTCCAACGAACTCTTGGTTGAAAAGTTGGTGCTTCAACTTGGTGAACACTTCCTTTCTCTTTCCAAAACTACCCCTCTTGGAGCTTGACTCGATAGAATCCGATACTCTTCCTACTTTGATGGCTTGCTCAATATGATTAGCTGCAATACTATCTCCACGAAGTTATTTGATCCATTGCTCAATAGATAATCATAATAGGGCGGCTTGAAGGTGTTTATAAAGAGTGTAACCGAGCTTTCTCTCTAGCAATGGGGGTCAAATTCTTGATGCTCGTTTCTCATCACCTCCGAGCATACTCTCCGACGGACTCCTTGGCACCCTTTTCCATTGATTGCAAGCTAGATCTATCCGGAGTTATCTCTATACTCGCCTCATAAAAACCTCAACTAAATCTCTCCACTTCTTGATCTTAGTTTGGTCTAAATCAATAAACCAGGTGAGAGCGGACCCTTCCGGACTTTCGGGGAAAATATGGATAAGCAAAGCTTCATCATGTGCTACTTCGACCATCTTGTTCGGGTATATCCTCAAATGAGTTCTTGGGCACTCGATCGTCGGTATACTTAGAAAAATCGAAGTCTAAATTTCTTTAGAATCACCACATTCGGCATAAAGCATCCGTCCATTGTCAAAAAGGGTCATACACATCTACACCCTCGATAGCCCGAAGTCATTCTTTAATAGCAGTGAATTTTTCAGCTTCAAACCCAACGAAATATCTTCTCTTTTCCACAGTCATCAATTGTTAAATCAATGTAGGATTGTGGTAGAGTAGGAGTTTTTGATGGATCGGTTCAAGTATGTCTCCCGGCATTGAGGTATAGGCCGGGTTATCGGTGGTAGAGTTCCCTTGTTGGGGCATGACAAACTTAGAGATCCGAGTTGTTTGTCGGGAAACGAGCAGGGAGACAATAAATGCGGCTTTAGGGGCAACGACGGATGACCGACCTACATTTGGGTTAGGGGATTACCTATGACTAGCCTACATTTGAGCGTTCTACTCGAGCAGAGCGGTGAGCCTTGCAACTTCTTCCTTCAATGTTGCTACCTCTTGTCGATAGCTTTGCTCTAGTTGAGCTATTTCTTCGTTTTCCATCTTCACTCTCGGTCCGATCTTGTAAACTATTGGAGGAAGTGTGGTTTTACCAACGGGATCTATGTTTCGCATAGAAAAGAAGCAATAAAATATAGCACATGAATAACATATTAATAACATAAAAGACACTCGAGACTAGATATGGAGTAGTCATCTATAAGGGGTGACAAAAGAACTCGGTCGTTGATTCTTCGATCATCTTAAGTTTAAGGATGAATTTACATTCATTAGTAACTTTTAGGGATGGTCTTGACGAATGATGGCATTGATCGTTCGATCCTTTTAAGTTTAAAGATGACTTTGACTTCATCGGTAACTTTTAAGGATTCTAAAAGAGGGATTGCCCGGAAAAATGATGGTGTTACATTCTATTGGCTAGACTTGAATCACGATGATGTTTAATGCATCTTTTCTTTTTTATCTTTTAGGTTGCCGGTGCGACTCGTGTTTTGGAGACTAGAAGTGCACAAGCTTACCGACCGTTGTACTAGCCACATCAATCTCAAAATTGCTTCTTATTTAGAGCCATCGGACTATCTCAAATTTAGTTGATGAAGATGCAAATAAAAGAAAAATGTTGAAGCTTTTATTATCCAGGTATTTAAAATTATGAGCACCCAAGCCCATGATAGTTCAAGATACATCTTTATTTTTACATAACAAAAAGGGAAAGAAACTCATATAATGAAAGATGAAATACAAGCCGGAATGAGCTAATTGTTCGATAGTTCGATCAAACACCAAATACCTTTCCTCTTCTAGCCATTTCAAACAGCAAGTAGTCACACCTCCTCATGTAGTCAATCACGGATTCCTTATGGTTTCTCACCCTACCCTCATTGATGTCCGGGCATAGCTCTCGAAGTGCTATAGCTTCCTTTAACACCTCCTTTACTTGATTGTCTAACACAACTAGGTTTTTGCCTCGCTCACTACTTACTTGACCAAGTGGTTATGTATAATGGCCCGATACGAGGACAACTTAAGTAGCTCTCCTTCCGGATGTCGATTCTCCTTTTTGAGTGCTCGTGATCCGACTTTGTGCACTCCCAACTTGCTCCATTGAATCTCGACGATTGCTACATTCAGCACCTATTGACATTTGCCATTTCAAATTATGTTCTCTAAGCTTTTACATTTCGAACCTAGACTCCTTAGCTCAAGCTTAACTCATCTATCTTGTGATTGTAACCCGTCTAACTCGGCACATTTGGCCTCAAGTTCGCTTGAGCTCGAAGATAGATTGATTTCCAATGTTCTTCTTCAGCGGCTATACCCTACTAGGTCTCCGGATCTTGCTCTAGATTTGCTATCTTTTCTTTATCATTTTCTCTCATTTGCTTTTCTTTGGCCAAATCACTTGTCGACTTCGGTTCTCGATCTTAAGCCTCTCGACTTTTTCGATGAGGTCCCGATGATCCGAAGGGATTAATTCGAGGAATCACCCATTCTTCTCTTTTTCCTTTAGATCGGCTAGGAACAAGACTTAGAACTCATGGTATGATCGGCTCACTCCTCGGGCGAGTTGGTTTGGACTTCTCTCTCTTACGGCTTGGTCAATGCTAGTCGGATGTTGGTAGTCTTTCACCCCGTTTACTTGCTAGATAAGATACTTCTTAGTTACTCGCTAATTCATGGTCAACTGTTCCTCCACCAACTATTCCCGGAGTTAACCAATCTTGCAAAACCCATTCAAAAAACTCGGGAGTGGTATCACTTTCAAGCTTTCCTTCAAATCTGTTTAGGCCCATAGTTCTAGGTATAGCTTGTTCATAGCTAAACTATCTTGATATCATAGAGGGAGCGTAACAAGTATATCCAATCGCTCCTATCGGAGGAACCCATGGTCGTGCTCCACAAGTAGGCTAGGTATGGTCTTCGACTCATCCAAACTATCTTTCATAAGAAACCTCTATTCGATAAACTCAAGAATGATGAAAATCACTCTTGTTCGGACTTGTTCTTTCATGTACCAGCTAAGAACTCCCTCAATGGTTCTTGATCAATCCATCGGGATGTCTTAAAAGCCGATTTATGGGCTTCGACATGACCGATTACCCACACAAAAGCAGTTGGACATAACATCTCAAACTACCTTTCCCAAACCTCCTATAATGGCTCAATGAGGAAAAGGTTTCGGTTAGAATGGTGGCAGTAGGGTTTATGGAGTGCTTCTCTACTTCAATGAAGACATTAGTCATATCTAAACCGATCAAACTGGTTTATAAGGGAAAAAACACTAACCTAAAGATCATCGGTGCTAGAATTTTAATCCTCTCGGAGGTAGCTCGTGGATCCTTCGGTTTCTACTTGAATATATCCAACCAGACTTTCAAAGTGCCAACCTTTGACATTCCCTTTAGCCTTACCATGACTTATGTTGATGTCTAACCAATCCTCTACTCTTTTCTCAACGTTTGATTATCTTCGATATAGATAGACTCGATGCACGATGCTTAACATGTTTAGAAGTTGATGGTACTCCTCTAAGGTTGGTGTTATATCAAGTTCCCCTATAGTGAACCATCCGTATAAAGGATCCCACAAGCGAGCCAAGGCCTTGAGAACGGGCTTCGAACCGGTACTTCTAGCAACACCGTAAGATTCTCATATGTGGCTCGAAATCTATACCGATCATCGTGGTTCAACATCTTTCAAGCAATCAAGCTAGCTTTTGAGTGTCGTTGATCACCGATCGGAAGTATGTGATTTCCTCATGGTTGCTCTAAAATTCAAGACCTAGGCAATCCCTTTCTATTTGTTGCAAAGCCTCGTAACTTTTGTTAAATTTAGCCACCGAGTGGGTTTGGCCTTGAGTTCTCTTGTCACCCATCCCGAAACATTCATAACCAGATTGTTTAATCAAGGTTTCGACATGTCCGACTTACCCGGTGAATTTATACAGGAAAGGTGGTCCTAGGGTCCGGTTCTAGCCATTACATGATTGGGTAGGATCTATCTTAGTCTCAATAGGGTCCCTTTTGGCTCCGGAGAACCGAGGTTGACCAAGTGCGAAGGTGGTAATCGTGGAGACCATCGACTACCTATCATGACAATGGCAACTTTCTAAAAGAGTTGAGGTTTCGTAAGTGTTACCCGGGCGAAGCCCATCGAGGCATCGATAATTCCTCCCTAGATCCTAAATCAAATGCATATGAAATTTAAGATTATGCAGAGTGTAGAGTGTGAGGGCATAACTCCATACCCAATCTCAAAATATAAAATAAAGGCTAAGAAATTAAAGAACCCAAGCTACGAGTAACAAGAGCACACAAACAATGCATATATATACTAACATGTTACCATAACATAAAAACAATTACATAATTAAATAACAATCACAATCGATAGGCATAGAGACATAACAAACAACCAAAGACTCAAAACACGGACATTCAAAGCTCGACCTTAGCATGGCACTCGTCCTCGGTGGAGTCGCCAATTCCGTCAACGTCGGCCATGACGAAAGGAGGGGCTGAATCAAAGGCGTAGCCACCTAGCTAATCGGAGAGAACTAGGAAACCCTAAACATACCGGTCTACATGGATATCCGGATAAGGGGTTGGTTACGTATGGAGAAGACATGTCATCACCACCATCCCGTCCTACCTAAGGTAGGTCGTATCGTTTGTCTATGAATGTAAAAATCTAGTTTTTATCATGTTATGCTTTTATGCCTAATAAATAAGTTTATCTTATAAAAATATGAGATAGGATGGCTTGGATATAAAACGAGGTAGTTTGGACTTCAGTGTCGGCCCAAGGCTAATGTCCTACCAAAATAGAAAACGAGTAAAAAATGAGAATTTTGGTTAGTCATTATCGAACATGACCTATTATTGACAATAGGTAAGTTTCTAAAGATAAATAACCTTTTATTGGCATGAGCTACGAGTCATCGACGACTTCGCTCACACAAGTGGGAAGCCATCGACGATTTCGAGTCATGTATTTAAGAAGCTATCAACAACTTCGACACGAAGTGGAAAGTCATTGACAACTTCATATCGCTCTAGTGAGGAGCGAGATAATTATTTAGAAGCCACCGACGACTTCGTCACATAAATGGGAAGCCACCGACGGCTTCATTGCGGATAAGATAGACATTAAATGAAAAAAAACTATTTTGAGACCACCTGGAAGCTTTGTTTTGATGAAATAAATCGAGAAAAATAGAAAACAGTAACGAGGACCGAAAGCAAAAAAACAAGAAAAACGAGCATTACAAAACATGAATCGTGCATAAAAATTGATAAAATCGCTCGAAGCCCTCCAACGGCTTCGTCACATAACTAGAAAGCACAAACGGCTTCATTTTGATGACAATCAATCATGGATAGATAATTAAATCATAAGACTTCACATTTGGACAACTAAGCATGCAAATCGGAAAGCGAACTTAATTTGTCTTTTGATATCGGCTACATACAAGTAATGTTTATTCAATCACATTTAGACTATGGCTATTTAAACAAAATGCAACGACTTCATTCACACAAACCAATAGTCCAACCATTTTTAATCATTTGTCATTTTTTTATAGAAAATATGCAATGGTTTTAGAGTTTTACCCAAGAGCTCGAAACTTCGATGTCCGAAACAAAATCGGTTGTATTCTCTTTAGTCCCGATGAAAACAGATTGTTCGAGTTAGCTGGGAAAGGAGAGTAATTTTCCAAAAGTTCTTTCATTACTTGTGCAACTACTCCAAATGTTGCTGAAAAATTTACAAGGGTTCCCGAAATCTTGTAATTTTTTCTAAAAAATCCAAAATGACTTTCTTGTTGTATTTTCCTATCAAAACCCTAAGAAATGCAATCTACAATGTCATGTTATTCCTACCAATATAATCCTATAAAAAAAAATCTTAATCCCTTTAAATTTTTTTGCTCTTATTTCTTCTTTTTCGGGAGCTCCAAAGAAGTGTTGTTTTGAGGCAAGTTTTGTGGCTATCTTGGTGGCTTTTTTGGGGTGTTTTTAACACTATTTTGAAGCTTGTTTGGAGCTATTTTTAGGTCTGATTTGGTGGTTTAAATAGGCTATCCAAAAGAGCTTCTCTGCAAGTGTATTTGGGGGCCGTTGGTGGTCGTTTCGTGGTTATAAAGGTCGCTTGTTGGTTCGTTGTTTTGGGTCTAGTTTTTGGAAAGTTTTGGTATGTTTTTTGGGGGTTTATTTGGGATATATTGAAGCTGGATTATGGGTGTTTTAGTGGCTGTTTTTGTGGTTTAAATGGACTGTCCAAATGGGTTTCTCTGTAAGGTTTTTTGGGGTCGTTGGTAATGGTTGCAAGGTTGATTTTGGAGGGTTTTTCGTGTCTGTTTTGAGGATGGTTGTAGGACTACTTTTGGGGGGTTTATGTTTGGTTTTTAGCTACTTTAAGGGCTGATTTTGGGGCTTTGAAGGAGGTTAAAGTTTGGGTGAAAGGGAGGACCAATGCACGAGCTAAAATGATGGGTGTGGCGTTGTGTTTAAGAGGGCTATTGGGCGTGTTTTGTAGGAGGGCTGGATGTTGAGGTGTGAGGCGAGAGAAAGTTTTCGTGTTGGATGGCTTGGCGTGGAGAGGAGCTACATATGAACCATGGGTGAGAGAGAGCGAGTCGTAGAGATCGGTGCAATGTGTGGCTTGGGCGAGAGGGCTATGGGCGGTGATGCCGGGCGTGGGTGGGGCCGTGTTGACAAGGTAGGCGACTCGTGGAGGAGAGGGGTGTGTGGGGCCCGTTATGGGCGAGAGGGAAAGGTTAGCAGTGGCATGGGAGATTGGTATGCGGGAGCTTGCGGATGAGAGGAGGTCGGCGGGCCGATGGTTGGTAAGAGTGAGGAGGCTGCCGGCGTGCTAGGGGCCGTATGTGTGTGTGTGTGGTGTGGGAGCTTTTTTGCATTTTTCTCTTGTCTGCAGCTGCCTCCTCCTTTTTCTTGTAAGGATGAATAGTGTTAGGTATAAAAAAATGTATATGGTGGGCTAAATATCGGTTTGGTCCTTGGTTTCTTCTCATGCATTAATTTGAGGTCGATTTTGTTTTTTTTTTGTTTTAATTGAGCCCCTTGTAACTAATTGAGACTTTTATTTTAATTTGTCCCAATCGTGCCCCCTTATTGTTTTAATTGAAGGAAAAAAGTTTAGATTGGACCTTCAATTGCACTTTTTATCACCTCTAAACTTTTCACTTCTTCAATTAACCCCCTCCCTCTTTTTTTTTTTAATTAACCTAAACTAATTATCCCAGCTGATTTTTTTTTCATTTTTCGATTTTCACTTTTTTCATTTTTTTTGTTTCCATTTTTGTTTTTACCCCTTTTTTTGGTATTTTCGTAATAACAAAAATAAATAAATAATTAAAGAGGAGCAAAATTTAGGTGTTAACAAGTCGTTTTAGGAATTCCGAAATTAGCAGATGCCATGAGGGAAAAGCGATGAGTAAGTAGGGATGGCAATTTGCTCTATTGGCCTCATATTTATTTTGAATGAAGATGGTGTTTGCCCCCCTCCCCGCCTCATTTGCTTTGTTTCATCCCTAAAATTATAATTATACTCTATATAAAATCTATGACTACTAACTCTTAGGTTTATTTTCTACATAAACTATTATTTTTTTACTATAGTTTGAAATTTGACAATAGAATGGAACCGGATGGATGAAAAAAATTAAATGGGGCATAAGTGCCCTTCGAGGATCCTCGTCCCCCTTCGAGGCGAGGATGGTATAACAAATTTTACTCCAATCGGGGGATGGGGAATAATTTTTAGAGGCCATCCTCATCCCCTTTCCATCCCATTGCCTTTCCTATGAGTGATTGGTAACAAAGCCTATATGTGTTAGCTTAAAAAATTAAAAAAATTACATATATATTTTTTAATAATTTTGCTTATTCGAGTTTAACAATTTTTTTTAAAAAAACAAAACCATACCCGAAATTGAAAACTAAAGATATTTTGGTTCTTTTTTTTAATTTCTAAAAAAGAAACCACATCAAAATTGATATTTAGGTGTGGTTCGGTTCACTTATTCGATTTTTATCGAATAGTAAACACCCCTAAGAACCTCTAGTAGAATTCTAAAGCCGTAAAAGAATGTAAGACCTTGGGATCCTTTGTTTCTTGCACTTATTTGATGTTCGAGTCACTCATTTTTTCTCTCGTACATAACAAAATGGAAGGTTTCTTTCAAAAAAAATTTCTAAACTAGAAGCACCCAAGAAACAAATGTAAGTAAACAATTAAAAGCTATTCAATTGTTGATACTTGAGAAAAGAAGATAAATTTAAAAAAATAGAAGAAATGATAAGTGGTGACCATAAATGATCAACTAATTAGATGATTGTTGATTTTTCTTTTCCTCTAAATAGGAAATACTTACTTAGATGTGCCTCTTTTAATGTCAATATTTTGAGAAAAGAATGTAATATTAAGAAAATTATGGAAATTAATGTTTACTTTTGTTACAAGCAAACTAAAAATATTAAAAATATTTAGTTAGTTTTTCTTTAAAGGGAAAAGAACAATCGAAGTGCCCTATATGCTTTAACATTTGTTGTTTTGAAGCATGGATGATTGAATTCTAAAAACTTTAGTAACTCAATGATTAAAAAAGCATATGTTTTAACAATTGTGGAAAATTAAGATTTAGTATCATATATTTTGCTTACATTAGTATTATGGATTTCAATTAGCTTTTACCAAATGGTCGGGGCTTTTGATTTTGATTTTTTTATTTTACTTTTATTTGAAAGAATTTTTAATTTTGTGTTGTTCTTTTAATGATTTATTTATTTTTAAGGTGCATCTAATATCTTTTGAGATTGGCTAACATTACAAAAAGTAATAATTACATACAAAAATAAAAATAAAAATAAAAATAAAAAAAGTATTTTTTATGTATTAAAATTTAAGTTCATGTTATTTTAAAATATTGTATTTGTTTTTGTTGAAAACATGTATTAATATATATATATAATATGCAAAATAAAAATAATCTATTCCTCTCGCTATCATAGGGTTCAAACAAATAAAAAATTAGCACAATACACAAAAAGTACAGATCCTAAAACCTTTTAAAATTGATCTAACCAAAACTACCCGAACATAACATACATGACTCTAAATCGGATACTCAAATATCACTTCCAGCGACTTAATTTATTCCTCCGCTATCATTGGTTAACACCCCGGTAAACTCTTGGGGATCATCTTTTGAAATCTCTCTACCACGTCATTTCTATGCTCGAGGTGGAGGAGGAGGCGGTTGATGCATAGCCATGAGTCGTTTTATTTGCTTTACGTGGGTCTCGTCGTTGTTCTTGCATTACTTGTTGCTGTTGTTGCATTAGGTCTATTAAACGATTCATAGCGTCTTGTAGGTTCTCATTGTTTGTACTTGGAGGTTCCTTCACCTCCTACTCGTGCGAGATTTTACTTTAACATGCTTTGACTTTGTACATGTCACGTTATGTTTGGGCTAGTTTTTGTATCAAAAATCTTAATGTCATACGTCACACAATAGGAATGAGTCAAGGATATCTAGAAATCAAATCATAGTATACATGCCCAACATTCGTAGTGACATACATAGTTACATCCTAAAAGGTTTAATGTCGGATTACACACCAAAAAGGGCATCGCTAGTTCCAAAAGTGGCATGTTTAGTAACATTAATAGGTGCACAAAGATCTCAAAAGGTGCACAGGACACTAGGTCATACGATACGTTTCTTAGAAACACATCTACTTCGTCTAATTACCAATTAACAAAGTGAGCATGACGTGAAAAAAAGAGGCCTCCACTCTCCACCAATCTATAGCACCAACCCATACGATATGTGCGATGTCGTGAGCTAAAGGCAATGGTAGACCCCAGTTACACATCAACCTTGTGTAGGTCCGCCTAACTCCGTATCGGCAGGAAGGCTCGTATCACATTGCGATAGAAATATCGCTCTATCATGCTTTCTCCGACGGTATCTAGTAATTGTCGATCTCGTGGCAAAAGAATCTAACGTATTGTTGTCATCGAAATGCGACACTACAAGTATAGGTCAAAGGAAGCATCGCCGAATACTATTTGCTGAATCGAGTCATGGACTTGGATCACATGGGCCATCGGATCCCGGTCCTAGGCCATAGTAAGGTTGTTTAGCTCAGCCCAATATGTAGCGAGAGTGACCCGCCGTCAATGAGTCCTAGTAACGCCGAGAACACGATAATTAATCGATATCTATAATATAAATACTTCTCATTATCCATATATCTAAGTAGGGGCCATATAATAGAAACCATACAATAAACACGCACATTTATATACGGTAGACACTCACATTTATTAAATACCAAGAAGTAAATTTTTCTTATTGAGTAGCGCACCGGTCCTCGGGCTCATATGACACTTAGGTTTCTATCCGAATAACTAAACCAAAGCTCGATACCACCTCCGTGGCGCCCTCGGCTCCCTTGCCGATTACGTAAAAGGCATGACCGGGTGTACCACGGTTTAGAGATCGAAGTCTCAAATTTAATCTCATGCACATACACAATGTACTAAATATCATTATAAAAATTACAAAATATAATTTACAAGCAAATGTAGATCCTATAATTATCGTGTCACACATGAGCTTTTTTCCGAGAGGAACCGACAACTTCATTATTAGCATTAGTATCACCTTTATTTTTCATGACATGAAATAAACACAGAGTGAGCAGGAAGCTTAGTAAGTAGGATGATGCATGTGATATGCAATGATCTCCGGACTTCCCCGACTCATCAAATTTTAATTCCGGTACCCTAGGTATTAGCAAGTCTACTTTATATTTAATCTAGGTGAACTGCAACTCATCTTCTCGCTACAACGGAATTATCCCTTGTTTTAGCCACTCGTTAGCAAAAATTCATCGCTAACGGTACGGACACACAACTTAGAGTATGCACATAGCTGGACCGCTAATACCCTTTTATCCAAGTAGGTTACCAAACCTATCCAATTTTAATTCGATTCGGTTACCAAACCTTATCGTTTTTTACTCGATGGTTTTTCTCAATTTAATCCATGCCCATATGCATCCGATGCACGTGATGTATCATGAACCACATTCCATCAAGTCATGGGTACTAAACCCATCGATTCCGTACCATTGAGTTCACATAAGGAATTCAAGACTCGTCTAATAGGGTTAATCCATTTCATGTATCATGAACCACATTTCATATCTCATAGGCACCAAACTATTTATGTTCATACCATTTTAGAAATTCAATCCACACTTGGGTCTTTATCAATATTTTCATGGTATGAACCAACTTGACCATTTTAGTAACAAGGTCAACTAAGTGTTCTTAGGATATCCACGTGCATTTATTTTCATCCAAACTTATTTTATTTTAGTCCAAGCCCATTTATTTTAATCCAAACCCAAGTCCATTTATTTTAATTTCATTTCATTTTATTTTAATCCAAGCTCACTCTATTTTAGTCCAATCCCATTTATTTTTTAATCCAATCCCAAGTCGATTTGTTTTAATCCTATTCCATTTTATTTTAACCTAAGCCCATTTTTATTCTAACTTAAATACATTGATTGTAATCCAAACCCTTTTTTTATTTTAGTCCAAGCCCACTTTGTTTTAGACCAAGTCCATGTGTGTTATTCCAAGTCCACTTTATTTTAAATCCAAGCCTAATCATACATATCTTCCAAACCCATATGGATATATTAGGGTGGCTTAAGTTTCTAACTAAATACTTAGGCTAACTGAACACCTTAACTAATAAAGTTTAAGTACCTAAACTCATTTCTTCCCATTAAATTTTAAAAATCCCTTTTCCTAAACTCAAAATTTTTCTCCGTACCAAATCGATCATAACTCTTTATATATAGATCTAAAAATCATAAAAGTTTAAAGAGAGCTATTAGATACATAGAGAAACAACTTTTATGCTTTGTGTTTTATCCGAAATTACTCTAAGATACCTAAATAAATCACATAAAGTTCGGAACTAAAAATTTCCAGCATGTGGTACATCCAAATGATCTATACCAAATCAGCCATAACTCTTTATATATGATCTAAAAATCATGATATTTTACAGAGAGCTAGTAGAAATATAGATGAACAACTTTTGTTCTTTGAGTTTTACTCAGAAATCAATCTAAGATCCCTAAATAAATCATAAAATGTTTGGAATTTTCCACCCCTAAAATTCAAAAAATTCTCTTTTAAAATTTTTAAAACACATTTCTTATCACATATATTTATCACCAAACCAACCCATCACACATGTATAACCATCCATCATCATAAATGTACATGGCATACTTACACGATCTAACCTAAAGTTTACCATGAAATACACATCCAACATTCAAAGTAAATCTATCATCAAACATCAAATTTTTAACATCAACACAAACTACCATAACCATAAATTACATGGCTTAAGACAAAAAACCCATAAATCAAACATGTAAAGGAGAACTTAAAGCATAAATAAAACTGAAATGAAACCAAAAGAAACCTACTTACAATGATGTGTGTTTGGTTAAGATTTCTTAGCCTTTTTCTTCTTTTTCTCCTTCCTTTCTTTCCTTTCCTTTTCTCCTTTCTTTCTCCCCTTTATTTTTCTCCTTTCTTTCCCTCAAACTCACGTTTTCTCTCCTCTTTTTGAAGGGCATGAATTTTTGGCTAAAAAGAATGGCAAGGTTTCATCTTTTCATCCAATTTTAATACTACACTTTTCCTTTTTATTTCTTTTATGTTTAATATGCCAAGTATCCAATTTTTGGGGTAAGAGAGGTCAATTGATGGAGACAAAAAAAAGAGACAAGTTGGAGTGTTTAACCTTCCAAAATTAAGTGAGAAAGTACAATGAAAGTATGGAAGAGGATTTTATGTCAAATCACTAACTAAAGAGAGAAACTAAAAGGTAATTAAACTAACCAACTTTCTAACCTTATTTGATTCATAAAATTCCATCATGACTCTTAAGTGGGACATATTTTTCACTTGCATGGTCATTTTAAATATATATTATGGAAAAATAAATAACGGTTAATTAAATTCCAAAGAAAGTATTCCTTTGAACAATTTCCATAAACCTTAAATATTTTCACACCACAAATATAAAGAAATGGAACATAATTTATGCTCACATAATCATGGATATTTTAAGAGATATTTGGGCTTGGGAATTAAATTTTAGTATGCCAAAATTATTTTTTTTAAACCTAAGCATCTTAAACTCACCGAGACACAAACATGACACAAAATTCATAATTGCGACTTAGTAGATGTAGATAAAATTATTTTCGTATGTATAGCTACGTTAAGCAAGTTCACTGGAGTTATAGGGATGATCGGATGGTTGTGAATTTACGATTTGGAATTAAGAGAGGCTTAGGTTTAGTCGTTTTAGGAATTCCGAAATTAGTGTGATGCCATGAGGGAAAAGAGATGAGTAAGTAGGGATGGCAATTTGCTCCAACTCAACAAAGCCCCACCTCGTATTTATTTTGAATGGAGATGGCATTTGCCCGCCCGCTCCATTTGCCATGTTTCATCCCTAAGATTACAATTATACTCTATATAAAATCTATGACTATTGACTCTTAAGGTTTATTTTCTATATGAATTATTATTTTTTTACTATAGTTTAAAATTTGATAGTAGAATGAAACTAGATGAGACGAAAAAAATTAAATGGGGGCGCCGGTGCCTTGTAGGGATCCCTATCCCCCTTTGAGGCGGGGATGGTATGACAAATTTTACTCCAATCGGGGGATGAGGCAAAATTTTTAGAGGCCATCCTATGAGTGATTGGTAACAAAGCCTATGTGTGTTGGCTTAAAAAATTAATATATATATATATATATATATATGTTTTAATAATTTTGGTTATTCGAGTTTAACCAATTTTTTTTTTTTTAAAAAAAACATACCCGAAATCGAAAACTAAAGATATTTTGGTTCATTTTTTTTTAATTTCTAAAAAATAAACCATATCAAAATTGATATTTAGGTGTAGTTTGGTTCACTTATTCGATTTTTATCGAATAGTAAACACCCCTAAGAACCTCTAGAAGAATTCCAAAGTCGTAGAAGAATGTAAGACCTTGGGATCCTTTGTTTCTTGCACTTATTTGATGTTCCGAGTCACTCATTTTTTCTCTACACATAACAAAATGGAAGGTTTCTTTCAAAAACTTTTTTAAAACTAGAAGCACCCAAAAAACAAATGTAAGTAAACAAGTAAAAACTATTTGATCGTTGATACTTAAGAAAAGAAGATAAATTTAAAGAAATAAAAGAAATGATAAGCGGTGACCATAAATGAACAACTAATTAGATGATAGTTGATTTTTTCTTTTCCTCTAAATAGGAAATACTTGCTTAAATGTGCCTCTTTTAATGTCAATATTTGAAAAAAGAACCTAATATGAAGAAAATTATGGAAATTAAGATTTACTTTTGTTACAAGCAAATTAAAAATATTAAAAATATTTAGTTAGTTGTTCTTTAAAGGGAAAAGAACAATCGAAGTGCCCTATATGCTTTAATATTTGTTGTTTTGAAGCATGGATGATGGAATTCTAAAAACTTTAGTAACTCAATGATTAAAAAAGTAGATGTTTTAACAATTGTGGAAAATTAAGATTTAGTGTCATATATTTTGCTTACATTAGTATTATGGATTTCAATTAGCTTTTACCAAACGGTTAGGGCTTTTGATTTTGATTTTGATTTTTTTTTATTTTACTTTTATTTGAAAGAATGTTTAATTTTGTGTTATTCTTTTAATGATTTATTTGTTTTTTTAAGGTGCATCTAATATATTTTGAGATTAGCTATCACTACAAAAAGAAATAATTACATACAAAAATTAAAAATAAAAATAAAAAAAGTATTTTTTATGTATTAAAATTTAAGTTCATGTTATTTTAAAATATGGTCTTTTTTTGTTGAAAACATGTATTAATTTATCATATATATATAAGAGTAAAATTTAAGTTCATGTTATTTAAAAATATTGCCTTTTTTATTGAAAACATGTATTAATTTATCATTTTATTTATATAGGTCCAAGGATTTAAAGGTTTCTCTCTTGTTATTATTTGAGTATGATAGAAAGATAATTAATATATGGAAAAAAAATTATGATACAATAATGTGTTAAAACAAAAAATCACTTTAAAGCTTTTATTTAATATTAATTATCTATTCTTTGTTAACAACATTTGAATGGTTAGAAACTAAAATCATCGGTAGAAATTCAACAATAAACCTACAATCAATGTCTTGTCTTTCTTTTAAACTTGTTTAGGGTCGGCTCTTTGTCTTCTCTTAAATTCAACAAATTTATGATTGTGTAACCTTTGGCGTTGATGAACATAAGTGAGGTCTCAATCAAAAGCACCAAAAAGGATTTAATTGTGAAAGAGGAGGGAGAGAAAGTAATTAATTGGAAACTCAAAAAAGGAAGCAACAAAAATGAAAATAAAAACGAGTTTACCCCTCATTTGGTCCTTGTACGGTTTGAATTTTTTCATTGAGATTCTCTATAATTTCTCAGCTTGATCAAAACCCTCTACTCTTATAAATTTATTGATTCGGACCCTTCGTTAACCGTGCGTACTGATGTGACACATTAAAAATGTCGATAGTCAATCGGCCATGGACATATGGAAATGTGGGCCCTAAATGTGAGAATATAAGTCCGAAACTACAAAATAATAAATTTAAAAAGATTTATGATATTAAAATAATGTTAAGTATATTAAAATGAAAAGCAAAAAACAAAAATTCCCTCCTCCTCTTTACAATAACCAAATCCTAGCGACCACTTCCTTTTCGCCATAACCCGTCACCATCACGGATCGCCGACCACTAGCCGCCCATCACCATCACAACATGCAGCAAGTTTTGCCTCTTCTTACTAATCCCACACCAATCTTTAACCTCGTTTCTCGGCCTAGGTTTTGTGCAGCAAAAAGAGTAACTCGTCCGAGATAAGGCGGTGGTGAGCCACAAGAATTCACCACGATGAGGGGTATGACCTTGGTTCAATGCCACTCGAAGCAAAGCGATGGGCTTTCGGGAGCCCCAGAGATAGAGCATCACCTATCCCCTTTTTTTTTCGGAGATTTTTAGCTCCTCTAGCTGAATTGGTCCGTTCGGGAAGAATGCTTTCTAGAACAAGAACTCATGCACCGGGAATTCCTTTTAAGAGCTTCATCTTTGATCCGGGAAGAATGCTTTTGAGAAATTCTCGCTTTTGTTTAAAGAAGATATTTAGTCCAAGTGCGAGTAGAGCAATGATAGCTAAGATTGTAATTTTGAGATTATCACCACCGATGACTCGCTTAGGCTCGATCAATCACTTGACATGACCGTAAATTTTGTAGGGTTAGGGACGATGGGTGGACGATGGCTATAGGGTTTTAGGAATTTGGGGGTGAGGGCAATGTGGTATTTTTCAATAGTTTATAAATATTAAGTACTAGTTTAATAATAAAAACCTTTTTAACTTTTTTTTGTTGGAGATGTCGTTACTTGGAACCCATATAGACACATGTCTATGCGTGATTAGTTACTATTAGTTTTAACTTGCCAATAGGATAAAAATTTAACGACATTATAACGGAGGGTCCGAATTAACAAAATTATAAGAGTAGAGGGTTTTCATTAAGCCGAAAAATCGTATAGGGTCTCAATAAAAAAAATTGAAACTATACAAGGACCAAATATGAGGTAAACCCAAAATAAAAATCGAACAAACAATGCATAAATTGTGACAGAAAGCGTGGCGAGAGATAGAGTAATTAATTTTGACATTTTACTTCAAACATTAGTGGGTTTTGATGGTGGGTTAATTTGAAACATAGAAGCAAGAGAGAGAGAGTAATTAATTTTTTTAAAATATTAAATATTATATATTTTATAAGTCATTATTTTATTTTTATTTTTTTTCACACGGTAAATTAATATGACATAGCATGACATGTGGTAATTTTTTTTCATATGTCATTTTTTATTGGAAAATTAGTTGAAAAATGATCGAAGAGGCAACTTTAAGAAAAAAAATAGAGGAACTTTTGATGGGATTAACCCTTTTAAAGTGTGGATGACCGAGTTCTAAAAATTTCAATAACTTAATAATTAAATAAGCGGATGGTTTAACAATCGTGGAAAATTAAGATTTAGTGTTATAGATTTTGTTACATTAGTATTAAGGATTTCAATTAGCTTTTACCAAAGAGTTAGGGTTTTTGATTTTTTTTTTTAATTTGAATTTGGGGCTTTTTTTATTATTTTACTTTTACTTGAAAGAATACTTAATTTTACGTATCGTTCTTCTAATGGTTATGTTTTTTTTTTTTTTTTTGTGCATCTAATATCTTTCGAGATTAGCAAACCCTACAAAAAGAATTAATTACATAAAAAAATTAAAAATCTAAATCAAAATAAAAATACTTATTTTGCATTTATTAAAATTTAAATTTATGTTATTTTAAAATATTATCGTCTTTTTATCGAAAACATGTACTAATTAATTATTTTTTACACACACATGCGTGCGCGCCACACACACACACACACACACACACACACACACACACACACACACACACACACACACACACACACATATATATATATATGTGTGTGTGTGCCTAGGGATTTAGAGGTTTCTCACTAGTTATTATTTGAGTAAAATAGGAAAATAATTAATGTATGGAAACAAGATATTTATGATACAGATATTTGGTTTAAATTTATTGAAACAAATAATCACTTTAAAGTTTTTATTTAATATTAATTAGGGATAATTATCAAAAAACCTTACTAAAAAATCTTCTATCTAAACAACTCACAAATTTATTTTAAATCTCTCAAACCCAAAATAATACTTTTCCTACTAAAACACCCAATAATTAACACTAGTCTTAGCTATTAGTTGTTTTGGTAAGAAAAATATTATTTTAGACTTGTGAGATTTAAAAATATTATTTTGTGTTAAGAGATTTTAAAATAAAATAGTGAATTTTTAGATAGAAGAATTTTTTTTTTTTTTGATAACTATCCCTAGTTTAAATGAAACCATTTAATATTGAGTTTTGATTAATTAAAAACCAGTATTATGGATAATCATATTTTATTTAATTAACGCACCAAAATATATTACACATTCATCTTTTAATTTAATTTAATTGTTTGATAAAAAAATATTGAGTTTTGATTAATTAAAAACTAGTATTACCAATGATGCTTTTTTTTCTCTATCAATATATTAGGATTTAAAAAATCACTAATGTTCATAATCATATATATTCTTATTTTTCTTATTTATATAATAACCTTTTGATTAAATTACAAAAGAATAACAAGAGTGCCATTCATCAATATTAATTAGTTAAATTACATTGGTTGATATAGTTACTATATAGTAAAATTAATCTCGTAATTGATGAAACAAATGTTTGATAGAAAAAAACTCTAATATAAGGAATTTTTTAATATAATAAAAAAAAGTAGTCGAATGTTAGTGTTTAAAAGTCAAAGAACCTCAAAAAACTTTTTTTTTTTCCTTTTGAATGCAATTAAAAAAGAAAACTTGACTTGATCATTAAAAAAAATAATAAATATCAAACTCAGTAAAAACTATGAAATGAGTTTATTATTAGAAAAAATCTCTCGAAAAATTTTTTATCTAAAAAATTCATCAATTTATTTTTTTAATTCTCAAACCTAAAAATAAAAATAATTATATTACCAAAAGACCCAATAATTAACTAGTGTTAAGTTGAAGGTTAACTATTTGCTAGTTTGGTAAAAAAAATATTATTTTGGGTTTAAGAGATTTAAAAATAAATTGATGGGTTACTTAGATATAAGATTTTTTTAGAGAGTTTTTCCGATAATTATCCCTATTAATTATCTCGCTCTCTATTGACTACGTTTGAACGGTTAAAAACTAAAATTACCGTGAGATTTAAAGGCTTCTTGTCTTCCTCGTTTAGGGCCGGCTCTCTGTCTCCTCTCAAAGACACACCCTAATCAAACTCTCTTTCAAAACCCTAACTCTCTGTTTCTTAATGGCACCAAAACGCCCCTCCCGTTGAAGATCCACCCTCTCGCTTCTAGCTCTAAAGAAGAAGAGGAAGAAACTTCCAATGGTGAGGAGGAAGAGATATCCGATGATGAACAAAATCAAACCCTTTCTCCTCCACCATAAACCACAACCAATGGAACCTAACAGATCAACCCAAAAATTTCAAACTCTCGGAGGTGTTGAGGCCGAATTGGATATTAATATGGGGGAGGATGGAATGGAAGGTGTCAAAAAGGTTTTAGAGTTTTGTAACAAGTGTGAGTGTTAGAGGAATGGATGATTATGTTGGGAGGAGGGGATTGGATTTTGTGCATGGGAGGAAGAAGGCAGAGATGAAGGAGAAGTGGAGGAAGTTGCGAGTGGTCGAATTGGAGCTCCTTTTGAAGCGACAAGAATTGATAGAAGAACAAGTAAAGTTAATGTCGTCGACTTTTAAATCTCGAAGGTACATGTAAGGGTTACATTTATATTTCGTTTTTAAGGTTTAACTCTCATTCAGGTAATGTTATGCTTTATTTCTCATTTAGTAGATATTCTGTCATTTATTTCTTATTTTTGTAGTTATTTTGTGTTTGATCGATGGATTTTATGTAGTTTTTGGAATCAAATTCATAGGAGCCTTTTTAGAAATAACTTATGTCATCACTAGTTATGGGAAATTCATCTTCACCGCGAAAGAAGTTGCGTAAAAGTATGTTGTTTAAATTTATATATCAAGGAAACATTCTCTCGAAGTCAATATATCCTTGAAAATAAGTTTGGCGTATGACGAAACTAATGGCTTGAGGGAAATCAGTGGATAACATTCGAATTCATAACTAGCCGGAGAGATTGGAGAAGAAATTGGGCTTTATTTATGATCGGTGATGTATTATTTATGGCATATAATTCTCGGGTTTGCTTCAATGTATTTCCGCCATTAGGTCTCTTATTTACTTGCTGAAAGTTTTACGAGCTATATGAAAAAAAAAAAAAGGCGTGGGGAAGTAGCAGCTCTAAGTAGAATTAAGAGCCTCGCTTTATTAGTAAAGAAGTAAATGCATTTCTTGAGAGTTCTTGAATAGTCTCAAAATAATTGAGATTGTTATGATGGAAAGATAAAGCATAGAGAAAATCCTACTCGCATCTTTATTATTCATTCCTCTTTATGCATGTCCTTTTGCGAGTAAGAATAATAATGGGGAAAAACATGCGTAAATCTTTGGGCTTTCGAAAAAATGAGAATACACAGGAAACTCTTTGGCAAAATTTCTAGAAGAGAATGGGATGTTGTCAATTCCGAAAGGAAATATGCTTGATTGGTTATGATGTTTTGTTCACTCGTTTATTATATTCAAGTAATTTTCTCTAGACTATTTTTTAAGACTAATTTGACTCACTACATCATAATGTATTATAGATGGATTACATAATTAAATGATTGAAACGAGGAGTCGCATCGAAAAGCATCGAACGGAGGATTTATCAAACAACATGAATATCTAAGAAACTAGAAATAAGCTTGAAAACATTTACTTGTGTATTTCTATGGCTCACTTACAGCATAAGTGAATGCAGGTTTAGGTAAATGGACACTCGGAACTTTTCACTAGAAATTGCAAGAATTATTTTTTCAATTTATGATCTCGATACATGTATGGAAGCTAGGCAACCTACTATCTCTTCCCATGCAACACGACCCATTCAAAGCTCAATAACATTGCATGTAGGGGTTAGGATAAAAATGTGAAAATAGATATGCCAAATGTCCGGCATGTGAAATTTGAAGAAATTTGTTTCTTTTCTTTTAGCCCCGGAAAAAGAATGAAAAGAATTTGATAACAAAGGAAATAATGTTAGGGAAATAAAGAAAATTAAAAATGTACCACTCCGAACAAGTGAGATGCTAAAGTTTTGATCCTTACTTTACATTACATTATGTATTTGGAATAATTAAAATTGACTCTTCGAAAAACTCATTGACTCTTTGAGAAATTCACTCTTAGATTATTTTAGGCCTCAAAATTATTTTCAAAAACCGTAGCCTTCGAATTTTACATTATTTTAAACTTTAAAATTATTCGCAACAATTGTAGCCTCCTACTATCAAGTTTGCAAAAATTCATCACAAATTCGTACAATAGTTTTAAATAGTAAGAAAAAGAATAGGGCATATGGCATTGAGTAAAACCCTCACAATAGGCCTTCTTTTATTGATATACTATTGGAACTTGATCCAATTTTTTTTGGATTGTACCATTTAAAGATGATCTTATTATTTTTTTTATATTTCGAGAGATAGAAGGAAAATAATTTTTTATAAGTTTTCAAAACAAGGTTCGAAAGAAATGGAAAAGGCCAACGTGCCAGGATCACCAAGCATATTCTAGTTAACAAAAAGACATCATATAAACATAGACATGCTCGACAACAAATTAAGAAATACTCATTGTAATAAATTGAAAATAAAAAGAAAACGCAATACTTCATTTTGATAAATTCAAGTCTTTGTACTTACAAATTGGGAAGTAGGCTAAACCTAAAATCTAGTACTAAAAATTAGAACATATATAGTCCTACGAAAACAAAAACAAAAAACACATAACCAAGCATTGTACCAAGAAATTTGTCCCATCTTCATGATCTTAAGCTCTCTATATCAAGATCATCCTTAAACGAATCTTCAATCTTCAGTAGGGAAAACTCCAATCCTCATATTTTGATTCTTTAGTGAGTGGCATTATAGGTTCGAAGCCGATAATTGGATACTCATTGAGACTTTGAATGATCTAGCTCATATCATCATAACCATCTAAGACAGACTTTTGATTGATCTCGTTGATTTAGGCTATGCTAACCAAGGTATTAGCTAATTTTCCCATGACCATACCTGGACTTAGATTTCGATCGTAGTGTTACTTTTTCATGTCACCAAAAATGCTTATTCGAATGTGCTCCATGAAAAGTAGACCGTGATACACTAGATATATAATTCTCTAGAAACTCCAAGAGATGATGCATGTCCTTTGCAATATATAATGGAATTGTATTTTCTTTTTCTTTTTTCAAACTAGATGGGGGATTCAACTTTTGGTGATAAAGAAGCCTTGGAGTGGAGAAAAGAAAAAAGAGAGCAAGATCATACCTTTCATTAATATGCAAAGAAAACTTGGAAATGCAACAATCAAAGGTTATTTCACAAATAAAAATATAGGGTTCAAACAAATACAAAATTAGCACAATATGCAAAAAGTATAGTCCTAAAATTTCTCAAGTTCATCAAAACCCTCTACTCTTATAAATTTATTTATTTAGATCGTTCGTTAACTATGCAGCTGACATGGCATGTTAAAAAATGTCAATAGTCAATCGAGCATGGACATGTGGAAATGTGGGCCCTAAATGTGAGAATATAAGTCCGAAACTACAAAATAATAAATTTAAAAAGATTTATAATATTAAACTAATGTTAAGTATAATAAAATGAAAAGCAAAAAACAAAAACTCCCTCATCCTCGTTACACTAACCAAATCCTAGCAGACCACTTTCTCTTCACCATAACCCGTCACCATCACGGATCTCGACCACTAGCCGTCATCACCACAACAACCTCGCAGCAAGTTTTGCCTCTTCTTACGAATCCCACACTAATCTTTAACCTCGCCTCTCGCCTAGGTTTTATGCGACAAGAAGAGTAACTATCCGAGATAAGGTAGGTGGTGAGCCACGAGAATTCACCACAATGAGGGGTACGACCTTGGTCCAATGCCACTCGGACGCGAAGCTATGGGCTTTCGAGAGCCCCGACATCGAGCATCACCTATCCCTTTTTTCGCAGATTTTTAGCTCCTCTAGCTGAATTGGTCCGATTTGGGAAGAATGCTTTCGAGAATAAGAACTCATACATTGGGAATTTCTTTTAAGAGCTTCATCTTTGACTCGGGAATAATGCTTTTGAGAAATTCTTGCTTGTGTTTGAAGAAGATATCTAGTCCAGGTGCTAGTGGAGCAATGAAAGCCGAGATTGTAATTTTGAGATTATCACCACCGATGACTCGCTTAAGCTTGATCGATCACTTGACAAGGCTGTAAATTTTGTAGGGTTGGGGACGATGGGTGGACAATGGCTATAGGGTTTTAGGAATTTGGGGGTGAGGGCAATGTGGTATTTTTTAATAGTTTATAAATATTAAGTATTAGTTTAATAATAAAAACGTTTTTAACTTTTTTTTTTGTTGGATGTTACTTGGAACCCATATAGACACGTGTCTATGCATGATTAGTTACTATTAGTTTTAAATTGTCACATAGGATAAAAATTTAACGACATTATAACGGAGGGTCCGAATTAACAAAATTGTAAGAGTAGAGGGTTTTAATTAAGCTCGAAAAATCATATAGGGTCTTAATCGAAAAAATAAAAACTATACAAGGACCAAATATGAGGTAAACCCAAAATAAAAACCGAACAAAGAACAATGCATAAATTGTGACAGAGGAGGAAGAGAGATATAGTAATTAATTTTGACATTTTACTTCAAAAATTAATGGGTTTTGATGGTGGGTTAATTTGAAACATAGAAGGAAAAGAGAGAGTAATTAATTTTTTTAATATTAAATATTAAATATTTTTTAATTCATTATTTTATTTTATTTTATTTTTTTCACACGGTAAATTAATATGACATAGCATGACATGTGGTAATTTTTTTTCATATGTCATTTTTTATTGGAAAATTAGTCGAAAAATAATCGAAGAGGCAACTTTAAGAAGAAGAAAAATAGAGGAACTTTTGATGAGATTAACCCTTTTAAAGTGTAGATGATCGAGTTCTAAAAATTTCAATAACTTAATAATTAAATAAGCGGATGCTTTAACAATCGTGGAAAATTAAGATTCGAGTGTTATAGATTTTGTTACATTAGCATTAAGGATTTCAATCAGCTTTTACCAAAGAGTTAGGGTATTTGATTTTTTTTTTAATTTGAATTTCGGGCTTTTTTTATTATTTTACTTTTACTTGAAAGAATACTTAATTTTATGTATCGTTCTTCTAATGATTACGTTTTTTTTTTGTGCATCTAATATCTTCCGAGATTAGCAAACCCTACATAAAGAATTAATTACATAAAAAAATTAAAAATCAAAATCAAAATAAAAATACTTTTTTTTGCATTTATTAAAATTTAAATTCATGTTATTTTAAAATATTATCCTCTTTTTATCGAAAACATGTATTAATTAATTATTTTTTACACACACACATAGATATATATGTGTGTGTGTGTGTGTGTGTAGGGATTTAGCAGTTTCTCACTAGTTATTATTTGAGTAAAATAGGAAAATAATTAATGTATGGAAATAACATATTTATGATACAGTATTTGGTTTAAATTTATTGAAACAAATAATCACTTTAAAGTTTTTATTTAATATTAATTAGGGATAATTATAAGAAAAACCTTATTAAAAAATCTTCTATCTAAACAACTCACAAATTTATTTTTAAATCTCCCAAACACTCAATAATATTTTTCTTACTAAAACACCCAATAATTAACACTTTTCTTACTAAAACACTCAATAATTATTGGGTGTTTTAGTAAGAAAAATATTATTTTAGGCTTGTGAGATTTACAAATATTATTTTGTGTTTAGGAGATTTTAAAATAAAATAGTGAATTTTTAGATAGAATTTTTTTTTTTTTTGGTAACTATCCCTAGTTTAAATGAAACTATTATATTTCAAGATATGTATTTCTATTATGGATGATCTCATTTATTTAATTAACGCACCAAAATATGTTACACATTCATCTTTTAATTTAATTTAATTGTTTGATAAAAAAATGTTGAGTTTTGATTAATTAAAAACTAGTATTACCAATGATGCTTTTTTTTCTCTATCAATATATTAGGATTTAAGAAATTACTAAGTTCAGAATTATATATATTCTTATTTTTCTTATTTGTATGATAACTTTTTGATTAAATTACAAAAAAATAACAAGAGTGTCATTCATCAATATTAATTAGTTAAATTGTATTTGTTGATATAGTTACTAGATAGTAAAATTAATCTCGCAATTGATGAAACAAATGGTTGATAGAAAAAAACTATAATATAAGAAATTTTTTAATATAATAAAAAAAGTAGTTGAATGTTAGTGTTTAAAAGTCAAAGAACCTCAAAAAACTTTTTTTTTTTTTCCTTTTGAATGCAATGAAAAAAGAAAACTTGACTTGATCATTAAAAAAATAATAATAAATATCAAACTTATTAAAAACTCGTGAAATGAGTTTATTGTTAGAAAAAATCTCTAAAAATTTTTTTATCTCAAAAATTCATCAATTTATTTTTTAAATTCTCAAACCTAAAAACAAAAAAAAATTATATTATCAAAAGATCTAATAATTAACTAGTGTTAAATTGAAGGTTAACTATTAGGTATTTTGATAAAAAAATATTATTTTGAATTTGAGAGATTTAAAACTAAACTCGATAAGTTGATATAAGAATTTTTTAGAGAGTTTTTCCGATAATTATCTCTATTAATTATCTCGCTCTCTATCGACTACAATGGTTAAAAACTAAAATTACCGTGAGATTTAAAGGCTTCTTCTCTTCCCGGTTTAGGGTCGGCTCTCTGTCTCCCCTCAAAGACACACCCTAATCAAACTCTCTTTCGAAACCCTAACTCTCTCGTTTCTTAATGGCACCAAAACGCCCCCTCCCGTTGAAGATCCACCCTCTCGCTTCTAGCTCGAAGAAGAAGAGGAAGAAACTTCCAGTGGTGAGGAGGAAGAGGTATTCGATGATGAACAAAATCAAACCCCTTCTCCTCCACCACAAGCCACAACCACCGGAACCCAACGATCAACCCCAAAAATTCCGAACTCTCGGAGGTGTCGAGGGTTGAGTTGGATATTGATATGGGGGAGGACGGAATGTAAGGTGTCAAAAAGGTTTCGGAGTTTTGTAACAAGTGTGAGTGTTAGAGGAATGGATGATTATGTTGTGAGGAGTGGATTGGATTTTGTGCATGGGAGTAAGAAGGCGGAGATGAAGGAGAAGTGGAAGAAGTTACGGGTGGTCGAATTGAAGCTCTTTTTGAAGCGGCAAGAATTGATAGAAGAACAAGCAAAGTTAATGTCGTCGACTTTTAAATCTTGAAGGTACATATAGGGGTTATATTCATATTTCTGTTTTTAAGGTTCAACTCTCATATTTCTCATTTAGCAGATATTCGTCATTTATTTCTCATTTTTGTAGTTATTTTGTGTTTGATTAGTGGATTTCATATAGTTTTTGGAATCAAATTCATAGGTGCCCTTAACATCCTTTCTTTATAAATAACTTGTGTCATCACTAGTTATGGGAAATTAATCTTCACCTGCGAAAGAACTTGCTTAAAAGTATGTTGTTTAAATTTATATATCAAGGAAACATTCTCTCGAAGTCAATATATCCTTGAAAATAAGTTTGCGAGATGATAGAAACTAATGGCTTGAGGGAAATCGGTGGATTACATTCGAATTCATAACTAGCCGGAGGGATTGGAGAAGCAATTGGGCTTTATTGATGATCGGTGATGTATTATCTATGATATATAATTCTCGGGTTTGCTTTGTTGTATTTATATATCAAGGAAACATTCTATCTTCTCTCTTTTACTTGCCGCAAGTTTTGCGAGCTATATGGAAAAAAAAAAAAGGCAAGAGGGCGTGGGGAAGCAGCGGCTCTAAGTAGAATTGAGAGTTCTTGAATAGTCTCAAAATAATTGAATGATATCGGAGGCCTAAGTTCAAGTTCTTGCATGTAAAAGTTGCTTGGGCACTTAATCAAGACTACCTATAAAATAATTTTTTATTTATTTAAAACAACCGTCCATATGAATAATGAAACTTTATTTTTCTTTATTCACCGCTTAAACTAGCCTTTTCATTGTCTTCTTCCGCTTAGAAATCATCAAAAATGATATTTCAATCTTTTTTTTAAAAAAAAACAACTACCCATGTGAATAATGAAACTTTACATTTCTTTTATTCACTCGCTTATACCATGTCCGGAACATACCTAGTTACAAGTAATGGAGGCTTAAACTAGCCTTTTCATTGTCTTCTTCCGCTTAGAAATCATCAAAAATGTGAAAAAAAGAAATTCCTATGTATTGCTTATACAAAGTACATGTTTTCAAGCTTACTTGTTGGATTTTCATGTTGTTTGACAAATCCTCACTGTTTTGATAATTTAATTATGCAAATCTATAATGCATCATGTTGCAGTCAATCAAATCAATCTTAAAAAAAAGTCTAGAGAAAACTACATTAACTACTTAAACACAATAAACGATGAATGAAAAATCTTAATCAAGCAAAGCATATTTTCTTTCGGAATCGACAGACATCCTTGTCCAAATTGGTAAGAACAAGAAAGGGGGAAACACGCGAAATCGTTGGGCTTTCAACAAAATGAGAATACAAAGGAAACTCTTTGGCACAATTTCTACAAGAGAATGGGATGTTGTCAATTCCGAAAGGAAATATGCTTGATTGGTTATGATGTTTTGTTCATTGTTTATTGTGTTCAAACGAGTTTTCTCTAGACTATGTTTTAAGACCGATTTGACTCATCGCATCATAATGTATTATGGATGGATTGCATAATTAAATGATTGAAACGAGGAGTCGCATCCAAAAGCATCGAACGGAGGATGTGTTAAACAACATGAATATCTAAGAAACTAGAAATAAGCTTGAAAACATTTACTTGTGTATTTCTATGGCTCCCTTACGAGCATAAGTGAATGCGGGTTTAGGTAAATGGACACTGGGAACTTTTCACTAGAAATTGCAAGAATTATTTGTTTAATTCATGATCTCGATACATGCATGGAAGCTAGGCAACCTACTGTCTCTTACCATGCAACACTAATATGATGACTCCATTACAAGCAGTGGCTACTCCTTGCCTCGCCCTCACACTTATACAACTCGTATGGCTTCGATATGTAATTTGCACTTTCCTGCTATGGTTGTACTTCGATCGTCGGTTTTGAACTTGGGAAGGGGTAGAGTTTAGATGGGGTTGGGTTCCAATGCAAAGATGTTTATCACTACATTATTTTTTTACTTTCTATGTGTTTATTCTTTTTAAAATACAAACTGTTTGAATTGACTTAGGTTTATTAGTTTTTAGAAAAACAATAACATAGATTTGCTTCTATTATCATTTCTTATACTTGAACTTTCCTTTCACTTTAATCTTTCTTTGTGAAATTATGTGGCTAGTACTCTTTATTTGTTTATTTATTTATTTTCATAATGTTCTATCTCTTTATTTTTATTTCAAATTTATCATTAACATGATTCTTTCTTTGGTCCTTAGTTAAAAAAATTGATCTCTTATATGTGTTTTTAATTTGGTCTTATCCTTCTCTATACATTGTCTTTTTACAAGGAGATATTGTTAGTATTGTTTTTGTAAGTGTTTTTTTTTTTTTTCTCTTTATGTTCCTTTTATATATATATATATATATATATATATATATATATATATATATATATAATTCATCTTGGAATTTGATAACCAAACCCATTAAATAAGTTTGGTTGGAAATGAAATAAATTATAAATTAGTCTTTTTAGTTTTGAAAAACGTATTGATTAATTCCATATATTTTAAAAATTAATTATCCATATTTTCTCTATTTTATACTTTTTATTTCATTTGTTTTGCTTTTTATTTTATAAAATATTGAAATAAAAAATTGATTATATAAAAAAATTGATAAAAAAACTATATTGTTTGAAATAAATAATAGTAAATTAAATAGATTAATATTGATTAAAAGATTAAATTTAAAACAAAAGAAACTAATAAACTAGATAGTTTCAAAAAAATAAAAGGATCGATTTATATTTTATTTGTCGAGCATGTGGTTCGAGTTAATCAAAAAAAAAAAAAAACAAAAACAAAAAAATGGTCCTACTATGGTCCTAATAAGTAAATCGAATAGACTTAATCTATATCCAAACCAGTTATTTATCAAAGGTTCAAATCTAACCAACTACTACCCAATGAACCAAACCGAACCAATTTTACCGGAGTTGGTACATGGTTTAAATTTATAAATTCAATCTTTATAAAGTTTCCAAACGAAATTGGAGAAGATAAACAAATACATTAATCAATATTTTGACTAGTTAAACGATAAATCAAACCAAGTAAAACTCATGAACCTAATTAGGGTGGCTTCGACATAACCAAATTTCGATTCGAGTTAGCAAACCACCAAACGAAATTTGGTTCGATTCGTAAATTGAGTTCCCCACTCCTAGTCAAAACCTAAACCAAGTACAAACCAACCGAAAAACGACCATGAAAGGAAATTTCCTAAAAAAAAAAATAAAACATTAACTCGCCTAACAGTGTTTGGCATCACTTAAGTTTTGTCTCAAAATCCATAAAAGCACTATTTTTTTTTTTAATCAGTTCTTCCTCTCTTTTAAACTCGCTAGAGACTAGAGGGAGGGGGTAAAATAACATTATGGGGTTAGAAATTGTGGAGCCAAACTCTTGCATTAGAGGGTGCTGTACTAGCAATTCAATCCCACTTCACCTCCCTCGTTCTTCTTACACCCTCCTCTCTACAATTGCCAAAGGTAAGTAAAAACCTCTTCAATTTTAGTAAAAGTTTGAATCTTTTTTAGTTTTTGCATCTGGATTTTTTTTCTTTTTGGTGATTGGTGTTCTCTTTTTGTGTGTGTAGGGGTTGAGAGTGTGGTTTATGCTATTTTGGATGGGAGAAAAGTTGTCGTTAAAAAACCAATCTTGTCTCGCTTCGAGGATATTGATAAATTTCATAAGGAGCTTCAGCTCGTATGATATCTTTCTCTTTTAACTTGTTTTTGTTAATGTGGACGTGTGGTTTGGAAGAATTTTAGATTTTAATGGGTTCGGTGAAATTCAAATTCCATTGCAATTTGTAGATGAAAAACGAGAATGGTTTTTGTTGCATTAACATTTTAGTATATGTTTAATTTTTTTCTTACCATTGGTTTTTGTTGAATAATGAAGCAAGCTAGATCATCCTGGAATAGCCTAGCTGGTTGCAGCTACATGCAAAGCCTCTAAATTATATGTTCTTTTTTGAATTCTATGAATCCGGTAATCTTGTTGGGAATTTACATGTGGAAGAATGGAATCCAAATATGGATCGAGTGCTCATGATCACGATCCAGTTGGTATGATTTGTTTTAGCTCAAAATCATTTCACTTCAAGATTAAATTTTGGAAAGGATGTTCCGAGATAGTGCTTGGATGTAAGTGGAGTTTTCACTAAAATGTATATTTGTATTGATTTGGTATATTAGAAGTTTTTCTAAGGACTTTGTAGGGTGATGTTACATTGTTTTTCGTTGTCACTTGTTTTCTTCTTCCAACAATATCTCGCATAAACACGAGATTGTCCATAGGGATGTGAAACCAGCAAATGTTCTTGTAATTTTCTTCCATAAGCTTTTTGTCTATCCATGGTTTGTCTTTGGTATTGGAAATTGTCTACGGATAATTTTGAGAAAGCTTTTTGTGATGCAATTGGATAAAAACCTTTGTCCATACTTAGCGGACTTTGGTTTGGCATAATACCAAAAGAATCTTAAAGGAGTTTCTCTTGAAAACTCGGAGATAATCGGGAAAGCCAACTCGGTGGTTTCCATAGAAAGCACATGCACTACACCAAAAAAAAGGTACAGGGGTGGAACGTCTAAGGATATCTAGAAAACCGTCTCAAGGTTTTATAATTTTTATCTTCCATATAACTTACGGAGGCGGGTGACAAAACCCCCCACCTCTTAGTAGCTACCCCACATTTTTTTCTTTTCTTTTTTATTTTGAGTTCCGAAAAGAGACCAAAGCAATTCGTTATCATGCCTCGCCGCTTCGACTTCTAGGTTTTTTCTTCTCCTTCTTTTCAATCACCGTCGCTCACAGGTGAATACACCGTCTTATTTAACCTCTATTCTTCTCCTTCTTCTTCATTTTTAGGGTCAAATTTCCATTTTACAGCTTTTAATCTCTTTTTTAGAAGTTATTGTTAAGCTCCTATCCGATTTGTTTTGGCAAGTTCCGCAGGTAAAAATAGTTCTTTTATCCCATTTTTTTCCGTGGTTTTGGCATCCGGGTTTTGTTTTGTTTTTTAATTAGAGTTAGATATTTGAAGGATTTGGATTTTGTTATGTTAATTGGATTGGATTATTAGATTGAGGATTGTTAAGAATACTTGAATTGGAAACTCTGTCGTGTTGAAATTCAAGTATAGACATTTTAGTTAGACACGAAGTTAAATTTTTGGAGGATCCTAATACCCAACCTTATCATCCAATGCCCGAATATTCTGTTTTGGTAAAATATTATAGTAATAAGGATCCCATGCTATCCTTTCGACTATTTGCCGAGTATCAAATATTGGTATCAACAAATTGAATTATACCTTTAATGATATAATTGGATTGATTTCGGGAGTTCAAGCCCGGTTATACGAGCACCATTACCCCATTTCCAAATTGGGTTTCTAATGAACTTCAAGTAATTTTGTGTACTCATTACCGATATCCAATAGATGGATGTGTTAATATCTAGTTTAGTTAGGCTTGTAATGAAAGAAGCCGATCCACTAATGCTCGCATGGGTGGTATGTCTCTATCTAATTTCATCACTTTGTAATGAAATTGAAGCTATTTTTCATTTATGATTGATTGACTTATGAGTCATAAATAACCTATGCAAGTTAGCTCTCTTATAGCTTAATCTTCTCTAATAGATATCGCTTCTCTACCTTAGCTTCACTTAAACGAAGCTTAAGGTAATTGCTAGCATATTCTTCATTTGATTTGTTTGTCTTAGCAAGTGTAATTCTCTCGCAACCTCTCGGCCTCTAGTTTTGTCTCATTGGCCTTGAGTTGGAACATGTCGCCTCTCGCCCGCTTAAGCCTCATAATTCTCTCTAGCTCTTCAATCCGTAGCTTCTTTTTTACCAGCCTAGCTTTAGTTCCGCCACTTCTCCGGGCTTCTCCTCCGGCTTATAGTCACATGCCTCAAGAGCCATGCGTGCTTTTTTAAACATTCTTATCTTCTTAAGGTCTCCCGCACCACTTCGACGAATTCGGTTGCATGCCTCCTGCAGCGCTATCGCCCTCCCACCTTCCTCATTTTCCAGTGCTCATGGGAAATTCCACCTCAAGCTCTTCAAAGAAGGGTACGTAAGAAAAGAATAAGAAGTTTAATTTCATGTAGCTAATTTCTACTCGAATTTCATATAACTCAAAAACATCCCCGGAACTTCAATGTTTTGGAAATGCAAAAACCTCGTCGTAACTCATTTGTAAAGTTGCCATCATTTGTAATAGATTCCTAGTGTAATTTATATCCGGAATTTTTGACTTTCTTCTTGTGTGCCATTGTGGACTACGATTATGCCGATATTATTCTTTGGCTTTTTGTTTTTTTCTCTACTAGGTCCGTATAGATGCGAGCATGCAAAATGCAGCATTTGCTTAAATATATGGCATGATGTTGTTATTGTTGCTCCTTGCCTTCATAACTTCGGTTTGTGATTTATTTTATTGCTTCATTTCGTAACAAAATTATACTTTCAACTTGTCGATTTGTAACTACTTGTCTTGTGCAACTCAAGCAATTGATGCTTTTCGAATGGTTGAGGAGATCATAGGAAAGACATGTAAGTTGCTTCCGTCCTCGGTGTAGAGTAGTAGTATAGTTTGTGGTAGAAACCACTTTCCGCATAGTATAGAGGAGGTAATACCTTAAGTTTGTTTCAATTCCATGGTGAACATATGACATATGTATCTCAAGACATTTTATGTGCCTTTGTGGATTGAGACACATATTTTCCTTTTGTTTGTAGTTGGTAGATTAATTTATTTGTTTTAGGTCGCCTTAGCATCATATTTTTCATTATTTGAAGTATAAAAAGCTTTAGTTACCGATTTTCTCTCACATTTATTAAAATATCTCGCTATATGTACTTTAATGTTAGTTTCTTTGCTTTATGTTATTGCTAATGCCGCAATATTACTTCATTTATAATGTTGCCATTCTACTTATGTCCGTAATTCGGATGATAGTTATGGTTACTCGATAAAATTTCATCAATCGAAAGAATGCCAATAACATAGATAATATAAAGATTGAATCTAAGTTGAATCATTATCGCTTATGGGATGCGTTTTCTTATGTCGTAAGTTTAAAAACACACTTCACTTTCATTCTCTTTTTAATTTTGCACATTCCTATATGATCATTTAAAGTTTATTGATCGAGTCTTGCAATTTTTAGCCAATCCGTTAAAGGCTTATCCTTTCATGTATTTGTGTGCACTCGGATCTCCATTTCATGCTTTTTTTCCCGATTCAATTTTGAGTGTTTAAAATTTCAAGGGCATGCCTTTTCTATTTCATAGCATGCTCACGATTTATGGATATTACTTTTTAACCGTAATAGTCACTTAAGGTGCTGATTTTTCTTTAGGATGTATTGCAAGTTGATTCTTCACTTAAGCGGTCGGATGAAGAAATAACTCGTTGGATTCCTATGCATCAATAAAATCAAATCTTGCTAGTAATTTTATCTTCCGAAAAGCCAAGATACTTGATACAAGTATATGAGATGTTGATGCCTATGATGGAATTACGAGATAAGATATATGTGATGTGTCACATTTAGGAATGACAAATGTGACGTTTAGTTACATCCTTGCTTCTAGATAATCCGTCCTAAAAATGATAAAGAAACTTTGCCAAAGATTACCGATTAGTTGAGATATTGGATGCTTCATAATATTTGTTCAAGTGCTCGGAGTGCACCTTAGAAAGGAGTCAACTTACAAAAACTCTCTTATCACGGAAAATTGACTCAATCATCCTTCTAAGTGGAGTCATGCCGGTTTCGGGAGCTTGTATATTTATTACCCAAAAACTCTCGTGCGGAGAGATATCCTAATCATAATTGATGCCTACTTTGTTGAATCAAACTCGGGTATCATATACTGCTAATTAAATATTTAACATGTTTTCTAATCTTAAAATATTTTTTTATGAGTTTTTATATGTATTTATATTATTGTTTCTTTTTTCACTTTGAAATTGTGCTTTTGATAGGTTCGCGATGATGGTAATGGTCAAAATGCTTCTTCTCCTAATCGTTCATCACAATCAAGTCATCTCGTCAAAATGAAGCATTTTATATAAAAACATGAGAGTTGTTTTTTTTTTTTTTTTCAATATTAGTCGTTTATTTTAAAAGATATTAGGAATTTTTTTTATGTATTTTGAACAAGGGTTTAATCCTTTAGTTTTTTTTCTTCGTGGATGTTTGAAAACTTTTTATGTATTTAGAATTTAATAATTACAACTTTAAGAATAGTGTCAACTATATAATTTTTCTTTTATTTGCATTTAACATGATGTAACTTTTTTTTTAATTTATTTTTTTGGATAAAAAATGAAGTAATTAATTGAATTTGAAGGCCTCTATAAATTCTAAATGAATTAATTTATTTGTTTTTTAAATCTATAGTTTGAGGTAGTTTAAAATGACTATATTTTTTAACTTTTGGGCAATTGTAACCGCCTCTATAAATTCTACAGCTTGGGGCGGTCTAAGCCGTTTCTATATTTTTAAAATTTGAGGCGCTTATAACCGTCCCAAACATTTCAAAAGAGGAGGAATGTAGATGTAATTTTAAACCGCCTCAAATTACACCCCAAACATCTCTAAAAGAGGCATTGTAGAGGTGGTTGCAACCACCTCTACAAATTCTTTGAGGCGGTTGCAACCGCTTCAAGAAATCGCTTCGAATTCCTCAACGGTTGGTAAAATCGCCTCTACACTCTAGAGACAATGGCATTGTAGGCGATCTTTAAAACCGCTCGTATAGGACAAAAAAACCACCCGAAATGCCTTTTTTTGGTGTAGTGATGGTTGGCACACTCATTTATATGGCTCCGTAAATATTGAGGAAGGAGATACACGGAAAAATTAGATGTCTATATTTTTGGAATATCCATAAAGTAAGGCTTTGGGACATGTCTCTAACTTGCAAAGCTTCTGTATACTGAACCAAGAGAAGAACTTACATGCATGTTTTTACTTTAGAAGTTAAATTGTAATTGGGTAGTTCAAATGTAGGCTTCTCATTATTGGAAGCCTACATCACTCTTTAAATACTAAGGGACATTGAATAGGAGTAATTGAATATGATTCAATTGAATAATTTTAACCTGGACCAAGCAATGGAAAGACAAATCCTATTGTGGTGTCAATATTTAAACACAGTAACTTATTTATTTAGTTGCTTTATCAGCTAGGTAACTGTTTCTTGGATAAGAAGCGATACAATATGATGTGCTATTAATTTCACCACTGAATACTTATAGAAGTATCCATGCAGAAAATTTGGCCCAAAGAAAAGGACCTATATAGTCTTATAATGGGTTTAGGCTTAGTTAGCTGAGAGTATTAAGAGCTGGATGAATCAGTTTAGGTGGAGTTTGATTAGTTTATGTTGTTATACATGCTTAGATTGAAATTCTTATCTATTTATCGCATAAGGTTTATATTCCTCCTCTCTCATAAGGTTTTGTTTATTTATTTATGATGTTTGATAAAGTACGCATGTGCAGTCATATCTGAAACGACACATGAACAAGATCATAAGTGTTCTACTTATGTGATTGGGTTGAGGGAGTTTCTAGAATTTGAAAATGCAAAGTTATGTTAGTTAGATTCTTGTGGACATGAAATTATGTCTGGCATATTCTGCTTTCCTCACTTAACACTGGTTTCGTAATCATAAACACTGGCAGGCCCATACTGTACTGGAGATGAACTATTCTGAGCAGCAACTCACAGCAGCCGTGGTGTCTGATAAATTACGACCTGCTCTTACTGGTCCTGGTTCAGGTGCTTCGGCAAGCATAATTTCATTAATGCAGAAGTGTTGGGATGATAATCCTCAAAATAGGTCTTCTTTTATTGATATACTATTGGAACTTGATCCAATATTTATCAGATTGTATCATTTACAGATGATCTTTTTTTAGATATATATTTTGAGAGATAGAAGGCAAATAATTTTTGATAAGTTTTCAAAACAAGGTTAAAAAGAAATGGAAAAGGCCAATGTGCCAGGATCACCAACATATTCTAATTAATAAGAAGACATCATATAAACATAGACATGCCCGACAATAAATTAAGAAAAACTCACTGTAATAAATTGAAAATAAAAAGAAAATGCAATACTTCATTTTGATAAATTCGAGTGTTTGTACTTGCAAATTGGGAAGACAAAAACCTAAAATCTAGTACTAAAAATTAGAACATATATAGTCCTATGAAAACAAAAACAAAAAACACATAACCAAGCATTGTACCAAGACATTTGTCCCGTCTTTGTGATCTTAAACTCCCCATATCAAGATCATCCTTAAACGAATCTTCAATCTTCAGTAGGGAAAACTCTAATCCTTATATTCTGATTCTTCAGTGAGTGGCATTATAGGTTTGAAGCTGATGATTGGATACTCATTGAGACTTTAAATGATCTAGCTCATATCATCATAACCATAAAAGACAGCTTTTGATTGATCTAGTTGATTTAGGCTTTGCTAACCAAGGTATTGGCTGATTTTCCCATGACCATATTGGACGTAGATTTCGACTGTAGTGTTACTTTTTTTGATCATCGAAACTGCTTATCCGAACTGTGCTCCATGAAAAGCAGACCATGGCACGCTAGATATATAATTCCCTAGAAACTCCAAGAGATGATTCATGTCCTTTGCCATATATATTGGAATTATATTTTTTTCTTTTTCAAACTGGATGGGGGATTCAACTTCTAGTTATAAAGAAGCCTTGGAGTGGAGAAAAGAAAAAAAGAGAGCAAGATCATACCTACCATTAATATGCAAAGAAGACTTGGAAATGCAACAATCAAAGGTTATTTCACAAATAAAAATATGGGGTTCAAACAAATACAAAATTAGCACAAAATATAAGTAGTACAGTCCTAAAACCCTTTAAAATTGATCTAACCGAAACTATCCGAACATAGCATACATGACTCTAAAGCGAGATCATATAGTACAACAACAAATGAAAAATTGTTGAAGTATTCATGATGTATAACATCATTACAAATTGTAATGTACAAATTTTGTAGAGTCAAAGTAAATTAATCCTAACCGTTACTAATTGCCATATACGGAGTAAACAATCTTCGTAGAAGTGACCGGGGATCATCTCTACCACGGTATTTTTAAGGGAGTTCTTCGGATTTCATTTGCTTGCAACAACATCTTAGGAAATGTCTCCGACCAATAGTTGATGAGATAGTTGGCACCTTCAAATCTTCAAAACTAGGAAACAATGGATCGAAGCTAAGCGTTCGGTCAAGCCAATGCCCCGGAGGAAGGAAGTGGTTGACGGTTGAGAGTTGAGGGCCGCTCGAGGACTAAGGAGTAAGAAGAAAGTGGGTAAGTGAAGGGGAGATGTGGGCATATGGCTGATGGTTAAGAGATTGCAATTTAGGGGAGACAAGTTTTTGATGCAACTTAATTTCTAGAAGAAGAAGAAGAGAGAGAGAAATTTTAGAAGAAAAACACAGAGAGTTACAAAAATGATTCAAGATATCCTATCTCTCTCTAAAATCCGTTTATATAATTCCTCTCACCAATCACCTAACAAGCTCCTAACGGACTTGCAACGAGTTACTAACTAACCAATAACTAATTTATGACCTCTCTTATCATGTGGCCTTATTAGTTAAGTAGACTATCGATTTGTCATCAAGCCATTTTAGTGCCATCCTATCGTTCCTCCAGACTCACCTTTGCCACTCCATCTCATCCCTTTTAGCATTGTTGTTTGAATTCACATTTCGCTCTCTACTAGCTTGTAGATTGCCCGAGGAATCTTGCCTTGTATTAATACTTCCCAGTTGAAAAACCTTGTCCTCAAGGTTAAAGTTTGAATATTTGGCCTACAAATATTTTTTTTGAAAGCTCACTCAAGCCAAAACCTCTAGGATCAAAGCTAATATAGAAGGCACACTAACTTTCAAATTTGGCATTGCATGCGGACATGAGTTAATTACGGGTTTGTGAGCATTGGAGTAATAAGCTACAAGTGTATATCTCTCATAAGCTCGGTCTTTGGGCTGACAAGTAGTAACCAAGACAATGAAAACTTTATGGTATCCCAATAGGTAGATAAAATGTGACCCTTTTTGGTTTTCCACATAAAACACCACAACTTTAAACACTCTCAAATTTGATAATTTTGATGACTTTTAATTCTCCAAGATTTATTTTAATTCTCTTAGATTTATTCTTCTAGTGGCATATCCTTGACTCGATTCTTGATGAATCTTAATTCCATTGACATTTTCGGTTCCACCATTATGAACACCATTATCTTGGTCGGTAACCCCCTCGTCAACCATTAGACCTTTAAACCCTTTCACAATCTTTTTCAATTCAACAATATTTCTACGATGTCGTTCAAATACATGATTGCATTTATCCACAAACTCAAAAATTACCTTAAACAGGTGAGCAATTGATTCCTCCATTTTCTTTAGTTCATATCTTGCTTTCGCCATGATGAATCTGTTTGTTTTTTGTTACACGGATGCGATGAAGCTCGCTTTGATTCCACTTGATGCAACTCAATTTCCAAAAGAAGAAGAAAGAGAGAAATTTCAAAAGAAGATTAGAGAGAGTTGTTACAAAAATGATTTAAGATATCCTATCTCTCTCCGAAATCTCTGTTTATATACTTCCTCTCACTAATCAGCCTAACAAACTCCTAACCAACTTGTAACAATTACTAACTAACCACTAACTAACTTATGACCTCCCTTATCATGTGGCCTCGTTAGTTAAGTAGACTGTCGATCCGTCATCAAGCCATTCTAATGCCAACTCCGTCATTCCTCCGACTCACCTTTGCCACTCCAGCTCATCCCTTTCGAATTGTTGTTTGAATTCATGTTTGCCTCTCTACTAACTTGTAGGTTACCCGAGGAATCTTGCTTTGTATCTTTTTTTTTCAATTTGAGGGAGGTTTAGCCATTTTAGGGATTGCACATTTACGGATTTAAGGCGGTGGGCACTAGCAGTGAGGTAGGAGAAAGAAGGTGGGTAACGGGGTAAGTGAACCGAAGAATGAAGAGGGGGATGATTGGATGATTGTGCATTTGTGATTTGGAATTAGAGGAGGTTTAGGTTTAGATGTTTTAAGAATTCGGAGTTAGTGTGATGCCCCGAGGGAAAAGAGATGAGTAAGTAGGGATGGAAATTTGCTCGTCCCGAAGGAGCCCCGCCTCATATTTATTTTGAACGAGAGATGGTATTTGCCCGACCACCCCATTTTCCCCGTTGCATCCTTAAAATTATAATTATACTCTATATAAAATCTATGACTACCGACTCTTAGCGTTTATTTTCTATATAAACTATTATTTTTTTACTATAGTTTGAAATTTGATAGTTGAATGGAACTAGATGAGACAAAAAAAAAAAAAAAATTAAATGGGGCACAAGTGCCCGTCCCCTTTGAGGTGGGGATGTTATGACAAATTTTACTCCGATAGGGAGATGGGGCAAAATTTTGAGAGGCCATCCCCATCCCCTTCCCATCCCATTGCTTTTCCTATGAGTGATTAGTAACAAAACCTATGTGTGTTGGCTTATATATATATATATATATATATATATATATATATATATATATATATATATATAATTTTGGTTATTCAATTTAACCATTTTTTTTTTAAAAAAAAACTATACCCGAAATAGAAAACTAAAGATATTTTGGTTCCTTTTTTTTTAATTTCTAAAAAAATAAACCACATCAAAATTGATATTCGAGTGTAGTTTGGTTCACTTATTCAATTTTTATCGAATAGTAAACACCCCTAAGAACCTCTAGTAGAATTCCAAAGTTGTAGAAGAATGTAAGACCTTGGGATCCTTTGTTTCTCGCACTTATTTGATGTTCGAGTCACTCATTTTTTCTCTCGTACATAATAAAATGGAAGGCTTCTTTCAAAAACTTTTTTCTAAACTAGAAGCACCCAAGAAACAAATGAAAGTAAACAAGTAAAAACTATTTGATTGTTGATACTTGAGAAAAGAAGAGAAATTTAAAGAAATAGAAGAAATGATAAGTGGTGACCATAAATGAACAACTAATTAAATGATTGTTGATTTTTTCTTTTCCTCTAAATGGGAAATACTTGCTTAGATTTGCCTCTTTTAATGTCAATATTTTGAGAAAAGAATGCCATATTAAGAAAATTATGGAAATTAACATTTACTTTTGTTACAAGACAATTGAAAATATTAAAAATATTTAGTTAGTTGTTGTTTAAAGGGAAAAGAACAACCAAAAGTGCCCTATATGCTTTAAGATTTGTTGTTTTGAAGCATGGATGATTGAATTTTAAAAACTTCAGTAACTCAATGATTAAAAAGGCAGATGTCTTAGCAATTGTGGAAAATCAAGATTTAGTGTCATATATTTTTTTTACATTAGTATTATGGATTTCAATTAGCTTTTACCAAACGGTTAGGGCTTTTGATTTATATTTTTTTTCATTTGAAAGAATGTTTAATTTTGTGTTGCTCTTTTAATGATTTATTTATTTTTTTTTTTAAGGTGCATCTAATATCTTTTGAGATTGGCTAACACTATAAAAAGAAATAATTACATACAAAAAATAAAAATAAAAATAAAAAAGTATTTTTTTATGTATTAAAATTTAAGTTCATGTTATTTTAAAATATTTTCTTTTTTTGGTTGAAAACATGTATTAATTTATCATATATATATAAATTTAAGTTCATGTTATTTAAAAATATTGCCTTTTTTAAAAAAAAACATGTATTAATTTATCATCTTATTTATATAGGTCCAAGGATTTAAAGGTTTCTCTCTTGTTATTATTTGAGTAAGATAGAAAGATAATTAATGTATGGAAAAAAATTTATGATACAATAATGTATTAAAACAAAAAATCACTTTAAAGCTTTTATTTACTATTAATTATCTATTCTTTCTTAACAACATTCGGATGATTAGAAACTAAAATCATCGGGAGAAATTCAACAATAAACCTACAATCAACGTCTTGTCTTTCTTTCAAACTTGTTTAGGACCGACTCTTTGTCTTCTCTTAAATTCAACAAATTTATGATTATGTAACCTTTGGCGTTGATGAACATAAGCGAGGTCTCAATCAAAAGCACCAAAAAAAGATTTAATTGTGAAAGAGGAGGGAGAGAAAGTAATTAATTGGAAACTCAAAAAAGGAAGCAACAAAAATGGAAATAAAAACAGAGTTTACCCCACATTTGGTCCTTGTACAGCTTCAATTTTTTTTATTGAGACCTTCTATGATTTCTCGGCTTGATTGAAACCCTCTACTCTTATAAATTTATTGATTCGGACCCTCCATTAATTGTGTAGGCGACGTGGCATGTTAAAAATGTCGATAGTCAATCGTGCATGGACATGTCGAAATGTGGGCCGTAAATATGAGAATATAAGTTTGAAACTACAAAATAATAAATTTAAAAAGATTTATAATATTAAAATAATCTTAAGTATATTTAAAATGAAAAGAAAAAAACAAAAATTCCCTCATCTTACACCAACCAAATCTTAGCGACCAGTTCCTCTTCACCATAACCTATCACCATCACGGATCGTTGACCACTAGCTACCCATCACCACCACAACCCGCAACAAGTTTTGCCTCTTCTTACTAATCCCACACCAATCCTTAACCTCGCCTCTCAATCTAGGTTTTGTGCAGCAAGAAGAGTAACTATCTCATATAAGGCGAGTGGTGAGCCACCCGAATTCACCACGATGAGAGGTACGACCTTGGTCCAATGCCATTCGAAGCGTAAGCTATGGGCTTTCGGGAGCCCCGACGATAGAGCATCACCTATCCCTTTTTTTAGAGATTTTTAGCTCCTTTAACCGAACCGGTTCGATCCGGGAAGAATGCTTTCAAGAACAAGAACTCATGCACCGGGAATTCCTTTTAAGAGCTTCATCTTTGATCCGGGAAGAATGCTTTTGAGAAATTCTCGCTTGTGTTTGAAGAAGATATCTAGTCCAAGTTTGAGTAGAGCAATGACAACTAAGATTGTAATTTTGAGATTATCACCATCGATGACTTGCTTCGACTCGATCAATCACTTGACAAGGTCGTAAATTTTATAGGGTTGGGGACGATGGGAGGACGAGTGGCTATAGGGTTTTAGGAATTTAGGGGTTTGGATTTCTAGCAAGAGAGAAAGGAATAATGAGGTAAGGGCAATGTAGTATTTTTTAATAGTTTATAAATATTAAGTATTATTTTAACAATAAAAATGTTTTTAACTTTTTTTTTTTTTCCTGGAGATGTTGTTACTTGGAACCCACATCGACATGTGTCTATGCATGATTGATTACTATTAGTTTTAACTTGCCATATAGGATAAAAATTTAACAAGCATTATAACGGAGGAAAATTGTAAGAGTAGAAGGTTTCAATTAAGCTAAAAAATCGTATAGGGTCTCAATCAAAAAAATTGAAACTATATAAGGACCAAATATGAGGTAAACCTAAAATAAAAATCAAACAAAGAACAATGCATAAATTGTGACAGAGGAGAGAGAGATAGAGTAATTAATTTTGACATTTTACTTCAAAAATCAGTGGGTTTTGATGGTGGGTTAATTTGAAACATAGAAGGAAGAGAGAGAGTAATTAATTTTTTCTTAATATTAAAAATTATATATTTTTTAACTCATTATTTTATTTTATTTTTCACACGGTAAATTAATATGACATAGCATGACATGCGGTAATTTTTTTTTCATATGTCATTTTTTATTGGAAAATTAGTCAAAAAATAATCAAAGAGGCAACTTTAAGAAAATAAAAAAAGTAGAGGAACGTTTGATGAGATTAACCCTTTTAAAATGTGGATGACCGAGTTCTAAATATTTCAATAACTTAATAATAAAATAAGCGGATGCTTTAACAATCGTTGAAAATTAAGATTCAAGTGTTATAGATTTTGTTACATTAGTATTAAGGATTTCAATTAGCTTTTACCAAAGAGTTAGGGTTTTTGATTTTTTTTTTTTTAATTTGAATTTGAGGCTTTTTTTATAATTTTACTTTTACTTGAAAGAATACTTAATTTTACGTGTCGTTCTTCTAATGTTTTTTTTTTTTTTTTGCATCTAATATCTTTCGAGATTAGCAAACCCTACATAAAGAATTAATTACATAAAAAAATTAAAAATCTAAATAAAAATAAAAATACTTTTTTTTCATTTATTAAAATTTAAATTCATGTTATTTTAAAATATTATCCTCTTTTTATCAAAAACATGTATTAATTAATTATTTTTTAGACACACACACACACACACACACACACATATATATATATATATATGTCTAGGGATTTAGAGGTTTCTCACTAGTTATTATTTGAGTAAAATAGGAAAATAATTAATGTATGGAAACAACATATTTATGATACATTATTTGGTTTAAATTTATTGAAACAAATAATCACTTTAAATTTTTTATTTAATATTAATTAGGGATAATTATCAGAAAAACCTTATTAAAAAATATTCTATCTAAACAACTCACAAATTTATTTTTAAATCTCCCAAACCCAAAATAATATTTTTTTGCTAAAATAGCTAATAATTAACACTAGTGTTAATTATTGGTTGTTTTGGTAAGAAAAATATTATTTTAGACATGTGAGATTTACAAATATTATTTTGTGTTTAGGAGATTTTTAAATTTTATGTTTAGGAGATTTTAAAATAAAATAGTGAATTTTTTAGATAGAAGATATATATATATATATATATATATATATATATATATATATATATATATATATATATATATATATATATATTTGGTAACTATCCCTAGTTTAAATGAAACCATTATATTTCAAGATATGTATTTCTATTATGGATGATCATATTTTATTTAATTAACGCACCAAAATATGTTACACATTCATCTTTTAATTTAATTTAATTGTTTGATACAAAAATGTTGAGTTTTGATTAATTAAAAACTAGTATTACCAATAATGTTTTTTTTTCTCTATCAATATATTAGGATTTAGGAAATCACTAATGTTCATAATCATACATATTCTTATTTTTCTTATTTGTATGATAACATTTTGATTAAATTACAAAAGAATAACAAGAGTCTCATTCATCAATATTAATTAGTTAAATTGCATTGGTTGATATAATTACTAGATAGTAAAATTAATCTCGTAGTTGATGAAACAAATGGTTGATAAAAAAAACTTTAATATATGGAATTTTTTAATATAATAAAACAAAATAGTCGATCGTTAGTGTTTAAAAGCCAAAGAACCACAAAAAACTTTTTTTTCCCCTTTTGAATGCAATAAAAAAAAAAAACTTGACTTGATCATTAAAAAAATAATAAATATCAAACTCATTAAAAACTATGAAATGAGTTTATTATTAGAAAAAATCTCTAAAAAATTTTCTATCTAAAAAATCCATCAATTTATTCTTTAAATTCTCAAACCTAAAAAAAAAAAAATCATATTACCAAAAGACCCAATAATTAACTAGTGTTAAGTTGGTTAATTATTGGGTATTTTGGTAACAAAGATATTATTTTGGGTTCGAGAGATTTAAAAATAGATTAATGGATTACATAGATATAAGATTTTTTTAGAGAGTTTTTATGATAATTATCCCTATTAATTATATGCTCTCTACCGACTACATTCGAATGGTTAAAAACTAAAATTAATTTGTTTTGATGGTTAGTTAATTTGAAACAGAGAAGGAAGGGAGAGAGTAATTAATTTGTTTTTTTTTTAATATTAAAAATTATATATTTTTCAGCTCATTTTTTTTATTTTTTTTCACATGGTAAATTAATATGACATAGCATGATATGTGGTAATTTTTTATCGGATGTTATTTTTTATTGAAACATTAGTCGAAAAATAATTGAAGAGGCAACTTTAAGAAAATAAAAAAGATAGATGAACGTTTGATGTGATTAACCCTTTTGAAGTGTGGATGATTGAGCTCTAAAAATTTTAATAATTTAATAATTAATGCTATATTTTGTTACATTAATATTAAGGATTTCAATTAGCTTTTACCAAAGAGTTAGGGTTTTTAATTTTTAATTTTAATTTGAATTTGGGTTTTTTTAATTATTTTACTTTTACTTGAAAGAATACTTAATTTTACATGTTGTTCTTCTAATGGTTATATGTTTTTTTTATTTTTTTTATTGTGCATCTGATATCTTTTGAGATTAACAAACCCTACATAAAGAATTAATTACATAAAGAAAAATTAAAAATGAAAATGAAAATAAAAATACTTTTTTTGAATTTATTAAAATTTAAATTCATGTTATTTTAAAATATTATCCTCTTTTTATTGAAAACATGTATTAATTAATTATTTTTTTACACACCACTATATATATGTATGTGTGTGTAGGGATTTAAAGGTTTCTCACTAGTTATTATTTGAGTAAAATAGGAAAATAATTAATGTGTGGAAACAACATATTTATGATACAGTATTTGGCTTAAATTTATTGAAACAAATAATCATTTTAAAGTTTTTATTTAATATTTAATTATCTGCTCCCTACTGACTACATTCGAATGGTTAAAAACTAGAATTACCGTGAGATTTAAAGGCTTCTTGTCTTCCTTGTTTAGGGCCGGCTCTCTGTCTCCCCTCAAAGACACACCCTAATCAAACTCTCTATCGAAGCCCTAACTCTCTGTTTCTTAATGGCACCAAAACGCCCCCTCCCGTTGAAGATCCACCCTCTACTTCTAGCTCTGAAGAAGAAGAGGAAGAAACTTCCAGTGGTGAGGAGGAAGAGGTATCTGATGATGAACAAAATCAAACCCCTTCTCCTCCACCACAAACCACAACCACTGGAATCCAACAGTCAACCCCAAATAATTCCGAACCCTCAGAGGTGTTGAGGGCTGATTTGGATATTTATATGGGGGAGGACAGAATGGAAGGTGTCAAAAAGGTTTCGGAGTTTTGTAACAGTGTGAGTGTTAGAGGAATGGATGATTATGTTGTGAGGAGGGGATTGGATTTTGTGCATGGAAGGAAGAAGGCGGAGATGAAGGAGAAGTGGAAGAAGTTACGGGTGGCTGAATTGAAGCTCTTTTTGAAGCGGCAAGAATTGATAGAAGAACAAGCAAAGTTAATGCTGTCAGCTTTTAAATCTTGAAGGTACATGTAGGGGTTATATTCATATTTCTGTTTTTAAGGTTCAACTCTCATTCAGTAATGTTATGCTTTATTTCTCATTTAGCAGATATTCTGTCATTTATTTCTTATTTTTGTAGCTATTTTGTGTTTGATTAGTGGATTTCATATAGTTTTTGGAATCAAATTCATAGGTGCCCTTAACAGCCTTTCTTTACAAATAACTTGTGTCATCACTAGTTATGGGAAATTAATCTTCACTGCAGAAAGAACTTGCTTAAAAGTATGTTGTTTAAATTTATATATCAAGGAAACATTCTCTCGAAGTCAATATATCCTTGAAAATAAGTTTGGCAGATGATAGAAACTAATGGCTTGAGGGAAATCGGTGGATTACATTCGAATTCATAACTAGCCAGAGGGATTGGAGAAGAAATTGGGCTTTATTGATGACTGGTGATGTATTATCTATGATATATAATTCTCAGGTTTGCTTTGTTGTATTTATATATCAAGGAAAAATTCTATCTTCTCTCGTCTACTTGCTGCAAGTTTTGCGAGCTATATGGAAAAAAAAAGGCAAGAGGGCGTGGGGAAGCAGCAGCTCTAGGTAGAATTGAGAGCCTGCTTTATCAGTAAAGAAGTAAATGCATTTCTTGAGATTTCTTGAATAGTCTCAAAATAATTGAGATTGTTCTGATGGAAAGATAAAGTATAGAGAAAATCCCACTGCATCTCTATTGTTCATTCCCCTCTATGCATGTCCTTTTGCAGGTAAGAACAATAAAGGGGGGAAACATGCAGAAATCTTTGGGCTTTCGACAAAATGAGAATACACAGGAAACTCTTTGGCACAATTTTTAGAAGAGAATGGGATGCTGTCAATTCTGAAAGAAAATATGCTTGATTGGTTATGATGTTTTGTTCACTGTTTATTGTGTTCAAGTAGTTTGCTCTAGACTATTTTTTCCATTACAAGCAGTGGCTACTCCTTGTACAACCGTATGGCTTCCGATATGTAATTTGCACTTTGCTGCTATGGTTGTACTTCAATTATCAGTTTTTGAACTTGGGAAGGGGTAGAGTTTAGATGGGGTTGGGTTCCAATGCAAAGATGTTTATCACCAAGTCTGGAATAAAGAAAGTTTTTATTACTACTACTACTACTATTATTATTATGCTAATCAATTGATACAAAATGACATTTAGCTGCATTTAATAAACAGTCGATATTGTATATGTGTTGTCAACTCAAGCGTTTGTATATATATACAAATATGATTAAGGAGGTAACTCATAAAAGCCACATCTATATCATGAAGCATCGATATATACATATTCTCACATAAAGCATAGCTGCCAGAGTGGTGTGTTTATTGTTCTATACCGTACCGTCAGCACCAAGGCACACACGGTTTTAGCATATTATGGCATCAAATTCACATAAAACTTCCCTTCAACGTTCTTGATCGCTTCAACCTTGAAATTCTCCTCTTTGATTCCCCTTCTCAACTTCAGAAGCAGATTGAATTTGGTGTAATCTTCAATGACCTGCATCACCAAACCATGGAAAAAAATCAGTCAGAGAACTTCCACATTTGCCTACCAAAGCGTGCACAGATGGGAAAGATCAATCCAAGTAGGGACAATGAAGGCTAAATTTGCGAGTCACAACATAGTAAAATGCCAACCTTGGCTTTCGCCACAAGGATCTCTAAGAGTTCATAAGGGTTCAGTGAGTTGGACCTCTTCTGAATGGACTTAACAGCATGATTTGCTGCATCCTGGACCTCAAGATCGTTTGTTGGCACCATTTGCCATCCCAATCCATGACCATCTGATTTGCATAATGTGCCTGATTAATCACTATTTTGCAACTAAACTAACTACTAATCCATAACACCCTTCTGAGCAAAAAAAAAAAAAAAAAAAAAAAAAAAAAAAAAAAAAGACTACATTTCGCTAAGATTGGACACTAAAATTGGCCAATTTAAAAAGAAAAGATAACATCATACCAAATAATCAAAGCATAACAAGAAAACTTCACATACCAATTCTATTCTCATTACAACCATCAACAGAAAAAAGTAAAAACACAATCAATATATACATAAACAAGATCCATTACCTCCGAGGTCAGAGGAAATACCCCCTTCAACATGCTTGAATTCCTGCAACTTCTTGAAGTTCGTCCATGGCTTCACCCAGACTTTAACTTCATACATCTTCTTATTACCGGCATCAATTGCCTCCAGAGTAAGGTGGTACAGCTTACCAGCAACCACCTGCTCTTTTGCCTTTAACACCCTCACAAACTCAAGAAGAGCATTCTGTAGACAATAGCCAAGTTAAATACTAAAAAAGCTAGGACCTTGCCGGAAAAGATATCAAATTGACAAACATACAATAAACAGTAAGGTAAGTGAAGTACCACTGTTATTTTCTGAACTCTTTTAATGATCAAATTGAACCCATTTAGGACACATAAGAAAGGACTCAAGAAAACAGCTTAAGCGCAAGGGATTCACAGAAAATTTGTCCAAATAAAAGAGTGAGCACTTGAGAATAAACATTTATGCACATATATATGTCATATATTATCCCCATGACTATAAAGTAAACATTTTTATTCAAATAATTAGAAATTATTTTTGTCATGAGTCAAATATCCATCATTCTGATCTGTCAACAAATTCAATAAAAAGAAAAATTAATCATGAACTAAAAACCATTTATAAATGTAAAAAAGAAAAAGAAAAAGAAAAGATACATCAAACAACAAGATAAAGACTGAATTAACATATAAATCACCCAAAAAAAGGAAGAAAACAAAACTATAGAAAAATTTAAATCACAACCCATATCTAATCTAAACAAAAATTTAAGACTATATAAATTTCTCTATGATCTCCCTCGAATCATTAATATATCTTACCACCTCAAAAAAAAGGCAGGAAAAAAAAAGAATTCAAGGAATTGCAATAAAGAAATATAAAAGATCATGAAAAAAAAAAAAAACCTCTTTCTTGTTATGTTCTTGAACAGCAAAACGAGCGAGGCTATCGATCTCGCCACTATTTTGAGAACCCTTACAATCATGAACATCACCAAGCTTCATCTTCAAGAAGTTGTCTTGTCTACAAAGACCCAGTTCAGTATAACACCCACAAAGCAAAACCAGCACACTCAAGACTATCAAACAGGATTTATTCATCGTCGTCTTTGTCAACCAAAAGAGATTTATTCGATTCTCTGTGTTCGTTTCTTCTCTGCTAAAGAACAAAATTTTGGAGATCTTTAGGTAACTTGTGGTGGTTGATTTTGAAAGTTAGTTGGTCACTTCCTTCGCTCTTAAGGATTGGATTTAATGAGCCGAGCATAAAAGTGAAGATTTGGAATGAGTCCGAGATGAATTCCACCACCCCAAATATGGGCTTAAAGTCCAAGCCTAGATATAGAAAGGGAAGTCATATTTAAACCCGGCCCAACGAAGGATAGCTTGTCAAAATTGAGCGAGAAGATGTATTATTTTTATGAGAAAATTTAAAATAGTTTTACTTATATTTAGAAAAGTTACTACATTATATCTGAATTCAAAAAAATAATAAGAATGTTTTCATCTCAATATATATATATATATATTTTTTAATTATTTTTAGAGATTCATTACCCGATCTCTCTAATTATATAATAATCTAGCCTTAAAATATTTGTTGTAAAACATGTATTATTTGCTAGTGAATTGTGGGTTCAAGTCTTCAACACTACATTATATTTTTCTAAGGAGATATTGTTAGTATTATTTTTATAAGAATTTTTTTCTGTTTCTTTATATATATATATGATAATATAAAAAGATTGATAAAAAAGATATTTTTTGAAATAAATAATATCAAATTAAATACTATTAATATTAATTAAAAAACTAAATAATTAATTTTTAAAACAAAAGAAATTAATCAACTAGATCGTTTCTAAAAAAATAAAAGGATTAATTTATATTTTATTTGTCAAACATGTGGTTCGAGTTAATTAAAAAAAAAAACAAAAACAAAAAATTAATCTTAATCTATATCAAACCAGTTGTTGACCAAAGGTCCAAATCGAACAAACTACTACCCAATCAACCAAATTGAACCAATTTTACCGGAGTTGGTACATGGTTTAAAATTATAAATTCATTCTTTATAAAGTTTCCAAACGAAAGTAGGAAAAGATAAACAAGTACATTAACCAACATTTTAACCAGTTAACTAATAAATCAAACCAGTAAAACTTACGAACCGGATTAGGGTGGCTCTGACTTGACCCAATTTCAGTCTAGGTTTGCAAACCGCTGAACGAAATTTGGTTCGGTTCAGAAATTGGGTTCTCCACCCCTAGTCAAAACCCGAACCAGTACAAACTAACAGAAAAACAGCCATGAAAGGAAATTTCCTCAAAAAAAAAAAAAAAAAAAACTGCGTAACTGGTTTGGCATCACTTCAGTGTTGTCTCAAAATCCATAAAAGCACTATTTTTTTTTTTTTATCAGTTCTTCCTCTCTTCTAAACTGCCTAGAGAATAGAGGGAGGGGGTAAAATAACATTATGGGGTTAGAAATTGTAGAGCCAAACTCCTGCATTAGAGGGTGCTGTACTAGCAATTCAATCCCACTTTACCTCCCTCGTTCTTCTTACACCCTCCTCTCTCCAATTGCCAAAGGTAAGTAAAAAACTCTTCAATTTTAGTAAAAGTTTGAGTCTTTTTTAGTTTTTGCATCTGGATTTTTTTATTCTTTTTCGTGATTGGTGTTTTATTTTTGTGTGTGCAGGGGCTGAGAGTGTGGTTTACGAAGCTATTTTGGATGGGAGAAAAGTTGCTGTTAAAAAACCAATCTTGTCTACTTCTGAGGATATTGATAAATTTCACAAGGAGCTTCAACTCTTATGGTATCTTTTTCTTTTAACTTGTTTTTTTTAATGGGAACATGTGGTTTGCAAGAATTTTAGATTTTAATGGGTTCTGGTGAAATTCAAATTCCATTGCAATTTGTAGATGAAATAGAGAATGGGTTTTGTTGCATTAACATTTTAGTATATGTTTAATTTTTTTCTTACCATTTGTTTTTGTTGAATAATGAAGCAAGCTAGATCATCCTGGAATAGCCAAGCTGGTTGCAGCTCATGCAAAGCCTCCAAATTATATGTTCTTTTTGAATTCTATGAATCTGGTAATCTTGCTGGGAAATTACATGTGGAAGAATGGAATCCAAATATGGATCAGGTGCTCATGATCACAGTCCAGTTGGGTATGACTTGTTTTAACTCAAAATCTTTTCACTTCAAGATTAAATTTTGGAATGGATGTTCTGTGGTAGTGCTGGATGCAAGAGGAGTTTTCACTAAAATGTATATTTGTATTGATTTGGTAAATTAGAAGTTTTTCTAAGGACTTTGTAGGGTGATGTTACATTGTTTTTCCTTGTCACTGTTTTCTTCTTCCAGCAAAGGCTTTGCAATATCTGCATAACCATGAGATTGTCCATAGGGATGTGAAACCAGCAAACGTTCTTGTAATTTTCTTCCATAAGCTTCTAGTCCATCCATGGTTTGTTTTTGGTATTGGAAATTGTCTACACAGAATTTTGAGAAAGCTTTTTGTGATGCAGCTTGATAAAAACCTTTGTCCATACTTAGCGGACTTTGGTTTGGCAGAATACCAGAAGAATCTTAAAGGAGTTTCTTTTGAAAACTGGAGATCATCAGGAAAGCCAACCGGTGGTTTCCATAAAAAGAATATGGTTGGCACACTCATTTATATGGCTCCAGAAATATTGAGGAAGGAGATACACACAGAAAAATCAGATGTCTATAGTTTTGGAATATCCATGAAGTAAGGCTTTGAGACATGTCTCTAACTTGGAAAGCTTCTGTATACTGAACCAAGAGAAGAACGTACATGCATGTTTTTACTTTAGAAGTTAAATTATAATTGGGTGGTTCGAATGTAAGCTTCTCATTATTGGAAGCCTACATCACTTTTTAAATACTCAGGGACATTGAATAGGAGTAATTGAATATGATTCAGTTGAATAATTTTAACCTGGACCAAGCAATGGAAAGACAAATCCTCTTGTGATCTCAATATTTACACACAGTAACTTATTTATTTAGTTGCTTTATCAGCTAGGTAACTGTTGCTGGGATAAGAAGCGATACAATATGCTTTGTGATTGATTTCACCACTGAATAGTTATAGAAGTATCCATCCAGAAAATTTGGCCCAAACAGTAGAATTGAAAAAGAAAAGGACCTATGTAGTCTTATAATGGGTTTAGGCTCAGTTAGTTGAGAGTATTAAGAGCTGGATGTATCAGTTTAGGTGGAACTTGATTAGTTTATGCTGTTATACATGATTAGGCTGAAATTCTTACCTATTTATGGCATAAGGTTTATGTTCCTTCTATCTCATATAACCAGGCACTCTTTTTATTCATATGGTTTCCTCCCCTATGAAAATGAAAATTAACTGCTATTCTATTGCAGTGAGCTTCTTACCGGTGTTGTCCCATATACCGATCTTCGCGCAGAAGCTCAGGTCAGTCTTTCTTTTGTTTGGCTTGTTATTTGTATTTTTTTTTAAAATTTCCTGAACTGTAGTAATCTGTTTTGAGTTTGTCTTGTGTTCTGATGCAATCAATTTTTTGCTATTATTGGTGTTCTGTAATAGAAAACAATTGGCAACCAGAATTAATTTTAGCCTCCTAGCATCTAATTGTATGTGTTTGCTGAAAAAAGTTATCAAACCGTTTATTAAACACAGGCACACACAAAGTGTCACATCTTTTGTTTTGTTTATTTATTTATGATGTTTGATAAAGTATGCATGTGCAGTCATATCTGAAAAGACACATGAACAATATCATAACTGTTCTACTTGTGTGATGAGGCTGAGCGAGTTTCTTGAATTTGAAAATGCAAAGTTTTGTTAGATTTTTGTGGACATATGAAATTATGTCTGGCATACTCTGCTTTCCTCACTTAACATTGGTTTGGTAATCATAAACACTGGCAGGCCCACACTGTACTGGAGATGAACTATTCTGAGCAGCAACTCACAGCAGCCGTGGTGTCTGATAAATTACGACCTGCTCTTGCTGGTCCTGGTTCAGGTGCTTCGGCAAGCATAATTTCATTAATGCAGAGGTGTTGGGATGACAACCCTCAAAATAGGCCTTCTTTTGCTGATATACTGTTGGAACTTGATCCAATTTTGGAGAGCAGAAAGAAATCAATTGAAAAAGATTTGGTCCTTGACAAATATTCTATTGCACATGGAGATCAACTAGCAGATAGTGCCAACAATCTTAGAACATACCAGGAGATTACTAATTGGTCCACTCAGGGAGAAGTTCTATCAAAGAGATCTGCAGTAGATTCCAGTTTGAGAATTTGGCTTGATTCTTCAAATGTTGGTCTGGCTTATCATCCAATACTTTCCTGGGGATCCTTTGCCACATGCGGTAAAAGGGAGACTATGGAGGATACACACTTCCTTTTGCCTCACCTGTGCAACGAAAAGGATATTCATGCTTTTGGTATCTTTGATGGTCATAGAGGTATGATGCTCACTTTCAATAGAAGTAATATATTTGGGCTGAATTTGATGAAGAATTGATTTGAATTACTTCTAGAGCTCAGTGGACAATTAATTACCATATTTCTAATATATCTAGTGGATTAGAATCATTCTTCCACAGTCTGATCCCACTACTTCTCGTAGTGTTCCCCCTTTTTGAATTGGAGTAGTACTTTCGTTGAATACTAATGTAATACATGTTTACTGGTGCATCTTCAGGTGCAGCAGCTGCTGAGTTTTCCGCTCAAGCAATACCGGGGTTTCTGCAAAGTATAGGTTCTGCTAGCAGGTAGCTACTTTTGGATGTTTTCCCCTTTCAACAATTATACCTATGATAAGCCCACCCTTCAAGTAATTAAATCCTTTACATCAATGCAGCCCCGACACCGCATTAATTGAAGCATTTGTGAGTACAGATGTTGCATTCAGAAATGAACTGGATGCTCATTGTAAATCCAGGAAAGTTGTTCAGAAAGACTGGCATCCTGGCTGCACTGCTATTGTTGCTTTAATAGTAACAAACAAGCTTTTTGTTGCAAATGCTGGTGATTGCAAGACAATTTTGTGTCGAGCTGGCAAAGCCTTTCCTCTAAGTAAGGTCAGCTGTACTTATTTACACACTGTTTTCAGTTCTGTTGTTTCTTAGGAGTTTTTATTTTTCTGAAGTTGGTTGACTTTGAAAATTCAGGATCATGTTGCAAGCTGCATTGAGGAGAGGGAGCGTGTGCTTAGTGCCGGGGGCCAAGTTAAATGGCAAGTTGATACTTGGAGGGTTGGAAATGCTGCACTCCAGGCAAGTAGCGTTTTTTCTTCTAAGCAGGTCCTTTATATCTATGCATCATTGTCAATTTCCCACGTTTAATTGAAGGCTCAGTAGGGATCCTTGTATCCAATTACAAACTAGAATTTAGAGAAGAAGTCATTTAAATGGAAAAATATCCCTTTTATATCTCAGCATAGATATGATTTAAACCCACTATTTCACTGGAAGAAACATTTTAAACCCAAATGTATCTGAAACAGATCTTGATTGCATGTGTCAATGGATCCCCAGCGATAACATAAAAAAATATTATAGTGGGATATCCATTATACATCTAATGCGTATCAAGTGAACACTTTTCTTGGATCTGTGCCCAGTAATTGCTTCTGATTTCTGATACTGGCCTTCAGACTGACATATATATTGGATCTTCTCAAGATATATTCAGGCTTTCTATTTATATTCATGGTTCAGTAAATCTTTTGTTTCCTAGTCTGTCTATCTTTCTTAGTTGGGGAAGTTTTACAAACAGTGACTGACAAAAGTTTTTTAACCATTCTTCATTTCTTCTTGCACCTACCTCTCTCCAATGAAATGGTTTAGTTAACTAATTTCTTTTAACAGGTCACTCGATCCATCGGTGATGATGATCTGAAGCCTGCTGTAACTGCAGAACCTGAGATAATAGAAACTGTACTGTCAGCAGAAGATGAATTCCTGGTAATGACCACTGCTTTGTCTAGGTCTTGTTATTGCAAACATTTCCTTGTGCGCTGAATTCCTTATTCCTTCAGTTTGCCTTCTTGAGAGGAAGAATGTGGGTTTATAAGAACATGTCAGTGTTTGAAAATTGATAGGCTGCATTGTTAGAATTGCTTCCGATTGTTTCTGAAGTAGATGCCTTTTATATGCTTTTCTTTTATACATTAAATTACACTCTGTCGTTGTATTGCTCAAAATGAGATTGATGCAAAAAGAATTTGATATGCAATGATCCATTGTTAATTGTTATCATTGCCAAAATGATTACAAATGAACACATTTTTTGATGTTCTATTGGATGTAAATGAAAGCAATGCATTTAATTTGCAGGTGATGGCCAGCGATGGACTTTGGGATGTTATGAGCAGTGCAGATGTCATAAGAATAATCAAGGACACTGTCAAAGAACCTGGTATGTGCTCCAAGAGATTGGCAACAGAAGCTGCAGAACGAGGCAGCAAAGACAATATTACAGTCATTGTCGTCTTCCTGCGCCCAGTATCGACAGCTGAGAGAATTTATTAGGGAAAGTGATAATTGTCAGGACCACAAATGGATGGTGTTGAGACTTAAACAAGATAATGCAAGCGTTCACTCATTCTTCGCTCCTTCATGTAGTTTATTTGTTTGTTTGCTTGATAATAAGTTAGCCTATTAATTTATTTTTGTGAAGATTGGTAATTGTAATTGCAAGTGTTGATCATTGATTGCAATTTTTCTTGTAAGCTGCATATTTTTACTAGAATGGTATTTATTTATTTATTTTTTATAAACCACGGTTTAAGATGTGGTATTTTGAGTGTATGAAAGGGGCCATAATGCCCAGTAACAATAGAGAAAAATGGATGAAAAAGATCACTTATTGTTGCTCTCTTTACCCTGATATTCCGAAGAAAATTGCAGGGCTGTGATCTGATGTTTTAAATTAGTGAGTTTTTCTTGTATTCAATGACTTTTTAGGGAGAAAAATGGCCAGCCAACGCTTCCTCTTGTTGAAATCTCATGTACACAGGTTTTAGGCTCTGTCCTGATCTATTTTAAAACCAACTGATGAGGTTCAAATTTTGATACATATGTTTATCAGATTGTACCATTTGAAGATGATCTCATTTTTTTTTATATTTCGAGAGATATAAGGCAAATAATTTTTGGTAAGTTTTCAAAACAAGGTTCACCAGGAGCACCAGCATATTCTAATTAACAAGAAGACATCATACAAACATAAACATGCCTGACACCAAATTAAGAAAAACTCACTGTAATAAATTGAAAATAAAAAGAAAACGCAATACTTCATTTTGATAAATTCGAGTGTTTGTACTTACAAATTGGGAAGTAGGCTAAACCTAAAATCTAGTACTAAATATTAGAACATATATAGTCCTACGAAGACAAATACAAAAAACACACAACCAAGCATTGCACCAAGACATTTGTTCCGTCCTATATCAAGATCTTCCTTAAACGAATCTTCAATCTTCAGTAGGGACAACTCCAATCCGCATCTTCTGATTCTTCAGTGAGTGGCATCATATATTCGAAGCTGATGATTGGATACTCGTTGAGACTTTGAATGATCTAGCTCATATCATCATAACCATCTAAGACAGCTTCTGATTGATCTAGTGGCTCAATATCATCATTCTCAACAGAAATTATTTCTAACACATGATCATTATTGAAAATTGCGAGCAACATATATCTGTTGATTTTCATCTCCACTTGCAAGGCAGGTCCAATGTTGATGAATGATATCTCATTATCGAAAGAATCTTCAGTAGCGCAACCTCCATCACCCTCTAATGAAGCAGTAGCCTCCTCAAGCCACATCTCCTGATTTTGGATAATCTGCTGCGGTTCTTTAGCTTGTGACCTTATGATCTTATAGGTTCTGCGTTGATTACTGGATAAATGGTGACGCTTTGAATAATCTGGATTATACGTACCACCATCTTCAGCAACTTCAAAAGCTAATTCTGAATTCATAAACTTACGTTTTCTTGTACAAAAGTTAAACCTCCATTGAATTTCTTGTACAAATAATAGAGCAGCAGCAAGTTGGAGAAAGCTGATCTAATTTAATATATATATATATATATATATTTTAATGGTTGAAAAATGGGGAGTGCTACATTATATATAGGCACGTAATTAATTATTATAATCCCATGATTTATTGTGGAATTTAGTACGTTAGTTTGAGTTGATTTAGGCTACGCTAACCAGGGTATTGGCTGATTTTCCCATGACCATACTGGACGTAGATTTCGACTGTAGTGTTACTTTTTCCTGTCACCGAAAATGCTTTCTTTCAACAGCATCAGTTTTAACAACGTGCACCATCTTTGCTGCATCTGCAATGCTTATCCGAACTGTGCTCCATGAAAAGCAGAACGTGACGCGCTAGATATATAATTCCCTAGAAACTCCAAGAGATGATGCATAGTATCCAGACATGTCCTTTGCAATATATGTTGAAATTGTATTTTCTTTTTCTTTTTCAAACTGGATGGGGGATTCAACTTCTGGTGATCAAGAAGCCTTGGAGCGGAGAAAAGAAAAAAGGTGAGCAAGATTAAGTTTTTGAACTTGCTATCATACCTCTCATTAATATGCAAAGAAAACTTGGAAAGGCAACAATCAAAGGTTATTTCACAAATAAAAACATGGGGTTCAAAAAAAATACAAAAGTAGCACAACATGCAAGAAGTACAGTCCTAAAACCCTTTAAAATTGATCTAACCGAAACCACCTGAACATAGCATGCAGGACTCTAAAGCAGATCATACAGTACAGCAGCAAATGAAAGATAAATTGTTGAAGTATTCATGATGTATAACATCATTACAAATTGTAGCGTACAACTTCTATAGAGTCAAAGTAAGTAAATCCTGACTGTTACTAATTGCCATCTACAGAGTAAACAATCTTCATAGAAGTGATCAGGGATCATCTCTACCACAGTATTTTTAAGGGAGTTCTCCGGATTTCATTTGCTTGCAACAACATCTTAGGAAATGTCTCTGACCAATAGTTGGTGGGATAGTTGGCACCTTCAAAATCTTCAAAACTAGAGAACAATGGATCAGAAGCCAAGCATTCAGTCAGGCCAGTCCCCTTTACGTTCCGGAACACAATCACTGGAATTATTCCATTAGAACAAGCACCTTCAACACTGACCTTATTATGCCCTACTGCGCCAATGGGGATGAAATTTAAGTGCTCTGGCTCCACTTGCAAGGCAGGTTTGGCATTGATGTTTGCTAGTTCAATTTCAAAAGTATGTTCAGAAAGGCAAACTCCACTCTCGTTTTCAATAATCTCCGGTTCTTGAGTGTGCAAACAGAGAGGTTCGTAGTTGCTGAACCGCTTTCGCCCTCTTTTGTTCTCATTCCCCTCAACCAACCTTAATTTCTCATTGACATTCCTATGTCCAGCTGTACTACTCTTTTCTTTAACCACCATAGCCTCATCATGAAATGATGCAAAACTTGAACCCGGCTGGGAAACTAAGATCAACCCACCTTGCGAAATTGCAGTTTTAACAGTTTCAAAATCATCTAATTTTGCAGAGATACTTACTTGGCAAGGAACCAACATATTGCTACTAGTTCTTGATCCAGGCACCATAACTTTAACATTAATCATTTTATTTTCAACCAAAGGAGATAAAACAGTAGCAACTGATCTATCAAGATAACCCAGTTCAAGATAATCAGCATTCAAGACCTTAATAGCAGAACTTCGATCATCAAGCTTTCTTGGCTCAAATACAAGTAGAACTGATTCACGGTAATTAAAGAATACTATACCATATCTGCGACTCACTATAATATTGGCCATAACAAAACCAACAATAGAGGTTTCTTGGAGTAGGGTTTGTTGAAAAGAAGAATAATGCCAATCATCAAACGAAGAAGAACAAGAAGAAGAACCTTGCCAATCACCAACATTGTGAAGGCTTGTTAGGGCTTCCTGAAATTCTTCTTCCATTAGAGAAAATGAAGGAAAGATCGAGCAGTTCTTTTCTTGCTTCTTGTTTCTTTCTTTAGTCTGTGAATGGAGGGATAGAGAGAGAGAGGGAGAGAGGAGAAGAGAGGTTTTTTTTTTGGTGTGTTTGAGAATCTAAGTATGAGGTTATATAGTATGTGCATGCAGGTAGCGCCGTTGTTGACAGTTATTTATTTATTCTTAATGATGAAATCAATGTGTGTCATGAATGTTCCAATCTAAGTATGAGGTCTCTTTTGCCATAGATATGGGTATCAGGATGTGGTTTTGGAAACACATCAAGCACCTTATTGGATAAACTTGCTGAAGATATTATCTCTACATGCAAGGGCTCTAAATTTTTCCTATTTGTGGACGTACTCTCCTAGAAATACAAACCAGTTATCCCACTCTTTATGTTGAATGGCGAAGATATGTGCCATTGAATTTGGTGGACGATCCTGAGGTTATATTTCCTCTCTTCTTGCTTCTGATGTAAACCTTTTGAATGATCCTATTCTCTGTTTCGCGTGGTGGAAGAAGTACTCTTCGCATTTCATCTTGTCGAAATCTCACATTTTCATGTCTTAATTAAGCTTTTCCCTGATCTAATCTAAACCAACTCTAGTAATTTCATTTCTCCGGATCCACCGAATCCCGAAGACTCCTCCACTCCGGCCTAGTGAACATTTTATTAGATTTATAGTTTTCACTTTATTTAAAATTATTTGCAACACTAGACGTTGTGTTTAATGGTGCTTCTCCTATGTAGGATAACATCTTTCGATGAAAACATATTTTTCACGGCTAATGATCTTGCTTGAACTCCAAAGTGTGGTTGAATCCTATCAGAATCAGTTTTAATTAGTTGTGATGCAGGAGCATAAATACAGCCTCAATTTCTACAATTCATTTATCCTAGGAGTCTTAGTTGATGTGGTTTCAATAAAATTTTGCTGGAAACTATTATGCTTCTTAGGGAATTGTTTATCTTTTAAATTCTCATCATGGAAACATGGCATAGCTTTAACTATTAGGAAGTGCAATGGCTATCTTTTATGGTATTTATATATGAAATCACAATGAAAGATCATCACTTCCAATTCAACAGAAAACTTTTGTCTAGCAAGAATCCTTGCTTGGAGTTGATTGATTCCTCCTAAACCAATCAAACGAGTGTCTTGGCCACGTCGAATGGCATCTGCTATCCCGGGTTGAGTGGCATCTTAGGACTACCTTTCTTTCATCTTAATCCCTTTGTCCTCTGTAATTTTCCCATCCTTTTCTGGCTCCTAAACCCAGCCTGCATCAAATTGGTATAAGAGCATTGGAACGAAGTTATTCCTAGTGTGCTGCATCAGATTCCAATGTGACTTTTTTTTTTATTTAACTATATTGAGTGGCAGGTCTCTACGAAACTTCCTCCAGAAAGCCCTGTTTGTCTACTTTCTAGAAAGAAATGGTGTTCGATTTTGAATTTTCTCCAAGGAGATATCTGTAATTGACTGAGGGAAGGTCAAACTGTCAGCTACTGCAAAAATTTCATTCTATTCTTTCAAAACATTTAAGATGGTGCGTGGAAGAAGAAGAAACATTGAGGAAGTCGAATTCCCGACTAGAATGGCTGGATTATGCCACTCTAATGAGGCTCTACAATAAAATGTGGCTGATCTTCTTCAAAGATTTCGGAGATCTCCAACAAAAAGTGATAGAATTGCAAGGAGTGAAGTTGGAAGAAGTGAGGTTGATTCTTCTAGTTTAGCAGTGAACTCAAAACCCATAGTCAGTGATCGTTGGGTTATGGATGAATTAGTACGAACACTTAAAGGAATAGACATAAGCATATAAGTAACTGCACCAGATTTTGAGGGAAGGCCTAACACGGATGAATACTGCGATTGGATTGCTTCCTTAGAAGCTTTCTTTAAATGGAAAAAATCTTACTGATGCAAGAAAGGTGCAGTATTTGGGAACAAAGTTGAAGGGCTATGCTTTAATTTGGTGGGAAAATTATCAAAGAAGCCAGGATAGGAGAGGTGTTCTAAGAATCAATACATGGGTTGAGATGGAAATTGAAGCTAGTTGAAAAATTTCTCCCTCTGGATTATCATAAACACTTTACTAAAAGTTTCATCAATTGCACCAACATAATGACCAATCTATGGCTGATTATACTGATCAATTTTATAAGCTAACGAGTCAAATTAGCTTGAATGAAAATGATGATCAGCTTGTGGCTATATACATATGTGGGCTGAAATTTAATCTAAAGTCAGATTTGATGTTGCATTCAATTCATTCTCTGGAAGAGGCTTACCAACTGGCACTCAAAGCTGAAGAAAATAATAGGTGGGGTTCTTTCAAGAAAGGAAAAGGCTCTAAGATTGGAAAAAAGAAGGCAGTTCGCAAGCTAAGAAGAGCACAACACTTTGACCATCCAAACTCACGTTTTGGGGCAAGAAATAGAGAACAAGGAAGAGCTACTACTTCTTTGAACACTAAGTGTTTTTCGATGTGGTGAAATTGGCCATCGTTCTTATGAATGTTCAAAAAAGAAGGAAAAACTAAACCTTACGGTTAAGGAGCAAGGGGAGAAAGAAAAAGAGCCCATCTTTAATGATTATGAAGATGATGTCAAAGAGAAAAATTATGAACCAAATTTTGATGTTGAAAGTCTTGTTATTCAACGTGTTATGACTACTACTTGTCATAAGGAAAGAAGTGTGTTTCGATGATTGACTCAAGTAGTGTGAAGAACATGATCTCAAAATTTATGGTGGACAAATTGAAATTGAATTGTGTTCGCCACCCTATACCATATAAAGTATCTTGGTTCAAGAAGGGAAGAGAGGTCATGGTGAATTGGAGGTGTAAAGTCAAGTTTTCTATGAGGAAGTATGAATATGAAATTCACTTTGGCGTCCTATCTATGGATGCATGTCATTTTCTCTTTGGTAGACCGTAGTAATTTGATTGAAATGCTCATCATGATGCAAGGAAGAATAATTATTCTCTAGTTAAGGGTATAACAAAGTTTGTTTTACAACCTTTAAAGGAAGTTTCTAGCGAGTGTTCGATCCGAAAGTTCCATTCATTAGATCTTATACAAGGAATTAGAGTAATCCAACGAGGAAAAGGCTATATATGCTCTAGTTATTAAGGGGGGTTGCTATAATGATAGAAAAGAAGTCCATAGTGAAGTTAAAAGCTTGCTGGACAAATTTGAAGGCCTAGCTCTTGAGGAAGTTAGTTTGGTTTTTATTTGTGACATACGACACCGGATCGACCTCATTCCAAGTGTCATACTTCCTAACTTATGTCATCATAGAATGCCACCTAAAAAACATGCTGAATTACAAAGACAAGTTAAAGCTTTATTGTTTACGAGGCTGATTAGAGAGTCACTTAGTCCTTGTGATATGCTTGCTCTTTTAATTACCTAAAAAAAGATAAGAACTTAGAGGATGTATATGTATAGAAGGGCCATAAACAAAATCATAGTGAAGTATAGGTTCTCAATACCTCGACGTGATCATATGTTTTATATGGTCATTGGAACGAAGTTATTCTCTAAGATTGATCTTAGGAGTGTCTACCACCAAAATCGTGCTAGGCTTGGTGATGAATGGAAAACGACCTTTAAGACAAAGGAAGGGCTATATGAGTGGCTTGTTATACCATTTGGTTTTTCAAATGCTCCCAACACTTTTGTGAAACTAATGATGTATGTTTTATAGGAGTTTATGAGAAAATATAAGGTTGTCTACTTTGATGACATATTAGTGTATAGCGAAGACAAAGATCAACACCTAGAGCATCTAGCTAATGTGTTCATAGTACTCCACAACAACCAATTGTATGTTAATCTTAGTAAGTGTAGTTTTCTTACTAATAATATTATCTTTCTAAGCTATGTTGTGAGTGCAGAAGGCTTGCAAATGAATGAAGAAAAGGTGAAGGCTATTCTTGATTACCCAACTCCAAAAAGCTTCACCGATATACAAAGTTTTGATGATCCGGCTTTATTCTATAGATGATTCATCAAAAATTTTAATACTCTTGTATCTCCAATGATGGATGTGTTAAAAAATAAAGAGTTTAGATGGACTATTGTGGCGGATGAAAGTTTTCGCATTTGAAGTCAAAACTAATGACATCATATGTAAAAGCCTTGATTGATTGTTTGAAACCTTTCAAGTTAAATGTGATGCTTATAATATGGGGATATGTGCTATTCTCATGCAACAATGTAAGAGAATTGCTTACTTGAGTGAGAAATTCAATGATGTCAAGAAGAAATATTCAACTTACAACAAATAACTATATGTCATAGTTCAAGCTTTACGACATTAAGAATGTTGTCTTATTAGGGTGGAATTTATCTTATACTCGGACCATGAAGCTCTACAATTTCTCAAAGCTCGGAGGAAGCTAAAATTTTTCCATGCTAATTAGGTTGCTTATTTGGAGAAATTCAATTTATTGCTCGACTACAAAATGGGCTCATCGAACAAAGTTGCTCGTTGTTTTAAGTCGTAAGTTCAACTTGTTGAAAATACTTTCATATGAAATTACTAGTTTTAATTTGATGCTCGATTGATATACAGTTGAATCTTTTTTTTCCCTAAGGTCTTACAAGAGTTAAAAGATAAGAATAATAGAGATTACATGCTTATAAATAATTATCTCTTTAAGGGAAATCAACTTTGCCTACCATAAGGATCATTACAACTATTTTTCATTGAAGAATTGCATAATGGTGGTCTTGAAGGCCATTTAGGGAGAGACAAAACCAAACCTCTTTTTAAGGAGAGATAATTTTGGTAATCTTAAAGAGATGTTTTGTTTATCAAAACCAAGGGAGGTGTTCAAAACACTAGATTGTATCAAACCCTTCCTATTCTAAACTTTCCATGAAAGGATCTTTCAATAGATTTTTGTTGTTGGGTTACCTAAGACACAACATGGATATGATTGCATCTTTGTTTTTGTTGATAGATTCTTTAAAATGGCTCACTTTATTTCCTGTAAAAACTCTCTTGATGCTTCACATGTGGCAAACTTATTCTTTAAAGAAGTTGTTTGTTTGCATAGAGTTCCAAGGTCAATTACTTCGATTATGATGTATGGTTTGTTAGTCATTTTTAGATGACTCTGTAGAAGCTAGTGGGCACTAAGTTACAATTTTCTAGTGCATACCATCCTTAAACGGATGTTCAAATCGAAGGGGTAAATCACTATTTAGGAAACTTATTAAGAAGTTTGGTTTTTGACCATCGTAAGCGAGTGGGAATTTGTCATTTTCTCAAGCTAAATTTGCATAAAATAGCTCATTCAATTAATCAACAAAGAAAGCTCCATTCGAGGTGGTCTATAGAAGAAATCCCAGCATGTTTTGGACTTTGTACAACTAACTAATTAACCATGGGTCAACATGGAAGTAGAGGAATTTTTTGCCCACATCAAATCCGTACATGATTAAGTTCGAGTTAGACCACTTGAATTGTGCTTCTCGCTCTGTAAATCCCATGAAATTTATTAATTATAAATATATATACATTTTTAAATGTTCATAAATATGCCTATATTAATTAAAAGTGATAGTATGAATTTTTTTAAAAGTTTTTACGATAACGGTATGTTTGATGTTTACATGGGGAATTTCGGGAGGAAACATTTTGGATAATTTAGTTAATTATCCTTGGGATATTTTTAAGTATTTGGGATGCATTATATTATTAAGAAATGTGTTATAAAATTTTAGGAACATTGGAACTTATTTTTGGGAAAATTTCCGAATTGTTTGAAAGAAAATTTTTTGAATTTTAGGGGGATGGAAAATTCTAAACTTTGTGTGATTTATTTAAGGATCTTATTTTTGGATAAAAATTAAAGAATAATTTTTTTTATCTATGTGTCTACTAGCTCTCTATAAAATTTTATGATTTTAGATCTATATATATAAAGTTATGGTCGATTTGGTACGGATCGTTTGGATGTACCACTAGTGGAAATTTTAGGAAAGAAAAGTACGAGCTTAGGGAGATAGATTTTCAAAATTTAATGGAAGGAAATGAGATTAGTTACTTAAACTTGGTTAGTTAGGGTGTTTAGTTAGCCTAAATACTTAGTTAGACACCTATGCCACCTAATAAATGAATTAAGGCCAACTCACCATCCTTTTGACTTCAAACCAGCCACTTGCTTCCTTAGTCACCAAGTACTTTCCACCTTGGCCAATTGATTCAAGGCAATTATAAAGGGGGAAGAAAAGAGGAAGTATATATGGGAGAGAGAGGGTTAAATGGCTGGAACTTTCAGCCAAAAATCGTGGAGCACCAAGAAAGAAAAGAGAGAAAACCGTGAGAGGGAGAAAAGAAGTAAAAAAAAAGAAAGAGAAAGCTAAGGAAAACCAAATCACACCTTAAGCTCGTGTAAGTGGGTTCTTTGGTTATTTATTTATGCCATTTATTTGGTTATGGTAATAAATTAAGTTTGTATTGGTGTTGGTTTTTGCTTTGACGATTAGTTGCTTATAGTTGATTATTATTATGCTTGTTTGTGATGGTTGTTTGCTTAAGCTTGATTAAGCCTTATGTGTAGCTTAATTAGTCGGTAATAGGTGTGATGAATTGGACTTGGTTTGGCTAAAATTTGGAGAAAATAATTTGGATTTGGTATAAGCTTTGCTTGAAACAATAGAAAGGAAGAAAATAAAATAAAAATTTTAGGGTTTTACCTATGAAATGTTTGGCCAAGAATGAAAGAAAAAAAATGGAATTCTTTTAGTGTTTAGGGACCTTAAGCTAATGGTAAGAAAATGAGGTTGATTTGCCATTTTAATAAGAATGTAAAAGTCTTGTAGGACCAAAACAATTTCCTTACAAATTTTAGGACCATTCGGCCCAAACATGGGAAGAAGGGGAGACTTTGGGTTTTCTCAAGCTAATTAAATAATTTATAGACTTATTAGGCCCAAATTAGGATAAAAATAAAGTTAGATAGGTAAAGTCGTGAAAAAAATCAAATCTTGACCTAAGTACCGAATTTGCCAAAAAAAAAAAAAAAAGAAGGGAGAAACATTGTTCCTAACTTGTTTTTAAACCGACTCGAGATGTTAAATATCACCTAAGTCGAACGTGGAATAAAATAATAGTCAAGAGTGCCTTGTTAAGCGGTAGGAAGGTCTCAAATACGAATCGAGCCCACGACCCAACAAATAACATTAGTTGGCGTTTAAACCTAATTAGGTGAACATTGCGACAAGATGTTTGAAATCATGTGAACTATATGTGAACTCGAGATGAGTGCATTGGTTTTAAACCTATATGGTTTGTGCCCTCACCGGGTTTAAAACTCGTAATTATGACATCACGTGCATCATGTGTATTGGTGGGGATGAATTAAGAAAGAATCAAATAGTCGAAAAGTGATGTGTATGGATAGGGATGGTAACTTTATCGAATTAAAAAGGGGTTAGCAATCTAGCTGTATGTATACTCTAAGTTGTGTGCTTACATTGTTAGGCGATGGATTCCCGTCGACGGTGGCTACAATGAGGGATAATTTTGTTGTTAGCATTTGGTGATTTGGTAATCACCTATAGAGTAGACCACTATTACCCAAGGTACCGGAATTAAAATTTATGAGTATGATAGGAAGTTAGAAAAGTATTGCATATCATATGCATCATCCCACTTACCGAGCTTCGACTCACCTCGTTGTTATTTGCATGTTATGATAGATAGCAGATGATCGTAGTATCGATAAGGACACCGTCGGATCCTCCAAAAGGGCTCGGGGGTGACACAAACCTTAGGAGATTTTATTTTAATTATAAATTTTGGGTTGGGGATCGGTGGTCATGTTGATAGTATTGTGAATAAAATAAATTGTAATTTCTTTCTATATGAATATTCTTGTCATGTAAATTGTATTGTACGTATTTTAACATGTAATATGTTGTTATGGTACCGAGCATATACGTAGTAGGGTTTAAGTCGAGTTAGAAGTGTTAGCATGATGCGCTCCTCGCTTGGCCACCCGTTTTAGGTAGTTAGCAAGTGGGACGGGGAGGGGTGCCACGGGGTGATATCGAGCTATAGTTTAGTTAACTGGGTAGAACCTTAAGTGTCACTTGAGCCTCGGGATTGGTGTGCTACTCGACGGGTAACAATTTGATTCCCGATTTCTTTTTTTTTTTTTGAAAAAATGTGTATGATTATTATTATGTGATTTTCATGCTTGGGATATAATTGTGTTCTAGAAATATTAATACTAGTAATTATTGTTACTCTAGATGTTGTATTTATTTTGTAGACCTCGCGCTACTAGGACTCCCAACAACGAGCCACCCTAGCTAACTACCGGGTTGAACTAAATAGCTTGACTATGACCCCGGATCGGGATATAGTAGCCCACGTCACTCGGGCGCATGACCCGATTCGGCGAATAACATTCCCCGATGCTTCTTTCTAACAATACCATAGTATGGATTTTCTACGACCGACTTTGCATCGGACTCTTTTATCGAGAGATCGGCAGTTGTTAGATAAGGTTTGGGAAGGGTTGATAGGTCGATTTTGTTATCAAGACTTGGTTCGAGCCTTCCTTTCGGTACGGGTTAGCTAGACCCGTACTCGGTTGATGTATAGCTGGGGTCTATCATTGCCTCTCGCTCGTGAGATAATACGTATTGCATTGGATGATGTTATTGATCGATAGAGGGTCGACACTTTTTCCTATGACATGTCCGATATGTTCGGTAGACATAATAGATTGTAACTTGATCACACGATATAGTACTTGTTGTGTATTTTTTGATATAAATAAGTACACTTTTGATTGTAAATAGAGCACAAAAACTTTTAGAAGGTAAAAGTGCTTATAAATACATATTGTGAACAAAATTCTTAATATCTAAATATCTATAATTTCGTGTGTAAGTGGATGATTTACATTATATATTATTTTAACACCAAAACTAACATAGGCATAACATGGCATGTACAAAGTCCAAGCATGCCAAGAAAGGAGCCAACATGAGCAAAAGGTGAAGGGACCTCCAATAATCTTAACGTAAATCAACGGGACACTTTAAGTCACATGATGGATATGATGCGAGCAATAACAACAAACAATGTGACAACGAGTAATAAGACCATGCGAGTAAATGAGGCGGCTCCTAGTTATACATCAATAGCCTCCACCTCCGTCACCCCCACATAGGAATGACACGTTGGAGAGGTTTCGTAAAATGAGTCCTCGGGAATTCTTTGGGGGTGTTAACCCAATGATAGCGGAGGAATAGATTAAGTCATTAGAAGTGATATTCAAATACTTACAATTCACCAACAATGAGCGAGTATCATGTGCTATTTTTATGTTAACTAAGGATGCTCGAACCTAGTGGTGGGAGAGTACATGACTAACTCGTAGATGTGTCGACTTTGACTCGGGAAGGATTTAAGGAGGTCTTCAATAATAATTACTTCACCGCAGATGTAAGGGCTAAGAAGATTTAGGACTTTCTATAACTAAAGTAAGATGGGATGTCGGTAGGTGAATATGTACGGAAGTTTGAACAAGACTGTAGATTTGTCCCATTCATTACAAGGGATAAAAATCTAAAAAGAACAGATTCACGACGGGGTTAAATCCTAGAATACGAAGTATGGTTTGAATGTCTCGTCGCTAATACCTTCTCGGAAATGATGGATAAAACGATGATAGGCGATGAGGATCAAAAAGAGATTACAAGGGACGTGTAGCGAGAAGAGGCGGGTGTTTAGATCGGGAGCCTCATCGTCGGGTCCGATAAGACGGGGACTCGCCTAGGAATTTCAACCGAAGTGGTGGCTAAGGGAATACTCGGGCCATCAAACCAGCACCTTATGTCTCGAGACCACCATCGAGCCGCCAACCAAGATCAATGATGGGCAATCTATCCCAATGCAATAAGTGTGGAAGGTTCCATATCAAAAAATACAGATCGGATGTCAAGATATGTTATGTGTGTCAAAAGCCAAGGCACATGTCCTACAATTGTCCTTAAGTTTAAAAATCGAGATCGGGAAGAGTACCTACTCGGGTGTACACTATGACCCGGGAATAGGCGGATAAGAGGAATACAATAATAATTCACGATAATGTCTCAATCCTTGGCTTGATTGTATATGTTTTGATTGATTCGATGCTACACGCTCCTTTAAATAAAATACGTTAGTAAAAAACCTAGGAGTCAAACTTGAGACATTAGTCGTAGGATATCTTATAGCGGTTCCTTCTAGTGAAACTATGAAATTGATGAGTGTGATTAAAAAGTATCCGATACAAATTGAAGATATGAGATTAGAAGCCAATTTGATAAGGTTGGACCTCTAGGATTTTGATTTGATATTGGGGATAGATTAGGCGACAAAGCATGGTGCCAATATAGACTATCGAGGAAAAAAATTAACTTTTGATCTACTTGAGAGTTGATAGTTAGAGTTTAAGGTCGATTTGAAGTTTCGGATCGCACCGATCATTTCGATCGTCAAAGCTAGTAAGATGCTAGGAAAGAGGTATATGGGGTACCTTGCACATGTGGTGGATAGCAAGATGGAACAAAAGTTGAAACTAGGAGATATAGAGATTGTATGAAAGTATTTAGATGTATTCCCAAAAGTCCGACAACGTTACCCCAAGAGAGAGAAATGGAATTTGAGATCGAATTGGAGTCGGGCACAACTTCAATTTCTAAAACTCCCTATAAGATGGCACCGATTGAGTTGAAAGAGTCGAAGGTGTAACTACGGGACTTATCGGACAAGGGATTCATACGTTCTAGTTCCTCACCTTGGGGAGCTCCGATACTATTCATGAAAAAGAAGGATGGTAGCCTAAGGCTATGTATTGACTACCAAGAGTTGAATCGAGTAACGATTAAGAATAAGTATCTATTACCCCGGATTGATGATTTATTCGATCCATTGCATGGAGCGACAGCTTTTTCCAAAATAGATTTATAATTGGGGTATCATCCGTTGAGGATAAGATCGAAAGTTGTGAAGAAAATGAGATTTAGATCAAGATACGAATACTATAAGTTCATAGTAATGCCGTTTGGGTTAACTAATGCCCTGACCACTTTCATGGACTTAATGAATCGAGTCTTTACGGAATTCATAGACAAGTTTATCATTATATTCATCGATGATATCCTGGTTTACTCTAGAAGTAAGGAGGAGCATAAGGAGCATCTAAAAGTCATCTTGCGTACGCTAAGGGAGTAGCAGTTATATGCCAAATTTAAGAAATGTTAATTTTGGCTAGAGCAAGTTGCTTTTCTAGGCCATGTGGTAACAAAGGAAGACACAACGATAGATCCAAAGAAAGTAGAGGCTATCCGAAATGGCCTACCTTGAAAAACATGCCGGAGATACGAAGCTTCTTAGGGCGAGCCTCGTTACTATCGAAGATTTATGGAGCGTTTCTCTAAGATAGCTAAGCCTCTTACTAACTTGATGAAAAAGAGCATTAAATTCCGAGTGGACGGATGCTTGTGAAGAGAGCTTCTAAGAGCCGAAACGACGGTTAGTTATAGCTCCAGTGTTGACTATTCCGTTTGAGGCTAGAGACTTTGTGGTGTATAGTGACACTTCTAAAAATGGGTTAGGAGTAGTGTTGATGTAGAATGGAAAGGTAGTAGCCTATGCATCATAACAACTAAAGGAATATGAACAAAATTATCCAAAGCACGATTTAGAGTTAGCGACGATAGTCTTTACCTTAAAAATCCGGAGACATTATTTATACGATGCAAAATATGAGATATACACGGATCATAAGAGTCTATGGTATATCTTCATATAGAAGGAGTTGAACATGAGACAAAGAAGGTGGTTAGAGTTAGTGAAGGACTATGATTGTATAATTAACTACCACCCGGAAAGGCCAATGTTGTTGCTGACACATTAAGCGGAAAATCGATAGCAATGATACAAGTAATTTAGTTGTCAATATTAAGAGACCTACAAAAGCTAAAATTGGAGATAATTTCTAAAGCCACGAGAGCATTTTATTGGCTTTATTAGCGTGGGCAATCCCGCAAGAAAGAATTCAAATGAAGCAACAAACGGACGAAAGGATAATGGAATGGAAGAAAAGTGTGAAGGATGGGAAGGAGTCTAATTTTATCATTGATGAAAAAGAAGTAATTAGATTGAAGGGAAGGTCGTGTGTTCCCTCGATGGAGGATTTGAAAGAAATACTAAAAGAAGTGCATGTAACTCCTTATTTGGTACACCCGGGAAGCACAAAGATGTACTCGGGACTCGCGATAATGTTATTGGTGGCCTAAAATGAACAAAGATGTAGCTAATTTTGTGACAACGTGTCAAGTCTATCAATAGGTGAAGGTGGAACATCAAAGACTCTCAAAAATGTTAAAACCATTGACTATTCCGGAATGGAAGTAGGAGCATATAACTATGGATTTCTTCATAGGATTACTAAGATCGGAAGGGGTCGGATGCCATTGGGGTGATCATTGATAGACCGACCAAATCGGTGCCCTTTCTTCCGGTCAAAACCATCTATAATCGAAACCAAGTACACCTAGTTGTATCTTGACGAAATTATAAGACTATATGGGATCCCAATCTCAATTGTGTCCGATCGAGATCCTAGATTTACCTCGGCATTTTGGAAAAGTCCGCACAAGGCCATGGGTACAAAGTTAAACTTCGGCACGGCTTATCATCCGTAAGCCGAGGACAATCGGAATGAGTGATCCGGATTCTCGAGGATATGCTGCGCGCATGCATTCCGGATTAGTCGAAAAAATGGGAGAGATATGTACGCTTAACCGAATTTGCGTATAACAATAGCTACCAAGCTTTAATTGGGATGGCTCCCTATAAAGCTTTATATGGATGTCGATGTAGATCTCCCATGTATTGGGATGAGATAGGGGAAAGAAAGTTGCTCGGGACCGTAGTCGGTATAACAAATGATTGAAATGGTGAATAACATTGATCAATAATTAAAAACGACTTAAAATAGACAAAAGTGTTACATCGACAAGAGGCGAAGGGATCTAGCATTCGAATTCGGTGACTATGTATTCCTACGAGTATCACCGATGAAAGGCGTACTTCGATTTGGGAAGAAAGGAAAGCCGAGTCCGTGATACATCGAACCATTTGAGATACTAGGTCGAGTAGGTGATAAGGCGTATCGCCCGTCGTTATCGCTATCATTAGCGAAGTACACAATGTATTCCATATATCTATGTTAAGAAAGTGTATCGAGGAACCAAAGCAAATTTTAGAGACGGAGCCGCCGAACCTCGTCACAAACTTAACATACGAGGAGAGACTAGTCCAAATCCCGGATAAACGAGTTAAACGACTCGGGAATAAGGAAATTGGTATGGTTAAGATTTTATGAGAAAATCACAACCTCGAAGAATTGACTTGGGAACGTGAGGAAGAGATTAGGGATAAATATCCGGAATTGTTTGAGTAAGTCAATTTCGGGGACGAAATTCTTTTAAGGGAGAGAGAATGTAACTCCCATGAAATTTATTAATTATAAACATAAATACATATTTAAATTTTCATAAACATACCTATATTAAGTAAAAGTGATAGTATGAATTGTTTTAAAAGTTTTTACGACAACGATATGTTTGACATTTACGTGGGGAATTTCGAGAGGAAACATTTCGGATAATTTAGTTAATTATCCTTAGCATATTTCTAAGTATTTGAGATGCATTATATTAGTGAGAAATGTGTTATAAAATTTTAGGAACATTGGAACTTATTTTTGGAAAAAGTTTCGAATTGTTTAAAAGAATTTTTTTTTTAATTTTAGGGGTGAAATATTCCAAACTTTGTGTGATTTATTTAGAGATCTTATAGTGATTTTTGGGTAAAACTCAAAGAATAAATATTGTTCATCTATGTGTCTACTATCTCTTTGGAAAATTTTATGATATATATATATATATATATATATATATATATATATATATATATATATATATATATATATAAAGTTATGGTCGATTTGGTACGGATCATTTGGATTTACCACTATTGGAAATTTAATGGAAAGAAATGAGATTAGTTACTTAAACTTGGTTAGTTAGGGTGTTTAGTTAGCCTAAGTACTTAGTTAGACACCTAAGTCACCCTAATAAATGAATTAAGGCCAACTCACCATCCTTTTGACTTCAAACCAGCCACTTGCTTCCTTAGTCACCAGTTACTTTCCACTTTGGCCAATTGATTCAAGGCAATTGTAAACGGGGAAGAAAAAGGGAAGTATACAAGGGAGAGAGAGGGTTAAATGGCTGGAACTTTCAACCAAAAATCGTGGAGCACCAAGAAAGAAAAGAGAGAAAATCGTCAAAGGGAGAGAAGAAGGAAAAAAGAAAGAAGAGAAAGCTAAGGAAAATCTAATCACACCTTAAGCTACGTAAGTGGGTTCTTTGGTTATTTATTTATGCCATTTATTTGGTTATGGTAATAAATTAAGTTTGTGTTGGTGTTGGTTTTTGCTTTGATGATTGGTTGCTTATGGTTGATTATTATTATGCTTGTTTGTGATGGTTATTTGCTTAAGCTTGATTAAGCCTTATATGTAGCTTAATTAGTCGGTAATGGGTGTGATGAATTGGACTTGGTTTGGCTAAAATTTGGGGAAAATAATTTGGGTTTGGTATAAGCTTGGCTTGAAACAATAGAAAGGAAGAAGATAAAACAAAAATTCTAGGGTTTTACCTATGAAATGTTTGGTCAAGAATGAAAGAAAAAAAATGGAATTCTTTTAGTGTTTAGGGATCTTAAGCTAATGGTAAGAAAATGAGGTTTATTAGCCATTTTAATAAGAAAGGAAAAGTCTTGTAGGAACAAAATAATTTCCTTGTAAATTTTAGGATCATTCGGCCCAAACATGGAAAAGGGGGACTTTGGGTATTCTCAAGCCAATTAAATAATTTATGGACTTATTAGGCCCAAATTAGGATAAAAATGAAGTTAGATAGGTAAAGTTGTGAAAAGAAATCAAATCTTGACCTAAGCACCGAATTTTTCAAAAAAAAAAAATGGAGAAACATTATGCCTAGCATGTTTTTAAACCAGGTGAGATGTTAAATGCCACCTAAGTCGAACTTAGAATGAAATAATAGTCAAGAGTACCCCTTTAAGTGGTAGGAAGGTCTCAAATACGAATCGAGCCCACGACCCAGCAAATGACACTAGTTGGCGTTTAAATCTAATTAGGTGAACGTTGCGACAAGATGTTTGAAATCATGTGAACTATATGTGAACTCGGCATGGGTGCATTGGTTTGAAACCTATATGGTTTGGTACCGTCACTCGGGTTTAATACCGTAATTGTGATATCACGTGCATTGGTGGGGATGAATTAAGAAAGAATCAAATGGTCGAAAAGTGGTGTGTATGGATAGGGGTAGTAACTTAATTGAATTAAAAAGGGGTTAGCGGTCTAGTCGTGTGCGTACTCTAAGCCGTGTGCCCGCACTATTAGGCGATGGATTCCCGTCAGCAATGGCTACAACAAGGGATAATTCTGTTGTTAGCATTCGGTGATTTGGTAATCACCTATAGAGTAGACCGCTACTACCCGTGGTACTCGGAATTAAAATTCATAAGTATGGTAGGAAGTTAGAAAAGCATTGTATATCACGTGCATTATCCCACTCACCGAGCTTCGGCTCACCTCATTGTTATTTGCATGTTATGACAGGTAGCAATGGATCGTAATACCAATAAGGACACCGTCGGATCCTCCAAAAGGGCTCGGGGGTGACACAAACCTTAGGGGATTTTATTTTAATTGTAAATTTTAGGTTGGGGTATCGATAGACATTTTGATAGTATTGTAAATAAGATAAATTGTAATGTCTTTCCATGTGAATATTCTTGTCATGTAAATTGTATTGTATATATTTTAACATGTAATATGTTGTTATGGTATCAACATGTACATAATAGGGTTTAAGTTGGGTTGGACGTGTTAGTGTGACGCGCTCCTCGCCCAGCCACTCCGTTTTAGGTAGTTAGCAAGTGGGCCGGGGAGAGGGCGCCACATCACCTTTATAAATCTAAGGCAAATACCCATAGAAGAAAAATGGAGTTTGAAGAAGGCAATCTAATATGGCTTATCATCAAAAGCTGAGATTTCCTACTAAGACATACAACAAGTTCAAGCAAGGAAAGTTTGGCCTTGTGGGATAATAAAAAATCTTGGACCTAATGCATACCGTTTGGAATTACCTAATGGTTTAGCTATTAGTCTAATATTCAATGTGAGTGATTTATATTCTTTTCATGGTGATGACAACAGAATTATGATGAAGCCATTTAAGATTGTAGCTAAGGGTACCATTTCAACTAAAAAATCTATTGTCTGTGTTGGATGCTTAAAGCATTACAACTAGGTGTGGGACTTATACTCAATATTTAGTTCATTTTAATGGAAAACGTAACTCTGAAGATGCAAGGATTTCAGCTCATAAACTCAAGAAGTTGGATGAAACTCTATGGCAAGACTTGACTTTGAACTCTAACCTGAGTTCTTTTTAAGAATGGAGAATGATGCGTGAGCATAAATGTAGCCTCAATTTCAACAATTCATTTATCCCAGGAGTCGTATTTGATGTGGTGTCAATAAAACTTTGCTGGAAACTACTAGGCTTCTTAGGAAATTGTTTTATCTTTTAAATGCTCATCTTGGAAACATGTCATAGCTTTAACTATTAGGAAGTGCAATGACCATCTTTTGTACTATTTATACATGAAATCACAATGAAAGATCATCACTTCCAATTCAACCAAAAACTTTTATCTAGCAAGAATCCCTGCTTGGAGTTGATTGATTCCTCCTAAACCAATCCAGTGAGTGGCTTGGTTGCATCAAGTGGCTCCACGATTAGTAGTGTCGAGTGGCATCCGCTACCCCCGGTTGAGTGGCATCCCAAGACTACCTTCCTTACATGATCTGATCGACGTGCCTCCTCATTTGGAAAGCCTGGAAAGTCAGGGATAATGTTCTCAGGGATCATGAAGGGTTATTAATGAGGCAGATACTATGGCTATTAGCAAGGCTTTAGAGATTGGTGCATCATCTACTTTTGCAACACAACTTGAATGGATTATAGAGTCGGATTCTTACATTTCCTGGTTGTAACCTTAAACTGTGACCTTATTTTATTTTCTTTTTGCTAGCCAATTACTTGCTAGCTAGCTTTGCTTGTTTCTAATCTGATATCGATTTTTCATCAGTAAAACTACAGGGATCCACATCCATTTATCCAGACTCACAGGCTGTGCAAGACATATGTTATAATGAAGAAAAAATTATCACAATACGCAAAAAGCTCAGTCCTGACTCCAGAAACCTTCAAATCCATCTTTTCTTTCTCTTTTTCTGTAACAGTATTATTTCACAGAAAGACGAGTGAGCAATTTTTGGAGATTGACAGAGACTGATAAGCAACAATGGTCTTAGTTGATGAAACTTAAAAATGATGTATAATACCAAAAAACATAAATCATGAACAGATCATATTATAGCAACATAAATTGAAGATGTATCATATATTATCCAAAGTCGTATTTTACCACTTCCTGACGTATTAAATATCCTAAGAAAAAAAAAAAAAGAAAAGAAAAAGAGAACTCTAGAACGACTAATCATGGTCCTAAACTGGTAAGAAAAATAAGTCCTTCGTTACTAATGCTCGGTATCTTCAGAGAAAATAATCGAAGTAGAAGCGATTCGGAATCATATCAATCTCTTTTTCTTTAAGGGAGATCTCTGGAATTCCTTGCAACAACATCTTAGGAAAAGTCTCCGACCAATAGTCAGTGGGATAGTCCTCAACAACTTCACTAACAGCAGGCAATGGATCAGAAGCCAAGTCTTCAATCAAGTCAGTGCCCTTAACCGGTAGTGCACAGAGTGCTAGTACAACAACATTGTTAGAAGCACCTTCAACCCTGACCGTACCATCTCCTACTGCAGCAAAGGGACGCAACTTGGTATCCGAATCAGTAAAAGTTGCTGCTGCCTCATTGTCGCAAACCTCTCCAGCATTCCTAACCTCCTCATCCTCCTTTATTTCAACAATTTCTACCACATAATCATTGTCGAAAGTACCTTTGCGTACCCTTTTGCGTTCCCTTTTAGCAGAGCAAACTCCGAACCCCATCTTCTGTTCTGGAGCAGCCGGCGTCATATGTTCAGACTTGGATGCAAGAGTTCCCTTTTGCGTTCTGGTTTCTAAACACAATAAAAGAAGAGCTTTATTTATTTATTTCTTGATCGATTGATAGAAGAGGACCAGAGGAGTGCATGTGTTTTCATGTTTTTGCAGAGAGGTAAGTCGGCTATTTTTAAGCTGTGTTGGTCAAGGAATCTATCTTTGTTCAGGAATGTGTGTAATCCGAATTATAACCTAATGCGCCCCCGGCCGGATGAGTAAAAAAAGAAAGAAACTAGCAAGACTCGTCACGTATCATAGTTTTATTATTATTATTATTAAGAAATTGTAATTAATAGATACATTATATTATATCTTTATTTTTTATATTTATTTTATCCGTTATGTTTTATGTCTTATTACAATAATTAATGCACATATTTATGCATGTTTATGACATAAAATTAATTATAGAGTGAAAATGTGCTTAAAGTTAGGAAATTCTAACATGTTTGACTTAGACTTTCCGAGCAACTTTTGTAAAGAATATCTCAAGCGTTCCAAAATGATACAATGGGTCAAAATTCAAGTTCGTTCGAGCCTCCAAATAATATTTTATATTATGGTCTAAAAACTGATTTGAATCTTATTCGAAGTCTAGACCAATTGTGGCTTTTAATTCATATCTAGAGTTTCAAAATTCTAATTAATGCAAGGACACTTCCATAGTAGCGATTGGAAGCATATCTATAATTCTTATGAAATGCCCGAGTCCAAATTAGATCGGTTTGAAGGAGGAATTTAGTAGCAAAATTGAATTCTTAAGTCTAGGAGGTCCGGTTGAGTTGGTGGCATTGTTTAGCCCATAAATCGAATTATGGATCTTTTTTTTTTTTTTTTTTATACAAGGCTTGATGCTTTTGAAAGCTGAGACATAGGTCTATAACTTTCATGGAGAGAGAAAACTCTAATTCGGCATGTACCTAGTCCATATCCGGTAGTAAAGACATAATAAAAAATTAGCAAAATTGATTTTTAAGAATGATTACCATTGTGACTTTAATTAATGGGTTTATCCCACATTTTGCCCTTGTATAGTTCAAGTTTTTTTTTTTATTGAATCTTTACATGATTTTTTTTAAACTTGATTGAAACCCTCTATTTTTATAAATTTGTTGATTCGGACCCTCTCGTTATAACTATGTTAAATATTTATCCGACATGACGTTAAAATTAATGATAGCCAATCATGAATTGACACATGTCATAGTGGATCCCACTCTAATAGTATATGTTCGAAAGAAAAAAGAAATTTGATTTTTTTATTATTATTAAACAAACATTTAGCGTTTAAAAATAAATGGGAAAAGATCACATTGCCCCACCCCATTATTAGTAACCAATAAAATGGAAAAAAGAAGAAGAAGAAGCACTATCGTTCTCTCTTTCCTTATTCTTTTCCTCTTCTTCTTTCTCAATCGAAACAATTCCATAAGCTTGATGTTGTTCCGCTTGTTAATGAGCCGTCACTCATGGAAAACCTCCTTAATCTTCTTCTTCTTAGATTTGGTTTCCTTCTCCTCATCAACTTCCTCAACATCACCCTTTTCTTCCGTAACCCCCACGAAATTCCTTAACCTAGCTATACGTACTAATATATTATATATGTATATATAAAGTATTAAGTGCAATTAATATTTAGAGATAGTAATATGCTTTGTGCTTATATGAGGAGTTATGGGATTAAATAAAATAAAATAAAATAAAAATTTTGGCACGTCGCAATTTTAATTACCGAGCCAAAATATCTCTTGAAATATCCATAGTATTAAGTGCAATTTTTTTTGTTAGTTTACCAAACCTAATCATGTAAGCCAATTCTCATTCAATTGACTTTTCTCCAATTGCCCCATAATGCACATGATGCACGTGATGTTATATGTACCATATTAAACATATCCAACCCATACAGGATTTGACTTCATATATTTTCATAGGTCCAACCCACACACGGTTTCGGGCATGCTCATACCTCTTATCACTTAACAAAAAAAAGAGTATTAGCGAGTCCGGTTGTGTGCGTACTCTAAGCTGTGTGCTCGTACTTGTTAAGCGATGGATTCCCGCTAACCATGGCTACAACGATAGACAATTCCATTGTAGCAGAAGGTGATTTGATAATCACCGGGATTAAAAATAGAGTAGACTAGCTAATACCAAGGGTACCGGAATTAAAATTGATAAGTATTATAAGAAGTTAGAAAAACATTGCATATCACGTGCATCACCCCACTTACCGAGCTTCGGCTCACCTCGTCGTCATTTTCTTTATGATGTGATAGGAAAATGATAAAATAGTAAGGATGCGACCGACTCCTCCTAAGAGGCTCATGTGTAACACGAAATGTTGAAATTGGTTTTGTCCGTAATTTAGGGGTATGGAATCTATACGGACTCAATCGCTATTTATAATATTTTGTTACTCGTAATTAGTTATATCATGTAAAATTTTACTATATGCGGTTTGTTATGTAATGTGCTATTAATTTCTTAAGTACAATGTACGAGACCCGATTAGGGTCTAAGTGGTGTTAGTGTGACGCGTTTTGCCTAGTCACTTCTATTTGGGTAATAGATAGTGGATCGAGATCGAGGTGTCACAAGGTGGTATCAAAACTATGGTTTAGATAATCGGGTAGAATCTCATGTGTTACATGAGCCTAAGGACCAGGTTCGTTGTTCGAAAAAAAAATTATAATTATCATTTTCAATTTTGATTCTTTGATTAATGTGTATGATTGTTATGTGTCTTTCATTTTCTTACATTAAATAGGTTTATATGTGTCTTGAATTAATTAGGCAAAGTGTAAAGTAATTTGGTGAGTCATGGTGAAGGTGACGGGTTTGTGTGCAAGTTGGGTGAGCTGGCTCTCTTGCATTTAATGAAATGGCTTAGGTGCCATAACTAGGGGATTAGACTAATTAAATACCCTAATTAACTTAGCTTCAAGTAATTAACATATTTCCTTTATAGATTTTCATAAATTTCACCTTTAAACTCGCAAATTCCCTTCCCTTCTATTCGATATTTTCCAAGGAAAATATTCCTATATTCCTAAAATTTTATACACGCCCCTATTTCCCTTATATACTATGTCCCAAGTACTTAATATATAATGAGTGGTAATTAATTAATTTATTTGAAACTTCATCCCAAAATTCTCACATAAGTACTAATTAACTATCATCACCAAATAGTTAAAATGACACTTACAATTGTACTCGTACTTAATATATATTTACATGAATATTCTAGCATATATATATATATATATATATATATATATATATATATATATATATATATATATATATGTCTCATTAAATATTTTCGTGAGGGTTACGAACTGTACTTGGTAAACGATGGACTCTCGCTAACGGTGGCTATAATGAGGGATAATTCGTTGTTAGCGGAAGGTGAATCGATCTTCACTCGGATTAAAAATAGAGTAGACTACTCTAAGCCGTGTGTTGGTACTCGTTAGATGATGGACTCCGTTAATAGTGGCTACGATGAGGGATAATTTTGTTGTTAGCGGAAGGTGAATCGATCATCACCTAGATTAAAAATAGAGTAGATTTGCTAATACCCGGGGTACTCGAAATTAAAATTGGATGAGTCAAAATGGGGGAAGTAAGAAAATCATTGCATATCACGTGTATCATGCTACTTACCGAGCTTCGGCTCACTCTGTGTTTATTTCATGCCATGACGAGTAAAGGTGATCCTAATGCCGATAATGAAGCTATCGATTCCTCCCGAAAAAGGCTTATGTATGACACAAAAATTATAGGATCTACCTTTACTTGTAAATTATGTTTTGTAATTTTTGTAATAATATTCAATATATTAGGTATGTGTATAGGATTAAATTTGAGACTTCAATCTCTAAATTATAGTGCACTTAGCAATGCCTTTTAGGTAATCGACAAAGGAGTCAGGGTGCCATAGAGGTGGTATCTAAGCTTTGGTCTAGTTATTCAAGTAGAAACCAAAGTGTCACATGAGCTTGAGGATCGATGCGCTACTTAATAAGAAAAGTCTACTTCTTGATATTTAATAAATATGAGTGTTTACTCGTGTGAAAATATGCACGTTTATTGTATGGTTTATAGTATATAGCCCCTGCATAGACATATGGATAATGAGAAGTATTTATATTATAGATGTCGATTAATAACCGTGTTCCTAACGTTCCTAAGACTCACGGATAGCGGGCCACTCTCGCCGCCTATTTGGTTGAGCTACAAGCCTTACCATGACCCCGGATCGGCATCCGGTGGCCCATGTGATTCGAGTCCATGACTCGATTTAGCGAATAGTATTCACCGATGCTTCATTTGACCTATACCGTAGTGTTGTATTTTTTATGGCAACAATGCGCCGGACTCTTTTAGCACAAGTTAACAATTATTGGATACGATTGATGAGAGAATGATAGAATGATATTCCTATCACAATGTGATACGAACCTTCCCGTCAATACAGAGTTAGGAAGACCTTGATGAGATTGATGTATAATTGGGGTCTACCCTTGCCTTTAGCTCGCAACATCACACAGATTACATGGGTTGGCGCTATAGACCGGTGGAGAGTTGAGGTCTCCTTTCCACGTCGTGTTCGCTTTGTTGATTGGTAATTAGACGAAGTAAATGTGTGTCTAGGAGATGTATCGTACGATCTAGTGTCCCGTGCACCTTTTGAGATCTTTGTACACTTGTTAATGTAACTAGACATGCCTTTTTTGGAACTAGCGATGCCCTTTTGTGGGTACTTTGGCATTAAACCTTTTGGGATGTAACCATGTATGTCACTATAAATGTTGGGCATATATGCTATTATTCATTATCTATATATCCTTGGCTATTTTCTATTGTGTGACATATGACATTAATATTTTTGATACAAAAACTAGCTCGAACGTAACGTGACATACACAAAGTCAAAGCATGTCAAGACGAAATCCCTTACGAGCAGGGAGGGGAAGGAACCTTAGGTGCGAATAATGAGAAAACACAAGACGCGATGAATCGTCCGATAGACATAATGCAACAACGAGTAACAAGCAATGCAAGAACAATAACGGACCCATGCGAAGCAAACAAGATAGCTCCCGGCTATGCATCAACAGACCTCCCCTTCCTTCTTAAAATATAAACGACATAGTAGAAAGATTTCAAAAGATGAATCCCCAAGAGTTTACCGGGGATGTAAACCTAATGATAGCAAAGAATTAAGTCACCGGAAGTGATCTTTGAGCACCTACAATTCACCAACAATGAGCGAGTATCATATGTTATCTTTATGCCGACTAAAGATGCTCGCACTCGGTGGGAGAGCACACGATTAATGGTAGGTGTGCCTCATTTAACTTGAGAAGGATTTAAGGAGGTCTTTTACAATAAATATTTCACAGCGGACGTGAAAGCCAAGAAAATTTAGGAATTCCCGGAACTAAGGTAGGATGGTATGATTGTGAGTGAATATGTGTGAAAGTTTGAACAATGATATCGATTTATCCCTTTCATAGCGAGGGATAAAAATCGAAGAAGAACCGATTCCTAGGAGGGTTAAACCTAAGAGTTCGGAGTATGGTACGGATGTCAACCGCCTAAACCTTTCCGGAGATGGTAAACAAGGCATGGTTCCACTACGGACTTTTGAGATAGATGGATAACTTTTGACTTACTCGGGAATTAGCGAGTTAGAGTTTAAAGTTAATTTGAAGTTTCGAGATGTATCGACCATCTCGGCTCAAAAGATGCTAGGAAAAGGCTATCTAGGATACTTAGCGTATGTGATAGATTAACATGTGGAGCAAAAGTTGAAACCAAAAGAGATCAAAGTTGTGCGAGAATTTTTATATATATTTCTCAAAAAGTTGACGAAGATGCCACCGAGAGAGAGATAGAATTTGAGATCGACTTAGAGCCTAGCACGACCTTAATTTCGAAGACCCCATATTGAATGGCCTCGGCCAAGTTGAAGGAGTTGAAGACACGATTGCGGGACTTACTAAATAAGGGATTTATACGCGGTAGTTCCTCACCTTAGGGAGCTTCGATACTATTGTTAAAGAAAAAAAAGGGAGTTGGAGACTATGTATCGACTATCAAGAGTTGAACCGAGTGACGATCAAGAATAAGTATCCATTACCCCAAATATATGATTTGTTTGATCAATTACGAGGTATAACGGTGTTCTCTAAGATCGACTTATAGTCGTGGTATCACCAGTCGAGGGTCGAGTTGAAAGATGTGAAGAAGATGACATTCAAAACACGATATAGCCACTACGAGTTCCTCATGATGCCATTCGATTGACTAACGCCCCGGTCGCTTTCATGGACCTAATGAACCGAGTCTTTAGGAAATTTTTGGATCAATTCATCATCATGTTTATTGATGACATCCTATTTTATTCTAGGAGTGAAGAAGAGCATAAGAGACATTTATAAGCTAACGCTATGGGAGCATCAACTATATGCAAAATTTTCAAAGTGTGAGTTTTGGTTGGAACAAGTATCTTTTCTAGGCCACGTGGTGATGAAGGAAGGCATAGCCGTGGACCTAAAGAAGATAGAAGCGATTCAAAATTAGCTTACTTTGACAAATGTGTCGGAGGTATGAAGCTTCCTAGGCTCGACCGATTACTATCGATGATTTGTTGAAGAATTCACTAAAATAGCAAGGCCCCCGACTAACTTGATGAAGAAAAGCGTTAAGTTTCGAGTGGACGAATGCTTATGAGAAGAGCTTTCAAGAGTTGAAACGAAGGTTAGTCACGACATTAGTGCTAACCATTCCGTCCGAGGATGAGAACTTTGTGATATATAGTGATGTTTCCAAGAATGGGCTAGGAGTGGTGTTAATGCAAAACGAAATGGTGGTGGCCTATGCTTCATGAAAATTGAAAGAATACGAGCAAAATTATCCAACGCATGATCCGGAGTTAACTGCGATCGTCTTTGCCTTAAAGATTTGGCGACATTATTTATATGGAGTCAAATATGAGATACATATGGACTATAAGAGTCTACAATATATCTTCACGTAGAAGAAGCTAAAAATGAGGTAAAGGAGGTGGCTCGAGTTAGTGAAAGACCATGATTGCATCATCAACTACCATCTAGGAAAAGCCAATGTCGTTGTCGATGTCTTAAGTAAAAAATCGATAGCAATGATGTAAGTCATCCAGTTGCCACTCATGAGGGATTTATAGAAGCTGGAATTAGAGATCATCCCTATGGGTTACGAGAGTGTTATGTCGGCTTTGTTAGTCCGATCGACCTTGCAAGAAAGAATTCAAGTTGGGCAACAAACGGATGAAATCGTCGAAGGAATGGAAGAAAAGTGTAGAGGTCGGGAAGGAGTCCGACTTTACGGTAGATGATAAGGGAATGGTTAGATTCGGGGAAAGATTATGTGTTCCTTTGGTTGCAAATTTAAACGAAGAAATCTTGAAAGAGGCACACGTATCCCTATACTCGATACAACTCGAAAGTACTAAAATGTATTGAGATTTGAGACAAAATTTTTAGTGGTCGAGAATGAAGAAGGACGTTGCGAACTAAGTGGCGCCGTGTCGGACATGTCAATAAGTGAAGGCAGAGTATCAACGACTCGTGGGAACGTTAAAATCATTGGCGATTCCGGAATGGAAATGGGAGCACATCACTATGGACTTTTTCATAGGATTGCCAAGATCGAAAAAAGGGTCGGATGCCATTTGGGTGATCGTGGATAAGTTGACCAAATCGGTGCACTTCTTTCCAATAAAGACCACTTATAACTTGAGCCAATATGCTTAGTTGTACATCGATGAAATCATGAGGCTACATGGGGTTCCGGTCTTAATCATGTTAGATCGAGATCCTAAATTCATTACAACATTCCGAAAGAGTTTGCATAAGGCCATGGGAAGAAGGTGAAACTTTAGCACAACTTACCATCCACGGATCGATGGATAATCTAAATGAGTCATTCGGATACTCGAAGACATGCCGTAAGCATGCGTTCTTGATTGGTCCGAAAAATGAGAGACGTATGTATGCCTTATGGAGTTTACCTATAACAATAGCTATCAATCATCCATTGGGATGACACCCTACGAAGCTTTGTATGGACGATGATGTAGATCCCCAATACACTAGGATGAAGTAGGGGAAAGAAAGCTATTTGGCCCGAATTGGTGCAACGAACAACCGAGGTGGTGGCTAAGATTCGCCAACGGATGAAGACGACCCAAAGTAGATAGAAAAGCTATGCCGATGCGAGAAGAATGGATCTATAGTTTGTAGTGGGTGATTATGTCTTTTTAAGGGTTTCTCCGATGAAGGGCACGCTACAATTTGGGACGAAAGGCAAATTGAGTCCACACTATATTGGACAATTCGAGATACTTTATCACATAGGTGATAAGGCCTATCGTCGGTTGCTACCATCAATCTTATCAAGAGTACATGATGTCTTTCATGTATCCATGTTAAGAAAATGTATTGGAGAGCCTAGTCGGGTTCGGAGGTAGTGCCACCGAACTTGACCCCGGACTTAACATACGAGGAAAGACCAATCCAGCATTCTCGATCGACAAATTAAACACCTAAGGAATAAAGACATTACCCTAGTTAAAGTTTTGTGAGAGAATCATAACCTCTAAGAAATGGCTTGGGAACTAGAAGAGGAAATAAAAAGAAATACCCGCAGTTATTTGTATAAATCAATTTCGAGGATGAAATTTCTTTTAAGGAAGGGAGAAATGTAACCCACACGAAATTCCTTAACCTAGCTATACGTACTCGATATATTATATATATATATATATAAAGTATTAAGTGTGATTAATATTTGGAGATAGTAATATGCTTTGTACTTATGTAAGGAGTTAGGGGATTAAAAAATACAATAAATAAAATAAAATAAAAATTTTGGCACCTTATAATTTTAATTCTCGAGCCAAAATATCTCTTGAAATAACCACGCTTATATGGGTATAATTTATGTGTCATTTTCTTTTATATTTGTGGTGTTAAAATATTTAAGGTTTATGAAAGTGTTCATAGGAATACCCTTTTTGGGAATTTAATTAGCTATTATTTATTTTTCCATAATGTTATATTTAAAATGACTATGCAAGTAAAAGAATTACCCAAACAAGGTGCATGGCCAAATTTTAGGAACCAAATGAGGTAAGAAAGTTGGTTAGTTTAGTTACCTTTTTAGTTCCCATATTTAGTACTTGATTTGACACCGGATCTACCACTTTTTCTAAAAGTTGATGCCTAGCTCACTTGGATTTTTCAATGGTCAACTTGTTTCCCATTTAGTCTCATCGTTTGACCTTTTTTTACCATAAAATTTTGACACTTGGACTATTAATAAATGAAGGGAAAAAAGGTGTGATATAAAAATGGAAGGAAAGCTTAAAACTTTGCCATTTTTCTTTGCAAAACCGTAGCTTCCATAGTGAGAGGAGAGAGATGGCTTTTTGGGGGAAAGAAAGAGAGAAAAGAAAGGAGAAAAAGGAAGGAAAGAAAGAAAGGATAAAAAGAAGAAAAGGTCTAGGAAATCTTAAGCAAGCTTATATCATTGTAAGTAGGTTTCTTTTAGTTTCATTTTAGTTTTATTTATACTTTAAGTTCTCTTTTACATGTTTGATTTATGAGTTTTTGTTTTAAGCCATGTAATATGTTATTATGATGGTCTTGCGATGATGTATGTTTTGGTGTTGTGATGGATCTCATATGGTTGTTTTGATGTGCATTTCATAGTGGACTTTGTATTGTGATGCACAAGTATGATGATGGGTGGTTAGCAAGTTGATGTACCCTTATGAGATCCTTATGTGATGGATGTTTATGCATGTGTGAATGGGTTTGGTTTGATGACAATCACATGGATTGGAAGATGTATGTGTGGATGGGCCTGGATTAAGATAAAATAGGCTTGGACTAAGATAAATGAACTTGGATTAAAATAATTAGACTTGTAGTAAAACCATAGGACTTGGATTAAAAATAAGATGGGCTTGGATTAAAATAAAGTGAGACTTGGACTAAAATAAATGGACTTAAATTAAAATAAGATGAGCTTGGATTAAAATAAAGTGGGACATGGACTAAAACAAATGGACTTGAATTAAAATAAGATGGGCTTAGATTAAAATAAAGTGGGACTTTGATTAAAACAAAAGGACTTGGATTAAAACAAGATGGGCTTGGATTAAAATAAAATAGGACTTGGATTAAAACAAAAGGACTTGGGTTAAATCAAATGGACTTGGTTTAAAACAAGATGGACTTGGATTAAAATAAAATGAGCTTGGATATCCTAAGAACACTTTTGCGCCTTGGTACTAAAATGACCAAGTTGGATTATGTTTATGGATCTAAAGATTTAGATTTCTAAGGTAATCTACTTAAGTTTAATTTAGTATATTATGATGGAAAGAAAGGACTTAGGAACAAAAGACAAACCTTTGCCCCTAATTAACCCATTCGGCCAAGAACCCTAGAATTTGGGTTTTGAATATCATTCACCCAAATTATGAATCAATAGTTTGAATATATCTAAACTAAGTATAAAATAAAGTGTAGAAAGGTTAGATCCTAAGAAAAATGAAAGTTTTGGTTTTTACTAGGAAACACTCGGTTTACACCCTACGTTTGAAAATTGAGTTCTCACCACCCAAATTAAGAAGTAAAGGTTTAATTGCATCCTAAGGGAGATAAACCGAAGTATTAAAAGAAGAGAATTCAAGAAAAACCAAAATTAAGACCTGGATACACTAAAATTATAAGTCGACTATTAAGGCTCAAATTAAATGTCATTAAAGCTAGGACTAAAATATGGGACTTGAGTAAACCTAATGGATGGGTTATGTATTTTGTATGAGACTACTATGAAAATATTAGTAAAGTCTCAAGTGTGGATTGAATTTCTAAAATGGTATGGACATAAATAGTTTGGTGCCTATGAGATATCATTGATTCGAAAACTATGAGGTTTGATAACCGAATTAGATGGAAATTGGATAGGTTTGGTAACCTATTGGATAAAAAAGGTATTAGCGATCTAGCCGTGTGCGTACTCTAAGTTGTGTGCTCGCACTGTTAGACGATGGATTCCCGTTAACGAGTGGCTACAATGAGGGATAATTTTATTGTTAGCGGAAGGTGAATCGATCATCACTCGGATTAAAAATGGAGTAGACCACTCTAAGTTGTATGCCTACACTCGTTAGATGATGGACTCCCGCTAACAAGTGGCTACAATGAGGGATAATTTCGTTGTTAGCGGAAGATGAATCGATTATCACTCGGATTAAAAATAGAGTAGACTACTCTAAGCCGTGTGTACTGCATTGCTAGATGATAGACTCCCGCTAATAATGGCTATAAGGAGGGATAATTTCATTGTTAGCAGTAGGTGAATCGATCATCACTTGGATTAAAAATAGAGTAGACTCGCTAATACCTGTGGTACCCGAAATTAAAATTGGATGAGTCAAAGTGGAGGAAGTTAGAAAATCATTACATATCATGTGCATCATGCTACTTACCGAGCTTCGGTTCGCTCCGTGTTTATTTCATACCATAACGGATAAAGGTGATACTAATGCCGATAATGAAGCTACTAGTTCCTCCCGAAAAAGGCTCATGTGTGACACGATAATTATAAGATCTACCTTTGCTTGTAAATTATGTTTTTTAATTTTTGTAATGATATTCAGTACATTGGGTATATGTATGGGATTAAATTTAAGACTTCGGTCTCTAAATTGTAGTGCACCCGAGCACGCCTTTTAGGTAATTGGAAGGGAGCCGGGGATGCCACATCTTCCTTCTTTGGTTCATCATCCTCATCATCATTAATCTCCTTCTCAACCATTTTCTTAGTCCACGAGATAGATAGGATAGCCGATCAACTTAGGGTGTTTCTTCTTAAGATCCTTAATCCTCTTATCTTCCAAGTACTCAAGCTATAAAAAATATTAACGCAAAAACATCAATTTAGAAGCCTACATCAAATTTAACATAAACAAGCGAGCAACAACAATATCCAAAAAAATTGTTAATTTAATCAAGAAGCTTTATTTACTCGATCCCCTTTGAGGAAAAAGGTAATCTTAGTACCGATATCAAATGACTCTCCATCAACATCCCTTGTAATAATGAAAAAGTCACCATCTTATGACTCCCAAACATAATGCTTATCATCATTGTGTTTAGTAGTCACAACAACCCTCTCGTGACAAGGTAAGCGGAATAGAACCTAACACCAAATTGTCCAATCATCCTCACATCGACCCTAACTTGCAATGCCTCTATAAACTCCTTCGTCTTCGATCTAGCAATCATTTCTAAATTATTCATCAAGTCTACTTTCAAAACAAAAATCACAAGAACAAAATAAGTATATTTAAGTCCCAAAACCCAAATCTATATCAAGAAACAAACTTTGCATTGACCTAGTATGCATGTTTTTAGAAAAGAATCTTTGATTTGATAGATATACTCAAAATGAAAATTAAGAAACAAAATTTTCATCAACCCGGGTAGAAATTTTTTAAAAATATTTTTGGGTTTGAGAGATATATATACTAAGAATCAAAATCAAGAAACAAAATTGCATTGACTCACATTGTAATTTTTGAAAAAAAATATTGGTTTTGAGAGATAAACTAATCGAATTAGATTCAAAAAACAAAATTTGTTTAGTAATAAATAAACTAAGTGGGGGTAGTTTCATCTTTTTTCATTCATTTTTAAATACTAAATATTAGGTTAATAATAAAAATATTTTTAATTTTATTTTTTTATTCGAATGTATACTCGAAACGATTGGGGTCTATAATGTCACGTGTCCATGCTTGATTGGTTATTGTTAGTTTTAACATGCCATATCGGATGCATAGTTAATAGAGGGACTCAATTAAAAAATCTGTAAGATTTGAGAGTTTCAATCAAGCTAACAACTTATAGAAGGTCTCTATCAAACAAATTCAAATTGTACGAGGACCAAATGTAGGATAAACACTTTAATTAATTTCCTATCGTTTAGGATATATTTAGAACTTGAAAAGATAGAAACGTGTCCTCTTAATCATCTTCTTCTTGCTTTAGCTTTTGCTTCAAATAATATTTGATAATTTTACATTCTTGTTTGGCTAATTTGCTTTAGTTGATTTAAGGAAATTTAGTTGGTTAGAACAATTGTGAGACAATACTCTTAATCAAAATTGTTATTATATTCAAATATCTTTATTTCTTTATTTTATTTGTTTATGATTACATGATTCAATTGATTGAGGTGCATATTAATTAATTGAATTATCTAGTCTAATGCTAAATTGAGTTCATAATCCGTTATTGTTATAAAACTTGAACAAGTGTAGCACTTGGGCAATACGATTATGCTCCAAGTTTTAGTTGCTTTCTTAAAAAAAATAGAGAATGGATTAAACAAGTTATGTTGGGCAATTTTGTTATCCATCATTAACTTCTTTTTAGAACATAGTGCTATTATTGATTTGAAGAGGATTGCTTAATACCAAATTAGTTACTAAAAAGAATTTAGTTTGGGTGTTGGGCTTGAATTAATGTACATAGGAAAGATTAGGGTTTATTTGACTTAGTAGTTTTCTTTGGATATATACCCCCAACGAAACTCCCATTTTTCCTTTTTTTATTTGAATAACTAGTAAGCTGATTCGATTCTTGCTCACTCTATCTACGAGTTTAGAAATAAGAAGGTAATTTATTTTTAGTTGCACTTTGAACGCATCAAATTTTGGCACCGTTGCTCGAGGACTTGTTCTTGATCAATTTTTGTTTTTTATAGTTTAGATTATTGAATTTTAGTAATAGTTGGTATTTTTTTAATCTTAATTTTGTTAATCTTGTGATTTTTAAGTATTTTTAGGCTTTTTTGGCATAATCAGAGTTAGGTATTTTTTATTTTTCAATGGAATTAGACGACGAGTTTATACTTGTTTTGAAAACAAATGACGTTCTTAGTAGGATCGGTAGTTGATTTAATGAGACTACCCTCTTAGGCTTAAATTCCACCATTTACTAGGGTTTTCAATTGGTTTTACATTATTGGTTATGGATTTTTTATTTTTTCTAGTTTTTTATAACATGACTTGGTATTCTCAATAGTTATGCTCTCGGTATGACCTTCAACCCGAGAGATTCTATGAGGTAAACACATCCCCTATTGAGTAATAAATTACTAATCTAACCTTTCTAATGTGTCAAATGACTGTAGAAAATGTGCAACAAGTCCATAATTATGGCATATGTTCTATACCGAGCATTCATCATATATGTACCCAATACTTCAAAAAGAACTTATTAGTGTGTCTTATGCCATGATGGCGTTTTTGGGACAGCCATAATATCAATATAATCTCTATTCCAATACTTACACTAGTTATGAAAATCAAGTGGTTCACAATGTATCTAACAATCACCAAGGATATCAACAAGTATTCAAGTATGTATTTCGAGGATATAATTAATTTACTTATGAGTAATACTATGCAATTTCAACAAGAAAGAAGTGCAAAACTTCAGAATTTGGAGACTCAAGTATGTTAATTGGCTATATTAGTGGGTGGGCTAGTAGCATAAGTTTAAAGCAATTAGCCCTCTAAAATAGAAGTGGGTTTAAAAGAACATGCAAATGCAAAAGTGTGGGGGAAGATGTGTTTGAAGAAGATGAGTTATTGAAAAAAATAGAAAACAATTAAATGATGAAGAAGTTAAAGAGCAAGTTATTGAAGCTATCGAAATAGAGCCAACTTATGATCAAGAGCAAAACAAGACTCGTGTTTGTTGATGAACTAGTTAAGCAAGAAAATGACATTTAGAAAATGGAGTTGGATAACATTTATAATGTGCCCATTATTGAATTTTTCCTTCCGAATGAGTTCACTACTAATGCTAATAAATTTGAGCTTATTCTTGCCATTATTGCTTTTTATTTTGTAGGTATTTTTTAATTATGCCTTTTTCATTTTATATTTTTCAATATTTCAAAATTCAAAGAATGATTTTTGTTAATGTAGGTGCCCAAGATCCAACTATGTATGGATAGGTTTGAGTTATTACATCATGAAATTTTTTATTAATACTTAAAAAAGTCTTTCTATTAATTCTTATTGTTTATATTTATTTATTGAATAGAATTACATAGAAGTCCATATGATATATATTTGCATTAGTGATTGATTAAAAGATGTGAGATAAACATTAATGCACATAAATGATACCATTAAATGTCTCAAGTCATAATATTGTTAAAAATGGACATTGACTAGATAGGGTTAGACTTGTGAGTGCTATGCTTATATTATATAATAGGAGTAGGAGATCTCATAACTATTGGCATAATGATGCCAAAGTAAGCATTTAGGTGATTAATATTTGAGAATATATCACTGAACTTGATTCTCCATGAGAACTCATTTGGTTTAGTCTATAGGAATCTCATATGACATAAGTATAACCGATCCTTAGACTTGAAGTTATCACGGTTATCTTATTAGAGGATTTATATACTTTGACACTTTTTTTGATGGACTTAGCAAAGGGTTACACATGGACGATTCATTGGATGCACTAGGAATCTAATGAAGGTAGGTGGATGACTAAGATAGGATATATTATTCCTTGTATGTTAAAGGAGTTATCACATTGTACTTCTATGAATGCTTGCTCAAGAAATCTATGGTCATAGCAAAAGTACACCAATAGAGCATAGTTGGTTTACTCTAAGAGCTAAGACATTTGAGAATTGAAAAAAACTTGTGTGATCATAATTGAACAAACTAAATAACCAAATTCAAGATCACATTATGATAAATTGATAGGAGAACTGAATTGTATAGTAACCATGCTCATGAAAGGTAATTACAGATTAATTAATCCTTCTAAAGAATTAGATAGTCATGATGCCTTGCTATATGCCAATCTTGATTTATATATTAAGAGATAAAAGATGTGTCTTTTATTCTTGATACATTGCTAATATATCTAGGAGCCTATTGAGTCACACACATAAGTTTAAGCATTCACATAATTAAAAAGAAGAAAAGATGTTGAAAAAAGTTTTCAATTTTAAAAGCTTCCTATTTTGGAAAAGGTTTCTAAAAATAGAAAGCTTTTTAAAATGAAAGTTTTCTATTTTAGAAATTAGTTCCCTAATTTGAAAGTCAATTCTAAATTTAGGAGTAAATTACATAAAAAAAATTAGTTTCCTAATTTAGGTTTAAGGGTAATTTGAAAAATTGTTTTTCAATGTGGGCCTCCAAAAAATATCGACCTAATTTATTTGATAGTCCAAATTAATTAATAATTAATTGGGCTAATAGGTTTAATTAAAAAGCCTACAAGATATTTTGATGGGAGGATAAATATGAACCTTATTGGATAAGGATGAATGTTTAAAAGGATAAGATTAAAAAAACCCACATGCATAATACTTCTAATCCTTAGAGGATTAGGAAGCAACAACCAAGAGTCCTTTAGGGACTCATTGTGTAGTGCTCCCGACTCCCTTACCAATTACCTAAAAGGCGTAGCTACGTGCGTTACGGTTTACGGACTAAAGTCTTAAATTTACTCCTTTTTTTCTTTTTTCTTTTTACATAGCCAATAAATAATGACATATGAAATATAAAGTACGTACAAGAAAATTTACACAACTTTAATACAACTTTAATAAATACTGTTACATAAGTCCATAAGATATCTAAGGTGTTATTTACACATTGCTAGACACTATACACTATGGTACAATCAAAAGAGATTTTTATGATTTTTGTGTCACACATGAGCCCTTTTTAGGAGAAACCGAGTAGCTTCTTCATTAGCACTACAATTGCTTTTGCATGTCATGGCATGAAATAATAGCAATGTGAGCCAAAGCTTAGTAAGTAGGGTGATGCACGTGAGATACAATGCAATCCTGTCATTTAGCTTTTCACATTGATTTTAATTCGAGTACCCTTGGTATTAGTAAGTCCGCTTCATTCTCATTCCTCGGTGATTATCGAATCACCTACTGCTAGGAATGAATTTATCCCTCGTTATAGCACACGGTTAGCAAAATTATCCATCGCCTAACGAGTGTAATCCATTAATAGAGCACACACACGACTTCATTGCTGATACCCATTTAATCCAATTAGGTTACCAAACCTATCCAATTTTCAAACTAAGTCGGTTACCAAAACCTCATCGTTTCTCGACTTAATTATTTTTCTCAAGTCAAACCACCCCCAAATGCATATGATGCACATGATGTTTTGTTTATCACATTTCACTAAATCGGGGGTACCAAATCATTCATTTCCATACCACATTCGAAATCATCGTGGTCACATAAGGACTACAAGACCCATCTATGAGGGTTAATCACTTTTTGTATTTGAGTCCTAGGAATGTGTTGGAGCGTATTTGAAGTGAGATTTCCCTCCTAACCCGAAATTGAACCTTAATAGCCAAATTTTGCTTCTTCTAGATCTAGGTCTTAATTTCAATTTTTCTTAAAATCTTGCCTTTTAACACTTCATTTTATACTTGTTTAGGTGTAATTGGCCTATTTATTATGGAGTTCGATTATTGGAACTCAATTTGTAAAAAGTGGGGTTTAAGCCGAGTGTTTCCTAGTCTAAATCAAAATTTCTATTTTTCTTAGAATCTAACCTTTCTACACTTCAAGTTATACTCATTTAGGTGCATTTGAACCATTGATTCATAAATTGGATGAGTGGAACTCAAAGCCCAAATTTTTGGGTTTAGGCCGAATGGGGTCTTAAAAAGGCAAAGGATTGTCTCTTATTTCTATGTCATTTATTTTCACCCTAGCTTACTAAGTTATACTTAAGTGGGTTACCATAGAGGTCTAGATCTTCAGTTCTAAAAAAAAAAAAAAAAATCCATACTTTGGCCTTTTTGATCCCTTGGCCGAATGCTTTCCTAAGGACGTCCAAGCCCATTTTGTTTTAACCAAACCCATCCACACATATGTAAGCATACCTCACATAGATATATCACATGGATCCATACACATACCAATCATTCATCATCATACATGTATAAGCCAATCATTAAGTTCACCACTAAATTCACATCAAGCCATCTCACACAAAATACTCACATAAACAACATATACAACAAAATAGAAATCTTTAACCAACCACCTCATTTGAGCACATATACAAAAAATTTAGAGCATAATATAAAACAACATAAGCCTATTTACATTGATTTAAGCTTTCCTAAAGATTTCTTAGGCTTTCCCTTTTTCTTGTCTTCTTTCTTTCTTTTTCGTATCTCTCCCCTCTTAAAGCCGTTTCTTTTCTCTTTTTTGGGTAAGCTACGGTTTCTAAAACAAAATGGATAAGTTTATATCTCTCTCACACTTTTATACCACGTTTCCTCTCATTAAATTAGGATTACATGTGTTAAGAATTAATGGTATAAAATGTCAAATGATAGAGACAAAGTGGAAGCTAGGTGGCGTGTTTGACTTCCAAAATGGTGAGGTGGCACTAATTAGAACATAATGGAAGCTTAGGTGTCCACTTAGTAACTAAAAAAGGGTAACTAAAGGATAACTAAGTTTTAAGCTAGTTTGGTTCCATTAATTAGGCATTTCCTCTCCAAAATTTGGCATTTCCCACTCGGTAACTTACTTTTTATCCCTTATGTACTATTCTACATGGTTGTTAAGGGAAATAATGGGTGACTCCTAAATTACTCGAATATTTCCTTTGAAATACCAATTATATGATCACCACAATATCACATAAATTTACACACACAACTTGTCTCTATATTTAGAGACATTCCGGGGTTTCTATTTTCACGAAGTTAAAATTTTGAATATATATATATATATATATATATATATATGTATGTATGTATGTATGTATATATGTATGTATGTATGTATGTATGTATGTATGTGTGTGTGTGTGTGTGTGTGTGTGTGTGTGTGTGTGTGTGTGTTTATTATTTATTTATTTTGGATAATACCCACATTTAGGCACTCTCCACCCTTAAATATCTTTAGGACATAAATGGTAACCCGCTAGGTTGTTCGAAGTCATGCCATAGATCCGCACATAAATACTAAACATGTGAACATCAAAAAATTAGAGAAGGGCACATAAATCATACCGATACGAGTACATACAAATATAAAGAGGTCGGTACGTATAGCTATGGGGTTAGGGATTTTCATGGGGGTTACATTTCTCCTCTCCTTAAAAGAAATTTCATCCTCGAAATTAGCTTACTCGAATAACTCCGGGTATTTATCTTTCATTTCTTCCTCCCGTTCCCGAGTCATTTCTTCGAGGTTGTGATTTTCCCATAAAAATTTAACTAAGGAAATTTCTTTATTCCTTAATTGTTTGACTTGCCTATCTAAAATCTACATGGGTCTTTCTTTATATGTTAAGTTCGGTGTCGAGTTTGGTTGTGCTATCTCTACAAGCTAGCTAGGTTCTTCAATACATTTCCTTAACATGGACATATGAAACATATTATGTACTCCCGCTAAAGAGGGCGGTAACAATAATCGATACGCCTTATCATCGATGCAATCAAGTATCTCAAACAATCTAATATGTCACGGACTCAATTTGCCTTTCATCCTAAAGTGCGAGTATGCCTTTCATCGGCGAAACCCTTAAGAAAACATAGTCACCAACTACAAATTTCGGATCCTTTCTCCTCTTATCGATGTAGCTTTTCTATCTACTTTGAGCCGTCTTCATCCATTGGTGAATTTTATCCACCACTTCGGTCGTCTTTTGTACCAATTCGACCTCAATAACTTTCTTTCCCCTACTTTATCCCGAGTGTAGTAAGGATCTTCATCGTTGTCCATACAAAGCTTTATAAGGAGTCATCTTGATTGATGATTGGTAGCTATTGTTATATGCAAATTCCGCTAGTCATAAATATTTCTCTTATTTTATGAACCAATCTAGAACACATGCTCACCATATATCTTTGAGAATGCGAATGACTCGTTCGGATTGTCCATTAGTCTATGGATGATAAGTTGTGCTTGAAATTGAGCCTTATCCCCATGGCCCTATGTAAACTCTTCTAGAATGTTGAGGTGAATCTAGGATCTCGATCGAACATGATGAGATCAAGACCCCATGTAGCCTCACAATTTCATCAATATACAATCGAGCGTATTAGCTTAGGCTATAAGTGGTCTTAAGCTGGAAGAAAGTGTGTTGATTTGATCAACTCTGTCCATAATCACCCAAATGGCACTCTACCTTTTCTCCGATCTTGGCAATCCTATGAAAACATCCATCGTGATATGCTCCTATTTCCATTTTGAAATTGCTAATGATTATAACCTTCCCACAGTGTCTTTGATGCTCTACTTTCACTTGTTGACGGATCCGACACCTCAACACATAGCTCGGCACATCTTTCTTCATTCCTAGCCACCAATAACATTATTTCAAATCTCGATACATTTTAGTACTTTCTAGATGTATCGAGTATGGGAATGTGTGGACCTTTCTCAATATTTCTTTCTTCAAATCTATTATTGAAGGAACACATTGTCATTCCCTAAATATGACCACTCCCTTGTCATTAACAACAAAGTTAGACTCCTTCCCGACCTCTATATTTTTCTTCCATTCCTTCGACTTGTCTTCCATTTGTTGCTCCATTTGAATTCTTTCTTGTAGGGTCGATTGGACTAATAACATTGATATGATGTTCTCATAACCTATAGCGATGACCTCTAATTTCAGCTTCTATAAATCCCTCACTATCGATAAGCTGGATTACTTGCATTGTTGCTACTGATTTTCTACTCAAGGCATCGGTAACAACATTGGCCTTTCATAAGTGGTAGTTAATGATGCAATCATAATCTTTCACTAACTCTAGTTAGCTTTTTTGCCTCATGTTTAGCTCCTTCTATATGAAAATATACCGTAAACTCTTATGGTCTATGTATATCTCACATTTGGCTCTATATAAATGATGTCTCTAAAATTTTAAGGCAAAGATGACTGCCGCTAACTCCGAGATCATACATTAGATAACTTTGCTCATATTATTTCAATTATTGTGGAGCGTAGGCCACCACCCTTCCATTTTGCATTAACATCGCTCCTAACCCATTCTTGGAAGCATCATCTGTACACCATAACATTCCTATCTTCGACGAAATGGATAGTATTAGGGTCGCGACTAACCTTTGCTTCAACTCTTGAAAAATCTTCTCTAAAGCATTCGTCCATTGAAACTTAACACTCTTCTTCATCGGGTTAGTAAGGGGCCTTGCTATCTTAGAGAAGTCCTCAATAAACCTTCGATAATAACCGGCCGAGCCTCGAAACTTCATACCTTTGACACACTCTTTAGGGTAGGTCAATTTTGAATAGCTTCTACCTTCTTTTGGTCTACTGCTATGCCCTCCTTTGTCACCACGTGGCTTAGAAAAGCTATTTGTTCTAGCCAAAACTCATACTTCTTAAATTCGATGTACAATTGCGCTTCCCTAAGTGTACGCAAGGTAGCTCGTAAATGCCTCTTATGCTCCTCTTCACTTCTAGAATAGACTAAGATGTCATCAATAAACACGATGATAAATTTATCTAAAAAATTCCTAAAGACTCGATTCATTAGGTCTATAAAAGCGGCTGGGGCATTAGTCAACCCAAACGGTATTACTAGGAACTCATAGTGGCCATATCTAGTCTTGAATGTTGTTTTTTTACATCTTCGACTCGACCCTTAGGCGATGATACCCCAATTGCAAATCAATTTTAGAAAACACCGTTGTGCCTCGTAATTAATTGAACAAATCATCAATCCGGGGTAATGGATACTTATTTTTGATTATCAATCGATTCGGCTCCCGATAGTTGATACATAACCACAAGCTACCATCCTTTTTCTTTACCAACAATATCGAAGCTCCCCGGGGTGAGGAACTAGGATGTATAAATCCCTTATCCAATAAGTCTTGCAATTGTGCCTTCAACTCTTTCAACTCGATTAGGGCCATTTGATAGGGAATCTTCAAAATTGGAGTCGTGTCCGACTTTAGGTCAATCTCAAATTCTATCTCCCTCTCTAATGGCATCTTAGTCAACTTTTACGAAAATACATCTAGATACTCTCGCACAACCTCGAGATCCTTCAATTTTGCCTTTTGTTCTACCCGACTATCTACCATATGCGTAAGGTACCTCATACATCATTTTCTAACATCTTTCAAGCCTTTAAAGCCGAGGTGGTTGGTATGGCTCAAAGCTTCGAATCGACTTTAAATTCTAATTGTTGATTCCTAGTAGTTCAAAAATTACCCTTCACCTTGATAGTCTATAGTAGCATTATGCCTTGCTAGGCAATCCATTCCCAAGATCAAATAAAAAACTTAGAGATCTAATACTATTAGATTAACCTCGAGACTCCTATCCTTAATCTACACTGGACACTCTTTTATTATGCCTATCGACTCTATAAGTTCGCCAAAAGGGACAGCTATAAGATACCCTACGGCTAATGTCTCGGGTTTGACACCTAGGCCTTTTACTAATATTTTTGATATAAATGATTATGTAGCACCGGAATCAATCAAAACATAAGCAATCAAGCCGAAGATTGAGACATTACCATAAATCACTATCATATCTCTCCGATTGGCCTCTTCTTGCGTCATTATATAAACCCGAGCAGGTACCCTTCCCGATCCGGATTTCTATACACAGGGGCGATTGTAGGATACATGCCCCGGTTTATGACATACATCGTAAATCCTCACATCCGGTCGACACTCCCGGGTATGGAACCTCCCACACTTATGGCACCGAGGTTCAATACTCATTGTTGGTCTTGTCCGATTCTCCAATAGTGGTCTAGATGTGTATTATACTGGTCTAGTTCCTTTTGTATTACCTAGGCCATCACTTCAAGTAAACTTCCGGGTGGGACTCGCCTCATCTGGTCCGATCGAAGAGGTCCGGATTTAAATGCTTGCCTCTTCTATTGTATCTCCTTTGCAATCTCTTTCGATCCTCATCCACCAACATGGCCTTATTTATGATTTCTAGAAAGGTATGGGTGGTTGATATTCGGACCATACTTCGAACTCTCGGATTTAACCTTGCTAAGAATCGATTTTTTTTTTCAAATTTTCATCCCCTACTATAAATGGGACAAATCTACACCCCTGTTTGAACTTTTGCACATACTCACCCATGGACATACCATCCTGTTTCAATTCTAAAAATTCTTGAATTTTTTTAGCCCTCACATCATCGATAAAGTACTTATTGTAAAAGGTCTCCTTGAACCCTTCCCATGTTAACGTAGACACGTCTACCGTTAATCATGCACTTCTCCATAAAGTACGAGCATCTTTGGTGAGCATAAAGATAGCGCATGACATGTGCTCGTTATTGGTGAATTATAGGTACTTAAATATTACCTCTAAAGACTTAATCCATTCCTCATCTATCATAGGATTAGCACTCTCGACAAACTCTTGGGGATTCATTTTGTAAAACCTCTCCATTACGTCATTCCTAGGTCGAGGCGAGAGGTGGAGGCGGAGGTCGTTGATGCATAGCGAGGAGCTCGTCTCATTTGCTCTGCATGGATTTGTTGTTGTTCTTACATGGCTTGTTGTTATTGTTACATTATTTCTATCAGATGATTCAAAGCTTCTTATGGATTCTCATTTTTAGTACTTGGAGGTTCCTTCCCCTCCTATCCATACATGATTCTTTATTGGCATGATTTTGCTTTAGACATGTCATGTTATGTTCAAGGTAGTTTTCGTATCGAAAGTCTTAATGCCATGCGTCATGCAATAAAAAAAATAGCCAATAACATATACAACAAAAGCACACATACCAAATATTCATAGTGACATACACGTTTACATCCAAAAGGTTTTCATGCCATAATTACACTTAAAATGAGGCATTTTTAGTTACATCCAAAGGTGCACGAAAGGTACTATACTTGTACAACATAGCGGACGCGTCATGGATATCTATTTTCATAGAAGTTAAAATTTTGAATATATATATATATGTGTGTGTGTGTGTGTGTGTGTGTGTTTATTTATTTATTTATTTTGGCACTCTCCACCCTTAAAGATATTTAAGACATAAATGGTAACATGCTAGGTTGTCCGAAGGTCATGCCATAAATTCGGACATAAACACTAAACACTAGAATATCATAAAATAAGAGAAGGGCACAAAAATCATACCGATACGTAGTATATACAAATATAAAGAGGTTGGTACGTATAGCTATGGGGTTAAGGATTTTCACATGGGTTACACATTGTCGTCCCCTTCCTTGTCGAAGGCACCCCTTATATAAATAGAAGGAGAGGAGGCGGCAAATGGTGTGGAAAAAGAGAAATCACACACGAAAAAAAGGAAAAATAATTAGGGCTACACGACAACAAATGACATAAAGAAAAAGTAGTTTTGTCTCCCTAAAAATTTTGCAACCTCTCTTCCTTATCTTAGAATTGTTGCATAAATTACCTTGAATAGAATTCTAAAGAAAGACACAAAATAAGTCAAAAAAGGTGGAGTTAGTAGTATACTAATTTTGAGTGCTTTTTATATGGGTGTTTGGATTATGTGGATTATCAATAGAGGTTGGACGTTTGGATGACTACTTTTCTGCTAAGGTTAAAATCGTGCTACAAGAGATAATCGTTTATTTATGCTTTAATTCATGCATATATGGTTAATTGATTCAATGACATGATCTTGGGAACTTTAGAAAGAGAAATTTTTTTGTTTTATTTTTCATTTCCATAGGATGCATGATCCTTCGGCTTTCTCTAATTATGGAAATATGATATGTCACTTGGAACTAAGAACAAAGAGCCACATAAGGGGAATGCTTGGAAGTGCACTTTGGGTGCCAAGTTTGGCACGACAAGATTTGTTTTCTCTTCTCTTCTTTCTTTTTATTTTCTTGTTACATAATCTTTTTATTTTATGTGTTTAGTTTACTTTTTTTTTTTTTTTTTTTGAGTTTTAAGTTAAGATTGGGGACAATGTAAGTTTTAAGTGTGGGGAAAGAAACTTAGATTGTTTTTAAAATTTTTGCATTGTGTTTTAATTTTCAATTTTTTCAATTTTTTTCCTTTTTAAGATGTCTAAGATGTTTATCCAATGGTTTTTAAGGATTTATGTACCATAAAATTAGACAGATTTATGATATGAATCCCAAAACATGATTGAATGAATAACTTACATGCTTAGACTAAAGATGACTTGGGTTTAATTTTGAAGAGTATTAACTTGTGTTGGTAGACTCAAAACACTCTTAAGCAAGTTTTTGAGCCTTATTTGGATCGAATACTTACATGCCAATCTTCTACTTTCTTTTGTTGAGTAATATTCATTCAAGATTGGTTTCTCTAGAACTTGTTTCTAGTGCTAGTTGAGAATATATTTTCACTTACATGCATAAAAATGAAGATGGCATCTAACATTTTAATCATTTTGACTTAAATAGCCTACCTTATATGTTATCTTTAGTGAGTCCCTTTTGAGCCTAATTAACCTTTTTTCTTTGTGATGATCTATTTTATGAGCTTTGAAATGAATCCATCCGTTTTACCTACCTTAGAACTAGTAATACATTTTAAATGTGATGAATGAGTTTTGAAATGGTGTTTGTTGAATAAGTGTGAGGGTGTCATGCCTTGATGCATATGTTAGGAAATATGAAATAAAAATGGAAAGTAATCAATAGATGAGCTTTAATGCTTACACTTATGTCGTTTGAGCTAAATTTCATAGTTTTCATGTGAAAAAGGAAAAAAAAAAAAAAGAAGAGAAAATTCATACACATGTGAGAAAAAGAAGAGAGACATAAGTACTAAATTAGGCATAATTTGAGCTTCGGATGTCCCAATCAGGTGATGCAAAAGTGCAAATTTATCTCGTATATTTGAGGGCTAAAACTTTGACGAAAAGCTTAAAGCCTCATTCTATTGATTACTAGGTCAAAACTAGGCTCTAATTTAAGACTATTAATCTGTCAAGATTCTATCTTCTAATTAAAAGAAAGGGAAAATTAAGGGAAAAAAGCAAGAGTGGTTGATGATGATGTTTGGTTGTCGTTTTGGGTCTCGATTGTGCTATCTACCCAAATTTTATATTTTGAATGATCTATTAGTTTATTTGGTTTTATCTTTTTTTTAATTGTAATTGTTCCCAACCTTTGCCTTACTCTCATTACAATCCAAATAAAGATCATCCGATTTATATTTTGTATGTATTATAAGTAGTGGAGATTGGATGAACAAGTAAGCCTATGGTAGTTACTTTTCATGAATTGAACTTGAGTGCTATGATTTATCCTTTCAAACACTTAAGTGTTAAATGATTGATGTGTGAGTGTCTACAACATTTGTTAATTGCTTATTGAATGAAAATTATTTGTCTTTTTAGTTTGAGTGTGTTGAATATGTTTAATTCATGATGTGTTATGGTGTTTGAATTCTTGGTCTAGTTTATGATTATGGTATATGATGTCTTTGATGTCATTGGGGGAATTAGTGTTTGTGTTTTATGGTTAGTGTTTAGTTTAGTTTTCTCGAGGACATACATAAGCTCGAATGTGAGGAAATTTGATAGATATATTAAATTATATCTTTATTCTCTTTATATTTAGTTTATCTGCTATGTTTTATGTCTTATTATAATAATTAATACTTATATTCATGTTTATGACATAAAATTAAGCATTGAGTGAAATTGTGTTTAAAGTTAGGAAATTCCAAGCATGTTTGACTAAGACTTTTTGAGTTTCTTATAGGTTCTTAGTAGCTTTGGCAATAGAACTAGAATAAATGCACATAAAAGATTTTGTAGAGGACATATCAAGCTTTCTAAAATGATATAATGGGTAAAAATCCAAGTTCTTTTAGGCCTCCAAGCAATATTTTATATTTTGGTTTAGAAAATTGATCGGAATGCTTTTCGGAGTCCAAACCATTTATGGCTTTTAATTCCTATTTAGAGTTTCGAATTCGATTAATGCAAAGACAAGCCCATAGAAGCGATTAGGAGCATATCTAAAATTCTTATGAAGGTCTTGAGTCAAACTATGTTAGTTTAAAAGAGGAATTTAGCTGCAAAATCTGAATTCCTAAGTCTAGGCGGTCCGATTTAGTCGATGGTAGTGGTTAGCCCATAAATCGAGTTGTGGATCATTTTTTGATGTAAGACCTAATGTGTTGGAAATATGAGAGATAGTTCTAGTATTTTTCTTGAGAGAAAAACTCGAATTGGACATGTACTTAGTCCATATTTGATAGTTAGGGATGGCAATTTACCACACCCCGTATTTACTTTGAACGAGGATGGGGCGAGGATGGTATTTGCTCACCCCGGCCCATTTGCCCTGTTTCATTCCTAAAAATTATGATTATACCCTATATAAAATCTATGACTATTAACTCTTAGGGTTTATTTTTCATATGAAATATCATTTTTTTTTTACTATATTTGAAATTTGGTAGTACAATAGGACAAGATGAGAGGAAAAAAATTAAATGGAGCACCAATGCCTTGCGGGGATTTCCATCCCCGTTTAGGGCGAGGATGAAGGATCATGCATCCTATGTAGGTGTGGAATAAAAAAATAAAAATTTCCTCCATCTAAGGGCCCAAGATCAAGCCGTTGAATCAATTAACCATATATGCATGAATTTAAAGTAACAAATAAAGGATTACCTCTTGTAGCACGGATCCAAATTTTTTGATCAAAATAGCCATCCAATTATCCAACCTCTATTAATGATCCACAATGTCTAAGTATCTATAAAGAAGCACTCAAAATCGGTAAGGTGCTAGCTCCACCTTTTCTTATTTGTGTAGTGTTTCCTATAGAAATCAATCTTGGGTAATTTTGCGATAACCTTAAAAGAGAAGGAAAGAGTATGGCTTGCTAGGGTTTTGGAGAAAACTATTTTATCCTTTTTTTTTCTTTCTATGTCATGTGCCCTATATATTTTAGGGTTGGCCGAGTTTTCTTTCTTTTCTTCTCCTTTATTTTGGTCGAATTTTGTCTCTGTTTTTGCTTGGTTATCATACCTCTCTCTCCCCCATATATTTACGAAGGGTTTCCTTGTCCTCCATGGACAAGGAGAGCGGTGGCATTAATTTTTTTTAAGACAGGTTGTTATTTCCTTATCTTTCAAGGATCAACAGTTATTTCTATATGTGAACTTTTGATCATTATCTTCAAAACATTCATCCTTATCTAATAAGGTTGATGTTTATTCTCCCATAAAAATATCTTAAGACTTTTGATTAAACCTAATGGGCTAAAAATATTTTAGCCCAATTAATTTATTTCGACTATCCAAATAAATAATCTTAGATTATTTTAGGTAGGTCCATATAAGGAAATAATTTTCTAAACTACTCTTTAGGAAACTCATTTCCATTTTAGGTTATTTACTTTCAAATTTGGAACTAATTTCCAAATTAGAAAACTGATTTCTAAAATAGGAAACTTTTCATTTTAGGAAACTTCCTAATTAAGAAAAATTTCCATTTTAAGAAACTTTCTATTTAAGGAAACTTTCTACTTTGGAAACCCTTTCCAAAACAGAAACTTTCATAATTGGAAACTTTTTCCAATATTTTTTCTTCTCATTTATAATGTGAATACTTAAAACTTATGCGTGTGACTTAATAGGCTCATAGATATGTTGAGAATATATCAAGAACAAAAGACTCATCTTTTATCTTTTGATACATAAATCAAGATTGACCTTTAGCAAGGTATCATGACTACCCAATTTTCTAGAAGGATAAATTAATCCATTATTACCTTTCACGAGCATGTTACCATATAATTCAGTCCTCATGTCAACTTATCACAATGTGATCTCAAGCTTGGTTATAAGTTTTATTCGATTATGATCATATAAATTTTCTTCGATTTTCAAATGTCTTAGCTCTCGAGTAAACTAACTATGTTCTATTGATGTACCCTTACTGTGTTCACAGATTTCTCGAGTGAACATTTATTAAAGTGCAATGTGATAGTTCCTTTAGCATACAAGGAATGATATGTCCTATCTTAGTTATATACCTATCTCCATTAGATGTCTAGTGCACCCAAAAAATTACCCATATGCAACTTTTAATGGGTCTACCTAAAAGAGTGTCAAAGTACATAAGTCCTCTAATGAGACAACTTGAAGACTTCAAGTCTAAGGAGCATTTGTGCTCATCTCGTATGAGATTCTCATACACTAAAATCAAATGGGTTCTCATAACAAGTCAAGTCCAGGTGATATGTTCTCTAACATGAATCACCTAAGTGCTTGTTTTGGCATCACCATGCCAATAGGTGTGAGATTTCCTACTACTATCATATAGTATGAGCATAGCACTCACAAGTCTATCCGTATATAGTTAACGCTTATTTTTTACAATACTATGACTTGGGATGTTTAATGATATCATTTACGAACATTAGTGTTTATCTTACATCTTAGCTCTCGAGTAAACCAACTATGCTCTATTGGTATATTCCTACTCGTGTTTATAGATTTCTCAAGTGAACATTTATCAAAGTGTAATATGATAGTTTTTTTAGCATACAAGGAATGACATGTCCTATCTTAGTTATACACCTATCTCCATTAGATGTCTAGTGCACCTAACGAATTTCCCATATGCAACCCTTTAATGGGTCTATCAAAAAGAGTGTCAAAGTACATAAGTCCTCTAATGAGACAACCGTGATGACTTCAAGTCTAAGAACCATTTGTACCTATCTCATATGAGATTCTTATATACTAAAACCAAATGGGTTCTCATGATGAGTCAAGTCCGGTGATATGTTCTCTAGCATTAATCACCTAAATGCTTGCTTTGGCATCACCATGCCAATAAGTGTGAGATATCCCATCGCTATCACATAGTATGAGCATAGCACTCATAAGTATATCCGTATATAGTCAATGCTCATTTTTGACAACACTATGACTTGGGATGTTTAAAAATATCATTTATATGCATTAGTGTTTATCTCACATCTTTCGATCAATCACTATTACAAATGCATATCATAAGAACTTATATCTAATTCTACTGATTTTACAAATATAAAACATAAAAATTAATAGAATGACTTCTTTATTATAATTAAAATAAATAATACAATAATACATTAACTCAAGTCCATCTAAACATGGTTGGATCTTGGGCACCTACACTAACAATCTCTAACTTGCACTAGAGCCAACCAGCCATGTCCTTTAATCCCAATGATCAAGTGAGGGTTTCATATTTTCGTTGTGATTAAGGCTTAGCCTAGGAGTCAGCTATGTTATCGTCATTGTGGACCTTTTCTATCCTTATGTTATCGTTACTTGTTTATCTCTATCACTAAGTGATAGCAATATAGTACATGCTTGGATCGTTGATGAGACCTTGGTTCCTTAACTTGTATTATGGATCCTTTATTATCGACCATAAAGCTCTATGACATTGGAATAAAACTTTCTTTGATTTTTTCATACTAAACCCTTTTAGTATCATGTCATTGTAACTACCTTGGGAGACTCATAGCATTTCAAGTGATCTATCTTTATGGATCTATACTCTTAGACTATAGGTTTCTCCCATATCATTCTTAGGAAATTTCTTTTAGATTCATTAATCTTTTGTTTGCAACATGACAATATTATAGTCAAGGTGTTATTTTATGTTGAATAACCATGACTAGTAGGCTCCCACTAATTTCTTATATACATAAGTTTTGTCTTTATTTTTTTATGAATAATCAAACTCTCCGATCGTTTCATAAAACGTCGACTTTTATTCCCAGTGGCATGCTTAAGTTTATTAATGGACTTTAGTATTTTGCAAATCTTATTTGCATGTTCTAGGAAACCATCGGGATGCGTCATCTACACATTTTTTTTTTCATTTGTCTTATCTAAAAATCAATGTCTAACGTTGTCATTTCAAAAGTATTAGCTTCGTCATTCTTTTAGGGCTCATATCACCATGTGTCAAGATGAGAAGATCATATCCTTTTTGTCTTGTGATGAATTTCTTTCAAACTTATGAAGTTTTTGTGTTTTGTTTGTGAGAGAGTTACAACTCTTTATAATCATTCTACTTTAGGATTCTTTCATTAAAGTGTGAATTTGTGAGTCTACTCAAATCTCATTGAGTTTAAATTTCCTCTCACTATTTCTAGTATCCATAAATTCCTTTTCAAGAATTATAGTATGCTTAGTAATGAACAACACTTTGCTTCTAGTGGTAAAATATTGAAATCCTTATGTTACTTTGGATATCTCATAATTTAGCATTTTATTGATTTTAGGCTTCAGTTTGTCTTTTTCAAATCTTTTGACATACACTTTATAGCCTCAAATCTTAAGAAAAGATGAATTCATTTTCTTTCCTTTCTCATATCTCATATGTGATATATTTAAATAGATTTATTTGGAATCCTATTCAATGTAAAGGTTATAGTAAGGAATATTTATCCATAAATAAGGATATTAATTCGATTCATTATGGATTGATCATGTCTAACACGTGATGTCCACGAGAGAATCTCATTCTCTTTTAGGTGATCTAAGATTTTTAGCATTCAAGTATTCATTTCTTCAATCCAATCGAGATACCTTAATACTATTGCTAGTTTGTCACATGACTTCTTAAGTCTAAACTTTTAAATATTTCAAATGCTTTGGACTTGTGTCTTGTAACCAAAAACATGATCCATCATCATTAAAGGTTATGTGACAAGCACATTCTCTTCTTGCTTAGGTGAACATTGGCCCATATACATCTTTATGTATAAGGTTTTAATTAATTAGTAACTCTTTCTCCTTTTTAACTAAAAAGGGGAATTCATGTCTCTGTATCAAGTCAACAAGTTTCTTAGAAATCATCAAGTGATTTTAAATATCCTTTGTATAGATAGGTTAGATATGAGGTTCATGCTTATATGACCAAGTTTGAAGTTTTTACTAATTAGTGTCATTTACATCATTTGAGTCCTTTTTTGTATTTATGTTATACACTTGGGAGTTATATTCAAAACAATTATTATCAAGATATTTTCATTAAAAAAATTCATCTTTAAAAATAACCATTATTCTTCAAAATGAAATACTTATTTAAAACAAGAAATGAAAATAAGATATTCAGTCTCTACTAAAATAATAATAATTGAGTCTTAGCATATTCATACATGGTAATGCTAGCTCATTAATTCCTACATCTAATGGTCTAACTCTTAATCCATTGTAGTCATGCAGGTATTCTCCCTTATTACTATCTTTTTTTTCCTTTTCTAAGCTCTTGTACATTTAAAAAATGTAACTATCACATCTAGTATCATATACTTATGAAGTGGAATTTAGAAATAAAAGGATTAGCATTAATAACATAAATACCGATATGGTGGTAGAACTCTTCTTTTGCACCTCTTCTAGGTATTCCTTACAATTACGCTTCTAATGTCCTTTCTTATTGTAATGAAAATAAACTACACCCTTTAGGCTATTCCGAGCCTCGACCTTTTTCACTCCTTCGGTAGGTGCAATTGAAGACTTCTTCTTCTCCTTCGGCTTTTTCTTGCCTTTTAATGTGCTTTTCCCTTATTAACTAGAAGTACATAACTTTTGTTCTTCTTGTTAATTTCGAGTCGAGCTTCCTTTAGTATGGACAATAACTCTTCAAGAGTCTTTTGCATGTGCGTCACAATGAAGTTCATGATGAACTCGTCCAAAGCTATTGGGAAATGATTGCAATACTAGGTCAATAGATAATTCGACATCCATTCCAACATCAAGCTTAGCCGATCTGTTGATACAGACCTATCATTTTATTGATATGCTTTTTTATGTTACAACCTTCATCCATTCCGCTCTAAAGAGCTTCATAGCTATCTCATAGCGCTCGTGCCTAGTATTCTCCTCAAATAAGCTTTTGAGCTTTGCTATGATATCAAAAGCTTATGAGTTTCTGTGTTGATGCTTATGCTCCAACATCATAGCAGCAAGCATGATGCTGCGAGCGGTGATTGCATCATCTCTATATTTGATCTATGGTTCATGAGCTTCGACTTAACCTAGAGGAGGCTCAATTGGGAGAAATTTCTCTATCGTATAGAGAATTTTCTCATGTTGGAGGACTATACTCAAATTCATTTCTCAATAGAGGAAGTTTATGCCATTAAAAGCATTATTTCCATCAATGATCGATCTTATCGATGTGTTACCGATCATATTGTGCAATCCGACATGATGGAAAAATGTACGAGTTTGGTTAATTAAATTACATAAAATAAAACAAAGCATAAATTAAATAAGTAAAATCTATGTTCACTCTCACTATTTTCTTCAAGTTTTATAACCTTCAATATAGGATTCAAGAAAACTTTTCGATTCATTTTTTTTAGTGAGTTAAGGTTCCATCCTCTAATATGCATTAGCCTTAAGTCATCTCAACAAGCCATACATGAAGGATTAGGTAGATAACTCCTTACCAATTACATCTAATGTAATTCCTAATTTCATTGATATGATAACTCCTTCTCTTATGACATCTTATATGAATATCAATCCTTGCTTATAAGTTTATTGGACCTTGAGTTATCTCAACAAACCTAACAACTCATTTAAGTTAGATCTAATGTTTGGAGACATCGCATGGCCCATGATTTGTTTACCTTAAGGAAGATTTGACCTTGATCTATCCGAACAAGCCAATAACGACCAAGAAAGTTCTTGCCTTATAACATTAGAGAATAATTAACTTAATATTTAATTTGAAGGATTTAATATAGTTGATCTTATCCTAGCATGCATGCTAAACAATAATCATATTATTTCTAACATGCATACTAATATTTTATCTAACAAACATACATCTCATGCATGACTCAAAGCTGGTGAATGGTAATGGATCTCTAGTACTAGCCCCTTCAAGTCATAAGGAAACTAGTGGATCAATTCCTAGGTAAAAAATTATTACAAATTCTTCATGAATATCTTCATTCCTTGGTGTCTTTTTCTTGTATCTATTATAATTCCTATTTTCTACCTTTACATTTATTTAAAATAAGAAACCCCAAGTTACATTTCGGGGAAGTAAGATGAGAAGAGAAACACAATAGAATAATAGAGAAGGCAAGACACATAGGTCCTATTTATCCAAAAAAAATTATAAGCATTCACTCATAAAACTAGATCGACTCATCCATATCATTCACCCATGCTTCAATCACATTGATACATGACATACTAATAAAACACATTCCATTCATAAAATAATTATAAATCTACGAGTTTTGGTCATTTTATAAATTTATCAAAATTTCTCTAAATTTTAATTTAAAAACCTTTACGAGCCTATGGGCCCAATTTGGGCCTCAAGGGTTCATGGGCTTCGAAGCCTAAACTATTAGGTTTGCATGCTCGTACGTGCCTACCCATGGCCACCCACGCATGGCTTGGTATGCCTACTTGTTGCGTGCCTTAAGCACGAGTTGGTAGGCCAGACACACCGGCATGCGAGTGCCTAGCGTGCGCATGGCTTGGCCTCGTATGTCTAGTGTATAACCTAGCACATAGTGCCTATCATGCGTACCTAGTGCATGCAATCTAGCCCTTCGCTCGGCTTGCATGCCTAGCACACGACTCGGTAGGCTAGCGTGCCTAGTGCATGATAGTTAGTAGGCTATTACGCATGCGAGCGTCGATGTCCAACATCAATCACGCATGCACCTACCGATTTTGACACCGGATTTAGTTTCATATTGATATAAAATACCCAAAGTATAAAATTTATAATCAATCATAGCTAATTCATGCGATTAATTATAATTAACAAATCATACAATCAAAGATTCAATAGACTTTGATACCAATTAAAGGATCATGCATCCTATGAAGGTATGAAATAAACAAAAAAAAAAAAATTTCCTCTATCTAAGGATTCAAGATCAAGTCTGTTGAATCAATTAATCATATGTGTATGAATTTAAAGCAATAAATAAAGGATTAACTTTTGTAATGCGGATCCAAATTCTTTTATCGGAAAAGCCATTCAATTATCCGACCTCTATTGATGATCCACATAGTCCAAGTATTCACAAAGAAGCACTCAAAATCGATAGGGTGCTAGCTTCATCTTTTCCGATTTGTGTAGTGCTTCCTATAGAAATCAATCTCGGACACTTTTGTGACAACCTTAAAAAAGAAAGAAAGAGTATAGATTGCTAGGGTAAAGAAAGAGTATGGCTTGCTTGGGTTTTAGAGAAAACTATTTTTTTTTCTATGCCGTGTGCCTTATATATTTTAGGGCTACCCGAGTTTTCTTTCTTTTCTTCTCCCCTATTTTGGTCAAATTTTCTCTCGTCTTTTGATTGGTTGCTGCACCTCTCTCTCCCTTATGTATTTATAAGAGAGTTTCCTTGTCCTCCAAGGAGAAGAAGAAGGGTGGTATTAAGTTCTCTTTAGAACTCTAGGTTGTTACTTCCTTATCCTCCAAGGATTAAGAGTTAATTGTACACATTGACTTTTAATCATTATCTTCAAAACATTCATTCTTATCCAATAAGGTTGATATTTATCCTCCCACCAAAATATTTTAAGGCTTTTAGCTAAACCTAATGAGCTAAAACCATTTTAGCCCAATTAATTTATTTAGACTATCCAAATAAATAATCTAAATAATCTTAGATTATTTTAGGTGAGTCCACATTAGGAGCAATTTTCCAAAATACCCTTTAACCTAAATTAGGAAACTCATTTCCATTTTAGGCTATTTACTTCATAATTTGGAACTAACTTCCAAATTAGGAAACTAATTTCTAAAATAAAAAAATTTTCATTTTAGGAAACTTCTTATTTACGAAAATTTTTCATTTTAGAAACTCTTTCCAAAATAGGAAATTTTTTCCAATATTTGTGCTTCTCATTTATAATATGAATACCTAAACTTATGCGTATGACTCAATAGACTCCAAGATATGTTGAGAATGTATCAAAAATAAAAGACTCCTCTTTTATCTCTTGATACATAAATCAAGATTAGCCTCTACCAAGACATCATGACTACCCAATTTTTTAGGAGGATTAATTAATCCATTATTACCTTTCACGAGCATGGTTACCATACAATTCAGTCCTCATGTGAACTTATCACAGTGTGATCTCAAACTTGGTTATAAGTCTTGTTTAATTATGATCACATAATTTTTTTTCGATTCTCAAATGTCTTAGCTCTTAGAGTAAACCAACTATGCTCTATTGGTATACTTCTATTGTGACCATAGATTTCTCAAGTGGACATTAATCGAAGTGCAATGTGATAAATCTTTTAGCATACAAAGAATGACATGTCCTATCTTAGTCATACACCTATCTCCATTATATTTATAGTGCACCCAACGAATCGCCTATGTCCAACCCTTTAATGGGTCCATAAAAACAAATGTCAAAGTGCATAAGTCCTATAATGAGACAATCGTGATATCTTCAAGTCTAAAGATCATTTGTACCCATCTTGTATAAGATTCTTATGAACTAAAACCAAATGGGTTCTCATAGTGAGTCAAGTCTAGTGATATATTCTTTAACATGAATCATTTAAGTGCTTTCTTTGATATCACCATACCAATAGGTGTGAGATACCCTACTCGCTATCATATAGCATGAGCATAGCACTCACAAGTCTATCTCGCATATAGTCGATGTCCATTCTTGACAATGCTACGATTTGAGATGTTTAATGATATCATTTATATGCATTAGTGTTTGTCTCACATTTTTCGATCAATCACTATTGCAATGCATACTATAAGGACTTCTATCTAATTCTACTGAATTTATAAACATACAATACAAGAATTAATAGAATGATTTTTTTATTATTATTAAAATAAATAATGCAATAATTCATTAACTTAAGCCTAACCAAACATGGTTGGATCTTGGGCACTCGTGTTAATAGGGGGTGGTATGAAAAATTTTGCCTTGCGCGGGGCACGGGCGGGGATGGGACAAAATTCTTAGGGGCGAGGCGAGGGACGGGTATGGCCATCCTAGCCTCCACGTCGCCCCATGGCCATTCCTACCGGTAGTAAAGACAAGACAAGAAATCAACAAAGCTGATTTTTAGGAATGATTACGATTGTCACTTTAATTTCCTATTTTTTGGAATATATTTAGAAAATGAAAAGAAAAAAACATCTCCTCTTAATATTCTTCCTTTAGCCTTTTCTCTTAATAATATTAGATAATTTTACATTCATGTCTCGCTAATTTTCTTTTGTCGATTTAAGAGAATTTAATTGCTCAATACAATTATGAGAGAATACTCTTAATCGAAATTGTTCTTGTTTAAATATCTTTATTTTTTTATTTTATTTGTTTATGATTCCATGATTCAATTGATTCAAATGCATATTAATTAATTGAATTGCATGGTCTAATATTAAATTGAGTTCATAATCCATAATTGTTATGAAACTTAATTAGAGTAGCACTTAGGCAATACGATTATTATTCAAGTTTTCGTTGCTTTCTTAAAGGAAATAGAGAATGAATTAAACAAGTGATGCTTGAGTAATTTTGTTGTTCATCATTTGCTTCTTCCTAGAACATAATTTTATTATTAATTTGAAGAGTATTGCTTAATACCAATTGGTTACTAATAAGAATTTAGTTTGGGTGCTAGACTCGAATTAATGAATGTAGGGAATATTAGGCTTTAATTGGCTTGCAAGTAAATCTTGATTAATTATATATATATAATGTTAGTAATCGATATCTTGTTTTTATTGAATTTTTAATTTTTCGGTTCTGTTTTTTTTTTTTCAAAAATTACTTTACAAAGAAACCCCCCCCCTTTTTTTTTTTTTTTTTTTTTCGTTTTGTGATTGGATAACTAGTTTTTCTATATTCGACCCATGCTTATTTTATCTATAGTTTAATTGCTCGAGTACAATTATGAGAGAATACTCTTAATCGAAATTGTTCTTGTTTAAATATCTTTATTTTTTTATTTTATTTGTTTATGATTCCATGATTCAATTGATTCAAATGCATATTAATTAATTGAATTGCATGGTCTAATATTAAATTGAGTTCATAATCCATAATTGTTATGAAACTTAATTAGAGTAGCACTTAGGCAATACGATTATTATTCAAGTTTTCGTTGCTTTCTTAAATTAAATAGAGAATGAATTAAACAAGTGATGCTCGAGTAATTTTGTTGTTCATCATTTGCTTCTTCCTAGAACATAATTTTATTATTAATTTGAAGAGTATTGCTTAATACCAATTGGTTACTAATAAGAATTTAGTTTGGGTGCTAGACTCGAATTAATGAATGTAGGGAATATTAGGCTTTAATTGGCTTGCAAGTAAATCTTGATTAATTATATATATATAATGTTAGTAATTGATACTGTTTTTTATTGAATTTTTAATTTTTCAGTTCTGTTTTTTTTTTTTCAAAAATTACTTTACAAAGAACCAAACCCCAGCCCCCCCCCCCCCCCCCCCCCCCCCCCCCTCTTTTTTTCGTTTTGTGATTGGATTAACTAGTTTTTCTAGATTCGACCCATGCTTATTTTATCTATAGTTTAGAAATAAGAAACAAGGTAATTTGTTTTTAGTTGCCCTCGGCCCGCATCAATAATCCAGATTTGTAACTTTGTAAATACAATAAAAACATCTAAATAGTATATCAAATAAAATATCTATCCTTATTGAATAGGCAATGTAATACCTTCTGCCGCTTGACTTAGCTCATTGTGGTCATGTCCAAAACGCAGATAAAAAACAAAGAATAAATCGAGTCAACAGTTTCACTCCTTTCGAGCTTGAAATCTTCTGGTTGGTCTTTTGCTACCACTACGAGGGCATTATTGATCGGTGCAAATATGCTTGCATTTGCACCCTTGAAAAATTTTCTCCACTCATCTAGCCACTCAACATTAATGACCACAAACTCAACTCTGATCAGCACCAACGAACTGTGGTTTTTGAATTGCAAAGAACAACGATCTTTGAAAAAATAAAATCACTAAATTGGGAGATAAAGGCTACTTAATAGCAGGTTATTTGTTCTAAGAATGATTGCAGAAAAATATATTGATTACAATTTTTACAAGTACTTTTCTGTTTTTGTTTTTCATTGGAATGCAAAGGCAACTGAGGGTTTATTTATGCATAAGGAAACAAATATGTATACTAATTTGCACTGTGTTTGAAGATTCACTGAGATTACATAATTAATTTTTCGATCTTCATAAATAGCAATCAAATAATTTTTTTGTTTAATTTTAATATCAATAATATTTATTTGTCTGACTTATATATATATATAGACAAATATGAGATAGTAGAAAAATATTCTGTGATATGGAGATACTAGTATAATATATTAATATATATGCCAGTTAACATGATATTATTTTTTATTTTTAATGTTTGGGTTACACAAAATAATTATTAAAATTATACTTCCATTAAAATTATCTAATATGAATATCCGATACGTGTGATATAATTAACAAAATATGGTAGAAAAATTATGACATGCTTATCTAGTTCTACGTACAGCAAAATTATAATCTCAATGTAAGCAAATTAATTATAAACTTTTCATATTCCAATACAATAAACTGTATTCCTTTCTTATGAAAAAGGAAAAAAAAAAAAGAAGAGGCACATTCTTCACTAATAAGAGGGAGCACAATTCGGCTTAAACTGTGATAGGAATTAAAAGAACAATTTCGGTTTGTTTTTTAACTCAAAAAAATAACATAAAAAACCATTTTTTATTTTTCAATTCGGTTTGGTTTCTGAAATTTTTTGTTCGATTTAAATCAAAAACTTAATTTTCTTTTTAAAGTTTTAAAATAATACGAATAAATCAAAAAATCAATATGTTAATATTATTTTAGATATATAGTAGATTGATGGTATGTTGCATTCGTTTTTTTCTTGATTCATTTGATCAAAAATCAAACCAAAATTGTTAAAAACTAATCGAAAAGCAAATGATCACCTCTATTATCAAATTGAGAAACTAATTATAATACAAGAGTAAATTGTAAATTAGTCCCTCTAGTTAATGAATTATTTTTTTTTAAAAAAAACTAATTATTTAGTTTCTTAATCAATATTGACCAAACTTAATTCAATATTAATTCTTCATATATATATATATATATATATATATATATATTACATTTTCTCATCAATTCTTTCATATTTTTTACTTATTTTTTTTTATTTATTAAAACAAAAAGCGAAAACAATTGAAAAAGAACAAAAGGATTAATTTACAAGAAAAATAAAAAATATAGAAACTAAATAATTAGTTTTTAAAATAACATAACTAATTAATTCGATTCTCAAAACTAGAGGGGATATATATATATATCGAGAGAGATATTAAGTAGGTGCTGACCCTACTATAAGAGCTTAGAATCAAGGACTAAATCCCGGGAACAATAAAGAAGAAACAAAACATAAAACAAATTGATAGAAATTCCATCTGCTTTAAATATTTATCATGTCTAATAACTCTTAAGCTCTATCCACATTTAATTCCAAATCAAATCTAATAATTTCTCCTCTCTTCATCCACCAAATCCTTTATAAGATTCATGTTCTTATATATTATGTAATTAAATTTTTATCATGTGAACACAAATAGGTAAATAATATATGTATGGAAGTAAAAAGAAAACAAAATCCTTTAATTAAACTAAAAGTATCTAAATAGAAAGGAAAATAAACGCTTTCAAATTTCTTTTCCATTGAAGAGTCCGATAGCCTTATTCCTAATCCTAATGATCCGGATCGAGCACTATGAAAGTAGTACGGCTCAAGGCATAGGCCATTAAGGCCTATGCTTAGGGTCGTCATAGAAAGATGGACCCCCAATTAAAATTTTACCTTAAGCCTACATCGGTAAAGAATGAGATAAATTAAAAGGTGCGGCCTCTACCTAAGTATGAGATGCCATTTTTCTCTCCATTAACGGATCATAGGTACTAGAGTTCCGGTATTGAAAGACTCCCATTGTCCGGAGATATTATTATTTCAACGTTAAAAATTCTATCTTTTCTAGATGTCTCTCCAAGTACCTTCTATTTATAAAAAATTTTAATTTTAATTTTAGTAAGACACTTTTACTTACATAAAAGTTTCGGAAAAATATTTGTGAGTGAAACAATTTTTAGATCTCCAAATTTTGTTATTATATTCCTTTCTTTCTTCAAACAATTAGGGATCTCTTATAAAATCTTTTCTAATTAGCTTGGCGGAAGAATGCGAAGGTAATTTTTTTAATTTATGCAAATAAAATTATGTACATAAATCATATAATATTTTATTTTTTTCTCAAATTTCTTTTTATTTTTTCGAGTGATTATCTCTAGGTTTACTTGATTAGGTGTGGCAAGCAAATATACTCGGGTGCCAAAGTTTCTTACTATTTTTATAATTATATTTTAATTTTATTATTTGAATAAAATGTCTACTAGAAAGTATGAATATGGATATGAAAAATCTAAAAAGAAAAGACGGGTAGAAGAACTAATTCAATCCCAAAAATGTACACTTGATAGGTTTGTTACTAATATTAAACCCCAAATACAAGAAGAACAAGATAAATATTTAAATGAAAAATATAGTTAAAAATTGTGAAGATAACAATTCAAATTCACCAAAAAGTAATGAAGAATATGATGAAAATTTAGAAGATGATGTTTCAATAAATAAAAGTGAAAATATTAATGATGAAGATGCAACAACAATTAAAAATATTTACGATCCGAGCACAATGAAAAAATTTAGACTCAAAAGCTGATCGATTTATTAGTTGAGAAAGGTCCAATTAGAGAAATTTTAGATTTTTCAAGAGATAAAAATTCTAGACATTTTTCTACGAGTTCATTACATTCGAAAATTACCAAACGGAGAAAACATGATAGAAAATGGCTAGTATATTAAAAAGAGTTAGATAAAGTGTTTTTTTATTGTTGTAAATTATTTAGTTTTAAATCAAATATTCAATTAGCAAATGAAGGGTGTGGAGATTGAAAAAATCTTAGTGCCAAACTTAAAAGTCATGAGACAAGTAATGAACATGCTATTAATATGAACATTTGGGTTGATGCTCGGATGAGATTGCTTAAAAACAAAACAATTGATAAGCATTTACAAGAGAAAATAAATAAAGAGAAAGAGCATTGGAGGAATGTATTATTAAGAATTATTGTTGTTGTGAAAGCTCTTTCAAAAAATAATTTGGTATTTTGTGGTACAAATGAGAAGATTTATCGGGACAATAATGGAAATTTTTTGAGTTTAATTGAAATGATTGCTGAGTTTGATCCAATAATGTAAGAACACCTTAGATGTATTCAAAATGGAGATATTTATATGCATTATCTTGGTCATAATATACAAAATGAGTTGATAAATATTTTAGCATTAGAAATAAGAAATACCATTATCGGAAAAATCAAAGAATCAAAATATTTTTCAATTATACTTGATTGTACTCCGGATGCAAGTTATTAAGAACGAGATGTCTCTTATGTTAAGGTGTGTAGATATTTTGACAATTCCAATAAAAAGAGGAGTATTTTATAGATTTTTTAAAAGTGGATGATACCTCGATGAATGTCTTTTTAATGAACTGATAAGTAAGATAAAAACTCTTGAGCTTGACATAAATAATGTGAGAGGGCAAGGATATGATAATGGGTCTAATATGAAAGGTAAACATCAAAGTTTACAAAAAAGATTATTAGATACAAATTCTAGAGCATTTTATACACCATGTGGTCTGTCACAATTTTAATTTAGTTCTTTGTGATATGGCTAATTCATGTGCTAGTGCTATGACATTTTTTTGGAGTGAAACAACGCATATATTCATTATTTTCTTCTTCTACAAAAAGATGAAAAATTTTACAAGATCATGTTTCTAATTTGACACTTAAGCCATTATTACAAACACGTTGGGAATATCGTATTGAAAGTGTTAAAGTAATTAGATTTCAAGCTCAACAAATAAGAGATGCTTTATATCAATTAACGAAACTAGTGAGGATCCTAAAACAAAAGCTGAAGCTATTTCTTTAGCAACATATGAGATTGAAAATTTTGAATTTCTATTAGGCATGATTATTTGGTATGATATGTTGTTTGATGTTAATACGGTTAGTAAATATTTATAATATAAAGATATGGATATTGCTCTTGCAATAGACCACTTGAAAGGTCTTACTTCTTTTTTTAAAAGCTATAGAGAAAAATGAGTTTACGTCTTGTATGATTTTGGTTAAGGAAATTGTAGAGCAAATGAATATAGAACCAAAATTTCGTGAAAAGCGTACAATAAGAAGAAAGAAACAATTTGATGAGATTGAAAATGAAGATATTGAATTATCTATTGAAGAATCTTTTAGAATTAATTATTTTACATATTTAGTTGATCATGCGATTTTCTCTCTTCAAAATAGGTTTGAACAATTTAGAATATATGAAGATAATTTTGGTTTTCTTTATAGTGTAGAAAAATTAAAATCACTTGATGATGATATTTTGAAAAAAAATTGTTTAAATCTTGAAAACTTTCTAAAGCATGATATGCTTTATGATATTGTTGATTTAGATTTATTTTCAGAATTAAAAGTTTTAAAAGAAATTATAGATATGAAAATGAAAACACCACTTGCCATACTATATTTTATAAAAAAAGGTAAATTCTTTTCTAAATGCATGGATAGCATATAGAAAATACTATTAACTATCATGTTACTATAACTTCGAGCTGAAAGAAGTTTTTCAAAATTAAAATTAATAAAATCTTATTTACGTGCAACTATGTCACAAGAAAAATTAAGTAATTTGACTATATTATCAATTGAAAAAGATTTACTTTATAAACTTGAATACAAAAATTTAATTAGAGATTTTGCATCTCGGAAAGTAATAAAAATAAAATTTAAATAATGTTTAATATTTATTTATTTTATGAAAGAGTCTTTAAAATATTATTTTATCTAGAGTCATATATATTATAAAGCCGACACTGTAAGAAAGTAAAGTCCGAGGCAAAGAAGACATGTCTACACAAATGAAAAACAAAGATCAACCGCTTAACTTTAAGGGTGCCATGATTAATATTGGTCAACAAGAAGATGATGGCGCTAGCTTTGATTGAATGAAGATGGAAGAGATAAAAGGGAAAGTTGGGGTTATTGTGATCGCTGAAAAAGAGAAAGGACTTACTATTGAATTATCTGAAGCTTTTAAAACCCGTCTTTGGAAACCATGGTAACTAGCTATTGGTTAAAGTCTTAGTTCGATTGGTTGGTTACAAGGCTTTATGTAAGAGACTGGAGACTATTTGGAATAGCACGGCCCCCTTTTAGGGTCATTGATATGGAGAACGAGTTCTTTCTTTTTCAATTTTCTACCACAAAGAAGTATCTCCATGCCTTGGTAGATGGCTAATGGACAATTTTTGGCTTATGTCTCACACACAAACATGGGATCATCGTTTTTGTGCTTTTCAAGGTTAAGTGACTAGAGCAGTTGTATGTGTTCAATTTTCAGATCTGCTAGTTGATTGGTATCATCCCCGAATTTTACGCACGATAGGCAATATGATTGAACGCACAGTTAAAATCGACTCTAACACTCAAACTAGTCAACGTGGAAAGTTTGCAAGAGTGGCGGTCGATATGAATCTTGAAGCTCTGGTGAAGGCATTTATTCGAGTGGAGGATATTGATCAAAAGACATGTTATGAAGGTCTTCCTTAGCTATGTTATACATGTGGGCTTATTGGACATAGTGGTTTGTTTTTCCCTCTAAGAAACCGGTTAATGCAGAGGTGAATACAAGTGATCACATGGGCAATGGTGTATTTCAAAAAATGGCAGATTACTTGATTCCAACAATAAGGGCCATGGCTGCCTGCGCCTGTGAACCCAAAGAGAAGAACAAGAAAGGAAACAGATAATAGACAGGGATCCCGTTTTGAGGCATGCGTGGTTCTTCCAGAAAAAAAGTAGAGAAGAATTCTGACAAATTGGAAATGCATGATACAGCCCGTTTTGCAAGTAAAAAAGTCCAAACAGCTAAGGTAAATGCTGCAACATTTGCCGAGTCTCAACAAGCCAACTTCAGTTCAGCCCATGGCTACCAATACTCAAATTCAGCCCACCATTGCCAAGGTTCCAATTCAGCCCACTCTAGCCCCGCCCACGGTTGACAAGAATCCAGAAAAAGGCTGTCAATCCTCCACTCCAGACCACTTTAGTCTAGCCCACAGCTGCGGTTTCTCCACTCCAGCCCACTTTAGTCGAGTCAACAGTAGTCCATTATTCTCTTCAGCCCACATTAGCACGAACCACACCTGACAAACCCATAACTACACATTCAACTATTGTCCCAGACAAATCCCCACAACCCGTCTTACTCTCTTCATCTTGGAGCCACAAATTAAACACAAAGACACAGGGGACAAAGGAAACCACAGGGACTAGCAGTGTTGTCTCTCAGATCCAGGAAACAATGGCCCTTAATAAGCAGACGGTGGTGCACATTATTGATGGTGGACAACCGTCTAACATTCTGTTAAGGTCCAGCTATGGATTCCTTAACAAGAATCCTAGAAATTGGGGAAGAAGTGTAGTAGAAAGAAAAGAGAGAGAGAGAGAGAGAGAAGTGTTCGTCTATTGCATTCAATAGAAAATCAATCGTTACAAAACTTACATCTCTAGATAATTCTCTTACTACTTATACGATGCAACAACCCACAAATTGATTAATAAACTAATTATTTTGCTAGACAATTGTAACTAACTAGTACACATGGCAACATGAATAACAGACCAATCCTAGACAAATACACATGTTTATAACTCCTAATGAATGAACACAATATCAATCAATGAATTACCATACGTAACAATACTCCATACTGGAAACAATCCTTGTCCTCATGGATTGAAAGAAAAACTTGAAAACTGCTACTTTAAGTCTTCAATGAGTTCCTAAGTAGCATCTTCCGTGGACATACCCTCTCATTGAATGAAACCGATTACAACTACCTAATTCCCTTTCTTCATGATTTTTTTGTCCAATACTATCACAAGAAACAACTTAATCCGGCCATTGTCATTAAGTGTACGTATGCGATAAAGGTAACTGCATTATTCCCAACCTTCCTCTTCAACAAAGATACATGGAAAACAAAATGAATCATTGCTCCCTTAGGTAGTTCCAATTTATAAGCCACCTTACCCAACTTCTATAAAATCTTGTAAGGGCCAAAGAATCATGGATTGAGTTTAAAATTTTTTCTCAAAGCCACACTTGTTTGCCAATATGGTTGAAGCTTGAGATAGACCATATCTCCCACTTGAAACTCCCTTTCAATGCTTCCTTTTTTAGCAACTTGCTTTATTCTACGTTGTGCCCTCCCCAACTAAATTTTTGATGAATCTAGAGCTCTTCATTCCTAAACAAAATCAATCACAATTACTATGGATGTACCATGAATGACAAGCTCTTTGGTAGGTGGTGGACAACCATATAAGGCTTGAAAAGGACTTATCTATATAGTTGAATGAAAGCTAGAGCCGAGTTAAAAGCAACCACTCGATTTCACCTTTTTGGACGATTCATACACTTGCATCTTAAGTAATTTTCCAAGCACCGATTCAGGCTCTCCCTTTAACCATCATTTTATGGATGGTAAGTTGAACTCATCGGTAATTTGACCCCTAATGACTTAAATAATTTTGTCCAAAACAAACCGATGAAGTTTTTGTCCCCGTCACTAACAATCGAAGTTGGCAAACCATGGAACTAATAAATTTGTTCCAAAAGCTGATGTGCCACCTCCTTGGCTAAAAAAGGATGAGTTAATGCTAAGAAGTGTCCATATTTTGTAAATCTATCCACAATGACCAATATAATCTCCTCCCTTTTAGATTTTGGAAGTCCCTCTATAAAATCCATGGAGATGCCCTTCCAAGCTTCATTTGGAATAGGCAATGGTCTGCTAGAGTCCTGGATAAGCCATTCTTTTAGATTTAGGTCTCATACAAGTGTCACACTCCTCCATAAACTTTTTAACCATCTTCTTCATAGAAGGCCAATAAAAAACCCGAAGCCTTTTTTTATGAATTCGGATGCTAGCATACCCACCTACTATGGATTGATGAGCTACCGCCATTAATTAGTTCCGAGCTCCTAGTTACACCCAATGTATAACTTTCTTGTGTATCTCAAAACCCCCTTTTGATACACATACCGAGGAAACTAATTTATATTTATCCTCTTTATAGCTAAAATCTCTCGAGCAATAGGATCTTGCAAATAAGACTCCTCTACTTCATTATACCAAGTAGTAATCATAGTTGTAATTGACCCAAAGTTACCCTTTTTTGGCAGTCTTCTTGATAAAGTAGCGACCACGATATTGCCTTTTCCCTTCTTATAGTGAATTTTGTACTACAATCCCAACAACTTAGTCAACCCTTTCCTCCAAATTGAGGTATGAATTTTCTCGTTATAAGAGGTATTTTAGGCTCTCATGATTATTTTGAATAATGGATTCCCATACTCCAAATAACATCTCCATTTCTCCAATGCCATTAAAATGGGCAAGTACTCTTTCTCATATATGGACGAGTCCTAGGTTTTTAGTACTTAATGCCTTGTCGAAGAAAGCCAAAGGGTGACCATCCTATGATAATATAGCCCCCACACCAATACATGAAGCATCAATTTCTAGCACAAAAGTTTTATTGAAGTTGGGTAGAGCCGAACAAGAGTGTTACATAAGGCAATTTTAAGTTGCTCAAATGACTCATAAGCCTTTTTCGTTCTATAGGAAATTGTTCTTTTTCAATAAATCAATCAATGGCTTGTTCAATAACCATAACCATGAAGGAACTTCCTATTGTACCTAGCTAACCTCAAAAAACCCCTTAATTCCTTAATGGTTTGAGGTACTAACCACCTTCTTATTGCCTCTATATTCTTAGGATCGGTAGCCACTTTTGCCTCCGAGATATCACATGGCCTAGGTACTCAATCTATGTCCGAATAAAAAAACATTTGGATCTTCGGGCATATAGTTAGTTCCTCATTAGTACCTTTAGTACCATTACTAAATGCTTGATATGCAAATGCATAGTATGATTGTAAATGAGAATGTTGTCAAAGAAGACTAATACTAATTTCCTAAAAAATGGCTCTAACACTAAATTCATCATGGCTTGGAAAGTAACAGGGGCATTGGTTAACCCAAATGGGACTACCTTAAACCCATAATGCTTTTGATAAGTCCTGAATGTAGTTTTTTCAATGTCTTGTTCATACATTCTTACCTAGTGGTATCTAGACCGTAGGTCAATCTTTGAGAAGAAATAAGAGCCTTACAACTCATCCAACAAATCATCAATTAGGGGAATTGGAAATTTGTTCTTGATGGTGATATTATTAAGTCGCTTATAGTCCTCACAAAACCTCTAAGTTGTATCTTTTTTTTTAACTAGTACTATTGGAGGTGCAAAAAGGCTGCAACTAGGTTGAATGATGCCATTGCTTAGCATTTCCTTTACTAACTTCCCAATTCCACCCTTATGAACAAATAAACTTCGATAGGGTTTCATATTGACTAGCTTTGCTCTTGAAACCAAATTGATTCCATGATCAAACCTTCTTATTGGTGGTAATTATTTTGGTTCAGCAAATACTCTTTCGTATTCAATTAACAAGGCCTATATCTCTATATTTTATATCCCTTCCTTTGCATCTTCACTAACTATAATAGAGAACATTTGTCCCACAAATCCATCGATCGCTTCGCTCAAGGTTTTGTACACCTTCTTTGCTATCATTTGTAGTAATCTAGCCTCTTCAATAATTCCTTTTAATTTAATAATTCTACCATCCTTCTTGTAACACCCCCAACTTAGGATCTAAATAGGCCAAGAGTATTTTCGATATTGACTTATATTCAGAATACAATGAATGCAAGCCAACAAGCCTACTCTCTTAACATTATCAAAATACTAGCAAAGTGAACAATTTCGTATGGCTCCCTAATAAATAAGAAATAATAGGTCCATATTAAATAAAACTTATGTATAAATATTTTTAAAAATTCAACTAACATCAATTAATATTCCTACACTAGGTATAGAATTGAAATGCCATAATTTGGTCAAAAACCCATATTCTTGAAATCCAAATTAATCATTTAAATAAAACACCTTGTATTAAACTAAAGGGAACCATGCCTCTCTCTCTCTCTCTCTCTCTCTTGGTCTTTTTTTTTCCAAATTCCTTTTAGAAATTCATATTTAATTTAAAATAAAAATATTCCATATCCAAATATTCCATACAATAAAGTAGGATTATTCTACATTATTTTCATTTCATAAATAATTTAATTATCATATATTGCATTTAATTAAATAAATATTCAATGCATAGTAAACATTAAATCTTGCTTTAATGCCATTACTTTTATAAAAATTCCATAGACTAGAAATTCATTTAATTAATTCAATTAAACACTTAATAAATTCATTTGGACTCTTAATTAGAGTTTTGATCATTCACAATATATATATACTTTTTGTACATATGGAACTTTGGTTCCAAATTAATTTAAACTAAGCTACTAAACTAGTTCATTAAATTCATTTATCTTTCATTATTCATTAAATCTCATTTAATGACTTAGTTTTCATTTAGTTCTATACTTCTTACCATTAATTCTTTAGCTACTAAATTACGTAATCATCTACTTAAACCTCTATTTTTACTTTTTATTAATTCCTTTATTAATCAATTAACTCTTTTAGACCATTCTAATTAATTAAATGACTAATTAATTCACCAAGTTAACAAAAATTGCTTAACTTATCACCAATAACAAACACAATAACTTTATTAAACATTCAGAACATATTATTCATTATTACAAACGAAAATTGCTTAACGTATCACCTATAACAAAAATTAAGTTAAGCAAAGGTAAGTTTTGTAACACCTAGATTTAGAATATCTTTGTGTATGCATATATATATATATATATATATATATATATATATATATATATATATATATATATATAGAGAGAGAGAGAGAGAGAGAGAGAAAGAGACACAGAGAGAGAGAGAGAGAGAGAGAGAGAAACATACACACACAACTATTTTGTTACACATGTAATAATTATGTTTCATGTACAAATGAAATATATGTTTTAGACTTGTAAGAAATTGTGCTTAAAGTTTTTTATATTAATTACATAATTTTGCATGATTAAGTTGCTAACACACACACACACACACACACACACACATATATATGTTGCATGAATAATTAATATGAAAAATTATTTAAGAAATGAATTAATATTTAGTGTTTGCATAGAAAATAAATTAATGCATGCATAAATTTTATGATAGGTGAATAAAGAATTTAATGCTTGATTTAGTAAGTTATAAGATTAATTGTTAAGGTTGTAATAATAATTTAAGGGTATAATTGCAAGACTTTAAGGGTTTAATTATATAATTAAAAGATTTAGGTGCTCAATTAAAATAATTGAAAAATTGAAATTACCACTATAAATTAGGAAAAAGCTTAAATAAGGGCTGGATTGTGGAAAATTGGACGTTTAGAGACCGTAATTGAAGGACTCAGTTGAAAGGATTAAGGATGTTTAGGGACCAAAAATGTGTAATTTTAGGAAATTAAGAGATGATTTAATTTGGCAAGAATTGTTTTTTTTTTCAAAAAAAAAAAAAAAACTAGATATAAGGTGAAATAAAGAGAAAGAGAGGGGGAGTTTAGGTCGGTAAAATGAAGAAGAAAGGAGAGAAAATATCAAGGAGAAATGGAGAGAAATCTAGAGAGAGCATTAAATGAAAGGATTTGTGATGAAAGCAAGTGTCTTACACTTGGAAAAATTACCAAGAAAATCCTCTCTATAAATTTTGGCCAAGAAGAGGAAGGAGGAGAAGGATGAGCAACCAAAAATTCAAGGTAAAACAAAAGAAATTCAAGCCGTTTCAAGTAAAATTAAGCCTACCCACCACCCAAAACCACCTAAAATACAATAGATACAAACCGAAAATACCTTAAACTTAATTGAAGAAGAAGAACAAAGAAGGAGGAAAAAGGAAAGCTTGACCAAAACTTTAAAGAAGAAAGGGAAGGAGAAAACTTTAAGCAACCAAGGAGAAATTTGATCAAGTATCATCACTCGATCAAGTGAGGTAAGTGTATTCATCACTACCTATCAATAAAATGATTAAATTGATATTTTATTGTTTATGTTTTGAAGTTATAGAGATTGTGAATTGATTGTTCATATTGATGGGTTTTGGTGTAATTGGTGTATCTTGATGAATTGATGGTGGAAACATGTTTGTGAAGGTTGAAATAACATGTTTGAAGGTTCATTTATGGCTGGATTGAAGAATTAAGATTGGATATTGAATCTAAAACTTTCAACCAAAATAGTGAATTTTGGGAGAAATTATGAACTTCCATAATTTTGTGTTCTTAGGTGTTTTTAAAGCGGATTAGGTATGTTTAAGGGTAGTTGATTGAAAAAATTAGCTTGATTACCTATAGTGATTATTTTGGCCATCAACCTTGAACTTAGGCTAGTGATTTTAATTGGTTAAATGTTCTTGGAACCACTTGTGTTCATGGATTTTGAGTTAGATTTCGAGGTTGTGTTCTTAAGCTATAATTTAAGGTTTAATGTTCCAATTTTCATGATATGCTTTGATAATGATAATGATATGATTAATTAGTGATTTATTAATATATTAGAAGAGTGGGTAAGTTTATAAACATGAACTAGAAGCTAGAAATCAAGTATGTAAGAATCGGTGTTCTTAAGGATTAGGTTTTGATCGAATTTTGTAATATTTGTTCATAGGTCTTAGAATGATTTATGGTTAAATTTTTAAGAATGCAAGTTGTTGATATATGTCTCTTATAAGTCTCTATAAAATGGTTTTATCTTTAGTTTTGTATATGAAGAGCTATATCTCGTTTAAGTGTAGATTATTCTAGATGACCTACTACTAGACATATTAGTTGTTAAAATTTAAAATTATATTATTAATTATGTGTTTGGTATTTTTATCTAATTTTTTGATATGTTTTGGAATAAAAAGTGTAGTTACCACTAGTAAAATGTTAGGCTCTAACTGTGTCCGAAGTGAAGCTATTGCTTATTGTTTAGAGGCTCTCCTTGAATAAGCTTACTGGAAACAAAGTAACATTTTAAAAATGAGCATAAATTGTGTATTTTAAGGTTAAATATAATTTTTGGATATGTTCTAAATTTATGTGTCTAGAACTTGAATTATATATGAAATATTATGAGTTGTTCAAGTGGTGTTTAAGGTTCTTATGTAGAAAAAGTAAGTTTTATGCTTGTGATTTTTGAATTGTATTATGATAGGTCATGTGGTGAATCAATGGATTAAGGATGGAATTAAGCTTAAAAAAGATTTATAAACCTTTAAATTATTGAATTGATGAAGTATTGGTTATTTATATATGCTGATCAAATTTGGATTTTGGTGGATTGGTATACCAAATCTAAAATTTTTATGGATTGGTATAATTTACATGTGTTTAAGATAATTATGTTATTGCTAGTGTATTTAAGTTGAATGATCATGTGTTTAGATGAAAATTGATTGGTTTTACACTTGATTATAACTAAGAAAAGTGTGATGCTCTTGGTTTATTCTCGGTTGTTTTGGCCAAGACTAGTCTTTTGCGTGGTTGATGTGTTTTATTATGTTGAAAAATAGTTGTGAAAGTTATTAGTGACATGATTATTTGGTAAAGGATCCATATGGTAATTAATTAGTTTTATGTTGAACTTGGGCAAGGAATGGTTCATGGTTGAATTTGGCCTAAAGGTTATTTTATGATCTTGGTGTTCATGAAATGGTTTAATGTTGTTTCCATGTATTTTTAGTGTTTCATAAAATTATGTTTTATGTTCAATGATATTTGACTTAGTTATCGATTAATTAATGTTCATAAATTGCATGTCATGCCATTGTTTGCATTCACATCATGAAACGGTTTTCAAAGATAAAATCAAGTGTATGAATTTTCAAAAAAATGAATAGGTATGTCCCAATCACGATCATAGGCTTAATCATGACACATAAAGAGAATGATTAACTCTTTATGGGAGTCATAGTCACAGAGTTCAATCATGGTTCATAATTGTGAATGTCACATGCTTCGGTGGGGATATATCTAGTGCTTTTCATGGATAGCTAGATATATATAAATATATTTGGTAGAATGCACCCAATCATCGAAAACATATTTCCATAGTTATGAAAATGTATTTCATTGCATCATGCATATGTGACTAAACTTATGAAGTATTAGATCACCTTTTATTTCTTATGGTATAGGTGAAAAAGATCCAAAATAATGATGTGCTTCAAGTTGCTTGAAGGAAGACTGACTTGCCGTTATGTGTGCTTAATAAATTAGGTGGGAGTAAAAAAACCTTTTCTTTCCTTTTATATTATGTTTTAAACTTAAAAGGTGTGTTAGGTTTAGCAATAAAGGGTAGTAAAATAATGATGTTTTTTCGGACTAATTCCATAAATATATAAATAAATAGATGCATTTGTTTTAGTTTAATTAAAGTATTAAAATTAAGTTTTGTGACTATAAGTTTTCAAGCAAAATTTTAGACAAGTAGGTTTATACAATTGAGTAAAGAGTATTTTTATAAAAAAGTACATATTTTGAGAAATAAAATTATACCTAATTTTATTTAAGGTTGGATCCGATTAAGTAAATCCAATGAGCTTTCGCGAGTGTGCAATAATAATTTAGACGAGTAATTAAGAACACGAGGCTTAATGACTTGCATTCATTGCACTTAGAGCGTGAGGCATTGCCGATAATGCTCTCGACCTATTTAGGTCCTAGGTTAGGGGTGTTATAAGTTTTCTCACACATTTTACAAAGTATGCACACATATGGCCGATCTTTAATATTTATCGGTGCTATCCTTATTCATCTTTCTTTTCTCCTATACCATAAGAAACGAAGGTGAGCAATGCTCGATAAGTGTAATCCATCCATGAATGCACATGATTAAACTATTAGAAAAAAATTTTCATGCTTTCAAAGTTCATTTTTCTCTTAGAGTGCATCCTCCCGATTGTGTATATAATTGACCCTCTTTAAAATCGTGCAATTGTGAAAAACTCACATAAGTACTAGGTACCTCCCCATAATATTTTCTTTTTCTTTTTCCTTTTCCTTTTCTTTAAGAGAGGTTGATCGAGTACTCTTCCAAAACCTCAAAAAGGTACCTAGCCATTCCTTTTTGAAAATCTTTCCTTTTCCTTTCATCAAAATCATGAATGTAAAACCTATTTCATTATTATGATATGCGAATGCATTTAATTAAAAATACGAGTGCATTAATATAAACTTTCACATGCATACTCATAAACCTCAAGGGCATTTAACATAAATAATAAATCAAATACATGTTCCATAATATTTAAGTATGAACGAAAATCATGTATGAACAATCAAATATAAATAATACCATAAAAGTAACCATTGGTCGAATTTGTCAAGCAATATAACCAATCCACTTTAAACATTGAAGTAACCATTTTCCATAAATTTTATCCTCTAAAAATTAAGAACATCATTCAATTTCAAAACTAACCATTTTCCTTATTTTCATCATTTAGGTTGAAAGTTACCAAATGAAAGACTAACTTCCATTTGGTCCTTTTACCTCAAATTTTCACCTCTAACCCTTTAACTTAACATTCTTTCATTATTCATACATCAATTAGGTTAAGTAGATCAATCAATCTAATCTTCTTACTTGGGATAAAATTATTCCACAAAGTGACCAAATTTCAATTCTTCCAATTCAATACCATAAACACTACAAAGTCATTTCATCAAACACCTTGTAAACATTAGGCTTTAAAATAATGAATTTATTCATGTTTTAGGGTATTAAACCAAATTGTTCCAAGAACAAGGACATCTTTCAAACCCACATAATCATTCTAATTATTCACTCGAGCATATCAATCTCAATATTACTAACACAAATATAACACTAAACATGTAATTTTGACATTATAACCATAATTCCAATAATCAAGCCATTAAACCATAAATAATAAATCATCAAATTAACATCAAATACACATCAAAATCATTAGCTTCTTATAGTGTAGTGAGGATTACAATTACCTCACTTGAAGTTTGGTCAATTCTCCTATTTCCTCGGTTTCTTCCCCATCTTTTCTTCCAAAAGTTTTGGCCAAGATAACACTTTTTCCACCTTTTTTGTTTGATCTTCTAAAAGATTTTAATGTGCTTTTAAAGCATTTCTAGATTAACTAAGGTTGTTTAGAGTGATGGTTGGGTGGTTTTCTTCTTGGTTGCTAGTGTTCTTCCTTTAAGGTTACTTGAATAATGATGGTTTATAACCCCTCTTCCATCTTCTTCTTCCATATTTATAGCCATGTTTTTTCCTTAAGATGAAGCCAAGTGTTTCACACTTGGTTTGATCTTAAGTCATGGCACTAAATGGCTTCTCTAGTATTTTACTTCTTCCTTATCTTTTCTTTTCTTTTCTTTTCTTTTTTGTGATGCTTTTCTTTTCTTTCTTCCTCTTTTTGTCGAATTCACCTCCTTTCTCTTCATTTTTCCAAAATTTTCTAGCTGGAACAAGTCTCTCTAATTCAATTAATAAGTCCCCGAAAACATTAACACTTTACACTTAGTTCTTAAAATTCTAATCTTTGCAACTCGCCCCTCCAATTTTAGTCCATAACTTTATAATTTCCCTCAATCTAGCCCTTATACTAGGCCTTTTTGAAGGATAATTTAAGTACCTAAATTTTCTTAATCATTTTAATTAAGTACATAAACTTTTAATTATTATAATTGCTTGAAGGATCATGCATTTTATGGAGGTGCGAGTAAAAGAAAAACTTTTCCTCTATCTAAGGCTCTTAAGATCAAATCATTGAATCAACTAATTATACATACATAAATTAAAATTTAAGTAAAGGATTACCTCCAAGTAGTGCAAAATTTAACCTTTGCGAGAAAAGGAGTTGTCCAAGCATCTTGCCTCTATCAATAATCCACGCGAGTCCAAGCACCCACACAAAAAGCATTTAGAAGTAGTAGAGTGCTAGCTCTACCTTTTTCCGACTCGTTTAGTATTTTCTCTTTAGAAATCTATTCAAGGATATTTTATGATAACCTTAGGAGAGAAGGAGAGAACGGGCATGTGTATAGGGGAAGAAAACTACTTTCTCCTTTTTTTTTCCTTTTTATCGTGTAACCTTAGCCTTCCTTTTCCTCTTTGTCGCATCTTCACTTGTATTTATAATGGGAGTATCTTCCTTGTCCTCCAAGCATAAAGAAGTGGCGGCATTAAGTCCTAAAAATGACTCTTAGTTGTTACTTCCTACTCCTTCAAGGATTAGGCTTATGCATATAAGCTTTTTGATCTTATCCTTTTAAACTCGTGATCTTTATCCAATAGGGTTCATGTTTATCCTCTCATAAAAATATCTTATAGGCTTTTGAATTAAACCTAAACTCTCTTTTCCCTATTAATTAATAATTAATTTGTACTATTTAAATAAATTAGGTTAGATATTTTTAGGAGGTCCACATTAGGAAAAAATTTCTCAAATTATCCTTAAACCTAAATTAGGAAACTAATTTTCTTTTTAGGTAACTTACTTTTTCAAATTTGGAATTGACTTCCAAATTAGAAAATTGATTTCTAAAATAGGAACTTTCCATTTTAGGAAATTATCCATTTTTGGAAACCTTTTCCAAAATAGAAAACTTTTAAAACCGAAAACCTTTTTCAAGATCTTTGCTTCTCTTTTATTATGTGAATGCTTGAAACTTATACATGTGACTCAATAGACTCTTAGATATGTTGACAATGTATTAAGAATAAAAGACACCTCTTTTATCTCTTGATACATAAATTAAAATGGGCCTCCAACAAGGTGTCATGACTACTTAATTCTCTAGGAGGATTAATCAATCCATAATTACCTTTCATGAGCATGGTTACTATACAATTCAGTTCTCATATCAATTTATCACGGTGTGATCCCAAACTTGGTTATTAGTTTGTTCGATTATGATCACACAAGTTTTCTTCAATTTCTAAATGTCTTAAGTCTTAGAGTAAACCAACTATGCTTTATTGGTGTACTCCTACTATGATCATAGATTTCTTAAGCGAGACATTTATCAAAGTGCAATATGATAGCTCTTTTTGCATACAAGGAATGACATGTCCTATCTTAGTCATCCACCTATCTTGATTAGATTCCTAGTATGCCTAATGAATCATCCACGTACAACCATTTACTAGGTCCATCGAAATGAGTATCAAAGTACATAAATTTTCTAATGAGATAACTATGATGACTTAAAGTCAAAAGACCGAGTTGTACCCATCTCGTATGAGATTCTCATAAACTAAACCAAATGAGTTCTCATGGAAAGTCAAGTCTAGTGATATGTTCTCTAACAATAATCACCTAATCGCTTAGTTTGACATAAATATGCAAATATATGTGAGATGTCCTATAGTTATCTTATAGCATGACCATATCACTCATAAGTCTAACTCGCATATAGTCAATGTCCATTCTTAACAATGCTATAACTTGAAACATTTAATAATATAATTTAAGTGCATTAATGTTTATCTTACATCTTTCGATCAATCATTAATGCAACGCATATCATATGGACTTTTATCTAATCCTAATAAATAAACATAAATAATAAAAATTAATAAAAAATTTCTTTTATTAATAAAATAAATAATGCAATATTATAATAAGTCAAACCTATCCAAACATGGTTGGATCTTGGGCACCTATACTAACAAACTCCCACTCGCACTAGAGCTAACCAATCATGTCCTTTATTCTCAACAATCGAGTATGAGTTTCATGTTTCAAGTTTGTGATAAAGGCTTAGTCAAAGGGTTAGCTATGTTGTTTTCATTGTGGACCTTTTCTATTCTTATATTGTAAGACTGATAATCTCACTAATCAAATGATAGCATCGTAGTATATGCTTAGACCATTGATGAGACCTTGGTTCCTTAGTCGGCTTTATTGTTGTCATAATACAATATTATTGGATCAACAATGCTAGGAACCACTTATAGTCTAGATAAAAATTTATGAATCTAAATAACTTTTTTAGCTAATTCTAAGGTCGTAATGTATTCAATCTCAATTATTGAGTCGAGCACTATTTCTTACTTGGAAATTTTTCGGTTAACATCGTCACAATTCAATTGAAAAATGAATCCTAACCGTGACGTAAGTCATCATGGTCGGCTTGAAAACTAGCATTTGTGAACCCTTTCACCACTAGTTTATCTCCTTTATAGACTAAAAAAACATCCTTAATTCTTTTCAAATACTTAAGAATGTGTTTAATAACAATCCAATGTTTTTCACCCAAGTCGAGTTGATATTTGTTATATATACTTAAAGCATATAAGGCATCAAACATCGTACATAACATGACATACAATATAGATCTTATGGCTAACACATAGGGAATACGATTCATCCTTTTCCTTTCATTTTGTATTTTAGGACACGAGTCTTAGATAGTTTTATACCATGTGACATTCGAATAAGTCCTTTCTTGAATTCTTTCATACTAAATCTCTTTAGTATTTTATCAATGTATGTGCTTTGGGAGAGCCTTAACATTCTCAATGATCTATATCTATAGATCTTATTTCTATAATATAAGCTACCTTTCTCATGTCTTTCATGGAGAAGTTTTTGGATAATCAATCTTTTATAGATTGCAACATGGTAGTGTTGTTGCTAATAAGTAGTATATCGTTTGCATATAGCATAACAAAAATAATTGAGCTCCCACTAACCTTCTTGTATATACAAGGTTCATCTTCATTTTGTAAAAAATCAAACTCTTTGATTACTTTCTCAAAACATTGATTTCAACTCCTAGATGCTTGCTTAAGTCTATAAATGGATCTTTATAATTTGTAAATCTTATTTGCATGTCCTTTAATGATAAAACCATCAAGTTGTGTCATGTACATATCCTTATTTAATTTCCCATTAAGAAAAATGGTTTTGAAATCCATATACCATATCTTATAATCATGATATGCGGTAATTATAAGCATAATCCGAATGAATTTAACTATTACTACTCGGTTAAAAATTTTCATCATAATTAGCAACTTGTTTTTTTATGATACCTTTTTTTGCCACTAGTATGGCTTTGTACATATGTACATATCCATCTATATCAGTCTTTTTCTTAAAGACCTACTTACACCTAATAGGTTTGGCACCTTCGGGTAGATCAACCAAAGTGCATACCTGGTTAGTATACATGGATTCCATTTCGGATTGCATGGCTTTATGTCATTTTTTAAAGTTAATGTATAACATTGCCTCTTCATAGGTATTAAGTTCATCATCTCGTATAACAAACACATCTCCATGTGTAGAGATAAGAAGGCCATAGCTTTATGGCTTTTGATGAATCCTCTTAGACCTACAAAGTTCTTATGTATTGGTTTGTGGGATAGTTATAATGCTTTGTAACCTTTCTACTTAGGGTTCCTCTAGTAGATTGTTGATCCGTGAGTCTTCTCAAATCCGATCGAGTTTAACTTTTCTCTCACTAGTTCTAGCATCTATAATTTCCTTCTCAAGGAATATAATATGCCTAGCCATAAACACCTTTTGTTTTTGTGGTTGGTAAAAGTAATATCCATTTATTTCTTTTAGATATCCTATAAATTTATATTTTATTGATTTAGGCTCAAACTTGTCTTCATCCAAACATTTGACATATGCTTTATAGCCTCAAATCTTAAAGAAAGATAAATTTGCTTTCTTTCCTTTCCATATCTCATATGGAGTCTAATCAAGAAACTTTGTTGAAACCTTATTCAAAATAAATGTCACGGTAAGGAGTGCATATCCCCAAAATAAAATGAGAATATCAATCGATTTATCATGAATTAGACCATATCTACCAATGTCTTATTCCTCTTTTCGGACACACCATTTATTTATGGTGTTTCGAGTGGGGTCTCTTTTGAGAGAATCTCGTTCTCTTTTAAATGATCTAAAAATTTAGTGCTTAAGTATTCTCCACTTCAATCCGATCAAAGTGCCATAATACTTTTATCTCGTTTGTTTCTCGACTTTAAACCTAAATTCTTTGAACTTTTCAAACACTTCAAATTTAAGTCTCATCAAATACACATAACTAAAATGCAATTTGTCATTAGTAAAGGTTATAAAATAATCATATCCTCCTCTTGCTTGGGTCGACATGGGCCCATATACATCTTTATGTATGAGGCTTAACAAATTAGTAGCTCTTTCAACTTTTTTACTAAAAGGAGACATTGTAATTTTGCCAAGTAGACAAGAGTTACAAACATCATAAGATTCATAATCAAATGATTCGAAATATCCATTTTTTTTATAGTTTGGATATGTGATTCTCATTTATATGGCCAAGTCGATAATGTCATAGATAAGTTTTGCTTAAATAATTTATTTTGAGTCTTTTTGCATTTATGTTATATATGAGTGTGTCTATATTCAAAAAATTTAGTATTCTCATTTATCGGCATCGACGATGGCCGAGGGTGGGTTTGACAAAAGACGTCGGCCTAGTTTTTTATAGGTATAGACCAAGTTCGATGCCAAACGAGCCAACGATCAAAACTCATCGTCATCAAACATGACCTCAAGGTGATTTTGCCTAAAAAAACATCATTTAGACACTCAAAATACGTTTTTTTATATTTTTTGAGATGATGCGAGCATCGGGATTTTGAATTCCTAGAACAATACGAGCACAAGTAAATCTATAGAAAAGCTGTTGGTCTAATTTTGAGGTTTTTTGAACCTACCACATTCTAAACGAGAAAACAATCAAAACCCATCGGCCTCGACAATGGCCTAGGGGTGGCTTTGGCAAAAACAAAGTCGGCACTCGAGGCCATTTTGTCCAAAAACATCGTTTAGGCCTCAAAATATTTTTTTCGTATTTTTTGAGATGATGCAAGCTTTCGGGCTTTGGAATTCATGGAATGGTATGAGTGCGACAAAATCCGTAGAAAAATTATCAGCCTAGTTTTGAGGTTTTTTGGACCTACCACATTCTAAACGAGAAAACAATCAAAACCCATCTACCTCGACAATGGCCCGGAGGTGGGTTTGATAAAAACAAGTTGGCACTTAAGGTGATTTTGTCTAAAAAACATCGTTTAGGCCTCAAAATATGCTTTTCGTATTTTTTAAGATGACGCAAGCTTTCGGGCTTTGGAATTCCCGGAACGGTATGAGTGCGATAAAATCTATAGAAAAACTATTAGCCCGAGTTTTGAGGTTTTTTGGACCTACTTCATTCCGAATGGGACAACCATCAAAACATAGCCTAGATGTGGTTTTGGGAAAAAAAGTCGATCACTTTTTTTTTCGTTTTAGATCTTCTTCGATGCCAAACGAGTCAATGATCAAAAATCATCACCATCGGACATGACCTCGGGATGATTTTGTCCAAAAAACATCATTTAGGCCCTCAAAATATGCCTTTTCCGTTTTTTGAGATGATGCGAGTCGTTGGCCTTGGGAATTCTTGGAACGATATGAGTGCGAGGAAATTTGTAGAAAGCTCGTCAACTCAATTTTGAGATTTTTTGGACTAACCTCTTTTTTAATGTGACAATCATCAAAACTCATTTGCCTCGATGATGGCTTAGGGGTGGTTTGGTAAATAAATAATCGACCAAGTTTTTGGCGGTTTTAGGCCTTCTTTGATGCCAAAAGAGCAAACGATCAAAAATCATTGTCATCGAACATGACCTTGAGGTGATTTTGCCAAAAAACGTCATTTAGGCCCTTAAAGTATGTCTTCTCTATTATTTGAGATTATACGAGCCATCGGGCTTTGGAATTCCTATAATGGGATGAGCATGATAAGATCTATAAAAAAAACTATCGGCCAAGTTTTGAGGTTTTTTTAGACCTACCTAATTCCGAACGGGATAATAATCAAAACCCATTGGCCTCGACGATGGCCTAGGGGTGGTTTTGGAAAAAAACATGGCTAAGTTTTTTTTATGGTTTTTGATATTCTTCAAGGCCAATGGAGCCAACGATCAAAACGCATCGCCATCGGACATGACCTCGGGGCGATTTTATCCAAAAAACATCATTTAAACCCTCAAAATATCTCTTTTTCTAGTTTTAAGATGATACGGGCCATCAAGCATTAGAATTTCTATAATGGTACAAGCTTGATAAAATCTATAGAACAATAGTCGGCCAGTTTTAAGGTTTTTTGGACCTAACTCATTCCAAACAGGACAACCTTCAAAACCCATCGGCCTCGATGATGGCATGGGGGTGGTTTTGCTAAAAAAATTCTTAGTAGTTTTAGACCTTCTTCGATGCCAAACGAGCCAATGATCAAAACTCGCCACCAAGCAAACATGACCTTAAGGTGATTTCGTCCAAAAAATATCATTTAGGCCCTCAAAATATGTGTTTTTTATTTTTTAAGATGATGCGGACCATCGGGCTTTGGAATTCCTAGAATGGTACAAACGTGAAAAAATATATAGGAAGACCGTCGACCTAGTTTTGAGGCTTTTTGGACTTATCACATTCCGATCGAATACCTATCCAAACCCATTGGGCTCGATGATGGACTAGGGGTGGGTTTGGCAAAACAAATGATGGCCAAGTATTTTGTAATTTTAGACCAAGTTCGATGCCAAGTCGGCCAACAATTAAAACTCATTGTCATGTAGGCCCTCAAAATAAGCCTTTTCTATTTTTTGAGATGATGCGAGTCTGTCAAGCTTGGAAATTCTTGGAATAGTATAAGCACGACAAAATCTATAAAAAAAATGTCGACCTAGCTTTAAGGTTTTTTGGACCTACCACATTCCAAACTAGACAACCATCAAAACCCATCGGCCTCGACGATGGCCTCGGGGAGGTTTTGGTTAAAAAACATTGGCCAAGCCTTTTGTAGTTTTAGATCGACTTTGATGCTAAATGAGTCGATAATCAAAACTCTTCGCCATCAAACATGACCTTGGGGCGATTTTTTCCCAAAAAGCATCCTTTAGGCCCTCAAAATATACCTTTTCCGTTTTATGAGATGAAACGGGCCGTCGAGCTTTAGAATTCCCGAAATGGTACTCGTGAGACAAAGTCTATAGAAAGACTCGTTAGTCTAGTTTTGAAGTTTTTTGGAACTACTACATTTTGAACAGGACAACTTTCAAAACCTATGTGCCTCGACGATGGCTCGTGGGTTGGTTTGGCAAAAAAAAGTCAACCTAGTTTTTTTTTCGGTTTTAGACATTCTTCGAATCCAAACAAGCCGATGATCAAAACTCATTTCTATCGAAAATTACATCGGGGTGATTTTTTTCTTAAAAACGTTATTTAGGCCTCAAAATATGCCTTTTCTATTTTTCAATATGATGCGGGCCATCGGGATTTGAATTCCTAGATCGGTACGAGCGTGACAAAATCTATAGAAAACTGTCGACTCAATTTAAAGGTTTTTTGGACCTACCTCTTTTCGAACGGGACAACAATCAAAACCCCTTGGCCTCGATGATGGAGCGATGGTAGTTTTGGAAAAAAACAAGTTGGCCATGTTTTTTACATCTTTAAACCTATTTCAATGTCAAATGAGCCAACGATCAAAGCCGATCACCATCAAGCATGACGTCGGATCAATTTTGTCCAAATAATGTCGTTGAGGCCCTCAAAATACGCCTTTTTTATTTTTTGAGATTATGTGGGCTATTGGACTTTGGAATTCTTGGAACGATACGAGGGTGACAAAATCTATAGAAAAACTATCATTCTAGTTTTAAGGTTTTTTGGACCTACCTCATTTCGAACGAACAACCATCAAAACCCATCGGCCTTGACGATAGGCTTGGGGGTGGTTTTGGCAAAAAACATCGATAAAGATTTTTATAGTTATAGACCTTCTTTAATGCCGAACGAGCCAATGATCAAAACGCATTGCTATCGGACATGACCTCGGGGTGATTTTATCTAAAAAACATCGTTTAGGCCCTCAAAATATGTTTTTTACGTGTTTCGAGATGATGCGGGTCTTGGGCTTTGGAATTCCTCAAAAGGTTCAAGTGCAACAAAATCCGTAGAAAAGCTGTCGGTTAAGTTTTGAGGTTTTTGGACCGACCTCATTTCAAATGGGACAACCATCAAAAGCCATAAAGCCTAGAAGATGGACTTGGGGGGTTTTGGCAAAAAACTTCAACCAAGGTTTTTGTATTTTTAGACCGACTTCGATACTAAACGAGACAACAATCAAAACTCTTCACTATCGGACATGACCTCGGGGGTATTTTACCCAAAAAGCATCATTTAGGACCTCAAAATATGCCATTTCTATTTTTCGATATGAAATGGGTCATCAAGCTTTGGAATTCTTAGAATGGTACGAGCACAAAAAATTTTATAGAAAGATTATCATCCTTGTTTTGAAGTTTTTTGGACCTGCTACATTCCGAATGAGACAACTATCAAAACCCATCGACCTCAACGATAGTGGGGGGTGGGTTTGGCAAAAAAAAAGTTGGCCTAGTTTTTTTTAAAGTTTTAGACCTTCTTCAAATCTAAACAACCCAACGATTAGAACTCATTTCCATCGAACATGACCTCGGGGTGATTCTTTTCAAAAAAACATTTTTTAGGCCTTAAAATATGCCCCTTTTTTTCACTTTGATGTGAACCGTCGAGCTTTGGAATTCTTGGATCAACACGAGCACAAAAAAATCTATAGAAAAACTATCATCCCATTTTTAAGGCTTTTTAGACCTACCTCATTTTGAACGGGGCAACATCAAAACTCATTGGCATCGACGATGGGCGAGTCTGGTTTTGGAAAAAAAATTCAGCCAAGTTTCTTGTAGTTTTAGACCTTTTTCGATGCTAAACGAGCCAATGATCAAAACTTATCACCATTAGACATGACCTCGGGGTGATTTTGTATAAAAAAAATGTCGTTTAGGCCCTTAAAATATGCCTTTTTGGTTTTGCGAGATGATGTAGGTCGTCGGCCTTTGGAATTCCTTAAACGGTACGAGCGTGATGAAATTTGAAGAAAAATATGAGCCCGAGTATTGAGGTTTTTTAGACTTACCTCTTTCGAATAGGACAACCATCAAAACTCATCGGCCTCGACAATGGCCTAGGGGTGGTTTTTACAAAAAAAAGTTGGCCAAGTTTTTTATAGTTTTAGACCTACTTCGATGCCAAACGAGACAACAATCAAAACTCATCGCCATTGGGCATGACCTTGGATCGTTTTTGTCCAAAAAACATCATTTAAGCCCTCAAAATATGCGTTTTTTATTTTTTAAGATGATATCATCTATCGGGCTTTGGAATTCCTCCAACGGCATGAGCACGATAAAATCTATTGAATAATTGTCATACTAGTTTTGAGGTTTTTTGGACTACCACATTTCGAATGAAAAAACCATCAAAACCCATCGGCCTCGACGATGACCTTGGGGTTTTTTGGCGAAAAACATTCAACCAAGTTTTTTCTTGTTTTAGATCTTCTTGGAAGCCAAAAAGAGCCAACGATCAAAATTCATCGCCATCGGACATGACCTCGGGGTGATTTTATTCAAAAACCATTATTTAGGCCTTAAAATACACCTTTTCTATTTTTTGAGATGATGCGGATCGTCGGGCTTTGGAATTCTTAAAACGATAAGAGTGCAACAAAATCTATAGAAAAACTATCGGCCCAATTTTGAGGTTTTTTAAACCTACCTCATTTCGAATGGAACAACCATCAAAACCCATCGGCCTCAATGATGGCCTAGGGATGGTTTTGGCAAAAAAAAAAAAGTCAAGCAATGTCTTACGAGTTTTGGACCTTCTTCAATGCTAAATGAGCCAACGATCAAAACTCATTACCATCGGACATAACCTTGAGGTGATTTTGTCAAAAAACATCGTTTAGGCTCTCAAAATATGCGTTTTTTTAGATAATACGAGTACGTTGGCCCATGAAATTCCTTGAATGGTACTAGTGTAACAAAATTTATAGAAAACTATCGATCCGAGTTTTGAAGTTTTTTGGAACTACCTCTCTACGAACGGGACATCTATTAAAACCTTTTGCCCTTGACAATGACACGGGGGTGGTTTTGGCAAAACAAAGTTGGCCAAGTTTTTTTTTATAGTTTTAGACCTACTTTGATGGCAAACAAGCTAACGATCAAAACTCGTCGCCATAGGGCATGACCTCGGGGCGATTTTTTTTTCGAAAAACATCGTTTAGGCCTTCAAAATACTTTGTTTTTGTTTTTTGAGATGATGCGGGCCATCCGGCTTTGGAATTCCTAGAATAATATGAGCTCAACAAAGTCTATAGAAAGACTATCAACCCGAGTTTTGAGGGTTTTTGGGCCTATTGCATTCCGAACGAAACAACTATCAAAACCCATCGGCGTCGATGATGGTCGGGGAGTGGGTTTGGCTAAAAACGTCCGCCAAGTTTTTTACAAGTATAGACCAAGTTCTATGCCAAATGAGCCAACGATCAAAACTCATCGCCATCGGACATGCCCTCAAGGTGATTTTGCCCAAAAAATGTCATTTAGACACTCAAAATACGCTTTTTTTGTTTTTCGAGATGATGTGGGCATCGGGCTTTTGAATTCCTAGAACGGTATGAGCATGAGTAAATGCGTAGAAAAATTATCAGCCTAGTTTTGAGGTTTTTTAGACCTACCACATTCTAAAAGGGAAAACAATCAAAACCCATCGGCCTCGATAATGGCACGGGGGTGGGTTTGGTAAAAACAAAGTTAGCACTTGAGGAGATTTTATCCAAAAAATGTTGTTTAGGCCTTATAATATGCTTTTTGTATTTTTTGAGATGATGCGAGGCTTTTGGGATTTGGAATTCCTAGAACGAGTACGAGGCTACAAAATCTATAGAAAAACTATCGAGTCCAGTTTTGAGGTTTTTTACACCTAACTCATTCCGAATAGGACAACCATCAAAACTCATTGGCCTCGATGATGGCCTAGAGGTGGTTTTGGAAAAAAAAGTCGGTAAAGTTTCTTACGAGTTTTAGACCTTCTTCGATGCCAAACGAGCCAACGATCAAAACTCATCACCATCGGACATGACCTTGGGGTGATTTTGTCCAAAAAACATCATTTAGGCTCTCAAAATATGCCTTTTCTAATTTTTGAGATGATTCGGGCCGTCGACCTTGGGAATTCTTGGAAAGGTATAAGTACGAGTAAATGCGTAGAAAGCTGTCGCTCGGTTTTGAGGTTTTTGGACTAACCTCTTTTTGAATGCAACCATCAAAACTCATTAGCCTCGATGATGGCCTAGGGGTGGTTTGTAAGAAAATAATCGACCAAGTTTTTGGCATTTTTAGGCCTTCTTAGATGCTAAAAGAGCAAACGATAAAAAATCATCGCCATTGGACATGACCTCGAGGTGATTTTTCTAAAAAAACATCGTTTAGGCCCTCAAAGTATGTCTTCTCTGTTTTTCAAGATTATGGGGGCCGTCGAGCTTTGAAATTCCTATAACGGGATGAGCACGACAAAATCACTAAAAAACTATCAACCCAATTTTAAGGTTTTTTATACCTACCTAATTCCGAACGGGACAACCATTAAAACCCATTGGCCTCGATGATGGTCTAGGGGTGGTTTTGGAAAAAAAGACAACCAAGTTTTTTTTAATGGTTTTTGATATTCTTTGAGGCCAATGGAGCCAACAATCAAAACACATCACCATCGGACATGGCCTCTACGTGATTTTATCCCAAAAACATCGTTTAGGCCCTTAAAATATCTCTTTTCTATTTTTAAGATGATGTGGACCATCGAGCATTGGAATTCCTATAATGGTACGAGCTTGACAAAATCTAAAGAAAAACGATCGGCTAGTTTTTAGGTTTTTTGGACCTATCTCATTCCAAACGGGATAACCTTCAAAACCCATCGGCCTCGACAATGGCATAGGGGTGGTTTTGTAAAAAAAAAAAGTCTTAGTAGTTGCGAGACCTTTTTTGATTCCAAATGAGCCAACGATCAAAACTCATCACCATCGGACATGACCTCGGGGCGATTTCGTCCAAAATATGCATTTTTTATTTTTTCGAGATGATGCGGGCGGTCGGGCTTCGGAATTCCTCGAATGGTATGAGCGTGAAAAAATATATAGGAAGATTGTCGCCTAGTTTTGAGGTTTTTTTGGACTTATCACATTCTGAACGAATACCTATCAAAACCCATTGGGCTTGACGATGGCACGGGGGTGGGTTTGGCAAAAAAAACGTTAGCCTAGTATTTTGCAATTTTAGAGCGAGGTTCGATGCCAAGTGAGCCAACAATCAAAACTAATCGCCATCGGACATGACCTTGGGGTGATTTTGTCCAAAAATGCCATGTAGGCCCTCAAAATATGCCTTTTCTATTTTTCGAGATGATGCGAGTTGTCGGGATTGGAAATTCTTGAAACAAGTATAAGCATGACAAAATCTATAAAAAAGCTGTCGACCTAGTTTTTGGGGTTTTTTGGACCTCGCCACATTCCGAATTGGAAAACCATCAAAGACCATTGGCCTTGACAATGGCCTTGGGGAGGTTTTGGTAAAAAAAAGTCGGCCAAGCTTTTTGTAGTTTTAGACCGACTTTGATGCTAAATGAGCCGATGATTAAAACTCTTCGCCATCGGACATGCCCTCAAGGCAATTTTCCCAAAAAGCATCATTTAGGCCCTCAAAATATACCTTTTTCTATTTTTCATAATGAAGTGAGCCATCGAGCTTTATAATTCCCGAAATGGTACCTATAAGACAAAGTTTATAGAAAGACTCGTCGATCTGTTTTGAGGGTTTTTGGACCTACTACATTTTGAACGAGACAACTATCAAAACCTATCTCGCCTCGATGATGGCACGGGGGTTGGTTTGGTAAAAAAAAGTCAACCTAGTTTTTTCTAGTTTTAGAACTTCTTCAAATCCAAATGAGTCAATGATCAAAACTCGATTTCATCGGACATTAACTCGGGGTGATTTTTTTTTCCTAAAAACGTTGTTTCAACCTCAAAATATGCCTTTTCTATTTTTCAATAAGATACGGGCCATCGAGCTTTGGAATTTCTAGATCGGTACAAGCATGACAAAATCTATAAAAAGTGTCGGCTTAATTTTGAGGTTTTTTAAACCTCTCTCTTTTTGAACGGGACAACAATCAAAACCCCTCGGCCTTGACGTTGGAATGATTGTAGTTTTGGTAAAACAAAAGTTGGCAACATTTTTTATAGTTTTAAACCTACTTCAATTCCAAACGATCCAACGATCAAAACTCATCACCATCGGGCATGACCTCGGATCAATTTTGTCCAAAAAATGTCGTTTCTATTTTTTGAGATTATGTGAGCTATCGGGTTTTGGAATTCTCGAAACAATATGAGGGTGACAAAATCTATAGAAAAACTATCCTTCCGAGTTTTGAGGTTTTTTGGACCTACCTCATTTCGAACGGGACAACCATTCAAACCCATTGGCCTTGACGATTGTCTTGCGGGTGGTTTTGGCAAAAAAAGTCGATAAAGTTTTTTATAGTTTTAGACATTCTTTGATGCCAAACAAGCCAATGATCAAAACTCATTGCCATTGAACATGACCTTGCGATGATTTTGTCTAAAAAACATTGTTTATGCTCACAAAATATGCTTTTTCCGTGTTTCAAGATGATGCGGGTTGTTGGGCTTTGGAATTCCTCAAACAATTCAAGTGTCATATAATCTATAGAAAGACTATCGAGTTAAGTTTTGAGGTTTTTGGATCGACCTCATTTCAAACGAGACAACCATCAAAACCCATCGACCTTGAAGACGACCTTGGGGAGGTTTTGGCAAAAAAGTTGACCAAGTTTTTTTATAGTTTTAGACCGACTTCAATGCTAAATGAGATAACGATCAAAACTCTTCTCCATCGAACATGACCTCGGGGCGATTTTGCTAAAAAATCATCGTTTAGGGCCTCAAAATATGCCATTTCTATTTTTTGAGATGAAGCGAGCCATCAAGCTTTGGAATTCCTAGAACGGTACCGGTGTAAAAAGGTCTATAAAAAGATTGTCGGCCTAGTTTTGGGGTTTTTTGGACCTATTACATTTCGAACAAGACAACTATCAAAACCCATCGACCTCGACGATGGCGTGGGGGTGGGTGTGGCAAAAAAAAAGTCGACCTAGTTTTTTTTATAGTTTTAGACGTTCTTCGAATCCAAACAAGCCAACAATTAAAACTCATTTCCATCGGACATGACCTCGGGTGATTTTTTCTTAAAAAACATTGTTTAGGCCTTGACATATGCCTTTTCCGTTTTTCAATATGATGCGGGCCGTTAGGCTTTGGAATTCCTGGATCGGCATGAGCGTGAAAAAATATGTAGAAAAACTGTTTGCCCATTTTTGAGGTTTTTGGACCTACCTCACTCCCAACGGGGCAACATCAAAACTCATCGGCCTCGACGATAGCCGAGGGGTGGTTTTAAAAAAATTAAGCTAAGTTTCTTGTAGTTTTAGACCTTCTTCAATGCCAAACGAGCTAATAGTCAAAACAAATCACCATCAAATATGACCTCGGGGCGATTTTATGTAAAAATTATCGTTCGGGGCCTCAAAATATGCCCTTCTTGTTTTTCGAGATGATGTAGGCGATTGACCTTTGGAATTCTTGAAATGGTACAACGTGATGAAATTTGGAAAAAACTATTAGCCTAGTTTTAAGGTGTTTTGGACTTACCTCTTTTCGAATGGGACAACCATCAAAACTCATCGGCGTCGACAATGGCCTAGGGGTGGTTTTTACAAAAAAAAGTTGGCCAAGGTTTTTACAATTTTAGACCTATTTCGATCCCAAATAAGCTAACAATCAAAACTCATTGCCATCGGGCATGACCTCGGATCGATTTTGTCTAAAACATATTGTTTAAGCGCCCAAAATATGCCTTTTTTATTTTTTGAAATGATGCGAGGCTATCGAGCTTTGGTTTTCTTGGAACATACGAAGGCAACAAAATCTATAGAAAAACTATAAGTTCATTTTTCCGGGTTTTTGGACCTACCTCATTTCAAACGGGACAACCATCAAAACCCATCGGCCTTGATGATGGCCTTAGGGTGGTTTTGGCAAAAAAAGTCGATAAAGTTTTTTATAGTTTTAGACTTTCTTCGATGCCGAATGAGCCTATGATTAAAACTCATTGCCATCGGACATGACCTTGGGGTGATGTCCAAAAAAACATCATTTAGGCCCTCAAAATACTTCATTTATGTGTTTTGAAATGATGTGGGTCGTTGGGCTTTGGAATTCCTCGAATAGTACAAGCACAACACAATCGTAGAAAGACTATCGGTCAAGTTCGAGGTTTTTGGGACTAATCTCATTCCGAACGGGACAACCATCAAAACTCATCGGCGTCGACAATGGCCTTGCGAAGGTTTCGGCAACAAAAAAAGTTGACCATGTTTTTTGCTATTTTAGACCAACTTCGATGCTAAACTAGCCAACGATCAAAACTCATCGAGCTCGACAATTGATAGGGGTGTGTTTGGCAAAAAAAAAAAGTCGACCTAGTTTTTTACAATTTTAGACCTTCTTCGAATCTAAATGAGCCAATAATCAAAACTCATTTCCATCGAACATGACCTTGGGGTGATTTTTTCCAAAGAACGTTGTTTAGGCCTCAAAATATGCCTTTTTCTATTTTTCAACATGATGCGGGCAATCGGGCTTTGGAATTCCTAGATCGATACGAGGGTAAAAAAATCTATAGAAAACTATCGGCCTAGTTTTGAGGTTTTTTAGACCTACCTCATTCCGAACGAGACAACCATCAAAACCCCTCGGCCTCGACGATGGGCTAGGGGTGGTTTTGGCAAAAAAAAAGTTAGCTAATTTTTTTACAATTTTAGACCTACTTCAATGCCAAACGAGCCAACGACCAAAACTCATCGTCATCAAGCACGACCTCGGATCGATTTTGTCTAAAACAATGTCGTTTAGGCCCTCAAAATATGCCCTTTCCGTTTTTCAAGATTATGCGGGCTATTGAGCTTTGGAATTCCTAGAACAATATGAGGGTGAAAAAATGCGTAGAAAAACTATCGGTTCGGTTTTGAGGTTTTTTGGACTTATCTCATTTCGAATAGGACAACCATCAAAACCCATCGGCCTTGACAATGGCCTTGGGGGTGGTTTTGACAAAAAAAAGTTGGCCAAGTTTTTTACGAGTTTTAGACCTACTTCGATGCCAAATGAGCCAATAATCAAAACTCAATGCCATCGGGCATGCCCTCGGAGCGATTTTGTCTAAAAATCTTCGTTTAGACCCTCAAAATACGTCTTTTCTATTTTTTGAGATGATGCGAGCCGTCGAGCTTTGGCTTTCTTTGAACGATACCAAGGTGATAAAATCTATAGAAAAACTATCAAGATAGTTTTTTGATTTTTTTGACATACATAATTTTGAATGGGACAAACATCAAAACCCATCGACCTTGACGATGGCCTTGGGAGTGGTTTTAGAAAAAACAAAAAGTCGACTAAGTTTCTTATAGTTTTAGGCTTTCTTCGAAGTCAAACGAGCCAACAATCAAAACTCATCGTCATCGGACATGACCTCGGGGCGATTTTGTGCAAAAATGTCGTTTAGGCCTCAAAATACCCATTTTCTATTTTTAGAGATTATGTGGGCTATCGGGCTTTGGAACTCCCGGAACTATACGAGCGCTACAAAATGTATAGAAAAATTATCGGCTCATTTTTGAGGTTTTTTAAACCTACCTCATTCTAGACGGGACAACCATCAAAACCCATCGGCCTAGACAATGGCACGGGGTTGTTTTGGAAAAAAATATTAGCCAAGTTTTTTTGCGGTTTTAGACCTTCTTTGATGCCAAACGAGCCAATGATCAAAACCCATCGCAATTAGATATGACCTCGGGGCGATTTTATCCAAAAAACATCATTTAGGCCTTAAAATACGACTCTTTTATTTTTTGAGATGATGCGGGCCATCGGGCTTTAGAATTCCTAGATCGATACGAGTGTGAGAAAATTTATAGAAAAAACCTACTATGATGCGGGCCATCATAGTAGGTTTTTTGGACTTACCTTATTTTGAATGGGACATCGATCCAAAACCCGTCGCCCTCAATGATGGCCTCGGTGATGGTTTTGGCAAAAAATGTTGTCCTAGTTTTTTATTGATTTAGACCTACTATGATGCCAAATGAGCCAACAATCAAAACTTATCGCCATCGAAAATGACCTTGGGGTGATTTTGTCCAAAAAACATCGTTTAGGCACTCAAAATATGTCATTGTGGTTTTTTTACCTCCCTCATTCCGAACAGGACAACCATCAAAACCTATCGGCCTCGATGATGGCACGGGGTGGTTGTGGCAAAAAAAAAGTCAACCAAGTTTTTTTCAGTTTTAGGCCTTCTTCAATACTAAACGAGCCAATGATCAAAACTCATTACCATCGGATATGACCTAGGGGCGATTTGGTCAAAAAATCATCATTTAGGTCGTAAAATATGCCTTTTCCGTTTTTGAGATAATACGAGCCATTGAGCTTTAGAATTTCTTAAATAGTACGAGTGTGACAAAATCTATAGAAAACTCGTCAGTTTAGTTTTGAGGTTGTGGTAAAAAAAAAAACTCGACCAAGTTTTTTCTAGTTTTAGACCTACTTCGATGACAAATGAGCCAATGATCAAAACTCATCTCCATTAGACATGACCTTGGAGCGATTTGTCAAAAAACATGATTGAGGCCCTCAAAATACGCCTTTTCTATTTTTTGAGATGATATGGGCCGTCAAGCTTTGGAATTCCTTAAACGATACGAGAGTGACAAAATCTATAAAAAACTCTCAATCAAGTTTTGAGGTTTTTTAGACCTACCTCATTTCAAATGAGACAATCATAAAAACCCATTGGCCTCGACCGTGGTCTTGGGTGGCTTTGGTGAAAAAAAGTCGCCCAAGTTTTTTACAATTTTAGACCTACTTCGATGCCATACAAGCCAACAATCAAAAGCTTTGCCATCGAACATAACCATAGGTCGATTTTTCCCAAAACGCATCGTTTAGGCCCTCAAAACATTCCTTCTATGTTTTGGCAAAAAAAAAAAAAAAATCAACAAAGTTTTTTGCAGTTTAAGACCTTCGATGCCAAATGAGCTAATGATTAAAACTCATCACCATCGTACATGACCTCGGGGTAATTTTGTCCCAAAAACATTGTTTAGATCCTCAAAAATACACTTTTTTGTTTTTTATGATGATGCGAGTCGTCATGCTTTAGAAATCCATGAACAATATGAGCGTGAAAAAATCTATACAAAAACCGTCGGTCGAGTGTTCGGCTTTTTCGACTTACCTCATTCCAAACAAGACAACCATCAAGACCCATCAACCTCGATGATGGCCCCGGGGTGGTTTTGGCAAAAAAAAATAGACCAATGTTTTTGTAGTTTTAGACTTAGTTCGATGCCAAATGAGCCAACAACCAAAACTCGGCGCCATCGAACATGACCTCGGGGTGATATCATCACAAAAACATTGTTTAGGCTCTCAAAATATGCCTTTTCTATTTTTTGAGATGATGCGGGCCATCAAAGTTTGGAATTCCTAGAATTGCACAAGCACGATAAAATCTATAGAAAAACTGCCAGACCTAGTTTTCGGGTTTTTTGACCTACCTCTTTACGAACAGGACAACCATCAAAACTCATTGGCCTCGATGACGCCCCGAAGAAGGTTTTGCCAAAAAAAGTCTACAAAGTTTTTTGTAGTTTTAGACCTAGATTGATGCTAAACGAGCCAACGATTAAAACTCATCGCCATCGGACATGACCTTGGGGCGATTTTTTAAAAAAATGTCGCCGAGGCCCTCAAAATACAACTTTTTTATTTTTTGAGATGATGTGGGCCGTTGGGCTTTGGAAGTACTAGAATGATATGAGTGCTATAAAATGTGTAGAAAAACCGTTAACCTAATTTGGATATTTTTTTGGACCTACCTCATTCCGAATGGGACAACAAGCAAAACCCTTCGGCCTCGAAGATGGCACCGGGGTGGTTTTGACAAAAAAATTTGTAAAGTTTTTTGCAATTTAAGACCTTGTTCGATGCCAAATGAGCCAATAATCAAAACTCATCACCATCATATATTACCTCGGGGCAATGTTGTCCAAAAAACACCATTTAAATCCTCAAAATACACTTTTTTGTTTTTTAGGATGATGCGAGCCATCGGGCTTTGGAATTCCATGAACAATACGAGTGTGATAAAATCTATACAAAAGCTGTAATCGAGTTTTGAGTTTTTTGGACTTACCTCATTCTAAACGGGACAACCATCAAGACCCATGGACCTCGATGATGGCCTTGGATTGGTTTTGGAAAAAAACAATCGGCTAACATTTTTGCGAGTTTTGGACTTAGTTCGATGCCCAATGAGCCAACGACCAAAACTCATTGCCATTAGACATGACCTCGGGGTGATTTTGTCCAAAAAATATTGTTTAGGCTATCAAAATATGCCTTTTCCGTTTTTCGAGATGATGCGGGCCGTCAAGCTTTGGAATTCCTAGAATGACACGAGCGCAACAAAATCGTAGAAAACCGCCAACCCGAGCTTTGAGGTTTTTTTGACCTACCTCTTCCTAAACGGGACAACCATCAAAACTCATTGGCCTCGACGACGGCTCGAGGGTGGTTTTGGTAAAAAAAAGTCTACAAAGTTTTTTGTAGTTTTAGACCTAGATCGATGCCAAAAAAGCCAACAATTAAAACTCATCACCATCGGACATGACTCGGGGATGATTTTTTTCCAAAAATATCACTTAGGCTCTCAAAATACATCTTTTTTATTTTTGAGATGATGCGGGTCGTCGAGGCTTAGGAAGCGTAAGAACGATATGAACGCTATAAAATCTTTAGAAAAAATGTCGACCTAATTTGAAAGTTTTTTTGACCTACTTGATTTCGAATGGGACAACAAGCAAAACCCTTTGGCCTTGACGATGGCACTGGGATGGTTTTTTCAAAAAAAAAAAGTCGGTAAATTTTTTTGCAGTTTAAGACCTTTTTTGATGCCAAATGAGCCAATTATCAAAACTCATCACCATCGTACATGACCTCGGGGCAATTTTATCCAAAAAATATCGTTTAGATCCTCAAAATATACTTTTTTTTAACAATGATGCGAGTCTGTCGGGCTTTGGAATTCCATGAACAATATGAGCGCGAAAAAATCTATACAAAAACTATTAGTCGAGTTTTGAGTTTTTTGGACTTACCTCATTCCAAACGGGATAACCATCAAGACCCATCGGCCTCGACGATGGCCTTGGAGTGGTTTTCGTAAAAACAAATCAGCCAACCTTTTTACGAGTTTTAGACTTAGTTCGATGCCAAAATGAGCTAACGACCAAAACCCATCGCCATCGGACATAATCTTGGTGCGATATTGTCCAACAAACATTGTTTAGGCTCTTAAAATATACCTTTTCTATTTTTTGAGATGACGCGGATCGTCAAGCTTTGGAATTCCTATAATGGCACGAGCATGACAAAATCGTAGAAAAACTACCAACCCGGGTTTGAGGTTTTTTTTACCTTCCTCTTTCTAAACAGGACAACCATCAAAACTCATTGGCCTCGATGACGGCTCGAGGGGGTTTTGCCAAAAAAGTCTACAACGTTTTTTTGTAGTTTTAGACTTGGATTGATGCCGAACAAGCCACCGATTAAAACTCATCAACATCGGACATGACTTGGGGGTGATTTTGTCCAAAAAATGTCACCGAGCCCCTTAAAATACATCTTTTTTATTTTTTGAGATGATGCGGGTCGTTGGGCTTTGGAAGTCCTCAAATGATATGAGCGCTATAAACTAATTCCCCCTAATAGATAATTATTATAGTATATTAACATAGTCTCCATAATATTCGTGTATTATAAAATTGTCGACCTAATTTGAATTTTTTTGGACCTACCTCATTTTGAATGGGACAACCATTAAAACCATTCAACCTCGACGATGCCCCGAGGGTGTTTTTGGAAAAAAAATCAATAAAGTTTTTTGACATTTAAGACCCTCCTTGATGCCAAATGAGTCAATGATCAAAACTTATCTCCATCTACATGACCTCGGGGAGATTTTGTCTAAAAAACATCATCTAGACCTTTAAAATACACCTTTGTGTTTTTTTCTAGATGTGCGAGCCATCGGGCTTTGGAATTCCATGAAAAATACAAAGCGTAAAAAAATATGTACAAAAACTATCAGCCAAGTTTTGAGTTTTTTTGGACTTACCTCATTCCAAATAGAACAATCATCAAAACCTATCGACCTCGACGATAGCCTTGGGTGGTTTTGGAAAAAAAAATTGGCCAATTTTTTTGCAGTTTTAGACTTAGTTGAATGCCAAATTAGCCAACGACTAAAACTCATTGCCATCGGACATGACTTCGGGGCGATTTTTTCAAAAAAAAACATTTTTTAGGCTCTCAAAATATGCCTTTTATGTTTTTTGAGATGATACGGATCGTCAAGCTTTGGAATTCCTAGAATTGTACGAGTGCGATAAAATCTATAGAAAAGCTGCCGACCCAGCTTTGAGGTTTTTTTGACCTACCTATTTCTAAACGAGAAAATAATCAAAACTCATTGGCCTCGACGACAACCTAAAGGTGGTTTTGCCAACAAAAAGTTTGCAAATTTTTTTTGTAGTTTTAGACCTAGATCGATGCCAAACAAGCCAACGATTAAAACTCATCACCATCGGACATGACTCGGGTGTGATTTTATCCAAAAAATATCACCGAGGCCCTCAAAATACATCTTTTTTATTTTTCAAGATGATGCGAGCCGTCGAGCTTTAAAAGTCCTAGAACGATACGAGTGCTATAAAATCTATAGAAAAATTATCGACCTAATTTGAAAGTTTTTTGGACCTACCTCATTTCGAATGGGACAACCATCGAAACCATTTGGCCTCGACGATGGCCCGAGGGTTGTTTTGGCCAAAAAATCCATAAAGTTTTTTACAATTTAAGACCTTCTTCGATGCCAAATGAGTCAATGATCAAAACTCATCACCATCGTACATGACCTTGGGGAGATTTTATCTAAAAAACATCATCTAGACCCTTAAAATACACCTTTTTGTTTTTTTGAGATGGGCGGTCTGTAGGGCTTTGGAAATCCATGAACAATACAAGTCTCAAAATAATATATACAAAAATGATCGAGTCGAGTTTTGAGTTTTTTTTGGACTTACCTCATTCCAAACAGGACAACCATCAACACCTATTGGCCTTGACGATGGCCTTGGGGTGGTTTTAGAAAAAACAAATCGACCAACTTTTTTATAGTTTTAGACTTAGTTCGATGCCAAATGAGCCAATGACTAAAACTCATCGCCATTGGACATGACCTTGGGGTAATTTTATCCAAAAAACATTGTTTAGGCTCTCAAAATATGCCTTCTTTGTTTTCCGAATGGGACAACTATAAAAACTCGTTGCCCTCGACGACGGCTCGAGGGTCTTTTTAGAAAAAAAAGTCTACAAATTTTTTTGTAGTTTTAGAAATAGATCGATGCTAAAGAAGTCGGTAATTAAAACTCATCACCATCGGGCATGACTCGGGGATGATTTTATCCAAAAAATGTAATCGAGGCCCTCAAAATATATAATTTTTATCTTTCGAGATGATGTGGACCGTCGGGCTTTGAAAGTACTAAAATCATATGAGCACTATAAAATCTATATAAAAACTATCAGCATAATTTGAAAGTTTTTTAGACCTCCCTCATTCCGAATGGGACAACAAGCAAAACCCTTCGACATTGACGATGGCTGAGAGTCGTTTTTGGCAAAAACAATCAGCAAAGTTTTTTCTAGTTTAAGAACTTCTTCGATGCCAAAATGAGCCAATGATCAAAACTCATCACCATCATACATGACCTCGGGGAGATTTTACCTAAAAAACATCGTCTAGACCCTCAAAATACACCTTTTTGTCTTTTCGAGATATGTGGGTCGTCGAGATTTGGAATTCCATGAAAAATACAAGCGTAAACAAATTTGTACCAAAACCGTCGACTCGATCGAGTTTTGAGTTTTATTGGACTTACCCCATTCCAAACGGGACAACTATCAAGACCTATCGGCCTCGACGATGGCCTCGGGGTGGTTTTGGCAAAAACAAATCGACAAACTTTTTGGTAGTTTTAGACTTAGTTTGATGCCAAACGAGCCAACGACAAAAACTCATCGCCATCGGACATGACCTTGAGTTGATTTTGTCCAAAAAACATTGTTTAGGCTCACAAAATATGCCTTTTCCGTTTTTTGAGATTATATGGGTCGTCAAGCTTCGTAATTCCAAAAATCGCATAAGCGTGACAAAATCTGTAGAAAAAGCGCCAACCCAATTTTGAGGTTTTTTTGACGTACCTCTTTACGAACGAGATAATCATAAAAACTCATTGGCTTGACGATGGCCTCGAGGGTGGTTTTATCGAGAAAAAGTCCATAAATGTTTTTATAGTTTTAGACCTAGATCGATGCCAAACAAGCCAACAATTAAAACTCATCACCATCGGACATGACCTAGGGGTATTTTGTCCAAAAAATGTCACCGAGGCCCTCAAAATACATCCTTTTTTTGACATGATGTGAGCCGTCGGGCTTTGGAAGTGTTAGAACGATATGACCTCGACGATGGCTTGAGGGTGGTTTTGGTAAAAAAATCGGTAGAGTTTTTTATAGTTTAAAACCTTCGATGCCAAATGAGTCAATGATCAAAACTCATCACCATCGTACATGACCTCGGGGATATTTTGTCTAAAAAACATCGTCTAGACCTTGAAAATACACCTTTATGTTTTTTCTAGATGTGCGGGCCATCGGGTTTTGGAATTCCATGAAAAGTATGAGTGCAAAAAAATCTATACAAAAACTATCAGCTCGATCTAGTTTTGAGTTTTGTTCCACTTACCTCTTTCCAAACAGGACAACCATGAAGACCCATCGGCCTCAACGATGGCCTTGGTCCGGTCTTGGCAAATTCAAATCGATCGGCTTTTTTGCGAGTTTTAGACTTAGTTCGATGTCGAACGAGCCAACGATCAAAACTCATCTCTATCGGACATGACCTTAGGGTAATTTTGTCTAAAAAACATTATTTAGGCTCTCAAAATATGCCTTTTCTATTTTTTGAGATGATGCGGTCCACCAAGCTTTGGAATTCCTAGAATGGCATGAGCGCGATAAAATCCGTAGAAAAACCGCCAACCCAGTTTTTTTACCTATCTTTTTCGAACGATACAACCATCAAAACTCATTGGCCTCGACGGTAGCCTAAGGGTGGTTTTGCCAAGAAAATGTCTATAAAGTTTTTTGTAGTTTTAGACCTAGATCGATGCCAAATAAGCCAACGATTAAAACTCATCACCATCGGACATGACTCGACGAGTGATTTTGTCCAAAAAATGTCACTCGGGCCTTCAAAATACATCTTTTTTATTATTCAAGATGATGAGGGTCGTTGGGCTTTGGAAGTGCTAGAATGATATGAGCCCTATAAAATCCGTAGAAAAAGCTGTCGGCGTAATTTAGAAGGTTTTTGGACTTACCTTATTCCGAATTTGACAACCATCTAAACCATTCAACCTCGATGATGGCTTGAGGGTGGGTTTGGTAAAAAAAATCAGTAAAGTTTTTTATAGTTTAAGACCTACGATGCCAAATGAGTCAACGATCAAAACTCATCACCATCGTACATGACCTTGGGGAGATTTTGCCTAAAAAACATCGTCTAGATCCTCAAAATACACCTTTTTGTCTTTTCAAGATATGTAGGTTCGTCGAGATTTGGAATTCCATGAAAAATATGAGCGTAAAAAATTTGTACCAAAACTATCACCCAATTGAGTTTTGAGTTTTGTTGGACTTACCAACGGGACAACCATCAAAACCCGTCGGCCTCGACGATGGCCTTGGGGTGGTTTTGGCAAAAATAAATTGACCAACCTTTTTATAGTTTTAGACTTAGCTCGATGCCAAATAAGTCAATGACTAAAACTCGGCGCCATCGGGCATGACCTCGAGGTGATTTTGTCCAAAAAACATTGTTTAGGCTCACAAAATATGCCTTTTTTGCTTTTCAAGATTATGCGAGCGATCAAGCTTTGGAATTCCTAGAATGGTACGAGTGTGACAAAATCTATAGAAAAACCGTCGACCCAATTTTGAGGTTTTTTTGACGTGCATCTTTCTAAATGGGACAATCATAAAAACTCATTGGTCGAGGGTGGTTTTGTCGAGAAAACGTCCATAAAGTTTTTTGTAGTTTTAGACCTAGATCGATGCCAAACAAGCCGGTAATTAAAAATCATCACCATCGGACAAGACCTAGGGGTGATTTTGTCCAAAAAATATCACTCGAGGCCCTCAAAATACATCCTTTCTTTTTACATGATGCGAGTCGTCATGCTTTGGAAGTGCTAGAACGATATGAGGGCTATAACATTTATAGAAAAACTGTCGAGCTAATTTGAAAGTTTTTTGGACCTACCTCATTTCGAATTGGACAACCATAAAAACAATTCAGCCACGACGATGGCCCGAGGGTGGTTTTAGCAAAAAAAAATAAGTAGAGGTTTTTACAATTTTTGACCTTCTTCGATGCCAAATGAATCAATGATCAAAACTTATCACCATCGTACATGACCACGAGGAGATTTTATCTAAAAAACATCGTCTAGACCCTCAAAACACACCTTTTTGTTTTTTCAAGATGTGTGGGCTATCGAGCTTTGGAATTTCATGAACAATACAAGCATAAAAAAATCTATACAAAAACTATCGACTAATCGAGTTTTGAGTTTTGTTGGACTTACCTCATTCCAAACGGGACAACCATCAAGACCCATCGGCCTCGACGATGGCCTTGGGGTGGTTTTGGCAAATTCAAATCGACCAATGTTTTTATAGTTTTAGACTTAGTTCAATGCTCGAACGATCCAACAATAAAAACTCATCTCTATTAGACATGACCTCGAGGCGATTTTGTCTAAAAAACATTATTTAGGCTCTCAAAATATGGCTTTTCTATTTTTCGAGATGATGCGAGTACGTTAAGCTTTAGAATTCCTAGAATGGAACAAGCGTGACAAAATTAGTAGAAAAACTACCAAACCGAGTTTTGAGGTTTTTGTGACCTACCTCTTTCGAACGATACAACCATCAAAACTCATTGACCTCAATAGCGGCCTAAGGGTGGTTTTTCCAAGAAAACATTTATAAAGTTTTTTATAGTTTTAGATCTAGATCGATGCCAAATAAGTAAACGATTAAAACTCATCACCATCGGATATGACCCGAGGGTGATTTTGTCCAAACAATGTCATTGAGGCCCTCAAAATACATCTTTTTAATCATTCAAGATGATGCGGGCCATCGACTTTGAAAGTGCTAGAACGATATGAGCGCTATAAAATCCGTAGAAAAATTATCGACCTAATTTGAAAGTTTTTTGGACCTACCTCATTTCGAATGGGACAACCATCAAAGCCATTCTACCTCGATGATGGCTTAAGGGTGGTTTTGGTAAACAAAATCAATAGAGTTTTTTGCAATTTAAGACCTTCGATGCCTAATGAGTCAATGATCAAAACTCATCAACATCATAGATGACCTCGGGGACATTTTGCTTAAAAAACACCATCTAGACCCTCAAAATACACCTTTTTGTCTTTCCGAGATGTATGGGCCTTCGGGATTTGGAATTCCATGAACAATACAAGTGTAAAAAAATCCATACAAAAACTATCGGCTCGATCGAGTATTGAGTTCTATTGGACTTACCTCATTCCAATCGGGACAACCATCAAGACCCATCGGCCTTGACGACGGCCTTTGGGTGGTTTTGGAAAAAACAAATCGGCCAACATTTTTACGAGTTTTAGACTTAGTTGGATGCCAAACGAGCCAAAGAATAAAACTCATCACCATCGGATATGACCTCGGGGTAATTTTGTCCAAAAAACATTATTTAGGATCTCAAAATATGCCTTTTGTGTTTTTCAAGATGATACGAGTCATCAAGATTGGAATTCCTACATTAGCACGAGCGCAACAAAATCTATAGAAAAACTACTAGCCCATTTTTGAGGTTTTTTTTGACCTACCTCTTTTTGAACGAGACAACCATCAAAACTCATTGGTATCGATAACAACCTCGATAGTGGTTTTGCCAAGAAAAAGTCTATAAAGTTTTTTGTAGTTTTAGACCTAAATCGATGTCAAACAAGCTAGAGATTAAAAATCATCACCATCGAAAATGGCCCGGGTTTGATTTTATCCAAAAAATGTCACTAAGGCCCTTAAAATACATCATTTTTATTTTTCGAGATGATGTGGCCATTGGGCATTGGAAGGGCTAGAACGATATGATCGCTATAAAATCCACAGAAAAAATGTTAGCCTAATTTGGAAGTTTTTTAGACCTACCTCATTCCGAATGAGACAACAAGCAAAACCCTTCGGCCTCGATGATGGCCTAGGAGTGGTTTTAGCAAAAAATATCGGCAAAGTTTTTTATAGTTTAAGACCTTCTTCAATTTTGAATGAGCGAATGATCAAAACTCATCACCATCGTACATGACGTCGGGGAGATTTTATCTAAAAAATAGCATTTAGATCCCGAAAATACATAATTTTATTTTTTAAAATGATACGAGCCATCGGGCTTTGGAAATCGATGAACAATACAAGCATGAAAAAATCCGTACAAAAGCGTCGGTCGAGTTTTGAGTATTTTTGGACTTACCTCATTCCAAATAGGACAACCATCAAGATCCATTGGCCTTGACAATGGCCTTGGGGTGGTTTTGGTAAAAACAAATTGACCAACTTTTTACGAGTTTTAGACCTAAATCGATGCAAACAAGCAAGCGATTAAAACTCATCACCATCGGACATGACTTGGGGGTGATTTCGTCCAAAAAATATCACCGAGGCCCTCAAAATACATCTTTTTTATTTTTTGAGATGATGTGGGCTATCGAGCTTTGGAAACCCTAAAATGATACGAGCGCTATCAAATCCGTTGAAAAGCTGTCGACCTAATTTGGAAGTTTTTTTGACCTACCTCATTCCGAATGGGAGAACCATCAAAACCATTCGGGTTTGACGATGGCCTCGAGGGTGGTTTTGGCTAAAAAAATTAGTTGAATTATTTGTAGTTTAAGACCTTCTTCGATGCCAAATGAGTCAATGATCAAAACTCATCACTATCGTACATGACCTCGGAGAGATTTTGTCCAAAAAACATCACCTAGACCCTCAAAATACACCTTTTTGTTTTTTGGGATGTGCGGGTTGTCGGGCTTTGGAATTACATGAACAATATGAGTGCAAAAAAATCTATACAAAAGCCGTTAGCCGAGTTGAGTTTTTTTAGACTTACCTCATTCCAAACAAGACAATCATCAAGACCCATCGGCCTCGATGATGGCCTTGGGGTGGTTTTGGCAAAAACAAATCGACTAACTTTTTCGTTGTTTTAGACTTAGTTCGATGCCAAACAAGCCAATGACCAAAGCACATCGCCATCGGACATGACCTTGGGGCGATTTTGTCCAAAACATATTTTTTAGGCTCTCAAAATATACCTATTTTCTTTTTCGAGATGATGTGGGCCATCAAGCTTTGGAATTCCTAGAATGGGACGAGCGCGACAAAATCCGTAGAAAACCGCCAGCCTAGTTTTGAGGTTTTGTTTGCCTACCTCTTTCTAAACGGGACAACCATCAAAACTCATTGGCCTCGACAAGGGCTCGAGGGTGGTTTTGCCAAGAAAAAGTGCAAAAAGCTTTTTGTAGTTTTAGACCTAAATCGATGCCAAAAAGCCGCCGATCAAAACTCATTACCATCGGACATGACACTGGGGTGATTTCATCCAAAAAATATCACTAAGGCCCTCAAAATACATCTTTTTTATTTTTTGAGATGATGTGGGTCGTCGAGCTTTGGAAGCCCTAAAACGATACAAGCGCTATCGAATCCGTTGAAAACTCGTCAGCCTAATTTTGAAGTTTTTTGGACCTACCTCATTTCGAATGGGATAACCATCAAAACCATTCGGCTTTGATGATGGCTCGAGGGTGATTTTGGTAAAAAAAAATCAACAAATTTTTTTGCGGTTTAAGACCTTCTTCGATGCCAAATGAGCGAATGATCAAAACTCATCACCATTGTACATGACATTGGGGAAATTTTTTCTAAAAAACATCGTTTAGATCCTTAAAATACACGTTTTTGTTTTTTAAGATGATGCAAGCTATCGGGCTTTGGAAATCGATGAACAACTTGAGCACGAAAAAATCTATTCAAAATTGTTAATCGAGTTTTACGCTTTTTAGATTTACCTCATTTCAAATAGGACAACCATCAAGACCCATCGGCCTTGACGATGGCCTTGGAGCGATTTTGGCAAAAATAAATCGGCCAATTTTTTACGATTTTAGGCTTAGTTCGATGCCAAATGAGCCAACGACCAAAACGCATCACCATCGGACATGACGTCGAGGCAATTTTGTCCAAAAAACATACTTTAGGCTCTCAAAATATACCTCTTCTATTTTTTGAGATGATTCGGGCCGTCAAGCTTTGGAATTCCTACAATGGCATGAGTGCAACAAAATCGTAGAAAACCGCCAACCCGAGTATTGAGGTTTTTTTGACCTACCTTTTTCTAAACTCGGATAACCATCAAAACCCATTAGCCTTGATCACGACCCGAGGGTGGTTTTGCCAAGAAATAGTGTACAAAATTTTTTGCGGTTTTAGGCCTAGATCAATGCCAAAAAAGCCAACGATTAAAACTCATCACCATCGAAATTGACTCGGGGGTGATTTTGTCCAAAACATATCACCGAGGCCCTCAAAATACATCGTTTTTAGTTTTCAAGATGATGTAGGCCGTCGGGCTTTGGAAGTGCTAGAACCATATGAGCGTTATAAAATCCGTAGAAAAACTATCGGCCTAATTTGAAAGTTTTTTGGACCTACCTCATTCCGAATGAGACAACAAGCAAAACCCTTCGGCCTCGACGATGGATCGGGGTTGGTTTTGGCAAAAAAATCAGCTAAGTTTTTTACAATTTTAGACCTTCTTCGATGCCAAATGAGCCAATTATCAAAACTCATCACCATCGTACATGACGTCGGGAAGATTTTTTTGAAAAAACATCATTTAGATCCTCAAAATATACCATTTTCTTTTTTAAGATCATTTAGGCCGTTAGGCTTTATGAATAATATGAGCACAAAAAGGTCCGTACAAAGCCGTCGGTCGCGTTTTGAGCTTTTTGGGCTTACCTTATTTCAAATAGGACAACCATGAGGACCCATCGGCCTCGACAATGGCCTTGGGGTGGTTTTTGCAAAAACAAATCAGCTAACTTTTTTACGAGTTTTAGACTTAGTTCAATGCCAAATGAGCCAACGACCAAAACTCATCGCCATCGGACATGACCTCGAGGTGATTTTCTCCAAAAAGCATTGTTTAGGCTCTCAAAATATGCCCTTTCGTTTTTTGAGTTGCTGCAGCCCGTCAAGCTTTGGAATTACTAGAATGGAACGAGCATGACAAAATCTATAGAAAAACCCGCCATCCCGAGTTTTGAGGTTTTTTTTACTTACCTCTTTTTGAACGGGACAACCATCAAAACTCACTAGCCTTGATGATGGCACGAGCATGGTTTTGACAAGAAAAAGTCTATAAATATTTTTATAGTTTTAGACCTAGATCGATGCCAAACAAGTTAGCGATTAAAACTCATCACAATCGGACATGACCTTAAAGTGATTTTGTCCAAAAAATGTCACTAAAGCCCTCAAAATACATCTTTTATATTTTTTTGAGACGATGCGGGTCGTTGGGATTTGGAAGTGCTAGAACGATATGAGCGTTATAAAACCCGTAGAAAAACTATCAGCCTAATTTGAAAGTTTTTTTGACCTATCTCATTCCGAATGGGACAACAAGCAAAACCATTCGGCCTCAACGATGGCTTCGAGGGTGGTTTTGGTAAAAAAAATTAGTAAAGTTTTTTACAATTTAAAACCTTCTACGATGCCAAATGACCCAATGATCAAAGCTCATCACCATCGTACATGACCTTGGGGAGATTTTATCTAAAAAACATCGTCTATACCCTTAAAATACACCTTTTTGTTTTTTGAGATGTACGGGCCATCGAGCTTTAGAATTCCATGAACAATACGAGTGTGAAAAATCTATACAAAAGCTGTCGACCAAGTTTTGAGTTTTTTCGGACTTACCTCATTCCAAACGAGCACAATCATCAAGACCCATTGGCCTTGAAGATGTCCTTGGTGTGGTTTTGGCAAAAACAAATCAACTAACTTTTGATATTTTTAGACTTAATTCGATGCCAAACGAGCCAACGACCAAAACTCATCGCAATCGGACTTGACCTCGGGGTAATTTTATCAATAAAATATTGTTTAGGATCTCAAAATATACTTTTTTTTGTTTTTCGAGATGATGCGGGTCATCAAGCTTTAGAATTCATACAATAGCACGAGCGCGACAAAATCTATAGAAAAACTACCGACCTAGTTTTGAGGTGTTTTTGACCTACCCTTTTCGAATGGGACAACCACTAAAACTCATTAGTCTCAACGACGGCTCGAGGGTGGTTTTGCCAAGAAAAAGTCCGCAAAGTTTTTTGTAGTTTTACACCTAGATCGATGCCAAACAAGCTAGCGATTAAAACTTATCACCATCGAAAATGACCCGAGGGTGATTTTATCCAAAAAAATGTCATTAAGGCTCTCAAAATACATTGTTTTTATTTTTTGAGATGATGCGGGCCGTCGGGTTTTGGAAGTGCTAGAATGGTAAGAGTGCTATAAAATCTATAGAAAAATTGTTAGCCTAATTTCGAAGTTTTTGGATCTACCTCATTCCGAATGAGACAACAAGTAAAACCCTTCGGCCTTGACAATGGCTTAGTGGTGGTTTTATCAAAAAAATCAGCAAAGTTTTTTGTAGTTTAAGACCTTCTTCGAATCCAAATGAGCGAATGATCAAAACTCATCACCATCGTATATGACGTCGGGGAGATTTTGTCTAAAAAACATCATTTAGATCCTCAAAATTCACCTTTTTATTTTTTAAGATGATGCGAGTCATCGGGCTTTGGAAATCGATGAACAACACGAGCAAGAAAAAATCTATACAAAAACTATCGGTCGAGTTTTGAGTTTTTTGGACTTACCTCATTCCAAACAAGACAACCATCAAAACTCATTGGCCTCGATGACGGCTCGAGGATGGTTTTTCCAAGAAAAAGTCTACAAAGTTTTTTATAGTTTTAGACCTAGATCGATGCCAAATAAGCAAGCGATTAAAACGCATCACCATCGGACATGACCCGGGGGTGATTTCGTCCAAAAAATATCACCGAGGCTCTCAAAATACATCTTTTTTATTTTTTGAGATGATGTGGGCCATCGAGCTTTGGAAGCCCTAAAACGATACGAGCACTATCAAATCCGTTGAAAAGCCGTCGGCCTAATATGGAAGTTTTTTGGACCTACTTGATTCCAAATGGGACAACCATCAAAACCATTCGGCTTCGACGATGGCTTGAGGGTGGTTTTGGTAAAAAAAATTAGTAGAGTTATTTACGAGTTTAAGACCTTCTTCGATGCTAAATGAGTCAATGATCAAAACTCATCACCATTGTACATGTCCTCAATGAGATTTTGTCCAAAAAAATCATCTAGATTGTCAAAATACACCTTTTCGTTTTTTTGAGATATGTGGGTCGTCGAGCTTTAGAATTATATGAACAATATGAGCACAAAAAAATCTATATAAAAACTATCGATCGATTTTTGAGTTTTTTTGGACTTACCTCATTACAAACAGGACAATTATCAAGACCCATCGGCCTCGATGATGGCCTTTGGGTGGTTTTGGAAAAAACAAATCAGCTAACGTTTTTGCGAGTTTTAGACTTAGTTCAATGCCAAACGAGCGAATGATCAAAACTCATCGCCATCGGACATGACCTCGGGCGATTTTGTCCAAACAAATTTTTTAGGCTCTCAAAATATACCTCTTCTCTTTTTTGAGATGATGTGCGCCATCAAGCTTTGGAATTCCTAGAATGGGACGAGCACGACAAAATCTATAGAAAAACCGCCGACCTAGTTTTGACATTTTCTTGATCTACCTCTTTCTAAATGGGACAACCACCAAAACTCATTGGCCTCGATGACGGCTCGAGGGAGGTTTTACCAAGAAAAAGGCTAAAACGTTTTTTGTAGTTTTAGACCTAGATCAATGCCAAAAAGCTCGCGATTAAAACTCATCACCATTGAACATGACCCAGGGGTGATTTCGTCTAAAAAATATCACTCGGGCCCTCAAAATACATCTTTTTTATTTTTTGAGATGATGTGGGCCATCGAGCTTTGGAAGCTCTAGAACTATACAAGCGCTATCAAATCCGTTGAAAAACTATTAGCCTAATTTGGAAGTTTTTTGGACCTACCTCATTTCGAATGAGATAACCATCAAAACCATTCGGCTTCGACGATGGCTTCGAGGGTGGTTTTGGTAAAAAGAATCAACAAAGTTTTTTGCGGTTTAAGACCTTCTACGATGTCAAATGAGCCAATGATCAAAACTCATCACCATCGTATATGACCTCGAGAAGATTTTATCTAAAAAACATCATCTAGACCCTCAAAATACACCTTTTTATTTTTTCGAGATGTGTGGGTCATCGAGCTTTGGAATTCCGCGAAAAAATCTATACAAAAACTATCGGCCAAGTTCTGAATTTTTTTGGACTTACCTCATTCCAAGCAAGGCAACCATCAAGATCCATCGGCCTCGACGATGGCCTTGGTGTGGTTTAGGGAAAAACAAATTGGCCAACATTTTTGTAGTTTTAGACTTAATTTGATGCCAAATGAGCCAATGACCAAAACTCATCGCTATCGGACATTACTTTGGGGCAATTTTGTCCAAAAAACATTGTTTAGGCTCTCAAAATATGCCTTTTCTATTTCTTGAAATGATGTGGGTCAAGCTTTGGAATTCCTTGAATGGCACAAGCGCAACAAAATCCGTAGAAAAATTTCCAGCCCAGTTTTGAGGTTTTTTTGACCTACCTTTTTTTGAACGGGACAACCATCAAAAGTCGTTGGCCTCGAAGACAACCCGAGGGTGGTTTTGCCAAGAAAAAGCCTTCAAATGTTTTTATAGTTTTAGACCTAGATTGATGCCAAACAAGTCAATGATTAAAACTCATCACCATCGGAAATGACCCGGGAGTGATTTTATCCAAAAAATATCACTAAGGCCCTCAAAATGCATCTTTTTTATTTTTTGAGATGATGCGAGCCGGACCTACCTCATTTTGAATGAGACAACAAGCAAAACCCTTCGGCCTTGACCATGGCCTTGGGGTGGTTTTAGCAAAAAAAATCAGCATAGTTTTTTGCGGTTTAAGACCTTCTTCGATGCCAAATGAGCGAATGATAAAAAATCATCACCATCGTACATGACGTCGGGGAGATTTTTTTAAAAAAATCATTTAGATCCTCAAAATACACCTTTTTATTTTTTTGAGATGTGCGGGTCGTTGAGCTTTGGAATTCCATGAACAATACGAGCGAGAAAAAATCTGTACAAAAATTGTCGGTTGAGTTTTGAGTTTTTTTTGGACTTACCTTATTCCAAACAGGAAACCATCAAAACCCATCAACCTCGATGATGGCCTTGGTGTGGTTTTGGAAAAAAAAATCAACTAACTTTTTTGCAATTTTAGACTTAGTTCGATGCCAAATGCGCGAACAACCAAAACCCATCGCCATGGGACATGAGCTTGAGGCGATTTTCTCCAAAAACATTGTTTAGGCTCTCAAAATATGCTTTTTTTGTTTTTTGAGTTGATGCGGCCCGTCAAGCTTTAGAATTCCTAGAATGGAACAAGCGTGAAAAAATCTATAGAAAAACCTATCATCCCGAGTTTTGAGGTTTTTTTACCTACCTCTTTTTGAATGGGACAACCATCAAAACTCATTGGCCTCGACAATGGCCTAAGCGTGGTTTTGACAAGAAAAAGTCTACCAATTTTTTTATAGTTTTAGACCTAGATCAATGCCAAACAAGTCAGCAATTAAAACTCATCACAATCGGACATGACCTTGGAGTGATTTTGTCCAAAAAATGTCACTAAAGCCCTTAAAATACATCTTTTATATTTTTCGAGACGATGCGGGTCGTCGGGATTTGGAAGTGCTAGGATGATATAAGCGTTATAAAATCTATAGAAAAACTATCGACCTAATTTGGAAGTTTTTTTTACTTACCTCATTCCGAGTGGGACAACAAGCAAAACCCTTCGGCCTCGACAATGGCTTGGGGGTTTTGGTAAAAACAATTAGTAAAGTTTTTTGCGAGTTTAAGACCTTCTACGATGCCAAATGACCCAATGATCAAAACTCATCACCATTGTACATGACCTCGGGGAGATTTTATCTAAAAAACATCGTATAGACCCTCAAAATAAACCTTTTTTGTTTTTTGAGATATGTGGGTCGTCGGCCTTGAGAATTTCATGAACAATATGAGCTTGAAAAAATCTATACAAAAGCCGTCAGTACGAGTTTTGAGGTTTCTTGGACTTACCTCGTTCCAAATAGCACAATCATCAAGACCCATCGGCCTTGAAGATGTCCTTGGTCTAGTTTTGGCAAAAACAAATTAGCTAACTTTTTTACGAGTTTTAGACTTAATTCGATGCCAAACGAGCCAATGACCAAAACTCATCGCCATCGGACTTGACCTCGGGGTAATTTTATCAATAAAATATTGTTCGGGATCTCCAAATATACCTTTTTTATTTTTTGAGATGATGCGGGCCATCAAGCTTTAGAATTAATACAATGGCACGAGCGTGACAAAATGCGTAGAAAAACTACTAGCCCGAGTTTTGAGGTGTTTCGACCTACCTTTTCTCGAATGGGACAACCATCAAAACTTATTAGCCTCAATGACAACTTGAGGGTGGTTTTGCCAAGAAAAGGTCTACAAAGTTTTTTTTATAGTTTTAGACCTAGATTGATGCCTAGGTAGCCATTTTTTTTACAAAAATTACCTATAGAACATTGTCAATGTTGAGGAGTTTTGATGGCTTTTCGATCCGATAAGAAGTAGGTTGAGAAAGCCTAATAGGCTGGGTTGATAGTTTTTCTACAAGTTTTGTCACACTCATTCCGCTCCGGGAACTCCAAAGCCCAACGAATCGCATCGTCTTGAAAAAAAGATAAAGTGTATTTTGAGAGCCTAAACAACATTTTTCTCCAAAATCACCCCGAGCTCATGTCTAAAAGCTATGAATTGTGATCGTTAGCACGTTTTGTATTGAACTTGGTCTAAAAGAGCACAAAACTAGGCGAGAGATTTTTTTTTATGAAAATCACCTACAAGACGTCATCGAGGTCGAGAAGTTTTGATGGTTTCCCCGTCCAACAAAAGGTAGGTAGTAAAAACCTCAAAAAATACGTAGAAAATTTTCCTATAGGTTTTGTTGTGCTCATATCGCTCCGGAAATTCCCAAGCTCGACGGTTAGCATCACCTCAAAAAATAAAAAATGTATATTTTGAGGGCCTAAATGATGTTTTTTCTCCAATATGACGCCGAGCTCATATGCAAAGGCTATGAGGTTTAATCGTTGGCTCATTTTGTATCGAACTCGGGTCAAAAATAACACAAAACTAGGCAACCATTTTTTTTACGAAAATCACCCCCAAGACGTTATCAAGGTTGAGAAATTTTGATGGTTTTCCCATCCAATAAGAGGTAGGTCATAAAAGCCTCAAAATGAAACTAATAGTTTTCCTACACGCTTTGTCATGTACATTATATCTAGGAATTCGAAGCTCGACGACTTGGATCATCTCAAAAAATAGAAAAACTATATTTTGAGCGCCTAAAGGATGTTTTTTTCTCAAAAATCAACCTAAGCTCATGTCTAAAGGCTATGAGTTTTGATAGTTAGCTCATTTGGCAACTAACTGGGTCGAAAATAGCACAAAACTAGCCGACCATTTTTTTTGCGAAAATCACTCGCGAGGACATTGTCCGGAAAGCCTAATAACTAGGTTAATAATTTTCTTACAAGTTTTATCACGTTCATACTGCTCTAGGAATTCCAAAGCTCGACGGCTTGCATCATCTCGAAAAAAAGATAAAGTGTATTTTAAGGACCTAAACGACTTTTTTCTCAAAAATACCCCGAGCTCATGTATAAAAGCTATGAGTTTTGATCATTGGCATATTTTGCATCGAACTCGGGTCTAAAATAGTACAAAACTAGGCTGATATTTTTTTTATGAAAATCAACCGCAAGACGTTGTCGAGGCCGAGAAGTTTTGATGGTTTGCCCGTCCGGCAAAAGGCATGTCGTAAAAACCTAAAAAATGGGTAAAAAATTTTTGTATAGGTTTTGTCGCGCTCATACCACTCCGGGAATTCCCAAGCCCAATGGCTAGCATCACCTCAAAAAATAGAAAATGTATATTTTGAGGGCCTAAATGATGTTTTTTGTCCAATATAACGCCGAGCTCATGTGCAAAGGCTATAAGGTTTGATCATTGGCTCGTTTTGCATCGCACTCGGGTCTAAAATAACACAAAACTAGGCGATCATTTTTTTACAAAAATCGCCCACAAGACGTTATCGAGGATGAGAAATTTTAATGGTTTTCCTATCCGATAAGAGGTAGGTCGTAAAAGCCTCAAAATCGGATCGATAGTTTTCCTACGAGCTCGTCATGTTCATATTGCTCTAGGAATTTTGAAGCTCGACGACTCGGATCATTTCGAAAAACAAAAAAAGTATATTTTGAGCGCCTAAATGACGTTTTTTTCTAAAAAATCAATAGAAGCTCATGTCTAAAGGCTATGAGTTTTGATTGTTGGCTCATTTGGCATCGAACTAGGTCTAAAATAGCATAAACATAGGCGACCATTTTTTTCATAAAAATCACCCATAGCACGTTGTCGATGCCGAGGAGTTTTCATGGCTTTACGGTCCGATATGAGGTAGGTCGAGAAAGCCTAATAATTGGGCTAAAAGTTTTCCTATAAGTTTTATCGTGCTCATATCGCTCCAGGAATTCCAAAGCCCGACGGCATGCATCATCTCGCAAAAAAGATAAAGTGTATTTTGAGAGCCTAAACGACCTTTTTTCTCCAAAATCACCTCAAGTTCATGCCTAAAAGTTATGAGTTTTGATCGTTGGTAAGTTTTGCATCGAATTGGCTCTAAAACAACACAAAACTAGGCAAATATTTTTTTTTACGAAAATCACCTACAAGACATTGTTGAGGCCGAGATGTTTTGATGGTTTTCTCGTCCGGCATAAGATAGGTCATAAAAACATAAAAAATGGGCGAGAAAATTTTCCTATGGGTTTTGTCACACTCATACCGCTATGAAAATTCCCAAGCACGACGTCTAGCATCACCTTAAAAAACAAAAAATATATATTTTGAAGGCCTAAACGAATTTTTTCCTCCAAAACGACGCCGAGCTCATGTCCAAAGGCTATGAGTTTTGATCGTTGCCTTGTTTTGCATCGAACTAGGTCTAAAATAACACAAAACTAGGTAGCCATTTGTTTTGCGAAAATCACCCACAAGACGTTATCGAGGTTGAGAGGTTTTGATGATTTTCCCATCCGATAGAGGTAGGTCATAAAAGCCTAAAAAATGGGCCGATAGTTTTCCTACGAGCTCAATCATGTTCATATTGCTCTAGGAATTCGAAGCTCGACGACTCGGATCATCTCGAAAATAAAAAAGTGTATTTTTAGCGCCTAAACGATGTTTTTCTCTCAAAAATCAACCGAGCTATGTCTAAAGGCGATGAGTTTTGATCGTTGGCTCATTTGGCATCAAACCGGGTCTAAAATATCATAAAACTAGCCGACCATTTTTTTTACAAAAATACCCACGGGACATTGTCGATGCCGAGGAGTTTTTATGGCTTTCCGATCCGATAAGAGGTAGGTCGAAAAAGCCTAATAACTAGGCTAACGAGTTTTCCTACAAGTTTTATGGTGCTCATACTCGCTCTAGGAATTCCAAAGCCCGACAGACTCGCATCATCTCGAAAAAAAGATAAAGTGTATTTTAAGGGCCTAAATGAGCTTTTTTCCCCAAAATCACCTCGAGCTCATGCCTAAAAGCATGAGTTTTGATCGTTGGTAAGTTTTGCATCGAACCGGGTCTAAAACATCACAAAACTAGGCGGACATTTTTTTGGTGAAAATCACACGTAAGACGTTGTCGAGGCCGAGAAGTTTTGATGGTTTTCCCATCCAACTAGAGGCGGGTCGTAAAAGCCTCAAAACTAGGTGGATAGTTTTCCCACAGGTTTTTTCATGTTCATACCGCTCTAAAAATTTTGAAGCCCGATGACTCGCATCATCTTGAAACACAAAAAAAGTGTATTTTAATGGTCGAAATGATGTTTTTTCTCAAAAATCAACCCGAGTTCATGTCTAAAGGCTACAAGTTTTGATTGTTGGCTCATTTGGCATTGAAGTGGTCTAAAATAGCATAAAACTAGGTAGCTATTTTTTTTACGAAAATCACCCGCAGGACATTTTCGACATCGATGAGTTTTGATGGCTTTTTGGTCCAATAAGAGGTAGGTCGAGAAAGCCTAATAACCGGGCTCACGGGTTTCCTATAAATTTTATCGCACTCATACTCGGTTTAGGAATTCCAAAGCTTGACAACTCTCATCATCTTGAAAAAAAAGATAAAGTGTATTTGTGGGGCCTAAACGACCTTTTCTTCTCCAAAATCACCCCGAGATCATGCCTAAAAGCTATGAGTTTTTATCATTGGTAAGTTTTGCATCGAACTCGGGTCTAAAATAGCACAAAACTAGGCGGACATTTTATTTTTATGAAAAACACCCGTAAGACGTTGTCGAGGCCGAGAAGTTTTGATGGTTTCCCATCCGGCGAGGTAGGTTGTAAAAACCTACAAAATAGGCGAGAAAATTTTCTTACGGGTTTTTTCATGCTCATATCGCTCCGAGAATTCCCAAGCCTAGTGGCTAGCATCACCTCAAAAAACAAAAAAATGTATATTTTGAGGGCTTAAATGACGTTTTTTTTTCCAAAATGACCTCGAGCTCATATCCGAAGGCTATGAGTTTTCATTGTTGGCTCGTTTAGCATCGAAATTGGTCTAAAATAACACAAAACTAGGCATCCTTTTTTTTATGAAAATCACTCGCAAGACGTTTTCAAGGTTGAGAAGTTTTGATGGTTTTTCCATGCGACATGAGGCGAGTCATAAAAGCCTCAAAACTCGGGCGGATAGTTTTCCTACGGGTTTTGTCATGTTCATACCGCTCCGGGAATTCCGAAGCTCGACGAGTAATATAAAAAAAAAGTGTATTTTAAGGGCCTCAATGATGTTTTTTTCTCAAAAATCAACCCGAGCTCATGTCTAAAGGTTATGAGTTTTGATCGTTGGCTTATTTGGCATCAAAGTGGGTATAAAATAGCACAAAAGTAGGCAACCATTTTTTTTACGAAAATCACCCGCATGACATTGTCGACGTCGAGGATTTTTTATGGCTTTTCGGTCCGATAAGAGGTAGGTCGAGAAAGCCTAATAGGCTGGGCTAACAGTTTTACTACAAATTTTGTCATGCTCATACTGTTCTAGGAATTCTAAACCACGACGCCTCGCATCATCTCGAAAAAAAGATAAAGTGTATTTTAAGGGCCTAAATGATCTTTTTTCTTCAAAATCACCCCGAGGTCATGTCTAGAAGCTATAAGTTTTGATCATTGGTAAGTTTTGCATCTAATCGGGTCTAAAACAACATAAAACTAGGCGGACATTTTTTTTCTTACAAAAATCACGTGCAAGACGTTATCGAGGTCGAAAAATTTTGATAGTTTCCCCGTTCAGCAGAAGGTAGGTTGTAAAAACCTAAAAAATGGATAGAAAATTTTCCTATAGGTTTTTTCGTGCTCATACCGCTCTCGAAATTCTTAAGCTCTGGCAACTAGCATCACCTCAAAAAACAGAAAATGTATATTTTGAGGCCCTAAATGACGTTTTTTTCTCCAAAATGATCCCGAGCTCATGTCCAAAGGCTATAAGGTTTCATCGTTGGCTCGTTTGGGATTGAAATGGGTCTAAAATAACACAAAACTAGGCATCCTTTTCTTTGCGAAAATCACTCGTAAGAGGTTGTCAAGGCCGAGAAGTTTTGGTGGTTTTCCCATCCGACAAGAGGTAGGTCGTAAAAGCCTCAAAACTCGGGCGGATAGTTTTCCTATAAGTTTTTTCATGTTCATACCACTATAGGAATACCGAAGCTCGACGACTCGCATCATCTAGAAATACAAAAAAAGTGTATTTTAAGGGCCTAAACGATGTTTTTTCTCAAAAATCAACCCAAGCTCATGTCTCAAGGCTATGACTTTTGATTATTGGCTCATTTGGCATCGAAGTGGGTCTAAAATAGCATAAAACTAGGCGATCTTTTTTTTACGAAAATCACTCACGGGACATTTTTGACGTCGAGGAGTTTTGATGGCTTTCAATCCGATAAAAGGTAGGTTGAGAAAGCCTAATAGCTGGGCTAACAGCTTTGCTATAAGTTTTTTCACGCTCATACTACTCCAAGAATTCAAAAGCTCGACGGCTCGCATCATCTCGAAAAAGATAAAGTGTATTTTGAGAGCCTAAATGATCTTTTTTCTCCAAAATACCCCGAGGTCATGTCTAAAAGCTATGAGTTTTGATTGTTTGAAAGTTTTGCATCTAACTAGGTCTAAAACAAGCACAAAACTAGGCGGACATCTTTTTTCTTACGAAAATCACCTATAAGACGCTATCGACGTCGAGAAGTTTTGATAGTTTCCCTGTTTGGCGTAAGGTAGGTTGTGAAAATCTAAAAATGGGGCGAGAAAATTTTCCTATAGGTTTTGTCGGTCTCATACCACTCGAGAATTCCCAAGCCCGATAGCTAGCATCACATCGAAAAACGGAAAATGTATATTTTGAGGGCCTAAGCGACGTTTCTTTCTCCAAAATGACCCCGAGCTCATGTCCGAAGGCTATGAGTTTTCATTGTTGGCTCGTTTGGGATAAAATGGGTCTAAAATAACACAAAACTAGGCATCCTTTTTTTTGCAAAAATCACTCGCAAGACATGATTTTGATGGTTTTTCGATCCAATAAGAGGTAGGTCGAGAAAGCTTAATAACTAGATTCATAGTTTTCCTACAAGTTTTATCGTGCTCATACTACTTAAGGAATTCCAATGCCCGATGGCTCGCATCATCGTAAAAAAAAGATAAAGTTTATTTTGAGGGCCTAAACGACTCGTTTTCTCCAAAATCACCCCGAGCTCATGTCTAAAGGCTATGAGTTTTGATCATTGGTAAGTTTTGCATCGAACTCGGGTCTAAAAAAGAACAAAACTAGGCGGACATTTTTTTTTACGAAAATCATTTGCAAGACGTTGTCGAGGCCGAGAAGTTTTGATGGTCTCCCCGTACGGCGGAATATAGGTCTTAAAAACCTAAATAGTGGGCAAAAAATTTTCCTATAGGCTTTGTCGCACTCATATCACTCGGGAATTCCTAAGCACGACAGCCTACCAACACCTTAAAAAATAAAAAATATATATTTTGAGGGCCTAAACGATGTTTTTTTCTCCAAAATGACCTTAAGATCATGTTCAAAGGCTATGAGTTTTCATCATTGGCTCGTTTGACATCGAACTAGGTCTAAAATAACACAAAACTAGGCAACCTTTTTTTGTGAAAATCACTCAAAAGTCGTTGTCGAGGCCGAGAAGTTTTGGTGGTTTTCCCATCCAACAAGAGCGGTGTCGTAAAAGCCTCAAAACTAGACGGATAGTTTTCTTATAGGTTTTTTCATGTTCATACCACTCCGAGAATTCCGAAGCTCGACGGCTCGCATCATCTCAAAATACAAAAAAAAGTGTATTTTGAGGGCCTAAACAATGTTTTTTCTCAAAAATCAACCTCGAGCTCATGTCTCAAGGCTATAACTTTTAATCGTTGGCTTAATTTGTCATCAAAGTGGGTCTAAAATAGCATAAAACTAGGTAGTCATTTTTTTTGCAAAAATCACCCATAGGACATTGTCGACGTCGAGGAGTTTTGATGGCTTTTCAATCCGATAAGAGGTAGGTCGAGAAAGCCTAATAGCTGGGCTAACGGCTTTGTTATAAGTTTTGTCGGCTCATACCGCTTCAGAATTCGAAGCTCGACGGCTTGCATCATCTAAAAAAAAGATAAAGTGTATTTTGAGAGCCTAAACGACCTCTCTTCTCCAAAATCACCCCGAGGCCATGTCTAAAAGCTATGAGTTTTAATCGTTGGTAAGTTTTGCATCTAATCGGGTCTAAAGCAAGACAAAACTAAGCGGACATTACCCGCAAGACGTTGTCAAGGCCAAGAAGTTTTGATGGTTTCCCCGTCCGACGTAAGGTAGGTTGTAAAACCTAAAAAATGGTTAAAAACTTTTCCTACGAGTTTTGTCGTGCTCATACCGCTCCGGGAATTCCAAAGCCTAGTAGCTAGCATCACCTCGAAAAATAGAAAATGTATATTTTGAGGGCCTAAACGATGTTTTTTCTCCCAAATGACCCCGAGATGATGTCTAAAGGCTATGAGTTTTGATCGGTCGCTCATTTGGCATCAAACTAGGTCTAAAATAGCACAAAACTTGATAGCCATTTTTTTGTTGTGAAAATCACCCATAGGACATTGTTGACGTCGAGGAGTTTTGGTGGCTTTTCGATCCTATAAGAGGTAGGTTGAGAAAGCCTTAAAATTGAGATGATAGGTTTCCTATAGGTTTTGTCATGTTCATATCACTCCGGGAATTTTGAATCTCCACAACTTGTATCATCTCGAAATACAAAAAAAGTGTATTTTGAGGGCCTAAATGATGTTTTTTTCCCAAAAATCAACCCGAGCTCATGTCTAAAGGCTATAAGTTTTGATCGTTGGCTCATTTGGCATCGAACCGAGTCTAAAATAACACAAAACTTGATAGCCATTTGTTTTTTCAAAAATTACCCGTAGGAAATTGTGGACGTCGAGGAGTTTTGATTGATTTTCGATCCGATAAGAGGTAGGTCGAGAAAGCCTAATAGCCGAGTTGATTGTTTTCCTACAAGTTTTATCGCTCTCATACTCGCTCTAGGAATTCCAAAGCCCGACGCTTCGCATCATCTCAAAAAAAAGATAAAGTGTATTTTGAGGGCCTAAAAGACCTTTTTTCTCCAAAATCACCTCGAGCTCAAGTCTAAAAGCTATGAGTTTTGATCGTTGGTAGGTTTTACATCAAATTGGGTCTCAAACGGAACAAAACTAGGAAGATATTTTTTACTAGACAAATCACCAGCAAGACTTGTCGAGGCCGAGAAGTTTTGATGGTTTCCCGTCCAACAAAAGGTAGGCAATAAAAACCTCAAAAAGGGGTAGAAAAGTTTCCTATCGGTTTTTTTGCACTCATACCGCTTTGGAAATTACCAAGCCTAACGGCTAGCATCACCTCGAAAAACATAAAATGTATATTTTGAGGGCCTAATTGATTTTTTTCTCCAAAATGACCTTGAGCTCATGTCCCAAGGCTACGAGTTTTCATCGTTGGCTCGTTTGGCATCGAACTATGTCTAAAATAAAAAAAAGTAGGCGACCATTTTTTTTGCAAAAATTACCCGCAAGACATTGTTGAGCCCGAGAAGTTTTGATGGTTTTCCCATCCGACAAGAGGCAAGTCATAAAAGCCTAAAAATTGGATGGATAGTTTTCCTCTAGGTTTTTTCATGTTCATACCGCTCTAGGAATTTTGAACCCCAACAGACTCGTATCATCTCAAAAGAGCACCTAAATGATGTTTTTTTCACAAAAATCAACCCGAGCTCATGCCCGAAGGCTATGAGTTTTGATCGTTGGCTCATTTGGCATCGAACTAGGTCTAAAATAGCACAAAACTTAGAAGTCATTATTTTTTACCAAAATCGTCCGCGGGACATTGTCGACGTCGAGGCAGCTTGATGGGCTTTCGGTCCGATAAGAGGTGGGTCGAGAAAGCCTAATAGCCGGGTTGATAGTTTTCTTACAAGTTTTGTTACGCTCATACTCGCTCTCGGAATTCCAAAGCTCGATAGCTCGCATCATCTCAAAAAAAAAGGTAAAGTGTATTTTGAGGGCCTAAACGACATTTTTTCTCAAAAATCACCCCGAGCTCATGTCTAAAAGCTATGAGTTTTGATCGATGGTAAGTTTTGCATCGAATTGGGTCTAAAATAGCACAAAAGTAGGAAGATATTTTTTTTTATGAAAATCTCCTACAAGACGTTGTCGAGGCCGAGAAGTTTTGATCGTGTCCATGTCCAAGTAGACGCGTAGGTCGTACAAACCGAAAAAATGGGTAGAAAATTTTCTTAGAGTTTTTATCGCACTCATACCGCTTCGGGAATTCCCAAGCCCGGTGGCTAGCATCACCTCGAAAAACAAAAAATGTATATTTTGAGGGCCTAAACGATATTTTCTCCCCAAAATGACTCGAGCTCATGTTCGAAGGCTATGAGTTTTCATCGTTGGCTTATTTGGCATCGAACTAGGTCTAAAATAACACAAAACTAGGCAACCATTTTTTTTGTGAAAATCACCCGCAAGATGTTTTCGATGCCGAGAAGTTTTGATGGTTTTCCAATCCGGCAAGAGACGAGTCATAAAAGCCTCCAAACTAGATCGATAGTTTTCCTACAGGTTTTGTCATGTTCACACCGCCCTAGGAATTCTAAAGCTCCATAGCTCGTATCATCTCAAAATACAAAAAAATGTATTTTTAGGGCCTTAATGATGTTTTTTTTCCTCAAAAATCAACTTGAGCCCATGTCTAAAGGCTAGGAGTTTTGATCGTTGGCACATTTGGCATCGAATTGGGTCTAAAATCGCACAAAACTTGGCGCTTTTTTTTTTTGAAAATCACTCGTAGGACATTGTCGACGTCTAGGAGTTTTGATGGCTTTTCGGTCCGATAAGAGGTAGGTAGAGAAAGCCTAATAAGCTGGGTTGATAGTTTTCCTATAAGTTTTATCGCGATCATACTCGCTCTCAGGAATTCCGAAGCCCAATAGCTCCATCATCTTGAAAAATAGATAGTGTATTTTGAGGGCCTAAACGACCTTTTTTCCGAAAAATCACCCCGAGCTCATGTCTAAAAGCTATGAGTTTTGATTGTCGGTAAGTTTTGCATCGAAATGGGTCTAAAACAAGCACAAAACTAGGAAGATATTTTTTTTTTACGAAAATCACCCGCAAGACGTTGTCAAGGTCGAGAAGTTTTGATGGTTTCCCCATCCGTGAGAAGGTAGGTCATAAAAACCTAAAAAATGGGTAGAAAAGTTTCCTACAGATTTTTCTACGCTCATACCGCTCCAAGAATTCCTAAGCTTGACGACTAGCATCACCTCGAAAAACGGAAAATGTATATTTTGAGGGCCTAAACGACATTGTTTCTCTAAATGACCTCGAGCTCATGTCCGAAGGCTATGAGTTTTCATCCTTGTCTCGTTTGGCATCAAACTAGGTCTAAAATAACACAAAACTAGGCAGCCATTTGTTTTACAAAAATCACCCGAAAGACGTTGTCGAGGTTGTTTTACGAAAATCACCTACAAGACGTTGTCGAGGTTGAGAAGTTTTGATGGTTTTCCCATCCAACAAGTGGCGAGTCGTAAAACCCTCAAAATTTGGTGGATAGTTCTCCTATAGGTTTTGTCATGTTCATACCGCTTCAAGAATTTTGAAGCTCGATGGCTCGCATCATCTTGAAATACAAGAAAAGTGTATTTTGAGCGCCTAAACGATGTGTTTTCTCAAAAATCAACCCGAGCTCATGTCTAAAGGCTATGAGTTTTGATCGTTAGCTCATTTGGCATCGAAGTGGGTCTAAAATAGCAAAAAACAAGGAAGCCATTTTTTTTGTGAAAATCAGCAGTAGGAAATTGTCGATGTCGAGGAGTTTTGATGGCTTTTCGCTCGATAAGACGTAGGTCGAGAAAGCCTAATCGCCGGATTGATAGTTTTCCCATAAGTTTTGTTACGCTCATATCGCTCCCGTAACTCCAATGCCCGACGACTCGCATCATCTCGAAAAAAAGATAAAATCTATTTTGAGGGCCTAAACGATCTTTTTTCTCAAAAATCACCCCGAGCTCATGTTTAAAGGCTATGAGTTTTGATCGTTGGTAATTTTTGCATCGAACTCGGGACTAAAACAAGCACAAAACTAGGTAGATATTTTTTTTTATGAAAATCACTTACAAGACGTTGTCGAGTCCGAGAAGTTTTGATGGGTTTTTTTCCCCATCCGACAAACGATAGGTCGTACAAACCTAAAAAATGGGTAGAAAATTTTCCTATAAGTTTTTTTGTGCTCATACTACTTTGGGAATTCCCAAACCCGACGGCTAGCATCACCTCAAAAAACAGAAAATGTAAATTTTAAGAGCCTAAACGACGTTTTTTCTCCAAAATGACCCTTAGCTCATGTCCGAACGCTATGAGTTTTCATTATTTGCTCGTTTGGCATCGAACTCGGGTCTAAAATAACACAAAACTAGGCGACCATTTGTTTTGCAAAAATCACCCTCAAGACGTTGTCGAGGCTAAGAAGTTTTGATGGTTTTCCTATCCGGTAAGAGGCAAGTCGTAAAAGCCTCAAAACTAGGCGGATAGTTTTCTTATAGGTTTTGTCATGTTCATACTCGCTCTAGGAATTTTGAAGCTCGACGACTCGTATCCTCTCGAAATACGAAAGAAAGTGTATTTTGAGGGCTTAAATGATGTTTTTTTCTCAAAAATCAACCCAAGCTCATGTCTAAAGGCTAAGAGTTTTGATCATTGGCTCATTTGGCATCGAACTCGGGTCTAAAATAGCAAAAAACTTGGCGCTCATTTTTTTTTTTTTACGAAAATCACCTGCGGGACATTGTCGACGTCAAAGAGTTTTGATGGCTTTTCGATTCGATAAGAGGTAGGTTGAGAAAGCCTAATGTTGGGTTGATAGTTTTCCTACAAGTTTTTTCGCCCTCATATCGCTCTAGGAATTCCAAAGCCCGACAGACTTGCATCATCCGGAAAAATTGATAAAGTGTATTTTAAGGGCAAAAACTTGCGCATTTTTTTTTTTTACGAAAATCACCCGCAAGACGTTGTCGAGGCCAAGAAGTTTTTATTGTTTCCTCGTCCGGTAGAAGATAGGGCGTAAAAACCTAAAAAATGGGCGAGAAAAGTTTCCTACAGGTTTTGTCGCGCTCATACCGCTCCAAAAATTCCCAAGCTCGGCGACTAGAATCACCTCGAAAAATAGAAAAGGTATATTTTGAGGGCCTAAATTATGTTTTTCTCTAAAATGACCCTAAGGTCATGTCCAAAGGCTATGAGTTTTCATCATTGGCTCGTTTGGCATCAAACTCGGGTCTAAAATAACACAAAACTAGGTGGCTATTTTTTTTTTGCAAAAATCACCCGTAAGACATTGTCAAGGATGAGAATTTTTTATGGTTTTCCCATTTGACAAGAGGCGAGTCGTAAAAGCCTCAAAATTGGGTAGATAGTTTTCCTACGGTGTTTTTTCATTTTCATACCGCTCAAGGAAATCGAAGCCCGATGGCTCGCATCTTCTCGAAATACAAAAAAAAGTGTATTTCGAGGGCCTAAATGATGCCTTTTCTCAAAAATCACCCCGAGCTCATGTCTAAAGGCTATGAGTTTTTATCGTTTACTCATTTGGCATCGAAGTGGGTCTAAAATAACAAAAAACTAGGCCACCATTTTTTTTTACGAAAATCACTTGTACGACATTGTTGGAGTCAAGGAGTTTTTATGGCTTTTTAGTCCGATAAGAGGTAGGTCGAGAAAGCCTAATAGCCGGGTTGATAGTTTCCCTACAAGTTTTGTCGTGCTCATACTACTCTACAAATTCCTAAGCCCGATGGCTCGCATCATTTCAAAAAAAAGATAAAGTGTATTTTGAGGGCCTAAACGACCCCCTTTCTCCAAAATCACCCCGAGCTCATGTCTAAAAGTATGAGTTTTGATCGTTGATAAGTTTTGCATTGAACCGAGTCTAAAACAACACAAAACTAGGAAGATATTTTTTTTTTTTAGAAAATCACCCGCAAGACCTTGTCGAGGCCGAGAAGTTTTGATGGTTTCCCCGTTCGGTAGACAGTAGGTCTTACAAACCTAAAAAATGGGTAGAAAATTTTCCTACGGGTTTTCTCACGCTCATACCGCTCCGAGAATTCCTAAGCCCGACGACTAGCATCACCTCGAAAAAAAAGAAAATGTATATTTTGAGGGCTTAAACGACATATTTTCTCCAAAATGACCGTAAGATCATGTCCGAAGGCTATGAATTTTCATCATTGGCTCATTTGGCATCGAACTCGGGTCTAAAATAACACAAAACTAGGCAGACCATTTTTTTTTCAAAAATCACCCGCAAGACGTTGTTGATGCCGAGAAGTTTTGGTGGTTTTCCAATCCGGTAAGAAGCAGAGTTGTAAAAGCCTCAAAACTAGGCCGATAGTTTTTTTACGGGTTTTGTCATGTTTATATCGCTCTAGGAATTCCGAAGCCCGACGGCTCGCATCATCTCGAAATACAAAAAAATTATATTTTGAGGGCCTAAACGATGTCTTTTCTAAAAAATACCCCGAGCTCATGTCTAAAGGCTATAAGTTTTGATCATTGGCTCATTTGGCATCGAAGGGGATCTAAAATAGCAAAAAACTAGGCGGTCATTTTTTTTGTGAAAATCACCCGCAAGACATTGTCGATGCTAAGAAGTTTTGATGGTTTTTCAATTCGACAAGGGGCAGGTCGTAAAAGCCTCAAAACTCGGGCGGATAGTTTTTCTACGGGTTTTATCATGTTTATACCACTCCACGAATTCCGAAGCTCCACAGACTCGTATCATCTCGAAATGCAAAAAAAGTGTATTTGAGGGCCTAAATGATGTTTTTTCTCAAAAATCAACCCGAGCTCAAGTCTAAAGGCTATGGGTTTTGATCATTGGCTCATTTGGCATCGAACCGGGTCTAAAATAGCATAAAACTTGGCGACCATATTTTGTTTACGAAAATCACCCGTACGACATTGTCGACGTCGAGGAGTTTTGATGGCTTTTTGATCCGATAAGAGGTAGGTCGAGAAAGCCTAATAGCTAGGTTGATAGTTTTCATACAAGTTTTGTTGCGCTCATACTACTCTAGGAATTCCAAAGCCCAACAGACTCGCATCATCTCAAAAAAAATAATAATAATAAAGTGTATTTTTAGGGTTTAAATGACTTTTTCTTATCCAAAATCACCTAAGCTCATGTCTAAAAGCTATGAGTTTTGTTCGTTGGTAAGTTTTGCATCGAACTCGGGTCTAAAACAAGACAAAACTAGGTAGATATTTTTTTTTACGAAAATCACTCGCAAGACATTGTTAAGGCCGAGAAGTTTTAATGGTTTCCCCGTCCAATAGAAGATAGGTCGTAAAAACCTAAAAAATGGGCAAAATAGTTTCCTATAGCTTTTTTCGTGCTCATACCACTTCGAGAATTCCTAAGCCCTGTGGCCGCATTATCTCGAAAAATAGAAAATGTATATTTTAAAGGCCTAAATGACGTTTTTTCTCCAAAATGACCCCGAGCTCATTTCGAAGGCTATAAGTTTTCATCATTGGCTCGTTTGGCATCGATCGGGTCTAAAATAACACAAAACTAAGCGACCATTTTTTTTATGAAAATCACCCGCAAGACGTTGTCGAGGCCGAGAAGTTTTGATGGTTTTCCCAATCGGCAAGAAGCAAGTCATAAAAGCCTCAAAACTCGGGCAAATAGTTTTCCTACGGGTTTTGTCATGTTTATACCGCTCCAGAATTCCGAATTCCGACAACTCGTATCATCTTAAAATACAAAAAAAGTGTATTTTGAGGTCCTAAACGATATTTTTTCTCAAAAATCAACCCGAGCTCATGTCTAAAGGCGATGAGTTTTTATTGTTGGCTCATTTGGCATCGAACTCGGGTCTAAAATAGCACAAAACATGGCAGACCATTTGTTTTTTATGAAAATTACCCATAGGACATTGTCGACGTCGAGGAGTTTTGATGGCTTTTCCGTCCAATAATAGGTAGGTCGAGAAAGCCTAATAGTCGGGTTAATAGTTTTCCTACAAGTTTTTTCGCGCTCATACTACTCTAGGATTTCCAAAGATCGATGGCTCGCATCATCTCAAAAAAAGAGATAAAGTGTATTTTGAGGGCCTAAACGACCTTTTTTCTCCAAAATCAGCTCATGTCTAAAAGCTATAAGTTTTGATTGTTGGTAAGTTTTGCATCGAACTAGGTCTAAAACAAGACAAAACTAGGCGAGATAATTTTTTTTTTTTGCAAAAATCACCCGTAGGTCGTACAAACCTAAAAAATGGGTAGAATATTTTCCTACGAGTTGTGTAGTGCTCATATCGCTTTGGGAATTCCCAAACTCGACGGGTAGCATCGACTCGAAAAAAGAAAAAATATATTTTGGGGGCTAAACGATGTTGTTTTCTCTTAAATGACCCCGAGCTCATGTCCAAAGGTCGTGAGGTTTAATCATTGGCTCGTTTGGCATCAAACTGGGTCTAAAATAACACAAAACTAGGCGACCATTTTTTTTCCGAAAATCACCCGCAAGACGTTGTCGAGGTCGAGAAGTTTTGATTGTTTTCCCATCCGGTAAGAGGAAGGTCATAAAAGCTTTAAAATTAGACGAGATAGTTTTCCTACAGGTTTTGTCATGTTCATACCACTCCAGAATTCTAAAGCCCGACGGCTCGCATCATGTCGAAATACAAAAAAAAGTGTATTTTGAGGGCCTAAACAAAATTTTTTCTCAAAAAGCAACTCGAGCTTATGTCTAAAGGCCATGAGTTTTGATCATTGGCTCATTTTGCATCGAAGTGTGTCTAAAATAGCACAAAACTAGGGAGCCTTTTTTTTTACGAAAATCACCCGTCGGACATTGTCTACGTCGAGGAGTTTTGATGGCTTTTCGGTCCGATAAGAGGTAGGTCGAGAAATCTACTAGCTAGGTTGAGTTTTTCTATAATTTTTTTTACGCTCATACTACACTAGGAATTCCAAAGCCCGACGGCTCGCATCATCTCAAAAAAATGATAAAGTGTATTTTGGGGACCTAAACGAACTTTTTTCTCCAAAATCACCCCGACCTTATGTCTAAAAGCTATGATTTTTGATCGTTGGTAAGTTTTGCATCGAACTCGGGTCTAAAACGAGCACAAAACTAGGTAAACATTTATTTTTTTTGGCAAAAATCACCCGCAAGACGTTGTCGAGGTCGAGAAGTTTTGATGGTTTCCCCGTTCGACGGAAGGTAAGTCGTAAAAAACTAAAAAATGGGAAAAATATTTTTGCTACGAGGTTTTGACATGTTCTTACTCGCTCCGTAAATTCTAAAGCTCGATAGCTCGTATCATCTGTCAATACAAAAAAAGTGTATTTTGTGGGCCTAGACGATATTTTTTCTCAAAAATCAACCCAAGCTCATGTCTAAAGGCAATGAGTTTTGATCGTTGGCTCATTTGGCATCGAACTCGGGTCTAAAATAGCAAAAAACTAGGCGATCATTTTTTTTACAAAAATCACCCATAGGACATTATCGACATCGAGGAGTTTTGATGGCTTTTCGGTCCGATAAGAGGTAGGTCGAGAAAGCCTAATAGTTGGGTTGATATTTTTCATACAAATTTTGTCGTGCTCATACTCGCTCTTAGAATTCCAATGCCCGACGGCTCGCATCATCTCAAAAAAAAGATAAAATGCATTTTGGGGGCCTAAACGATCGTTTTTTTCTCCAAAATCACCCCGAACTCATGTCTAAAAGCTAAAAGTTTTTATTGTTGGTAAGTTTTGCATCGAACCGGGTCTAAAACAAGACAAAACTAGGCGAGATATTTTTTTTTGGCAAAAATCACTCGCAAAACATTGTCGAGGCCAAGAAGTTTTGATGGTTTCCCCGTCCGGTAGAAGGTAGGTTGTAAAAACATAAAAAATTGATAGAAAATTTTCCTCTAGGTTTTGTCGTGCTCATACCACTCCGAGAATTACCAAGCCCGATAGCTAGCATCATCTCGAAAAAACGGAAAATGGATATTTTGAGGGCCTCAACGACATTTTTTCTCCAAAATGACCCCGACCTCATTTCCGAAGTCTATGAGTTTTCATCATTGCCTCGTTTGGCATCGAACGGGGTCTAAAATAACACAAAACTAGGAAGTCATTTTTTTTTGTGAAAATCACTCATAAGACGTTGTTGAGGTTGAGAAGTTTTGATGGTTTTCCCATCCGGTAAGAGGCGAGTCGTAAAAGCCTCAAAACTAGACGGATAGTTTTCCTACTCGGTTTTGTTATGTTCATACCGCTCTAGGAATTCCGAAGCCCGATAGCTCGCATGATCTCAAAATACAAAAAAAATGTATTTTGAGGGCCTAAATGATGTTTTTTTCTCAAAAATCAACCCGAGCTCATGTCTAAAGGCTATGAGTTTTGATCGTTGGCTCATTTGGCATCGAAATGGGTCTAAAATAGCACAAAACTAGATAATCATTTTTTTGGCAAAAATCACCGCAAGACATTGTCGATGTCGAGGAGTTTTGATGGCTTTTCAGTCCAATAAGAGGTAAGTCGAAAAACCCTAATAGCTCGGTTGATAGTTTTCCTATAAGTTTTGTTACGCTTATACTACTCCGAGAATTCCAAAGCCCGACGGCTCGCATCATCTCAAAAAAAAGATGAAGTGTATTTTGAGGACTATACCACCTTTTTTCTCCAAAATACCCCGAGCTCATATCTAAAAGTTATGAGTTTTGATCATTGGTAAGTTTTGTATCAAACTAGGTTTAAAACGAAGACACTACTAGGCGATATATATTTTTTTTTGTGCAAAAATCACCTACAAGACTTTGTCAAGGCCGAGAAGTTTTGATGGTTTCCTTGTCCGACGTAAGGTAGGTCATAAAAACCTAAAAAATGGGCAGTAAAAGTTTCATATAGGTTTTGTCATACTCATACCACTGCGAGAATTCCCAAGCGCGGTGGCTAGCATCACCTCGAAAAATAGAAAATGTACATTTTAAGGACCTAAATGACGTTTTTTTCGTAAAATGACCCCGAGCTCATTTTCGAAGGCTATGAGTTTTCATCGTTGGCTCATTTGGCATCAAACTAGGTCTAAAATAATACAAAACTAGGCAACCATTTTTTTTTTACGAAAATTACCCGCAAGACATTATCGAGGTTGAGAAGTTTTGATGGTTTTCTCGTCGGGAAAGAGGCGGGTCGTAAAAGCCTCAAAACTAGGCGAATAGTTTTCCTACGGAGTTTTGTCATGTTCATACCGCTCCGGGAATTCCGAAGATCGATAGCTCGTATCATCTCAAAATACAAAACAAGTGTATTTTGAGGGCCAAAATGATGTTTTTTTCTCAAAAATCAATACGAGCTCATGTCTAAAGGCGATGAGTTTTTATTGTTGGCTCATTTAGCATCGAACTCGGGTCTAAAATAGCATAAAACATAGCAGCCATTTGTTTTTTATGAAAATTACCCATAGGACATTGTCGACGTCGAGGAGTTTTGATGGCTTTTCCGTCCAATAATAGGTAGGTCGAGAAAGCCTAATAGTCGGGTTAATAGTTTTCCTACAAGTTTTTTCGTGCTCATACTACTCTAGGATTTCCAAAGACCGATGGCTCGCATCATCTCAAAGAAAAAAAAGATAAAGTGTATTTTGAGGGCCTAAACGACCTTTTTTCTCCAAAATCAGCTCATGTCTAAAAGCTATAAGTTTTGATTGTTGGTAAGTTTTGCATCGAACTAGGTCTAAAACAAGACAAAACTAGGTAGATATTTTTTTTGTAAAAATCACACGTAGGTCGTACAAACCTAAAAAATGGGTAGAATATTTTCCTACGGAGTTGTGTAGCACTCATACTCGCTCCGGGAATTCCCAAACTCAACGAGTAGCATCGACTCGAAAAAAGAAAATATATATTTTGGGGGCCTAAACGATGTTTTTTTCTCTTAAATGACCCCGAGCTCATGTCCGAAGGCTATGAGGTTTAATCTTTGCCTCGTTTGGCATCAAACCGGGTCTAAAATAACACAAAACTAGGCGGCGATTTGTTTTGCAAAAATCACTCGCAAGACGTTGTCGAGCCCGAGAAGTTTTGATGGTTTTCCTATCCAGTAAGAGGCGAGTCATAAAAGCTTTAAAATTAGACGAGATAGTTTTCCTACGAGTTTTTTCATGTTCATACCGCTCCGAGAATTCTAAAGCTCGACGGCTCACATCATGTCGAAATACAAAAAAAGTGTATTTTGAGGGCCTAAACAAAATTTTTTCTCAAAAAGCAACTCGAGCTTATGTCTAAAGGCCATGAGTTTTGATCATTGGCTCATTTTGCATTGAAGTGGGTCCAAAATAGCCCAAAACTAGGGAGCCTTTTTTTACGAAAATCACCCGTCGGACATTGTCTACGTCGAGGAGTTTTGATGGCTTTTCGGTCCGATAAGAGGTAGGTCGAGAAATCTACTAGCTAGGTTGAGTTTTTCTATAAGTTTTTTTACGCTCATACTACTCTAGGAATTCCAAAGCCCAACGGCTCACATCATCTCAAAAAAATGATAAAGTGTATTTTGGGGACCTAAACGAACTTTTTTCTCCAAAATCACCCCGACCTCATGTCTAAAAGCTATGAGTTTTGATCGTTGGTAAGTTTTGCATCGAACTCGGGTCTAAAACAAGCACAAAACTAGGTAAACATTTATTTCTTTTTGGCGAAAATCACTCGCAAGACATTGTCGAAGCCGAGAAGTTTTGATGGTTTCCCCGTTCGACGGAAGGTAAGTCGTAAAAAACTAAAAAATGGGTAAAATATTTTTGCTATAGGTTTTGACATGTTCTTACCGCTCCGTAAATTCTAAAGCCCGACAGACTCGTATCATCTCTTAATACAAAAAAAGTGTATTTTGTGGGCCTAGACGATATTTTTTCTCAAAAATCAACCCGAGCTCATGTCTAAAGGCAATGAGTTTTGATCATTGGCTCATTTGGCATCGAACTCGGGTCTAAAATAGCAAAAAGCTCGGATGAGTCATTTTTTTTACAAAAATCACCCATAAGACATTATCGACATCGAGGAGTTTTGATGGCTTTTCGGTTTGATAAGAGGTAGGTCGAGAAAGCCTAATAGTTTGGTTGATATTTTTCCTACAAGTTTTGTCGTGCTCATACCGTTCCTAGAATTCCAATGCCCGACGGCTCGCATCATCTCGAAAAAAAGATAAAATGCATTTTGGGGGCCTAAACGACCTTTCTTTCTCCAAAATCACCCCGAACTCATGTCTAAAAGCTAAAAGTTTTTATTGTTGGTAAGTTTTGCACCGAATCGGGTCTAAAACGAAGCACAAAACTAGGTAGATTTTTTAGTTTTGGAAAAATCACCCGCAAGACGTTATCGAGGCCAAGAAGTTTTGATGGTTTCCCGTCCGGTAGAAGGTAGGTTATAAAAACATAAAAAATTTATAGAAAATTTTCCTATAAGTTTTGTCGTGCTCATTTCGCTCCGAGAATTACCAAGCCCGATAGCTAGCATCATCTCGAAAAAACGAGAAAATGGATATTTTGAGGGCCTCAACGACATTTTTTCTCCAAAATGACCCCGACCTCATTTCCGAAGTCTATAAGTTTTCATCATTGCCTCGTTTGGCATTGAACGAGGTCTAAAATAACACAACACTAGGAAGTCATTTTTTTTGTGAAAATCACTCACAAGACATTGTTGAGGTTGAGAAGTTTTGATGGTTTTCCCATCCGATAAGAGGCAGTCGTAAAAGCCTCAAAACTAGACGGATAGTTTTCCTACTAGTTTTGTTATGTTCATACCGCTCTAGGAATTCGAAGCCCGACAGACTCGCATGATCTCAAAATACAAAAAAAATGTATTTTAAGGGCCTAAATGATGTTTTTTTTCAAAAATCAACCCGAGCTCGCATCTAAAGGCTATGAGTTTTGATCGTTGGCTCATTTGGCATTGAAATGGGTCTAAAATAGCACAAAACTAGACAACCATTTTTTTGGCAAAAATCATCCGCAAGACATTGTCGATGTCGAGGAGTTTTGATGGCTTTTCGGTCCAATAAGAGGTAAGTCAAAAAACCCTAATAGTTGGGTTAATAGTTTTCCTATAAGTTTTGTTACGCTTATACTACTCCGAGAATTCCAAAGCCCGACGGCTCGCATCATCTCGAAAAAAAGATAAAGTGTATTTTGAGGCCTAAACCACCTTTTTTCTCCAAAATACCCCGAGCTCATATCTAAAAGTTATGAGTTTTGATCATTGGTAAGTTTTGTATCAAACTAGGTTTAAAACAAGCACAATACTAGGCGGACATTTTTTTTTTGCGAAAATCACCTACAAGACTTTGTCAAAGCCGAGATGTTTTGATGGTTTCCCCGTCCGACGTAAGGTAGGTCATAAAAACCTAAAAAATGGGCGAGAAAATTTTCATATAGGTTTTGTCATGCTCATACCACTCCGGGAATTCCCAAGCGCGGTGGCTAACATCACCTCGAAAAACAAATAATGTACATTTTAAGGACCTAAATGACGTTTTTTCCGTAAAATGACCCCGAGCTCATTTTCGAAGGCTATGAGTTTTCATCGTTGGCTCATTTGGCATCAAACTAGGTCTAAAATAATACAAAACTAGGCAGCCATTTTTTTTTTACGAAAATTACCCGCAAGACGTTGTCGAGGTTGAGAAGTTTTGATGGTTTTCCCGTCGGGAAAGAGGCGGGTCGTAAAAGCCTCAAAACTAGGTGAATAGTTTTCCTACGAGTTTTGTCATGTTCATACCGCTTCGAGAATTCTAAAGCTCGATAGCTCGTATCATCTCAAAATACAAAACAAGTGTATTTCGAGGGTCAAAATGATGCTTTTTCTCAAAAATCAACACGAGCTCATGTCTAAAGGCTATGAGTTTTGATCGTTGGCTCATTTGGCATCGAACTCGGGTCTAAAATAGCACAAAACTTGGCGAGTCATTTTTTTTTCCAAAAATCACCGTAGGACATTGTCGACGTTGAGGAGTTTTTATGGATTTTCGATCCAGTAAGAGGTAGGTAGAGAAAGCCTAATAGATGGGTTGGTAGTTTTCCTACTAGTTTTATCACGCTCATATTGCTCAAGGAATTCCAAAGCCCTACAGACTCGTATCATCTCGAGAAAAAGATAAAGTGTATTTTAAGGGCCGCAATGACCTTTTTCTCCAAAATCACCTCGAGCTCATGTCTAAAAGCTATAAGTTTTGATTGTTGGTAAATTTTGCATCAAGTTGGGTCTAAAAAAGCACAAAACTAGGCGGACATTTTTTTTTTTTGTAAAAATCACTCGTAAGACGTTATCGAGGTCGAGCGGTTTTGATGGTTTCCACGATCGACGGACGCTAGGTCGTACAAACCTAAAAAATGGGTAGAAAATTTTCTTATAGGCTTTGTCATATGCTTACCGCTCCAAGAATTCCCAAGCTCGATGGCTAGCATAACCTCGAAAAATAGAAAATGTATGTTTTGAGGGCCTAAACGATGCTTTTTCTCCAAACCGACCCCGAGCTCATGTCCGAAGGCTATGAGTTTTCATCGTTAGCTCGTTTCGTATCGAACCGGGTCAAAAATAACACAAAACTAGGCAGCCATTTTTTTTGCAAAAATCACCCGCAAGACGTTGTCGAGGCTAAGAAGTTTTGATGGTTTTCCCTTCCGGTAAGGGTAGGTCGTAAAAACCTCAAAACTCGGATGAATAGTTTTCCTATCGCTTTTTTCATGTTCATACCGCTCTAAGAATTCTAAAGCTCAATGGCTCGCATCATCTCGGAAAAAAATAAAGTGTATTTTGAGGGCCTAAACGACTTTTTTCTCCAAAATCACCCCAAGCTCAAGTCTAAAAGCTATGAGTTTTAATCATTGGTAAGTTTTGCATCGAACTCGGGTCTAAAACGAGCACAAAACTAAGCGAGACATTTTTTTTGTGGAAATCACCCGCAAAACGTTGTCGAGGCCGAGAAGTTTTGATGGTTTCCCCGTCCGGCAATAGGTAGGTCGTAAAAACCTAAAAAATGGGCAAAAAGGTTTTCTATAGGTTTTGTCGCGCTCATACCGTCCGAGAATTCCCAAGCTCGACAGACTAGCATCACCTTAAAAAATAGAAAATGTATATTTTGAGGCCTAAACGACGTTTTTTCTCTAAAATGACCCCGAGCTCATGTTCGAAGGCTATGAATTTTCATCATTGGCTCATTTGGCATTGAACTAGGTCTAAAATAATACAAAACTCGGGCAGCCATTTTTTTATGAAAATCACCCACAAGACGTTGTCGAGGCCGAGAATTTTGATGGTTTTCCCATCCGACAAGAGGCGAGTCGTAAAAGCCTCAAAACTCGGGTAGATAGTTTTCCTACGGGTTTTGTCATGTTCATACCCCTCTAGGAATTCCGAAGCCCAACGAGCTCGTATCATCTCGAAGTACAAAAAAAGTGTATTTTGAGCGTCTAAACAATGTTTTATCTCCAAAATCAACCCGAGCTAATGTGTCGGTGCTATGAGTTTTGATCGTTGGCTCATTTGGCATCGAACCGGGTCTAAAATAGCACAAAACTTGATAGCCATTTTTTTTTATGAAAATCACCCGCGGGACATTGTAAACATCGAGGTGTTTTAATGGGTTTTCGATCCGATAAGAGGTAGGTCGAGAAAGCCTAATAGCTGGGTTGATAGTTTTCCTACCGGCTTTGTCACGCTCATACTACTCTAGGAATTCCAAAGCTCGACGGCTCACATCATTTTGAAAAAACGATAAAGTGTATTTTGAGGGCCTAAACGACCTTTTTCTCTAAAATCACCCCGAGCTCATGTCTAAAAGCTATAAGTTTTAAGCGTTGGCTCGTTTGGCATTGAACTCGGGTCTAAAATAACAAAAAGCTAGGCGACCATTTTTTTTTACGAAAATCACCCGCAAGACGTTGTCGAGGCCGAGAAGTTTCGATAGTTTTTCGATCCGGCAAGAGGCGGGTCGTACAAGCCTCAAAACTAGGCGGATAGTTTTCCTACGGGTTTTGTTATGTTCATACCACTCTAGGAATTCGAAGCCCAACAACTCGTATCATCTCGAAATATAAAAAAAGTGTATTTTGAGGGCGTAAACGATATTTTCTCTCAAAAATCAACCTAAGCTCAAGTCTAAAGGCTATGAGTTTTGATCATTGGCTCATTTGGCATCGAATTGGGTCTAAAAAAGCATAAAACTTAACAACAACTTTTTTTTACGAAAATCACCCGTAGGACATTGTCGACGTCGATGAGTTTTGATGACTTTTCGATCCGATAGAGGTAGGTCGAGAAAGCCTAATAGCTGGGTTGATAGTTTTCCTACAAGTTTTGTCGTGCTCATACTACTTTAGGAATTCCAAAGCCCGACGGCTCGCATCATCTCAAAAAAAGATAAAGTATATTTTGAGGGCCTAAATGACCTTTTTTTTCTCTAAAATCACCCCAAGCTTATGTCTAAAAGCTATGAGTTTTGATCATTGGTAAGTTTTGCATCGAACCGGGTCTAAAACAACACAAAACTAGGCGAGACATTGTTTTTTACGAAAATCACCTACAAGACGTTGTCGAGGCCAAGTAGTTTTGATTGTTTCCCAGTTCGACGGAAGGTAGGTCGTAAAAACCTAAAAAATGGGTAGAAAATTTTCGTATAGGTTTTGTCGCGCTCATACCGCTTTTGGAATTGCCAAGCCCGGCGGCTAGCATGACCTTGAAAAATAGAAAATGTATATCTTAAAGGCCTAAATGACGTTTTTTTTCTCAAAAATGACTTGAGCTCATGTCCGAAGGCTATGAGTTTTGATCGTTGGCTCATTTGGCATCGAACTCGGGTCTAAAAAAACTCAAAACTAGACGACCATTTTTTTTATGAAAATCACCCATAAGACGTTGTCGAGGTCTGTGAAGTTTTGATGGTTATCCCATCCGGCAAGAGGCGGGTCATAAAAGCCTTAAAGCTGGGCGGATAGGTTTCCTACAAGTTTTGTCATGTTCATACCGCTCCAAGAATTTTGAAGCTCGATAGCTCATATCATCTCGAAATACAAAAAAAAAGTGTATTTTGAGGGCCTAAACGATATTTTTTCTCAAAAATCAACCCGAGCTCATGTCTAAAGGCAATGAGTTTTGATCGTTGGCTCATTTGGCATAGAGTTGGGTCTAAAATAGCACAAAACTAGGCGACCTTTTTTTTTTTTGCGAAAATCACCCGCGGGATATTGTCTACGTCGAGGAGTTTTGATGGCTTTTCGATCCGATAAGAGGTAGGTCAAGAAAGCCTAATAGCCGGGTTGATAGTTTTCCTAGAATTTTTGTCGCGCTCATACTCGCTATAGGAATTCCAAAGCCCGACGACTCGCATGATCTCGAAAAAAAAGATAAAGTGTATTTTGAGGCCCTAAACCACCTTTTTTCTCCAAAATCACCCCGAGCTTATATCTAAAAGCTATGAGTTTGACCGTTGGTAAGTTTTGTATCGAACTCGGATATAAAACAACACAAAACTAACCGAGACATTTTTTTTTACAAAAATCACATGCGGATCTTGTCGAGGCCGATAAGTTTTGATGGTTTCCCCATCCGGCGGAAGGTAGGTCATAAAATCCTAAAAAATGAGTAAAAAACGTTTCATACGGGTTTTGTCATGCTCATACCACTCCGGGAATTCCCAAGCCCGGTGACTAGCATCGGCTCGAAGAACATAAAATGTATATTTTTAAGGCCTAAACAACGTTTTTTTTCCCAAAATGACCCCGAGATCATGTTCAAAGGCTATGAGTTTTCATCGTCGGCTTGTTTGCCATCAAATTGGGTCTAAAATAATACAAAACTAGGCGGCTATTTTTTTTGCGAAAAATCACCCATAAGTTGTTATCGAGGTTGAGACGTTTTTATGGTTTTCCCATCCGACAAGAGGTAGGTCATAAAAGCCTCAAAGCCGGCCGATAGTCTTCCTACGAGCTTTTGTCATGTTCATACCGCTCCAGGAAATCCGAGGCCCAATGGCTCGCATCATCTCGAAATACAAGAAAATAGTATTTTAAGGGCCTAAATCATATGTTTTCTCAAAAATCAACCCGAGCTCATGTCTAAAGGCTATGAGTTTTGATCATTGGCTCATTTGGCATCGAAGTGGGTCTAAAATCGCAAAAAACTAAGTAGCCATTTTTTTTACGAAAATCACTCGGAGGACATTGTTGACGTCGAGGAGTTTTGATGGTTTTTTAGTCCGATAAGAGGTAGGTTGAGAAAGCCTAATAGTTGGGTTGATAGTTTTCCTACAAGTTTTACTTGCTCCTAGAATTCTAATGCCCGATGGTTCGCATCATCCCAAAAAAAGATAAAATGTATTTTTAGGGCCTAAACAACCTTTTTTCTCCAAAGTCACCCCGAGCTCATGTCTAAAAGCTATGAGTTTTGATCATTGATAAGTTTTGCATCGAACTAGGTCTAAAATAGCACAAAACTAGGCGGATATTTATTTTTTTATGAAAATTACCCGTAAGACGTTGTCGAGGTAGAGAAGTTTTGATGGTTTCCCCGTCCGTGAGAAGGTAGGTCGTAAAAACCTAAAAAATGGGCAAAACAATTTCATACAAGTTTTGTCACACTCATATCGCTTCGGGAATTCCCAAGCCCAATGGCTAGCATCACCTCGAAAAATAGAAAATGTATATTTTGAGGGCCTAAACAATGCTTTTCCTCTCAAATGACCTTAAGCTCATGTTCGAAGGCTATGAGTTTTCATTGTTGGCTCGTTTGGCATTGAACTACGTCTAAAATAACACAAAACTACGCAACCATTTTTTTTTGCAAAAATCACCCGCAAGATGTTGTCGAGGCTGAGAAGTTTTGATGGTTTTCCCATCCGCAAGAGGCGGGTCGTAAAAGCCTCAAAACTAGGTGGATAGTTTTCCTACGGGTTTTGTCATATTCATACCGCTCTAAGAATTCGAAGCTCGACGGCTCGTATCATCTCGAAATACTAAAAAAGTGTATTTTGAGGGCCTAAACAATGTTTTTTTCCTCAAAAATGAACCCAAGCTCATGTCTAAAGGCAATGAGTTTTGATCATTGGCTCATTTGGCATCAAATTGGGTCAAAAATAGCATAAAATTTGGCGGCTATTTTTTTTTTTACGAAAATCACCCGTAGGACATTATCAATGTCGAGGAATTTTGATGGCTTTTCGATCCGATAAGAGGTAGGTCGAGAAAGCCTAATAGCTAGGTTGATAGTTTTCCTTCAACTTTTGTCACGCTCATACTACTCTAGGAATTTCAAAGCTCGACGGCTCGCATCATTTAAAAAAAAAGATAAAGTGCATTTTGAGGGCCTAAACGACCTTTTTTCTCCAAAATCACCCCGAGCTCATGTCTAAAAGCAAAGAGTTTTGATCGTTTGTAAGTTTTTCATCGAACTAGGTATAAAATAGTGCAAAACTAGGCGGACATTTTTTTATTTTGCAAAAATCACTTACAAGACGTTGTCGATACTAAGAAGTTTTGATGGTTTCCCCGTCCAGCGGAAGGAAGTCATAAAAAATTAAAAAATGGGCGAGAAAATTTTCCTACAAGTTTTATCGTGCTCATACCGCTCCGAGAATTTCCCCGTCCAATCAAAAAAGATAATGTATATTTTGAGGACTTAAACGATATTTTTTCTCAAAAATGACCTTGAGCTCATGTCCGAGCCTATGAGTTTTCATCGTTGGCTCGTTTGGCATTGAACTCGGGTCTAAAATAACACAAAACTAGGTAGCCATTTTTTTAACAAAATCACTCGCAAGATGTTTCGAGACCGAGAAGTTTTGATGGTTTTCTCATTCGACAAGAGGCTGGTTGTAAAAGCCTTAAAACTCGGGTGGATAGTTTTCCTACGGGTTTTGTAATGTTCATACTACTCAAGGAATTCTAAAGCTCGACGGCTCGTATCATCTCGAAATACAAAAAAAGTGTATTTTGATTGCCTAAATGATGTTTTTTTCTCAAAAATCAATCCCGAGCTCATGTCTAAAGGTTATGAGTTTTTACCATTGGCTCATTTGGCATAGAACCGGGTCTAAAATAACATAAAACTTGGTAGCCATTTTTTTTTACAAAAATCACACGTAGGACATTGTCGACGTCGAGGAGTTTTGATGGCTTTTCGATTCGATAAGAGGTAGGTCGAGAAAGCCTAATAGCTGGGTTGATAGTTTTCCTATAAGTTTGGTCACGCTTATACTCGGTCTAGGAATTCCAAAGCCCGACGACTCGCATCATCTCGAAAAAAGAGAAAAAGTTTATTTTGAGGGCCTAAACGACTTTTTTCTCCAAAATCACCCCGATCTCATTTCTAAAAGCTATGAGTTTTGATCATTGGAAAGTTTTGCATTGAACTCGGGTCTAAAATAACATAAAACTAGGCGGACATTTTTTTTAACGAAAATCACCTACAAGACGTTGTCGAGGTTGAGAAGTTTTGATTGTTTCCTCGTCGACGGAAGGTATGTCATAAAAACCTAAAACATTGGTAGAAAATGTTCCTATAGGTTTTGTCACGCTCATACCACTCTAGAAATTCCCAAGCCCGATGGCTAGCATCACCTTAAAAAATAGAAAATGTATATTTTGAGGACCTAAACGATATTTTTTTCTCCAAAATGACCACGAGCTCATGTTTGAAGGCTATGAGCTTTCATCGTTGGCTCGTTTGGAAACATACTAGCCCTAAAATAACACAAAACTAGGCAACCATTATTTTTACAAAAATCACCCGCAAGACGTTGTCGAAGCCGAGAAGTTTTGATGGTTTTCCCATCTAGTAAGAGGCGGTTCGTAAAAGCCTCAAAACTTGGCGGATAGTTTTCCTACATGTTTTTTCATGTTCATACCGCTCATATCATCTAAAAATATAAAAAAGTCTGTATTTTGAAGGCCTAAATGATGGTTTTCTCTCAAAATCAACCCGAGCTCATGTCTAAAGGCTATGAGTTTTGATTGTTGGCTCATTTGGCATTGAACTGGGTCTAAAAAAGCATAAAACGTGGTAGCCTTTTTTTTGTGAAATTCACCCACGGGACATTGTCGACGTCGAGGAGTTTTGATGGCTTTTCGATCCGATAAGAGGTAGCTCGAGAAAGCCTAATACCGGGGTTGATAGTTTTCCTATAAGTTTTTTTATGCTCATACTACTCCGGGAATTCCAAAGCTCAACGACTCGTATCATCTCGAAAAAAAGATAAAGTGTATTTTGAGGGCCTAAATGACCTTTTTTCTCCAATATCACACTCGCGCTCATGTCTAAAAGCTATGAGTTTTGATTGTTGGCAAGTCTTGCATCGAACTAGGTCTAAAACGAGCACAAAAGTAGGCAAACATTTTTTTTTTTGTAAAAATCACCTATAAGACGTTGTCTAGGTCGAGAAGTTTTGATGGTTTCCTTGTCCGGTAGAAGGTAGGTTGTAAAAACCTAAAAAATGAGCAAAAAATTTTCATACGGGTTTTGTCGCACTCAAATTGCTCTGGAAATTCCTAAGCCCGGCTAGCATCACCTCGAAAAATAGAAAATTTATATTTTGAGGGCCTAAACGATGTTTTTCCTCTAAAATAACCCCGAGCTCATGTTCGAAGGCTATGAGTTTTCATCGTTGGCTCATTTGGCATTGAACTGGGTCGAAAATAACACAAAACTAGGCAACCATTTTTTTTGCAAAAATCACCAACAAGTCGTTGTCGAGGCTAAGAAGTTTTTATGGTTTTCTCATCCGGCAAGAGGTAGGTCGTAAAGGCCTCAAAGCTGGGCGGATAGTTTTCCTAAAGGTTTTGTTATGTTCATATCGCTCCGGGAATTCCGAAGACCGACGGCTCGTATCATCTCAAAATATAAAAAAATTGTATTTTGAGGGGCTAAACGATGTTTTTCTTAAAAATCAACCCGAGCTTATGTCTAAAGGCTATGAGTTATGATCGTTGGCTTATTTGGCATCGGACTTGGTAAAAAATAGCACAAAACTTGGCGGTCATTTTTTTTACGAAATCTCCTGCAGGACATTGTTGACATCGAGGAGTTTTGATGGCTTTTTGGTCCGATAAAAGGTAGGTCGAGAAAGCCTAATAGTCTGGGTTGATAGTTTTCCTTCAAGTTTTGTCACGCTCATATCGCTCTAGGAATTCCAAAGCCCGACAACTCACATCATCTAAAAAAAAAGATAATGTGCATTTTGAGGGCCTAAACGATATTTTTTCTCCAAAATCACCCCGAGCTCATGTCTAAAAGCAAAGAGTTTTGATCGTTCGTAAGTTTCGCATCGAACTAGGTCTAAAACGACGACAAAACTTAGCGGACATTTTTTTTATTTTATGAAAATCACCTACAAGACGCCGTTGACACCGAGATGTTTTGATGGTTTCCCCGTCGATATAAGGTAGCCGTAAAAAACTAAAAAATAGGCAAAACATTTTTCTACGAGTTTTGTCACGCTCATACCGCCATGAGAATTCCCAAGCTCGACGGTCGGCATCACCTCAAAAAACAAAAAATGTATATTTTGAGGACTTAAATGATATTTTTTCTCAAAAATGACCATGAGCTCATGTCCGAAGGCTATGAGTTTTCATCGTTAGCTCGTTTGGCATCGAACTAGGTCCGAAATAACACAAAACTAGGTAGTCATTTTTTTACAAAAATCACCAACAAGACGTTGTCGAGGCCGAGAAGTTTTGATGGTTTTCCCATCCAGCAAGAGGCTGGTCGTAAAAGCCTCAAGCCGGGCGGATAGTTTTCCTACGGGTTTTTTCATGTTCATTCGGCTCAAGGAATTCTAAAGCCCGACGACTCGTATCATCTCGAAATACAAAAAAAAGTGTATTTTGAGAGCCTAAACAATGTTTTTTTCTCAAAAATCAACCCCGACTCATGTGTAAAGGTTATGAGTTTTGATTGTTGGCTTATTTGGCATAGAACCGGGTCTAAAATAGCATAAAACTTGGCGACCATTTTTTTGTGTAAAAATCACGCGCGGGACATTGTCGACATCGAGGAGTTTTGATGGCTTTTCGATCCGATAAGAGGTAAGTTGAGAAAGGCTAATTGCTACATTGATTGTTTCCCTACAAGTTTGGTCACGCTCATATCGCTCGAGAAATTCCAAAGCCCGACGGCTCGCATCATCTCGAAAAAAAGAAAAAGTGTATTTTGAGGGCCTAAACAACCTTTTTTCTCCAAAATCACCCCGATCTCATATCTAAAAGCTATGAGTTTTGATCGTTGGTAAGTTTTTCATTGAACTGGGTCTAAAATAGCACAAAACTACACGGACATTTTTTTTTAACGAAAATCACCTACAAGACGTTGTCGAGGTCGAGAAGTTTTGATTGTTTCCTCGTCCGACGTAAGGTATGTCATAAAAACCTAAAACATTAGTAGAAAATGTTCCTATAGGTTTTGTCACGCTCATACCACTCCGATAATTCCCAAGCCAAGCGGCTAGCATCACCTCGAAAAAACGAGAAAATGTATATTTTGAGGACCTAAACAACGTTTTTTCTCTAAAATGACACCGAGCTCATTTTCGAAGGCTATAAGTTTTGATCGTTGGCTTGTTTGGCATCGATTTAGGTCTAAAATAACATAAAACTAGGCAGCCATTTTTTTTTACGAAAATCACCCGCAAGACTAAGTCGAGGATGAGAAGGTTTGATGGTTTTCCCATCCGCAAGAGGCGGGTGGTACGAGCCTCAAAATTGAACGGATAGTTTTCCTACGGGATTTTTCCTGTTCGTACCGCTGCGAAATTCGAAGCCCGATCGCTTGCATCATTCGAAATAAAAAAAAGTTTATTTTGAGGGCCTAAATGATGTTTTTTCTCAAAAATCAACTCGAGCTCATATCTAAAGGCCATGAGCTTTGATCATTGGCTCATTTGGCATCGAAGTGGGTCTAAAATAGCATAAACTAGGCAGCCATTTATTTTGTAAAAATCAACCGAAGGACATTGGTGACATCGAGGAGTTATATGGCTTTTCGATTCGATAAGAGGTAGGTCGAGAAAGCCTAATAGCTGGGTTGGTAGTTTTCCTATAAGTTTTATCGTGCTCATACTCGCTCTAGGAATTCCAAAGCTCGACGGCTCTCATCATCTCAAAAAAAAAGTTAAAGTGTATTTTGAGTGGCTAGCATCACCTTGAAAAATAGAAAATGTATATTTTGAGGGCCTAAATAACATTTTTTCTTCAAAATGACCATGAGCTCATGTTTGAAGGCTATGAGCTTTCATCATCGGCTTGTTTGGAAAAGAATTGCATCTAAAATAACCCAAAACTAGGCAACCATTTTTTTTTGCAAAAATCACCTACAAGATGTTGTCGGGGTTAGGAAGTTTTGATGGTTTTCCCATTCGGCAAGAGGCATGTCGTAAAAGCCTTAAAACATGGCGAATAGTTTTCCTACAAGTTTTGTCATCTCATACCGCTCTAGGAATTCTAAGGCTCGACGACTCGTATCAACTCGAAATATAAAAAAGGTGTATTTTGAGGGCCTAAACGATGTTTTTTCTCCAAAATGACACCGAGCTCATTTCCAAAGGCTATGAGTTTTCATCATTGGCTCGTTTGGCATCGAACTCGGGTTAAAAATAACACAAAACTAGGCAGCCATTTTTTTTACAAAAATCACCCGCAAGACGTTGTCGAGGCCGAGAAGTTTTGATGGTTTTCCCAACCGACAAGAGATAGGTCGTAAAAGCCTCAAAACTCGGCGGATAGTTTTTCTACGGGTTTTGTCATGTTCATACCGCTCTAGGAATTCCGAAGCTCCATAGTTCGTATCCATGAAATACAAAAAAAGTGTATTTTGAGGGCCTAAACCATTAACCCAATCTCATTTTGCATCGAACTAGGTCTAAAATAGCACAAAACTTGGCGACCATTTTTGTTTTTGCAAAAATCACCCGTAGGACATTGTCAACGTTAAGGAGTTTTGATGGCTTTTTGGTCCGATAAGAGGTAGGTCGAGAAAGCCTAATAGTTGGGTTGATAGTTTTCCTACAAGTTGTTTTGCGCTCATTCCGCTCGAGGAATTCCAAAGCTCGACGGCTCGCATCATCTCCAAAAAAAGATAAAGTGTATTTTGAGGGCCTTAATGACCTTTTTCTCGCAAAATCACCTCGAATTCATGTCTAAAATAGCACAAAACTAGACAAATATTTTTTTTTACGAAAATCACCCGTAAGACGTTGTCGAGGTTGAGAGGTTTTGATGGTTTCCCGTCCGACGTAAGGTAGGTTGTAAAAACCTAAAAAATGGGCATGAAATTTTCCTATAGGTTTTGTCGCGCTCATATCGCTCCGAGAATTCCCAAGCCTAACGGCTAGTATTACCTCTAAAAATAGAAAATGTAAATTTTGAGGGCTTAAACGATGTTTTTTCTCCAAACCGACCCTAAGCTCATGTCTAAAGGCTATGAGTTTTCATCGTTGGCTCATTTGACATCAAACTCGGGTCTAAAATAACACAAAACTAGGCAACCATTTTTTTTATGAAAATACCCCCAAGACGTTGTCGAGGCCGAGAACTTTTGAAGGTTTTCCCATCCGGCAAGAGGCGGGTCGTAAAAGTCTCAAAAATGGGTGGATAGTTTTCCTACGAGTTCTATCATGTTTGTACCGCTCCGGTAATTTAGAATCTCACCGGCTCGCATCATCTTGAAATACAAAAAAAAATGTATTTTGAGGGCCTAAACGATGTGTTTTCTCAAAAATCAACCCGAGCACATGTCTAAAGGCTATGAGATTTGATGGTTGGTTCATTTGACATCGAAGTGGGTCTAAAATAGCAAAAAACTAGGGAGCTATTCTTTTTACGAAAATCACACGTAAGACATTGTCGACGTGGAGGAGTTTTGATGGCTTTTCGGTCCGATAAGAGCTAGGTCGAGAAAGCCTAACGAGTTGGGTTGATAGTTTTCCTACAAGTTCTATTGCGCTTATACTATTCCTTGAATTCTAATGCTCGATGGCTCGCATCATCTCGAAAAAAAGATAAAGTATATTTTGAGGGCCTCAACAACCATTTATCTCCAAAATCACCCCGAGCTCATGTCTAAAAGCTATGAGTTTTGATCATTGGTAAGTTTTGCATCCAATCGGGTCTAAAACGGTAAAAAACTAGAAAGATTTTATTTTTAAGAAAATCACCCGCAAGACGTTATCGAGGTCGAGAAGTTTTGATGGTTTTCCCGTCCGACGGACGGTAGGTCGTACAAACCTAAAAAATGGGTAGAAAATTTTTCGACAGGTTTTGTCGTACTCATATCGCTGCGGGAATTCCCAAGCCCGACGACTAACATCACCTCGAAAAACAAAAATTGTATATTTTGAGGGCCTAGAAAATGTTTTTTCTCTAAAATGACCCCGAGCTCATGTTCGAAGGCTATGAGTTTTCATCGTTGGCTCCTTTGGCATCGAACCGGGTCTAAAATAAAACAAAACTAGGCAGACCATTGTTTTGCAAAAATCACCCGCAAGACGTTTTCGATGCCGACAAGTTTTGATGGTATTCCCATCCGGTAAGAGGCGGGTCATAAAAGCCTTAAAACTAGGAAGATAGTTTTCCTCTAGGTTTTGTCATGTTCATACTAGTCTAGAAATTCTAAACCTCGACGACTCGTATCATCTCGAAATACAAAAAAGTGTATTTTGAGGGCCTAAACGATGTTTTTTCTAAAAAATCAACCCGAGCTCATGTCTAAAGGCTATGAGTTTTGATCGTTAGCTCATTTGGCATCCAACTCGTGTCTAAAATAGCACAAAACTTGACGAGCCATTTTTTTTTTTGTGAAGATCACCCGTAGGACATTGTCGACGTCGATGAGTTTTTATGCCTTTTCGATCCAATAAGAGGTAGGTCGAGAAAGCCTAATAGGCTGGGTTGATATTTTTCCTACAATTTTTGTCACGCTCATACTACTCTAGTAATTCCAAAGCCCGACAACTCGCATCATATTGAAAAAAAGATAAAGTGTATTTTGAGGGCCTAAACGACATTTTTTCTCCAAAATCACCGTGAGCTCATGTCTAAAAGCTATGAGTTTTGATCGTTGGTAATTTTGCATCGAACTGGGTCTAAAATAGCATAAAACTAAGCAAACATTTTTTTTGCGATAATCACCTACAAAACGTTATCGAGGCCGAGAAGTTTTGATGGTTTCCCCGTCCGACAAAAGGTAGGTCATAAAAACCTAAAAAAATGGGAATAAAAGTTTCTTATAGTTTTTGTTGCGCTCATACCGCTCCGAGATTTCTCAAGGCCGACGGCTAGCATCACCTCAAAAAACGAAACCGTATATTATGAAGGCATAAACAACGTTTTTTCTCCAAAATGACCCCGAGCTCATGTCCGAAGGCTATGAGTTTTCATCGTTGGCTCGTTTGGCATTGAACCGGGTCTAAAATAATGCAAAACTAGGCAATTATTTTTTTTGTGAAAATCACTCGCAAGACATTGTCGAGGCTAAGAAGTTTTGATGGTTTTACCATCCGGCGAGAGGCGAGTCGTAAAAGCCTCAAAACTCGGGTGGATAGTTTTCCTACAAATTTTGTCATGTTCATACCACTCTAGGAATTCGAAGCCCGACGACTCATATCACCTCGAAATACAAAAAAAAAATATTTTGAGTGCCTAAACGATGTTTTATCTCCAAAATCAACCCGAGCTCATGTCTAAGGGCTATGAGTTTTGATCGTTGGCTCATTTGGCATTGAACCGGGTCTAGCATAAAACTTGGCGACCATTTTGTTTTTATGAAAATCAGCCATATGACATTGTCGACGTTGAGGAGTTTTGATGGCTTTTCGGTCGATAAGAGGTTGGTCGAGAAAGCCTAATAGCTAAGTTGACGGTTTTCCTACAAGTTTTATCGCACTCATATCGCTCTAGGAATTCCAAAGCTCGACGGCTCGCATCATCTCGAAAAAAAGATAAAGTGTATTTTGAGAGCCTAAACGTCCTTTTTTCTCCGAAATTACCCCGACCTCATATCTAAAAGCTATGAGTTTTTATTATTTTTAAGTTTTGCATCGAACTAGGTCCGAAACAAGTACAAAACTAGGCATATATTTTTTTTTACGAAACTCACCCGCAAGACATTGTCAAGGTCAAGAAGTTTTGATGGTTTTCCCGTCCGACGGAAGGTAGGTCTTAAAAACCTAAAAATTGGGAAAGAAAATTTTCATATAGGTTTTGTCATACTCATACCGCTCCGGGAATTCCCTAGCCCGACGGCTAGCATCACCTCGAAAAAAAAACGTATATTTTAAGGGCCTAAACGACGTTTTTTCTCCAAAATGACCCCGAGCTCATGTCCGAAGGCTATGAGTTTTCATCATTTGGTCGTTTAGTATCGAATTGGGTCTAAAATAACACAAAGCTCGGGAAGCCATTTATTTTGCAAAAATACCCTCAAGACGTTGTCGAGGCCGAGAAGTTTTGATGGTTTTCCTATCCGGCAAGAGGCAGGCTGAAAAAGCCTCAAAATTGCGTGGATAGTTTTCCTACAAGTTTTTTCATGTGCATACCGCTCAAGGAATTCCGAAGCCCGACGGCTCGCATCATCTCGAAATATAAAAAAAGTGTATTTTGAGGGCCTAAACAATGTGTTTTTCTCAAAAATCAACCCGATCTCATGTCTAAAGGCTATGAGTTTTGATCATTGGCTTATTTGACATCGAACTAGGTCTAAAATAACAAAAAACAAGGCGACCATTTTTTTTTTACAAAAATCACCCGTATGACATTGTCGACATCAAGGAGTTTTGATGGCTTTTCGGTTTAATAAGAGGTAGGTTAAGAAAGCCTAATATCTAGGTTGATAGTTTTTGTATAAGTTTTTTCATGCTCATACTACTCTCGAAATTCCAACGCTCGACAACTCTCATCATCTCGAAAAAAAAAGATAAAATGTATTTTGAGGGCCTAAATGACCTTTTTTCTCCAAAATCACCCGGAGCTCATGTCTAAAAGCTATGAGTTTTGTCGGACAAAAACAAGCATAAAACTATGCGGATAATTTTTTTTGTTTACGAAAATCACTCGCAAGACATTGTTGAGGCCGAGAAATTTTGATGGCTTCCTCGTCCGACGGAAGGTAGGTCGTAAAAGCCTAAGAAATGGGCAAAAAATTTTCATATAGGTTTTGTCGTGCTCATACTCGCTTTGGGAATTCCCAATCCCGGTGGCTAGCATCACCTCGAAAAATAGAAAATGTATATTTTGAGGGCTTAAACAATGTTTTTCCTCCAAAATAACCCCGAGCTCATGTTCCAAGGCTATGAGTATTCATTGTTGGCTCGTTTGCCATCGAACTCGCGTCTAAAAGAACACAAAACTACGCAACCTTTTTTTTTTTTTTTGCAAAAATCACCCGCAAGATGTTGTCGAGGCTAAGAAGTTTTGATGGTTTTCCCATTCGGCAAGAGGCAAGTCGTAAAAGCCTCAAAACTAGGTGGATAGTTTTCCTACGGGGTTTTTCATGTTCATACCGTTCCAAGAATTCGAAGCCCGACGGCTCGTATCATCTCGAAATACTAAAAAAGTGTATTTTGAGGGCCTAAACGATATTTTTTCTCAAAAATCAACTCGAGCTCATGTCTAAAGGCAATGAGTTTTTATCTTGGCTCATTTGGCATCGAATTCGGTCAAAAATAGCACAAAACTTGGCGATCATTTTTTTTTTTACGAAAATCACCCGTAGGAGATTATCTACGTCGAGGAGTTTTGATGGCTTTTTCGATCCGATAAGAGGTAGGTCAAGAAAGCCTAATAGATGGGTTGATAGTTTTCCTTTAACTTTTTTCACGCTCATACTCGCTCTAGGAATTCCAAAGCTCGACGGCTCGCATCATCTCGAAAAAAAGATAAAGTGCATTTTTAGGGCCCAAACGACCTTTTTTATTTTGCAAAAATCCCTTGCAAGACATTGTTAATACTAAGAAGTTTTGATGGTTTCCCCGTCCTGCGTAAGGTAGTCATAAAAAATTAAAAAATGGGCGGAAAATTTTTCTATAGGTTTTGTCGCGCTCATACCGCTCAAGGAATTCCCAAGCCCGGTGGCTAGCATCACCTCGAAAAACAAAAAACGTATATTTTGAGGGCCTAAACGACGTTTTTTTCTCAAAAATGACCCTAAGCTCATGTCCGAAGGCTATGAGTTTTCATCGTTGGCTTGTTTGGCATCGAACCGGGTCTAAAATAACACAAAACTAGGCGACCATTTTTTTTTACAAAAATCACCCACAAGATGTTTTCGAGGTTGAGAAGTTTTGATGGTTTTCCCATCCGACAAGATGCGAGTCGTAAAAGCCTCAAAACTAGGCGGATAGTTTTCCTACGAGTTTTGTAATGCTCATATCGCTCCGGGAATTCTAAAGCTTAATGGCTCGTATCATCTTGAAATACAAAAAAAATGTATTTTGAGGGCCTAAACGATGTTTTTTCTCAAAATCAATCCCGACTCATGTCTAAAGGTTATGAGTTTTTACCATTGGCTCATTTGGCATAGAAATGGGTCTAAAATAGCACAAAACTTGGTAGCCTTTTTTTTTTTTGCAAAAATCACGCGTAGGACATTGTCGACGTCGAGGAGTTTTGATGGCTTTTGGTCCGATAAGAGGTAGGTCGAGAATGCCTAATAGTCGGGTTGGTAGTTTTCCTATAAGTTTGGTCACGCTTATACTCGCTCTAGGAATTCCAAAGCTCGTCGGCTTACATCATCTCATAAAAAAGGAAAAGTTTATTTTGAGGGCCTAAACGATCTTTTTTCTCCAAAATCACCCCGATCTCATTTCCAAAAGCTATGAGTTTTGATCGTTGGTAAGTTTTGCATCGAATTGGGTCTAAAACGAGCATAAAACAAGGTAGACATCTTTTTTTTTTTTTTTGTAAAAATTGCTTGTAAGACGTTGTCGAGGCCGATAAGTTTTGATGGTTTCCCTGTCTGGCGAAGGTATGTCATAAAAACCTAAAAAATGGGTAGAAAATTTTTCTATAGGTTTTGTCACACTCATACCGCTCCGAGAATTCCCAAGCCCGATAGCCTAGCATCACCTTAAAAAACAAAAAATGTATATTTTGAGGGCCTAAACAACGCTTTTTCTCCAAAATGACACTAAGCTCATTTTCAAAGGCTATGAGTTTTCATCGTTAGCTCGTTTGGCATCGAATTGGGCCTAAAATAAAACAAAACTAGGTAGCCATTTTTTTTTGCAAAAATTACCCGCAAGACGTTGTTGAGGATGAGAAGTTTTGATAGTTTTCCCTTCCGTAAGAGGCGGGTCGTAAAAGCCTCAAAAATGGATGGATAGTTTTCCTATAGGATTTGTCATGTTCATACCATTGTAGGAATTCTAAAGCCCGATGGTTACATCATCTCGAAATATAAAAAAGTGTATTTTGAGGGCCTAAACAATGTTTTTTCACAAAAATCAACCCGAGCTCATGTCTAAAGGCCATGAGCTTTGATCGTTGGCTCATTTTGCATTGAAGTGGGTCTAAAATAGCACAAATTAGGCGGTCATTTTTTTGATCGAAGGACATTATCGACGTTGAGGAGTTTTGATGGCTTTTTGATCCGATAAGAGGTAGGTCGAGAAAGCTCGACAGCCTAGGTTGATAGTTTTTCTACAAGTTTTGTCACGCTCATACTCCTCTAGTAATTCCAAAGCTCGACGGCTCGCAATATCTCAAAAAAAAGATAAAGTGTACTTTAAGGGCCTAAACGACCTTTTTTTATCCAAAATCACCTCGAGCTCATGTCTAAAAGCTATGAGTTTTGATCATTGGTAAGTTTTGCATCGAACTGGGTCTAAAACACCACAATACTAGGCATACATTTTTTTTTGCAAAAATCACCTACAAGACTTTGTCGAGGCCGAGAAGTTTTGATGGTTTCCTCGTTTAGCAGAAGGTAGTTCGTAAAAACCTAAAAAATGGGTAGAACATTTTCATATAGGTTTTTTCGCGCTCATACCGCTCCGGAAATTCCCAAGCTCGATGGCTAGCATCACCTTAAAAAATAGAAATTGTATATTTTGAGGGCCTAAACGATATTTTTTCTCCAAAATGACCCCGAGCACATGTTTGAAGGCTATAAGCTTTCATCGTTGGCTCGTTTGGAAACGAACTAGGTCTAAAATAACACAAAACTAGGCAACCATTGTTTTTGCAAAAATCACCCGTAAGACGTTGTCGAGATTGAGAAGTTTTGATAGTTCCCTCATCCGGCAAAAGGTAGGTCGTAAAAACCTAAAAAAATGGGTAGAAAATTTTCATATAGGTTTTTTCGTGCTCATACCGCTCTAGAAATTCCCAAGCCCGATGGCTAGCATCACCTTAAAAAATAGAAAATGTATATTTTGAGGGCCTAAACGATATTTTTTCTCCAAAATGACCCCGAGCTCATGTTTGAAGGCTATGAGCTTTCATCATTGGCTCCTTTGGAAATGAAGCTGGGTCTAAAATAATGCAAAACTAGGCAACCATTGTTTTTGCAAAAATCACTTGCAAGACGTTGTCAAGGCCGAGAAGTTTTGATGGTTTCCTCGTCCGGCGAAGGTAGGTCATAAAAACCTAAAAAATGGGTATAAAATTTTCATATAGGTTTTTTCGTTCTCATACCGCTCCGGAAATTCCCAAGCCCGATGGCTAGCATCACCTTGAAAAATAGAAAATGTATATTTTGAGGGCCTAAACAATATTTTTTCTTCAAAATGACCCCGAGCTCATGTTCGAAGGCTATGAGCTTTCATCATCGGCTCGTTTGGAAATGAATTGGGTCTAAAATAACCTAAAACTAGGCAACCTTTTTTTTTTTTTTTCAAAAATCACTCGTAAGTTGTTGTCGAGGCCGAGAAGTTTTGATGGTTTTCCCATCCAGCAAGAGGCGAGTCTTAAAAGCCTCAAAACATGGCGAGATCGTTTTCCTACAAGTTTTGTCATCTCATACCGCTCCGAGAATTCGAAGCCCGACTCGCTCGTATCATCTCGAAATATAAAAAAGGTGTATTTTAAGGGCCTAAATGATGTTTTTTCTCCAAAATGACACCGAGCTCATCTCCAAAGGCTATGAGTTTTCATCGTTGGCTCGTTTGGCATCGAACTCGGGTCGAAAAGAACACAAAATTAGGCGACCATTTTTTTTGTGAAAATCACCCGCATGACGTTGTCGAGGTTGAGAAGTTTTGATGCTTTTCCTATCCGACAAGAGGCAGGTCGTAAAAGCCTTAAAATTGGATGGATAGTTTTCCTACGGGATTTGTCATGTTCATACCGTTGTAGGAATTCTAAATCCCGACGGCTTGCATCATCTTGAAACACAAAAAAGGTGTATTTTAAGGGCCTAAATAATATTTTTTCTAAAAAATCAACCCCGACTCATGTCTAAAGGCTATGAGTTTTTATAAATGGATCATTTGGCATTGAACTAGGTCCGAAATAGCACAAAACTAGGCGACCATTTTTTTTACGAAAATCACCCGCAGGACATTGTTGATGTCGAGGAGTTTTGACGACTTTTCGGTCCGATAAGAGGTAGGTCAAGAAAGCTTAATAGCTGGGTTGATAGTTTTTGTACAAGTTTTATCATGCTCATATTGCTCTAGGAATTTCGAAGCTCGACGACTCGCATCATCTCAAAAAAAGATAAAGTGTACTTTAAGGGCCTAAACGATCCTTTTTCTCCAAAATCACCCCGAGCTCATGTCTAAAAGCTATGAGTTTTGATCATTGGTAAGTTTTGCATCGAACTTAGTCTAAAACAGCACAAAAATAGGCAAACATTTTTTTTTTACGAAAATCACCCGTAAGACGTTATGGAGGTCGAGACGTTTTGATAGTTTCCTCGTCCGATAGAAGGTAGGTCGTAAAAACCTAAAAAATGAGCGGAAAATTTTTCAACGAGTTTTGACGCACTCATACCACTCGGGAATTCCCAAGCCCCAAAGCTAGCATCACCTCAAAAAATAGAAAATATATATTTTGAGGGCTCAAATGATGTTTTTCTCCAAAATGACCCTAAGCTCATGTCCGAAGGCTATGAGTTTTCATCGTCGGCTCGTTTGGCCTCGAACCGGGCCTAAAATAACACAAAACTAGGCAACCATTTTGTTTGTGAAAATCACCGGTAAGACGTTGTGAAGGTCGAGAAGTTTTGATGGTTTTCCAATCCGTAAGCGATAGGTCATAAAAGACTCAAAACTAAGCGGATAGTTTTCCTATAAGTTTTGTCATGTTCATACCGCTCCAAAAATTCGAAGCCGGATAGCTCGCATCAACTTGAAATACAAAAAGAGTGTATTGTGAGGGCCTAAACGATGTTGTTTCTCCAAAATCAACCTCGAGCTCATGTCCAAAGGTCATGAGTTTTGATCGTTGGCTCATTTGGCATCGAACTAGGTCTAAAATAGCACAAAACTTGGCGGCCATTTTTGCTTTACGAAAATCACCAGCAGGACATTATTGACATCGAGGAGTTGTGATGGCTTTTCGATCCGATAAGAGGTAGGTCGAGAAAGCCTAATAGCTAGGTTGATAGTTTTCCTATAAGTTTTGTTGCGCTCATACCGCTCTAGGAATTCCAAAGCCCGATGGGTTGTATCATCTTGAAATAAAGATAAAGTGTACTTTGAGGGCCTAAACAACCTTTTTTCTCCAAAATCACCCCGAGCTCATGTCTAAAAGCTATGAGTTTTTATCGTTGGTAAGTTTTGCATCGAATTGGGTCTAAAACAAGCACAAAACTAGGCGGACTTTTTTTTTTTTACAAAAATCACCCGCAAGACGTTGTCGAGGTCGAGAAGTTTTGATAGTTTACCCGTCCGGCATAAGGTAGGTTGTAAAAACCTAACAAATGGGCAAACAATTTTCATACGGGTTTTTCGCGCTCATACCGCTCCAAAAATTCCAAAGCCCGATGGCTAGCATCACCTCAAAAAATAGAAACTGTATATTTTGAGAGCCTAAATGATGTTTTTTTCCTCCAAAATGACCCCGAGCTCATGTTCGAAGGCTATAAGTTTTCATCATTGGCTCGTTTGAAAATGAACTGGTCTAAAATAACACAAAACTACATGACGTTTTCGAGTATAAGAAATTTGGATGGTTTTCCCATCTTATAAGAGCGGAGTCGTAAAAGCCTCAAAGCTCGGATGGATAGTTTTCCTATAGGTTTTGTCATGTTCATATCGCTCCAGGAATTCGAAGCCCGAGTGCTCGTATCATCTTGAAATATAAAAAAATGTATTTTGAGGGCTTAAACGATGTTTTTTCTCAAAAACCAACCCGAGCTTATGTCTAAAGAGTTTTGATCATTAGCTCATTTGGCATCGAACCGGGTCTAAAATAGCATAAAACTTGGCACCCATTTTTTTTTGGAAAAATCACCCGCGGGACATTGTCGACGTCGAGGAGTTTTGATGTCTTTACGGTCCGATAAGAGGTAGTTTGAGAAAGCCTAATAGTCGGGTTGATAGTTTTCCCGCAATTTTTATCGCGCTCATATTGCTCTAGGAATTCCAAAGCTCGATGGCTCGCATCATCTCAAAAACAAGATAAAGTGTATTTTGAGGGCCTAAAGGACCTTTTTTCTCCAAAATCACCTTGAGCTCATGTCTAAAAGCTATGAGTGTTGATCGTTGGTAAGTTTTGTATCAAACTAGGTCTATAGCAATGCAAAACTAGGTAGACCATTTTTTTTTACGAAAATCACCCGCAAGACGTTGTCGAGGCCGAGAAGTTTTGATGTTTCCCTGTCCAAGCAAAAGGTAGGTCGTAAAAACCTAAAAAATGGGTAGAAAATTTTCCTACAAGTTTTGACATGCTCATACCGCTCCGGGAATTCCCAAGCCCGATGGCTAGCATCACCTCAAAAAATAAAAAATGTATAATTTGAGGGCCTAAATGATGTTTTCTCTCCAAAATGACCCCGAGCTCATGTCCGAAGGCTCGAGTTTTCATCGTTGGCTCGTTTGGCATCGAACTAGGTCTAAAATAACACAAAACTAGGCAGCCATTTTTTTTATAAAAATCACCCACAAGACGTTGTCGAGGTCGAGAAGTTTTGATAGTTTTTCCATCTAGCAAGAGGCGAGTGTTAAAGCCTCAAAACTAGGTGGATAGTTTTCCTACGAGTTTTGTCATGTTCATACCGCTCTAGGAATTCCGAAGCCCGATGCTCATATCATCTCAAAATACAAAGAAAGTGTATTTTGAGGGCCTAAACGATATTTTTTTCTCCAAAATCAACCCAAGCTCATGTCCAAAGCTATGAGTTTTGATCGTTGGCTCATTTGGCATCGAACTAAGTCTAAAATAGCATAAAACATGGAAGCCATTTTTGTTTTGTGAAAATCACCCATAGGACATTGTTGACGTCGAGGACTTTTGATGCCTTTTCGATCCGATAAGAGGTAGGTCGAGAAAGCCTAATAGCTAGGTTGATAGTTTTCCTACAACTTTTATCACGCTCATATCGCTCTAGGAATTTCGAAGGTCGACGGCTCGTATCATCTCTAAAAAAAGATAAAGTGTACTTTGAGCGCCTAAACGACCTTTTTGCTCTAAAATCACCCTAACCTCATGTCTAAAAGCTATGAGTTTTGATCGTTGGTAAGTTTTGCATCAAACCGGGTCTAAAACGAGCACAAAACTAGGCGAGTCATTTTTTTTTTGCAAAAATCACCCGCAAGACGTTGTGAAGGCCGAGAAGTTTTGATAGTTTCTCCATCCAAGCAAAAGGTAGGTCATAAAAACCTAAAAAATGGGCAAAAAATTTTTCGATAGGTTTTGACGCACTCATACTTGCTATGGGAATTACCAAGCCCCGCAGCTTAGCATTACCTCAAAAAACAAAAAATATATATATTTGAGGGCTTAAATGACATTTTCTCTCCAAAATGACCCTAAGCTCATGTCCGAAGGTTATGAGTTTTCATCGTCGGCTCGTTTGGCATTGAACTAGGTCATAAATAACACAAAACTAGGCAACCATTTTGTTTGTGAAAATCACCCATAAGACAGATGTCAAGGCTGAGAAGTTTTGATGGTTTTTCCATCCGAGCAGCGACGAGTCGTAAAAGCCTCAAAACTAGGCGAGATAGTTTTCCTATAGGTTTTGTCATGTTCATACAGACTCTAGGAATTCCGAAGCTCGATGGCTCATATCATCTTGAAATATAAAAAAATATATTTTGAGTGCCTCAATGATGTTTTTTCTCCAAAATCAACCCAAGCTCGAGTCCAAAGGCTATGAGTTTTGATTATTGGCTCATTTGGCATCGAATTAGGTCTAAAATAACACAAAACTAGGCGACCATTTTGTTTGTGAAATTCACTCGTAAGACGTTGTCAAGGCTGAAAAGCTTTGATGGTTTTCCCATTCGACAAGAGGCAAGTCATAAAAGCCTCAAAACTAGGCGGATAGTTTTCCTACGGGTTTTGTCATGTTCATACCGCTCCGAGAATTCCGAAGCCCGACGGCTCATATCACCTTAAAATATAAAAAAAATGTATTTTGAGGGCCTAAACTATGTTATTTATCCAAAATCAACCCGAGCTCATGTCCAAAGGCTATGAGTTTTGATCGTTGGCTCATTTGACATAGCACAAAACATGACGACCATTTTTGTTTTGCGAAAATCACCCGCAGGACATTGTCAATGTCGAGGAGTTTTGATGGCTTTTCAATCCGATAAGAGGTAGGTCGAGAAAGCCTAATAGATGGGTTGATAGTTTTTCTACAAGTTTTGTTGCACTCATTCTCGCTCTAGGAATTCCAAAGCCCGACGACTTGCATCATCTCGAGAAAAAGATAAAGTGTACTTTAGGTGCCTAAACAACCTTTTTTCTCCAAAATCACCCCGAGCTCATGTCTAAAAGCTATGAGTTTTGATCGTTGGTAAGTTTTGCATCGAACTCGGGTCTAAAATAGCACAAAACTAGGCGACCATTTTTTTTTGTGAAAATCACCCGCAAGACATTGTCGAGACTAAGAAGTTTTAATGGTTTTCCCGTCCGATAAATTGTAGGTCATAAAAACCTAAAAAATGGGAAAATAATTTTCATACGGGTTTTTTAGGCTTATACGACTTCGAAAATTTCCAAGTCCGATGGCTAGCATCACCTCAAAAAATAGAAAATGTATATTTTGATGGCTTAAATGATGTTTTTTCTCCAAAATTATCCCGAACTCATGTTCGAAGGCTATGAGTTTTCATCGTTAGCTCGTTTAGAAACGAACCGGGTCTAAAATAACATAAAACTACACAACTATTTTTTGTACGAAAATCACCCGTAAGACATTTTTTAGGCCGAGAAGTTTTGATGGTTTTCCCACCCGACAAGAGGCGGGTCGTAAAAGCCTCAAAACTAGACGGATAGTTTTCCTACGAGTTTTGTCATGTTCATACAATTCTAGGAATTCGAAGCCCGATGGTTCGTATCATCTTCAACTATAAAAAAAAGTGTATTTTGAGGGCCTAAACGATGTTTTTTCTCAAAAATCAACTCCGAGCTCATGTTAAAGGCTATGAGTTTTGATCGTTGGCTCATTTGGCATCGAATTGGGTCTAAAATAGCACAAAACTTGGCAGCCATTTTTTTTTGCAAAAATCATCCGTAGGACATTGTCGAGGTCGAGGAGTTTTGATGGCTTTTCGGTCCGATAAGAGGTAGGTCGAGAAAGCCTAATAGCCGAGTTGATAGTTTTACTATAAATTTTTTCATGCCCATACTACTCTAGGAATTCCAAAGCCCGACGACTCGCATCATCTCGAAGAAAAGATAAAGTGTATTTTGTGGACCTAAACGACCTTTTTTTCTCTAAAATCACCTCGAGCTCATGTCTAAAAGCTATGAGTTTTGATCGTCGATAAGTTTTGCATCAAACTAGGTCTAAAATAGCACAAAATTAGGTAGACATTTTTAACGAAAATCACTTGTAAGACATTGTCAAGGCCGAGAAGTTTTGATGGTTTTCCTGTCCGGTAGAAGGTAGGTCATATAAACCTAAAAAATGGGCGAAATTTTCCTACGGGTTTTGTCACACTCATACCGCTCCGGGAATTCCTAAGCTCGATTGCTACCATCACCTTGAAAAATAGAAAATGTATATTTTGAGGGCCTAAACGATGTTTTTCCTCCAAAATGACACCGAGCTCATGTTCAAAGGCTATGAGTTTTAATCGTTCGCTCGTTTGGAAATGAACTGGGTCTAAAATAACACAAAACTAGACGACCATTTTTTTTTTTTGCAAAAATCACCTGCAAGATGTTATCGAGGCCGAGAAGTTTTGATGGTTTTCCCATTCGACAAGAGGCGGGTCGTAAAAGCATCAAAATTGGGTGGATAGTTTTCCTACGAGTTTTGTCATGTTCATACCGCTCCAGAATTCCGAAGCCCGACGGCTCGTATCATCTTGAAATATAAAATAAGTGTATTTTGAGAGCCTAAATGATGTTTTTTCTCAAAAATCAACCCGAGCTCATGTCTAAAGGCTATGAGTTTTGATCATTGGCTCATTTGGCATCGAACTCGATCTAAAATAGCATAAAACTTCGTAGCCATTTTTTTTTATGAAAATCACTTGCAGGACATTGTTTACGTCATGGAGTTTTGATGGCTTTTCGGTCCGATAAGACGTAGGTCGAGAAATCCTAATAGTTGGGTTGATAGTTTTCTTACAAGTTTTGTCACTCTTATACTCGCTCTAGGAATTCTAAAGCCCGAGAGCTCGCATCATCTCGAAAAAAAGATAAAATGCATTTTGCGGGCCTAAACGACCTTTTTTCTCCAAAATCACCACGAGCTCATGTCTAAAAGCTATGAGTTTTGTTCGTTGGTAAGTTTTGTATCGAACTAGGTCTAAAACAGAGCAAACCTAGGCGAGTCATTTCATTTTTTTTTTTTTACGAAAATCACTTGCAAGACATTGTTGAGGCCGAGAAGTTTTGATGGTTTAGCCGTCCGGCAAAAGGTGGGTCGTAAAAACCTAAAAAATGGGTAGAAAATTTTCCTACGGGTTTTGTCGCACTCATACCACTCCAGGAATTCCCAAGCCCGATAGCTAGCATCTCCTCAAAAAACAAAAAAATATATATTTTGAAGGCCTAAAAGATGTTTTTTCTCCAAATTGACCCTCGACTCATGTCCAAAGGCTCTAAGTTTTAATCATTAACTCGTTTAGCATCGAACTAGGCCTAAAATAGCACAAAACTAGGCACCCATATTTTTATGATAATCACCAAGCAAGACGTTGTCGAGGTTGAGAAGTTTTGATAGTTTTCCCATCCGACAAGAGGTAGGTCGTAAAAGCCCCAAAAATGGGTGGATAGTTTTCCTACGAGTTTGGTCATGTTCATACCACTCCAGAATTCCGAAGCTCGATGGCTCATATCATCTCGAAATACAAAAAAAGTGTATTTTGAGGGCCTAAACGATGTTTTTTTCTCTAAAATCAACCCGAGCTCATGTCAAAAGGTAATGAGTTTTGATCATTGGCTCATTTGGCATTAAACTAGGTCTAAAATAGCATAAACATGGTAGCCATTTTTGTTTTACGAAAATCACCCGTAGGACATGGTCAACGTCGAGTAGTTTTGATTGCTTTTCGTTGCTATAAGAGGTAGGTAAAGAAAGCCTAATAGCTAGGTTGATAGTTTTCCTATAAGTTTTATCACGCTCATACTCGTTCTAGGAATTCCAAAGCTCGACGGCTCGCATCATCTCGAAAAAAAAAGATAAAGTGTATTTTGAGGGCCTAAACGACCTTTTTTTCTCTAAAATCACCCCAAGCTCATGTCTAAAATCTATGAGTTTTGATTGTCGATAAGTTTTGCATCGAATGGGGTCTAAAATGACACAAAACTAGGCGGTCATTTTTTTTACAAAAATCACTCATAAGACGTTGTCGAGGCCGAGACGTTTTGATGGTTTTCCCATCCGGCAAGAGGCCGGTCATAAAAGCCTCAAAATTAGACAGATAGTTTCCTACATGTTTTTTCATATTCTTACCACTAGGAATTCGAAGCTCCATGGCTCATATCATATCGAAATACAAAAAATGTGTATTTTGAGGGCCTAAACAATGTTTTTTCTCAAAAATCAACTCGAGTTCATGTCTAAAGGCTATGAGTTTTGATCGTTGGCTCATTTGGCAATGTAGTGGGTCTAAAATAGCACAAAGCTACACGATCTTTTTTTTGCGAAAATCACCCGCAGACACATTGTCGACGTCGGGGAGTTTTGATTGTTGGTAAGTTTTGCATCGAACCGGGTCTAAAATAGCACAAAACTAGGTTGACACTTTTCTTTTTTGCGAAAATCACTCGCAAGACATTGTCGAGGCCAAGAAGTTTTGATGGTTTTCCCGTCCGATAAAAGGTAGGTCATAAAAACCTAAAAAATGGGAAAAAAATTTTCCTATAGGTTTTGTCACGCTCATACCGCTTCGGGAATTCCCAAGCCTTACCGCTAGCATCACCTCAAAAAATAGAAAATACATATTTTGAGGGCCTCAATGACGTTTTTCTCCAAAATGACCCTTAGCTCATGTCCAAAGGCTATGAGTTTTCATCATCGACTCGTTTGGCATCAAACCGGCTCTAAAATAATACAAAACTAGACAACACTTTTGTTTGTGAAAATCACCCGCAAGACGTTGTGAGGCTAAGAAGTTTTGACGGCTTTTGCATCCGCAAGAGGCAAGTCGTAAAAGCCTTAAATCCGGGCGGATAGTTTTCTTACGAGTTTTGTCATGTTCATACCGCTCTAGGAATTCCGAAGCCCGATAGCTCGTATCATCTCGAATTATAAAAAGAGTATATTTTGAGGGTTTAAACAATGTTTTTTCTCAAAAATCAACCCGAGCTCATGTCTAAAGGCTATGAGTTTTGATTGTTCGCTCATTTGGCATCGAACCGGGTCTAAAATAACATAAAACTAGACAACCATTTTTTTTACAAAAATCACCCATAAGAAGTTATCTAGGATGAGAAGTTTTGATGGTTTTCCCATCCGACAAGAGGTAGGTCGTAAAAGCCTCAAAACTCGGGTGGATATGTTTTCTACGGGTTTTTTCATGTTCATACCGCACCGTAAATTCGAAGCCCGACGGCTCGTATCATTTCGAAATATAAAAAAAGTATATTTTGAAGGCCTAAACGATGTTGCTTTCTCAAAAATAAACCCGACCTCATGTCTAAAGGCTATGAGTTTTGATCATTGGCTCATTTGGCATCGAACCGGGTCTAAAATAATGCAAAACTAGGCGACCATTTGTTTTGCGAAAATCACTTGCAAGACGTTGTCGAGGCTAAGAAGTTTTGATGGCTTTTCGGTCCGATAAGAGGTAGGTCGAGAAACCCTAATAGCTGGGTTGATAGATTTTCTACAAGTTTTGTCGTGCTTATATCGCTCTAGGAATTCCAAAGCCGGACGGCTCCCATCATCTTGAAAAAAAGATAAAGTGTATTTTGAGGGCCTAAACGAACTTTTTTCTCCAAAATCACCCCGAGCTCATGTCTAAAAGCTATAAGTTTTGATCGTTGGTAAGTTTTGCATCGAACTCGGGTCTAAAACGAGTACAAAACTAGGCGGACATTTTTTTTTTTTTGCGAAAATCAACCGCAAGACGTTGTCAAGGGAGGAAGTTTTGATGGTTTCCCTGTCCGGTAGAAGGTAGGTCATAAAAACCTAAAAAATGGGTAGAAAATTTTCTTTCGGGTTTTGTCGCGCTCATACCGCTCCGGGAATTCCCAAGCCTTATGGCTAGCATCACCTCAAAAAACAAAAAAAATAAATATTTTAAGAGCCTAAATGATGTTTTTCTCCTAAATAACCCCGAGCTCATGTCCAAAGGCCATGAGTTTTCATCATCGGCTCGTTTGGCATTGAACTAGGTCTAAAATAACACAAAACTAGACAACCATTTTGTTTACGAAAATCACCCGCAAGACGTTGTCGAGGTTGAGAAGTTTTGATGGTTTTCTCATTCGGTAAGAGGCGAGTCGTAAAAGCCTCAAAACTCGCATAGATAATTTTTCTATAGGTTTTGTCCTATTCATATCGCTCTAGGAATTCTAAGGCTCGATGGCTTGTATCATCTTGAAATACAAAAATAGTATATTTTGATGGCCTAAACGATGTTTTTTCTTAAAAATCAACCCGAGCTCATGTCTAAAGGTTATGAGTTTTGATCGTTGGCTCATTTGGTATCGAACCGATTCTAAAATAGCATAAAACTTGACGACCATTTTATTTTACAAAAATCACCCATAGGACATAGTCAACGTTGAGTAGTTTTGATTGCTTTTTAGTCCAATAAGAGCTAGGTCGAGAAAGCCTAATAGCTAGGTTGATAGTTTTACTACCATTTTTATTACATTCATACTACTTTAGGAATTCCAAAGCCCGACGGCTCGCATCATCTCCAAAAAACATAAAGTGTATTTAGAGGGCCTAAATGACCTTTTTTCTCCAAAATCACCCCAAGCTCAAGTCTAAAGGCTATGAGTTTTGATCGTTGGTAAGTTTTTCATCGTACTAGGTCTAAAATAACACAAAACTAGGCAGCCATTTTTTTTTACAAAAACCACCCACAAGAAGTTGTCGAGGCTAAGAAGTTTTGATGGTTTTTCCATCCGACAAGCGGTAGGTCGTAAAAGCCTCAAAACCGAGCGGATAGTTTTTTTACAGCTTTTTCATGTTCATACCGCTCCGAGAATTCCGAGGCTCGACGGCTCGTATCATCTCAAAATACAAAAATAGTGTATTTTGAGGGCCTAAACAACGTTTTTTCTCAAAAAACAACTCGAGTTCATGTCTAAAGGCTATGAGTTTTGATCGTTGGCTCATTTGGCATTGAACTCGGTTCTAAAATAGCACAAAAATTGGCGACCATTTGTTTTTGCAAAAATCACCCGTAGGACATTGTCGACGTCAAGTAGTTTTGATGGCTTTTTGGTCCGATAAACGGTAGGTCGAGAAAGCCTAATAAATAGGCAAATAGTTTTCCTATAAGTTTTATCACGCTCATATCGCTCTAGGAATTCTAAAGCTCGACGGCTTGCATCGTCTAAAAAAAAGATTAAGTGTATTTTGAGGGCCTAAATGCCTTTTTTCTCCAAAATCACCCCGAGCTCATGTCTAAAAGCTATGAGTTTTGATTGTTGGTAAGTTTTGCATTGAACTAGGTCTAAAATAGAACAAAACTAGTCATACATTTTGTTTTTTACGAAATCACTTGCAAGGCGTTGTCGAGGCCGAGAAGTTTTGATGGTTTTTTTGTCTAGAAGAAGGTAGGTCGTAAAAACCTAAAAAATGGGCATAAAATTTTCCTACGGGTTTTTTCACGCTCATACCACTCTAGGAATTCCCAAGCGCGGTAGCTAGCAACACCTCAAAAAATAGAAAATGTATATTTTGAGGGTCTAAACGATGTTTTTTCTCTAAACCGACGCCGAGCTCATGGCCAAAGGCATGAGTTTTGATCATTGGCTCGTTTTGCATCGAACTCGGGTCTAAAATAACACAAAACTAGACAGCCATTTTTTTTTTACAAAAATCACCCGCAAGGCGTTATTAATGCTAAGACATTTTGATGGTTTTCCCATTCGACAAGAGGTAGGTCGTAAAAGCCTTAAAACTAGGCCGATATTTTTCCTACGAGCTCTATCATGTTCATATTGCTCTAGGAAGTCCGAAGTCCGACAACCGGGATCATCTCAAAAACAAAAAAAGTGTATTTTAAGCGCCTAAACGATGTTTTTTTTTTTAATCAAAAATCAACCCAAGATCATGTCTAAAGGCTATGAGTTTTGATCGTTAGTTCATTTGGCATTGAAGTGGGTCTAAAATAGCATAAAACTAGGCGACCATTTTTTTTGTGAAAATCACCCGCAGGACATTGTCGACGTCGAGGGGTTTTGATGGCTTTTCGGTCCGATAAGAGGTAGGTCGAGAAAGCCTAATAACCGGGTAAATGGTTTTCCTATAAGTTTTATCGCACTCATACTCGCTCCGAGTATTCCAAAGCTCGACGACTCGCATCGTCTCGAAAAAAAAGTTAAAATGTATTTTGAAGGCTTAAACGCCTTTTTTCTCCAAAATCACCCCGAGCTCATGTCTAAAAGCTATGAGTTTTGATCATTGGTAAGTTTTGCATTGAACTAGGTTTAAAACAAGCACAAAACTAGGCGAGATATTTTTTTTTTGCGAAATCACCTGCGAGGCGTTGTCGAGGCCGAGAAGTTTTGATGGTTTTCATGTTTGGAAGAAGGTAGGTCGTAAAAACCTAAAAAATGGGCATAAAATTTTCCTATAGGTTTTGTCGTGCTCATACCGCTCTAGGAATTCCCAAGCACGACGGCTAGCATCACCTCGAAAAATAGAAAATGTATATTTTGAGGGCCTAAACGATGTATTTTCTCTAAAATGACGTTGAGCTCATGTCCAAAGGCTATGAGTTTTGATCGTTGGCTCGTTTTGCATTGAACCGAGTCTAAAATAACACAAAATTAGGCGACCATTCTTTTTGCAAAAATCATTCACAAGACGTTATCGAGGTCGAGAAGTTTTGATGGTTTTTCCATCCGACAAGAGCAAGGTCATAAAAGCCTCAAAACCGGCCGATAGTTTTCATACATGCTTTGCCATGTTCATATTGGTCTAGGAATTTCAAAGCCCGACGACTCGGATCATCTCGAAAAACAAAAAAAATGTATTTTGAGCACGTAAAAGATGTTTTTTTTTTTATCAAAAATCAACCTAAGATCATGTCTAAAGGCTATGAGTTTTGATCGTTGGTTCATTTGGCATTAAAGTGGGTTTAAAATAGCATAAAACTAGGCGAGTCATTTTTTTGTTTTGTGAAAATCATCGCAGGACATTGTGACTTTGAGGAGTTTTGATGGCTTTCCGATCCGATAAGAGGTAGGTCGAGAAAGCCTAATAACCGGGTAAATGGTTTTCCTATAAGTTTTTATCGCGCTCATATCGCTCCGAGAATTCCAAAGCTCGACGGCTCACATCATCTTGAAAAAAAGTTCAAGTGTATTTTTAGGGCCTAAACGCTTTTTTCTCCAAAATCGACCTAAGCTCATGTCTAAAAGTTATGAATTTTGATCGTTGGTAAGTTTTGCATCAAAATAGGTCTAAAACAAGCATAAAACTAGGCGGACATTTGTTTTTGCGAAATCACCTATAAGGCATTGTCGATGCTGAAAAGTTTTGATGGTTTTCCTGTTTGGAAGAAGGTAGGTCGTAAAAACCTAAAAAATGGGCATAAAATTTTCCTACGGGTTTTTCGCGCTCATACCGCTTCCGGGAATTCCCAAGCGCGGCGGCTAGCATCACCTCGAAAAATAGAAAATGTATATTTTGAAGGTCTAAACGATGTTTTTTCTCTAAAATGATGCTAAGCTCATGTCTAAAGGCTATGAGTTTTGATCGTTGGCTCGTTTTGCATCAAATTGGGTCTAAAATAACACAAAACTAGGCAACTATTTTTTTTTTACGAAAATCACCCACAAGATGTTATCGATGCCGAGAAGTTTTGATGGTTTTCCCATCCGATAAAAGGTACGTCATAAAAGCCTTAAAACTCGGGTTGATAGTTTTCCTACAGTGCTCGTCATGTTCATATTACTCTAGGAATTCGAAGCCCGACGACTTAGATCATCTCAAAAAACAAAAAAAATGTATTTTGAGTGCCTAAACGATATTTTTTTCTCAAAAATCAATTGGAGCTCATGTTTAAAGGCTATGGGTTTTGATCCTTTACTCATTTGGCATTGAAATGGGTCTAAAGTAGCATAAAACTAGACAGACCATTTTTTTTACGAAAATCACCCACAGGACATTGTCGATGTTGAGGAGTTTTGATGGCTTTTCGATTCGGTAAAAGGTAGGTCAAGAAAGCCTAATAACTCGGGCTAAAATTTTTCCTACAAGTTTTATCGCGCTCATAATGCTCTAGGAATTCCAAAGCTCGACGACTCACATCGTTTCGAAAAAGATAGAGTGTATTTTAAGGGCTTAAACGATATTTTTCTCCAAAATCACCTCGACCTCATGTCTAAAAGCTATAAGTTTTGATTGTTGGTAAGTTTTGCATCGAATCGGGCCTAAAACAAGCACAAAACTAGGCAGATATTTTTATTTTTACGAAAATCACTCGTAAGACGTTGTCGAGGCCAAGTTTTGATGGTTTCCCCGTAATAAACCCCTTACCCGAAACTCCGAACGGACTAGTCGCTAGGTTTCCTAGTAGCCGTAATACTAGGTGGCGACTCCAATCATTTTTCTTATGTTCACCTCACCACCTACGTCGCCTCGCGATAAAATGGCGACTCCACCGGGGACGTACTTAAGGTTAGGCTTTGCATGTAATTTTGAGTTTGATTTCGATTATGTGGCCTATTCTCTTATGCCTAATTAGCCTATTTCGTAATTTGCCTATCGTGTTTAAATTCTTGCCTTTTGTTTTGTTGTTCGCCTTAAATTTTTCATCTTATTTTATTTATTTATCTAATTATTTTCTCATTTTTATTGATTCTTACTTTTTTTATTTTTATGTTTCTTTTTTTGTTTGTATCCTTATTGTATTTTTATTTTTATTTTAGACTCGGATATGGAACAATGCCCATGCACACAACATATGGCATAACTTATGACATTTGCATTTGCCTTAGGATCTAGGGAGGAATTACCGGTGCCCCAACGGTTTTCCCCCGGGTAACACTCACGAAACTTTAACTCTTTTGGAAAGCTCGCCATATCGTGATAGGTATTCGATGATCTACACGATTACTAGATTCGCACCGAGTCAACCTCGATTCTCTTAGGCCAAAGGGAACCCTTTGAGACTTAGATAGATCCTACCCAATTATGTAATAGCTAGAACCGGACCCTAGGACCACCTTTCCCGTGTAAATTCACTAGGCAAGCCGTATATGTCGAAACCTTGACCAAGCAATCTGGTCGTGATGTTTTAGGATGGGTGACAAAAGAACTCAAATCCAAACTCACTTGATGGCCGAATTCAACAAAAATTCCGAGGCTTTATAACAAATAGAGGGAGATTTCCTAGGATTGGAATTTCGTAGCAACCATAAGGAGATCGCACACTTTCGACCGGTGATCAATGACACCTAAAAGCTCGCTCGATTGTTGGAAGATGCCGAGCCTTGATGACCAGTACAAGTTTCGAGCTAAATATGAGAATCTCATAGTGTTACTAGAGGTGCCGGTTCAGCGGCCCGCTCTCAAGACCTTGGCCCATCTATGGGACCCTTCGTACAAACGTTTCACCATAGAGGGACTAGACGTGACCCCAACCTTGGATGAGTATCATCGGCTTCTACATGTCGAGCACTCTACATCGAGTATATCTATATTGAAGAAGTTCAAATGCCGAGAAAAGGGTGGAGGATTGGCTAGACGTAAGCATGAGTCGTGGTAAAGCTAGAGGGAATGTCAAAGGATGACACTTTAAAAGTCCGGTTAGATGTGTTCAAGCAAAAATTAAAGGACCCAAGAGTTACCTTTAAACGGCTCAAGATTCTAGCACTTATGATCTTTGGGTTAGTGCTTTTTCCCTTACGACGGTTTAATCGGTTTAGATGCGACCAATGTCTTCATCAAGGTGGAAAAACACTCCATAAATCCTATTCGTTGCCATTCTAGGTGAAACCTTCTCCTCATTGAGTCACCTGCAGGAGGTCCGGGAAAGGGAGTATGAAATGTTGTGTTCAGCTGCTTTTTGTATGGGTAATTAGTCATTTTAAAGCCCATAAATCAATTTTTAAGACATGTCGATGGACTAATCAAGAACCATTGAAAGAGTTCTTGGCCGACAAATGAAATAACAAATCTGAATGAGAGTGGTTTTCATCATTTTTTAGCTAGTGGATCTGGGGCTTTCGTGAAAAACAATTTGGATGAATCGAAGGACATATATAGCTTACTATGGAACACGACCTTGGGTTCCTCTAATAGGAGCAACTCGGATATACTTGTTATGCTCCCTCTATGGTATCGAGGCAATTGGGCTATGAACGAGTCGTCCCTAGAACTATAGGCCTAAACGAGTTTGAAGGAAAACTTGAAAAGGATGCCATTCTCGAGTTCCTCGAATAGGTTCTACGAGATTGGTTAACTCGGGAGTAGTGGGAGGAGGAACGGTTGATCGGGAATTAGCAGGTGACCAAGAGATACATCACATGGCAAGCAAATAGGGTGAAAGAATGCAAACACTTAGCCGACTCGACCAAGCCATGGGAAATAGATGTCCAAACCAACTCGTCAAGAGGAGTGAGTCGTAACACCATAAAATCCAAGTGTTGTGCCTAGCCGATCTAAAGGGAAGAAAAAAAGAATGGAGGATTTCATAAAATTAGTCCCTACCGACCATTAGGACCTCACCAAAGAAATTGAGAGGCTCGAAGGCCGAGAATTAGAAACTAGCATGTGATCCGGCTAAGGAAAAAATGATGAGAATGAAAGATAAAAAAATATACTAAACTAGAGCAAGATCCGGAGGCTTGGTAAAGTATAGCCGTCGAAGAGGAATACCGAAAATGGAACTATCGTCGGGCTTAAGCGTAACTCGAGGCCAAATATGCCGAGATTGATAGGTTGTAATCACAAGACGGGCGAGTAAAATAGGAGTTAAGAAATTTTGGGTCGAAATACGAAGGGTTAGAGAAGGCAATGAGAAGTGGTAACCGGCGCTAGACACCGAATGCGATCATCGATAAGTTCCAATGGAGCAAGTAGGAGAGGCACAACGTCGGATCACGGCACTAAAAAGGAGAATCGACATCCGAAGGGGGAGTTAATTAGGTTGTCCTCGTATTGGGCTACCATACACAACCACTTAGCTTAGGTCGGTATCGAATGAGGTAAAAGTTTAGTTGTGCTAGATAATCAAGATAAAGAAGTCTCCAAGGAAGCTATAACACTTCGAGAGCTACGCTTGGCCATCAATGAGCATAGGGTGAAAAATCATAATGAAGTGGTGGCCGACTACATAAAGAGATGTGACTATTTGCTATTTGAAATGGCTAGAAGAGGGAAGGTCTTTGGAGTCCGAGCGAACTACCGAGTGAATCGCTTTTCTTGTTTTATTTCATTTCACATTATATGAGTTTTCTTCCTTTTGTTATGTAAAAGAAAGATGTATTATGAACTAATGGGAGCCCTTATACTCCTCATTTTGAATAATAAAAGCTTTGACATCTTTCTTTAAATTTATGATAACTTATTTGTAATAAAAACTCCGAGCCTCATCAATTAGAGTTTAGATAATATGATGGCTATAAATGGGAAGTGACTTTGAGTATTGACTTTTCTTGGTACCAAAGTTGTCAAGTTACTTATTGTCATTCTTTAAAACAAAGCGACACCACAATTTGAAAGGAAAGACTTGTTAGATATCATTAGGATTCGAATCTAACTAACTATCGGTGTTGCCACTTGTCGAAGCGAGTCCTCTTTTGGGAATTCCTAAAAGTTACTGCTGAATCCGAATTCATCTTTAAACTTGAAAGGGCCAAGCAATCAACGCCACCATCTATCAAGATATGTTCCATTTTTGTAATCCCAAAAAGTTACTAATGAATCTAAATTCGTCTTTAAACTTAAAAGGATTGAAGAATCAACGATTGAGTTCTTTTGTCACCCTCCATAAATGGCCATTCCATATCCGAGTCTCAAGTGTTATTTTATATTTTAACCTATTATTTACATCTAGTGTTTGTTGCCTTTTGCTTGAGCGGAAATATAGGTCGATTTGCTAAAACTACACTTCCCTCGTGCATTTACCACACTAGGGCGAGAACAAGGACGGAGAACAAAGAAAGAGCTCCGCTCAGCGGAATCACCGGCGATAGGTGGAGATGCTAAAGGAAGAGATTGTTAGGCTTCGTCGCTCCGGTAGAACAAAGTTAGCAAAATCGCATGATATCGAAGTCATCATCCAAAGAGAAGTTGGTCGGCCATCGGCATCCCCACAAGTGTTCACTACCATGGCACCATCGATCACTCGGACTACCGCCCCAACACTACCATTTAGCATGCCTCATGTGGAGCCAACCGGTACTACTAACCATGCCCACCATCGGATGCCGGGAGGGGCATATAATTTTGCCTCTCGTCCTTCGGGACCTACCTTGGTACCGCCTCGGGTCGACCAAGCATCGATGATGGACACCCCCGATTTCATTGCTAAAGAATTGGCCAAGGAGAAGATAGCCTCTAGATTGGAGATGGAGAAGCTCACGACCATTAAGGAGCGTTTGCGAGCTATTAAAGGTGTAGACATATACGATCCGATCCTCGGTATTAATAAGTGTTTAGTGCCGAATATGATGATTCCAAAGAAGTTCATGGTGCTCAAGTTTACTAAGTACACCGAGAGTCAATGCCCTAGAACCCACTTAAGGATCTATTTGAATAAGATGGTCGAAGTGGCATATGACGAAAAGCTACCGATCCACCTTTTCCACGAGAGCCTCGATGGGTCCGCCTCAACTCGTTTTATTGACTCGGATCAAACCAAGATCTAAAAGTGAAAGGATTTAGTGAATGGGTTCATAAGAGAATAAAAGCTCAACTTAGAGATAACGCTCGATAGGTCAAGCTTGGAAGCTATGGAAAAAGGCTTAAAAGAATCGGTTAGGGAGTACACTCAAAGATGGTGAGAAAAAGCATCTCGCATTCATCCGCCTCTTCGGAGAGAGAGTTGGTTACCCTTTTTTCAATACCTTCAAGGCTCCATACTATGATTATTTATTGAGTAATGGGTCGAACAATTTTGTTAAGTTAGTATCCGTAATCGATTGGATCGAAAAACCTATCATGTTAGGAAGGATAGCCGACCCTTCGAATCGGGACATAAGAGAAGTAACTTTAGCAAGAGGAGGGATTCGAAATACACCGGATTGGGGAATCTTCTTCTAATCCTAGAGGGAGATGGAACAACTCGTGAGGGAATGGTAACCAATACATAACCCGAATATAGCCAACCCAAATGCCCATTTTGGAATCCCTAAAACATTTTCCTAACTAATGTGGTTGGACCGATAGCCCGAGCACCAACCTTTCCACCATATCAAACGCCACACAACCCTTACCAAACTACCTTATCCCAACGATAGCCTCAACCCCCTACCAAAACCCATAATAATTTGCCAATCGACCAAGACCTTCGAATCAAAACTTCCCAAGAAACACTACTGGGGGCAATTTAATGACATATTGCCACCTCTTCCAATATCCCCTAGTGATCTTTTCAAACACCTTATAGCCATCGGCCGGATAGCCCTTGTGATGCTCCCACCACTTCAACCACCATTCCTCCATTGGTGTAAACCCAATGAAGTTTGTAACTACCACGGTGGTGCTAATGGACACAATATTGAAAATTGTGTGAGCTTTAAGAGGAGGGTACGAAGTCTAATCAATCGGGATTTGATAACATTTAAGGATTCCTCGAATGCCTCGAATACCAATTCCAACCCTCTCCCAAATCATGCCACTCTGGAGGGGTAAACATGCTATCGAGTAGGAGATGTGAAGGATGATAAAAGAATATCGGCTTTAAGGATGTCCATGTCAAGCTTGTTTGACATATTAAAGGGTAATGATTTTGATAAGAAGCTCGTCGAGCCTCAAACTACCACTCATACCGAGCGATTCTATAAGTTCCATAAAGTAAGGGGGCATGATATTGATGACTCGTCATGAGTTTCATCAAGAAATTCAAATCATGTTTGCCTTGGCAACCTTAAGAATAGAGAAGGGAGAGACGGGGCCTACGGTGAATACTCCGACCTCGGGTTCGAAAATAAGGAGTCGAATTGATCGGATATGAGGTAAATGGGACTAGGCCTATGAAGCCGATCTTGAAGGCTCTCGCTCCTAAAATTGTCAATTATCAAGCCACCCCTTATAACTATGGGCATTCTCCTCTAGTCGGTGTATCAAGTGCTATGATGAAGATCTTTACTAATGGGATAGTTGATATATGAGGAGTTACACGATCAAAGAGATGCTTTACTCCAAAAAAATTAAGGAAAATAAAGGGTAAAGGAGTAGAGACCGCTTCTTAGAATGCCTTTGTAAGCAAGCTCGTGAATGAAGAGGAAGCGGTGGAGTTTTTGAAACTAATGAAGCACGGTGACTATAGTATGGTAGAGCGACTAAATAAGACCCTCGCTCGTATCTTCTTACCGGCTTTAATACTTAGTTTAAAACCTCATTGTAAGGCACTTCAAAAGGTTTTGAATGAGGTATATATGTCGCAACATATCACCTGCGAGTCAATGGAGCATCTAGTGGGTAGAGTACAAGCCACCAACTACTTGTATTTCACGGAAGACAAGCTAGGACCCGAGAGCATTGGGCATACTAAAGCTCTATACATTACCATTAAGTGTAAGGAATACACGATAGCGAAGGTGTTTATTGACAATGGATCCGCACTCAATGTGCTACCTAAATGTGTGTTAGATCGCCTACCAATTGATCCTTCTCACATGAAGACAAGTAAGATAATGGCACGAGCATATGTCGGTATACCTCGATAGGTCATTAGTGATATAGATGTGGATCTTGGCATCGGGCCTCGGCGGTTCCGGATGACCATGTAAGTGATCAATATCCAACCTACCTATAGCATGTTGTTGGGAAGGCCTTGGATTCATTCCGTCGGTGTAGTTATGTCTTCGTTGCACTCGAAGATTGAAATACATAGCCGGTGGGAGGCTAGTTACTGTAAAGGTCGAGGAAGCAATGACGAGTGGTTCGGAATGTATAAGTCCCATATATTGAGACGGAGGGGGCACGTGATGGGGATTTACATGCTTTCGAGGTGGTCAATATAGAGTTAGTCCCGAAGAATTCACAAATAAGAGAGCCCAAACTATCGAAGTCGTGAAAATGTCGGCTAAGTGCATGATAAAGTGTGGGACACATCCACTTGAGGTGAGGGATGACCCATCAAAGGTAAAGATCCATATGAAGTCGAGATACGGAGACCACCCTTTTGGGTTAGGTTTTAAGCCATCTAGGAAAGACTACCGAGTGGATGGTAGAAAAGAAGTGAGAGAAGAGAATGGCTCGTATTGAGGGGCATGACCCAAACGATGAGAAGATTGATATTTCTCATATCCGTGTCATATTTCCAAGACCTTCGTATATAGCTCATGTGAATGATGAAGATTTGAGTTTAGATCGGTTATTTCAAGATATGGTAGTGAACACTCTAAGAGTTGAAGAAGTTGATGATGGAGGTCAATCGATCCAACCAATGTCAACCTTAGCCAGTGCAAGTACAATTGTTCTACCTCGGATCACAATCAATACATTGGGAGACACCTTCAATCTAGATCAACTCATCCGCAAGTTTACCAAGGAAGAACAGTTGCATAATTGATCCGATGAAGAAGCACCTTCGATCTTCAAGAATGAGTAATTTTCTTATCATTTTTGTTTTTTATTCTTTGAATATTATAGTATACTAAACATATACTAATCGTTGTTATTATTTTTCATAAAAACATTAATTATTGCATTGCGCAAAGTTTGTTTGAATTTTAGCCCTTGCTTTCTTCTATTCTTCTTTATTTACACTTTATTTTCATTTCGGCGACAATCAATATGATCATATCTTAAAAAACCAAAACAATTATCCTAAAAATATTTGGCCTAATTTTGATGAAACCTTAATTACAATGGACGAAGAAGAATGGGATGACAATGATATTTAAGAATTCACTAAGTTAGTTAAGCAATTAGAATGGTCCCTTTAGCCACACAAAGAAGATTTGGAAGTAATAAATGTGGGAACTAAGGAGAATAGGAGGGAGCTAAAGATAGGCACCTTGATAGAGAGTACGGAAAAAGAGAGATTGATTGCACTTGCTAGTAGAATATACGGATGTAGTTGCATGATCATATATCGATATACCGAGTTTAAACACCGCCATAGTAGAACATAGACTACCTTTAAACCTAGAAAGTAAGCTATTAAAACAGAATTTGAGATGAACAAGGCCAAATATTGTGTTGAAATTCAAAGATGAGATAAGAAAGTAATGGGATGCTAGGTTTTTAGAAGTGGTTGAGTACCCTTAGTGGGTGTCAAACATTGTCGTAATGGGGAAGAAAGATGGTCGAATCCAAGTGTGTGTAGACTTTCATGATTTGAATAGAGCTAGTTCGAAGGATGATTTCTCGCTCCCCGCATTGACATCTTGGTGGACAACGCAGCAAATAATGTAACTTATTCATTCATGGATGGTTTTTTAGAATACAACCAGATTAAAATGGCCATGGAAGACAAAGAGAAGACGACTTTTATCACACCTCGAGGGACCTTCTACTATAAGGTTATGCCCTTTGGTTTGAAGAATGTAGGAACTACCTATCGAAGGCTATGGTCACACTCTTTCATGAAATGATACATAAACACATCGAAGTGTATGCGGATGATATGATTGTAAAGTCAAAGGAAGGCAAAAATCATATTCGACATTGAGGAAGCTCTTTGAGAGGCCGAGAAGGTACGGATTGAAGTTGAATCTAGCAAAGTGCATATTTGGTGTGAAGTTGAGAAAACTACTAGGGTTTGTGGTAAGCAACGAGAGGAATTGAAGTTGATCCGGATAAGGTTAAGGTGATCCAAAGTATGGCCGCACCTTCATCCGAAAAAGAGATTAGAAGTTTATTGGGCCGTTTGAACTACATAGCTTAGTTCATATCTTAGTTGTCCATGACACTCGTGAACTAATTTTTTGGTTATTACAAAAGAAGAATCATGATTTATGGGACCAAGATTGTTAGCTAGCCTTTGATAAAATAAATTAGTATCTATAGAATTCGTCATTGTTGGTACCATCGGTTCTTGGGAGGCCTCGATTCCGTACTTAACGAGTGATGAGAGGTGGTTATGGGTTGCATCCTAGGCTAGTGTGATGAATCAAAAGGAAAGAGTAGGCTATCTACTACTTGAGTAAAAAGTTCACCTACTATGAGTCTTGGTATAGTGTGCTTGAGAAGATGTGTTATGGCCTAGTGTGGTGTGCAAGAAGGCTTAGACAATACATGCTTTATTATACCACGTGGTTGATTTCAAAGATGGATCTCGCTTAAGTACATCTTTAAAAAGCCATACTTATCTAGTTATATTGCACATGACAAGTTATGTCGTTCGAGTATGACATTGTGTATATGACAAGAAAGGCGATAAAAGGAAGTGTCATAGCTTATCAACTAGTGGATGGTGCAACCGATGACTATGAACCTCCGAAATTTGACTTTCCGGATGAGTCAATTATGGCCATAGATAAAGAATCCGAGTCCGGAACCGGCAAATGGACCACGTATTTTGATGGGGCGATCAATTTGAATGGAAACGATGTTGGATCGGTCCTCATCTTATCATATGGAAAGCAGTTCCCAATGGCTATAAAATTACGAGTTTGAATGCACAAACAACATAGCAGAATATGAGTCATGCGTCCATAGGTTAGAAACAGACCTTAAAAATATGGATCCAAAAGTTAGACGTGTATGGTGATTCACTACCGATAATCTATCGAGTCAAAGGGGAACAACGGACGAAAGATGAAAAGTCGAAGCCATATCAAGAGATAGAGTTCACTCATTTAGGTCGAGACAAGAACCACTTCACCGATGCCTTAGCCACACTAGCTCGCAATGATGAAGATAACACATGGTATAAAGGTTCACCGTATGTATTGAAGTCAAAAATGCCTCGACCCACTCGTGTTGTCCGATCGAGGGTAAGCCCGATGAAAAGCCATGGTATAAAGATCTCAAACGAGTTCATAAAATGTCAAGAATACCCATCGTGTACTTCGAAGACTAATAGGAAGACACTTCGGAGGTTATCAATGGATTTTTACTCAAACGATGAGGTGTTATATAAAAGAAGTTTTGATGGAACTTTGTTACGATGTCTAGACTCCATCGAAGTTAAGAAGGTGATTAAAGAAGTTCACAAGGGGATTTATGGAACCCATGCTAATGGACATATGATGGCTCATCAAATTCGGAGATGTGGCTATTTTTAGACTAACATGGAAATGGACTCGTATAGACTAAGTGCGAAAGTGCCACAAATACCAAATCTACGTAGACCGGATAAATGCTCCTCCTACACCCCTTCATAACATGGTGTCTCCCCGGCCATTCTCAATTTGGGGAATGGACGTGATTGGATCGATAAACCCAAAAGCTAGTAATAGTCATCACTTCATCCCGGTAGCAATTGATTACTTCACCAAATGGGTGGAAGCAATATCCTTTGCACATGTTACCCATAGAGTTATCCATCGGTTCGTGCGGAAGGACATCATTTGTCGATATGGGCCTCCGGAGACCTTGATCAAGGATAATATACGGAATTTCAATGGCAAGATGATTACGGAATTATGTAAACAAGTGGAAGATCAAACATCACAATTCTTTGCCATATAGACCTAAGATGAATGGGGCAATGGAAGCCATAAATAAGAACATAAAGAAGATCATATAGAAAATGGTAGTCACATACGTAGACCGGCATGAAGTGTTACTCGTTTACATTACATGCTTATAGGATGGTAGTGAGGACATCAACCGGGGCAACTCCTTACTCGCTAGTATATAGGATGGAGGCGAGTGATACCCACGAAGTAGAGATACCATCTCCGAGGGTGCTAAAAGAAGCAGAGCTAGATGAGTTAGAATGGGCTCGAATCGGATATGAACAGTTGAATTTGATCGGTGAGAAGAGGTTAGCGACTATTTATCATGTACGGTTATATCGAAAAGAATGGCTCGGGCACATGATAAGAAAGTCGACACAAAAACCTTTTGCGAAGGGGACTTAGTCTTGAAAAGAGTACTCCTAATCCCGGGGTCGAAAGAAGTAAGTGGGCACCTAATTATGAGGGTCCATATGTAGTGTAAAGAGCATTCTATGGGGAAGCCCTCCTCTTAATAAAGATGGATGGTGAGGTCTTGTCGAAGCTGGTGAATTCGACATTGTAAAGAAATATCATGCTTGAGCATACGAAATTCTTCTTTGTTCTATTACAAAAAAAGGGAATAATCAAAATTATGTTGAATATTTTCTAGTTTAATCGTTTTATGTTTGCTTCTCTCTTCTTTCTTGCCCATCCTATACAAAAAATTGTTGATTCTTTCAATTTATCAAAATAACCCACTCCCTCACAAAGGTGATGAATCCCCGAAAGTAAAAAAAAAAATTTTATTGGTCTCATACGCAATCTCATATTTAATGTTATTTATGACGAATGATAACACAAAAAAGAATAAATAATAGGAATGATAGGAATTTATTCGCCCTTGATAGATGAACAGGCCTTTTCATCAACTCTTTATGCAAAAAAAAAAATGGCGAATTACGGATGATGATGATCATAGATTGCTTCGACAGTTTCGTGGTACCCCCATCAATATGTAATGGAAAGGAATAAGGCATTTGGTAATGATAGTCCAATCATGTACGTAAAAAATCCGATCGGTAAAAAAAAAGGGTGATTTAAAAGATATGCGATTAAGTAGACAAAATCAACAAGAGCGACCAACCTAGAAATCACGAACCTAGCCCAATGAAGATGGATCACGAGCACGAGGGAAGTGTATGTTTTGACAATAACAATTTTTGTGTTTCGTGTACATCGCTCAAAGTCCGGTGCATTGCCAAAGGAAAGTCACCTATTTGACCACGAGGACGGTCACTTGCGTCAACTCCGTGTTTGGCGAAGGCCTTTAAACGGACTTTGCCAATTGATCATGGCCCATCTATGGTTTTCTTTACAAGCTCACTATGCAAAGTCAAATTTTCACTTGCTTCGCGTCATGAGCTTTGTAAAGAGGGGCAACTATTAGCACCTAATTTTGGATTTCAAAAAAAAAACAAAAAGAAAAAGAAGAAAAGAAAAAAGAAAAAGGAAGTAATATATATATATATATATATATATATATATATATATATATATATATATAGGGGTGCAATTGAAGAAGAAAAGAGAAAATAAGCCAAATAAAGTTGGTTTGTAAAACAAAGCACCAAAAAGACTTTTAGCCAAAAAGCCCTAAAAATCTAGTATAAAAGCCCCCTTTTTCTCCCATAAGGAGCCAACTACTCGTTCACCCCCTAAACAAGGAACCCTAGCCGTTAGCCCTCTTCCATCAACACCGGTAGCCACCTCCCGCACATAGCCATCTCCCTACGCCGACGAACCACCCTTTCCACGAGCGGCTCTCCTTCCACGCCACCAACCCCATCAGCCTCTCCCACCGGCACTTATACGAGCTCGCCGTACCTCCACACGCCGGCAGCCCCAACGCCGGACGCCCAACACCAGCCCATGCACTAGCCTACCGCGCCGCTTCGCCCTAACAATAACAGTAGCGTGCACCCCACGCAAAACCTCTCCCCAAGTAGCACCCCCCATGCGTGCGTCCACCAACAGGGCTCCAAGCCGGTGCATAGTAGCGCCTCTCTAGTAGGCCTCCTCGTCTTGCTAGCATGTCGAGCCAGCAGCACGCCGGCGTGCTAGCGGTGTGCCAACGTCAATGCCGGTAGTAGCCACCACCCGCAGCAGGCCTTCCCACGCTCCGCCGGCAGCCCACCTTCCTCTCCGGTTGTCTAAGTATTAATTTCCATCAAGGTCAAAAAGGTCGGATTCGACTTCGAGATCATCAAGCAAATCAGCTCACCTTGTTTTCTTCTTTACGATAATTTTTTCACTTTGCTTTACTTTATTTTTTATTTTTAACATGTATGAAATTTGCTTCATGTTGATATGTGTCATGTAATTAATTGAGTGAATGTGATGTAATTAATTTGATCTCGTTTGTTTATGTGTAATTTATTGGAATTACGATAATGAGCATTGTCGATTTTACGATATGATGCGTCGGTTTGAAAGTTTAGATATTTTCTCGTTATTCGGAATGTATGTTTCAAAAGCGCTTCTTCTATGGTAATTTTACATAAAAAAACACAACGTCGAATCAAGCAAGTTTGAAATGTTGTCATGTAACTCTGTTTTCGTTAAACATGATTGATTATGCATGCCAAAATAATTAATATTGTCGATTTTTATGCTTTCTCCATTTTGGTCTAATTGTCAATTCCCGTCAAGTTTTGCCTACATGTGCTTGAGTTTGTCGATTTTAGCCTACTTTAGCCAAAATTGTTGATTTTTGCTTACGTTGTTGCTTTTAGCCTAGTTTTAGCCTAAACATGTCGATTTTTGCTATCGCCGTCGCTTCTAGCCAATTTTTACCTAAGCCATCGATTTTTCCTTTCGTTATCGCTTTTAGCCTATTTTTAGCCTAAAGTCGCCTATTTTTGCTTTTGTTGTAGCTTTTAGCTTATTTTTGCCTAAAGTCGCTGATTTTTGCTTTCATTGTCGCTTTTATCATATTTTTGCCTAAGATGTCGATTTTTGCTTTCATTGCCGCTTTTAGCCTAGGGCGTCGATTTTTTGCCTTCGTTTTCGATTTTAGCCTATTTTAGCCAAAGTTGTCGATTTTTTGATTTCGTCGTCGATTTTTACCTATTTTAGCCAAAGCCGTCGATCTTTTGATTTCATTGTCGATTTTAGCCTATTCTAGCCAAGGTCGCCATTTTTTATTTCGTCATCAATTTTAGCATATTTTAGCTAAAGCCATCGATTTTTGATTTCGTTGCCAATTGTAGCCTATTTTAACCAAAGCCGTTGATCTTTTGATTTTGTCGTCGATTTTAGACCATTTTTAGCCTAAGTCGTCGACTTTTGTTTTTCGTTGTCAATTTTAGCCTATTTTAGTCAAAGTCTGTCGCTTTCATTTTTTGCTGTCGATTTTAGCCTAAGCCGTCGATTTTTGCTTTCATTGCCATTTTTGCCTTTTTTTGCCGAAGTTGTCGATTTTTATTTTTTTGCCTAAGTTGTCGATTTTAGCCTATTTTTGCCTACGTTATCGATTTTTGCTTGTTTTTGCCTAAGTTGCCAATTTTTGTCTATTTTTGCTTAAGTTGTCGATTTTTTTGCCTATTTTGACCTAGGTTGTCAACTTTTACTCGTTTTTTTGTTTTACCTATTTTGCCATCATTTACGGCCATCCATTATAGCGTGAGGACGAGATCTCCGACCGATCAAGTCCCGAATCACTTGACTAGGGAGAATTTTCATAAAAAATCAAAAATCAAACCAATGTTACATGTGATGCGAGCTTGCCTTAGGTAAGACGGGGTAGGGTGACTTTTGATCTTCCCTACACGTAATAAACCCCTTACTCGAAACTCCGAACAAACTAGTCACTAGGTTTCCTAGTAACCGTAATACTAGGTGGTGACTCCAATCATTTTTCTTATGTTCACCTCACTCGCCGACATCGCCCTGCGACAATAATAAGCAAATTTTGAGTATAAAATAAAATATTTATGGTATTTTTTTAAATGTGAAGACTATTTTAGTTAAATTTTTATAAAATCAAAATAAGTAAATTATAGTATACTCTTTTAAGGTGTTATAAAACTATAAATATCATTCAAAAGTTCAAAATTTAACTAAAACTCCATATTTTTAAAAACAATTATAAATATTTTATTTTATACTTAAATGTTACTTACTATCGTAAAGAAATATTTAAACCTTAAAGTATATTTTAGATAATTTTTTTTATCTTTACCTTTTTTTAATTTTTAATTTTTAGAGAATAACAAGCTATATATATATATATATATATATATATATATATATATATATTAATTTTTTAAAATTTATTTATTTAAATTCAGTATAAAAAATAAGATTAAGACAAAAGAATAGAGTAGAGGGATGAGCTTAAGATAGGGAAAAAAATTAACGTTGTTAGTCTAAAAGTTAACAGGGGACGAGATTAAGATAGAAACTAAACATAGAAGGATGGACTTAAAACGAAAAAAAATATGGAGGGATAGGAAAAGATAAAATAAATAGTGGAGGGGGACATCTATAACCATTAACCCTTTAAATAAATAATATAAATTTTATGGATCATTTTGTTCAAAGAAGTAAAAAGTAATATACAACAATAAAAAAAATCTCATAAAACAAATAAGGATGTAATTTAATAATTTGATGAAATTAGATGTAGTTTTATTATTTTTAGAATTTTAATATTATTGGTTATTTTAATATTTTGATAGACAAAATAAAATGCTAATAATGTAGTATATAGGTAAGAAGTGATTTATGAAACGTATTTTGTATTATTTAGGATTGTATATGGTTAATAAATAGGAAAACATGAACCCTAGCTGAACTCTCTTGACAGCAATGGAGGACTCACCCTCATAGTGGGAGTCCTTGCCCCTCACGGTTCCTCGATGGGGGAAACAGCCCCATCTCCTCCTCCTTTAGCCTGTAACCCAATTCCTAGTAACCCTAACAATATCACCATGCAGACCACGTTTGCGTCTACAATCCCGTAGCACTATATTAACCCTAATACCTCATACTTAGCCATTATTACCTCTTGTCTCATTCCTAAACACTGCTTCCCATCACATACTATCACTCCCAAGCCTCTATCATTATTTGAAGGTGAGCCAACAGTAGAATTCTCAAAGGCTAATCTACAGTAATCATCTAGAATTTTTGAAGGCTGATCTGTAGCAATCATCTAGAATATTTATGTTTTCATTGGTAGCAAAATTCTCTAGAACCAGACCACAAATAAATATCATCAGATCACATATCCTACAAAATTAGGGGCTGTCGAAATCTCTAGTAATTGGGTTGATTGATCTAAGACATGTCACAATAAGAATGTTTAACAATGAAGACTTCATTAAGACTTGGTCTCAGGATCACCATATCATTGAAAATTCCCTTTTCAGATTATTTAAATGGAATGATGCTTTCTCCACTAGATATGAGTCCTCAAGAGCAGCAGTATGGATAAGACTCTTTGGCCTTCCCCTTCCCTTCTTCCCTTCAGCATTCTTCAATGAGATTGTGCATCCATTTGGAACCTTTCTCTAATCGAATACACGCACAAAGAATGGTTCCCACCTAATACATGCCAAGGTATTTGTGGAAGTCGACCTTATAGTGCTTATCCCCTCTCGAGTTTAGATATCGATTGGTCCAAAAAAAAACCAAGGTTTCTAGCAAACTATTCTAATAGAATCTGATAATGCTTACTGTGATTACTGTCACTTACAAGGTCATGTTTAAGATAATTGTCAAAGCAACCTATTGCAAGGAAAGCAGGAATCTGTTACTCATCCTAAACCAACCCCTACCCAAAAACCACGCAACGATCAGACTCGACAGATAGTGAAGCAAAAAAAAAATAAAAAGTATCACAGGCCTCTATGGTTTCACCCCAGTAATCAACAGACTTAGTTCACAATTACTAAAACCAGGGTTAAAAGATAACCTATCACGTGGAAAAGAGAAAATGACTTCACAGGAGGTTATATTGAGCTCGCTGCCCCAGCATATTTAAGTTATTCGAGGGGATATATCATGTTCCAAAATTCAAGAGAAGGATAATAACCAGTCAGGTATTGATTTATAGGAGCACCAAAGAAATAATAAAGATGGTAGGCAGAATTTATCTACATACAGCTCTAGTCAGACAAACACATAATGATATTCAGTACAAACTAAAGATCCCATAACTGAGAATTCTGAAGAGTGCACTGTGGGCTTTAAGAGAGATATGGTAACATCCAATCAGTTGTCTCTACAGCAACAGAATAGGGAGGAGATTTATCAAAAAAAGGGGAAGGGCAGTAGCCTGATGATGCCTTCAGCTAACAGTAGCCTTCTGCCTTTATAGGACAGACTACCCATAGGGATTACAGAAGAATATATTTTAACACAAGAACTGGATGAGCTAGTTTCCCCTAATCCTTTTAACCATCTATCAGGGGTTAGATAGTGCAGTATAGATGATAGTAGTTTAATCCAAGGTATTGACCTTGAGCTTTGCCCTCGTGCAACCTTGGATTAGGAATTGATAAACAAAATTGGATAGAGGTAGAATATCAAAAGAAGTTGAAATTGTTGAAATCTCAAGGGCGCATGGAAACAAACAAACAGAAAAAGAAATTGTTGAGAAGTATGGTGCAACACAGTGGAAAATGGGTGACTAGGTCTATTGGTCATCACAATGGAGAACCCTTTTTTTCCCTTTCTTATGAATAGCATGATATGGAGCATAAAGGGCATTGGTGCCTTGAAAAAGAACAGAGATATGTGAGGAAGCTAGTGTGGCAACATCAAATAACTCTTTTGATTTTCTTGGAACCTAAGCAGACATGTGATAAACTCCCTAAGCTAGCTAGGACCCTCCAATTCTCTGGTTATACTAATGGAAACCCATCTAACACCCATATATGGTGGTTATGAAATGATAGAATAATAGTGGATGTATAATTTATATGTGTTTAGTCAATTTTAGCCTTGGTTAAGGATGTCTCTATGGGTTTAGAAACTATGATTATAGTGGTTTATGCTAGTTGCAAAATGTTTGAAAGAAGACCCTTGTGGTACAACTTGTATGCTCTAAACATCACACAATCGTGGGTCATTGGTGGGGACTTTAACTCCATAGCCGATGTAATGAAAACAATTAAAGGATTACAATCAGGTTTGAGCTCTATCTTTGACTTTAATCGTGGAATACAGATGCTAGGAATGTAGGACATTGGATATGTGGGCAGCAAATTTACATGGTGCAACAACTAATAGGGAGGGGCTCGTATCTGAAAAAGATTGGATAGGGTCTTGGCTAACCATGCATTCCTCTCCACGTTCTCAAGGTTAGTATGCTTTTATTTACCAAGAGTTCATTTGGACCACTGCCCATTATTGTTAACTACTACTAACACAAACCCTAGGGTAACTAGATTATCTTTCTAGAGAATATGGGTGTCACACATGGATTTCATTCCCTTTGTTCAAAGCCAATGGAATAATAATTTTAGTGCAAAATCATTCCTTAACTTGCATCTTAAACTGAAGGCATTACGAGGGGCGTTTAAAAGTTGGAATTGGAACATTTTTGGAGACATTAATAGGAAAATAGATAAGGCATATGATAGGGCTCTTACGTCAGAAGCAGCCTTACATACTTAGAGGGAAAATTGAATTTTTTTTAAAAAAAATAGATGGATTTTTCATTTAGCAATGAAATGAAAATCGTTGCTAAACACAAAATTCGAAAATTGAATTCTACCTCTCTTTTTTCCCATTTTTTCTTTTTCTCTTCTCTCTTACTCTTCTTCGCCAGTGCCACCATCCCCCTAAAATGCTCTACTGACGCCATGAATTCATTCAAACTTCCATTCTCTCCATTTTTCTTCTTCTTCCCCTCCACCCTTCCCTCCTCTTCTCTATGGGTCCATTAGCATTGGCAGCGACTTCTCCTCTATCTATGGTCGGCTTCCCAACTCAATCATTGTGAGTTCTAGTTTTTTTGCCTTCGATTTCAATATATAAACTGATTTTTTTGCACTTGGATTTCAATACTTATATATGTTGTTGTTTAATTTTTTTTTTGTTAATTGTTAGTTATTATTATTTTTCATTTTTATTAGGGATAATTTGTTAGTTGTTAATTAAATTAATTAATTTTTAAAACATTTAATTGTTAAAATAAGTTAATTTAATTGTTAATTAAATTAATCATTGCAAGTTCTTGGTTTTTTGCCTTCGATTTCAATATATAAATTGATTTTTTTTGCCCTTTGATTTTAGTACATATATATGTTGTCTTTTAATTAGTTTTTTCTTAATTGTTAGTTAGTTTAATTTTTTTTATTTAGGCTAATTTTTTAGTTGTTAATTAAATTAATTAATTGTTAAAAAAATTTAGACAGGTGTTAGTTCAATTAATTAGGTCTTAATTAAGTTGTTTAGGTGCTAAAATAAGTTAATTAGTTGTTAATTAATTAATTAATTGTTAAAACATTCAATTAGGTGTTAGTTTAATTAATTTGGTGTTAATTAAGTTATTTAGTTCTTAAAATAAGTTAATGATTTGTTAATTAAATAAATTAATTCCTAATTAAAAAATTAATTAGGTATTGATTTAATTAATTTGGTGTTAATTAAGTTATTTAGTTGTTAAAATAAGTTAATTAGTTATTCATTAAATTATTTAATTGTTTAAAAAATTTAATTAGGAGTTAGTTTAATTAATTAGGTGTTAATTAAGTTACTTAGGTATTAAAATAACTTAATTGTTGTTAATTAAATTAATTAATTTTAAATATATTTGATTAGGTTTTAATTTAATTAAGTAGGTATTAATTAAGTTATTTAGTTGTTAAAATAAGTTAATTAGTTGCTAATTAAATAAATTAATTTCCAATTAAAAATTTTAATTAGGTGTTAGTTTAATTAATTTGGCGTTAATTAAGTTATTTATTTGTTAAAATAAGTTAATTAGTTGTTAATTAAATTATTTAATTGTTTTAAAAATTTAATTAGGGGTTAGTTTAATAAATTTGGGGTTAATTAAGTTATTTAGTTGTTAAAATAAGTTAATTAGATGTTAATTAAATTATTTAATTGTTTAAAAAATTTAATTAGGTGTTATTTTAATCCATTTGGTGTTAATTATGCTATTTCGGCGTCAAAATAAGTTAATTAGTGGTTAATTTAATTAATGATTTTTTAAAAAATCTTTCACTCGGTGTTAAGTTTATTTTTTTATGTCTAAAATAATTTTATTAGATGTTAAAATAAGTTAATTATGTGTTAATTTAATTAGTTAATAGTGAAAAAAATTTTAATTAGTTGTTAAATTTATTTATTTAGGTGTAATTTTATAGTTCTTATTTGTATGAATTTATTTGTTATATTAATTTTTCATCGAGTTTCTTATTGAAGTATTTATCTAATTATACTTGAAATGTGAAAAAATTTGAAGTGTTTGGTCAACGATATTAGAGTGACACCTTAGAGATACGACGTCGTTGGGGAAATAATTAAGAAGGTATAACATCAATGTCAATGCTAAGTGATGGAGATGGGAGGACATGAATAATTAATTTAGTGTTAATTATGTTATATGTTAATTGGAAAACGTCCACTTTATTGAAGAAACTCGTCGAAATTTTGTTAGAATTTTAATTAGTTGCAACAAACATTTTTATGATGTTCAATTCATAATTTTTAAATAATAATAACTAGTTATTATTATTATTATTATTATTTTGCTTGAATTTATAGACAAAACTAATTATAAATTCGGATTGTTCATGGATCAACTATAGATACACCAATAGTTTTTTAAATCGGTATTTCATTGATGGAGTCAATGAATTTGTCGCTTTTACCATTAGTCATCTTAAGTGTATGGTTGAAAATAAGATAAGATGTCTTTGTAAATTCAAAAAAAGTCGAACCGTAATTATGAAGATCCCGATACGGTTAAGTATCATTTGGTGAAATATGATTTTGTGTCTAGGTATTATGTGTGGAGACGTCATGGAGAAAGTGAGTCATTGGTTTTATGGTGATAACTCGAGAAATTTTATTAAAGCTAAACAAATCTTTGATGAACATTCGACAAATCCATATCACACAATGGTGATGGATACAATCGATCCATCATTTATTCCAATTAACACCGTTGAAGTCCTAAATTAAATCTTATTGCCCAAATATTTTATGATTTATTGAATACATCCGATAGAGAGATCTAGCTTGGTTTAGAAAACCACTCACGGTTATCCGCATTAGCTCGTTTGTTACACCTAAAATATGAACATAATTTTTCGGATAGGTGTTATGATGACTTATGTCAACTTATAAAAGAGCTGATACCTATTGATAACTATATGCCAAAAGACTTTTATAGTATGAAACGAGTTGATGGAACTAATGGTTTTACTAGTTCAATTGATCCATAACTCGTATAAATAGATTTATGATTTATTAGGGCGAAGACAAGTGAGAGAATTGATTGTAAAATTTATGACCATCCTCGATATCAAAGTCTTAGATAGGGACCGATTAGAGAAACTTATATCTCATATAAAAAGATATGTAATTTCCCTTAACCTTGTAGTTACGGATGATGTATATGTCGAATACCATAATTAGTGACATGACATGGCATGCCGAATATGAAGTTGAGGTAGACGTTATGTGTCATTTTTCTGAATCCTTTGCATGATATCATATAGATCAACACACATTCTTCTTTTGCATTAGAAATTAGGACTCGTTAGATTGGAAGTCGACATTGATGGCTTTCGACTTTTTGGTCTATTTGGACAATAATATTCTTCATGGTTTGTAATTGTAGCACCTTATAACTTACCATTGTGAAAGTGTATGAAGGAATAATATATGTTCTTAACCGTAATTATTCCAAGATAAAAAAATCCAAAGATCAACCTAGAAGTCTACTTACAACCCTTGATTAAAGAGTTGGTTGATTTATGGGAAGTTGGTGTGGTTACCTATGATGTGTTTCATAAGCAAAATTTTTAGAAATGAGCCATAGTCATGTAGATAATTAGTGACTTTCCTATATATTTAATATTGTCTAATTAGAGTACTACGGGTAAAATAGCATACCCTTATTGCATGAAAAATTCGATGCTTTCGGTCTCCATTATGACAAACGGACCTTGTGGCTTGATAGTCACCGTAAGTTTTTGCTAAAAAGTCATCCATTTAGGAAAAACAAGAATGCTTTCAAAAGAAATGTAGTTATCACATATATTGCTCCCCAACTTGGTTTGGAATGGATATTTTGCATGAAATAAAAAATTAGGGGCTAATGAAAGTCATAGACGACGATTCCAAAGAGTGTAATAGTAGTATATCTAAAGTTTGTGATTGAAAGAAACAAAGTGTATTCTAGGATCTTCCATATTGGAGTTTCATTCTAATTCGGCATAATTTGGATTTGATGCACATTGAAAAAAAATCTTCGATAATGTGTTTAATATAGTTATGAGTATGTCGGGAAAAACCAAAGACAATGCTAACTCTAAAGAAGACTTGAAACTTTATTGTTGGTGGCCAAAATTAGAAAGTGACGAAGACTCTAAAAAATAACCTAAAGCATGTTATAGCATAGACAAACAACAAAAAATACAAATGCTTGAATGGCTTAAACAACTCGGGTTTCTCGACGGATATGTGTCAAACTTGGCTAGGTGTGTCGATATGAACAATCTTAAATTACATGGCATGAAAAGTAATGACTATCATGTATTTACATACGGATTAATACCTATTGTATTCTATGACCTATTACTAGGAAATGTCCGGCAAGCACTTATTGAGTTGAGCTTATTTTTCAAATAATTGACTTCTACTATCATTAGGGTTGAAAACATGAGGTGTCTCAAGATAGAGATACCTTTCATTTTGTGCAAAATTGAGCACATATTTTCACCGAGTTTCTTCAACCCAATGGAACATCTTCCATTCCACCTCACATATAAAGCAAAATTAGTAGGACCAATGTAATATTGGTAGATGTATCTATTTGAAAGGTAAAGATATTGATTTTGAATCCTTAATAATTTTTGTTAAAAAAATATTCGTTAACTAATCTAGGTACATAATGCTTGTTTTAAGTATCTTTAGAGACTAAAAACCAATGTAAAGAGCAAAGAGAGAGTTAAAGGATCAATATGCAATGTGTATTTAAAGCAAGAAGCGTCATCCTTTTGTTCATCCTACTTTGAAACTCATGTGAATACGAGGCATTGAAAAATGCCATGTAACTTTGAGTGTGATCGAGAATCAAGTGACGACATTGAAGGGATGCTTACTTTATTAAAAAAAAAGATCGATCTCTCGATCGAGCAAAATCACATATATTGATAGATAAAGAAAAGCTTGCATCTTATGCCTATATTTTATTGAACTGTTATGAGGTTACTCCTTACCCCGAGTAAGTGTTAAAATTAGTAAAATTTTCAAAGCTTAACTTCATTAATTATCAATGATATGTAATAAAGAGATTAAAAATATAAAAATTATTATTCCTTTGATAGTTATTTTGTTAGCCAACTTCATCAAAGTAATCCTCACTTATTAAAGCACGAGGTTGATGTTTGACTTGAAAATGATTTTGCATCATGGTTTTATTGATATATGAGTATCATCAATTTTAACATGGTAATACGTTAGTTTGGGGTATGTCTTAACATGATAAAAAAAAAAAATCAGTATATCACTTTCATACTAAACTCTGCTATGCTTTCCTAAAGCTTCAATCGAACTCTTGGTTCTACGTAAAGAACTTTTGCAAGAATATTAAAAATATTCATTAGCACATTTAAATGAAAATTAAGCAAATTAGGTCGACATAATTAATTAAGCTACATATTACCTTAAACTCCTTCCAATTGAAGTCTTTGCCTTGTCATTCGAATAGGTTGATATGCTTATGAAATATCTTATAGATCTAATAAGAGCACACATCGAGTGGATACCATCTTTCAAATAAGATAATTAACGATTCAATAAACACATTAATATAATAATATACAATAAAAAATCTAATAAAAAAATATGCATAATACGTATTCATTATCATCAATGAGAGTAATCCCATCAATAAGAGTAATCGAATGTGAGGATCATACGAAGAACCGATAGGTGTAGAAGACATATCGAAAGGGATGTATGGCAACGGGCTATGTGCACGTACCTTATGGTCATCCTGTTAAGACGTGGGCTTAAACGACGATGAAGGTTTAGAAGTGCCGACACGTGGTCTAAATCGATAGGGCTCAAGCCGAGACATGTCAAATGATGATAAGTATAACATGGAGGCTACGAGAGGGAATCCATAAAAGTCGGGAGGAGCGGCTGAGCAACCTAGAATAAAAGTAGAACTATGCTCACATCCATGGCCACTGCCATCATCGGTGTCTTAACCATAATCCTCACTATCTAATCTGGTCGATTATATGTAGGAACATCTCTTACCTCGAGGCATAACCTACACATTATCAAATTATTTAGTTAATCAAACACAACGAGCTATAAAATATCTCTATTACTATAAACAAGTCCAAATACATTTAATATGCGATCAACAAATACTTTTATAATTAAATTAAAAATAGACATATATAAGTTACCTTAACAATTTCAATTAAACTCGATGGGGACAATCACTATCCTAATCATCATTTTTATATTTTTCATCTAAGTATTCCTCGACATTGGTTTCAAATTCAACATAATTCTCTTCATTAAATTCCTCTCCTTCTAAATCTATTAATGATCCAACTAGATCGATCAATGATTGACCCTCATCGTCATCAACTTAGATGACATTGTGTTAGACTTCTATATTGTTTTCCTAAAATGTTTCCATATTTTTTGGGACTATAATAGACAATTCTAGCACATCTACTACCACCCTTAGTTTTACCTTACATATAGCCAACCAATGACACTCGATGCACTTTGAGGTAGGATATGTCGTATAATACACCTAATGTGCTTATGTTGCTAGTATAAAAGGATTAGATCTATTCGATGTCCTATAACTATATACCTCTAATAATCTATACTAATCATAAACCCTTGTACCAATGCTAGGTGAAGTATCATACCAATCACATTTGAATAATATAATTCTCTTAATTGGTAATACAAGATACTCAAGTTTCGGTATATCAATCAACTTACCATAGTAGTTATTTTCCTCAACACTATAATTAACTCTTTTTATACACGCTTCACTACACATTATTGCTCTATCCGAACCACGACCTTCAATGCAAAAATTGCACCCATTTACAATGTATATTAGATAGGATTTTATTGTTCGTAAGAGCCCTTTTGCTAGATCTTTAATTTAATAGTTGGTGATCGAGTCGGGTTGTGCATTACTTGCTCGTAAAGTCTAAATACATTCCTTAGTGTTAGTATAATATTTTATCATTACATCTTACTAAATTATTAATACACTTTAATATAATTTGATGTTTGAATATATATTGGATTGGATTTGATTTGATATATTATAAAGGATTTGTATTTTCTATAATTCTATTTCATACTATTATTGTGGTTATTAAATTGGATTGGATATGTGAAAATGAAAATGAGATATATCACTTATTAGCGACTTGTAAACGACGAAATAATTGACTGAAAATATGATTAAAAAAAATTGATTTAGCGATGGTTTTAAAATCGAAGCCAAATCCAAGCTAAATTGGGCCAAAATTAGCTACGATTTATCTAAACCCTTGCTAAATAAAAACTAAATTTAGTGATGGTTTATCGACAATTTTTGAGAAAAATGTTGCTAAATTGGTGACTTTTTTCTGTTTTTTAGTGATAGATTTTTAATTTGTTAACGATGGATAAATCGTCTCTAAAATAGCAACAAAATCTTTAAACCATCGTTAATAAATTAGTGAGAAGCTTTTGAATGAAGATTTTGGATCATCTCAAACTGTTGCTAAGTTTAATTAGCGATGGTTTAAACTATCGCTAAATAATTTTTTTTAGAGTAATCCATCTCCGTTGCATCGCTGGTTCTAACGGACGTTATTCTGTTGCTATTTGCTTGTTATTTAGTGATGGAAGTTTATCTCGTTGCTATTTGATGGTTTTTTTTTTTTTTTTTTTGTAGTTTTGTCAATTTGTTGGGGTTTATTAAAAAAGCCGAACAAACAAGTGGTCATATGGTAGGGCTGGTCTCTTCCCTTAGTGAGTGTTTGGTATTTTTATGTTTTTTATTTAAAAAACGTTATTGTTCGGTTAACATTTGTTTTCCTTTGAAAACAAAGCATATGACACATTAAAAGTAAATGGTTTTGCTTTTGAATCAAAATAAGGTCTTTTGTTTTTAACTAAAAAGGAAAATGGATTATTGTAAGTTCCATTATAGTTTAAAAAAATTATATAAATTTTTAAAAACATAATAGTAATTTACTAAGCACTATTGTTCCTTGTGCCACTTTCAACTAGGGATGACAATGGATGGGTACCCGATCTATTAATTTAATTTTTTACCCTATCTATCAAAATAATACCCTACTCATTATCTATTAAGAAATTATCATATAAATTTTTATCCGAGTAAATACCGGCCCATACTAGTTTACGCTTTCATTTAATATACATTAAATATTCGTTAAATTTAATTTAACAAAAATATTCATTTTAGTCCTTATAATTTTTAAGAAATGTTTTTTATCCTTAAATTTTTTTTCTTTTGCATTTTGATAATTTATTTGTAAGTTTTTTTGGTCCTCAAAGTTTTTTTAAAAAATATTTTGGTCCTTAATTTTTAAATTTTATGCAATTAGATCTCTGCATGCTAATAAAAAAATCTAAATAAATTAGTGGGTATTAATAGGATTAAGAATGGATAATGTTTTTTGGTTTTTTTTTTTTTTTTTGTATTTTGGTAATTTATTTATAAGTTTTTTTGGTCTTCAAAGTTTTTAGAAAAAAATATTTTGAGCCTTAGTTTTTAAATTTTATGCAATTAGATCCCTACATGTTAATAAAAAAATCTAAATAAATTAGTAGGTATTAATAGGATAAAGAATGGATAAGTTTTTTTGGTAATTTATTTATAAGTTTTTTGGTCCTCAAAGTTTTCCAGAAAAAATATTTTGATCTTTAATTTTTAAATTTTATGCAATTAGATCTCTGCATGTTAATAAAAAAATCTAAATAAATTAGTGAGTATTAATAAGATAAAGAATGGATACTCATATCATGAAATCACATTAATGGGTATGCATTTTTTATCAATATCTTGAAATCATATTAATGGGTATGCATTTTTTATCAATATCCCGAAATCATATTAATGGGTATGCATCTTTTTACATTTACTAACGTCAATACCTATTAGAAATTTTTAATAGATATTTATTGGGTTGAGTAAAGCGGATACCTATTTTATATCCATCCCATTGCCATCCCTACTTCTAACTCTTGGTATGACACATCACAATGTTACAATATCAAAAAGGTCCTTATTGTATTGGAATGTGAAAGGTTTATGATTGATTTACTCATATTGAGATTGAAAACTTGCATTAGTTAGATAAATATGTACTAATTTTTCTACCATAATTGATTAGATGTATTAGATATGTACGTATCCATGTTAAAATTTAATTGAATGATAATTATATCATTTCCGTTTTGTATAACTCAAACAATTAGAAATGAAGAAAATTATTGAATTGCACAATTTCATTATTAAAAAAAAAAGTAGATATATATATATATATATATATATATATATATATATATATATATAAACAAATAAACAAAATTGCAATAAAATTAGATAAACATGTCGTAATTTTTGTACCATAATTGATTACATATATTAGATATGTAGTGGAGTGGGTTAGTTATATTAGATACGAATCCATGTAAAAATTTAATTGAATGATAATTTTATCACTTCCATTTTGTATAACTCAAACAATTAGAAATGAAGAAAATTATTGACTTGTACAATTTCATTACAAAAAAAGGTAGACCTATATAAACAATTGTTATATATATATATAAACAAAATTGCAATAAAATTAGATAAACATGTCTTAATTTTTCTACCATAATTTATAAGATATATTAGATACGTAGTTATATCGAATCTATGTCAAAATGATAATTATATTAACACCATTTTCTATAAATCAAAAAATAGAAATGAAGGAGAAAATTATTTACTTCACATTTTCATAATAAAAAAATGGTGGTTGAAATTAGAAAATAATTATTACAATGTTCACCTATGTAAACAACTATTATATAAATCTTTATAAAATATAAAAAATACAAATTGCAATAGAATTAGGTAAACTTGTCCTAATTTTTCTACCATAATTGACTAGATATGTAACGAATTGGTTGTATCGGATATCTATCCGTGCTAAAATTTAATTGAATGATAATTATAATAATTTTATTTTGGAGAAGATTGAACAGATAAATTTTTTAAATATAAAAAATACACATAAAATTTATATGATTTCTATTTATGAAAATATGCAAAATTAATTACATAATTATCCCAATGAATCTTCTTACAAGGTGCAAATTGGTCTACATATTTATTTCCTTACGCATATATAATCACCCTGTTTGCTACGCATTCCAACAAACAAAATCAGTACTAAAAATTGTCCTCTTGATCAAGATGTTTTTCTTCTCTCAAATCATTCTTAGAATAAACGAACCCACGATTCGCCTTTTATCCCCCAATTATTCCAACAAATTTGTTTTTGTTTTTCCTTTAAAGATCGTTGTTCATTGCAATTCAATAAAGATGTAGTGCGATTTGAGATTGTGACCATAAATTTTGAGGGGCTTTTCGAGTGGAGTTTTTTAAGGGTGCAAATGGAAGTATATTTGAGATCGTCAGCAATGCCATCATAGTGGAAGCAAAGGATCAGCCAGAAGAGTTCAAACTCAAAAGAGGGCAAAAAAAGGCTGGTGTGTCCTTATTTTCCTGCATTAGTACATGACTGTAGGCACCTAAATCAAGCGGCAAAAGCAAAACAGGAGAGTTAAAGAAGGTTAAATGCCAATGCAGTTGATTTGGCAGAAAATGGTTGTAAGGAGAGAAGTGTGATGGCATTATAGATGATGCAGACATGCAAATGGTCCAAGAAAGTAGATATAGCTACCACGAAGAAGAGGCCTTAGTTGAAACGATTGATGAAGGAAGAAAAAAGAAAAAAAAGTCATCCTTGAGGTTTTAAGAATTAAAGCAGTTATTTGGCGTATCGATGAAGTGATTTCCCCCAATTTTTTGCTCAAGAACCAATTCTTAAAACCTAAAAAGTCCGTTTTTCATGGCAGTTCATGGAACATTTATTTAATTTATTGTATTAATTACATCATATATTTAATGTAGTTACAATATTGTATTGCAGTTTGTAGAAAAATAATATTGATACATACATTAAAGATGAGGTTCAAAAACCATTTCAGTCTAAAAACTTAACTCAAGGATATGGATTATATTATTTTTTAATATACTTCTTAGCAAAAATCTCTTAAACTTAAAACTTGCACAGACTAATAGTAAGATTATGATTCTATATCAAATTAACAATCATCAAAACTAAAAAATTTGAGCTGTTAGATAAAGTTCTAAGTTATGATATATATATATATATATATATATATATATATATATATATATATATATATATATATATATATATATATATATATTATGATCTAACATTCAGCAATATGCAATAGGCTATTCAATAGGGATACCCTTTCTTAGTCTTTAAATCTAATGATCTCAATCTTTACAAGGTTTTTATATGTCCATGTAGAAATCTCATGTCTTAACCGCAGGATTGCCACGTTGGAGACATTAGTCTTGCTAATTTTTCATATAACAAGTTTGATTAAGGTTAATGTCAATGTTCTTTAAAGCCAAATTTTCTTTCAATATTCAAATTAAAATCTAATTAATATCACCTGGATTTGAATTCCGACTACACACAAAGTCCTGAACAGAGTTAAATTCCTTCACCAATACAGCAAAAAATAAAATAAAAAGCTATTACCTCTTCAAGAAAGTCTATGGAAATTTTTCGGAGGAAGATGGCATCTCTGTTAAGAACTATAATGTTTATAGTGAAGAGCCATGGAAAATTTATGACAAATTCAGTCACTGGAAATCAGATGAGGGTCTTTAATTCTTCACCACATTTTGAATAGAGCAACACTTCAGGGTTCTAGAATTGATCGGAAAGTTGGAGACGGTACGTAAGTGGCATGATTCAACTTGTTATTTTAACCTTGCATTTTAACTTCTTTTTTTTTCCCTTGGGATAATAATGAACACTTTGAAGTTGTAAAATACAAATTGAAATGGTAGAGGATGCATCAATTTATTTTGTATTGCAATTTCTGTTTTTTCATGGAAGAAAGGAAAATTATATATTTGAAATCCTCAAGTTTTTATTTTGATATTTGAATCTCTGATGCCATAGTATTGATCATTATTCAATGGTTTACATCAGAAGCAAGAACAGAAAAAATAAAAAATAAAAAATAAATAAAATAAAAAATTCAGGCATGTCCTCCACCCAAATATTTACCTCAAGAAAACATGTATTAGCAATTCTATATACATAAAAGAGTGGAGGAAACTACCTGGTTTGTACATCTATAGGTCATTTGCTATTGTTTTATAACCTTTAATTGAGAATAAAATGATTAATGTTGAAGCTGTGTGGGCTAGAAGTAGCAGTAATGAGTTATCTTCTTCAGTGAAGTAGCGTATAATGAGATGTAGGGTTTGTTAATTCCTAAAAACTCTAAAAACTAAACAGCAGCAAAGCTCTAGAGAATCCTATGTCTGAAATTTATTGATCAATGATTACTGATGGACAAAGGCCTTAAAGTAGTTTAATAGTTTGCTCTAAACACAAAAGGACAAAATATGAAAGCAATATATCATTTTCAAATCTAGAAATAATCAAGACATAATATATATATTGTGATTCGAGTACAAAAAAGCACTTGCTGTCTAGCAATTAAGATAATTTTCTCTCAAATAATGCATTGGGGTTTGACTCTTGGCAGACGCACTTTTGTTATAGATTTATGCTTTGATTTTTTTGTTTTTTCCTAAAAGGCTTCACTCTTGTTTGTTTGTTTGTTTGTTTGTTTATTTTCTTAGCCCTTATACTGTGCTATTCACGCCCTTTTTTTTTTTTTTTTTTTAATTTTCATTCTTAGTTTTTTTTCTTAGATTTTTTTTTTTTTTTGTAAGTTTCAGATTATTTCGTTATGATTTTTTTTTTTTTGTTGCAATTTTCACTCTTAGTTTTTTTCTCAAAGGTTTTTCTTTTTGTAATTTTTTAAATTATTTCATTTTGATCCCTAAAATTTTAAAATAAAAATTTTGATCCCTACCCGATGCACTAATGCATTTTCTTTTTCTTTTTTTTTTGGTTTTTTTCTTTACTTTTTTTCCATCTATTTATGTTTTTTTATTTAATCGGGTGTTAAAATTTTTAAAAATTGATCGTTATTTTTTTTACACAAACCGATGATTATATAATATATACAAATGAAATGTATATACTTTAAAGGTCACTCCCTCACAATGTACTATTCACTTTTTTTTTTTTTTACCCTCACAATGTACTATTTAGTCTTACGGTTTTTTTTTAAAAAAACATTTCACTCTTAGTTTTTTTCTTTTTTTTTCTTAGGTTTTTTTGAATTTTCAAATTATTTTGTTTTTTTTTTAATTTTCACTCTTAGTTTTTTTTGTGATTTTTAAATTATTTAATTTTGATCCCTAAAATTTTAAAATAAAAATTTTAATCTCTATCCGATGCACTACATGCCTTTTCTTTTCTTTTTTCTTTGTTTTTTTCTTTACTTTTTTCATCAATTTATGCTCTCTTTTTTTTATGTATTCTTATAAAACAATATATTTTTAAAGTATTTCTTTTCATGAAAAAACTTGACCGACTTTTTTTTGGCAAAACCACCCTCGGGCCATCGTCGAGCCGATGGGTTTTGATGGTTATCCCGTTCGAAATGATGTAGGTCCAAAAACCCTCAAAACTAGGTTGACAATATTTCTATAGATTTTTTCATGCTCGTACCATTCTAGGAATTCCAAAGCTCGACGACCCGCATCATCTCGAAAGACGGAAAATATGTATTTTGAGGGTTTAAATGATTTTTTTTTGGATAAAATCACTCTAAGGTCGAGTCCGATAGCGATGAGTTTTGATAGTTGGCTTACTCGGCATTGAACTAGATCTAAAAGTGCAAGAAACTTGGTCGACGTTTTTTTTTCTAAAACCACCCCTAGCCCATCGTCAAGGTCGATGGGTTTTGATGGTTGTCCCGGAAAGGAAGTAGGTCGAAAAACCTTAAAACTCGGGCTGAAATTTTTTCTATAGATTTTATCACGCTCGTACCGCTCCAAGAATTCCAAAGCCCGACAACCCGCATCATCTCAAAAAACAGAAAAGTCATATTTTAAGGTCCTAAATGATGTTTTCCGGACAAAATCACCTCGAGGTCATGTCCAATGGCGATGATTTTTGATCATTAGCTCGTTTAACATCAAACTAGGTCTAAAACCGCAAAAAACTTGATCGACTTTTTTTTACTCAATCACCCCTAGGCCATTGTCGACCCGATGGGTTTTGATGGTTGTCCTATTTGGAATAAGGTGGGTCTAAAAAACCTCAAAACCAGGCTAATAGTTTTTTATAGATTTTTTTACACTCATATTGTTCCTAGAATTTCAAAGCCCGACGAACTACATCATCTCGAAAAAAAGGCATATTTTAAGGGCCTAAATGACCTTTTTTAGACAAAATCGCCCGCAGGTCAAGTCCAAAGGCGATAAGTTTTTATTGTTGGCTCATTTGACATCGAAGAAGATCTAAACTACAAAAAACTTGATCGATTTTTTTGCCAAAACCACCTTCGGACCATCATCAAGGCCGACGAGTTTTAATGGTTGTTCCATTTGGAATGAGATAAGTCCAAAACACCACAAAACTAGGTTGATGATTTTTCTACAGATTTTGTTACACTCGTACTATTCAAGGAATTTCAAAGACCGATGGCCCGGATCATCTCAAAAACTTGAAAAGGCATATTTTGAGGTCCTAAACGATGTTTTTTGGATAAAATCACCCCGAGGTCATGTCCGATGACGATGAGTTTTAATGGTTGATTCGTTTGGCATCGAACTAGGTATAAAACTACAAAAAACTTGGTCGTTTTTTTCCCAAAACCACCCCCGGACCGTCGTTGAGGTCAATGGGTTTTTTTGGTTGTCTCGTTGGGAATGAGGTAGGTCAAAAAAATCTCAAAACTGGGCCGATCATTTTTCTATAGATTTTATCACGCTCATGCCATTCTAGAAATTTCAAAGCCCGACGGCCCGCATCATCTCGAAAAATGAAAAAGACATATTTTGAAGGCCTAAACGATGTTTTTTTGACAAAATCGCCTCGAGGTTATGTTCGATGGAGATGACTTTTGATCGTTAGCTCGTTTGGCATCGAACTAGGTTTAAAACCGCAAAAACTTGGTCAACTTTTTTTTTTCCAAAACCACCCGTGACATCGTCAACCGATGAGTTTTGATGGTTGTCCCATTCGGAATGAGGTAGGTCCAAAACCCTCAAAATCGGGCTAACATAATTTCTACAGATTTTATCACGCTCGTATCGTTCCGAGAATTCCAAAGCCCAACAACCCGCATCATCTCAAAAAATAGAAAAGGCGTATTTTAAGAGCTTAAATAATTTTTTTTGGACAAAATCGCTCCAAGGTCGATCCGATGGCGATGGGTTTTGATCATTGGCTCATTTGGTATTGAATTAGATCTAAAAGTACAAAATACTTGGTTGACTTTCTTTTAAAAAAACCACCGTCATCTCATCGTCGAGGCCGATGGGTTTTGATGGTTGTCCCATTTGGAAAGAGGTAGGCCAAAAAAATCTCAAAACTAGACCGACAGCTTTTCTATAAATTTTGATACGTTCGTATCGTTCCCGGAATTCCAAAGCTCGACGACTCGTATCATCTCAAAAAATAGAAAAGCCATATTTTAAGGGCATAAACAATGTTTTTTTGGATAAAATCGCCTTAAAGTCATGTCCGATGACGATGAGTTTTGATCGTTGGCTCATTTGGCATCAAACTAGGTCTAAAACTCGTAAAAAACTTGATCGACCTTTTTTGTTTTTGCCAAAACCACCCCCGACCCATCATCTAGCCGATTGGTTTTTATGGTTGTCCCATTCGGAATGAGGTATCGTTCCGGGAATTCCAAAGCTAGATGGCCTATATCATCTCGAAAGATAGAAAAGGCGTATTTGAGGGCTTAAACAATGTTTTTTTGGACAAAATCGCTCCAAGGTTAGGTCCGATGGCGATGAGTTTTGATCGTTGGCTTGTTCAGCTTCGAACTAGATCTAAAAGTGCAAAAAACTTGACCAACTTATTTTTCCAAAACCACCCGCAAGCCATCATCGAGGCCAATGGGTTTTGGTGGTTGTCCCGTTCGGAATGAGGTAGGTCCAAAAAATCTCAACAACCCGATGGCTCGTATAATCTCAAAAAATAGAAAAGGTGTGTTTTGATGTGCTAAATGACTTTTTTTTTTGGATAAAATCACCGTGAGGTGATGTCTAATAGTGATGAGTTTTGATCGTTGACTTGTTCGAGATTGAACTAGGTCTAAAACTCGCAAAAAGCTTGGCTAACTTTTTTTTTTTTTTGCCTAAACCACCTCTAAGCCATCGTCGAGCCAATAGGGTTTTGATGGTTGTTCTATTCGACATGAGGTAGGTCCAAAAAACCTCAAAACTAGGCTAACATTTTTCTATAAATTTTATCACGCTCATACCATTCAAGGAATTCAAAAGCCCGATAGCCCGTATCATCTTGAAAAATAAAAAAGACATATTTTGAGAGCCTAAACAACGTCTTTTGGATAAAATTGCCCCAAGGTCATGTCCAATGATGATGATTTTTGGTCATTGGCTTGTTTGGCATCGAACTAGGTCTAAAACTATAAAAAAACTTGACCGATTTGTTTTTGCCAAAACCACCCCAAGGCCATCATCGAGGCCGATGGGTCTTGATGGTTTTCTTGTTCGAAATGAGGTAAGTCCAAAAAATCTTAAATTAGGTCGACAGCTTTTATATAGATTTTGTCACGTTCATACTCGTTCATGGAATTCCAAAGCTCAACGGACCGCATCATCTCAAAAAAATTTAAAAATGGGTATTTTGAGGGTCTAAACGATATTTTTTTGGATAAAATCACTCGAGGTCATGTCCGATGGTGATAAGTTTTGTCCTTTGGCTTGTTTTACATTGAAGAATTTCTAAAATTGCAAAAAAAAAAAAATTTGTTTTTGCAAAAACCACCCCTAGGCCGTCATCGAGGCTAAAGGGTTTTGATGATTGTCCCGTTCGGAATGAGGTAGGTCCAAAGAACTTCAAAATTAGGATGATAGTTTTTCTATAGATTTGTAGCAATCGTATCCTTCTAGGAATTCCAAAGCTCGACGGCCCTCATTATCTCGAAAAATAGAAAAGACATATTTTGAGGGCCTTAGTGACATTTTTTGGATAAAATCGCCCTAAGGTCATGTCCGATGGCGATGACTTCTAATCATTGGCTTGTTTGTCATCAAACTAGATCTAAAACTACAAAAAAACTTAACCAACTTTTTTTTGGCAAAACCACCCTCAAGCCATCGTCGAGCCCGATGGGTTTTGATGGTTTTCTTGTTTGAAACGATATAGGTAAAAAGAAAAAGGTCGGTCAAAAAACTCAAAACTGGGCTGATAATTTTTCTATAGATTTTTTCGCCCTCGTGCCATTTTAGGAATTCCAAAGCCTAACAACGTGCATCATCTCAAAAAATAGAAAAGACATATTTTGAGAGTTTAAACAATGTTTTTTTGGACAAAATCACCCTAAGGTCATGTCCGATGGTGATGAGTTTTGATCGTTGACTCGTTTGGCATCGAAGAAGGTCTAAAACTCGTAAAAAACATTATTGACTTTTTTTTTACCAAAACCACCCCCGTGCCATCGTCCGTACCGATAGGTTTTGATGATTCTCATGCTCTGAATGAGGTAAGTCTAAAAAATCTCAAAGCTCGGATCGATAGTTTTTCTATAGATTTTATCGCGTTAGTACTATTCAAGAATTTTAAAACTCAATGGCCCACATCATCTCGAAAAACAAAAAAGGTGTATTTGGAGGGCCTCGGTGATGTTTTTGGGATAAAATCACCCTAAAATCATGTTCGATAGCGATGAGTTTTGATTGTTGACTCGTTTGGCATCAAACTAGGTCTGAAACTATAAAAAACTTGGCCAATGTTTTTTTTAAAAAAAACACCACTTAGGCCATCATCGAGGTGATGGGTTTTGATGGTTGTCTCGTTTGAAATGGAGTAAATCCAAAAAACTTAAAATTGAGCCGACAGCTTTTTTACCGATTTTGTTACGCTTGTACTCGTTTTAGGAATTTCATAACTCGACAGACCCACATGATCTCAAAAAACATAAATAGATTTTATAGCGCTCATATCGTTCTAGCACTTCCAAAGTCGACACCCCCATCATCTCGAAAAATAAAAAAGATGTATTTTGAGGGCCTTAATGACATTTTTTGGACAAAATCACCCCTAGGTCATGTTTGATGTTTATGAGTTTTAATCGCTAGTTTGTTTGGCATCGATCTAGGTCTAAAACTATAAAAAACTTTGTAAACTTTTTTTTACCGAAACGACCCTCGGACCGTGTCGAGGCCAAAGAGGTACATAAAAAAAAATCTCAAAACTAGTATGGCAGCTTTTCTACTATTTTATTACACTCATGTCATTCTAGGAATTTCAAAGCTTGACGGCCAGTATCATCTCGAAAAACGGAAAAGGCAAATTTTGAGAGCTTAAAGAATGTTTTTTGGACAAAATCGCCTCGAGGTCATGTTCGATGGCGTTGAGTTTTGACCGTTGGCTCGTCTAGCATCGAACTAAGTCAAAAACTCCAAAAACATTGACAAATTTGTTTTTGCCAAAACCAACCCAAGGCCATAATCGAGACCGATTAGTCTTGATGGTTATCCTATTTGGAATGAGGTAAGTCCAAAAAAACTCAAAACTCGACTTATAGTTTTTGTATAGATTATTTCACGCTCATATTATTCATGGAATTCCAAAGCCCGATGGCCTCGCATCATCTTAAAAAAAAGGTGTATTTTGAGGATCCAAATGATGTTTTTTGGACAAAATTACCTTAAGGTCATGTATGATGTCGATGACTTTTGATCATTGGCTCATTTGGCATCGAAGAAGGTCTTAAACTCGTAAAAAAATTTGTTGATTTTTTTTTTGTCGAAACCACCCTCGGGCCATCGTTGAAGCCAATGAGTTTTGATGGTTGCCCCTTCGAAAAGAGGTTGATCAAAAAAACCTCAAAACTGGATCGGCAGCTTTTCTACGGATTTTGTCGCGCTTGTGGTATTCTAGGAATTCCAATGCTTGATGGCCCGCATCATCTCAAAAAACAAAAAAAGACATATTTTGATAGCTTAAACAATGTTTTTTGGACGAAATCGCCCCGAGGTCATATTCGATGGCGATGAGTTTTGATCATTGGTTCGTTTGGTATCGAACTAAGTCTAAAACTCGCAAAAACGTTGATCAATTTGTTTTTACCAAAACCGACTCAAGGCCATTGTATAGGCCGATGGGTCTTGATGGTTATCTTGTTTGGAATGAGGCAAGTCTAAAAAAACTCAAAACTCGACCGATAGCTTTTGTACATATATTTTCGCACTTGTATTGTTCATGGAATTTCAAAGCCCGACGGCTTGCATCGCCTTAAAAAAAACAAAAAGGTGTATTTTGATGATCTAAATAATGTTTTTTGGACAAAATTGCCCCGAGGTCATGTACGATGGTGATGAGTTTTGATCATTAGCTCATTTGGCATCGAAGAAGGTCTTAAACTACAAAAAACTTTATTGATTTTTTTGCCGAAACCACCCTCGTGCCATCGTCGAGCTCAATGAGTTTTGATAGTTGTCCCGTTAAGAAAAAGGTAGGTTTAAAAAACCTCAAAACCGGATCGACAGCTTTTCCGTAGATTTTATTATGCTCGTGCCATTCTAGGAATTCCAATGCTTGATGGACCGCATCATCTCAAAAAATAGAAAAGGCATATTTTGAGAGCTTAAATAATGTTTTTTGGACAAAATTGCCCTAAGGTCATATTCGATGGTGATGAGTTTTGGTTGTTGGCATCCAACTAAGTCTAAAATTGCAAGAAAGTTAGTCGATTTTATTTTTCCAAAACCACCCCAAGGCCATCGTGGAGGCCGATGGGTCTTGATGGTTATCCCGTTTGGAATGAGGTAAGTCCGGAAAAACTCAAAACTCGACTCGATAGTTTTTATATAGATTTTTTCACGCTCGTATTATTCATGAAATTCCAATGCCCGATGGCCTACATCATCGTAAAAAAAAGGTGTATTTTGAGGATCTAAATGATGTCTTTTGGACAAAATTGCCCCGAGGTCATGTATGATGGTGATGAGTTTTGATCATTGGCATCAAAGAAGGTCTTAAACTCGTAAAAAACTTTTCCGATTTTTTTATCAAAACCACCCTCGGGCCATCGTTGAGGACGAACAGCTTTGCTTGTTGTCCCATTCGGAATGAGGTAGGTCCCCAAAACTTTCGGATGAGCTCGATAGTTTTTCTACGGATTTTATAGCGCTCATATCGTTCTAGCACTTCCAAAGCTCGATGGCTTGCATCATCTTGAAAAATAAAAAAATGTATTTTGAGGGCCTCGGTGCCATTTTTTTTTGACAAAATCAACCTTAGGTCATGTCCGATGGTGATGAGTTTTAATCACCGGCTTGTTTGACATCGATTTAGGTCTAAAACTATAAAAAAACTTTATAGACTTTTTTTTGGCCAAAACTACCCTCGAGTCGTAATCGAGGCTAATGAGTTTTGATGGTTGTCCCGTTCAAAAAGAGGTAAGTCAAAAAAACCTCAAAACTCGGGTTGGCGCTTTTATACAGATTTTGTCACGCTCGTGCAATTCTAGGAATTCCAAAGCTTGATGGATCGCATCATCTCAAAAAACAAGAAAGGCATATTTTGAGAGCCTAAACAATGTTTTTTAGAAAAAATCACCCCGAGGTCATGATCGATGACGATGAGTTTTGGTCGTTAGCTCGTTTAGCATCGAACTAAGTCTAAAACTACGTAAAAGTTGGTCAATTTGTTTTTCCCAAAACCAGCCTCAAGGCCATCGTCGAGGTCGATGAGTCTTGATGGTTGTCCCGTTTGGAATAAGGTAAGTCCAAAAAAACTCAAAACTCGGTTGATAGTTTTTGTATAGATTTTTTCGCGCTCATATTGTTCATGGATTTCCAAAGCCCAATGGTCCGCATCATGTTAAAAAAAGAAAAAAGGTGTATTTTGAGGGTTTAAACAATGTTTTTAGACAAAAATGCCCCGAGGTCATATACGATGGTCATGAGTTTTGATCATTGACTCATTTGGCATCGAAGAAGGTCTTAAACTCGCAATAAAATTTGCTTATTTTTTTTTACCAAAACCACCCCCGTGCCATCATTGAGGCCAAAGGGTTTTGCTTATTGTCCCATTCATAATGAGGTAGGTCTAAAAAACTTTCAAATTAGGTCGACAGCTTTTTCTACCGATTTTACAAGACTCATATCAATCTAGCACTTCAAAAGCCCGATGGCTTGCATCATCTCAAAAAATAAAAAAGAAATATTTTGAGGGCTTCATTGATATTTTTTGGACATAATCACCCTCGAGTCATGTTCGATGGTGGTGAGTTTTAATCGCCGGCTTGTTTGGCATCGATTTAGGTCTAAAACTATAAAAAAACTTTATAGACTTTTTTTTCCCAAAACCAACCTCGGACTATCATTGAGGCCAATGAGTTTTGATGGTTTTCCCGTTCGTAAAGAAGTAGGTCAAAAAAACCTCAAAACCGAGCTCACACTTTTTCTATAGATTTTATCACATTCGTGCCATTCTAGGAATTCCAAAGCTTGATGGCCCGTATCATCTAAAAAAAAGACATATTTTGAGAGCCTAAAGAATGTTTTTTGGAAAAAATCACCCCGAGGTCATGTTCGATGGCAATGAGTTTTGGTCGTTGGCTTGTCCGACATCGAACTAAGTTTAAAACTACAAAAAAGTTGGCCGATTTGTTTTTGCCAAAACATATCCAAGGCCATTGTTGAGGTCGATGGGTCTTGATGATTGTCCCGTTTGGAATAAGGTAATTCCAAAAAACTCAAAACTCGACCGATAGTTTTTGTATAGATTTTTTGACGTTCGTATTGTTCATGGATTCCCAAAGCCCGACGACCAAGCATCATCTTAAAAAAACAAAAATGAGCATTTTGAGGATCTAAACGATGTTTTTTTGGATAAAATTACCCCGAGGTCATGTACAATGGTGGTGAGTTTTGATCATTGGCTCATTTGGCATCGAAGAATGTCTCAAACTACAAAAAACTTTGCTGATTTTTTTTGTCAAAAGCACCCCAGTGCCATCATCGAGGCCGAAGGGTTTTGCTTGTTATCCCATTCGGAATGAAGTAGGTCGAAAAACTTTCAAATTAGACCGATAGTTTTTCTATAGATTTTATAGCACTCATATCGTTCTATCACTTCCAAAGCTCGACGGCCCTCATCATCTCAAAAAATAAATAAGATGTGTTATGAGGGCCTCGGTGACATTTTTTTGACAAAATCACCCTCAATTCATGTCCAATAGTGATAAGTTTTAATCACTAGCTTGTTTGGCATCGATCTAGGTCTAAAAATACTAAAAAATACTAAAAACTTTATAGATTTTTTTTGGCAAAACCAACCTCGTGCCAATGAGTTTTGATGGTTGTCCCGTTCGAAAAAAGGTAAGTGAAAAAAAACCTCAAAACTCGGGTTGGCGCTTTTCTATAGATTTTAATGTGCTTATGCCATTCTAGGAATTCCAAAGCTTGATCGCTCTCACCATCTTGAAAAACGTAAAAGGCATATTTTAAGAGCCTAAACAATGTTTTTTGAAAAAAATCACCCCGAGGTCAAGTCCGATGGCGATGACTTTTGGTTGTTGTCTCATTTGGCATCAAACTAAGTCTAAAACTCGTAAAAAAGTTAGCCGATTTATTTTTTTCAAAAACTAGCCCAAACTAGGTCTTGATGGTTGTCCCGTTTGGAATGACGTAAGTCCAAAAAACCTTAAAACTTAGTTGACGAGCTTTTGTAAAGATTTTTTCATGCTTGTAAAAGGTGAATTTTGAGGATTTAAACAATGTTTTTGGACAAAAATACCCCGAGGTCATGTACGATGATGATGAGTTTTGCTCATTGACTCATTTGGCATCAAAGAAGGTCTTAAACTACAATAAACTTTGCTTATTTTTTTTTCAAAACCACCCCTGCGACCATCTTGAGGTCGAAGGGTTTTGCTTATTGTCCTATTCGGAATGAGATAGGTCTAAAAAAATTTCAAATTAGGCCGATAATTTTTCTACGGATTTTACAACGCTTATATCATTCTAGCACTTCAAAAGCCCGACGACTCGCATCATCTCAAAAAATAAAAAAGATATATTTTAAGGGCCTCGGTGACATTTTTTGGACACAATCACCCCCGAGTCATGTTCGATGGTGATGAGTTTTAATTGTCTGGCTTATTTGGAATCGATTTAGATATAAAACTATAAAAAACTTTATAGACTTTTTTTTGCCAAAACCACCCTCAAACCGTCGTTGAGGCCAATGAGTTTTGATGGTTGTCCCGTTTAGAAAGAGGTAGGTCGGAAAACCATAAAAATGGGCCGACACTTTTTCTACTGATTTTATTACACTCGTGCCATTCTAGGAATTCGAAGCTTGACGGGCCGCATCATCTCAAAAAACAAAAGAGGCATATTTTGAGAGCCCAAACAATTTTTTTAGACAAAATCACCCCGAGATCATGTCCGATGGTGATGAGTTTTGGTCGTTAGCTCGTTTGGCATCGAACTAAGTCTAAAAAAGATGTGTTATGAGGGCCTTAATGACATTTTTTGGACAAAAGCACCCCTCGTCATGTTCAATGGTCATGAGTTTTAATCGCTGGCTTGTTTGGCATCGATCTAGGTCTAAAACAATAAAAAACTTTATAAACTTTTTTTTTGTCGAAACCACCCTCAAGCCGTTGTCGAGGCCAAAGAGGTACGTAAAAAAAACCTCAAAACTCGGTATTGTAATTTTTTTATAGATTTTCTTGCACTCGTGCCATTCCGAGAATTCCAAAGCTTAACGACCCGCAAGTATCTCGAAAAATAGAAAAAACATATTTTGAGAGCCTAAAAAATGTTTCGGACAAAATCACCCGAGGTCATGTCGAATGGCGATGAGTTTTGGTCATTAGCTCATTTGGTATCTAATTAAGTCTAAAACTATAGAAACGTTGGCCAATTTATTTTTACCAAAACCATCCTAAGGCCATCATCGAGGGCGATGGGTATTGATAGTTGTCCTATTTGGAATGAGGTAAGTCCAAAAGAACTCAAAACTCGACCGATAGTTTTTGTACATATTTTTTCACACCGTATTATTCATGGAATTCCAAAGCCCGATGACCTCGCTTCATCTTAAAAAAACAAAAAGGTGTACATTGAGGATCTAAACGATGTTTTTTAGAAAAAATTGCCCCGAGGTCATGTACGATGGTGATGAGTTTTGATCATTGGCTCATATGGCATCGAAGGAGGTCTTAAACCGCAAAAAACTTTGTTGATTTTTATTGCCAAAACCACCCGCAAGCCATCATCGAGGTCGAAGGGTTTTGCTTGTTGTCCCATTCGGAATGACGTAGGTCCAAAAAACTTTCAAATTAGGTCGACAATTTTTCCGTAGATTTTATGGCGCTCATATCGCTCTAGCACTTCCAAAGCTCGACGACCCGCATCATCTCAAAAATAAAAAAGATGTATTTTGAAGGCCTTAATGACATTGTTTGCACAAAATCACCCCTAGGTCATGTCCGATGGTTATGATTTTTAATTGCTGGCTTGTTTGGAATCGATCTAGGTGTAAAACGACAAAAATTTTTGTACATTGTTTTTTTGCCGAAACCACCCTTAGGCCGTCGTCGAGGCCAAAGAAGTACATAAAAAAACCTCAAAACATGTATGACAGCTTTTCTATAGATTTTGTCTCACTCGTGCCATTCTAGGAATTCCAAAGCTTGATGGCTTGGATCATCTCGAAAAACGGAAAAGGCATATTTTGAGAGCCTAAATAATGCTTTTTGGATAAAATCGCCCCGAGGTCATGTCCGATGACGATGAGTTTTGGTTGTTGGCTCGTTTGGCATCGAACTAAGTCTAAAACTATAAAAAAGTTGGCCGATTTATTTTTGCCAAAACAACCCAAAGCCATCGTCGAGGCCGATGGGTCTTGATGGTTATCCCATTTGGAATGAGGTAAGTCCAAAAAAACTAAAAACTCGACTAACAGCTTTTGTATAGATTTTTTCGTGCTCGTATTGTTCATGGAATTTTAAAGCTCGACAACTTGCATCATCTTAAAAAAACAAAAAGGTGTATTTTCGGGAACTAAACAATTATTTTTTGGATAAAATTGCCTTGAGGTTATGTACGATGGTGATGAGTATTGATCATTGGCTCATTTGGCATTAAAGAAGCTCTTAAACCGCAAAAACCTTTGCTGATTTTTTTTGTAAAAACCACACCCGTGCCATCGTCGAGGTTGCGGGGTTTTGCTTTTTAGCCTATTCGGAATGAAGTAGGTTCAAAAACTTTCAAATTAGGCGGACGGTTTTTCTACGGATTTTATAGCACTCGTATTGTTCTAGGACTTTCAAAGCTCGACGGCCCGCATCATCTTAAAAAATAGAAAAGATGTATTTTGAGGGCCTCAATGACATTTTTTGGATAAAATCACCCCTTGGTCCATGTCCGATGGTGAGAGTTTTAATCTCCGGCTTGTTTGCCATCGATATAGGTTAAAAACTACAAAAAACATTTGCGGACTTTTTTTTGGCAAAACCACCCTTAGGCCATCGTTGAGGCCAATGAGTTTTGATGATTGTCTTGTTTGGAAAGAGGTAGGTCAAAAAAACATCAAAGTTATATTGACAATTTTTCTATAGATTTATCATGCTCATGCCATTCTAGGAATTCCAAAGCTTGACGGCTCGCATCATCTCAAAAAACAAAAAAGGCATATTTTGACGACTTAAAAAATGTTTTTTGGACAAAATTGCCCTAAGGGCATGTTCGATGGCGATGATTTTTTATCGTTGGCTTGATTAGCATCAAACTAAGTCTAAAACTACAAAAAAGTTGGCTGATTTGTTTATGCTAAAACTAACCCAAGGACGTCATCGAGGCCGACGGGTCTTGATAGTTGTCCTATTTGGAATGAGGTAAGTCCAAAAAAATCAAAACAAGGTTGACAGCTTTTGTATAGATTTTGTCGAATTCGTACTATTCATTGAATTCCAAAGCTCGATGGCCCGCATCATCTCAAAAAACAAAAAAGGCGTATTTTAAGGGTCTAAACGATGTTTTTTGGAAAAAAGTTACCCCGAGGTCATATATGATGGTGATGAGTTTTGATCATTGACTCATTTGGCATTGAAGAAGGTCTTAAATTGCAAAAAAAATTACTAATTTTTTTGCCAAAACTACCCTCGAGGCCATCATCGAGGTCACGGGGTTTTGCTCGTTGTCCCATTCGAAATGAGGTAGATCCATAAAACTTCAACATTAGACCGACAATTTTTCTATGGATTTTATAAGGCTCGTATCGTTCTAGACTTTCAAAGTCGACCATCCGTATCATCTCAAAAAATAGGAAAGACGTATTTTGAGGGCCTCGGTGATATTTTCTTGACAAAATCACCCTCGTGTCATGTCCGATGGTGATGAGTTTTAATCGCCGGCTTGTTTGGTATCATCTAGGTCTAAAAATACAAAAACACCTTCTAGATTGTTTTTTGGCAAAACCACCCTCAAGCCATCGTCGAGGCCAATGAGTTTTAACGGTTGTCCCGTCCGAAAAGAGGTAGGTCATAAAAAACCTCAAAATTGGGTTGGTAGTTTTTTTATAGATTTTATCATCCTCATGCCATTCTAGGAATTCTAAAGATTGATGGCGTACATCATCTCAAAAAACGAGAAAAGGCATATTTTGAGAGCCTAAACGATGTTTTTTGGACAAAATCGTTGCGAGGTCATGTCCAATGACGATGAGTTTTAGTCGTTTGCTCGTTTAGCATCGAACTAAATCTAAAACTACAAAAAAGTTAGTCGATTTGTTTTTGTGAAAACCAGCCCAAGGCCATCGTTGAGGCCGATGGGTTTTGATGGTTGTTCGAGTTTGGAATGAGGTAAGTCCAAAAGAACTCAAAACTAGGCTCACAATTTTTGTATAGATTTTTTCACGCTCGTATCGTTCTTGGAATTCCAAAGCCTAACGACCCGCATCATCTCAAAAAACAAAAAAGGTGTATTTTAAGGATATAAACGATGTTTTTTTTTAAAAAAATACCCTAAGGTCATATATGATGGTGATGAGTTTCGATCATTGGCTCATTTGGCATCGAAAAAGGCTTAAACTATAAAAAAATTTGCTAATTTTTATTGCTAAAACCACCCCAGTGCCATCATCAAGGCCGAAGGGTTTAGCTTATTGTCCTATTCGAATGAGGTAAGTCCAAAAAACTTCCAAATTAGGTCGACAGCTTTTATATAGATTTTCTAGCACTCATATTCTTCTAGCACTTCCAATTCCCTACGACTCGCATCATCTCGAAAAATAAAAAAGATGTATTTTGAGGGACTTTGTGACATTTTTTGGACAAAATCACCCCCGTGTCATGTCGATGGTGATGAGTTTTAATTGTTGGCTTTTTTGGCATCGATCTAGGTCTAAAACCATAAAAAACTTTATAGACTTTTTTTTGCCAAAACTACCCTCGGGCCATCGTCGAGGCCAATGAGTTTTGATGATTGTCCCGTTCAAAAAGAGATAGGTAAAAAAAACCTCAAAACCGAACCGGTAGTTTTTCTACGGATTTTGTCACGCTCGTGCCATTTTATGAATTCCAAAGCATAATGGCCCACATCATCTTGAAAAACAAAAAAAGCATTTTTTGAGAGCCTAAACGATGTTTTTTAGATAAAATCGTCCCGAGGTCATGTCCAATGATGATGAGTTTTGGTCGTTGGCTCTTTTGGTATCGAACTAAGTCTAAAACTCGTAAAAAAGTTGGCTGATTTATTTTTTTCAAAACCACCCCAAGGCCATCATCGAGGTCGATGGGTCTTTTGTCTTGTTTGGAATAAGGTAAGTAAAAACAAAAACTCAAAACTAGGTCGACAGATTTTATACGGACTTTTTCACGCTTGTACTCTTCATGGAATTCCAAAGTTCGACGGCTTGTATCATCTCAAAAAACAAAAAAGGTGTAGTTTGATGATCTAAACGATGTTTCTTGGAAAAAATTACGCCAAGGTCATGTATGATGGTGATGAGTTTTGTTCATTGGCTCATTTGGCATCGAAAAAGGTTTTAAACCGTAAAAAACTTTGCTAATTTGTTTTTGCCAAAACCACCCCTGACTCATCGTCGAGGCCGAAGGGTTTTGCTTGTTGTCCCATTCGGAATGAGGTAGGTCCAAAAAACATTCAAATTAAGCCGACAGCTTTTCTATAGATTTTATAGCGCTCATATCGTTTTAGCACTTCCAAAGCTTGATGGCTCGCATCATCTCAAAAAATAAAAAAGATGTATTTTGAAGGCCTTAGTTACATTTTATGAACAAAATCACCCATAGGGCATGTCCGATGGTGATGAGTTTTAATTGGTGGCTTGTTTGGCATTGATCTAGGTTTAAAACTACAAAAAACTTTGTATTCTTTTTTGGAAAAACCACCCTCGAGCCGTCGTCGAGGCGAATGAGTTTTGATGGTTGTCCCGTTCGTAAAGAGGTAAGTCAAAAAATCCTCAAAACTCGGATCGGCAGCTTTTCTATAGATTTTGTTGCGCTCGTGCCATTTTTGTAATTCCAAAGCTTAATGGCTCGCATCATTTTTAAAAATAGAAGAGGCATATTTTGAGAGCCTAAATAATGTTTTTTGGACAAAATTGCCCCGAGATCATGTCCGATGATGATGAGTTTTGGTCGTTGACTCATTTGGCATCGAACTAAGTCTAAAATTGCAAAAAAGTTGACCAATTTATTTTTGCCAAAACTAGCCCAAGGCCATTGTCGAGGCCCATGGGTCTTGATGGTTGTCCTGTTTGGAATGAGGTAAGTCTAAAAAAACTCAAAACTCAACCGACGGCTTTTGTACGGATTTTTTTATGCTCGTATTGTTCATGGAGTTCCAAAATCCGACAGACTCGCATCATCTTAAAAAAACAAAAAGGTGTATTTTGAGGGTCTAAATGATGTTTTTTGGACAAAATCTCCCCGAGGTCATATACGATGGTGATGAGTTTTGATCACCGACTAATTTGGCATCAAAGAAGATCTTAAGCTGCAAAAAACTTTATCGATTTTTTTCCGAAACCACCCTAGGCCATCGTCGAGGCCAACTCGGTTTTGATGGTTGTCCCATTCGGAATGCGGTAGGTCCAAAAAACTTCCAAATTAGGTCGACAGCTTTTCTACGCATTTCATAGCGCTCGTATCGTTCTAGGACTTTCAAAACCCGACGGCCCATATCATCTCTAAAAATAAAAAAAAGATGTATTTTGAGGGCATGAGTGACATTTTTTGGACAAAATCACCCCCGGGTCATGTCCGATAGTGATCGGCTTTAATCGCCGGCTTGTTTGGCATCGATCTAAGTCTAAAAACATAAAAAACTTTATAGATGGTTTTTTGGCAAAACCATCCTCGGGCCATCGTCCGAGCCAATGAGTTTTGATGGTTGTCCCATTCAAAAAGAGGTAGGTAAAAAAAACCCGAAAACTAAGTCGGTAGTTTTTCTATAAATTTTATCGCGCTCATACCATTCTAGGAATTGCAAAGCTTGACGGCCCGCATCATCTCAAAAAAAAAAAAAAGCAAATTTTGAGAGCCTAAACAATATTTTTTGGATAAAATCACCTCGAGGTCATGTTCGATGGTGATGAGCTTTGGTCATTGGCTCATTTAGCATCAAACTAAGCCTAAAACTACAAAAAAGTTGGCCAATTTGTTTTTTCCAAAACCACCCCAAGGCCATCGTCGAGCGATGGGTCTTGATGGTTGTCCTGTTTGGAATGAGGTAAGTCCAAAAAAGCTCAAAATTAGGCTAATAGTTTTTGTACAAATTTAGTCATGCTCGTACTATTCATGGAATTCCAAAGCCCGACGGCCCGTATCATCTCGAAAAACAAAAAAGGTGAATTTTGAGGCTCTAAATGATTTTTTTGGATAAAATTGCCTTGAGGTTATGTATGATGGTGATGAGTTTTGATCATTGGCTCATTTAGCATCAAAGAAGGTCTTAAACTACAAAAAACTTTGCTGATTTTTTTTGCCAAAACCACCCTGACCCATCGTCGAGGCCGAAGGATTTTGCTTGTTGTCCCTTTCGGAATGAGGTAGGACCAAAAACTTACAAATTAAACTGATAGTTTTTTTACGGATTTTATAACGCTCATATTGTTCTAGCACTTCCAAAGCCAACACCCCCATCATCTTGAAAAATAAAAAAAGATGTATTTTGAGGGCCTCAATGACATTTTTTGGACAAAATCATCCCTATGTCATATCCAATGGTTATGAGTTTTAATCACTAACTTGTTTGGCATCAATCTAGGTCTAAAACTACAAAAACCTTTGTAGACTTTTTTGTGCCAAAACCACCCTCAAGCCATTGTCGAGGCCAAAGAGGTACGTAAAAAAAAAAACCTCAAAACTCGGTATGGTAGTTTTTCTATAGATTTTGTGGCACTCATGCCATTCTAGGAATTCTAAATTTTGACGGCCCGCATCATCTCAAAAAGTAGAAAAGACATATTTTACGAGCCTAAAGAATGTTTTTTTAGACAAAATGGCCTTGAGGTCATGTCCGATGGCGATGAGTTTTGGTCATTGGCTCATTTGGCATCGAACTAAGTTGAAAATTATAAAAAAGTTGGTTGATTTGTTTTTGCCCAAACCAGCCCGGGGCCATCGTCGAGGCCGATGGGTTTGATGGTTGTCTTGTTTTGAATGAGGTAAGTCCAAAAAACTCAAAACTCGACCGATAGTTTTTATACGAACTTTTTCACGCTCGTGTTGTTCATGGAATTCGAAGCCCGACGGCTCGTATCATCTTAAAAAACAAAAAGGTGTATTTTGATGATCTAAAGATGCTTTTTGGACAAAATTGCCCCGAGGTCATGCATGATGGCGATGAATTTTGATCATTGGCTCATTTGGCATCGAAGAAGGTCTTAAACTATAAAAAACTTTATTGATTTTTTTGCTAAAAACACCCTCAAGTCATCGTCGAGGCCAATGAGTTTTGATGGTTGTCCCACTCGGAAAGAGGTTGGTCAAAAAAACCTCAAAACTAAGTTGGCGCTTTTTCTACGCATTTTTTTACGTTCGTGGCATTCCGAGAACTCAAATGCTTGATGGCCCACATCATCTCAAAAAAAGGAAAAGGCATATTTTGAGAGCCTAAATAATGTTTTTAAGATGAAATCGCCTTAAGGCCATATCCAATGGCGATGAGTTTTTATCGTTAGCTCATTTGGCATCGAACTCGTCTAAAAATTCAAAAAAGTTGGTCGATTTGTTTTTGTCAATCCCAACCCAAGGTCATCGTTGAGTCCGATGGGTCTTGATGGTTATCATGCTTGGAATGAGGTAAGTCCAAAAAACTCAAAACTCGATTGACAGCTTTTGTATAGATTTTTTTGCGCTAATATTATTCATGGAATTCCAAAGCCCGACGACCTACATTATCTTAGAAAAACAAAAAGGTATATTTTGAGGATCTAAATGATGTTTTTTGGAAAAAATTACCTTGAGGTCATGTACGATGGCGATGAGTTTTGATCACCGACCCATTTGCCATCGAGGAAAGTTTTAGACTCGTAAAAAACTTTGTTGATTTTTTTGCCGAAACCACCCTTAGGCCTTCGTCGAGGCCAATGAGTTTTAATGGTTGTGCCGTTCAAAAAAAGGCCGGTCAAAAAAACCTCCAAACCTGGTCGACATTTTTTTCTAAAGATTTTATCGCGCTCGTGGCATTCTAGGAATTCCATTGCTTGACGGCCCGCATCATCTCGAACAACGAAAAAGGCATATTTTGAGAGCTTAAACAATGTTTTTTGGACGAAATCGCCTCGAGGCCATATCCGATGGCAATGAGTTTTTGTCAATGGCTCGTTTGGCATCGAACTAAGTCTAAAACTTCAAAAAAGTTGATCGATTTGTTTTTGCCAATACCGGCCCAAGGCCATCGTTGAGTTTGAGGGGTCTTGATGGTTATATTGTTTGGAATGAGGTAAGCCCAAAAAAACTCAAAACTCGATTGACGATTTTTGTATAGATTTTTTTAGGCTAATATTATTCATGGAATTCCAAAGCCCGACGACCTACATCATCTTAGAAAAACAAAAAGGTATATTTTGAGGATCTAAATGATGTTTTTTGGAAAAAATTACCTTGAGGTCATGTACGATGGCGGTGAGTTTTGATCACCGACCCATTTGCCATCGAGGAAAGTTTTAGACTCGTAAAAAACTTTGTTGATTTTTTTGCCGAAACCACCCTTAGACCTTCGTCGAGGCCAATGAGTTTTAATGGTTGTGCTGTTCGTAAAGAGGTTGGTCAAAAAAACCTCCAAACCTGGCCGACATTTTTTTCTAAAGATTTTATCGTGCTCGTGGCATTCTAAGAATTCCATTGCTTAACGGCCCGCATCATCTCGAACAACGAAAAAGGCATATTTTGAGAGCTTAAACAATGTTTTTTGGACGAAATCGCCTCGAGGCCATATCCGATGGCAATGAGTTTTTGTCAATGGCTCGTGTGGCATCGAACTAAGTCTAAAACTTCAAAAACGTTGGTCGATTTGTTTTTGCGAATACCAGCCTAAGGCCATCGTTGAGTCCGATGGGTCATGATGGTTATATTGTTTGGAATGAGGTAAGTCCAAAAAAACTCAAAACTCGATTGACAGCTTTTATATAGATTTTTTTAGGCTCATATTATTCATGGAATTCCAAAGCTCGACGACCTACATCATCTTAGAAAAACAAAAAAGTATATTTTGAGGATCTAAATGATGTTTTTTGGAAAAAAATTGCCTTAAGGTCATGTACGATGACGATGAGTTTTGATCACCGACCCATTTGCCATCGAGGAAAGTTTTAGACCGCAAAAAACTTTGTTGATTTTTTTGTCGAAACCACCCTTAGGCATTCGTCGAGGCCAATGAGTTTTAATGGTCGTGCTATTCGAAAGAGGCTCGGTAAAAAAAACCTCCAAACTCGGGCTAACATTTTTTTTCTAAAGATTTTATTGCACTCATGGCATTCTAGGAATTCCATTGCTTGACGGCCCGCATCATCTCGAACAACGGAAAAGGCATATTTTGAGAGCCTAAACAATGTTTTTTGGACGAAATCACCTCGAGGCCATATCCGATGGCAATGACTTTTTGTCAATGGCTCGTTTGGTATCGAACTAAGTCTAAAACTTTAAAAAAGTTGGTCGATTTGTTTTTTCCAATACCGACTCAAGGCCATCATTGAGTCCGATGGGTCTTGATGGTTATCTTGTTTGAAATGAGGTAAGTAAAACAAAAACTCAAAACTCGATTGACAATTTTTGTATAGATTTTTTCGCGCTTGTATTATTCATGGAATTCCAAAGCCCGACGACCTATATCATCTTAGAAAAACAAAAAGGTGTATTTTGAAGATCTAAATGATATTTTTTGGAAAAAATTACCTCGAGGTCATATACGATGGCGATGAGTTTTGATCACCGACTCATTTTTCATTGAGGAAAGTCTTAGATCGCAAAAAACTTTGTTGATTTTTTTGCCGAAACCACGCTTAGGCCTTCGTCGAGGCCAATGAGTTCTAATGGCTATGCTCGTTCGTAAAGAGGCCGGTCAAAAAACCTCCAAATTGGGTTGACATTTTTTTCTAAAGATTTTGTCGCGTTCGTGGCATTCTAGGAATTCCATTGCTTGATAGCCCACATCATCTCGAATAACGAAAAAGGTATATTTTGAGAGCCTAAACAATGTTTGTTGGATGAATTTGCCTCGAGACCATATCCGATGGCGATGAGTTTTTGTCAATGGCTCGTTTGACATCGAACTAAGTCTAAAACATCAAAAAACTTGGTCGATTTGTTTTTGCCAATACCGACTCAAGGCCATCGTTGAGTCTAATGGGTCTTGATGCTTATCTTGTTTGGAATGAGGTAAGTCCAAAAAAACTCAAAACTTGATTGATAGTTTTTGTATAGATTTTTTCACGCTTGTATTATTCATGGAATTCCAAAGCCCGATGGCCTACATCATCTTTAAAAAAAAGGTGTATTTTGAGGATCTAAATGATGTTTTTTGGAAATAATTTCCTTGAGGTCATGTACGATGGCGATGAGTTTTGATCACCGACTCATTTGCCATTGAAGAAAGTCTTAGATTGCACAAAACTTTATTGATTTTTTTGGTGAAACCACCCTTAAGCTTTCGTCGAGGCCAATGAGTTTTAATAGCCGTCCCGTTCAAAAAGAGGTCGGTCAAAAAAACCTCAAAACTTGGCCGACATTTTTTTCTAAAGATTTTTTCGTGCTCGTGGCATTCTAGGAATTTCATTGCTTGATGGCCCGCATCATCTTGAAAAACGGAAAAGGCATATTTTGAGAGCCTAAAGAATTTTTTTCGACAATCGCCTTGAGGTCATATCCGATGGCGATGCGTTTTGGTCGTTGGCTCCTTTGGCATCAAACTAAGTCAAAAATTGTAAGAACATTGGCCGATTTGTTTTTGTCAAAACCAGCTCAAGGCCATCGTCGAGGCCGATGGGTCTTGATTGTTGTCCCGTTTGGAATGAGGTAAGTAAAAAAAACTCAAAACTCGACCGACAATTTTCATAAAAATTTTTTTACGCTCATATTGTTCATGGAATTCCAAAGCTCGACGGCCCGCATCGTCTTAAAAAAGCAAAAAATGTGTATTTTGATGATCTAAACGATGTTTTTTAGACAAAATTACCCCGAGGTCATGTACGATAGCGATGAGTTTTGATCATTTGCTCATTTGGCATCGAAGAAGGTCTTAAACCGTAGAAAACTTTGTTGATTTTTTTACCGAAACCACCCTCGAGCCGTCGTTGAGGCCAATGAGTTTTGATGGTTATCCCACTCGTAAAGAGGTAGGTCAAAAAAACCTCAAAACTAAGCTAGTAGTTTTTCTACGGATTTTTTTATGCTCATGGCATTCTAGGAACTCCAATGCTTGATGGCCCGCATCATCTCAAAAAAAGGAAAAGGCATATTTTAAGAGCCTAAACAATGTTTTTTGGACGAAATCGCCTCGAGGCTATATCCAATGGCGATGAGTTTTTATCGTTAGCTCGTTTGGCATCGAACTCGTCTAAAACTTAAAAAAAGTTGGTCAATTTGTTTTTGCCAATACCGACCCAAGGCCATCGTTGAGTCCGATGGGTCTTGATGGTTATCTTGTTTGGAATGAGGTAAGTAAAAAAAAACTCAAAACTCGATTGACAGCTTTTGTATAGATTTTTTCGCGCTCATATTATTCATGGAATTCCAAAGCCCGACGACCTACATCATCTTAAAAAACAAAAAGGTGTATTTTGAGGATCTAAATGATGTTTTTTGGAAAAAATTGCCTCGAGGTAATGTACGATGGCGATGAGTTTTGATCACCGACTCATTTCTCATTGAGGAAAGTCTTAGACCGCAAAAAACTTTGTTGATTTTTTTGCTAAAACCACCCTTAGGCCTTCGTCGAGGCCAATGAGTTTTAATGGTCGTGCCGTTTAGAAAGAGGTCGGTAAAAAAACCTCCAAATCGGGTCGACATTTTTTTCTAAAGATTTTATCGCGTTCGTGGCATTCTACGAATTCCATTGCTTAACGACCCACATCATCTCGACCAACGAAAAAGGCATATTTTGAGAGCCTAAACAATGTTTTTTGGATGAATTTGCCTTGAGGCCATATCCGATGGTGATGAGTTTTTGTCAATGGCTCGTTTGGTATCGAACTAAGTCTAAAACTTTAAAAAAGTTGGTCGATTTGTTTTTGCGAATACCGACTCAAGGCCATCGTTAAGTCTAATGGGTCTTGATGGTTATCTTGTTTGGAATGAGGTAAGTCCAAAAACACTCAAAACTCGATTGACGATTCCGGTATAGATTTTTTCACGCTCGTATTATTCATGGAATTCCAAAGCCCGAAAGCCTAAATCATCTTAAAAAACAAAAAGGTGAATTTTTAGGATCTAAATGATGTTTTTTGGAAATAATTTCCTTGAGGTCATGTACGATGGCGATGAGTTTTGATCACCGACTCATTTGCCATTGAAGAAAGTCTTAGATTGCACAAAACTTTATTGATTTTTTTGCTGAAACCACCCTTAGGCCTTCGTCGAGGCCAATGAGTTTTAATGGCTATCCCGTTCGTAAAGAGGTCGGTCAAAAAATGTCAACAAAAAGACCTCAAAACTCGGGTTGACATTTTTTCTAAAGATTTTTCGCGCTCGTGGCATTTTAGGAATTTCATTGCTTGATGGCCCGCATCATCTCAAAAAATAGAAAAGGCATATTTTGAGAGCCTAAACAATTTTTTTTGCACAAAATCGCCTCGAGGTCATATCCGATGGCGATGAGTTTTGGTCGTTGGCTCCTTTGGCATCGAACTAAGTCAAAAATTACAAAATCATTGGTCGATTTGTTTTTGTCAAAACCAACCCAAGGCCATCGTCGAGGCCGATGGGTCTTGATTGTTGTCCCGTTTGGAATGAGGTAAGTAAAAAAAAACTCAAAACTCGACCGATAATTTTTGTACAAATTTTTTCGCGCTCATATTGTTCATGGAATTCCAAAGCATGACGGCTTGCATCGTCTTAAAAAAGCAAAAAAGGTGTATTTTGATGATCTTAATGATGTTTTTTAGACAAAATTGCCCCGAGGTCATGTACGATGGCGATGAATTTTGATCATTGGCTCATTTGGCATCAAAGAAGGTCTTAAACTTTAAAAAACTTTAGTGATTTTTTATCGAAACACCCTCGGGTCGTCGTCGAGGCCAATGAATTTTGATGCTTGTCCCGTTCAAAAAGAGGTAGGTTTAAAAAACTTAAAAACCGGGCCGTCGGCTTTTCTACGGATTTTGTCACGCTCGTACGATTCTAGGAATTCCAATGCTTAACAACCCGCATCATCTCAAAAAATAAAAAAGACATATTTTAAGAGCTCGAACAATGTTTTTTTGGACAAAATTACCCCGAGGTCATGTCCGATGGTGATGAGTTTTGGTCGTTGGCTCGTTGGCATTGAATTAAGTCTAAAACCGCAAGAAAGTTGGCCAATTTTATTTTGCAAAAACGACCCCAAGGCCATCATTGAGGTGATGGATCTTGATGGTTGTCTTGTTTGGAATGAGATAAGTCCAAAAAAACTCAAAACTTGATTGACAGCTTTTGTATAGATTTTTTCACGCTCGTATGAATCATGGAATTCCAATGCCTAACGGCTTACATCATCATAAAAAAATGTATTTTGAGGATCTAAATGATGTTTTTTGGACAAAATTGCCCCGAGGTCATGTACGATGGTGATGAGTTTTGATCATTGGCTCATTTGACATTGAAAAAGGTCTTAAACTACAAAAACCTTTGCTGATTTTTTTGTCAAAACCACCCCTAGGTCATCATTGAGGCCGAAGGGTTTTGCTTGTTGTCCCATTCGAAATGAGGTAAGTCCAAAAAGCTTTCAAATTAGGTCGACAGCTTTTCTATAGATTTTATAGCACTCATATTGTTCTAGCACTTCCAAAGCCCGACGGCCCGCATAATCTAAAAAATAAAAAAGATGTATTTTGAGGGCCTCGGTGACATTTTTTGGATAAAGAAGTTCATGTCCGATAGTGATGAGTTTTAATTGCTAGCTTGTTTGGAATCGACCTAGGTCTAAAAATACTAAAAACTTTGTAGATTCTTTTTTGGCAAAACAAACCTCGTGCCATCGTCGACGCCAATGAGTTTTGATCGTTATCCCGTTCAAAAAGAGATAGGTGAAAAAAACCTTAAAACTGGACTCGGTAGTTTTTCTACGGATTTTATAGCACTTATGCCTTTCTAGGAATTCAAAAGCTTGACGGCCCGTATCATCTCGAAAAACGGAAAAGGCATATTTTAAGAGCCTAAACAATGTTTTTTGGAAAAAATCATCCCGAGGTCATGTCCAATGATGATGAGTTTTTGTCGTTGGCTCATTTGGCATCGAATTAAGTCTAAAACTCGTAAAAACATTGGTCGATTTGTTTTTGCAAAAACTAGCCTAAAGCCATCTTCGAGGCCGATGGGTCTTGATGGTTGTCCTATTTGGAATGAGTTAAGTAAAAAAAAAAACTCAAAACTCAACCGACAGCTTTTGTACAAATTTTTTCGTGCTCATATTGTTCATGGACTTCCAAAGCCCGACGACTCGCATCATCTTAAAAAACAAAAAGGTCTCTTTTGTGGATCTAAAGGATGTTTTTTTGACAAAATTGCCCCGAGGTCATGTACGATGATGATGAGTTTTGATCATTGGCTCATTTGGCATCGAAGATCTTAAATTGCAAAAATGTTTGCCTATTTTTTTTCAAAAACCACCACCGTGCAATCGTCCAGTCGAAGAGTTTTGCTTGTTATCCCATTTGGAATGAGGTAGGTCTAAAAAACTTTCAAATTAGACCGACAGCTTTTTCTATAAATTTTATAGTGCTCATATCGTTCTAGCACTTCCAAAGCTGGATGGCCCGCATCATCTAAAAAAAAGATATATTTTGAGGGCCTATTGACATTTTTTGGATAAAATCATCCCCGTGTCATGTCCTATGGTGATGAGTTTTAATCGCTAGCTTGTTCAAGCATCGATCTAGGTCTAAAACTATAAAAAATTGTGTAGACTTTTTTTTTTTTCCAAAACCACCCTCGAGCCGTTATGGGGGCCAAAGAGTTTTGATGGTTGACCCGTTTAGAAAGAGGTAGGTCAAAAAACCTCAAAACTCGGCTTGGTAGTTTTTCTACAAATTTTATCCCGATCGTGTCATTCTAGGAATTCCAAAGCTTGACGGTCCGCATCATCTCAAAAAATAGAAAAAGCCTATTTTGAGAGCCTAAAAATGTTTTTTGGACAAAATCGACCCGAGGTCTTGTCCGATGGCGATGAGTTTTGGTCGTTGGCTCGTTTGGCATTGAACTAAGTCTAAAATTGTAAAAACGTTAGCCGATTTGTTTTTGTCCAAACCACCCTAAGCCATCGTCAAGGCCAATCGGTCATGATGGTTATCCCGTTTGGAATGAGATAAGTACAAAAAAAACTCAAAACTCGACTGATAGTTTTTGTAGAAATTTTTTCACTCTCGTATTGTTCATGGATTTCCAAAGCCCGACATCCCGCATCATCTTAAAAAACAAAAAGGTGTATTTTGAAGATCCAAATGGTGTTTTTTTGGATAAAATTGCCTTGAGGCCATGTACGATGGTGATGAGTTTTGATCATTGGCTCATTTGGCATCGAAGAAGGTCTTAAATTACAAAAACATTTGCTGATTTTTATTACCAAAACCACCCCTAGGCCATCGTCGAGGCCAAAGGGTTTTGCTTGTTGTCCCATTCGGAATGAGGTAGGTCCAAAAACTTTCAAATTAGGCTAACAGCTTTTTCTATAGATTTTATAACTCTCATATCGTTTTAGCACTTCCAAAGCCCGATGGCTCGCATCATCTTGAAAAATAAAAAAGTGCATTTTGAGGGTCTCAATGACATTTTTTGGACAAAATCACCCCTAAGTCATGTCCGATGGTTATGAGTTTTAATCGCTAGCTTTTGGCATCGATCTAGGTCTAAAACTATAAAAAACTTTGTAGTTTTTCTACAAATTTTGTCGCGCTCATGTCATTTTAGGAATTCCAAAGCTTGATGGCTCGCACCATCCGAAAAAACGAAAAGGCATATTTTGAGAGCCTAAAGAATGTTTTTTGTACAAAATCGCCCCGAGGTCATGTCCGATGCGATGAGTTTTGTTCGTTGGCTCGTTTGGCATCGAACTAAGTCCGAAAATGCAAAAAAGTTAGCCGATTTGTTTTTGCCAAAACCAGCCCAAAGCCATCGTCAAGGCGGATGGGTCTTGATGGTTGTCCCGTTTAGAATGAGGCAAGTCCAAAAAGCTCAAAACTCCACTCGATAGTTTTTGTATAGATTTTTTCGCAGTCATATTTTTCATGGAATTCCAAAGCTCGACGGCTTGTATCATCTTAAAAAACAAAAAATATACTTTGAGGATCTAAATGATGTTTTTTGGATAAAATTGCTCCGAGGTCATGTACGATGGTGATGAGTTTTGATCATTGGCTCATTTGGCATCGAAGAAGGTCTTAAACCGCAAAAAACTTTGCCGACGTTTTTGGAAAAACCACGCCTAGGCCATCATCGAGGCCGAAAGTTTTTGCTTATTGTCCCATTCGAAATGAGATAGGTCCAAAAAAATTTCAAATTAGGTCGATAGTTTTTCTATAGATTTTATAGCGCTCATATCGTTCTAGCACTTCCAAATCTCGATGGCCCGTATCATCTCGGAAAATAAAAAAGATGTATTTTGAGGGCCACAATGACATTTTTTTGACAAAATACCCCGGTCATGTCCGATGGTAAGGAATTTTAATTGCTGGCTTGTTTGGCATCGATCTAGGTCTAAAACTACAAAAAAAACTTTATGGATTTTTTTTTATCGAAATTGACCTCGAGCCGTCGTCGAGGCCAAAGGGATACATTAAAAAAACCTCAAAACTAGTATGATAATTTTTCTATCGATTTTATCACGCTCGTACCATTCTAGGAATTCCAATGCTTGATGGCCCGCATCATCTCGAAAAACAAAAATAGAATATTTTGAGAGCCTAAATAATTTTTTTGGACAAAATCGCCCCGAGGTTATGTCCGATGGTGATGAGTTTTGGTCGTTGGCTTGTTTGGCATCGAACTAAGTATAAAACCATCATCTTAAAAAATAAAAAGATGTATGTTAAGGATTTAAATGATTTTTTTGCATAAAATTGCCCCGAGGTCATGTACGATGGTGATGAGTTTTGATCATTGGCTCATTTGTTATCGAACATCTTAAACTACAAAAAACTTTGCTCTTTTTTTTTTTTTTTGCAAAAACCACCCCAAAGCCATTAGTGTGACCGAAGGGTTTTTCTTGTTGTCCCATTCGGAATGAGGTAGGTCTAAAAAAATTTCAAATTAGGTCGGCAATTTTTCTACAGATTTTGTAGCACTCATATCGTTCTAGCACTTTCAAAGCCCGATGACCCGCATCATCTCAAAAAATAAAAAAGATGTATTTTGAGGGCCTTAGTGACATTGTTTTGGACAAAATCACAACCGAGTCATGTCCGATGGTGAGGAGTTTTAATCGTTGGCTTGTTCGGCATCAATCTAGGTCTAAAACTATAAAAAAACTTTGTAGACTTTTTTTGCCGAAACCACCCTCGGTGCCATCATCGAGGCCAAAGAGGTTGGTAAAGAAAACCTCAAAACTAGTATGGTAATTTTTCTATCGATTTTGTCGTGCTCTTGCCATTCTAGGAATTCCAATGCTTGATGGCCGACATCATCTTAAAAAACAAAAAGGCATATTTTGAGATCCTAAACAATGTTTTTTTTTTACAAAATCGCCCCGAGGTTATGTTCGATGGCGATGAGCTTTGATTGTTGGCTCGTTTGGCATCAAACAAAGTCTAAAACTACAAAAAAGTTAGCTGATTTGTTTTTGCCAAAACCAATCCAAGGCCATCATCGAGGCCAATGGTCTTGATGGTTGTCCCGTTTGGAATGAGGTAACTCCAAAAAAACTCAAAACTCGACCGATAGTTTTTATACAAATTTCTTTGCACTCGTATTGTTCATAGAATTCCAAAGCTCGACGGCTCGCATCATCTTAAAAAAATAAAAAGATGTATTTTAAGGATCTAAATGATGTTTTTTGGATAAAATTACCCCGAGGTAATGTACGATGGTGATGAACTTTGATCATTAGCTCATTTGGCATCAAAGAAGGTCATAAACTACAAAAAACCTTGCTGATTTTTTTTTTCAAAATGACCTTTAGGCCATCGTCAAGGCTAATGAGATTTGATGGTTGTCATGTTCAAAAAAAGGTAGGTCAAAAATACCTCAAAACTGGGTCGGCGCTTTTCTACGGATTTTGTCGTGCTCGTGCCATTCTATGAATTCCAATGCTTGACAGACTTGTATCATCTCCTAAAATAGAAAAGGAATATTTTGATAGCCTAGACAATGTTTTTTGGATAAAATCACCCCGAGGTCATGTCCGATGACGATGAGTTTTGGTCGTTGGCTCGTTTGGCATCGAACTAAGTCTAAAACCACAAAAAATTTGGCCGATTTATTTTTGCCAAAACCAGCCTAAGACCATCATCGAGGCCAATAGGTCTTGATGGTTGTCCCGTTTGGAATGAGGTAAGTCTAAAAAACTCAAAACTCGACCGACAGCTTTATACGCATTTTTTCGCGCTCATATTATTCATGGAATTCCAAAACCCGACGGCTCGCATCATCTTAAAAAACAAAAAGATTTATTTTGAGGATCTAAGTGATGAGCTTTGATCATTGGCTCATTTGGCATCGAAGAACATCTTAAACTAGAAAAAACTTTGCTAATCTTTTTTTGCAAAAGCCACCCCCGTGCCATCGTCGAGGCCGAAGGGTTTTACTTGTTGTCCCATTCGGAATGTGGTAGGTCCAAAAAACTTTCAAATTAAGCTTATAGTTTTTCTACATATTTTATAGTGCTCATATCCTTCTAGCACTTCCAAAGCCCGACGGCCCACAACATCTTGAAAAATAAAAAAGATGTATTTTGAGGGCCTCGATTATATTTTTTTGAAAAAATACACCTAGGACATGTCCGATGGTGATGAGTTTTAATTGTCGGCTTGTTTGGCATCGATCTCGGATCTAAAACTACAAAAAACTTTGTAGACCTTTTTTTTTTGCCAAAACCACCCTTAGGCCATCGTCGAGGCCAAAGAGTTTGGTAAAAAACCTCAAAACTCGGTATGGTAGTTTTTCTATAGATTTTCTCACGCTCGTGGCATTCTAGGAATTTCAAAGCTTGACGGCCCTCATCATCTCGAAAAGTAGAAAAAGCATATTTTGAGAGCCTAAACAATATTTTTTGAACAAAATCGCCTCGAGGTCATGTCCGATGGTGATGAGTTTTGGTTGTTCGCTCATTTGGCATCGAATTAAGTCTAAAACTACAAAAATGTTTCCCGATTGGTTTTTTCCAAAACCATCCTAAGGCAATCGTTGAGGCCGATGGGTCTTGGTAGTTGTTCCGTTTGGAATTAGGTAAGTCCAAAAAAAACTCAAAACTCGACCGAAAGTTTTTGTACATATTTTTTCGTGCTCGTACCGTTCATGGAGTTCCAAACCACGACGACTCGCATCATCCTAAAAACACAAAAAGGTGTCACGCTAGTGCCATTCTAGGAATTTCAAAGCTTGACGGCCCGCATCATTTTGAAAAATAGAAAAGGCATATTTTGAGAGCCTAAATAATATTTTTTGGATAAAATCGCCCCGATGTCATGTTCGATGGCGATAAGTTTTGGTCATTGGCTCGTTTGGCATCGAACTAAGTCTAAAACTACAAAAAATTTAGTTGATTTATTTCTTCCAAAACCAGCCCAAGGCCATCGTCGAGGCCGATGGGTCTTGATGGTTGTACTCGTTTTGAATGAGGTAAGTCCAAAAAAACTCAAAACTCAACCGACAGCTTTTGGACAAATTTTTTTGCGCTCGTATTTTTCATGGAATTCCAAAGCCCAAGGCCCGCATGATTTAAAAAACAAAAAGGTGCATTTTGAGGGTATAAACGATATTTTTTGGATAAAATGCCCTAAGGTCATGTACGATGATGATGAGTTTTGATTATTGGCTCATTTGGCTTCGAAGAAGGTCTTAAGCTACAAAAAACTTTGCTATTTGTTTTACAAAACCCCCTGTGCCATCGTCGAGGCCAAATGGTTTTGCTTTGTGTCCCATTCGGAATGAGGTAAGTCCAAAAAACTTTTAAATTAGGCCGATAGTTTTTCTACGGATTTTATAGCACTTATATCGTTCTAGCACTTCCAAAGCTCGACGGCTTGCATTATCTCGAAAAATAAAAAATATATATTTTGAGGGCCTCGGTGACATTTTTTGGAGAAAATCACCCCTAGGTCATGTCCGATGGTGATGAGTTTTAATCGCCGGCTTGTTTGGCATCGATCTAGGTCTAAAACTACAAAAAAACTTTGTAGACCATTTTTACTAAAACCACCCTCGGATCGTCGTTGAGGCCAAAGAGATTGGTAAAAAAAACCTCAAAGCTAGTATGGCAATTTCTTGACAGATTTTCTCGCGCTTATGCAATTCTTAGAATTCCAATGCTTGACGACCCGAATCATCTCGAAAAATAGAAAAGGCATATTTTAAGATCCTAAATAATGTTTTTTGATAAAATCGCCCCGAGGCCATGTCCATTGGCGATGAGTTTTAGTTGTTGGCTCATTTGGAATCGAACTAAGTCTAAAACCATAAAAAAGGTTGTCGATTTATTTTTACGAAAACCAGCCCAATGCCATCATCGAGGTCGATAGGTCTTGATGGTTGTCCCGTTTAGAATGAGGTACGTCCAAAAAAACTCAAAACTCGACCGACGCTTTTTGTACATATTTTTTCACGCTCGTATTGTTCATGGAATCCCAAAGCTCGACGGGCTGAATCATCTTAAAAAATAGAAATATGTATTTTGAGGATCTAAATGATATTTTTTGGATAAAATTGCCCTAAGGTCATGTACGATGGCGATGAGTTTTGATCATTAGCTCATTTGGCATCGAAGAACATCTTAAACTATAAAAAACTTTGCTCATTTTTTTTTGCAAAAACCACCTTTAGGCCATCGTCGAGGCCGAAGGGTTTTGCTGTTTTTTTTCAATTCGGAATGAGGTAGGTCCACAAAACTTTCAAATTAAGTCGATATTTTTTCTACGATTTTATAGCGCTCATTTTGTTCTAGCACTTCCAAAGCCCGACTAGTCCGCATTATCTCAAAAAATAAAAAAGATGTATTTTGAGGGCCTCGATGATATTTTTAGGACAAAATCACCCTCAAGTCATGTTCGATGGTGATGCGTTTTAATCATTGGATTGTTTGGCATCAATCTAGGTTTAAAACTATAAAAAACTTGTACACTTTTTCTTGGCAAAACCACCCTCAAGCTCGCCGTCGAGGCTAATGAGATTTGAGGGTTGTCCTGTTCGGATGGAGATAATTCAAAAAAACCTCAAAACTAGTCCGGCGCTTTTCTATAGATTTTGTCCCGCTCGTGCCGTCTAGGAATTCCAAAGCTTGACGGCGTGCATTATCTCAAAAAACAGAAAAGGCATATTTTGAGAGCCTAAACAATGTTTTTTGGATAAAATCGCCTCGAGATCATGTCGGATGGTGATGAGTTTTCGTTGTTGGCTCATTTGGCATCGAACTAAGTCTAAAAGTACAAAAAAGTTAGCCAATTTATTTTTGCCAAAACTCGCCTAAGGCCATCGTCGAGGCCGATGGGTCTTGATGATTGTCCCGTTTGGAATGAGGTACGTCCCAAAAAACTCAAAACTCGACTAATAGTTTTTATACGGATTTTTTCACGCTCGTATTATTCATGGAATTCCACGACTCGATGGCTCGCATGATATTAAAAAAAACAAAAAGGTGTATTTTGAGGATCTAAATGATATTTTTTGAACAAAATTGCCCCGAGGTCATGTACGATGGCGATGAGTTTTGATCATTGGTTCATTTGGCATCGAAGAAGGTCCGAAACCGTAAAAAAATTTACCGGTTTTTTTTTTTTACCGAAACCACCTTAAGGCGATCGTCAAGGCTAATGACTTTTGATGGTTATCCCGTTCGTAAAGAGGTTGGTCAAAAATACCTCAAAACTCGGGTTGGTAGTTTTTCTATAGATTTTTTCATGCTCGTGCCATTCTATGAATTCCAATGCTTGACGGCCCGTATAATCTCAAAAAACAGAAAAGGAATATTTTGAGAGCCCAAACAATGTCTTTTGAAAGAAATCACCCCGAGGTCATGTCCGATGGCGATGATTTTTGGTCATTGGCTCGTTTGGCATTGAATTAAGTCTAAAATCATAAAAACATTGGTCGGTTTATTTTTGCCAAAACCAACCCAAGGCCATTGTTGAGGCCGATGGGTCTTGATGGTTGTCCTATTTGGAATGAGGTAAGTCCAAAAAAACTCAAAACTCGATTGACGAGCTTTTGTACGGATTTTTTTACGCTCGTATTGTTTATGGAATTCCAAAGCTCGACGGCTCGTATCATCTTAAAAAAACAAAAAGATGTACTTTGAGGATCCAAATGATGCTTTTTGGATAAAATTGCCCTCGGGTCATGTACGATGGTGATGAGTTTTGATCATTAGCTCCTTTGGCGATGAAGAACGTCTTAAACTACAAAAAAACTTTGCTCTTTTTTTTTACAAAAACCACCCCCGAGCCATCGTCAAGGCCGAAGGGTTTTGCTTATTGTCCCATTCGAAATGAGATAGGTTCAAAAAACTTTGAAATTAGGTCGACAGCTTTTCTAAACATTTTATAGCGCTCATATCATTCTAGCACTTCCAAAGCCCGACGGCCCGCATCATCTTCAAAAATAAAAAGGATGTATTTTGAGGGCCTCAATGACATTTTTTGGACAAAATCACCCCGAGTCATGTCCGATGGTGATGAGTTTTAATCGTTGTCTTGTTTGGTATCGATCTAGGTTTAAAACTACAAAAAACTTTATAGACTTTTTCTTGGCAAAACCACACTCGAGCCGCCATCGAGGCTAATGAGATTTTATGGTTGTCCGGTTCGAAAGAGATAAGTAAAAAAAAAAACCTCAAAATTGGTTTGGCGGCTTTTCTACGATTTTGTCTTGCTCGTGCCATTCTAGGAATTCCAAAGCTTGACGGCCCATATTATCTTGAAAAATAGAAAAGGCATATTTTGAGAGCCTAAATAATGTTTTTTGGACAAAATTGCCTCGAGGTCAAGTCTATGGAAATCGGCTTTGGTCATTGGCTCGTTTGGCATCGAACTAAGTCTAAAACTACAAAGACGTTGGCCAATTTACTTTTGTCAAAACCAGTGCAAGGCCATCGTCGAGGCCGATGGGTCTTGATGGTTGTCCCGTTTGAAATGAGGTAAGTCTAAAAAACTCAACACTCGACTCGATCGTTTTTGTATAGATTGTTTCACGCTCGTATTGTTCATGGAATTCCAAAGCTCGACGGCCTACATCATCTTAAAAAAACAAAAAGGTGTATTTTGAGGATCTAAATGATATTTTTTGGATAAAATTGCCCCGAGGTCATGTACTATGGCGATGAGTTTTAATCATTGGCTCATTTGGCATCGAAGAAGGTCTTAAACTCGGGATGGTTGTCTTGTTTGGCATCGATCTAGGTTTAAAACTACAAAAAACTTTAGACTTTTTCTTGGCAAAACCACCCTCGAGTCGCCATCGAGGCCGGTGAGATTTGATGGTTGTCCGGTTCGGAAAGAGATAAGTAAAGAAAAACCTCAAAATTGGTTGGCGGTTTTTCTATAGATTTTGTCCTCGCTCGTGCTATTCTAGGAATTCCAAAGCTTGACGGCTCACATTATCTCAAAAAATAGAAAAGGCATATGTTGAGAGCCTAAACATTGTTTTTTGGACAAAATCGCCTCGAGGTCATGTCGGATGGCGATGAGTTTTGGTTGTTGGCTTGTTTGGCATCGAACTAAGTCTAAAACTACAAACAAGTTGTCCAATTTATTTTTTGCCAAAACCAGCCCAAGGCCATCGTCGAGGCCGATGGGTCTTGATGGTTATCCTATTTGGAATGAGGTAAGTCGAAAAAAACTCAAAACTCGACCGACGGTGTTTGTATAGATTTTTTCAAAAAAAAACTCAAAACTCAATTGACGGTTTTTGTATAGATTTTTTTTCACTCGTATTGTTAATGGAATTCCAAAGCCCGACGACTTGCATTATCTTAAAAAAAAACAAAAGCTCGTACTTTGAGGAAGTAAATGATGTTTTTTGGACAAAATTGCCCAAAGGGCATGTACGATGGGGATGAGTTTTGATCATTGACTCATATGACATCGAAGAAGATCTTAAACTCGTAAAAAGCTTTGCTGATTTTTATTGCCAAAACCACCCCCGGGTTATCATCAAGGTCGAAGGGTTTTGCTTGTTGTCCCATTCGAATTGGGGTAGGTCCAAAAAACTTTTAAATTAGGCCGATAGTTTTTCTACGGATTTTATAGCGCTTATATCGTTCTAGCACTTCCAAAGCTCGATGACTCGCATCATCTCAAAAAGTAAAAAAGATGTATTTTGAGGGCCTCGGTGACATTTTTTAGACAAAATCACCTCTAAGTCATGTCCGATGGTGATGAGTTTTAATCGTTGGCTTGTTTGGCATCGATCTAGGTTTAAAACTATAAAAAAACTTTATATACTTTTTCTTTGCAAAACCACCCTCGAGCCACCGTCGAGGCCAATGAAATTTACTCGGTTGTCCCGTTTAGAAAAAGGTAAGTCAAAAAAACCTCAAAACTAGTATGGTAGTATTTTTATAAAATTTGTCCCGCTTGTGGCATTTTAGGAATTCCAAAGCTTGACGGCTCGCATTATCTCAAAAAACAAAAAAGGCATATTTTCGAGCCTAAATAATGTTTTTTGAACAAAATCACTCCGAGGTCATCTCCTATGGCGACGAGTTTTGGTCGTTGGCTTGTTCGGCATTGAACAAGTCTAAAATCGAAAAAAGGTTGGCCGGTTTATTTTTGCCAAAACCAGCCCAAGGCCATCGTTGAGGGCAATGGGTCTTGATGGTTGTCCTTTTTGGAATGAGGTAAGTAAAAAAAAACTTAAAACTCAACCGATAGTTTTGTACGGATTTTTTTGTGCTTGCATTGTTTATGGAATTTTAAAGCCCGATGGCCTACATCATCTTAAAAAAACAAAAAGATGTATTTTGAGGATCTAAATGATGTTCTTTGGATAAAATTACACCGAGGTCATGTACGATAGTGATGAGTTTTGATCATTAGCTCATTTTGCATCGAATAATGTCTTAAACTACAAAAAACTTTGCTTATTTTTTTTTACAAAAACCACCCCAGTGCCATCGTCGAGGCCGAAGGGTTTTCCTTGTTGTTCTATTCGAAATGAGGTAGGTCCAAAAAACTTTGAAATTAGGTCGACGGTTTTTCTACATATTTTATAACGCTCATATCATTCTAGCACTTTCAAAGCTCGATAGCCCACATCATCTTGAAATATAAAGAAGATGTATTTTGAGGGCCTCAATGACATTTTTCGGACAAAATCACTCCTAGGTCATGTCCGATGGTGATGAGTTTTAATCGTTGGCTTGTTTGGTATCGATCTAGGTTTAAAAATATAAAAAACTTTATAGACGTTTTCTTGGAAAAATCACCCTTAGGCCATCATCGAGGCCAATGAGATTTGATGGTCGTCCTGTTCGGAAAGAGGTAAGTCAAAAAAACCTCAAAATTGGTATGGCAGCTTTTCTACAAATTTTGTCTCGCTCGTGCCATTCTAGGACTTCCAAAGCTTGACGACCCACATTATCTTAAAAAACGGAAAAGGAATATTTTGAGAGCCTAAATAATGTTTTTTGGACAAAATTGCCCCAAGGTCATGTCCGATGGCGGTGAGTTTTGATCGTTGGCTCGTTTGGCATCGAACTAAGTCTAAAACTACAAAAAAGTTGGCAAATTTATTTTTGCCAAAACCAGCCTAAGGCCATCGTCGAGGCCGATGGGTCTTGATAGTTGTCCTTTTTGGAATGAGGTAAGTCCAAAAAACTCAACACTTGGTCGATCGTTTTCGTACAAATTTTTTTGCGCTCATATTTTCATGGAATTTCGAAGCTCGACGCCCCGCATCATCTAAAAAAAACAAAAAGGTGTATTTTAAGGATCTAAACGATATTTTTTGGAAACAATTACCCCGAGGTCATGTACGATGGTAGTAAGTTTTGATCATTGGCTCATTTTGCATCGAAGAAGGGCTTAAACTGTAAAAAACTTTGTTGATTTTTTTAATTGAAATCACCCTTAGGCCATCGTCAACGCTAATGAGTTTTGATGGTTGTCCCATTCGGAGAGATGTAGGTTAAAAATACCTCAAAACTGGGCGACAGTTTTTCTATAGATTTTGTCACGCTCGTGCCATTCTAAGAATTCCAATACTTGACGATCCGCATCATCTCGAAAAATAGAAAAGGAATATTTTGAGAACCTAAACAATTTTTTTGGGACAAAATCGCCTCGAGGTCATGTTCGATGGCGATGAGTTTTGGTCATTGGCTCGCTTGGCATTGAACTAAGTTTAAAACCACAAAAAAGTTGGCTGATTTATTTTTTCCAAAACCGACCCAAGGCCATCGTTGAGGTAGATAGGTCATGACGGTTGTCCTGTTTGGCATGAGGTAAGTCCAGCAAACCTCAAAACTCAACCGATAGGTTTTGTACATATTTTTTCACGCTCATATTGTTCATGGAATTTCAAAGCTCGACGACTTGCATCATCTTAAAAAAAACAAAAAGTTCGTATTTTGAGGATTTCAACAATGTTTTTTGGACAAACATTCCTTGAGGTCATGTACAATAGTGATGAGTTTTGATCATTGACTCATTTGGCATCGAAGAATGTCTTAAACTGCAAAATAATTTGCTCATTTTTTTTGTGAAAACCACCCTCGAGCCATCGTCGACGCCGAAGGGTTTTGCTTGTTGTCCCATTCGAAATGAGGTAGGTCTAAAAAACTTTCAAAGTAGGTCGACAGTTTTTCTATATATTTTATAGCACTTATATCATTCTAGCGCTTCCAAAGCCCAACGGCCTACATCATCTTGAAAAATAAAAAAAGATATATTTTTGGGGCCTCGGTGACATTTTTTGGACAAACTCACTCCCGAGTCATGTCCAATGGTGAGGAGTTTTAATCGCCGGCTTGTTTGGCATCGATCTAGTTCTAAAAATATAAAAAAATTTATAGACTTTTTTTCATCGAAACCACCCTCGGGCCGTCGTCGAGGCCAAAGAGGTTGGGAAAAAAAACCTCAAAACTGGTATGGCAATTTTTCCGCCAATTTTTTCATGTTCATGCCATTCTAGGAATTCCAATGCTTGACGCCCTGCATCATCTCGAAAAACGGAAAAGTCATATTTTGAGATTCTAAACTATGTTTTTTGGACAAAATCTCCCCGAAGTCATGTCCGATGGTGATGAGTTTTGATCATTGGCTCATTTGGCAACGAACAAAGTCTAAAATTGTAAAAACATTGGTCGATTTGTTTTTTCCAAATCCAACGCAAGGCCATCGTCTAGGCCGATGGGTCTTGATGGTTGTTCTGTTTGGAATACGGTAAGTCCAAAAAAATTCAAAACTCGTCCGATAGTTTTGGTACAAATTTTATTGCGCTTGTATTGTTCATGAAATTGCAAAGCTCGATGCCCCGCATCATCTTAAAAAAACAAAAAGGTGTATTTTGAGGATTTAAATGATGTTTTTTTTTTGACAAAATCGCCTCAGGGTCGTGTACAATGGCGATGAGTTTTGATCATTGGCTCATTTGACATCGAAGAAGGTCTTAAACACAAAAAACTTTGTTGATTTTTTTTACCGAAAACACCCTTAGGCCGTCGTCAAGGATAATGTGTTTTGATGGTTGTCCCATTTAGAAAGAGGTAGGTCAAAAATACCTCAAAATTGGGCCGGCAATTTTTCTACGATTTTGTCGCGCTCATGCCATTCTATGAATTGCAATGCTTGACGGCCCGCATCATCTTGAAAAGCGGAAAAGGAATATTTCGAGAGCCTAAACAATGTTTTTTGGATAAAATTGCCCCGAGGTCATGTCCGATGGCGATGAGTTTTGGTCATTGGCTCGTTTGGCATCGAACTAAGTCTAAAATCATAAAAACGTTGGCTGGTTTATTTTTGCAAAAACAGCCCAAGGCCATCGTTGAGGCCGATGGGTCTTGGTGGTTGTCCCGTTTGGAATGAGGTAAGCCCAAAAAAACTCATAACTCGATTGATAGTTTTTGTACATTTTTTTTGTGCTCGTATTGTTCATGGAATTCCAAAGCCTAACGGCTCGCATCATCTTAAAAAAACAAACGAGATGTATTTTAAGGATCTAAATGATTTTTTTTCGGGATAAATTTGCCTTGAGGTCATACACAATGGTGATGAGTTTTGATCGTTGGCTCATTTGGCATCGAAGAACGTCCTAAACTATAAAAAACTTTGCTCATTTTTTTTTTGCAAAAACCACCCCCAAGCCATCGTCGAGGCCAAAGGGTTTTGCTTGTTGTCCCATTTAGAATGAGGTAGGCCCAACAAACTTTCAAATTAGGCTAACAGCTTTTTTATAGATTTTATAGTGCTCATATCGTTATAGCACTTCCAAAGTTCGATGACCCACATCATCTAGAAAAATAAAAAAGATGTATTTTGAGGGCCTTAGTGACATTTTTTGGACAAAATCACCCTTAAGTCATGTTCGATGGTGAGGAGTTTTAATCGATGGCTTGTTTTGCATCGATGTAGGTCTAAAACTACAAAAAAATTTGAATACTTTTTTGCCGAAACCACCCTCGGGCCGTCATCGAGGTCAAAGAGGTTGGTAAAAAAAACTTCGAAACTCGGTATGGCAATTTTTGTACCAATTTTTTGGTGCTCGTACCACTCTAGGAATTCCAATGCTTGACGGCCCGCATCATCTCGAAAAATAGAAAAATGATATTTTGAGATCCTAAACAATGTTTTTTGGACAAAATCGCCCCGTGTTCATGTCCGATGGCGATGGGTTTTGATCGTTGGGTCGTGTGGCATCGAACAAAGTCTAAAACTATAAAAAAGTTGGTCGATTTGTTTTTGCCAAATCCAGCCCAAGGCCATCGTTGAGGCCAATGGGTCTTGATGGTTGTCCCGTTTGGAATGAGGTAAGTCCAAAAAACTCAAAACTCGACTAATAGTTTTTGTACGATTTTTTTGCGCTCATATTATTCATGAAATTCCAAAGCTCGACGAGTTGCATCATCCTAAAAAAAATAAAAATACGTATTTTGAGGATCTAAACGATGTTTCTTTGGATAATACTGCTCGTGAGGTCACGTACAATGATGATGAGTTTTGATCATTGGATCATTTGGCATCGAAGAAGGCTTAAACTGAAAAAAATTTTGTTGATTTTTTTTTTATCGAAAACACCCTTAGGTCGTCGTCAAGGCTAATGATTTTTTATGGTTGCCCTGTTCGGAAAGAGGTAGGTAAAAATTACCTCAAAGTCGGGTCAGCGGTTTTCTACGGATTTTGTCATGCTCGTGCCATTCTATGAATTCCAATGCTTGATGGCCCAAATCATCTTGAAAAACGAAAAGGAATATTTTGAGAGCCTAAACAATATTTTTTGGACAAAATCACCTCGAGGTCATGTCTATTGGCGATGAGTTTTGGTCGTTTTCTCGTTTGGCATCGAACTAACTCTAAAACCACAAAAAAGTTGGCTAATTTATTTTTGCCAAAACCAGCCCAAGGCCATCGTTGAGGCCAATGGGTCTTGGTGGTTGTCCTATTTGGAATGAGGTAAGTCTAAAAAAACTCAAAGCTCAACTCGACAATTTTTGTATAGATTTTTTCGCGCTCGTATTGTTCATGGAATTCCAAAGCCCGACAGACTTACATCATCTTAAAAAAATAAAAAAAAATGTATTTTAAGGATCTAAATGATTTTTTTGGATAAATGTTTCATGAAGTCATATACGATGGTGATGAGTTTTTATCATTGGCTCATTTGGCATCGAAGAATGTCTTAAACTACAAAAAACTTTGCTCTTTTTTTTTTTTGCAAAAACCACCCCCAAGCCATCATCGAGGTCGAAGGGTTTTGCTTATTGTCCCATTTAGATTGAGGTGGGCCCAAAAAAATTTTAAATTAGGCTAACGGCTTTTTTATAGATTTTATAGCGCTCATATCGTTATAGCACTTCCAAAGCTCGACAACCCACATCATCTAGGAAAAAAAAGATGTATTTTGAGGGCCTCAATGATATTTTTTGGACAAAATCACCCCCAAGTCATGTTCGATGGTAAGGAGTTTTAATCGCCGGCTTGTTTGGCATCGATCTAGGTCTAAAACTACAAAAAACATTAAAGACTTTTTTTCACCGAAACCACCCTCAAGCCGTTGTCGAAGCTAATGAGGTTGGTAAAAAAACCTCAAAACTCGGTATGGTAATTTTTCTATCGATTTTGTCACTCTCGTGCCATTCTAGGATTTCTAATGCTTGACGGCTCGCATCATCTCGAAAAATAGAAAAGGCATATTTTAAGATCCTAAACAATGTTTTTTTGACAAAATCGCCCCGAGGTCATGCCCGATGGCGATGAGTTTTGATCATTGGCTCATTTGGCATCGAATAAAGTCTAAAAATGTAAAAACGTTGGCTGATTTGTTTTTGCCAAAATCACCCCAAGCCAATCGTCGAGGCCAATGGGTCTTTATGGTTATCCTGTTTGGAAAGAGGTAAGTCCAAAAAACATAAAAGTCGACCGATCGTTTTTATATAGATTTTTTTCGCGCTCGTATTGTTAATGGAATTCCAAAGCTCAACGGCCTACCACATCTTAAAAAAAACAAAAAGGTGTATTTTGAGGATCCAAACGATGTTTTTTGGACAAAATTGCCCCGAGGTCATGTACGATGGCGATGAGTTTTGATCATTAGCTCATTTGGCATCGAAAAAGGTCTTAAACTACAAAAAACTTTGCTGATTGTTTTTTTCCGAAACAACCCTTAGGTCGTCGTTAGAGCTAATGAGTTTTGATGGTTGTCCCATTCGGAAGGAGGTAGGTCAAAAATACCTTAAAACTGGGTCGGTAGTTTTTCCGTAGATTTTGTCACGCTCATGCCATTCTATGAATTCCAATGCTTGACGGCCCGCATCATCTCAAAAAATAGAAAAGGAATATTTTGAAAGCCTAAATAATATTTTTTGGACAAAATCAACCCGAGGTCATGTCCGATGGCAATGAGTTTTGGTCATTGGCTCATTTGGCATCAAACTAACTCTAAAACCACAAAAGGTTGGCCAATTTATTTTTTCCAAAACCAGCCCAAGGCCATCGTTGAGGTCGATAGGTCTTGATGGTTGTCCCGTTTGGAATGAGGTAAGTCCAAAAAACTCAAAACTTGATTGATAGTTTTTGTACGGATTTTTTGGTGTACATATTGTTCATGAAATTCCAAAGCCCGACGGCTCGCATCATCTTAAAAAAACAAAAAGATGTATTTTGAGGATCTAAATGATTTTTTTTGGATAAAATTTCCTTGAGGTCATATACGATGGTGATGAGTTTTGATCATTGGCTCATTTGGCATCGAAGAACGTCTTAAACTACAAAAAACATTGCTCACTTTTTTTTTTTTTTTTGCAAAACCCACCCCTAAGCCATCGTCAAGGTCGAAGGGTTTTGCTTGTTGTCCCATTTAGAATGAGGTAGGTCCAAAAAACTCTCAAATTTGGCTAACGGTTTTTCTACGGATTTTATTAGTGCTCATATCATTATAGCACTTCCGAGCTCGACAACCCGCATCATCTCACAAAAAAAAAGATGTATTTTGAAGGCCTTAGTGACATTTTTTGGACAAAATCACCCCTAGGTCATGTCCGATGGTGAGGAGTTTTAATTGCTAGCTTGTTTGGCATCAATCTGGGTCTAAAACTACAAAAAAATTTAAAGATTTTTTCACCGAAACCACCCTCAAGCCGTCATTGAGGCTAATGAGATTAGTAAAAAAACTCAAATTTGGTATGGTAATTTTTCTATCGATTTTGTCACGCTCGTGCCATTCTAGGATTTCTAATGCTTGATGACCCGCATCATCTCAAGAAATAGAAAACGAATATGTTGAGATCCTAAATAATGTTTTTTTTGAGAAAATTACCCCGAGGTCATGTCCTATGGCGATGAGTTTTGATCGTTAGCTCGTTTGGTATCAAACAAAGTCTAAAACTATAAAAAAGTTGGTTGATTTTTTTTGCCAAAACCAGCTCAAGGAGATTGTCGAGGCCAATGAGTCTTTATGGTTGTCCCGTTTTGAATGAGGTAAGTCCAAAAAACTCAAAACTCGACCGACCATTTTTGTGTAGATTTTTTTATGCTCATATTGTTAATACAATTCCAAAGGTCGACGGCCTACCACATCTTAAAAAAAAAAAAGGTGTATTTTGAGGATCTAAATGATGCTTTTTGGATAAAATTGCCCCGAGGTCATGTATGATGGCGATGATTTTTTATCGTTAGCTCATTCGGCATCAAAAATATTCTTAAACTCGCAAAAAGTTTTGGTGGTTCTTGTTTGTTGAAACAACTCTTAGGTCGTCGTCAAGGTTAATGAGTTTTGATGGTTGTCCCATTCGTAAAGAGGTAGGTCAAAAATATCTCCAAATTGGGTCGACGGTTTTTCTACATATTTTTTTCGCGCTCATGTCATTCTATGAATTCCAATGCTTGACGCCCTGGATCAACTAAAAAAATAGAAAAGGAATATTTTGAGAGCCTAAACAATTTTTTTTGGATAAAATCGCCCCGAGGTCATATCCGATGGCGATGAGTTTTGGTCGTTGGCTCATTTGGCATCGAACTAAGTCTAAAACTCCAAAACATTTAGCCAATTTGTTTTTGCCAAAATGACCCCAAGGCCATCGTCAAGGCCGATGGGTTTTGATGTTTGTCCCGTTTGGAATGAGGTAAGTCCAAAAAAACTCAAAACTCGACCGATAGTTTTTGTATAAATTTTTTTACGCTCGTGTTGTTCATGGAATTCGAAACCCAACGACTCGCATCATCTTAAAAAAAACAAAAAAGATGTATTTTGAGGATCTAAATGATATTTTTTGGATAAAAGTTCCTTAAGGTCCTATATGATGGTGATGATTTTTTATCATTGGCTCATTTGGCATCGACGAACGTCTTAAACTACAACAAACTTTGCTTATTTTTTTGTAAAAAGCACACCCATGCCATTGTTAAGGCTGAAGGGTTTTGCTTGTTGTCCCATTCGGAATGAGGTAGGTCCAAAAAAACTTTCAAATTAGGTCGACGGCCCGCATTATCTCAAAAAATAAAAAAGACGTATTTTGAGGGCATTAGTGATATTTTTTGGAAAAAATACCCCTAAGTCATTTTCGATGGTGATGAGTTTAAATCACCGGCTTGGTTGGCATCGATCTAGGTCTAAAAGTACAAAAACCTTTGTAGACGTTTTTTTGTTGAAACCACCCTCGGGCCATCGTCGAGGCCAAAGAGGTTGGTAAAAAAAACCTCAAAACCGGTATGCTAGTTTTTCTAAAGATTTTGTCGTGCTCGTACCATTCTAGGAATTCCAAAGCTTGACGACTTGCATCATCTCGAAAAATAGAAAAGACATATTTTGAGAGCCTAAATAATATTTTTTGAACAAAATCGCCCCGAGGTCATGTCCCATGGCGATGAGTTTTGGTCATTAGCTCGTTTGGCATCGAACTAAGTCTAAAACATAAAAAATGTTGGCCGATTTGTTTTTACCAAAACCATCCCAAGGCAATCGTCGAGGCCGATGGGTCTTGATGGTTGTTCCGTTTGGAATGAGGTAAGTCCAAAAAACTCAAAACTCGACCGACGCTTTTATACGCATTTTTTCGCGCTCATATTATTCATGGAATTCCAAAACACGACGACTCGCATGATATTAAAAAAATAGAAAGGTGTATTTCGAGGTTCTAAATGATATTTTTTGGATAAAATTACCCCGAGATCATGTACAAGTGGTGATGAGTTTTGATCATTGGCTCATTTGGCATCGAACAAAGTCTTAAATAGCAAAAGACTTTGTTGATTTTTTTAACACCCTTGGGCCGTCGTTGAGGCCAATGAGTTTTGATGGTTGTCTCGTTCGTAAAGAGGTAGGTCAAAAAACCTCAAAACTAAACCGACAGCTTTTCTACGGATTTTGTCATGCCGATGCCATTCTAGGAATTCCAATACTTGATGGCCCAAATCATCTCAAAAAATAGAAAAGGCATATTTTGAAAGCCTAAAGATTGTTTTTTGGACAAAATTGCCCCGAGGTCATGTCCGATTGCTATGAGTTTTGGTCATTGGCTCGTTCGAGATCGAAATAAGTCTAAAACTATAAAAAAGTTGGCCGATTTTTTTGTACCAAAACTAGCCTAAGGTCATGATCGAGGCCGATGGGTCTTGATGGTTGTTCCGTTTGGAATGAGGTAAGTCTAAAAAAACTCAAACTCGACCGATCGTTTTTGTATAAATTTTTTCGCGCTCGTATTGTTAATGGAATTCCAAAGCTTGATGGCTCGTATCATCTTTAAAAAAAACAAAAAGGCGCATTTTGAGGATCGAAACGATGTTTTTTGGAAAAAATTACCCTAAGGTCATGTACGATAGCAATGAGTTTTGATCATTGGCATATTTTTTTTTACCGAAACCACCCTCGAGTCGTCGTCAAGACCAATGAGTTTTGGTGGTTGTCCCATTCGAAAGAGGTAGGTAAAAAAAAACCTCAAAACTCGGACGAGCATTTTTTCTACAAATTTTGTCAAGCTCGTGCCATTATAGGAATTTCGATGCTTGACGGCCCGAATTATCTCGAAAAATAGAAAAGACATATTTTTGGACCTAAACGATGTTTTTTGGACAAAATCGCCTTGAGGTAATGTCCGATGGCGATGCGTTTTGGTCGTTTACTCGTTTGGCATCGAACTAAGTCTAAAACTCGCAAACAAGTTGGACGATTTGTTTTTGCCAAAACCAGCTCAAGCCCATCGTCAAGGCCTTGTTTGGAATGAGGTAAGTCCAAAAAACCTCAAAACTCGACTTATCATTTTTGTATAGATTTTTTTGCATTCGTATTGTTAATGGAATTCTAAAACCCGATGGCTCGCATCATCTTAAAAAACAAAAAGGTGTATTTAGAGGATATAAACGATGTTTTTTGGACAAAATTGCTCGAGGTCATGTACAATGGCGACAAGTTTTGATCACTAGCTCATTTGGCATCGAAGAAAGTCTTAAACCGCAAAAAACTTTACTTTTTTTTTTTTTTACCAAAACCACCCTCACGTCGTCGTCAAGCCCAGTGAGTTTTAATGGTTGTCCAGTTTAGAAAGAGGTAGGTCAAAAAACCTCAAAACCGATCCGGTAGTTTTTTTACATATTCCGTTACGCTCATGCCACTCTAGGAATTCCAATGCTTACGACTCGCATCATCTCAAAAAACAAAAAAGAAATATTTTGAGAGCCTAAATAATTTTTTTGGGTTAAAATCACCCCGAGGTCACGTTCGATGGGGATGAGTTTTGGTGGTTGGCTCGTTTGGCATCGAACTAAGTATAAAACCGCAAGAAAGCCATCATCGAGGCCGATGCGTCTTGATGGTTGTCCTTTTTGGAATGAGGTAATTCCAAAAATACTCGAACTTGACTAATAGTTTTTGTAGATATTTTTTCACCCTCGTATTGTTCATTGAATTCCAAAGCCCGACGACTCGCATCATCTTAAAAAAAAAGGTATTTTGAGAATCTAAATGATGTTTTTTGGAAAAAAATTACCCTAAGGTCATGTACGATGGTGATGAGTTTTGATCATTAGCTCATTTGGCATCGAAGAAGGTCTTAAACTCGTAAAGAAGTTTTCTGATTTTTTTACCAAAACCACCCCAAGGCCATCATCGAGGTCGAAGGGTTTTGCTTGTTGTCAAATTCGGAATGAGTTAGATCTAAAAAACTTTCAAATTAGTGACATTTTTTGGACAAAATCATCCCCGAGTCGAGTCCGATGGTGATGAGTTTTAATCACTCGGTTTGTTTAGCATCGATCTAGGTCTAAAACTATAAAAAACATTGTAGACTTTTCTTTGCCATAACCACCCTCGAGTCGTCGTCGAGCCAATGAGTTTTGATAGTTGTCCTGTTCGTAAAGAGGTAGGTCAAAAAACATCAAAGCCGAAGTCGGTAGTTTTTCTATCAATTTTTTCGCTCTCGTACCATTCTACGAATTGCAAAGCTTGACACCCCCATCATCTCGAAAAAGAGAAAAGGCATATTTTGAGAGCCTAAACAATGTTTTTTTGGATAAAATCACCCCGAGGTCATGTCCGATGGTGATGAGTTTTGGTCGTTAGCTCATTTGGCATTAAACTAAGTCTAAAACTACATGAAAGTTGGTCAATTTGATTTTGCCAAAACCAGCCCAAGGCCATCGTCGAGGCCGATGGGTCTTGTTGGTTGTCCTGTTTGAAATAAGGTAAGTCCAAAAAAACTCAAAACTCGATTGATAGTATTTTTATAGATTTTTTTACGCTCGTATTATTCATGGAATTTCAAAGCCCGACGGCTTGCATCATCTTTAAAAAACAAATAAAAGTGTATTTTGGGGATCTAAACGATGTTTTTTAGACAAAATTGCCCCAAGGTCATGTACGATGGTTATGATTTTTGATCGGTGGCTCATTTTCCGTCGAAGAAGGTCTTAAACTACAAGAAACTTTACCGATTTTTTTTATCCAAAACCACCCCCGTGCCATCGATCTAGGCTGAAGGGTTTTGCTTGTTGACCCAATCGGAATGAGATAGGTCTAAAAAATTTCTAAATTAGGTTGACGAGTTTTTCTATAGATTTTATAGTTTGTTTTAGTACTTCCAAAGCTCGACGGCTCGCATCATCTCGAAAAATAAAAAAGATGTATTTTAAGGGCATCGTTGACATTTTTTGGACAAAATCACCCCTAGGTCATGTTCGATTGTGATGAGTTTTAATCATTGACTTATTTGGCATCGATCTAGCTTCTAAAACTACAAAAAAAATTATAGAATTTTTTTTGCCGAAACCACCCTTAAGACGTCGTGGAGGCCAAAAAGGTAGGTCAAAAAACCCTAAAAACTAGTACGGCAGCTTTTCTACGGATTTTGTCACGCTCGTACCATTCTAGAAATTCCAAAGCTTGATAGCCTCGCATCATCTCGAAAAATAGAATAGGCATATTTTGAGAGCCTAAACAATATTTTTTAGACAAAATCGCCCCGAGGTCATGTCCGATGGCGATAAGTTTTGTTCGTTGGCTCATTTGGCATCGAACCGAGTCTAAAACTCGCCAAAAGGTCGGGCGATTTGTTTTTGCCAAAACTAGGCCAAGGCCAAAAAACTCAAAACTCAATTGACGGCTTGTGTATAGATTTTTTCACGCTCGTATTGTTAATGGGATTCCAAAGCCCAATGGCTTGCATCATCTTTAAAAAAAGTTGTATTTTGAAGATCTAAACAATGTTTTTTAGACAAAATTATCCCGAGGTCATGTACGATGGTGATGAGTTTTGATCATTAGCTCATTTGCCATCAAAGAAGGCCTTAAACCGCAAAAACCTTTGGTGATTTTTTTTCCAAAACCATCCTCGGGCCATCGTCAAGGCCAAAGGGTTTGTCTTGTTGTCCCATTCGGAATGAGTTAGGTTTAAAAAACTTCCAAATTAGGTCGACAGCTTTTCTATAGATTTTATAGCGCTCATATCGTTCTAGCACTTCTAAAGCCCGATGGCCCGTATCATCTCAAAAAATGAAAAAGATGTATTTTGAGGGCCTCGATGACATTTTTTGGATAAAATCACCCCTAAATCATGTTTGATGGTGATGAGTTTTAATCAATGGCTTGTTTGGCATCGATCTAAGTCTAAAACAACAAAAAAATTAGTAGACTTTTTTTTACCAAAACCACCCTCAGTGCCGTCGTTGAGGCTAATGAGTTTTGATGGTTGTCCCATTCGGAAAGAAGTAGGTCAAAAAAATCTCAAAACTCGAGCATGTAGTTTTTCTATAGATTTTTTCACGCTTCGCCATTTTAGGAATTCTAAAGCTTGATGGCCCACATCATCTCAAAAACAAAAAAAGAAAAGGAATATTTTGGGAGCCGAAATAACGTTTTTTGGATAAAATCGCCCCAAGGTCATGTCCGATGGTGATGATTTTTTGTTGTTGGCGTGTTTAGCATCGAACTTAGTCTAAAACTACAAAAATGTTGACCGATTTGTTTTTACCAAAACCACCCCAAGGCCATCATCAAGGTCGAAGGGTTTTGCTTATTGTCCCATTCGGAATGAGGTAGGTCCAAAAAAACTTCCAAATTAGGTCGATAATTTTTTTATAGATTTTATAGTGCTTATATCGTTGTAGCAAGTTCTAAAGCGCGACAGACTCGTATCATCTCAAAAAATAAAAAAGATGTATTTTAAGTGCCTCAATGACATTTTTTAGGGAAAATCACCCCCGTGTCATGTCCGATTGTGATGAGTTTTAATCGCCGGCTTGTTTGGCATCGATCTAGGTCTAAAACTATAAAAAACTTTGTAGACTTTTTTTTGCCAAAACCACCGTCAAACCATCGTCGAGGCTAATGAGTTTTGATGGTTGTCCCGTTAAGAAAGAGGTAGGTAAAAAAAAACCTCAAAACTAGGATGGTAGTTTTTCTATAGATTTTATCGTGCTCATGCTATTCTAGGAGTTCCAAAGCTTGACGGTTCGCATCATCTCAAAAAAAAGAATAGGCATATTTTGAGAGCCTAAACTATGTTTTTTGCATAAAATCACCCCAAGGTCATGTACGATGGCGATCATTTTTTGTCATTGGCTCGTTTGGCATCGAACTAAGTCTAAAACAAAAAATTAATTTTTGCCAAAACCACCCCAAGGCCATCATCGAGGTCGATGGGTCTTGATGGTTGTCCCGTTTAGAATGAGGTAAGTCCAAGAAAACTCAAAACTCGATCGATAGTTTTTGTATAGATTTTTTCACGCTCGTATTGTTCATGGAATTCCAAAGCCCGACGGCCTATATTATCTTAAAAAAATAAAAAAGTGTATTTTGAGGGTCTAAACGATGCTTCTTTGGCAAAATCCGCCCGAGGTCATGTACGATGGTGATGCATTTTGATCATTGACTCATTTGGCAACGAAGAAGGTCTTAAACTACAAAAATTTACCGATTTTTTTTATGAAAACCACCCTCATGCCATCGTCGAGGTTGAATGGTTTTCATGGTTGTCCCATTCGGAATGAGGTAATCCAAAAAACTTCCAAATTATGCCGACGGTTTTTCTACAGATTTTATAGTGCTCGTATCATTCTAGGAATTCTAAAGCCCGATGACCCGTATCATCTCGAAAAATAAAAAAGATATATTTTGAGGGCCTCGGTGACATTTTTGGGATAAAATTACCCCGTGTAATGTCCGATAGTGATGAGTTTTAATCGCCGGCTTGTTTGGCATCAATCTAGGTCTAAAACTATAAAAAAATTTGCGGACTTTTTTTGTCGAAACCCCCTATCGTGTCGTCTTCTAGGCCAATGATTTTGACGGTTGTCTCGTTCAAAAAGAGGTAGGTAAAAAAAAACCTCAAAACTCGGGTTGGTAATTTTTCTACGCATTTTGTCACACTCGTGCCATTCAAGGAATTCCAAAGCTTGACGGCTCGCAAGCATCTCAAAAAACAGAAAAGGCATATTTTGAGAGCCTAAAGAATGTTTTTTGGACTAAATCACCTCGAGGTCATGTCCGATGGCGATGAGTTTTGGTCGTTGGCTCGTTTAGCATCGAACTAAGTCTAAAACTCGCAAAAGTTGGCCTATTTGTTTTTACCAAAACCACCCCAAGGTCATTGTCGAGGTCGATGGGTCTTGATGGTTGTCATGTTTGGAATGAGGTAAGTGCAAAAAAACTCAAAACTCAGTCGATAGTTTTTGTATAATTTTTTTTACGCTCGTATTGTTCATGTAATTTCAAAGTCCGACGACATGCGTCATCTTAAAAAAATAAAAAGGTGTATTTTGAGGTCTAAGCGATGTTTGTTGGACAAAATCTCCCCGACGTCATGTATGATGATGGCGAGTTTCAATTATTGACTTGTTTGGCATCTAAGAAGGTCTTAAACCGTAAAAAACATTACTAATTTTTTAGCTAAAACCACCCCCGTGCCATCGTCAACGCCGAATGGTTTTGATGGTTGTCCCATTTGGAATAAGGTAGGTTCAAAAAACTTCAAAATTTCACTAACAGCTTTTTCTACGGATTTTATAGTGCTCGTATCATTCTAGGGCTTCCAAAGCCCAACAACTTGCATCATCTTGAAAAATAAAAAAGATGTATTTTGAGGGCCTTAGTAACATTTTTTGGATAAAATCACCCCCGTGTCATATCCGACAGGTGATGAGTTTTAATCGTTAGCTTGTTTGGCATCGGTATAGGTCTAAAAATAAAAAAGAAATTATAGACTTTTTTTTTCAAAACCACCCTCCGGTCGTCGTCGAGGCTAATGAGTTTTGATGGTTGTCCCGTTCGAAAGAGGTAGGTCAAAAAAATCTCAAAACCGAGCAAGTAGTTTTTTACGGATTTTTTCACGCTTCGCCATTCTAGGAATTCTAAAGCTTGATGGCCCACATCATCTCAAAAAAAAAAAAAAAAGAAAAGGAATATTTTGAGAGCCGAAATAATGTTTTTTGGATAAAATCGCCCCGAGGTCATGTTCGATGGTGATGATTTTTTGTTGTTGGCTTGTTTAGCATCGAACTAAGTCTAAAACTAAAAAAATATTGGCCGATTTGTTTTTACCAAAACCACCCCCGTGCCTCGTCAAGACCTAATGGTTTTGATGGTTGTCCCATTCGAAAAGAGGTAGGTCCAAAAAACGTCCAAATTAGGCCGACATTTTTTTATAGATTTTAAAACGCTTGTATCGTTCTCGGACTTCCAAAGCTTGATGACTCGTATCATCTCAAAAAATAAAAATGATGTATTTTGAGGGCCTCAATTACATTTTTTGAACAAAATCACCCCGTGTCATGTCCGATGGTGATGAGTTTTAATCGCCGGCTTGTTTGGCATTGTTCTAGGTCTAAAACTACAAAAAACTACCCTCGGGCCGTTGTTGAGGCCAATGAGTTTTGATGGTTGTCCCATTCGGAAAGAGGTAAGTAAAAAACCTCAAAACTCGGGCGAGTAGTTTTTCTACAAATTTGATCGCGCTTGTGCCATTCTAGGAATTCTAAAGCTTAAAGGCCTACATCATCTAAAAAAAAGGCATATTTTGAGAGCCTAAACAATGTTTTTTGGACAAAATCGCCTCGAGGTCATGTTCGATGGAGATGAGTTTTGGTCGTTGGCTCATTTAGCATCGAACTAAGTCTAAAACCACAAAAAAGTTGGCCAATTTGTTTTTGCCAAAACCACCCCAAGGCCATCATCGAGGCCGATGGGTCTTGATTGTTGTCTCCGTTTGGAATGGGTAAGCCAAGAAAAACTCAAAACTCGACCGACAATTTTTGTACGGATTTTATAACACTCGTATCGTTCTAGGACTTCCAAGGCCCAACGACTCGCATCATGTCGAAAAATAAAAAAGATGTATTTTAAGGGCCTCGGTGACATTTTTTGGACAAATTCACCCCTAGGTCATGTCCGATAGTGATGAGTTTCAATCGTTGGCATCTTTGGCATTAATCTAGGTCTAAAACTACAAAAAACTTTGCGGACTTTTTTTTCAAAACCACCTTCGAGCTATCGTCGAGGCCAATGAGTTTTGATGGTTATCCCATTCGAAAGAGGGAAGTGAAAAAAACCTCAAAACTCGGACGGGTAGTTTTTCTACGGATTTTGTGGCGCTTCGCCATTCTAAGAATTCCAAAGCTTGACGTACCCACATAATCTCAAAAAACAAAAAGAAAAGGCATATTTTAAGAGCTTAAACAATGTTCTTTGGACAAAATCACCCCGGGGTCATGTCCGATGGCGATGATTTTTGGTCGTTGGATCGTTTAGCATCGAACTAAGTCTAAAACTACAAAAATGTTGGCCGATTTGTTTTTTTCAAAACCACCCCAAGGACATCATCGAGGCCAATGGGTCTTTATGGTATTCCTATTTGGAATGAGGTAAGTCTAAAAGAAATAAAAACTCGACCGACGGCTTTTATACATATTTTTTCACGTTCGTATTGTTCATGTATTTCAAAAGCCCGATGGCTCGCGTCATCTTAAAAAAATAAAAAGATGTATTTTGAGAATCTAAACGATGTTTTTTGGACAAAATTGCCCTAAGGTCATGTACGATGGTGATGAGTTTGATCATTGGCTCATTTGACATTGAAGAAGGTATTAAACTCTAAAAAACTTTGCTGATTTTTTTTCTAAAACCACCCCCAAGCCATCGTAGAGGTCGAAGGGTTTTGCTTATTGTCCAATTTAGAATGAGGTAGGTCCAAAAAATTCCAAATTAGGTCGATAGTTTTTCTATAGATTTTATAGCGCTCATATCCCTCTAACACTTCAAAAGCCCGACGACCCGCATCATCTTGAAAAATAAAAAAGATATAATTTGAGGGCCTCGGTGACATTTTTTAGACAAAATCACTCCCGTGTCATGTCCGTTGGTGTTGAGTTTTAATCGCCGACTTGTTTGGCATTGATCTAGGTCTAAAACTACAAAAAACTTTCTAGACTTTCTTTTTTGCAAAACCACCCTCGGGTTGTCATTGAGGCCAATGAGTTTTAATGGTTGTTCCGTTTACAAAGAGGTAGGTCAAAAAAACCTCAAAACTAGGCCGGTAGTTTTTCTACAAAATTTGTCGCGCTTGTGCCATTATAGGAATTCCAAAGCTTGATGCTCGCATCATCTCGAAAAACAAAAAAAGACATATTTTGAGAGCCCAAATAATGTTTTTTAGACAAAATCGCCCCGAGGTCATGTCCGATGGCGATGAGTTTTGGTCATCGGCTCGTTTGACATCGAACAAAATCTAAAACTATAAAAAAGTTGGCCGATTTGTTTCTCGCTAAAACCAGCCCAAGGCCATCGTCGAGGCCAATGGGTCTTGGTGGTTCTCCCGTTTGGAATGAATTAAGTCCAAAAAACTCAAAACTCAACTAAAAGTTTTTGTATAGATTTTTTCGTGCTCGTATTGTTCATGGAATTCCAAAGCTCGACGACTTGCTTCATCTTAAAAAAATAAAAAGGTGTATTTTGAGGGTCTAAACAATGTTTTTTGGACAAAATCTCCTTGAGGTTATGTCCGATGGTGATGAGTTTTGATCATTGACTCCTTTGGCAACGAAGAAGGTCTTAAACTATAAAAAACTTTACCGATTTTTTTTACCAAAACCACCCCGAGGCCATTATCGAGGTCGAATGGTTTTAACGGTTGTCCCATTTTCAAAATGAGGTAGGTCCAAAAAACTTTCAAATTAGGCTAACATTTTTCTTGTAGATTTTATAATGCTCATATCGTTTTAGCACTTCCAAACCCCGACGGCCTACATCATCTTGAAAAATAAAAAAGATGTATTTTGAGGGCCTTAGTGACATTTTTTGGACAAAATCACCTCTAGGTCATATCCGATGGTGATGAGTTTTAATCGTTGGCTTTTTTGGCATCGATCTAGGTCTACAACTATAAAAAACTTTGTAGACTTTTTTTGCCAAAACCACCCTCGTGCCATCGTCGAGGCCAATGATTTTTTATGGTTGTCTCGTTTAGAAAGAGGTAGGTCAAAAAATGTAACGCCCCGCCCCAATCATATTTCTACTAGCCAAGTAGAGTATCGGACGAAGCGTGTTACGCCGACATACCCTAAACTCTAAGTAGTTCTCTTATGATATTCTTCAAACTTTAACACCACATTACGTATATAACTCCTTAAGATAAAATTTACATAACATAATTAAATACATTAATAAAATATTATAGGAAATGTACCAACTTGTCCTTTTCCGTCACGACATAAAAATAACAACGGGATGAGCCGAAGCTCGGTAAGTAGGGTGATGCACGTGATATGCAATGAAGGTTTTGTTTTCCATTCTACCCATCCATTTTTAATTCGGGTACCCTAGGTATTAGCAAGTTCGTGCATTCCATCTCTCGGTGATCGTATTATCACCTACTCGCTCTATTACTCTTTCTCGGTGATCTTAATATCACCTATCGCTCTATTACTCTTTCTCGTTGATCTTAATATCACCTATCGCTCGCAACGGAATTATCCCTCATCATAGCATATGGTTAGCAAAATTATCCCTCGCTTAACGATGTTAGTATATAGAGCTCGCACTATGGATTTCTTGCTATTACCTATTCCATTCAATTCGGTTATCAAATCATGTCATTTCATGACTCAATGATTTTTCTCAATTTATTCCACCCCCAATGCATGTGATGAAATGTTTAATCACATTCAACCAAACTCGGGTACCAACCCCGTTTTCTCAAGCCATACTCATGGTTCAATCAACACTCGGGATTCACCTATCGCTCACATACCAATCATGGTACTCATAGCGATAACACAACCTCCGCTCATTAATATTATTCATTAGTTTCATTAATATTTAAAAGAAGGTCCAAATATTTTCCTTATTTCCTCTCTAAAAGAATAAATTTTCTTTAGAATTTTCAAATCCCTTTTATTTCTATCTAAGTCCACTTTTTTTAGTCCAAGCCCATTTCTTTTAGTCTAAGCCCATCTACTTTAAAACCAAGCCTTTTGATTTTAGTCCAAGTCCATTTAATTTATTCCAAGCCCATTAACTTTATCCAAGTTTCTTAACTTAATTTGAAGTCCATTGACTTTATCCAATTCCATTTTATTTTATCTACACCCATAAATTTTGTCCAAGTCTAATTATTGGGTTTTAGGGTTTACTACCGAGCAACTCATAATCGAATAAATAATTTTCTAATTTTAGAACATAATTAAATTTTACCCATTTTATTGTAGATACTAGACATATTGATTTATAACATACCCAAAAATTAGGTCTAAATACCAAGTACATAATTAATTACAAATTTTGAAACTTAGCGAGCAATCCGCCTAGTAGTAGTTTGTCTAGAGTCGTCCGTACTAAATCGGGTATACCTCTTTGTACACGAATCTAATGACCAAGAAATCTTAAAGGAAGTTAGTTGAAACATATATGAACAATGTTTATTCTTTAATTTTTACCTAAAAATTGACCAAAAATCCTTGAACATGTACCCCAAAATTCAGACAGAATTTACTCCTCATCAACACTAATTTATTAGTTCATTCCAAGCCAATTTAAACATGTTTTAGTTCACTTAAATTTGGTCTAAGTCCAATCCAACCCATCACCACATACTTGGACATTTTTCAAAATATCATAAACATCATAAATCATCACAACAAGGCATGCATACATAGATTCATCCCAACATCAAGCATATAACCATTGAAAATTATTACAAACCCATGAAATAACCACTAACAAAATAACTTAAAAAAAATAATTTAAGACATTAATCAACCAAAAAATGGAACTTACTTACCTAGTTTAGGTTTGATTATAATTTCCTTAGCTCTTTTCCTTCCTTTTTTCCCTTTCTCTTTTTCTTTCCTTTCTTTCCTCTCTTTTGCCGTGTTTCACTCCCTCACAATTGGTTTCTCTCCCTTTTTGTGGTAATCTACGGTTTTTACTCCCAAAATCAGCCATATATCACACTTTTGCAGCTTATATACTAGCTTTCATGTCAATTTTTTGATGGTACAAGTGTCTTAAAATAATGAACCAAGGTGGGAAGTAAATGATGATTAAGGAGGGTATGTGGCTTTTTTAGCTTAAAAGAAATGAGAAGTCATCAAGTGTAATTAATAAGTGAGTGTAGGTGTCTAACTTGGTCCTAGATAACTCATTCCAAATTGGTTTATATATATATAATTATGAAATTTCTATTTTGGGATTTTCATAATTCTTTTCTCGAAATTCTAGTAGAGTACATTTCGAAAAGACCCGCACCATAATGGACATAAGTCTGAATGTATAGGTCCAAAACTTATGCAATGTTATAGAGAGCTAGTAAATACATAGAGGAACAACTTTCATTCTTTGACTTTTACCCATAAATCGCGATAAGATCCTTAAACAAATCATGCAAACTTCGGACAAAATCTAGCTCTACATTTTAGAAAATTTCTTTTAATTAATTAGGAAATTTTCCCAAATAAAATACCAATGTTCCTAAAATTGTAAAATAAATTTATTATCATTATCATGCATTCCAAACATTTAGAAATACCCCAAAGGATAATTACCTAAATTATCCAAAATGTTTCCTCCCGATATTTTTGACATAATCGTCGAACATACCATCATAAAAAAAAACTCTTTTGAACCCATCCATACTATTACTTATACTCCATATAAACATGTTTAGAAACATTTTAACGTGTGTAAAAATTTCACAAGGGTTACATTCTCTCCCCTTAAAAGAATTTCTTCCTCGAAATTAACTTATTCAAACAATTCGGGATATTTATCCCTCATTTCTTCTTCACGTTCCCAAGTCAATTCTTCGAGGTCGTGATTTGTCCATAAGACTTTAACCGGACCAATCTCCTTGTTTCGAAGTCGTTTTACCTATCTATCCAAGACTTGGACCGGTCTTTCCTCATCCGTTAAATCTACGACGAGGCTCGATGGTTCCATGTCCAGAATTTACCTCGGTTCTTCGATGCATTTCTTCAACATAGACACGTGAAACACATTATGTATTCCCGTTAATGATGGTAGTAGCGATAAGCGATATGCCTTATCACCTATCCGATCTATTATCTTGAACGGGCCTATACATCATGGGCTTAATTTCCCCTTCCCAAACCGTAGTATGCCCTTCATTGCCGAGACTCTTAAAAATACGTAATCACCGACCACAAACTCTAGATCCTTTCTTCGTTTGTCCGCATAACTTTTATGTCCGCTTTAGGTCGCTTTCATCCGTTGGTGGATCCGGTCTACTACTTTGGTCGCTCGTCTGTACCAATTCGGTCCTAGCAACCTTCTTTCTCCTATTTCATCCCAATGCATGGGAGATCTACATCGTCGTCCATACAAAGCCTCATAGGGAGCCATCCCAATTGAAGCTTGGTAGCTATTGTTGTATGCAAATTCAACTAAGTGTATGTATTTTTCCCACTTTCCGGACCAATCTAGAATGCACGCTCGTACCATATCTTCAAGAATCTGGATTACACGTTCGCATTGTCCGTCGGTTTATGGATGATAAGCCGTGCCGAAATTGAGCTTAGTGCCCATGGCCTTATGTAGACTCTTCCAAAATATGGAGGTGAATCTAGGATCTCGATCCGACACAATTGAGATCGAAATCCCATGTAGTCTCACGATTTCGTCCGGATACAATTGGGCATATTGGTTTAGATCATAGGTGGTTTTGATAGGAAGAAAGTGTGCTCGATTTGGTCAACTCTGTCTATGACTACCTAGATGACATTTGACCCTCTATCCAATCTTAACAATCCCATGATGAAGTCTATAGTTACATGTTCCCACTTCCATTCTGGAATTGCTAATGGCTTTAACATTCCCAAGGGTCTTTGGTGCTCCGCCTTCACTTGTTGGCAAGTTTGACACCTTGCCATAAAGTCGCCTACATCTTTCTTCATTCCGAGCCACCAATAATACTATCGTAAATCTCGATACATTTTCGTACTCCTCGAGTGTATTGAATATGAGGTTGTGTGTGCTTCCTTCGAGTATATCATCTTTTATGTCCACTACGGGAACACATAACCTTCTTTTGAATCTAATCATTCCTTTATCATCCATTGTAAAATCGGACTCTACTCGACCTCTATACCTTTCTTCAATTCCTTCAACTTTTCATCCTTTTACTCGCTCAATTTGAATTCTTTCTTGCAGCATCGGCTAGATTAATAGTGCCGATAGCACGCTCCCGTAGCCTATAGGAACTATTTCTAGTTCCAAGTGCTTGTAGGTCCTTCATTATTGGCGTTTGGGTCACCCCCATCGTAGCGATCGATTTCCTACTCAAGGCATCGACAACAACATTGGCTTTACCTAGGTGGTAGTTGATTATACGATCATAGTCGCTTACCGGCTTTAACCACCTTCTTTATCTCATGTTCAACTCCTTTTGTGTGAAGATGTATCGTAAGCTCTTATGATCCGTGTATATCTCACACTTTACCCCGTACAAATAATGTCTCCCAATTTTTAGGGCAAAGACTACCGCTCGCTAATTCTAGGTCATGTATCGGGTAGTTTCGCTCGTACTCCTTTAATTGCCATGACGCATAGGCTATTACTCTCCTATTTTACATCAACATCGCTCCTAATCCATGCTTGGAGTTGTCCATATAAACTACGAAAGTTCCATCCTCGGACGGAATGATTAGCACTCGGAGCCGTGACTAGCCATCGTTTTAGCTCTTGGAAGCTCTCCTTACAAGCATCCGTCCACCGGTGCTCTTGCACATCTCAAAATAACAAAAAAGTTTATTTTGAGGATCTAGATGATGTTTTTTAGACAAAATCTTCCCTAGGTCATATACGATGGTGATGAGTTTTGATCATTGACTCATTTGCCATCGAAGAATGTCTTAAACTACAAAAAAACTCTATTGATTTTTTTTACCAAAATCACCCTTAGGTCATTGTCGAGGTCAAATGGTTTTAATGGTTATCACATTTGGAATGAGGTAGGTCCAAAAATTTCCAAATTAGGATAATTTTTCTTCCGATTTTATAGCGTTCATATCATTCTAGCACTTCCAAAGCCTAATGGCCCGCATCATCACCAAAAATAAAAAATATGTATTTTGAGGGCCTCGATGATATTTTTTGGATAAAATCAGCCCCGTGTCATGTCCAATGGTGATGATTTTTAATTGTTAGCTTGTTTGTCATCGATCCGGGTCTACAACCACAAAAAACTTTGTAGACTTTTACTTGGTAAAACCACCCTCGGGCCATCGTCGAGGCCAATGAGTTTTGATGGTTGCCTCGTTCGTAAAGAGGTAGGTCAAAAAAATTTCAAAATTGGGCTGGTAGTTTTTCTACGATTTTGTCACGCTTGTGCCATTTTACGAATTCTAAAGCTTTACTGCCCACATCATATAAAAAAAAGGCATATTTTGAGAGCCTAAATAATTTTTTTTGCACAAAATCGCCCCAAGGTCATGTTCGATGGCGATGAGTTTTGGTCGTTGGCTCGTTTGGCATCAAACTAAGTCTAAAAGTTCAAAAAAGTTGGCCGATTTGTTTTTGCCAAAACCACCCTAGGGCCATCGTCGAGGGAGATGGGTCTTGATGGTTGTCCAGCTTTGGAATGAGGTAAGTCCAAAAAACTAAAATCTCGGCATATGGTTTTTGCATAGATTTTTTTTCCACTCGTATTGTTCATGGATTTCCAAAGCTCGACGGACTACATCACTTAAGAAAACAAAAAGGTGTATTTTAAAGATCTAAACAATGTTTTTTAGATAAAATCTCCTCGAGGTCATGTACAATGGTGATGAGTTTTTATCATTGGCTCATTTGGCATTAAAGAAGGTCTTAAACCGCAAAAAACTTTGCCGATTATTTTTACTAAAACCACCCTAAGGCCATCGTCGAGGCCGAATGGTTTTGATTGTGGTTCCATTCGGAATGAGGAAGGCCTAAAAACTTCCAAATTAGAATGAAAGTGTTTCTACCGATTTTATAGCCTCATATCATTCTAGCACTTCCAAAGCCGATCGCCCGCATTATCTCAAAAAATAAAAAATATGTATTTTGAGGGCCTTAGTGACATTTTTTTTTGGATAAAATCACCCTAGGTCATGTCCGATGGTGATGAGTTTTAATCGCCGGCTTGTTTGGCATTGATCTAGGCCTAAAACCACAAGAAAACCTCATAGAATTTTACTTGAAAAAACCCCCTCATCCCGTCGTCGAGGCCGATGGGTTTTGATGGTTGTCTCGTTTAGAAAGAGTTGGTCAAAAAACCTCAAAACTCGGTTAGTAATTTTTCTACGATTTTGTCGTGCTCATACCATTTTAGGAATTTCAAATCTTGACGACTCGCATCATCTCAAAAAACAAAAAAGGCATATTTTGAGAGCCTAAACATTGTTTTTCTAACAAAATCACCCCGAGGTCATGTCGATGGCTATGAGTTTTGGTCGTTGGTTCGTGTGACATCGAACGAGGTCTAAAACTACAAAAATGTTGGTCGATTTGTTTTTGCTAAAACCACTCTAAGGCCATCGCCGAGGCCGATGGGTCTCGATGGTTATCCCGTATAGAATGAGGTAAGTCCAAAAAAATTCAAAACTCGAATGATAGTTTTTGTACAAATTTTTTCGTGCTCGTATTGTTCATGTAATTCAAAAGCCCGACAGACTTGCACATCTCAAAAAAACAAAAAGGTATATTTTTAGGGTCTAGACGATGTTTTTTGGACAAAATCCCCCGAGGACATTTATGATGGTGAAGAGTTTTGATAATTAACTCATTTGGCATCGAAGAACGTCTTAAACGAAAAAAACCTCTACTTATTCTTTTTGCCAAAAACCACCCTCAGAGCCATCGTTAGGCCAAATGGTTTTTATGGTTATCCCATTTGGAATTAGGTAGGTCTAAAAAACTTCCATATTAGGTTGATAGTTTTTCTACAGATTTTATAACGCTCGTATCATTCTAGCACTTGCAAAGCCCGACAGACTTGCATAATATGAAAAAATAACAAAAGATGTATTTTAAGGGCCTTAGTGAAACGTTTTAGACAAAATCACCCCGAGTTATGCTTGATGGTGATGATTTTAATCGCCGGCTTGTTTAGCATCTATCTAGGTCTAAAACTACAAAAAACTTTCTAGACTTTCTTTTTGCAAAACCACCCTTAGGTTGTCATCGAGGCCAATGAGTTTTAATGGTTGTCCCATTTACAAAGAGGTAAGTCAAAAAAACCTCAAAACTAGGTCGGCAGTATTTCTACAAATTTTGTCGCCCTTGTGCCATTCTAGGAATTCCAAAGCTTGACGGCCCATATCATCTTGAAAAAAAGAAAAGGTATATTTTAAGAGCCTAAATAATGTCTTTTGGACAAAATCACCCCGAGGTCATGTCCGATGGCTATGAGTTTTGGTCATTGACTCGTTTATCATCGAACTAAGTCCAAAACCGCAACAAAGTTGGCTAATTTCTTTTTGCCAAAACCACCCCAAGGCCATCATCGAGGTCAATGGGTCTTGATGGTTGTCCTATTTGGAATGAGGTAACTCCAAAAAAATTCAAAACTTGATTGATATTTTTTGTATAAATTTTTTCATGCATGTATTGTTCATTGAATTCAAAAGCCCGATAGACCAAAAATCTAAAAAAAACAAAAAGGTGAATTTTGAGGGTCTAGATGTTGTTTTTTAGACAAAATCTCCCCTGTGTCATGTACGATGGTGATGAGTTTTGATAATTGATTCATTTGGCATCGAAGAAGGTCTTAAACCGTAAAAAACTCTACTGATTTTTTTTTACCAAAACCACCCTCGAGCCATCGTCGAGGCCGAATGGTTTTTATGGTTGTCCCATTCGAAATGAGGCGAGTCCAAAAAACATCCAAATTAGGATGATAGTTTTTCTCGTCGATTTTATAACGCTCATATTGTTCTAGCACTACCAAAGCCCGATAACTCGCGTCATCTCAAAAAATAAAAAAGATGTATTTTTAGGGCCTTGGTGACATTTTTTGGAAAAAATACCCCCGTGTCATGTCCAATGGTGATGAATTTTAATCGGTGGCATGTTTGGAATCGATCTAGGTCTAAAACCACAAAAAACTTTGTAGACTTTTACTTGGCAAAACCACCCTTAGGCGGTCGTCAAGGCCAATGATTTTTTATGGTTATCCCATTGAGAAAGAGGTAGGTCAAAACAACCTCAAAAATGGGTTGGTAGTTTTTCAATAGATTTTGTCGTGCTCATGCCATTCTAGGAATTCCAAAACTTGATGGTCCGTATCATCTCGAAAAATAAAAAATGCATATTTTGAGAGCCTAAATAATGTTTTTTGGATAAAATTGCCCAAGGGTCATGTCCGATGGTGATGAGTTTTGCTCATTGCCTCATTTGGCATCGAACTAAGTCTAAAACCATGAAAATGTTGGCCAATTTTTTTTCCCAAAACCAACCCAAAGCCATCGTCGAGGCCGATGGGTCATGATGGTTGTCCCGTATGGAATGAGGTAAGTCCAAAAAAATTCAAAACTTGACTGATAGTTTTTGTACGGATTTTTTCGTGCTGGTACTCGTTCACGGAATTCAAAAGCCCGACAGACCCGCACATCTCGTAAAAACAAAAAAAAGTGTATTTTGAGGGTCTAGACGATGTTTTTTAGACAAAATCTCCCCGAGGTCATGTATGATGGTGATGAGTTTTGATCATTGACTCATTTAGCATCAAAAAACGTCTTAAACTTCAAAAAAACTCTACTAATTGTTTTTCCCAAAACCACCCTCGTGCCATTGTCTAGGCCAAATGGTTTTGATGGTTATCCCATTCGGAATGAGGTAGGTCCAAAAAACTTCCACATTACGCCGCCAATTCTTCTATAGACTTTATAGTGCTTGTATCATTTTAGCACTTCCAAAGCTTGACGGCCCACATAATCTCGAAAAATAAAAAAGATGTATTTTGAGGGCCTCAATGAAATTTTTTTGATAAAATCACCCCGAGTCATGTTCGATGGTGATGAGTTTTAATTGCTAGCTTGTTTGGCATCGATCTAGGTATAAACTTACAAAAAACTTTGTAGACTTTTTTTTAGCAAAACCACCCTCAAGCCATCGTTGAGACCAATGAGTTTTGACGGTTGTCCCGTGCGTAAAGAGGTAAGTCAAAAAAACCTCAAAACTTGGTTGGCATTTTTTCTATAGAATTTTTCGCGCTCATGCCATTCTAGGAATTCCAAAACTTAACGAGTCAATATCATCTCAAAAAATAAAAAAACACATATTTTGAGAGCCTAAATAATCTTTTTGGATAAAATTGCCCAAGGGTCATGTCCGGTGGTGATCGGCTTTGATCGTTGGCTCGTTTGGCATTGAACTAAGTCTAAAACCACAAAAAAGTTGGATGATTTGTTTTTCCCAAAACCAACACAAGGCCATCATCGAGGCCGATGGGTCATGATGGTTGTCCTATTTGGAATGAGGTAAGTCCAAAAAAATTCAAAACTTTACAAAGAGTTTTTGTACGGATTTTTTCATACCGGTACTCGTTCATGGAATTCAAAAGCCCGCAACCCGGACATCTCGTAAAAACAAAAAGGTGTATTTTGAGGGTCTAGATAATGTTTTTGAGACAAAATCTCCCCGAAGTCATGTACGATGGTGATGAGTTTTGATCATGAACTCATTTAGCATCAAAGAACGTCTTAAACTTCAAAAAACTCTACCGATTGTTTTTGCCAAAACCACCCTTAAGCCATTTTCTAAGCCAAAAGGTTTTGATGGGTATCCCATTCGGCATGAGGTAGGTCCAAAAACTTCCACATTACGCCGACAATTCTTCTACAAATTTTATAGCGCTCGTATCATTTTAGCACTTCCAAAGCTTGACGGCCCGCATAATCTTGAAAATAAAAAAGATGTATTTTAAGGGCCTTAATGAAATGTTTTTGATAAAATCACCCCCGTGTCATGTTCAATGGTGATGAATTTTAATCGGTGGCATGTTTGGAATCGATCTAGGTCTAAAAACACAAAAAACTTTATAGACATTTACTTGGCAAAACCACCCTTAGGCCATCGTCAAGGCCAATGATTTTTGATAGTTATCCCATTCGGAAAGAGGTAGGTCAAAAAAACCTCAAAACTAGGCTGGTAGTTTTTCAACAGATTTTGTCGTGCTCATGCCATTCTAAGAATTTCAAAACTTGATGGTCCGTATCATCTCGAAAAATAAAAAATGCATATTTTGAGAGCCTAAATAATGTTTTTTGGATAAAATTACTCAAGGGTCATGTGCGATGGTGATGAGTTTTGATCGTTGGCTTTTCCGATATCGAACAAAGTCTAAAACTCGCAAAAAAGATGATTGATTTGTTTTTCCCAAAACCAACCCAAGGCCATCGTCCGAGCCGATGGGTCATGATGGTTGTCCCGTTTGGAATGAGGTAAGTCCAAAACAATTCAAAACTTGATCGAAGTTTTTGTACGGATTTTGTTTTTTGCCGGTACTCGTTCATGGAATTCAAAAAACCAACAGACTCGTACATCTCGTAAAAAAAGGTGCATTTTGAGGGTCTAAATGATGTTTTTTAGACAAAATCTCCCCGAGGTCATGTACGATGGTGATGAGTTTTGATCATTGACTCATTTAGCATCAAAGAACCGTCTTAAACCTCTAAAAACTCTACTGATTTTTTTGCCAAAACCACCCTCGGGCCATTGTCTAGGCCAAGTGGTTTTGATGGTTACCCCATTCCGAATGAGGTAGGTCCAAAAAACTTCCACATTACGCCGACAATTCGTCTACAAATTTTATAGCGCTCGAATCATTTTAGCACTTTCAAAGGTTGACGGCCCGCATAATCTCGAAAAGTAAAAAAAGATGTATTTTGAGGGCCTCAATGAAATTCTTTTGATAAAATCACCCCTGTGTCATGTTCGATGGTGATGAGTTTTAATTGATAGCTTGTTTGACATCGATCTAGGTATAAAACTATAAAAAACTTTGTAGACTTTTTTTTGGTAAAACCACCCTTAGGCCATCGTCGAGACCCATGAGTTTTGATGGTTGTCCCGTTAAGAAAGAAGTAAGTCAAAAAAACCTCAAAACTTGGTTGGCAATTGTTCTACGAACTTTTTTGTGCTTATGCCATTCTAGGAATTCCAAAACTTGACGGTTCGTATTATCTCAAAAAATAAAAAAAGGCATATTTTGAGAGCCTAAATAATTTTTTTTCGATAAAATTACCCAAGGGTCATATCCGATGGTGATGAGTTTTGATCGTTGGCTCATTTGGCATCGAACTAAGTCTAAAACTCGCATAAAAGATGGATGATTTGTTTTTCCCGAAACCAACCCAAGGCCATCATCGAGGCTAATGGGTCATCATGGTTATCCCGCTTGGAATGAGGTAAGTCCAAAAAAATTCAAAACTTGACTCGATAGTTTTTGCACATATTCTTTTATGCTCGGTACTCGTTCATGGAATTCAAAAGCTCGACAGACTCGCACATCTCGAAAAAATAAAAAGGTGTATTTTGAGGGTCTAAACGATGTTTTTTAGACAAAATCTCCCCGAGGTCATGTACGATGGTGATGAATTTTGATCATTGACTCATTTACCATCAAAGAACGTATTAAACTTCAAAAAACTCTATCGATTTTTTTTACCAAAACCACCCTCCGGCCATTGTCTAGGCCAAATGGTTTTGATGGTTATCCCATTCGGAATGACGTAGGTCCAAAAAACTTCCACATTACGCCGCCAATTCTTCTATAGACTTTATAGTGCTCGTATCATTTTAGAACTTCCAAAGCTTGACGGCCCACATAATCTCGAAAAATAAAAAAGATGTATTTTGAGGGCCTCAATGAAATTTTTGTGATAAAATCACCCCCACATCATGTTCGATGGTGATGAGTTTTAATTGCTAGCTTGTTTGGCATTAATCTAGGCATAAAACTACAAACAAATTTGTAGGCTTTTTTTAGCAAAAACACCCTTAGGCCATCGTCGAGACTAATGAGTTTTGATTGTTTTCCCGTTCGTAAAGAGGTAAGTAAAAAAAATCTCAAAACTTGGTTGGCATTTTTTCTATAGATTTTTTTGCACTCATGCCATTCTAGGAATTCCAAAACTTGACCGACAATTTTTGTATATATTTGTTCCCGCTGGTACCGTTCATGGAATTCAAAAGCCCGATGCACCCGCACATCTCGAAAAAACAAAAAAGGTGTATTTTGAGGGTCTAGATGATGTTTTTTAGACAAAATCTCCCCGAGGTCATGTACGATGGTGATGAGTTTTGATCATTGACTCATATAAAAAACGTCTTAAACTTCAAAAAAAAAACTCTATTGATTTTTTTTTTGCAAAACCACCCTCGAGCCACTCGTCTAGGCCAAATGGTTTTGATGGTTATCCTATTCGAATGAGGTAGGTCCAAAAAACTTCCACATTGCGCCGACAATTCTTCTACAGATTTTATAGCGCTCGAATCATTTTAGCACTTCCAAAGCTTGACGGCCCGCATTATCTCAAAAAATTAAAAAGATGTATGTTGAGGGACTTAATGAATTTTTTTTGATAAAATCACCCTCGTGTCATGTTCTATGGTGATGAGTTTTAATTGATAGCTTGTTTGGCATCGATCTAGGTATAAAACTACAAACAACTTTGTAGACTTTTTTTAGCATAACCACCGTTAGGCCATCGTCCGTACAATGAGTTTTGATTGTTGTCCCGTTCGTAAAGAGGTAGGTCAAAAAAACCTTAAAAATTGGTTGGCGTTTTTTCTATAGATTTTTTCATGCTCAAGCCATTCTAGGAATTCCCAAAACTTGACGGTCCGTATTATCTCAAAAAATAAAAAAGGCATATTTTGAGAGCCTAAAAAATGTTTTTTGGATAAAATTGCCCAAGGGTCATGTTCGATGGTGATGAGTTTTGATCATTCGCTCGTTTGGCATTGAACTAAGTCGAAAACCGCAAAAAGTTTGGTCGATTTGTTCTTCCCAAAACCAACCCAAGGCCATCCTCGAGGCCGATGGGTCATCTTGGTTGTCCGTTTGGAATGAGGTAAGTCAAAAAAAATTCAAAACTTGACCGACAGCTTTTGTACGGATTTTTTCGTGTTGGTACCGTTCATGGAATTCAAAAGCCCGACAACCCGCACATTTCGAAAAAACAAAAAGGTGTATTTTGAGGGTCTAGACGATGTTTTTTAGACAAAATCTCCCCGAGGTCATGTACGATGGTATGAGTTTATATAATTGACTCATTTCGCATCAAAGAACGTCTTAAACTTCAAAAACTCTATTGATTTTTTTTTTGCCAAAACCACCCTCGGGCCATTGTCCGGGCCAAATGGTTTTGATGGTTATCCTATTCGGAATGAGGTAGGTCCAGAAAACTTCCACGTTATGCCGACAATTCTTCTACGATTTTATAGCGCTCATATCATTTTAGCACTTCCAAAGCTTGACGGCCGGCATAATCTCAAAAAATAAAAAAGATGTATTTTGAGGGCCTCAATGAAATTTCGTGATAAAATCACCCCCGTGTCATGTTCGATGGTGATGAGTTTTAATTGCAAGCTTGTTTGGCATCGATCTATTTATAAAACTACAAAAAACTTTGTAGACCTTTGTTTAGCAAAACCACCCTCGGGCCATCGTCGAGACCAATGAGTTTTGATTGTTGTCCCGTTCGTAAAGAGGTAAGTCAAAAAAACCTCAAAACTTGGTTCGTATTTTTTCTATAGATTTTTTCGTGCTCATGCCATTGTAGGAATTCCAAAACTTGACGGGCCGTATTATCTCAAAAAATAAAAAAGACATATTTTAAGAGCCTAAATAATGTTTTTTGGATAAAATTGCCCAAGGGTCAAGTTCGATGGTGATGAGTTTTGATCGTTAGCTCGTTTGGCATCAAACTAAGTCAAAAACTATAGAAATATTGGTCGGTTTTTTTCCCAAAACCAACCCAAGGTCATCATCGAGGCCGATGGGTCATGTTGGTCGCCCTGTTTGGAATGAGGTAAGTCCAAAAAAATTTAAAACTTGACCGACGCTTTTGTATAGATTTTTTCGTGTTGGTACTGTTCATGGAATTCAAAAGCCCGATAACCCGCACATCTCGAAAAAGCAAAAAGGTGTATTTTGAACATTTAGACGATATTTTTTTAGACAAAATCTCCCCGAGGTCATGTACGATGGTATGAGTTTTGATCATTGACTCATTTAGCATCAAAGAACGTCTTAAACTTAAAAAACTCTACTCATTTTTTTTTTTTTGCCAAAACCACCCTCGGGCCATTGTCTACGCCAAATGGTTTTGATGGTTATCCATTTCGAAATGAGGTAATTCCAAAAAACTTCCACATTACGCCGACAATTCTTCTACGGATTTTATAGCGCTCAAATCATTTTAGCACTTGCAAAGCTTGACGGCCCGCATAATCTCGAAAAATAAAAAAGATGAATGTCGAGGGACTTAATGAAGTTTTTTTGATAAAATCACCCTCGTGTCATGTTCTATGGTGATGAGTTTTAATTTATAGCTTGTTTGGCATCGATCTAGGCATAAAACTACAAACAACTTTGTAGGCTTTTTTTTAGCAAAACCACCCCGAGGCCATCATCGAGACCAATGAGTTTTGATTGTTGTCACGTTGAGAAAGAGGTAAGTCAAAAAACCCTCAAAACTTGGTTGGCATTTTTTCTATAGATTTTTTCGCGCTCATACCATTCTTGGAATTCCAAAACTTGACGGTTCGTATTATCTCGAAAATAAAAAAGGCATATTTTGAGAGCCTAAATAATGTTTTTTGGATAAAATTGCCCAAAGGTCATGTCCGATGGTGATGAGTTTTGATTGTTGGCTCGTTTGGCATTGAACTAACTCTAAAACTCGCAAAAATGTTGGTCGATTTGTTTTTCCCAAAACCAACCCAAGGCCATCGTCGAGGCCGATGGGTCATGATGGTTGTACTCGTTTGGAATGAGGTATGTCCAAAAAAATTCAAAACTTGATCGACAGCTTTTGTATAGATTTTTTCGTGTTGGTACTCGTTCATGGAATTCAAAAGCCCGACAGTACCGCACATCTCAAAAAAACAAAAAGGTGTATTTTGAGGGTCTAGATGATGTTTTTTAGACAAAATCTCCCCTAGGTCATGTACGATGGTGATGAGTTTTGATCATTGACTCATTTAGCATCAAAGAACGTCTTAAACTTCAAAAAACTCTACCGATTTTTTCACCAAAACCACCCTCGTGCCATTGTCTAGGACAAATGGTTTTGATGGTTATCCCATTCCGAATGAGGTAGGTCCAAAAAACATCTACATTGCACCGATAATTGTTCTACAAATTTTATAGCCCTCGAATCATTTTAGCACATCCAAAGCTTGACAACCCGTATAATCTATGGAGATGAGTTTTAATTGATAGCTTATTTCGGATCGATCTAGGTATAAAACTACAAACAACTTTCTAGGCTTTTTTTTACCAAAACCACCCTCGGGCCATCGTCGAGACCAATGAGTTTTGATGGTTATCCCATTCGGAATAAGGTAGGTCCAAAAAACTTCCACATTACGCCGACAATTCTTCTACAGATTTTATAGCGCTCGTATCATTTTAGCACTTCCAAAGCTTGACGACTCGCATAATCTAAAAAAATAAAAAAGATGTATTTAGAGGGCCTCAATGAAATGTTTTTGATAAAATCACCCCCGAGTCATGTTCGATGGTGATGAGTTTTAATTGGTAGCTTGTTTGGCATCGATCTAGGTATAAAACTACGAAAAATTTTATAGACCTTTTTTTAGCAAAACCACCCTTAGGCCATCTTCGAGACTAATGAGTTTTGATGGTTGTCCCGTTCGGAAAGAGGTAAGGCAAAAAAACCTCAAAACTTGGTTGACATTTTTTCTATAGATTTCTTTCACGCTCATGCCATTCTAGGAATTCCAAAACTTGACGGCCCGTATTATCTCGAAAAATAAAAAAGGCATATTTGGAGAGCCTAAATAATGTTTTTTGGATAAAATTGCCCAAAGGTCATGTCCGATGGTGATGAGTTTTGATCGTTGGCTCGTTTGGCATTGAACTAACTCTAAAACTACAAAAATATTGGTTGATTTGTTTTTCCCAAAACCAACCCAAGGCCATCGTCGAGGCCGATGGGTCATGATGGTTGTACTCGTTTGGAATGAGGTATGTCCAACAAAATTCAAAACTTGACTGACAGCTTTTGTACGCATTTTTTTGTGCTAGTATCGTTCATGGAATTCAAAAGCCCAACAACCCGCATATCTTGAAAAAATAAAAAGGTGTATTTTTAGGGTTTAGACGATGTTTTTTAGACAAAATCTCCCCAAGGTCATGTACGATGGTATGATTTTTTATTATTGACTCATTTAGCATCAAAGAACGTCTTAAACTTCAAAAACTCTATCGATTTTTTTTTGCCAAAACCACCCTCGAGCCATTGTGCGAGCCAAATGGTTTTGATGGTTATCCTATTCGGAATGAGGTAGGTCCAAAAAACTTCCACATTATGCCGACAATTCTTCTATAGATTTTATAGCGCTCTTATCATTTTAGCACTTCCAAAGCGTGACAACCCGCATAATCTCAAAAAATAAAAAAGATGTATTTTGAGGGCCTCAATGAAATTTTTTTGATTAAATCACCCCTAGGTCATGTTTGATGGTGATGAGTTTTAATTGCTAGCTTGTTTGGCATCGATCTAGGTATAAAACTACCAAAAATTTTGTAGACTTTTTTTTAGTAAAACCACCCTCGAGCCATCATCGAGACTAATGAGTTTTGATGGTTTATCCGTTCGAAAAGAGGTAAGTCAAAAAAACCTCAAAACTTGGTTGGCATTTTTTCTACGATTTTTTCACGCTCATGCCATTTTAGGAATTCCAAAACTTGACGGTCCGTATTAGCTTGAAAAATAAAAAAGGCATATTTTGAGAGCCTAAATAATGTTTTTTGGATAAAATTGCCTAAGGGTCATGTCCGATGATGATGAGTTTTGATCGTTGGCTCATTTGGCATTGACCTAACTCTAAAACTACAAAAATATTGGTCGATTTGTTTTTCCCAAAACCAACCCAAGGCCATCGTCGCGGCCGAGGGGTCATGATGGTTGTTCTATTTGGAATGAGGTAAGTCCAAAAAAATTCAAAACTTGACTGACAGCTTTTGTACATATTCTTTCATGTTGGTACTTGTTCATAGAATTCAAAAGCTCGACGACCGCACATCTCGAAAAAAAAAGGTGTATTTTAAGGGTCTAGACGATGTTTTTTAGACAAAATCTCCCCGAGATTATGTACGATGGTGATGAGTTTTGATCATTGACTCATTTAGCATCAAAGAACATCTTAAACTTCAAAAAACTCTACCGATCTTTTTGCCAAAACCAACCTCGGGCCCTTTTCTAAGCCAAATGGTTTTGATGGTTATCCCATTCGGAATGAGGTAGGTCCAAAAAACTTCCACATTATGCTGATAATTCTTCTACGGATTTTATAATGCTTGTATCATTTTAGCACTTCCAAAGCTTGACGGACCGCATAATCTAGAAAAATAAAAAGGATGTATTTTGAGGGCCTTAATGAAATTTTTTGAGCAAATCACCCCTAGGTCATGTTCGATCGTGATGAAGTTTAATTTCTAACTTGTTTGGCATCGATCTAGGTATAAAACTACAAAAAAATTTGTAGACTTTTTTTTAGCAAAACCACCCTTAGGCCATCATCAAGACCAATGAATTTTGATGGTTGTTCCGTTCGGAAAGAGGTAAGTAAAAAAAACCTCAAAACTTGGTTGGCATTTCTTCTATAGATTTTTTCATGCTCATGCCATTTTAGGAATTCCAAAACTTGACGGTCCGTATCATTTCAAAAAATAAAAAAGGCATATTTTGAGAGCCTAAATAATGTTTTTTTGGATAAAATTGCCCAAGGGTCATGTCCAATGGTGATGAGTTTTGATTGTTGGCTCGTTTGGCATCGAACTAATTCTAAAACTACAAAAATTTTGGTCAATTTATTTTTGACAAAACTACTCGAAGGCCATCATTGAGGCTGATGGGTCTTGATGTTTGTCTTGTTTGGAATGAGGTAAGTCCAAAAAAACTCAAAACTCGACAATGTTTTTTTATAGATTTTTTCACCCTCGTGTTGTTCATGGAATTCCAAAGAATGACGACCCGCACATCTCAAATAAACAAAAAGGTGTATTTTGAGGGTCTAGATGATTTTTCTAGACAAAATCTCACCGAGGTCATGTACGATGGTGATGATTTTTGATCATTGACTCATTTGGCATCGAAGAACATCTAAAACTCGTAAAAAACTCTTCTTTTTTTTTTTTGCCAAAACCACCGTTAGGCCATCGTTAAGGCCGAATGGTTTTAATGGTTGTCTCATTCGGAATGAGGTAAGTCCAAAAAACATCCAAATTGGGATTATAGTTTTTCTACCGATTTTATAGCGCTCATATAGTTCTAGCACTTCCAAAGCCCGATAGCCGACATCTTCTCAAAAAATAAAAAAGATGTTTTGTAAACAAAATCTCCCCGAGGTCATGAAAGATGGTGATGAGTTTTGATCATTGACTCATTTAGCATCAAAGAACGTCTTAAACTTCAAAAAACTCTACTAATTTTTTTTGCCAAAACCACCCTCGGGCCATTGTCTAGGCCAAATGGTTTTGATGGGTATCCCATTCGGAATGAGGTAGGTCCAAAAAACTTCCACATTACACCGACAATTCTTCTATAGATTTTATAGTGCTCATATCATTTTAGCACTTCCAAAGATTGACGACTCGCATAATCTCGAAAAATAAAAAAGATGTATTTTGAGGGCCTCAATGAAATGTTTTTGATAAAATCACCCCCGTGTCATGTTCTATGGTGATGAGTTTTAATTGCTAACTTGTTTGGCATCGATCTAGGTATAAAACTATAAAAAACTTTGTAGACTATTTTTTAGCAAAACCACCCTCATGCCATCGTCGAGACCAATGAGTTTTGATGGTTGTCCCATTCGGAAAGAGGTAAGGCAAAAAAACCTCAAAACTTGGTTGGCATTTTTCTATAGATTTTTTCGCACTCATGCCATTCTAGGAATTCCAAAACTTGACGGTCCGTATCATCTTGAAAAATAAAAAAGGCATATTTTGAGAGTCTACATAATGTTTTTTGGATAAAATTGCCCAAGGGTCATGTTTGATGGTGATATGTTTTGATCGTTGGGTCGTTTGGTAGTGAACTAAGTCTAAAACTCGCAAAAATGTTGGTCGATTTGCTTTTCCCAAAACCAACCCAAGTCCATCGTCGAGGCCGATGGGTCATGATGGTTGTCCCGTTTGGAATGAGGTAAGTCCAAAAAAATTCAAAACTTGACCGATGGTTTTTGTACATATTCTTTCGTGGTTGTACTTGTTCTTGGAATTCAAAAGCCCGACGACCCGCACATCTCGAAAAAACAAAAAGGTGTATTTTAAGGGTCTAGATGATGTTTTTTAGACAAAATCTCCCCGTTGTCATGTACGATGGTGATGATTTTGGATCATTGACTCCTTTAGCATCAAAGAACATCTTAAACTTCAAAAAACTCTACTTATTTTTTTTGCCAAAACCACCCTTAGGCCATTTTCTAGGCCAAATGGTTTTGATGGTTATCCCATTCGGAATGAGGTAGGTTCAAAAAACTTCCACATTATGCCGACAATTCTTCTACGGATTTTATAGCGCTCATATCATTTTAGCACTTCCAAAGGTTGACGGCCCACATAATCTCAAAAAATAAAAAAGATGTATTTTGAGGGCCTCAATGAAATTTTTGAAGAAAACCACCCCTAGGTCATGTTCGATGGTGATGAAGTTTAATTTCTAGCTTGTTTGGCATCGATCTAGGTATAAAACTACAAAAAAATTTATAGATTTTTTTTAGCAAAACCACCCTCGAGCCATCGTCGAGACCAAAGAGTTTTGATGGTTATCCCGTTAAGAAAGGGGTAAGTCAAAAAAACCTCAAAACTTGGTTGGCATTTCTTCTATAGATTTTTTCGCGCTCATGCCATTTTAGGAATTCCAAAACTTGACGGTCCGTATCATCTTGAAAAATAAAAAAGGCATATTTTGAGAGCCTAAATAATGTTTTTTGGATAAAATTGCCCATGGGTCATGTCCGATGGTGATGAGTTTTGATCATTGGCTTGTTTGGCATTGAAGAACGTCTAAAACTCGTAAAAAAATCTATTAATTTTTTTGCCAAAACCACCCTCGGGCCATCGTTGAGGCCAAATGGTTTTAATGGGTGTCCCATTCAGAATGAGGTAAGTCCAAAAAACATCCAAATTAGAATTACAGTTTTTCTATCGATTTTATAGTGCTCATATCATTCTAGCACTTCCAAAGCCCGATGGCTCGCATCATCTCAAAAAATAAAAAAGATGTATTTTGAGGGCCTCGGTGACATTTTTTGAACAAAATCACCCCTAGGTCATGTCCGATGGTGCCGAGTTTTAATGGCCGGCTTGTTTAGCATCAATCTACTTTTAAAACCATAAAAAACTTTGTACACTTTTACTTGGCAAAACCACCCTCGGGCCATCGTCGAGGCTAATGAGTTTTGATGGTTGTCCCATTCGTAAAGAGGTAGGTCAAAGAAACCTAAAAATTGGGCTCTAGTTTTTCTATAGATTTTGTCGCACTTGTGCCATTCAAGAAATTCCAAAGCTTGACGGCCCGCATCATCTCGAAAAAAAGAAAATGAATATTTGAGAGCCTAAACAATATTTTTTGGACAAAATCACCCCAAGCTTATGTCCGATGGCTATGAGTTTTTGTCATTGGCTCGTTTGACATCGAACTAAGTATAAAACTGCAGAAACATTGGTCAATTTGTTTTTGCCAAAACCACCCTAGGGCCATCGTTAAGGGCGACGGGTCTAAAGGGTTGTCCTATTTGGAATGAGGTAAGTCCAAAATAACTCAAAACTCGGATCGATAGTTTTTGTATAGATTTTTTTACGCTTATATTGTTCATGGATTTTCGAAGCCCAACGACTTGCATCACCTTAAAACAATAAAAAGGTGTATTTGTAGGATCTAAACGATGTTTTTAAGAAAAAATCTCCCCAAGGTCATGTATGATGGTGATGAGTTTTGATCATTAGCTCATTTGACATTGAAGAAGGTCTTAAATTGCAAAAACCTTTTCTATTTTTTTTATCAAAACCACCACCGAGCATATCATCAAGGGGAAGGGGTTTTCTTGTTGTCCCATTCAAAATGAGGTAGGTAGAAAAAACTTCCAAATTAAGTTGATAGTTTTTCTATAGATTTTATAGCGCTCATATCGTTATAGCACTTTCAAAGCTCGACGGTTCGCATCATCTCAAAAAATAAAAATGATGTATTTTGAGGGCCTCGGTGAAATATTTTGGATAAAATCACCCTCGAGTCATGTCCGATGGTGATGAGTTTTAATTGATGATTTATTTGGCCTTGATCTAGGTCTAAAACTACAAAAAACTTTATAGACTCTTTTTGAGAAAACCACCCTCGGACCGTCATCGAGGCCAATGAGTTTTGATGGTTGTCCCGTTCAAAAAGAGGTTAGTAAAAAAACTTCAAAATTGGGTTGGCGGTTTTCTACAGATTTTGTTGCCTCATGCGGTTCTAGGAATTCCAAAGTTTGATGGCCCGCATCATCTCGAAAAAAAAGACATATTTTGAGAGCCTAAACAATGTTTGTTGGACAAAGTAGACTCGAAGTCATGCTCGGTGATGTTGAGTTTTAGTCGGCTCGTTTGGCATCAAACAAAGTCTAAAACTCGTAAAAAAGTTGTTCGATTTATTTTTGCCAAACCCACCCCAAGGCCATCATCGAGGTCAATGGGTCTTGATGGTTGTCCTATTTGGAATGAGGTAAGTCCAAAAAAACTCAAAACTCAATCGAAAGTTTTTGTATAGATTTGTTCGCGTTCGTATTGTTCCCGGATTTCCAAAGCCAACAACCTACATCATCTTTAAAAAAGGGTGTATTTTGAGGATCTAAACAATGTTTTTTTAGACAAAATGTCTCCGAGGTCATGCATGATGGTGATGAGTTTTGATTATTGGCTCATTTAACGTCGAAGAAGGTCTTAAACTCGCAAAAACTTTGCTGATTTTTTTTTGCCAAAACCACCCTTAAGCCATCGTCGACCTTTTTTGAGGGCCTCGGTGACATTTTTTTAGAAAAAATCGCTCCCAAGTAATGTCCAATGGTGATGAGTTTTAATCGGTGGCTTATTTAGCATTGATCTAGGTCTAAAAGTACAAGAAACTTTGTAGACTTTTTTTTTTTTTGCAAAACCACCGTCGAGCCATCGTCGAGGCTAATGAGTTTTTATGATTGTCCTGTTCGTAAAGAGGTAGGTCAAAAAAACCTCAAAAGCTGGATTGGCAGCTTTTTTTAACATATTTTATCGCGCTCGTGCCATTTTAGGAATTTCAAAACTTGGATCATCTTGAAAAATAGAAAAGGCATATTTTGAGAGCCTAAACAAAGTTTTTTGGATAAAATCACCCCGAGGTCATGTCCGATGGCTATGAGTTTTAGTCGTTGGCTCGTTTGGCATTGAATTAAGTCTAAAACTCGCTAAAAAGTTAGGCGATTTGTTTTATCCAAAACCATCCCAAGGCCATCATCGAGGGTGATGGGTCTTGATGGTTGTCTTGTTTGAAATGAGGTAAGTCCAAAAAAATTCAAAACTCGATCGGTAGTTTTTGTACAAATTTTTTCGTGCTCGTATGGTTTATGGAATTCAAAAGCCCAATAGCCCGCACATCATGGAAAAAAAAAGGTGTATTTTAAGGGTGTAGATGAAGTTTTTTAAACAAAATCTCCCCAAGGTCATGTAAGATGGTGATGAGTTTTGATCGTTGACTAATTTAGCATTGAAGAACATCTTAAACTCGCAAAAAACTCTACTGATTTTTTTTTATCAAAACCACCCTCAAGCCAACGTCAAGGCTGAATGGTTTTGATGGTTATCCCATTCGAAATGAGGTGGGTCCAAAAAACTTTCAAATTAGGTCGATAGTTTTTCTACGGATTTTGTAGCGCTCGTATCATTCTAGCACTTCCAAAGCCCGACGGTTCGCATCATCTTAAAACAATAAAAGGTATATTTTGAGGATCTAAATGATGTTTTTAAGGCAAAATCTCCTCAAGGTCATGTACGATGTGATGAGTTTTGATCATTAGATCATTTGACATCGAAGAAAGTCTTAAACCGCAAAAAACTTTGCTGATTTTTTTGCCAAAACGACCTCGACCCATCATCGAGGTCGAAGGGTTTTGCTTGTTGTCCCATTCGGAATGAGGTAGGTCCAAAAATCTTTCAAATTAGGTTGACGAGTTTTTCTATAGATTTTATAGCGCTCATACTTGTTATAGCACTTCTAAAGTCTAACGGCCCACATCATCTAGAAAAATAAAAAAGATGAATTTTAAGGGCCTTAGTGAAATTTTTTGGTCAAAATCACCCCAAAGTCATGTTCGATGGTGATGAGTTTTAATCGCTAGCTTGTTTGGAATCGATCTAGGTCTAAAACTAGAAAAAACTTAAAGAACTTTTTTTGACAAAACCACCCTCAAGCCATCGTCGAGGCTAATGAGTATTGATGGTTGTCCCGTTCGGAAAGAGGTAGGTCAAAAAAACCTCAAAAATGGGCTGGCAGCTTTTCTATCGATTTTGTCACGCTCATGCCATTTTAGGAATTCCAAAGCTTTACGACTTGCATCATCTCGAAAAACAAAAATGGCATATTTTGAGAGCTTAAAAATGATTTTTGGACAAAATTACCCCGAGGTCATGTCCAATGGTGATGAGTTTTGGTCATTGGCTAGTTTGGCATCGAACTAAGTCAAAAGCTGCAAAAACATTGGCTAATTTGTTTTTGGCAAAACCAACTCAAGCCATGATCGAGGCCATGGGTCCGGATGGTTGTCCTTTTTGGAATGAGGTAAGTCCAAAAAACTCAAAACTCGATCGATAGTTTTTATATAGATTTTTTTGCACTCGTATTGTTCATGGATTTCTAAAGCTCGACGGCTCGCATCATCTTAAAAAAATAAAAAGGTGTATCTTGATGATCTAAATGATTTTTTTTAGACAAAATCTCCCCGAGGTCATGTACGATGGTGATGAGTTTTCATCATTAGCTCATTTGGAATCAAAGAAGGTCTTAAACCGCAAAAAACTTTACTCGATTTTTTTCCAAAACCACCCCTAGGCAATCGTCGAGGTCGAAAGGTTTTGCTTGTTGTCCCATTCGGAATGAGGTAGGTCCAAAAAACTTCCAAATTACGCTAACGGTTTTTTATAGATTTTATAGCGCTTATATCTTTATAGCACTTCCAAAGCTTGACGGCCCGTATCATCTTAGAAAATAAAAAAGATGTATTATGAGGACCTCGGTGACTTTTTTTGACAAAATCACCCCTAGATCATGTCCGATGGTGATGAGTTTTAATCGTTGGCTTGTTTGGCATCGATCTAGCTCTAAAACTACAAAAAAAGTTTGTAAACTTTTTTTGGGCAAAACCACCCTCGAGCCGTCGTCGAGGCCAATGAGTTTTGATGGTTATCCCTTTTAGAAAGAGGTAGGTCAAAAAAACCTAAAAGCTGGACTGGTATTTTTTCTACGGATTTTGTCGCACTTGTGCCATTTTGAGAATTCCAAAGCTTGACGGCCTACATCATCTCAAAAAAAGGAAAGGCATATTTTGAGAGCTTAAACAATGCTTTTTGCACAACATCGCCTCGAAGTCAAGTTCGGTTGTGATGAGTTTTGGTCGTTGGCTCGTTTGATATCGAATTAAGTCTAAAGCTGCAAAAATGTTGGTCAATGTTTTTTTACCAAAACCACCCCAAGGCCATCGTTGAGGTCGATAGGTCTTGATGGTTATCTTGTTTGGAATGAGGTAAGGTAAAAAAACTCAAAACTTGGTCGACAGCTTTTGTACGGATTTTTTCATGCTCTATTGTTCATGGATTTCCAAAGCCCGACGACTCGCATCATCTTTAAAAAAAGGTGTATTTTAAGGATCTAAATGATGTTTTTTAGATTAAATCTCCACGACGTCAATTAAGGTGGTGATGAGTTTTGTTCGTTGCCTCATTCGGAATCGAAGAAGGTTTTAAAGCTCGTAAAAAATTTGGTCGATTTGTTTTTTCCAAAACTACTCCAAGGTCATCGTCGAGGTCGATGGGTCTTGATGGATGTCGTGTTTGGAATGAGGTAAGTTAAAAAAAAACTCAAAACTAAGTTGACGAGTTTTTGTATAGATTTTTTCACGCTCATAATGTTCATGGAATTCCAAAGCTCGAGGGCTCGCATCATCTTAAAAAAATAAAAAGGTGTATTTTGAGGATCTAAACGATGTTTTTTGGACAAAATTGCACGAGGTCATGTACAATGGTGATGAGTTTTGATAATTGGCACATTTGACATCAAATAAGGTCTTAAATTGTAAAAAAGTTTTCTAATTTTTTTTGCCAAAACCATTCCTAGGCCATCATCGAGGATGAAGGGTTTTGCTTGTTGTCCCATTCGGATGAGGTAGGTCAAAAAAACTTCAAAATTAGGTCGATAGTTTTTCTATAGCTTTTATAGTGCTCATATCGTTCTAGCACTTTCAAAGCTTGACGGTCCGAATCATCTTTAAAAACAAAAAAATGTATTTTGAGGGCCTTAATGACATTTTTTGGACAAAGTCACCCCAGGTCATGTCCGATGGTTATGAGTTTTAATCAACTGGCTTGTTTGGCATCGATTTAGGTCTAAAACTACAAAAAACTTTGTACACTTTTTTTGGCAAAACCACCCTTAGGCCATCATCAAGGACAATGAGTTGTGAAGGTTGTCCCATTTAGAAAGAGGTAGGTCAAAAAAACCTCAAAACTAGGTCTGGTAGTTTTTCTATAGATTTTGTCGTGCTTATGCCATTCTAGGAATTCCAAAGCTTGATGGCCCGCATCATCTTGAAAAACGAGAAAAGACATATTTTGAGAGCCTAAATAAATTTTTTTGGACAAAATCACCCCGACTTCATGTCCGATGGCGATTAGTTTTGGTCATTGGCTCATTTGACATCGAAGAAGGTCTTAAACTACAAAAGCCTTTGTTGATTTTTTTTGCCAAAACCACCCCTAGGCAATCGTCGAGGCTAAAGGGTTTTGCTTGTTATCCCTTTCGGAATGAGGTAGGTCCAAAAAATTCCAAATTAGGTCGACGGTTTTTCTACAGATTTTATAACACTCATATTGTTCTAGCACTTTCAAAGCCCGACGACCCACATCATCTTGAAAAATAAAAAAAGATGTATTTTGAGGGCTTCGAGTGAAATGTTTTGGACAAAATCACCCCTAGGTCATGTCCGATGGTTGAGTTTTAATCACTAGCTTGTTTGGTATTGATCTAGGCCTAAAACTTTAAAAAACTTTGTAGACTTTTTCTTAGCAAAACTACTCTTAGGTTGTTGTCGAGGTTAATGAGTTTTGATGGTTGTCCCGTTCGAAAGAGGTAGGTCAAAAAAGCCTCAAAGCTCGAGCTGGTAGTTTTTCTATAGATTTTGTCATGTTCGTGCCATTCTAGGAATTTCAAAAATTGACGGCCCGCATCATCTCGAAAAACGAGAAAAGGCATATTTTAAGAGCCTAAACAATGATTTTGGGATAAAATCGCCCCGAGTTAATATCCGATGGCGATGAGTTTTAGTCATTGGCTCATTTGGGATCGAACTAAGTCTAAAACTATAAAAACTTTGACCAATTTGTTTTTGCCAAAACAACCTCAAGGCCATCATCGAGGTCGATGGGTCTTAATGGTTGTCCCGTTTGGAATGAGGTAAGTCCAAAAAAATTCAAACCTCGATCGATAGTTTTTGTACATATTTTTTCACGCTCGTACTCGTTCATGGAACTCCAAAGCCCGATGGCTTACATCATCTTAAAAAAAGTGTATTTTGAGGATCGAAATGTTGTTTTCCGGATAAAATTACCACGAGGTCATGTACGATGGTGATGAGTTTTGATAATTGGCTCATTTGACATCGAAGAAGGTCTTAAACCGCAAAAAGCTGTACTGATTTTTTTTTTACCAAAACCACCCTCGAAGCCATTGTCGAGGCTGAATGGTTTTGATGGTTGTCCCATTCGAACCGAGGTAGGTCCAAAAAATTCCAAATTAGGCTAACGGTTTTTCTACGGATTTTATAGTGCTTATATCATTCTAGAACTTTGAAAGCCCGATGGCTCGCATCATCTCAAAAAGTAAAAACGATGTATTTTAAGGGCCTTAGTGACATTTTTTGGACAAAATCACCCCTAGGTCATGTTCGATGGTGATAAGTTCTAATCGATGGCTTGTTTGGCATTGATCTAGGTCTAAAACTACAAAAAACTTTGTAGACCTTTTCTTGGCAAAACCACCCTCAAGTTCGTTGTCGAGGACGATGAGTTTTGATTGTTGTCCCGTTTAGAAAGAGGTCGGTCAAAAAAACCTCAAAATTGGGTCGGTAGTTTTTCTATAGATTTTGTCACGTTTGTGCCATTCTACAAATTCCAAAGCTTGATAGCCCACATGATCTTGAAAAACAGAAAAGACATATTTTGAGAGTCTAAACAATGTTTTTTGGACAAAATTGCCTCGAGGTCATGTCCGACGACGATTAGTTTTGGTCATTGGCTCATTTGGCATCGAAGAAGGTCTTAAACTACAAAAGACTTTGCTAATTGTTTTTGCCAAAACCACCCCCGGGCAATCGTTGAGGCCCAAGGGTTTTGCTTGTTATCCCATTCGGAATGAGGTAGGTCCAAAAAATTCCAAATTAGGCTGACGAGTTTTTCTACAGATTTTATAGCGCTCATATTGTTCTAGCACTTTCAAAGCTCGATGACCCACATCATCTTGAAAAATAAAAAAGATGCATTTTGAGGGCTTTAGTGAAATGTTTTGGACACAATCACCCCTAGGTCATGTCCGATGGTTATGAGTTTTAATTGTCGGCTTGTTTGGCATCGATCTAGGTCTAAAACTATAAAAAAACTTTGTAGACTTTTTCTTAGCAAAACCACTCTCGAGTTGTCATCGAGGCTAATGAGTTTTCATGGTTGTCTCATTCGGAAAGAGGTAGGTCAAAAAAGCCTCAAAACTAGGTTCGGTAGTTTTTCTATAGATTTTGTCGCGCTCATGCCATTCTAGGAATTCCAAAGCTTGACGGCTCGCAATATCTCAAAAAAAGAAAAGGCATATTTTGAGAGCATAAACAATGTGTTTTGGACAAAACGCCCCGAGGTCATATCCGATGGCGATGAGTTTTAGTCATTGGCTCGTTTGACATCGAACCGTGTCTAAAACTACAAAACATTTGGCCAATTTGTTTTTGCCAAAATGACCCCAAGGCCATTGTCGAGGCCAATGGGTCTTGATGGTTGTCTTGTTTGGAATGAGGTAAGTCCAAAAAAACTCAAAACTCGACCGATAGTTTTTTTACGGATTTTTTCACGCTTGTACTTGTTCATGGAATTCCAAAGCCCGATGGCTTGCATCATCTTAAAAAAAATAAAAAGGTATATTTTCGGGATTAAAACGATGTTTTTTTGACAAAATTGCCCTAAGGTCATGTACGATGGTGATGATTTTGGATAATTTGCTCATTTGACATCGAAGAAGGTCTTAAACTCGTAAAAAATTATACTATTTTTTTTACTAAAACCACCCTTAGCCCATCGTCGAGGCTGAATGGTTTTGATGGTTGTCCCATTTGACATGAGATAGGTCCAAAAAACTTTCAAATTAGGTCGATAGTTTTTCTACAGATTTTATAATACTCATATCATTCTAACACTTTGAAAGCCCGATGGCCATCTCAAAAAATAAAAATAATGTAATTTGAGGGCTTAAGTGGCATTTTTTAGGAAAAAATCACCCTCGGGTCATGTCCGATGGTGATGAGTTTTAATCTATGGCTTGTTTGGTATCGATCTAGGTCTAAAACTACAAAAAAAATTTAGACTTTTTTTTGGCAAAACCATCCTCGAGCCGTCGTCGAGGACAATGAGTTTTGATAATCATCCCGTTCGGAAAGAGGTAAGTCAAAAAAACCTCAAAATTGGATGGGTAGTTTTTTTACGGATTTTATCGCGCTTGTGCCATTCTAGGAATTCTAAAGCTTGACGGCCCGCAACATCTTGAAAAATAGAAAAGGCATGTTTTTAGAGCCTAAACAATGTTTTTTGGAGAAAATCGTCCCAAGGTCATGTCGATGGCGATTAGTTTTGGTCATTAGCTCGTTTGGCATCGAACAAAGTCAAAACCGTAAAAATGTTGGCCAATTTGTTTTTGCCAAAACCACCCCAAGGCCATCGCCGAGGCTGATAGGTCTTAATGGTTGTCTTGTTTGGAATGAGGTAAGCCTAAAACAACTCAAAACTCGATCGACAATTTTTGTATAGATTGTTTTATGCTCGTATTGTTCATGGATTTCCAAAGCCCGATGACTCGCATTATCTTTCAAAAAAAGTGTATTTTGAGGATCTAAATGATGTTTTTTAGATTAAATCTCCCCGACGCATTTACAATGGTGATGAGTTTGATCATTGGCTCATTTGGCATTGAAAAAGATCTTAAACCGCAAAAAAGTTAGTCAATTTGTGTTTTCCAAAACCACTCCAAGGCCATCATCGAGGCTGATGGGTTTTAATGGTTGTCATGTTTGGAATGACATAAGTGCAAAAAAACTCAAAACTCGGTTGACGAGCTTTTGTATAGATTTTTTCACGCTCGTAATGTTTATGGAATTCCAAAGCCTAAGGGCTTACATAATCTTAAAAAAACAAAAAGGTGTATTTTAAGGATCCAAATGATGTTTTTTGGACAAAATTTCATGAGGTCATGTACGATGGTGATGATTTTTTATAATTGGCACATTTGATATCGAAGAAGGTCTTAAACTCGTAAAAAAATTTGCTAATTATTTTTTGCCAAAACCAGACTCAGGCAATCGTCGAGGCCAAAGGGTTTTGCTTGTTGTCCCATTTGAAATGAGGTAGGTCCAAAAAACTTTCAAATTAGGCTGATAGTTTTTCTATAGATTTATAGTGCTCATGTCGTTCTAGCATTTCCAAAGCCCGATGGCCTCGGTGACTTTTTTTAGCAAAATCACCCCGAGTCATGTCCGATGGTGATGAGTTTTAATCGATGGCTTGTTTGGCATCGATCTAGGTCTAAAACTACAAAAAACTTTGTAGACTTTTTTTTGGCAAAGCAAACCACCCTCGGGTCGTTATCGAGGCCAATGAGTTTTGATGGTTGTCCCGTTCGGAAAAGATAGGTCGGAAAAACCTCAAAGCCGGCTCGATAGTTTTTCTATAGGTTTTGTCACGCTCGTGCCATTTTAGAAATTCCAAAGCTTGATGACCCGCATCATCTCAAAAAAAAAAAAAAGAAAAGGCATATTTAAGAGCCTAAACAATGTTTTTCGGATAAAATCACCTCGAGGTCACGTCCGATGGTGATAAGTTTTGGTTGTTAGCTTGTTTGGCATCGAACTAAGTCTAAAACTCGTAAAAACGTTAGCTGATTTGTTTTTAGCAAACCAACCTCAAGGCCATCATCGAGGCCGATGGGCCTTAGTCGTTGTCCTTTTTGGAATAAGGTGAGTCCAAAAAAGTCAAAAATTAGTCGACAGCTTTTGTATAGATTTTTTTACACTCGTATTGTTCATGGAATTCCAAAGCATGAAGGCCCACACATCTCAAAAAAACAAAAAGGTGTAGTTTGAGGGTCTAGACGATGTTTTTTCGATAAAAGCTCCATGAGGTCATATACGATGGTGATGAGTTTTGATAATTGATTCATTTGGCATCGAAAAAGGACTTAAGCCGCAAAAAACTCTATTGATTTTTCTTTCCAAAACTACCCTCGAAGCCATCGTCGAGGTTGAATGGTTTTGATGGTTGTCCTATTCGGAATGAGGTAGGTCCAAAAACTTTCAAATTAAGTCGACGACTTTTCTACGGATTTTATAAAACTCATATCGTTCTAGCACTTCCAAAGCCCGATGGCCCGAATCATCTTAGAAAGTAAAAAAGATTTATTTTGAGGGCCTCGGTGATAATTTTTTAGACAAAATCACCCCTAGCTCGGTCGATGATGAGGACTTTTAATCATTGGCTTGTTTGGATTCCATTTAGGTCTAAAACTATAAAAACCTTTGTAGACTTTTTTTTTGCAAAACCACCCTCGGGTCATTGTCGAGGCCAATGAGTTTTGATAGGTTTCCCGTTCGGAAAGAGGTAGCTAAAAAAAACCTCAAAGCTGGGCCGACAAGTTTGCTACGGATTTTGTCACACTCGTGCCATTCTAGGAATTCCAAAGCTTGATGGCCCGCATCATCTCGAAAAACAAAAAAGGCATATTTTGAGAGCCTAAACAATTTTTTTTAGAAAAAATCGCCCTAAGGTCATGTCCGATGGTTATAAGTTTTTATCGTTAGCTCGTTTTGCATCGAACTAAGCCTAAAACTCGCAAAAAGGTTAGCCGATTTGTTTTTGCCAAAAACACCCTAAGGCCATCATCGAGGCCGATGGTTCTTGATGGTTGTCCTGTTCGGAATGAGGTAAGTCCAAAAAAATTTAGTACTCTACTAACGGCTTTTGTATAGATTTTTTCACGCTTGTATTGTTCAAGGAATTCCAAAGCCCGATAGCTTGTACATCTCAAAAAACAAAAAGGTGTATTTTGAGGGTCTAAACGTTGCTTTCGGAAAAAAATCTCTTCGAGGTGATGTACGATGGTCATGAGTTTTCATCATTGACTCATTGGGCATCGAAGAAGGTCTTAATCCGTAAAAAAATCTACTCGATTTCTTTTCCCAAAACCACCCTCGAGGCCATTATCGATGCCGAATGGTTTTGATGGTTGTCCCATTCGGAATGAGGTAGGTCTAAAAAATTTCCAAATTAGGTCGGGAGTTTTTCAACGGATTTTATAGTGCTCATATCGTTCTAGCACTTCGAAGGCTCGACGACTTTCATCATCTCAAAAAATAAAAAAGATGTATTTTAAGGGCCTTAGTGACATTTTTTAGACAAAATCACACCCGGGTCATGTCCGATGGTGATGAGTTTTAATCGATGGCTTGTTTAGCATCAATCTAGGTCTAAAACTATAAAAAACTTTGTAGACTTTTTTTGGCAAAACCGCCCTCGAGCCGTCGTCAAGGGCAATGAGTTTTGATTATTGTCCCGTTCGTAAAGAGGTAGGTCAAAAAAACCTCAAAATTGTGCTCGGTAGTTTTTCTATAGATTTTTTCACGCTTGTGACATTCTAGTAATTCCAAAGCTTGACGACTCGCATCATCTTGAAAAATAGAAAAGGCATATTTTGAGAGCCTAAATAATTTTTTTTAGACAAAATCGCCACGAGGTCATGTTCGATGGTGATTAGTTTTTCTCATTGGCTCGTTTGGCATCAAACAAAGACTAAAATTGTAAAAAAGTTGGTAGATTTATTTTTGCCAAAACCACCCCAAGGCCATCGTCGAGGCCGATAGGTCTTGATGGTTGTCCCGTTTGGAATGAGGTAAGTCTAAAACAACTCAAAACTCGATCAATAGTTTTTGTAAAGATTTTTTGGCCCTCGTATTGTTCAACGATTTCCAAAGCCCGACGACTCGCATCATCTTAAAAAAATAAAAAGGTGTATTTTGAGGATCTAAATGATGTTTTTTAGATAAAATATCCCCGACACATTTACGATGGTGATGAGTTTTAATCATTGGCTCATTTGGCATTGAAGAAAGTCTTAAACTATAAAAAAATTGGCCGATTTGTTTTCGCCAAAGCCACTCCAAGGCCATCGTCGAGGCCGATGGGTATTGATGGTTGTCCCGTTTGGAATGAGGTAAGTAAAAAAAACTCAAAACTCGATCGACGGCTTTTGCATAGATTGTTTCACTCTCGTAATGTTCATGGAATTCCCAAGCCCGAGGGCCTCGCATCATATTAAAAAAGGGTGTATTTTGAGGATCCAAACGATGTTTTTTGGATAAAATTTCCCCGAGGTCATGTACGATGATGATGAGTTTTGATAATTTGCTCATTTGACATTGAAGAAAGGTCTTAAACTACAAAAAACTTTGTTAATTGTTTTTATCCCAAACCACCCCTAGGCCCTCGTCGAGCTTGAAGGGTTTTTCTTGTTGTCCCATTCGAACGAGGTAGGTCCAAAAAACTTCCAAATTAGGTCGACGATTTCTATAGATTTTATAGCATTGATATCATTCTAGCACTTCCAAAGCCCGATGGCTCGCATCATCTCAAAAAATAAAAAAGATTTATTTTGAGGGCCTCGGTGACATTTTTTAGACAAAATCACCCCGGGTCATGTCCGATGGTGATGAGTTTTAATCATTGGCTTGTTTGGCATCGATCTAGGTCTAAAACTACAAAAAACTTGCTGGACTTATTTTTGGCATAACCACCCTCGAGCCGTCGTCGAGGCCAATGAGTTTTGATAGTTGTCCCGTTTAGAAAGAGATAGGTCAAAAAAACCCAAAAATTAGGTCGGTCGTTTTTCTACGGATTTTGTCGCGCTTCCGCCATTCTAAGAATTCCAAAGCTTAACGGCCCATATCATCTTGAAAAACTAAAAAAGGCATCTTTTGAGAGCCTAAACAATGTTTTTTGGATAAAATCGCCTCGAGGTCATGTCCGATGGTGATTAGTTTTGGTCCTTGGCTCATTTGGCATCGAACAAAGTCTAAAACTATAAAAAAGTTGGCCAATTTATTTTTGCCAAAACCATCCTAAGGCCATCGTCAAGGCCGATAGGTCTTGATGGTTGTCCCGTTTGGAATAAGGTAAGTCCAAAGAAACACAAAACTTGATCGACGGTTTTTGTATAGATTTTTTCACGCTCGTCTTGTTCATGGATTTCCAAAGCTCGACGATCGCATCATATTAAAAAAATAAAAAGGTGTATTTTGAGGATCTAGATGATGTTTTTTAGATAAAATATCCCCAACGCATTTACGATGGTGATAAGTTTTAATCGTTGGCTCATTTGGCCATGAAGAAGGTGTTAAACTGCAAAAAGTTGGCCGGTTTGTTTTTGCCAAAACCACTCCAAGGCCATCGTTGAGGCCTATGGGTCTTGATCATTGCCCGGTTTGGAATGAGGTAAGTAAAAAAAAACTCAAAACTCGACTAATAGTTTTTGTATAGATTTTTTCACGCTCATAATGTTCATCGAATTCCAAAGCCCGAGGGCCTCGCATCATCTAAAAAAAAAGAAAGGTGTATTTTAAGGATCCAAATGATGTTTTTTGGAAACAATTACCCCGAGGTCATGTACGTCAATGATGAGTGTTGATAATATGCTCATTTGACATCGAAGAAGGTCTTAAACTGGAAAAACAGTTGCTAAATTTTTTTGTCAAAACCACCCCTAGGCCATCGTCGAGCTCGAAGGGTTTTGCTTGTTGTCCCATTCGGAATGAGGTAGGTCAAAAAAATTCTAAATTAAGTCGACGGTTTTTCTACGGATTTTATAGCACTAATATCATTCTAGCACTTCCAAAGCCGAACCACCCGCATCATCTTTAAAAATAAAATAGATGTATTTTGAGGGCCTCGGTGACATTTTTTTTGACAAAATCACCCCCGTGTCATGTCCGATAGTGATGAGTTTTAATCAATGACTTGTTTAGCATCGATCTAGATCTAAAACTACAAAAAACTATGTAGACTTTTTTTTTTTTTTGGCAAAACCATCCTAAGGCCATCGTCGAGGACAATGAGTTTTGATTTTTTTCCATTCGGAAAGAGGTAGGTCAAAAAAACCTCACAACTCGTGCCATTCTAGGAATTCCAAAGCTTGACAACTCGCATCATCTTGAAAATAGAAAAGGCATATTTTGAGAGCCTAAACAATGTTTCTTGGATAAAATCGTCCCGAGGTCATGTCCGATGGCAATTAGTTTTGGTCATTGGCTCGTTTCAAAATGAACAAAGTCTAAAACTCGTAAAAAGGTGGGTTGATTTATTTTTTCCAAAACCACCCTAAGGCCATCATCGAGGTCGATAGGTCTTGATGGTTGTCCTGTTTGGAATGAGGTAAGTCCAAAACAACTCAAAACTCGGATCGACAAGTATTTGTATAGATTTTTTCGCGCTTGTATTATTCATGGATTTCCAACGCCCGACGACCTACATCATCTTGATAAAACAAAAAGGTGTATTTTAACGATCTAAATGATGTTTTTTCATATAAAATCTCTTCTATGCATTTACGATGGTGATGATTTTTAATCGTTGGCTCATTTGACATCGAAGAAGGTCTTAAACTATAAAAAAGTTGGTCGATTTTTTTTTTCAAAACCACTCTAAGGCCATCGTCGAGGCTAATGGGTCTTGATGGTTATCCCGTTTGGAATGAGGTAAGTAAAAAAAAACTCAAAACTCGATTGACGGTTTTTGTATAGATTTTTTCATGCTTATAATGTTCATGGAATTCCAAAGTCTAATGGCTCGCATCATCTAAAAAGAAAAGAGATGTATTTTGAGGATCTAAATGATGTTTCTTAAACAAAATCTCCCTAACATCATGTACGATGGTGATGAGTTTTGATCATTGGCGCATTTTGCATCGAAGAAGGTCTTAAACCGTAAAAAACTTTGCCAAATTTTTTTTTGCCAAAACCACCTCGAGGCCATCGTCGAGGCGAAGGGTTTTGCTTGTTTTCCCATTCGAAATAAGGTAGGTCCAAAAAATTTCCAAATTAGACGGACGGTTTTTCTACGGATTTTATAGCGCTCATATCATTCTAACACTTCCAAAGCCCCACGCCCCGTATCATCTCAAAAAATAAAAAGGATGCATTTTGAGGGCCTTAGTGACATTTTGTTTGACAAAATCACCCCTATGTCGGTTTGATTATGATGAGTTTTAATCATTGGCTTGTTTGGATTCGTTCTAGGTCCAAACAATAAAAACTTTGTAAACTATCTTTTGGCAAAACCACCCTCGGGTCGTCGTCAAGGCCAATGAGTTTTGATAGTTGTCCTGTTCGTAAAGAGATAGGTCAAAAAAACCTCAAAGCTGGGCGACAGGTTTTTCTATAGATTTTATCTTGCTCTTGCCATTCTAAGAATTCCAAAGGTTTACGACCTCTCGAAAAACAGAAAAGGCATATTTTGAGAGCCTAAATAATGTTTTTTGGATAAAATTACCTCAAGGTCATTTTCGATGGCTATGAGTTTTGGTCGTTGGCTCGTTTAGCATTGAACTAAGTCTAAAAATGCAAAAGAGTTAGCTGATTTGTTTTTGCCACAACCACCCTAAGTCCATCATCGAGGCCGATGGGTCTTGATGGTTGTCCTGTTTGGAATGAGGTAAGTCCAAAAAAATTCAAAACTCGACTAACGGCTTTTGTATAGATTTTTTTTACGCTCGTATTGTTCAAGGAATTCCAAAGCCCGACTGACTCGCATAACTCAAAAAAATAAAAGGTGTATTTTGAGGGTCTAGACTATGTTTTTAAGATAAAATCTCCCCGAGGTCATGTACAATGGTGATGAGTTTTGATCATTGACTCATTTGGCATCAAAGAAGGTCTTAAATTGTAAAAAACTCTATTGATTTTTTTGCCAAAATCACCCTCGAGGCCATGGTCGAGGCTGATTGGTTTTGATGGTTGTCCCATTCGGAATAGATAAGTCAAAAAATTTCCAAATTAGACCGATATTTTTTCTACGGATGTTATAGCACTCATATCGTTCTAGCACTTCCAAAGCGCCACGGCTTGCATCATCTTAAAAAATAAAAAGGATTTATTTTGAGGGCCTTAGTGACATTTTTTAGACAAAATCACCCCCGTGTCGGTCGATTATGATGAGTTTTAATCATTGGCTTATTTGGATTCGATCTACATCTACAACTATAAAAAACTTTGTAGACTTTTTTGGCAAAACCACCCTCGGGCCATCATCGAGACAAATAAGTTTTGATCGTTGTCCCATTCGTAAAGAATAGGTCAAAAAAATCTCAAAGCTGGCCGATAATTTTTCTACGGATTTTGTCGGGCTTGTGCCATTCTAGGAATTCCAAAGCTTGACGACGTGCATCATCTCAAAAAATAGAAAAGGTATCTTTTGAGATACTAAACAATGTTTTTTGGATAAAATCACCCCAAGGTCATGTCCGATGGCAATGAGTTTAGGTCGTTGGCTCATTTGGCATCGAACTAAGTCTAAAACTCGTAAAAAAGTTAGCCGATTTGCTTTTGCCAAAACCACCCCAAGCCCATCGTCAAGGCCAATGGGTCTTGATGGTTGTCCTATTTGGAATGCGGTAAGTCTAAAAAACTCAAAACTTGACTGATAGTTTTTGTACGGATTTTTTCACACTCGTATTGTTCATGGATTTCCAAAGCCCAATGGCTCGCATCATCTTACAAAAACAAAAAGGTGTATTTTGAGGATCTAAATGATATTTTTTAAAGAAAATCTTCTTGAGGTCATGAAAGATGGTGATGAGTTTTGATCATTGGCTCATTTGACATCGAAGAAGCTCTTAAAATGCAAAAAACTTTATTGATTTTTTTTACTAGAACCACCCTCGGGCCATCGTCGAGGTCGAATGGTTTTGATGATTGTCACATTCGAAATGAGGTAGGTCCAAACACTTCCAAATTAGGCTGATAGTTTTTCTACACATTTTATAGCGCTCATATCGTTTTAGCACTTCCAAAGCTCGACGGCCTACATCATCTCGGAAAATTAAAAAGATGTATTTTGAGGGCCTCAAAGACATTTTTTAGATACAATTGCCCTCGGGTCATGTTCGATGGTGATGAGTTTTAATCGTTGCTTTTTTGGATTTGATCTAGGTCTAAAACTATAAAAAATTTTGTACTCTTTTTCCCGAAACCACACTCGGGCCATCGTCGAGGCCAATGAGTTTTGATGGTTGTCCCGTTCGTAAAGAGTTAGGTAACAAAAAACTCAAAGCTCGGGCTGGTAGTTTTTCTACGGATTTTATCACGCTAATGCCATTATAGGAATTCCAAAGCATGACGGCTCGCATCATCTCAAAAAATAAAAAAAGCATATCTTGAGACCCTAAATAATGTTTTTTGGACAAAATCGCCCCGAGGTCATGTTTGATAGCGATGAGTTTTGATCATTGTCTCGTTAGGCATCGAATTAAGTCTAAAACTGTAAAAAAATTGGTCGATTTATTTTTGCTAAAACCAACCCAAGGCCATTGTCGAGGCCGATGGGTCTTAATGGGTTTCTGTTTGGAATGAGGTAAGTCAAAAAAAACTTAAAACTCGACTAATAGTTTTTGTATAGATTTTTCGTGCTCGTTTTGTTCATAGAATTCCAAAGCCCGATGGCCTCGCATTATCTTAAAAAAAAACTTTATAGACTATTTTTTGGCAAAACCACCTTCGAGCCGTCGTTGAGGCCAATGAGTTTTGATGGTTGTCCCGTTCATAAAGAGGTAGGTCAAAAAAAACCTCAAAACTAGGCCGGTAGTTTTTCTATAGATTTTGTTACGCTCGTGTCATTATAGGAATTCCAAAGCTTGATGACCCGCATCATCTCAAAAAACAAAAAAGGCATATTTTTAGAGCCTAAATAATGTTTTTTGGACAAAATCGCCCCGAGGTCATGTCCGATGGCGATGAGCTTTCATCGTTGCCTCGTTCGGTATCAAACTAAGTCTAAAATTGCCAAAAAGTTGGCCAATTTGTTTTTTGTAAAACCACCCCAAAGCCATCATCGAGGCCGATGGGTCTTGACGGTTGTCCCGTTTGGAATGAAGTCTAACAAAACTCAAAACTCAGTCGATAATTTTTGTATAGATTTTTTTATGCTCATATTGTTCGAGGATTTCCAAAGTCGTCGGGCTCGCATCATCTTAAAAAATTAAAAAGTTGTATTTTGAGGATCTATAAGATGTTTTTTAAACAAAATCTCCTCGAGATCATATACGATGGTGATGAGTTTTGATCATTGACTCATCCGGCATCGAAGAAGGTCTTAAATAGCAAAAAACTTTACCGATTTTTCTTAGCAAAACCACCCTCGGGCCATCATCGAGGCCGAATGGTTTTGATGATTATCCCATTCGGAATAAGGTAGGTCCAAAAACCTTCCAAATTAGGTCGACAGCTTTTTCTATAGATTTTATAGCGCTCATATCGTTCTAGCACTTCCCAATCTTGATAGTCGACATCATCTCAAAAAATAAAAAAGATGTATTTTGAAGGCCTCTATGACATTTTTAGACAAAATCACCCACAGTTCATGTCCGATGGTGATGAGTTTTAATCGTTGGCTTGTTTGGATTCGATCTAGGTCTAAAACTATAAAAAAATTTTGTAGACTCTTTTTTGTCGAAACCACCCTCGGTCGTCGTCGAGGCCAATGAGTTTTGATGGTTGTCCGATTCAAAATGAGGTAGGTCAAAAAAACCTTAAAACCGGGCCGATAGTTTTTCTACGGATTTTTTCACGCTCGTGCCATTCTAGGATTTTTAAAGCTTGACGACCCGCATCATCTCGAAAAAAAAGCCATATTTTGAGAGGCTAAACAATGTGTTTTTGACAAAATCGCCCCGAGGTCATGTTTGATGACGATGAGTTATGGTCATTGGCTCGTTAGGCATCGAAATAAGTATAAAACTCGTAAAAAAGTTGGTCGATTTATTTTTGCTAAAACCAACCCGGGGCCATCATTGAGGCCGATGGGTCTTGATGGTTGTCCTTTTTGGAATGAGGTAAGTCCAACAAAATTCAAAAGTTGAATGATAGTTTTTTATAGATTTTTTTTGCGCTCATTGTGTTCATGGAATTCCAAAACCCGACGGCTCGCATTATCTTAAAAACAAAGGTGTATTTTGAGGATCCAAACAATATTTTTTGGACAAAATTGCCCCGAGGGCATGTACGTTGGTGATGACTTTTTATCATTGGCTCATTTGGCATCGAAGAAGGTCTTAAACTACAAAACAAATCACCGATTTCTTTTTGCCAAAACCACCCCGACTCCGAGGACGAATGGTTTTGATGGTTATCCCATTCGAAATGAGGTAGGTCCAAAAAACTTTCAAATTAGGTCGATAGTTTTTCTACAAATTTTATAACGCTCGTATCGTTCTAGCACATCCAAAGCCCGATGGCCCGAATCATCTTAGAAAATAAAAAAGATTTATTTTGAGGGCCTCAATGACATTTTTAGACAAAATCACCCATAGGTCATGTTCGATGGTGATGAGTTTTAATCATTGGCTTGTTTGGATTCGATGTCGGTCTAAAACTATAAAAACTTTTGTTGACTCTTTTTTGCTAAAACCACCCTCGAGTCGTCATCAAGGCTAATGAGTTTTGATGGTTGTCCCATTCGGAATGAGGTAGGTCAAAAAAACCTCAAAACTGGCTGGTATTTTTCTACGGATTTTGTCGCGCTTGTTCCATTCTAGCGATTCCAAAGCTTGATGGCTCGCATCATCCGGAAAAAAGAAAAGGCATATTTTGAGAGCCTAAACAATATGTTTTAGACAAAATCGGCTTGAGGTCATGATTGATGGTGATGAGTTTTAGTCATTGGCTTCTTTGGAATCGAACTAAGTCTAAAACTCGTAAAAAAGTTGGCCGATTTGTTTTTGCGAAAACCACCCTAAGGCCATCATCGAGGTCGATAGGTCTTGAAGGTTGTCTTGTTTGGAATGAGGTAAGTCCAAAAAAACTCAAAACGCGATCGTCCGATAGTTTCTATATAGATTTTTTCACGCTTGTACTTGTTCATGGATTTCCAAAGCTCGACGTCCTACATAATCTTGAAAAACAAGAAGGTGTATTTTGAGGATCTAAACGATGGTTTTTAGACAAAATTGACTCCGAGGTCATGTACGATGGTTATGAGTTTTGATAATTGGCACATCTAACATCAAACAAGGTCTTAAACTCGTAAAAAACTTTGCTAATGTTTTTTGCCAAAACCACCCCTAGGCCATCATCGAGGTCGAAGGGTTTTGCTTGCTATCACATTCGGAATGAGGTTGGTCAAAAAAACATCCAAATTAGGTCGACAGCTTTTCTATAGATTTTATAGCCCTCATATCGTTCTAGCACTTCTAAAGCCCGACGACCCGCATCATCTTGAAAAATAAAAAAGATGTATTTTGAGGCCCTCCGTGACAATTTTTGAAAATCTCAACCCCAATTCATGTCCGATGGTGATGAGTTTTAATCGTTGGCTTGTTTAGCATCGATTTAGGTCTAAAACTATAAAAAAACTTTATAGACTATTTTTTGGCAAAACCACCTTCGAGCCGTCGTTGAGGCCAATGAGTTTTGATGGTTGTCCCATTCATAAAGAGGTAGGTCAAAAAAACCTCAAAACTAGGCTCGGTAGTTTTTCTATAGATTTTTTTGCGCTCGTGTCATTGTAGGAATTCCAAAGCTTGATGACCCGCATCATCTCGGAAAACAAAAAAGGCATATTTTTAGAGCCTAAACAATGTTTTTTGGACAAAACCGCCCGGAGGTCATGTCCGATGGCGATGAGCTTTCATCGTTGCCTCGTTTGGTATCAAACTAAGTCTAAAACTATAAAAACCTTGGCCAATTTGTTTTCGGCAAAACTACCTCAAGGCCATCATCAAGGCCGATGGGTCTCGATTGTTGTCCTATTTGGAATGAGGTAAGTCCAAAAAACCTCAAACCTTAGCTTACAATTTTTGTATAGATTTTTTTACGCTAGTATTGTTCATGGAATTCCAAAGCTAATGGCCCGTACATCTCGAAAAAGAAAAAGGTGTATTTTGAGGGTGTAGATGATGTTTTTTATACAAAATCTTCTCGAGGTATTGTATGATGGTGATGAGTTTTGATCATTGACCCATTTGGCATCGAAGAAGTTCCTAGACTGCAAAAAACTCTACCGATCATGGTTGAGGGCGAATGGTTTTGATGGTTGTTCCATTTGGAATGAGGTAGGTCCAAAAAATTTCCAAATTAGGCTAATAGTTTTTCTACAGATTTTATAGCGCTTATATCGTTCTAGAACTTCCAAAGCTCGACGGCCCGAATCATTTCAAAAAATAGAAAAGATTTATTTTGTGGGCCTCATTGACATTTTTTAAACAAAATCACCCCAGTGTCATATTCGATGATGATAAGTTTTAATCGTTGGCTCATTTGGATTCGATCTAGGTGTATTTTGAGGGTGTAGAGGATTTTTTTATATAAAATCTCCTCGAGATATTGTACGATGGTGATGAGTTTTGATCATTGACTCATTTGTCACACTCATGCTATTTTAGGAATTCCAAAGCTTGATGGCCCGCATCATCTTGAAAAACAAAAAAGGCATATTTTTAGAGCCTAGATAATGTTTTTTGGACAAAATCACCCCTAGGTCACATCCAATGGCGATGAGTTTTAGTCATTAGTTCATTTGGCATCGAACTAAATCTAAAACTATAAAAAATTTGGCCGATTTGTTTTTGCCAAAACCACCCCAAAGCTATCGTCGAGGCCGATGGGTCTTGATGGTTGTCCCGTTTGGAATGAGGTAGGTCCAAAAAACTCAAAACTCAATCGACCGACAGTTTCTTTATAGTTTTTTTTACGCTTATATTTGTTCATGGATTTCCAAAGCCCGATGTACTACATCGGCTTAAAAAAAAAAGGTATATTTTGAGGATCTAAACGATGTTTTTTTAAAAAAACTCCCGGACATCATGCACGATGGTGATGAGTTTTGATCATTTGCCCGTTTTGCATCGAAGAAGGTTTTAAACCGCAAAAGACTTTGCTGATTTTTTTGCCAAAACCACCCTCGGGCCATCGTCGAGGCCAAAGGGTTTTGCTTGTTATCCCATTCGGAATGAGGTAGGTCCAAAAAACTTGCAAATTAGGTCGACAGCTTTTCTATAGATTTTATAGCGTTCATATCGTTCTAGCACTTCCAAAGCCCGACGGCCCGCATCATCTCTAAAAATAAAAAAAATGTGTTTTAAGGGCCTTAGTGACATTTTTAGGACAAAATCACCCCCGTGTCATGTCCGATGGTGATGATTTTTAATAGCCGGCTCGTTTGGCATCGATCTAGGTCTAAAACTACAAAAAACTTTATAGGCTTTTTTTTTTTGGCAAAACCACCCTTAGGTCGTCATCGAGGCCAATGAGTTTTGATGGTTGTCTCGTTCAAAAACGAGTAGGACAAAAAAACCTCAAAATTGGGCTAGCGGTTTTCTACGGTGTTTTTCGTGCTCGTGCTATTCTAGGAATTCTAAAGCTTGATGGTCCGCATCATCTCAAAAAACAAAAAAGGCATATTTTGATAGCCTAAACAATGTTTTTTCAATAAGATCGCCTCGAGTTCATGTCCGATGGCAACGAGTTTTCATCGTTTAGCTCGTTTGGCATCAAAATAAGTCTAAAACATCAAAAAAGTTAGTCGATTTATTTTTCGCAAACCCACCCCAAGGCCATCATCCGGGCCAATGGGTCTTAATGGTTGTCTTGTTTTGAATGAGGTAAGTCCAAAAAAACTCAAAACACGTACTGCTAGTTTTTGAATAGATTTTTTCCTGTTCGTATTATTCATGGATTTCCAAAACCCGACGACTCGCATCATCTTAAAAAAACAAAAAGGTGTATTTTGAGGATCTAAACGATTTTTTTTAAACAAAATCTCCCCGACATCATGGACGATGGTGATGAGTTTTGATCATTTGCCCATTCGGCATCAAAGAAGGTCTAAAACTCGTAAAAATTTTTACTAATGTTTTTTGCCAAAACCACCCGGGCCATCGTCGAGGTGGAAGGGTTTTGGTTCTTAACTCATTCAAAATTAGGTAAGTCCAAAAAATATCAAAATTAGATTGATAGTTTTTCTATGAATTTTATTATGCTCGTGCCATTCTAGGAATTCGAAGCTTGACGACCCGCATTATCTAGAAAAACGGAAAAGGCATATTTCGAGAGCCTAAATGATGTTTTTTGGTCAAAATCGCCTCGAGGTCATGTCCGATAGCAATGAGTTTTGGTCGATAGCTCATTTGACATCAAACTAAGTCTAAAACTATAAAAAAAGTTGGTCGATTTATCTTGCCAAAATCACACCACGGCCATTGTCGAGGCCGATGCATCTTGATGGTTGTCCCGTTTTGGAATGAGGTAAGTACATAAAAAACTCAAAAATTGATTGACGGTTTTTGTACAGATTTTTTCACGCTCATATTGTTCATGGATTTCCAAAGCCCGACGGCTCGCATCATCTTTAAAAAAAAGTGTATTTTGAGGTTTTAAACGATGTTTTTTCGGACAAAATCTCCCTACATTATTTAAGATGGTGATGAGTTTTGATCGTTGGCTCATTTGGCATCAAAGAAGGCCTTAAACTGTAAAAAAGTTGGCCAACATATTTTTGCCAAAACCACTCTAAGGCCATCGCTAAGGTTGATGGGTCTTAATGGTTGTCCTATTTAGAATGAGGTAAGTCCAAAAAACTCAAAACTCGACTAACGGCTTTTGCACGGTGTTTTTTGCATTCATATTATTCATGGAATTCCAAACCCGATGGCTTGCATCATCATAAAAAGAGGGTGTATTTTGAGGATCTAAACGATTTTTTTTTTACAAAATTGCCTTGAGGTCATGTACGATGGTTATAAGTTTTGATAATTGGCTCATTTGACATCGTACAAGGTCTTAAACTACAAAAAAAATTGCTAATTTTTTTGCCAAAACCCCGGCCATCGTCGAGGTCGAAGGGTTTTACTTGCTCGTCACATTCGGAATGAGGTTAGTCAAAAAAATTTCAAATTAGAGTCGACAGCTTTTCTACGAGTTTATAGCACTCATATCTTTCTAGCACTTCTAAAGCCCGACGACCCGTATCATCTTGAAAAATAAAAAAGATGTATTTTGAGGCCCTTAGTGACATTTTTTTTGAAGAAATCAACCCCGGGTCATGTCCGATGGTGATGAGTTTTAATAACGAGCTTGTTTTGCATCGATCTAGGTCTAAAACTATAAAAACCTTTGTAGACTTTATTTTGGAAAAACCACCCTCGGGACGGCGACAAGGCCAAGGAGTTTTGATAGTTATCCCATTCGGAAAGAAGTAGGTCAAAAAAACTCAAAACTCGACCGACGCTTTTGTACGCATTTTTTTTACGTTCATATTGTTCATGGAATTCCAAAGCCCGGATGCTCGCATCATCTTAAAAAACAAAAAAGTGTATTTTGAGGATCTAAACGATGTTTTTTTGACAAAATTACCCTAAGGTCATGTACGATGATTATGAGTTTTGATAATTGGCTCATTTGACATCAAACAAGGTCTTAAACTCGTAAAAAAATTTTCTATTTTTTTTTACCAAAAGCACCCCAGTGCCATAGCTAGGCCAAATGGTTTTGCTTGCTGTCGCATTTGGAATGAGGTTAGTAAAAAAAAATTCCAAATTAGGTCGACAGCTTTTTCTATAAATTTTATAGCACTCATATCGTTCTAGCACTTCCAAAGCTCGATGGCTTGCATCATCTTGAAAAATAAAAAAGATGTATTTTGAGGGTTTCGGTGACATTTTTGAAAAAATCAACCCCGAGTCATGTCCGATGGTGATGCGTTTTAATCGCCGGCTTGTTTGGCATCGATCTAAGTCTAAACTACAAAAAAATTTATAGACTTTTTTTGGCAAAACGACCCTCGAGCCGTTATCGAAGCCAATGAGTTTTGATGGTTGTCCCGTTCGTAAAGAGTTAGGTAAAAAAACCCTCAAAACTAGGCTGGTAGTATTTTTATAGATTTTATCACACTCGTGCCATTCTAGGAATTCCAAAGCTTGATGGCTCGCATCATCTCGAAAAATAGAAAAGGAATCTTTTGAGATCCTAAACAATTAGCTAATTTATTTTTGCCAAAACCACCCCAAAGCCATTTTCGAGGCGGATGGGTCTTAATGCTTTGTCCTGTTTTCAATGAGGTAAGTCCGAAAAAAATCAAAACTCGATCGATAGTTTTTGTATAGATTTTTTGCACTTGCATTGTTAATGGATTTCCAAAGCCCGACGACCTACATCAACTTAAAAAAAAATGATGTATTTTGAGGATCTAAATGATATTTTTTAGATAAAATCTCTTTGACTTCATTTATGATGGTGATGAGTTTTTATCGTTGGCTCATTTGGCATCGAAGAAGGTCTTAAACTACAAAAAAGTTAGCCGATTTGTTATTTCCAAAACCACTCCAAGGCCATCGTCAAGGTTGATGGGTCTTGATGGTCATCCCGTTTGGAATGAGGTATGTAAAAAAAAAACTAAAAGCTCGACTAACAACTTCGTATAGATTTTTTCGCGCACGTATTATTCATTGAATTCTAAAGCCCGATGGCCTCGCATCATCTTAAAAAACCAAAAAGTGTATTTTGAGGATCTAAACATTATTTTTTGGACACAATTGCCCCGAGGTCATGTACGATGGTGATTAGTTTTTGATAATTGGCTCATTTAACATCGAACAAGGTCTTAGCTAATTTTTTTTCCAAAACCACCCCCGTGCCATCGTCGAGGCCCATTCGAAATGAGGTAGGTCCAAAAAACTTTCAAATTAGGTTGATAGTTTTTTGTCGGATTTTATAACGCTCATATCGTTCTAGCAATTCCAAAGCCCGACGTTCCGCATCATCTCAAAAAATAAAAAAGATGTATTTTGAGGGCCTCTCGTGAGATTTTTTTTTTTGGAAAAACCACCCTCGAGCCGTCATCATCGAGGCTAATGAGTTTTGATGGTTGTCCCATTCGGAAAACGTTAGGTCAAAAAAACCTTAAAACTAGGTCTGGCGGTTTTTCTACATATTTTATCATGCTCATGCCATTCTAGGAATTCAAAAGTTTGATGGCTCGTATCATCTCGAAAAATAGAAAAGCCATATTTTGAGAGCCTAAACAATGTTTTTTTAACAAAATCGCCCCCGTGTCATGTCCAATAGCAATGAGTTTTGGTCGTTGGCTCATTTGGCATCAACAAAGTCTAACACTATAAAAAAAGTTGGCCGATTTATTTTTGCCAAAACCACCCCAAAGCCATCATCAAGGTTGATGGGTCATGATGGTTGTCTTGTTTGGAATGAGGTAAGTCTAAAAAAACTCAAAACTCGAGTCAACAGCTTTTGCAAAAAAAATTTCCCGCCCTTATTGTTCATGGATTTCCAAAGCCCGAGGACTCGCATCATCTTAAAAAAAAGATTTATTTTGAGGATCTAAACGATATTTTTTAGATAAAATCTCCTCGACGTAATTTACGATGGTGATGAGTTTTGATCGTTAGCTCATTTGACATCGAAGAAGGTCTTAAAGTACAAAAAATTGGCCAATTTGTTTTTGCCAAACCACTTTAAGGCCATCATCGAGGCCGATTGGTCTTGATGGTCATCCCGTTTGGAATGAGGTATGTCCCCAAAAAATTTAAAACTCGGTTGATAATTTTTGTATAGATTTTTTCATGCTCATATTGTTCATTGAATTCCAAAGCCCGATGGCTCGTATCATCTTAAAAAAACAAAAGGTTTCTTTTGAGGATCTAAATGATGTTTTTTGGACAAAGTAGCCTTGAGGTCATGTACGATGGTGATGAGTTTTGATAATTGGTCCATTTGACATCGAATAAGGTCTTAAACAATAAAAAACTTTGCTAATTTTTTTTCCAAAACCACCCCCAAGCCATTATCGAGGCCGAAGCGTTTTGCTTACGGTCCCATTCAGAATGATGTTGGTCAAAAAAACTTCCAAATTAGGTCGATAGCCTTCTAAAGATTTTATAGCGTTCATATTGTTCTAGCACTTGCAAGGCTCGACGGCTCGCATCATCTTGAAAAATTAAAATGATGTATTTTGAGGGTATCGGTGACTTTTTTCATAAAAATCACCCTCGGGTCATGTTCGATGATGATGAGTTTTAATCGCCGGCGTGTTTGGCATCGATCTAAGTCTAAAACTACAAAAAACTTTGTAGACTCTTTTTTAGCAAAACCACCCTCGGGCTATCGTCGAGGCTAATGAGTTTTGATGGTTTCTCGTTCGTAAAGAGGTAGGTTAAAAAACTTCAAAACTAGGATGATAGTTTTTCTATAAATTTTATCGCGCTAGTGCCATCTAGGAATTCAAAAGCTTGATGGCCCACGTCATCTCGAAAAATAGAAAAGACATATTTTGAGAGCCTAAATAATGTTTTTTGGACAAAATCGCCCCGAGGTCATGTCCAATGGTGATGAGTTTTGGCCGTTGGCTCGTTCGGAATCGAACAAAGTCTAAAACTCGTAAAAAATTTGGCCAATTTATTTTTGCCAAAACAACCCCAAAGCAAACGTCGAGGTCGATGGGTCTTGATGGTTGTCTTGTTTTAAATAAGGTAAGTCCAAAAAACTCAAAACTCGATCGATAGGTTTTGTACATATTTTTTCATGCTCGTATTGTTCATGGATTTTCAAAGCCCGACGATCGCATCATCTTAAAAAATATGTATTTTGAGGATCTAAATGATGATTTTTAGATAAAATCTCCTTGATGTCATTTACGATGGTGATGAGTTTTGATTGTTGGCTCATTTGGCATCAAAGAAGGTCGTAAACTAAAAAAATGTTGGCCGATTTGTTTTTACCAAAACTACTCCAAGGTCATCGTTGAGGTCGATGGGTCTTGATGGTTAACCTATTTGAAATGAGGTAAGTCAAAAAAACTAAAAACTCGAATGATAGTTTTTTTAAAGATTTTTTCACGCTCGTATTGTTCATTGTATTCTAAAGCCCGATGGCCTCCATCATCTTAAAAAAACAAAAAGGTGTATTTTAAAGATCTAAAAAATGTCTTTTGGACAAAATTGCCCCGAGGTCATGCACGATGGTGATGAGTTTTGATAATTGTCTCATTTGACATCGAACAAGGTCTTAAACTCGTAAAAAAGTTTGCTAATTTTTTTTTGCCAAAACCACCCCAGTGCTATTATCGAGGCCGAAGGGTTTTTCTTGTTGTCCTATCCGATGGTGATGAGTTTAATCATTAGCTTGTTTGGTATTGATCTAGGTCTAAAACTATAAAAAAATTTGTAGACTTTTTCTTGGCAAAACCACCCTCGATCGTCATCGAGGCCAATGAGTTTTAATGGTTGTCCCGTTCGTAAAGAGGTAGGTCAAAAAAACCTCAAAGCTGGCTGGTAGTTTTTTCAACAGATTTTGTCACGCTCGTGCCATTCTAGGAATTTCAAAGCTAGATGGCCCGCATCATCTCAAAAAACTAAAAAGGCATATTTTGAGAGATTAAATAATATTTTTTGGACAAAATTGCCCCAAGGTCATGCCCGAAGGCGATGAGTTTTGGTCGTTGGCTCGTTTGGCATTGAACTAAGTCTAAAATTATGAAAAAGTTGGTCCGATTGGTTTTTACCAAAACCACCCAAAGGCCATCGTCGAGGCCGATGGATCTCAATGGTTGTGCTCGTTTGGAATGAGGTAAGTACAAGAAAACTCAAAACTCGACCGATAGTTTTGGTATAGATTTTTTCGCACTTGTACTCGTTCATGGATTTTCAAAGCCCGACGACTTGCATCATCTTTAAATAAAAAGGTGTATTTTGAGATTCTAAACGGTGTTTTTATAGACAAAATCTCCTCAACGTCATTTACGATGGTGATGAGTTTTGATCGTTGGTCATTTGGCTTCGAAGAAGGTCTTAAACTCGTAAAAAATTTGGTCGATTTAATTTAACCAAAACCACTCTAAGGCCATCGTCAAGGCCGATGGGTCTTGATTGTTGTCTTGTTTGGAATGAGGTAAGTCTAAAAAAACTCAAAACTCGGTTGATGGGTTTTGAGCAAAATGTTTTACGCTCGTATTGTTCATGGAATTCCAAAGCTCGATGGCCCGCATCATCTTAAAAAAAAAAGGGTATATGTTAAGGATCTAAACGATTTTTTTGGACAAAATTATCCTAAATTCGGGTACGATGGTGATGAGTTTTGATAATTGGCTCATTTCACATCGAACAAGGTCTTAAATTGTAAAAAGCTTTGCTATTGTTTTGCTAAAACCACCATCGGGCCATCGTCGGGGTCGAAGGGTTTTGCTTGCTCGTCCCATTCGGAATGAGGTTGGTAAAAAAAACTTCCAAATTAGGCTAGCAATTTTTCTATAGATTTTATATCGCTCATATTGTTCTAGCACTTCCAAAACTTAACAAGCCGCATCATCTTGAAAACTAAAAAAGATGTATTTTGAGGGCCTCGGTGACATTTTTTGAAAAAATCACCCCTGTGTCATGTCCGATGGTGATGAGTTTTAATCGCTTACCTGTTTGGCATCGATCTAGGTCTAAAACTACAAAAAACTTTATAGACTTTTTTTTTGGCAAAACCACCCTCGGGTCGTCGTCGAGGCCAATGAGTTTTGATGGTTGTCCCGTTCGGAAAAAGGTAGGTCAAAAAACCTCAAAACTGGACTGGCGGTTTTTAACAGATTTTGTTACGCTCGTGCCATTCTAGGAATTCCAAAGCTTTATGGCCCGCATCATCTTGAAAAACTAAAAAAACATATTTTGAGAGCCTAAACAATGTATTTTGGACAAAATTGCCCCAAGGTCATGTCCGATGGCGATGAGTTTTGGTCGTTGGTTCGTTTGGCATCAAACTAAGTCTAAAATTGTGAAAACGTTGGTTGATTTGTTTTTACCAAAACCACTCGAAGGCCATTGTTGAGGCCGATGGATTTCGATGGTTGTCTTTTTTGGAATGAGGTAAGTACCAAAAAAATTCAAAACTCGACCGACAGCTTTTGTATAGATTTTCTTACCCTCGTATTGTTCATGGATTTCTAAAGCCCGACGACCTACATCATCTTTAAAAAAAAGGTGTATTTTGAGACTCTAAATGATGTGTTTTTAGACAAAATCTCCACGACGTCATTTACGATGGTGATGAGTTTTGATCATTGGTCATTTGGCTTCGAAGAAGGTCTTAAACTCGTAAAAAAGTTGGCCAATTTAATTTTACCAAAACCACTCTAAGGCCATCGTCAACGCCAATGGATCTTGATTGTTGTCCCGTTTGGAATGAGGTAAGTCCAAAATAACTCAAAACTCGGTTGATAGTTTTTGTATAGAATTTTTTACGCTTTTATTGCTCGTGGATTTCCAAAGCCTCGTTGGCTCGCATCATCTAAAAATAACAAAAAGGTATATTTTGAGGATCTAAACGATGTTTTTTGGACAAAATTACCCTAAAGTTAGGTATGATAGTGATGAGTTTTTATAATTGGCTCATTTCACATCGAGGAAGGTCTTAAATTGTAAAAAAAATTGCTAATTGTTTTTGCCAAAACCACCCCCGATGCCATTGTCGAGGCCGAAGGGTTTTGCTTGCTATCCCATTCGGAATGGGTTGGTCAAAAAACCTTCCAAATTAGGTCGACGGTTTTTCTACGGATTTTATAGCACTCATATTGTTCTAGCACTTCCAAAACTCGACGGGCCGCATCATCTTGAAAACTAAAAAAGATGTATTTTGAGGGCTTCGAGTGACATTTTTTAAAACAATCACCCCCGGGTCATGTCCGATGGGGATGAGATTTAATCGCCGCCCCGTTTGACATCAATCTAGGTCTAGTACTACAAAAAACTTTGTAGACTTTTTATTGGTAAAACCACCCTCGGGCCATCGTTGAGGCCCACGAGTTTTGATGGTTGTCCTGTTCGGAAAGAGGTAGGTCAAAAAAACATCAAAGCTGGGCCGATAGTTTTTCTATAGATTATATAGCGCTAATATCATTCTTGTACTTCCAAAGCCCGACAGACCCGCATCATCTTGAAAAATAAAAAAGATGTAATTTTAGGGCCTTAGTGACATTTTTTGAAAAAATCACCCTCGTAGTCGATCGATTGTGATGAGTTTTAATCGCCGACTTGTTTGGCATCGATCTAGGTCTAAAACTACAAAAAACTTTATAGACTTTTTTTTTGGAAAAACCACCCACGAGTCGTCGTCGAGGCCAATGAGTTTTGATGGTTGTCCCATTTCGAAAGCGATAGGTAAAAAAAGCCTCAAAATTAGGTCGGGAGTTTTTCTATAGATTTATCACACTCATGCCATTCTAGGAATTCCAAAGCTTGACGACTCGCATCATCTCGAAAAACAAAAAAGGTATATTTTGAGAGCATAAAAATGTGTTTTGGATGAAATCGCCCGAGGTCATGTCCAATGGCGATGAGTTTTGGTCGTTGGCTCGTTTTGCATCGAACAAAGTATAAAACTCGTAAAAAACTTAACCGATTTATTTTTTCCAAAACCACCCCAAAGCAATCATCGAGGCCGTTGGGTCTTGATGTTTGTCCCGTTTGAAATTAGGTAACTCCAAAAAAACTCAAAACTCGATCGACATTTTTTGTACGATTTTTTTCGCGCTTCCATTGTTCATGGATTTCCAAAGCCCGATGACTCGCATCACCATAAAAAAATGTATATTTTGAGGATCTAAACGATGTTTTTTAGATAAAATCTCCCCGACGTCATTACAATGGTGATGAGTTTTGATGGTTGGCTCATTTGGCATCGAAGAATGTCTTAAACTACAAAAAAGTTGCCCGATTATTCTTTGCCAAAACCACTCCAAGCCCATCGTCAAGGCCGATGGGTCTTGATGGTTGTCCTATTTAAAATGAGCTAAGTCCAAAAAACCGAAAGCTCGACTAACGGCTTTTGTATAGATTTTTTTATGCTCGTATTGTTCATTGAATTCCAAAGCCCGATGGCCTGCATCATCTTAAAAAAACAAAAAGGCGTATTTTGAGGATCTAAACGATGTTTTCTAGACAAAATTGTCCCGAGTTCATGTAAGATAGTGATGAGTTTTGATAATTGGCTCATTTGACATCGAACAAGATCTTAAACTCGTAAAAAACTTTGCTAATTTTTTTCCAAAACCACCCCAGTGCCATCGTCGAAGCCGAAAGGTTTTGCTTGTCGTCCCATTTAGAATGAGGTTGGTCAAAACAACTTCCAAATTAGGCTGATAGTTTTTCTATAAATTTTATAGCCCTCATATCGTTCTAGCACTTTCAAAGCCCAATCGTCCGCATCATCTTGAAAAAGTAAAAAGATGTATTTTGAGGGCCTTAGTGATATGTTTTGGACAAAATCACCCCCAGTGTCATGTCCGATGGTGATGAGTTCTAATTTCTAGCTTGTTTGGCATCGATCTAGGCCTAAAACTACAAAAAACGTTGTAGACTTCTTTTTAGCAAAACCACCCTTAGGCCGTCATCGAGGCCAATGAGTTTTGATGGTTGTCCTGTTCGGAAAGAGGTAGGTCAAAAAACCTCAAAACTAGGCTCGGTAGTTTTTCTACGGATTTTGTCGCGCTCATGCCATTCTAGGAATTCAAAAGCTTGACGGCCCGCATCATCTTGAAAAACAAAAAAGTAATATTTTGAGAGCCTAAATAATATTTTTTGGACAAAATTGCCTCAAGGTCATGTTTGATGGAGATGAGTTGATGAGTTTTAGTCATTGGCTCATTTGGCATGAACTAAGTGTAAATTTGTGAAAACGTTAGCCGATTTGATTTTACCAAAACCACCCCAAGGCCATCATCGAGGCCAATGGGTCTCGATGGTTGTCCTATTTGGAATGAGGTAAGTCCAAAAAAACTCAAAACTCGACCGATAGTTTTTGTATAGATTTTTTCGTGCTCGTATTGTTCATGGATTTCCAAACCCCGATGGCTCGCATCATCTTTAAAAAAAAGGTGTATTTTGAGGTTCTAAAAATTGTTTTTTTAGACAAAATCTCCCCGACGTCATTTACGATGGTGATGAGTTTTGATTGTTGGCTCATTTGGCATCGAAGAAGGTCTTAAACTCGTAAAAAAGTTGGTCGATTTATTTTTACAAAAACCACTCCAAGGCCATCGTCTAGGCCGATGGGTCTTGATGGTTATCCTGTTTGGAATGAGGCAAGTAAAAAAAAACTCAAAACTCGACCGATAGTTTTTGTAACGATGTTTTCGCGAGTCATATTGTTTATTGAATTCCAAAGCCCGATGGCTCGCATCATCTTAAAAAAACAAAAAAGTATATTTTGAGGTCATGTACGACGGTGATGAGTTTTGATAATTGGCTCATTTGACATCGAACAATGTCTTAAACTCGCAAAAAACTTTGCTATTTTTTTTTTTGCCAAAACCACCCTAAAGCCATCATCAAGCCCAAAGGTTTACCTTGTTGTCCCATTCGGAATGAGGTAGGTTAAAAAAACCTCAAAACTAGGTCTGTGAGTTTTTCTACGGATTTTGTCATGCTCGTGTCATTCTAGAAATTCCAAAGCTTGAAAGCCTCGCATCATCTTACAAAACAAAAAAGGCATATTTTGAGAGCTTGAATAATGTTTTTTGGACAAAATCGCCCCGAGGTCATGTCCAACGGTGATGAGTTTTGGTCGTTGGCTCATTTGGCATCGAACAAAGTCTAAAACTCGTAAAAAGGTTGGCTGATTTATTTTTGCCAAAACTACCACAAAGCCATCGTCGAGGCCATTGGGTCTTGATGTTTGTCGTGTTTGGAATTAGGTAAGTCCAAAAAAACTCAAAACTCGATCGATAGTTTTTGTACGGGTTTTTTTATGTTGTACTCGTTCATGGATTTCCAAAGCCCGATGACTCGTATCACCTTAAAAAAAGGTGCATTTTGAGGATCTAAACAATGTTTTTTAGATAAAATCTCCCCGACGTCATTACAATGACGATGAGTTTTAATCGTTGGCTCATTTGGCATCAAAGAAGGTCTTAAGCTACAAAAAAGTTGGCCGATTTGTTTTTGCCAAAACCACTCGTATTGTTCATTGAATTCCAAAGCCCATGGCCTACAACATCTTAAAAAAACAAAAAGGCTTATTTGGAGGATCTAAACGATGTTTTTTGGACAAAATTTCCCCGAGGTCATGTACGATGGTGATGATTTTTGATAATTGGCTCATTTGACATCGAGCAAGGTCTTAAAGTGGAAAAAACTTTATAAATTTTTTTGCCAAAATCACCCCCGGCTATCGTCGAGGTCGAAAGGTTTTACTTATTGTCCCACTCGGAATGAGGTAGGTCCAAAAAATTTCCAAATTAGGTTGACAATTTTTCTTCGCATTTTGTAGCACTCATATCCTTCTAGCACTTCCGAAGCCCGACGGTCCGCATAAATAAGATGTATTTTGAGGGCCTCGGTGACATTTTTTCAACAAAATCACCGCCGTGTCATGTCCGATGGTGATGAGTTTTAATCATTGGCTTGTTTAGCTTGCATCGCCTTTAAAAAAAAAGGTGTATTTTGAGGTTCTAAACGTTGTTTTTTTAGACAAAATCGACCCGAGGTCATGTCAAATGGAGATGAGTTTTGGTCGTTCGCTCGTTTGGCATCGAGCTAAGTCTAAACTTGTGAAAAACTTAGCTAATTTTTTTACCAAAACCACTCCAAAGCCATCATCGAGAACAATTGGTCTCAATGGTTGTCCCGTTTGGAATGAGGTAAGTCCTAAAAAACTCAAAACTCGACTGACAGCTTTTGTATAGATTTTTTCGTGCTCATATTGTTCATGGATTTCTAAACCTCGACGGCCTACATCATCTTTTAAAAAAGGTGTATTTTGAGGTTCTAAACGATGTTTATTTAGATAAAATCTCCCCGACATCATTTACAATGGTGATGAGTTTTGATCATTTGGCTCATTTGGTATAAAAGAAGGTCTTAAAGTGTAAAAATGTTAGCCAATTTATTTTTACCAAAACCACTCCAAGGCCATCGTCTAGGCCGATGGGTCTTGATGGTTATCCTATTTGGAATGATGTAAGTCCCAAAAAACTCGAAACTCGAGTGACAATTTTTGTATAGATTTTTTCACGCTCGTATTGTTTATTGAATTCCAAATGCCGATGGCCTCGCATCGTCTTAAAAAACAAAAATGTGAATTTTGAGGATCTAAACGATGATTTTTTAACAAAATTACCCCGAGGTCATGTACGACGGTGATGAGTTTTGATAATTGGCTAATTTGACATCGAACAAGGTCTTAAACTGTAAAAAACTTTGCTATTTTTTTGCCAAAACCACCCCCGAGCCATCGTCGAAGCCGAAGGGTTTTGCTTGGTGTCCCATTCGGAATGAGGTTGGTTAAAAAAAATTTCAAAATTAGGTTGATAGTTTTTCTACAAATTATATAGCGCTTATATCATTCTAGCACTTCCAAAGCTCGATGGCCCGCATCATCTTGAAAAATAAAAAAAGATGTATTTTGAGGGTGTTAGTGACATTCTTTGAAAAAATCACCCTCGTGTCAAGTCCGATGGTGATGACTTTTAATCGCCGACTTATTTGGCATCGATCTAGGTCCGAAACTATAAAACATTTTATAGAATTTCTTTTGGCAAAACCACCCTCCGGTCGTCGTCGAGGCCAATTAGTTTTGATGGTTGTCCCATTTAGAAAGAGATAGGCCAAAAAACCTCAAAACTAGGCCGGTGGTTTTTCTACGATTTTGTCACGCCCATGCCATTCTAGGAATTCCAAAGCTTGACGGCCCGCATCATCTCGTAAAATAGAAAAGGCATATTTTGAGAGCCTAAGCAATATTTTTTAGACAAAATCACTCGAGGTCATGTCCAATGGCGATGAGTTTTGGTCGTTAGCTCGTTTGGCATCGAGCAAATTCTAAAACTCGTAAAAATGTTGGTTGATTTATTTTTGCCAAAACCACCCCAAAGCTATCGTCGAGCCCGATGGATCTTAATGTTTGTCCCGTTTGGCATGATGTAAGTCCAAAAAAACTCAAAACTCGATCGAAAGTTTTTGTATAGATTTTTTCATGCTTGTATTGTTCATAGATTTCCAAAGCCCAACGACTCGTATCATCTAAAAAAAGGTGTATTTTAAGGATGTAAATGATATTTTTTAGATAAAATCTCCCCGACATCATTACAATGGTGATGAGTTTTGATCGTTGGCTCATTTGGCATCAAAGAAGGTCTTAAACTACAAAAAGGTTGGTCGATTTGTATTTTCAAAAACCACTCCAAGATCATCTTCGAGGTCGATCTCTACGATGCGTCTTGATGGTTATCTTGTTTGGAATGAGGTAAGTAAAAAAAAACTAAATACTCGATTGACGAGTTTCGTACGGATTTTTTGTGCTCGTATTATTCATTGAATTCCAAAGCCCGATGGCTTACATCATCTTAAAAAAAACAAAAAGGCCTATTTTGAGGATCTAAACAATATTTTTTGAAGAAAATTACCCCGAGGTCATGTAGGATGGTAATGAGTTTTGATAATTCGCTCATTTGACATCGAACAAGGTCTTAAACTCGTAAAAAACTTTGCTTATTTTTTTAGCCAAAACCATCCCCGTGCCATTGTTGAGGTCGAAGGGTTTTGCTTGCTTTGCCATTCGGAATGAGGTTGGTCAAAAAAATTCCAATTTAGCTCGACAAGTTTTTTACAAATTTTATAGCGCTCATATTGTTCTAGCACTTCCAAAGCCCGACCACCCGCATCATCTTGAAAAAGAAAAAAGATGTATTTTAAGTGGCCTCGGTGACATTTTTTGGGCAAAATCACCCCAAGGTCATGTACGATGGTGATGAGTTTTAATCGCCGGCTTGTTTGGTATGGATCTAGGTAACAACTTTGTAGACTTTTTTTTGGCAAAACCACCCTCGTGTCGTCATCGAGGCCAATGAGTTTTGATGGTTGTCCCGTTCGTAAAGAGGTAGGTCAAAAAAACCTCAAAACCGAGCCGGTAGTTTTTCAACAGCTTTTGTCGCACTCATGCCATTCTAGGAATTCCAAAGCTTTATGGCTCATATCATCTCAAAAACTAAAAAAGCATATTTTGATAGCCTAAAAATGTTTTTTGGACAAAATCACGTCGAGGTCATGTCCGATGGCAATGAGTTTTGGTCATTAGCTCGTTTGGCATCAAACTAAGTCTAAAATTGTGAAAACATTGGTTGATTTGTTTTTACCAAAACCACTCGAAAGCCATTGTCGAGGGTGATGGATTTCGTTGGTTGTCTTGTTTGGAATGAGGTAAGTACAAAAGAAACTCAAAACTCGACCGATAGTTTTTGTATAGATTTTTTTATGCTCTTATTATTCATGGATTTCCAAAGCCCGACTGCCTACATCATCTTTAAAAAAAGGTGTATTTTGAGATTCTAAACGATGTGTTTTTAGACAAAATCTCCCCAACGTCATTTACGATGGTGATGAGTTTTGATCGTTGGTCATTTGGCTTCGAAGAAGGTCATAAACTCGTAAAAAAGTTATCCAATTTAATTTTGCCAAAACCACTCCAAGTGCCATCGTCAAGGCCAATGGGTCTTGATTGTTGTCCTATTTGGAATGAGGTAAGTCCAAAAAAACTCAAAACTCAATTGATAGTTTTTGTATAGAATTTTTTGGGCTCTTATTGTTCATGGAATTCCAAAGCCCGATGGCTTCGCATCATCTTAAAATAACAAAAAGGTGTATTTTAAGGATCTAAACGATGTTTTTTAGACAAAATTACCCTAAAGTCGTGTACGATAGTGATAGGTTTTGATAATTGGCTCATTTCACATCGAGGAAGGTCTTAAATTGCAAAATACTTTGCTAATTGTTTTTGCCAAAACCACCCTTAGGCCATCGTCGTGGCCGAAAGGTTTTGCTTGCTATTCCATTTGGAATGGGTTGGTCAAAAAAACTTTCAAATTAGGTCGACGCTTTTTTATAGACTTTATAGCATTCATATTGTTCTAGCACTTCCAAAGTTCGACGGGTCGCATCATCTTGAAAACTAAAGAAGATGTATTTTGAGGGCCTTAGTGACATTTTTTAAAACAATCACCCCCGTGTCATGTCCGATGGTGATGAGTTTTAATCGTTGGCTCGTTTGGCATCAATCTAGGTCTAAAACTACAAAAAACTTTGTAGACTTTTTTTGGCAAAACCACCCTCAAGCCATCATTGAGGGCAATGAGTTTTGATGGTTGTCCCGTTCGTAAAGAGGTAGGTCAAAAAAATATCAAAATTGGGCTGGCACTTTTTCAACGATTTTGTCTCGCTAGTGCCATTTTAGGAATTCCAAAGCTTAACGACTCGCATCATCTCTAAAAACTAAAAAGGTATATTTTGAAAGCCTAAACAATGTTTTTTTGGACAAAATCGCCCCGAGATCATGTCCGATGGCAATGAGTTTTGGTTGTTGGCTCGTTTGGGATTGAACTAAGTCTAAAATTATGAAAAAGTTAGTCGATTTGTTTTCACCAAAACCACTCGAAGGTCATCGTCAAGGCCGATGGATCTCAATAGTTGTCCCGTTTGGAATGAGGTAAGTACAAAAAAACTCAAAACTCGACTAACAGCTTTTGTATAGATTTTTTCACGCTCATATTGTTCATGGATTTCAAAAGCCCGATGGCTCGCATCATCTTTTAAAAAAAAGTGTATTTTGAGATTCTAAATGATTTGTTTTTAGGAAAAATCTCCCTAACGTCATTTATGATGGTGATGAGTTTTGATCGTTGGTCATTTGGCTTCGAAGAAGGTCTTAAACTATACAAAAGTTGGCCAATTTAATTTTACCAAAACCACTCCAAGGCCATCGTCAAGGCCGATGGGTCTTGATTGTTGTCCTATTTGGAATGAGCTAAGTCTAAAAAACTCAAAACTCGATCGATAGTTTTTGTACATAATTTTTTATGCTCGTATTGTTCATGGAACTCCAAAGCCCGATGGCTCGCATCATCTTAAAAAACAAAAAGGTGTATTTTGAGGATCTAAACGATGTTTTTTGGACAAAAGTACCCTAAAGTCGGGTACGATGGTGATGAGTTTTGATAATTGGCTCATTTCACATCGAACAAGGCCTTAAATTACAAAAAAATTTCTAATTTTTTTTGCCAAAACCACCCCTGAGACCATTGTCAAGGCCGAAAGGTTTTGCTTGTCTGTCCCATTCGGAATGAGGTTGGTCAAAAAAACTTCTAAATTAGGCCGACAATTTTTCTACGGATTTTATAGCGCTCATATTGCTCTAGCACTTCCAAAGCTCGACGGGTTGCATCATCTTGAAAAGTAAAAAAGATGTATTTTGAGGGCCTCGGTGATATTTTTTGAAAAAATCACCCCCGAGTCATTCCCGATGGTGATGAGTTTTACTCGCCGGCTTGTTTGGCATCGATCTATGTTTAAAACTACAAAAAACTTTATAGACTTTTTCTTGCAAAACCAACCTCGAGCCATCATCGAAGCCAATGAGTTTTGGATTCCCGTTCGTAAAGAGGTAGGTCAAAAAAACTTCGAAACTAGGCCGGAAGTTTTTCCACGTATTTTGTCGCGTTTGTGCCATTCAAGGAATTCAAAAGCTTGACGGCCCACATCATCTCAAAAAATAAAAAAAGGTATATTTTGAGAGCCTAAACAATGCTTTTTGGACAAAATCTCCCCGAGGTCATGTCTAATGGTGATGAGTTTTGGTCGTTGGCTCGTTTGGCATCGAACAATGTCTAAAACTATAAAAAAGTTGGTCGATTTATTTTTGCCAAAACCACCCAAAAGCCATCATCGAGGCCGAAGGGTTTTGCTTGCTATCCCATAAGAAATGACGTTGGTTAAAAAAACTTCAAAATTAAGTCGATAGTTTTTCTATAGCTTATATAGCATCATATCATTCTTGCACTTCCAAAGCCCGAAGGCCCGTATCATCTTGAAAAATAAAAAAGATGTATTTTGAGGGCCTTAGTGACATTTTTTGAAAAAATCGCCCTCGGGTCCAGTCGATTGTGATGAGTTTTAATCACTAACTTGTTTGGCATCGATCTAGGTCTAAACTACAAAAAAATTTATAGACTTTTTTTGGCAAAACGACCCACGAGTCGTCATCGAGGCCAATGCGTTTTGATGGTTGTCCCGTTTAGAAAGAGGTAGGTCAAAAAAACCTCAAAACTAGGCTAAGAGTTTTCTATAGATTTATCACACTCGTGCCATTCTAGGAATTCCAAAGCTTGACGGCCCGCATCATCTCGAAAAACGGAAAAGGCATATTTTGAGGGCTTAAACAATGTTTTTTCGACAAAATCATCCTAAGGTCATGTTCGATGGCGATGAGTTTTGGTCGTTGGCTCATTTGGCATCAAACTAAGTCTAAAACTGCGAAATGTTGGCCAATTTGTTTTTTCCCAAAACGACCCTAAGGCCATCGTCGAGGCCTATGAGTCTTGATGGTTATCCTGTTTGGAATGAGGTAAGTCCAAAAAGACTCAAAACTCGACCGACAGTTTATGTACAAATTTTTTCGCTCTCATATTTTTCATGGAATTCCAAAGCTCGGATGGGTCGCACATCTCGAAAAAGCAAAAAGGTGTATTTTGAGGGTCTAGATGATGTTTTTTAGATAAAATCTCCCCGAGGGTTCATGTACGATGGTGATGAGTGTTGATCATTGGGTCATTTGGCATCGTAGAAGGTCTTAAACCGCAAAAAACTTCATCGATTTTTTTTACGAAAACCACCCCGACTCATCGTCAAGGTCGAAGGGTTTTGCTTGTTTTCCCATTTGGAATGAGATAAGTCCAAAAAACTTTCAAATTAGGTTGATAGTTTTTCTACGGATTTTATAGCGTTCATATCGTTCTAGCACTTCTAAAGCCTCGACGACTAGCATCATGTCGAAAAATAAGAAAGATGTATTTTGAGGGCCTTAGTGATATTTTTTGGACAAAATCACTCCAAGGTCATGTCCGATGATGATGAGTTTTAATCGCTAGCTTGTTTGGCATCGATCTAGGTCTAAAACTATAAAAAACTTTATAGACTTTTTCTTGGCAAAACCACCCTTAGGCCATCGTCGAGGCCAATGAGCTTTGATGGTTGTCCCATTCGGAAAGAGGTAGGTAAAAAAAAACATCAAAGCTGGTCGGTAGTTTTTTTACGGATTTTGTCGCGCTTGTGCCATTTTATGAATTTCGAAGCTTGACGACTCACATCATCTAAAAAAATAGAAAAGGCATATTTTGAGAGCCTAAACAATGTTCTTTGGACAAAATCAGCCCGAGGTCATGTACGATGGGGATGAATTTTAATCATTGGCTCATTTGGCATCGTAGAAGGTCTTAAAATGCAAAAAACTTTACCGATTTTTTTTACCAAAACCACCCCCGGGCCATCGTCGAGGCCGAAGGGTTATGCTTGTTGTCTCATTTGGAATGAGGCGAGTCTAAAAAACTTTCAAATTAGGCCGATAGTTTTTCTATAGATTTTATAGCGCTCATACTTGTTCTAGCACTTCCACAACTCGACGACCCACATCATCTCGAAAAATAAAAAAGATCTATTTTGAGGGCTTAAGTGATATTTTTTGGACAAAATCACTCCAAGGTCATGTTCGATGGTGATGAGTTTTAATCGTTGGCTTGTTTGGCATCGATCTAGGTCTAATGCTATAAAAAAATTTATAAAGTTTTTCTTAGCGAAACCACCCTCAAGCCGTTGTCGAGGCCAATGAGTTTTGATGGTTGTCCCGTTCGGAAAGAGATAGGTAAAAAAAAATCAAAGCTCGGGCTAGTAGTTTTTTTATAGATTTTTTTACACTCGTGCCATTCAAGAAATTCCAAAGCTTGATGACCTACATTATCTCAAAAAACAAAAAGGCATATTTTGAGAGCCTAAAAATGTTTTTTTGAACAAAATCACCTCGACATCATTTTCGATGGCGATGAGTTTTGGTCATTGGCTCGTTTGGAATGGAACTAGGTCTAAAACTATAAAAATGTATGTCCATTTTTTTTTGCCAAAACCACCTTAAGGCCACCGTCGAGGTCGATGAGTCTTGATGGTTGTCCCGTTTGAAATGAGGTAAGGTAAAAAAAAATCAAAACTCAACCGATAGTTTTTGTATAGATTTTTTTCGTGCTCAAATTTTTCATGGATTTCCAAAGCCGATGGCCTGCATCATTTTAAAAAATAAAAAGGTGTATTTTGAGGATCTAAATGATGTCTTTTAGATAAAATCTCCCCGACGTCATGTACGATGGTGATGAGTTTTGATCATTGGCTCATTTGGCATCGAAGAAGGTCTTAAAATGCAAAAACCTTTGCTGATTTTTTTTTGCCAAAACCACCCCCATGCCATTGTCGAGGCCAAATGGTTTTGATAATTATCCTATTCAGAATGAGGTAGGTCCAAAAAACTTCAAAATTAGGCTAACAACTTTTGTACGAGATTTTATAACACTCATATCATTCTAGCACTTCCAAAGCCCGATGACCCAAATTGTCTCGAAAATAAGAAAGATGTATTTTGAGGTCCTTAGTGACATTTTTTGGACAAAATCACTCTAATGTCATGTCCGATGGTGATGACTTTTAATCGCCGGCTTGTTTGACGCCATGTACCATGGTGATGATTTTTTCTTCGTAAAACCACCCTCGAGGCCATCGTCGAGGCCAACAAGTTTTGATGGTTCTCCCGTTCGGAAAGAGGTCGATCAAAAAAACATCAAAACTAGGCTGGCAACTTTTCTATAGATTTTTTTTGTGCTCATGCCATTCTAGGAATTCCAAAGCTTGACGGCTCGCATCACCTCAAAAAACGGAAAAGGCATATTTTGAGAGCCTAAACAATATTTTTTAGACAAAATCGCCCCAAGGTCATGTCCGATGGCGATGAGTTTTTATCATTGGCTCGTTTGGCATCGAACTAATTCTAAAACTCGTAAAAAGGTTTGTCAATTTTTTTACCAAAACCACCCCAAGGCCATTGTCGAGGCCAATGGGTCTTGATCGTTGTGCTCGTTTGGAATGAGGTAAGTCCAAAAAAGTCAAAACTCGACCGATAGTTTTTGTATAGATTTTTTCACGTTCGTATTGTTCATGTAATTCCAAAGCTCGATGGCCCGGACATCATAAAAAAACAAAAAAGGTGTATTTTAAGGGTTAGACGATGTTGTTTAGACAAAATCTCCCTAAGATCATGTACGATGGTGATGCGTTTTTATCATTGACTCATTTCGCATCGAAGAAGGTCTTAAACTATAAATAAGTCTATCGAGTTTTTTTGCCAAAACCACCCTCATGCCATCCTCAAAGCTCGAATGGTTTTGATGGTTATCTCATTAGGAATGAGGTAGCTCAAAAAAACTTCAAAATTAGGTCGACGAACTTTTCTATTGATTTGATAGCACTCATATCGTTTTAGGGCTTCCGAGCTCGATGGCCCACATCATCTCAACAAAAAAAAGATGTATTTTGAGGGCCTTAGTGATATTTTTTGGATAAAATCACCCCCGTGTCATGTATGATGGTGATGAGTTTTAATCGCCGGCTTGTTTGGCATTGATCTAGGTCCGAAACTACAAAATACTTTGTAGACTTTTTTTTGGCAAAACCACCTTCGAGCCGTCGTCGAGGCCAATGAGTTTTGATGGTTGTCCTGTTCGTAAAGAGATAAATTAAAAAAGCCTCAAAACTCGGGCTAGTAGTTTTTCTACGGATTGTGTTGCGCTCGTCCTATTCTAGGAATTTCATAGCTTGACGGTTCGCATCATCTCCAAAAAAACAAAAAAGGCATATTTTGAGAGCCTAAATAATGTTTTTTTGACAAATTGCATCGAGGTCATGTCCGATGGCGATGAGTTTTGGTCATTGGCTCGTTTAGAATCTAACTAAGTCTAAAACTATAAAAAAGTATACCGATTTACTTCTACCAAAACCACCCTACGCCATCATCGAGGCCGATGAGTCTTGATGGTTGTCCCGTTTGAAATGAGGTAAGTAAAAAAAAACTCAAAACTCGGTTGATAGTTTTTGTACATGATTTTTTCATGCTCGTATTTTTCATGGATTTCCACGACCTGGCGCCCTACATCATCTTAAAAAAATAAAAAGGTGTATTTTGAGGAGCTAAACGATGTTTTTTACATAAAATCTCCCCGATGTCATGTACGATGGTGATAAGTTTTGATAATTTGCTCATTTGGCATCGAAGAAGGTTTTAAATTGCAAAAAAACTTTGCTAACTTTTTATGCCAAAACCACACCTGACCATCGTCGAGGTCGAAGGGTTTTGCTTGTTGTCTCATTAGAATGAGGTAGGTCCAAAAAACTTCCTCATTAGGCCGATAGTTTTTCTACGGATTTTATAGCATTCATATTGGTCTAGCACTTCCAAAGCCCAAGGACCCATATCATCTCAAAAAATAAAAAAGATGTATTTTGAGGGCCTCGGTGATACTTTTTGTACAAAATCACCCCGGGTCATGTCTCGTTGGTGATGAGCATTAATCACCGGCTTGTTTGGCATTGATCTAGGTCTTAAACTACAAAAAACTTGATAGACTTTTCTTTGCAAAACCACCCTCGGGTCGTCGTCGAGGCCAATGAGTTTTGATAGTTGTCCCATTCGAAAAAGGCGGAGTTAAAAAAACCTCAAAACTAGGCACTAGTTTTTTTACGGATTTTGTCGTGCTCGTGCCATTCTAGGAATTCTAAAGCTTGACAACCCGCATCACCTCGAAAAGAAAAAAGAAAAGGCATATTTTGAGAGCCTAAATAATGTTTTTTGAACAAAATCGCCCCGAGGTCATGTCCGATCACGAAGAGTTTTGGCAATTGGCTCATTTAGCATCGAACTAAGTCTAAAACTAAAAAAAAGTTGGCCAATTTGTTTTTTGCCAAAACCAACCCAAGGCCATCGTCGAGGTCGATGGGTCTTGATGGTTGTCCTGTTTGAAATGAGGTAAGTCCAAAAAACTCAAAACTCAATTGACGAGTTTATGTATAGATTTTTTTGCTCTCGTATTATTCATGGAATTCCAAAGTCTATTGGCTCGCACATCTCGAAAAAACAAAAAGGTGTATTTTGATGGTCTAGATGATGTTTTTTAGATAAAATCTCCCAGAGGTCATGTACGATGGTGATGAGTTTTGATCATTGGCTCATTTGGCATCGAAGAAGGTCTTAAACCGCAAAAAACTTTATTGATTTTTTTACCAAAACCACCCCTAAGCCATCATCAAGGCTGAAGGGTTTTGCTTGTTGTAACATTCGGAATGAGGTAGGTCTAAAAAACTTTCAAATTAGGCCGATAACTTTTCTACGGAATTTATAGCGCTCATATCGTTCTAGCACTTCAAAAGCTCGATGACTCGCATCATCTCAAAAAATAAAAAATATATATTTTGAGGGCCTTAGTGATATTTTTTTAACAAAATCACTCCAAGGTCATGTCCGATGGTGATGAGTTTTAATCGCCGGCATGTTTAGCATTGATCTAGGTATAAAACTATAAAAAACTTTATAGACTTTTTCTTGGCAAAACCACTCTCGGGTCGTCATCGAAGCCAATAAGTTTTGATGGTTGTCCCATTCAAAAAGAGATAGGTCAAAAAAAATATCAAAATTGGGCTAGTAGTTTTTTTACGGATTTTTTAGCGCTCGTGCCATTTTAGGAATCCCAAAGCTTGATGGCTCGCATCATCTCGAAAAATAGAAAAGGCATATTTTTAGAGCCTAAACAATGTTTTTTGGAACAAATTGCCTCGAGCTCATGTACGATGGGGATGAGTTTTGATGATTGGCTCATTTGGCATCTTTGAAGGTTTTAAACCGCAAAAAACTTTGCTGATTTTTTTTATGAAAACCACCCCCGGGCCATCGTCGAGGTTGAAGGGTTTTGCATGTTATCCCATTCGAAATGAGGTCGGTCCAAAAAACTATCGAATTAGGTTGACAGCTTTTCTATAGATTTTATAACGCTCATATCATTCTAGCACTTCCAAAGCTCGACAATTCACATCCTCTCGAAAAATAAAAAAGATGTATTTTGAGGGCCTTAGTGACATTTTTTGGATAAAATCACCCTAAGGTCATGTCCGATGGTGATGAGTTTTAATCGGCGGCTCGTTTGGCATCGATATAGGTTTAAAACTATAAAAAAAAACTTTGTAGATTTTTTCTTGGCAAAACCACCGTCGAGTCGTCGTTGAAGCCAATGAGTTTTGTTGGTTGTCTCGTTCGTAAAGAGGTAGGTCAAAAAAACATCAAAACTAGGCTAGCAGCTTTTCTATAGATTTTGTCATGCTCGTGCCATTCTAGGAATTCCAAAGCTTGATGGCTCGCATCATTTCGAAAAAAAAAGGCATATTTTGAGAGCCTAAGTAATTTTTTTGGATAAAATCGCCGTGAGATCATGTTCGATGGTGATGAGGTTTGGTCATTGGCTCATTTGGCATCGAACAAAGTCTAAAATTGTAAAAAAGTTATTTGATTTGTTTTTGCCAAAACCACCCTAAGGCCATCGTTGAGGCCGATGGGTCTTGATGGTTGTCCTGTTTAGAATGAGGTAAGTCGAAAAAAACTCAAAACTCGACCGATAATTTTTGTATAGAATCTTTCGCGCTTGTATTTTTCATGTAATTCCAAGGCTCGACGGCCCGCACATCTCAAAAAACAATGTTTTGAGGGCATATTTTTGAGGGCCTAAACAATGTTTTTTTAACAAAATTGCCCCGAGGTCATGTCCGATAGCGATGCGTTTTGGTCGTTAGCTCGTTTAGCATCGAACTAAGTCTAAAACCGTAAAAACATTTACCGATTTATTTTTACGAAAACCACCCCAAGGCCATCATCGAGGCCGATGAGTCTTGATGGTTTTCGTGTTTGAAATGAGTTAAGTCCAAAAAAACTCAAAACTCGACCGATAGTTTTTCTACGGATTTTTTCATGCTTGTATTTTTCATGGATTTCCAAAGCTCGACGTCTCGCATCATCTTAAAAAAATTAAAAAAGTGCATTTTGAGGATATAAACGATGTTTTTTAGACAAATCTCCCCGACGTCATGTACGATGGTGATCGGCTTTGATCATTCCCTCATTTGGCATCGAAGAAGGTCTTAAACCGCAAATAAGCTGTACTAATTTTTTTCCAAAACCACCCTTAGGCCATCATCGAGGTCGAAGGGTTTTGCTTGTTGTCCCATTCGAATGAGGTAGGTCTAAAAAATTCGAAATTAGGCAAACAGCTTTTCTACGGATTTTATAGCGTTCATATCATTCTAACACTTTCAAACCTCGACGACTCGCATCAATCCGAAAAATAAAGATGTATTTTGAGGGCCTTATTGACAATTTTTGGACAAAATCATTCCAAGGTCATGTTCGATGATGATGAGTTTTAATCGTTGGCTTGTTTGGCATCGATCTTGGTCTAAAACTAGAAAAAAATTTGTAGAATTTTTCTTGGCAAAACCACCTTCGAGTCGTCATCGAGGCCAATGAGTTTTGATGGTTGTCAAGTTCGAAAGAGGTAGGTAAAAAAAACATCAAAACTAGGTTGATAGTTTTTCTACGGATTTTTTCGTGCTCGTGCCATTCTAGGAACTCCTAACCTTTTGGCTCGCATCATCTCAAAAAACAAAAAAGGCATATTTTGAGAGCCTAAACAATTTTTTTAGACAAAATCACCCCGAAGTCATGTCCAATGGCTATGAGTTTTGGTCGTTGGCTCATTTGGCATCGAAGAAAGTCTAAAGCCGTAAAAAAGTTAGTTGATTTTTTTTTTTGCCAAAACCACCCCAAGGCCATTATCGAGGCCCATGGGTCTTGACTCTACCGAGTTTTTTTGTCAAAACCACCCTCGGGTCATCATCGAGGTTGAAGGGTTTTGCTTGTTATTCAGAATGAGGTAGGTCCAAAAAACTTTCAAATTAGCCTAACGGTTTTTCTACGGATTTTATAATGTTCATATCGTTCTAGCACTTCCAAAGGTCAATGGCTTGCATCATCCCGAAAAATGAAAAAAGATGTATTTTGAGGGCCTTAGTGGAAGTTTTTAGACAAAATCACTCCAAAGTCATGTTCGATGGCGATGAGCTTTAATCGCTGGTTTGTTTGGCATCGATTTAGGTCTAAAACTACAAAAACATTTATAGACTTTTTCTTGGCAAAACCACCCTCGAGTCGTCGTCGAGGCCAATGAGTTTTTATGGTTGTGAAGTTCGGAAAGAGGTAGGTAAAAAAAACATCAAAATTGGGTCGATAGTTTTTCCGCAGATTTTGTCACGCTCATGTCATTATAGGAACTCTAAATCTTGACGGCCCGCATCATCTCAAAAAATAGAAAAAGGCATATATTGAGATCCTAAATAATGTTTTTTGGATAAAATCTCCCCGAGGTCATGTCCGATAGCGATGAGTTTTGGTCATTGGCTCGTTTGCCATCGAAGAAAGTCTAAAGCTCGTAAAAATGTTAGCTGATTTGTGTTTGCCAAAACCACCCCAAGGCCATTGTCGAGGCCCATGGGTCTTGATGGTTGTCCTGTTTGGAATAAGGTAAGTCCAAAAAACACAAAGCTCGACCGATAGTTTTTGTACATATTTTTTCGCCCGGTATTGTTCATGTAATTCCAAAGTCCGATGGCCCACACATCTCAAAAAAACAAAAAGATGTATTTTGAGGGTCTAGACGATGTGTTTTAGACAAAATCTCCCCGAGGTCATGTACGATGGTGATGAGTTTTGATCATTGACTCATTTGGCATCGAAGAAAGTCTTAAAATACAAATAACTCTACCGATTTTTTTTGTCAAAACCACCCTCATACCATCGTTGAAGCTGAATAATTTTGATGGTTGCCCCATTCGGAATGAGGTAGGTCCAAAAAACATCCAAATTAGGTCGACAGTTGTTCAACGGATTTGATAGCGCTCGTATCGTTCTAGGGCTTCCAAATCTCGACGGCCCACATCATCTCAAAAAATAAAAAAGATCTATTTTGAGGGCCTCGATGACGGTTTTGGATGAAATCACAACTGGGTCATGTCCGATGGTGATGAGTGTTAATTGTTGGCTTGTTTGGCATAGGTCTAGGTCTAAAACTACAAAAAACTTTATAGACTTTTTCTCAACAAAACCAACCTTAGGCCGTCATCGAGCCATTGAGTTTGATGGTTGTCCCGTTCGTAAAGAGGTAGGTCAAAAAACCTAAAAACTAAGCCGGCAATTTTTCTATATATTTAGTCGCGCTTGTTCCATTCTAGGAATTCCAAAGCTTGACGACTCGCATCATCTCAAAAAATAGAAAAGGCATATATTGAGATCCCAAATAATGTTTTTTGGATAAAATCTCCCCGATGTCATGTCCGATGGCGATGATTTTTGGTCGTTGGCTCGTTTGGCATCGAAAAAAGTCTAAAGCTCGTAAAAAAGTTAGCCGATTTGTTTTTTCCAAAACCACCCCAAGGCCATTGTCGAGCCCATGAGTCTTGATGGTTTTCCTGTTTAGAATGAGGTAAGTCCAAAAAAATACAAAACTCGACCGATAGATTTTTTTGCGCTCGGATTGTTCATATAATTCCAAAGTCCGACGGCCCACACATCTCCAAAAAACAAAAAGATATATTTTGAGAGTCTAGACGATGTTTTTTAGAAAAAATGTACCCGAGGTTAAGTACGATGGTGATGAGTTTTGATAATTGACTCATTTGGCATCGAAGAAGGTCTTAAACCGCAAATAACTCTACTAATTGTTTTTTCCAAAACCACCCTCGGGTCATCATCAAGGTCGGAGGGTTTTTGCTTGTTGTCCCATTCGGAATGAGGTAGGTCCCAAAAACATCCAAATTGCGCCGATAGTTTTTCTATAGATTTTATAGTGTTCATATCATTCTAACACATCTAAAGCTCGACGACTTGCATTGTCTAAAAAAAATATGTATTTTGAGGGCCTTAGCGACGGCTTTTAGACAAAATCACTCCAAGGTCATGTTCAATGGTGATGAGCTTTAATCACCGGCTTGTTTGGCATGATCTAGGTCTAAAACTCGTAAAAAACTTTATAGATTTTTTCTTGGCGAAACCATCCTCGAGTCGTCGTCGACGCCAATGACTTTTGATGGTTGTCTAGTTCGGAAAGAGGTAGGTCAAAAAAATATCAAAACTAGGCTATCGGTGTTTCTACGGATTTTGTCACGCTCATGCCATTCTAGGAACTCTAAAGCTTGATGGCTCGCAATATCTCAAAAAACAAAAAAGGGCATATTTTGAGAGCTTAAATAATTTTTTTGGACAAAATCACCCCGAGGTCATGTCCGATGGTGATGAGTTTTGGTTGTTGGCTCGTTTGGCATCGAAGAAAGTCTAAAGCTATAAAAAATTTTGCTAATTTGTTTTTGTCGAAACCACCCCAAGGCCATTGTTGAGGCCCATGGGTCTTGATGGTTGTCCCGTTTGGAATGAGGTAAGTCTAAAAAAACATAAAACTTGACGGACATTTTTTATACATTTTACGCTCATATTATTCATGTAATTCCAAAGTCCGACAGACCCGCACATCTCAAAAAAACAAAAAGATGTAATTTTAGGGTCTAGATGATGTTTTTTAGACAAAATCTCTCGAAGTCATGTATGATGATGATGAGTTTTGATCATTGACTCATTTGGTATCGAAGAAGGTCTTAAAATGCAAATAACTCTATCGAGTTTTTTTATCAAAACCACCCTCGAGCCATCATCGAAGCTGAATAGTTTTGATGGTTGTCCCATTCGGAATGAGGTAGGTCCAAAAAACTTTCAAATTAGGCTAACGAGTTGTTCAACAATTTGATAGCGCTCGTATCGTTGTAGGGCTTCCAAAGCTCGATGGACCACATCATCTTAAAAAGTAAAAAAGATGTATTTTGAGGGCCTCAATGACATTTTTTGGATGAAATCACACCCGAGTCATGTCCGATGTGATGAGTTTTAATTGTAGGCTTGTTTGGTATCGATCTATGTCTAAAATGACAAAAAACTTTGCAGAATTTTTCTTGGCAAAACCATCCTCGAGTCGTCATCGAGGCCAATGAGTTTTGATGGTTGTCCCGTTAAGAAAGAGGTGGGTCAAAAAAACCTCAAAACCGAGCCGACAGGTTTTCTATAGATTTTGTTGCGCTTTCACGATTCTAGGAATTCCAAAACTTGATGGCCCCCATTATCTCGAAAAACAAAAAAGGCATATATTGAGATCCTAAATAATGTTTTTTGGATAAAATCTCCCCAAGGTCATGTCCGATGACGATGAGTTTTGGTCGTTGGCTCGTTTGGCATCGAACTAAGTCTAAAACTATAAAAAAACTTAGTCTATTTTTTTTTTACAAAAACCATCCCAAGACCATCGTCAAGGCCGATGGGTCTTAATGGTTGACTTCGTTTGAAAAGAAGCGAGTCCAAAAAAACTCAAAACTCAGTTGACGCTTTTGTACATATTTTTTCGTGCTTGTATTTTTCATGGATTTCTAAAGCCCGACGACTCGCATCATCTTAAAAAATAAAAAGGTGTATTTTGAGGATCTAAATGATGTTTTTAGATAAAATCTCCTCGATGTCATTACGATGGTTATGAGTTTTGATCATTGCCTCATTTGGTATCGAAGAAGGTCTTGAACTATAAATAACTCTACTAATTATTTTTTTTCCAAAACTACCTTCGGGCCATCATCGAGGTTGAAGGGTTTTGCTTGTTGTCCCATTCGGAATGAGGTATGTCCAAAAAACTTCCAAATTAGGTTGATAGTTTTTCCATAGATTTTATAGCGTTCATATCGTTCTTGCACTTCCAAAGCTCGACGACCCGCATCGTCTCATAAAATAAAATAAAAATGTATTTTGACGGCTTTAGTGATAGTTTTTGGACAAAATCACTCCAAGGTCATGTTCGATGGTGATGAATGTTAATCGCCGGCTTGTTTGGCATCGATCTAGGTGTAAAACTACAAAACACTTTGTAGACTTTTTCTTGGCAAAACCACCCTCGGGCCATCGTCGAGGCCAATGATTTTTTATGATTGTCTAGTTCGAAAGAGGTAGGTCAAGAAAACATCAAAACTAGGCCGACAGCTTTTCTATCGATTTTGTCGCGCTCGTGCCATTCTAGGAATTCCAAAGCTTGACGGCCCACATCATCTTGAAAAATAGAAAAGGCATATTTTGAGAGCTTAAATATTTTTTGGACAAAATCATCCCGAGGTCATGTCCGATCGCGATGATTTTTGGTCGTTAGCTCGTTTGGCATCGAAGAAAGTCTAAAGCCGTAAAAAAATTAGCCGCTTTGTTTTTGCCAAAACCACCTCAAGGCCATTGTCGAGGCCCATGGGTCTTGATGGTTGTCCATTTTGAAATGAGGTAAGTCAAAAAATGCAAAACTCGACCAACGGGTTTCGTATAGATTTTTTCATGCTTGGATTGTTCATGTAATTCCAAAGTCCGATGGCTTGCGCATCTCAAAAAATAAAAAGATGTATTTTGAGGGTCTAGACGATGTTTTTCGGACAAAATCTTCTAAGGTCATGTACAATGGTGATGAGTTTTGATCATTGAATCATCTAGCATCGAAGAAGGTCTTAAAATGCAAATAACTCTACCGAGTTTTTTTTTGTCAAAACCACCCTCGGGCCATCGTCGAAGCCAAATGGTTTTGATGGTCGTCCCATTCGAATGAGGTAGGTCTAACAAACTTCCAAATTAGGATGACAGCTTGTTCAACAGATTTGATAACGCCGGTATCGTTGTAGGGCTTCCAAAGCTCGACGGCCCACATCATCTCAAAAAATAAAAAAGATGTATTTTGAGGGTCTTAGTGACATTTTTTGGACGAAATCACACCTGTGTCATGTCCGATGGTGATGAGTTTTAATTGTTGGCTTTTTTGGCATCAATGTAGGTCTAAAACAATAAAAAACTTTATAGAATTGTTCTTGGCAAAACCACCTCAAGCCGTCATCGAGGCTAATGAGTTTTGATGGTTGTCCCATTCGTAAAGTGGTAGGTCAAAAAACCTCAAAACTAAGCTAGTAGTTTTCTATAGATTTTTTTGTGCTTGTGCCATTCAAGGAATTCCAAAGCTTGACGGCCAACATCATCTCAAAAAAATAGAAAAGGCATATATTGAGATCCTAAATAATGTTTTTTAGATAAAATCTCCCCGAGGTCACGTCCGATGGTGATGAGTTTTGGTCATTGGCTCGTTCCGCATCGAACCAACTCTAAAACTCGTAAAAAACTTGGTTGATAGTTTTTTACGAAAACCACCCTAAGGCTATCGCCAAGGCCAATGGGTCTTGATGGTTGTCCCGTTTGAAATGAGGTAAGTCCAAAAAACTCAAAACTCGATTCATAGTTTTTATACGGATTTTTTTTTGCTTGTATTTTTCATCGATTTCTAAAGCTCGATGGCCCGCATCATCTTAAAAAATAAAAAGGTGTAGTTTGAGGATCTAAATGATGTTTTTTAGAAAAAATCTCCCCCACATTATGTACGATGGTGATGAGTTTTGATTATTACCTCATTTGGCATCAAAGAAGGTCTTAAACTCCAAATAACTCTACTAATTGTTTTCTCCAAAACCACCATCGAGCCATCGTCGAGGTCGAAGGGTTTTGCTTGTCATCCCATTCGGAATGAGGTGGGTCCAAAAAACTTCCAATTTAGGCTGATAGTTTTTCTATAAATTTTATAACGTTCATATCGTTATAGCACTTCCAAAGGTCGATGACCTACATCGACTTGAAAAATAAAAAAGATGTATTTTGAGGGCCTTAATGGCATTTTTTGGACAAAACCACTCCAAGGTCATATTCGATGGTGATGAGCTTTAATCGCTAGCTTCTTTGGCATCGATCTAGGTCTAAAACTACAAAAAAATTTATAGACTTTTTCTTGGCAAAACCACCCTCGAGTCGTCGTCGAGGCCAATGAGTTTTTATGGTTGTGAAGTTCGGAAAGAGGTAGGTAAAAAAAACATCAAAGCTGGGCTGAAAGTTTTTCTGCGATTTTGTCACGCTCATGTCATTATAGGAACTCTAAATCTTGACAGCCCACATCATCTCAAAAAATAGAAAAAGGCATATATTGAGATCCTAAATAATGTTTTTTGGATAAAATCTCCCCGAGGTCATGTCCGATAGCGATGAGTTTTGGTCATTGGCTCATTTGCCATCGAAGAAAGTCTAAAGCTGTAAAAATGTTAGCTGATTTGTGTTTGCCAAAACCACCCCAAGGCCATTGTCGAGGCCCATGGGTCTTGATGGTTGTCCTGTTTGGAATGAGGTAAGTCCAAAAAACACAAAGCTCGACCGATAGTTTTTGTACATATTTTTTCGCGTTGGTATTGTTCATGTAATTCCAAAGTCCGATGGCCCACACATCTCAAAAAAACAAAAAGATGTATTTTGAGGGTCTAGACGATGTTTTTCGGACAAAATCTTCTAAGGTCATGTACAATGGTGATGAGTTTTGATCATTGAATCATCTAGCATCGAAGAAGGTCTTAAAATGCAAATAACTCTACCGAGTTTTTTTTTGTCAAAACCACCCTCGAGCCATCGTCGAAGCCAAATGGTTTTGATGGTCGTCCCATTCGGAATGAGGTAGGTCTAACAAACTTCCAAATTAGGATGACGAGTTGTTCAACAGATTTGATAAGCATCGGTATCGTTGTAGGGCTTCCAAAGCTCGACGGCCCACATCATCTCAAAAAATAAAAAAGATGTATTTTGAGGGTCTTAGTGACATTTTTTGGACGAAATCACACCCGAGTCATGTCCGATGGTGATGAGTTTTAATTGTTGGCTTTTTTGGCATCAATGTAGGTCTAAAACAATAAAAAAATTTATAGAATTTTTCTTGGCAAAACCACCCTCGAGCCGTCATCGAGGCTAATGAGTTTTGATGGTTGTCCCATTCGGAAAGTGGTAGGTCAAAAAACCTCAAAACTAAGCTAGAAGTTTTCTATAGATTTTTTCATGCTTGTGCCATTCTAGGAATTCCAAAGCTTGACGGCCAACATCATCTCAAAAAAATAGAAAAGGCATATATTGAGATCCTAAATAATGTTTTTTAGATAAAATCTCCCCGAGGTCATGTCCGATGGTGATGAGTTTTGGTCATTGGCTCGTTTCGCATCGAACTAACTCTAAAACTATAAAAAACTTGGTTGATAGTTTTTTACGAAAACCACCTTAAGGCTATCGCCAAGGCCAATGGGTCTTGATGGTTGTCCTGTTTGAAATGAGGTAAGTCCAAAAAAGCTCAAAACTCGGTTCATAGTTTTTATACGGATTTTTTTTGCTTGTATTTTTCATCGATTTCCAAAGCTCGATGGCTCGCATCATCTTAAAAAATAAAAAGGTGTAGTTTGAGGATCTAAATGATGTTTTTTAGAAAAAATCTCCCCCACATTATGTACGATGGTGATGAGTTTTGATTATTACCTCATTTGGCATCAAAGAAGGTCTTAAACTCCAAATAACTCTACTAATTGTTTTCTCCAAAACCGCCATCGGGCCATCGTCGAGGTCGAAGGGTTTTGCTTGTCATCCCATTCGGAATGAGGTGGGTCCAAAAAACTTCCAATTTAGGTCGATAGTTTTTCTATAAATTTTATAACGTTCATATCGTTTTAGCACTTCCAAAGGTCGATGACCTACATCGACTTGAAAAATAAAAAAGATGTATTTTGAGGGCCTTAGTGACATTTTTTGGAAAAAATCACTCCAAGGTCATATTCGATGGTGATGAGCTTTAATCGCCGGCTTCGTTGGCATCGATCTAGGTCTAAAACTATAAAAAACTTTCTAGACTTTTTCTTGGAAAAACCACCCTCGGACTATCGTCGAGGCCAATGAGTTTTGATGGTTGTCTAATTCGGAAAGAGGTAGGTCAAAAAAATATCAAAACTAGGCCGACAATTTTTCTACGGATTTTGTCGCGCTCATGCCATTCTAGGAACACCAAAGCTTGACAGCTCGCATCATCTCAAAAAATAGAAAATTTATTTTTTGAGAGCCTAAATAATTTTTTTAGACAAAATCGCCTCGAGGTCATGTCCGATGGTAATGAGTTTTGGTCATTGGCTCATTTGGAATCGAAGGAAGTCTAAAGTCTGTAAGAAAGTTAGGCTGATTTGTGTTTGCCAAAACCACCCCAAGGCCATTGTCGAGGCCCATGGGTCTTGATGGTTGTCCTGTTTGGAATGAGGTAAGTCCAAAAAACACAAAGCTCGACCGATAGTTTTTGTACATATTTTTTCGCGTTGGTATTGTTCATGTAATTCCAAAGTCCGATGGCCCACACATCTCAAAAAAACAAAAAGATGTATTTTGAGGGTCTAAACGATGTTTTTCGGACAAAATCTTCTAAGGTCATGTACAATGGTGATGAGTTTTGATCATTGAATCATCTAGCATCGAAGAAGGTCTTAAAATGCAAATAACTCTACTGAGTTTTTTTTGTCAAAACCACCCTCGAGCCATCGTCGAAGCCAAATGGTTTTGATGGTCGTCCCATTCGGAATGAGGTAGGTCTAACAAACTTCCAAATTAGGATGACGAGTTGTTTAACGGATTTGATAACGCCGGTATCGTTGTAGGGCTTCCAAAGCTCGACGGCCCACATCATCTCAAAAAATAAAAAAGATGTATTTTGAGGGTCTTAGTGACATTTTTGGACGAAATCACACCCGAGTCATGTCCGATGGTGATGAGTTTTAATTGTTGGCTTTTTTGGCATCAATGTAGGTCTAAAACAATAAAAAACTTTATAGAATTTTTCTTGGCAAAACCACCCTCGAGCCGTCATCGAGGCTAATGAGTTTTGATGGTTGTCCCATTCGAAAGAGGTAGGTCAAAAAAACCTCAAAACTAAGCTAGTAGTTTTCTAAAGATTTTTTCGTGCTTGTGCCATTCTAGGAATTCCAAAGCTTGACGGCCAACATCATCTCAAAAAAATAGAAAAGGCATATATTGAGATCCTAAATAATGTTTTTTAGATAAAATCTCCCCGAGGTCATGTCCGATGGTGATGAGTTTTGGTCATTGGCTCGTTTCGCATCGAACTAACTCTAAAACTGTAAAAAACTTGGTTGATAGTTTTTTACGAAAACCACCCTAAGGCTATCGCCAAGGCCAATGGGTCTTGATGGTTGTCCTGTTTGAAATGAGGTAAGTCCAAAAAAGCTCAAAACTCGGTTCATAGTTTTTATACGGATTTTTTTTGCTTGTATTTTTCATCGATTTCCAAAGCTCGATGGCCCGCATCATCTTAAAAAATAAAAAGGTGTAGTTTGAGGATCTAAATGATGTTTGTTAGAAAAAATCTCCCCCACATTATGTACGATGGTGATGAGTTTTGATTATTACCTCATTTGGCATCAAAGAAGGTCTTAAACTCCAAATAACTCTACTAATTGTTTTCTCCAAAACCGCCATCGGGCCATCGTCGAGGTCGAAGGGTTTTGCTTGTCATCCCATTCGGAATGAGGTGGGTCCAAAAAACTTCCAATTTAGGCCGATAGTTTTTCTATAAATTTTATAATGTTCACATCGTTATAGCACTTCCAAAGGTCGATGACCTACATCGACTTGAAAAATAAAAAAGATGTATTTTGAGGGCCTTAGTGACATTTTTTGGACAAAATCACTCCAAGGTCATATTCGATGGTGATGAGCTTTAATCGCCGGCTTCTTTGGCATCGATCTAGGTCTAAAACTACAAAAAACTTTCTAGACTTTTTCTTGGAAAAACCACCCTCGGACTATCGTCGAGGCCAATGAGTTTTGATGGTTGTCTAATTCGGAAAGAGGTAGGTCAAAAAAAATATCAAAACTAGGCCGACAATATTTCTACGGATTTTGTCGCGCTCATGCCATTCTAGGAACACCAAAGCTTGACGGCTCGCATCATCTCAAAAAATAGAAAATGTATTTTTTGAGAGCCTAAATAATTTTTTTGGACAAAATCGCCTCGAGGTCATGTCCGATGGTAATGAGTTTTGGTCATTGGCTCATTTGGAATCGAAGGAAGTCTAAAGTCGTAAGAAAGTTAGCCGATTTGTGTTTGCCAAAACCACCCCAAGGCCATTGTCGAGGCCCATGGGTCTTGATGGTTGTCCTGTTTGGAATGAGGTAAGTCCAAAAAACACAAAGCTCGACTAATAGTTTTTGTACATATTTTTTCGCGTTGGTATTGTTCATGTAATTCCAAAGTCCGATGGCCCACACATCTCAAAAAACAAAAAGATGTATTTTGAGGGTCTAAACGATGTTTTTCGGACAAAATCTTCTAAGGTCATGTACAATGGTGATGAGTTTTGATCATTGAATCATCTAGCATCGAAGAAGGTCTTAAAATGCAAATAACTCTACCGAGTTTTTTTTTGTCAAAACCACCCTCGGGCCATCGTCGAAGCCAAATGGTTTTGATGGTCGTCCCATTCGGAATGAGGTAGGTCTAACAAACTTCCAAATTAGGATGACGAGTTGTTCAACGGATTTGATAACGCTGGTATCGTTGTAGGGCTTCCAAAGCTCGACGGCCCACATCATCTCAAAAAATAAAAAAGATGTATTTTGAGGGTCTTAGTGACATTTTTTGGACGAAATCACACCCGAGTCATGTCCGATGGTGATGAGTTTTAATTGTTGGCTTTTTTGGCATCAATGTAGGTCTAAAACAATAAAAAACTTTATAGAATTTTTCTTGGCAAAACCACCCTCGAGCCGTCATCGAGGCTAATGAGTTTTGATGGTTGTCCCATTCGTAAAGAGGTAGGTCAAAAAACCTCAAAACTAAGCTAGTAGTTTTCTAAAGATTTTTTCGTGCTTGTGCCATTCTAGGAATTCCAAAGCTTGACGGCCAACATCATCTCAAAAAAATAGAAAAGGCATATATTGAGATCCTAAATAATGTTTTTTAGATAAAATCTCCCCGAGGTCATGTCCGATGGTGATGAGTTTTGGTCATTGGCTCGTCTCGCATCGAACTAACTCTAAAACTCGTAAAAAACTTGGTTGATAGTTTTTTACGAAAACCACCCTAAGGCTATCGCCAAGGCCAATGGGTCTTGATGGTTGTCCCGTTTGAAATGAGGTAAGTCCAAAAAAGCTCAAAACTCGGTTCATAGTTTTTATACGGATTTTTTTTTGCTTGTATTTTTCATCGATTTCCAAAGCTCGATGGCTCGCATCATCTTAAAAAATAAAAAGGTGTAGTTTGAGGATCTAAATGATGTTTGTTAGAAAAAATCTCCCCCACATTATGTACGATGGTGATGAGTTTTGATTATTACCTCATTTGGCATCAAAGAAGGTCTTAAACTCCAAATAACTCTACTAATTGTTTTCTCCAAAACCGCCATCGGGCCATCGTCGAGGTCGAAGGGTTTTGCTTGTCATCCCATTCGGAATGAGGTGGGTCCAAAAAACTTCCAATTTAGGCTGATAGTTTTTCTATAAATTTTATAATGTTCACATCGTTATAGCACTTCCAAAGGTCGATGACCTACATCGACTTGAAAAATAAAAAAGATGTATTTTGAGGGCCTTAGTGACATTTTTTGGACAAAATCACTCCAAGGTCATATTCGATGGTGATGAGCTTTAATCGCCGGCTTCTTTGGCATCGATCTAGGTCTAAAACTACAAAAAACTTTCTAGACTTTTTCTTGGAAAAACCACCCTCGGACTATCGTCGAGGCCAATGAGTTTTGATGGTTGTCTAATTCGGAAAGAGGTAGGTCAAAAAAAATATCAAAACTAGGCCGACAATTTTTCTACGATTTTGTCGCGCTCATGCCATTCTAGGAACACCAAAGCTTGACAGCTCGCATCATCTCAAAAAATAGAAAATGTATTTTTTGAGAGCCTAAATAATTTTTTTGGACAAAATCGCCTCGAGGTCATGTCCGATGGTAATGAGTTTTGGTCATTGGCTCATTTGGAATCGAAGGAAGTCTAAAGTCGTAAGAAAGTTAGCCGATTTGTGTTTGCCAAAACCACCCCAAGGCCATTGTCGAGGCCCATGGGTCTTGATGGTTGTCCTGTTTGGAATGAGGTAAGTCCAAAAAACACAAAGCTCGACCGATAGTTTTTGTACATATTTTTTCGCGTTGGTATTGTTCATGTAATTCCAAAGTCCGATGGCCCACACATCTCAAAAAAACAAAAAGATGTATTTTGAGGGTTTAAACGATGTTTTTCGGACAAAATCTTCTAAGGTCATGTACAATGGTGATGAGTTTTGATCATTGAATCATCTAGCATCGAAGAAGGTCTTAAAATGCAAATAACTCTACCGAGTTTTTTTTGTCAAAACCACCCTCGGGCCATCGTCGAAGCCAAATGGTTTTGATGGTCGTCCCATTCGGAATAAGGTAAGTCTAACAAACTTCCAAATTAGGATGACGAGTTGTTCAACAGATTTGATAACGCCGGTATCGTTGTAGGGCTTCCAAAGCTCGACGGCCCACATCATCTCAAAAAATAAAAAAGATGTATTTTGAGGGTCTTAGTGACATTTTTTGGACGAAATCACACCCGTGTCATGTCCGATGGTGATGAGTTTTAATTGTTGGCTTTTTTGGCATCAATGTAGGTCTAAAACAATAAAAAACTTTATAGAATTTTTCTTGGCAAAACCACCCTCGAGCCGTCATCGAGGCTAATGAGTTTTGATGGTTGTCCCATTCGTAAAGAGGTAGGTCAAAAAAACCTCAAAACTAAGCTAGTAGTTTTCTATAGATTTTTTCGTGCTTGTGCCATTCTAGGAATTCCAAAGCTTGACGGCCAACATCATCTCAAAAAAATAGAAAAGGCATATATTGAGATCCTAAATAATGTTTTTTAGATAAAATCTCCCCGAGGTCATGTCCGATGGTGATGAGTTTTGGTCATTGGCTCGTTTCGCATCGAACTAACTCTAAAACTGTAAAAAACTTGGTTGATAGTTTTTTACGAAAACCACCCTAAGGCTATCGCCAAGGCCAATGGGTCTTGATGGTTGTCCTGTTTGAAATGAGGTAAGTCCAAAAAAGCTCAAAACTCGGTTCATAGTTTTTATACGGATTTTTTTTGCTTGTATTTTTCATCGATTTCCAAAGCTCGATGGCTCGCATCATCTTAAAAAAATAAAAAGGTGTAGTTTGAGGATCTAAATGATGTTTTTTAGAAAAAATCTCCCCCACATTATGTACGATGGTGATGAGTTTTGATTATTACCTCATTTGGCATCAAAGAAGGTCTTAAACTCCAAATAACTCTACTAATTGTTTTCTCCAAAACCGCCATCGGGCCATCGTCGAGGTCGAAGGGTTTTGCTTGTCATCCCATTCGGAATGAGGTGGGTCCAAAAAACTTCCAATTTAGGCTGATAGTTTTTCTATAAATTTTATAACGTTCATATCGTTATAGCACTTCCAAAGGTCGATGACCTACATCGACTTGAAAAATAAAAAAGATGTATTTTGAGGGCCTTAGTGACATTTTTTGGACAAAATCACTCCAAGGTCATATTCGATGGTGATGAGCTTTAATCGCCGGCTTCTTTGGCATCGATCTAGGTCTAAAACTACAAAAAACTTTCTAGACTTTTTCTTGGAAAAACCACCCTCGGACTATCGTCAAGGCCAATGAGTTTTGATGGTTGTCTAATTCGGAAAGAGGTAGGTCAAAAAAAATATCAAAACTAGGCTGACAATTTTTCTACGGATTTTGTCGCGCTCATGCCATTCTAGGAACACCAAAGCTTGACAGCTCGCATCATCTCAAAAAATAGAAAATGTATTTTTTAAGAGCCTAAATAATTTTTTTGGACAAAATCGCCTCGAGGTCATGTCCGATGGTAATGAGTTTTGGTCATTGGCTCATTTGGAATCGAAGGAAGTCTAAAGTCGTAAGAAAGTTAGCTGATTTGTTTTTGCCAAAACCACCCCAAGGCCATTGTCGAGGCCTATGGGTCTTGATGGTTGTCTTGTTTGGAATGAGGTAAGTCCAAAAAATGCAAAACTCGACCGATTGTTTTTGTATAGATTTTTTCGTGCTCGTATTGTTCATGTAATTCCAAAGTCCGACGGCCCGCACATCTCATAAAAATAAAAAAGATGTATTTTAAGGGTCTAGACGATATTTTTTACAAAAAATCTCCCCGAGGTCATGTACGATGGTGATGAGTTTTGATTATTGAATCATTCGACATCGAAGAAGGTCGTAAAATGCAAATACCTCTACCGATTTTTTTATCAAAACCACCCCCGGGCCATCGTCGAAGCCGAATGGTTTTGATGGGTGTCCCATTCGAAATGAGGTAGGTCCAAAAACCCTTCCAAATTAGGTTGGTAGTTGTTTTACGGACTTGATAGCGCTCGTATCGTTGTAGGGCTTCCAAAGCTCGACAGATCGACATCATCTCAAAAAATAAAAAAGATGTATTTTCAAGTCCCGAGTGGCATTTTTTGGATGAAATCACACCCATGTCATGTCCGATGGTGATGTGTTTTAATTGTTGGCATCGAACTAGGTCTAAAACTACAAAAAACTTTATAGACTTTTTCTTGGCAAAACAACCCTCGAGCCGTCGTCAAGGCCAATGATTTTTTATGGTTGTCCCGTTCAAAATGAGGTAGGTCAAAAAAACCTCAAAACTAAGCTAGCAGCTTTTCCATAGACTTTTTCGTGCTTGTGCCATTCTAGGAATTCCAAAGCTTGATGGCCCGCATAATCTCGAAAAGATGAAAAGGCATATATTAAGATCCTAAATAATGTTTTTTGGATAAAATCTCCCCGTGGTCATATCCGATGGCAATGAGTTTTGGTCGTTGGCTCATTTGGCATCTAACTAAGTCTAAAACTCGTAAAAAACATGGTCGATTGTTTTTACGAAAACCACCCCAAGGCCATCGTCGAGTATGATGGGTCTTGATGGTTGTCTCCGTTTGGAATGAGGTATGTACAAAAAAACTCAAAACTCAATTGACAGCTTTTTCATAGATTTTTCGTGCTTGTATTTTTCATGGATTTCCAAAGCCCAATGACTCGCATCATCTTAAAAAAATAAGAAGGTGTATTTTGAGGATCTAAATGATGTTTTTTAGACAAAATCTCCCCGACATCATGTATAATGGTGATGAGTTTTGATCATTTCCTCATTTGGCATCATCGAAGAAGGTCTTAAACTAAAAATAATTCTACTAATTGTTTTTTCCAAAACCACCCTCACGCCATCATCAAGGTCGAAGGGTTTTTGCTTATTGTCCCATTCGGAATGAGGTAGGTCCCAAAAACATAATAATTAGGCCGACAATTTTTCTACGCATTTTATAGCGTTCATATCATTCTAACACATCCAAAGCTCAATGACTTGCATCGTCTAAAAAAAAGATATATTTTAAGGGCCTTAGTGACGGCTTTTGGACAAAATCACTCCAAGGTCATGTTCGATGGTGATGATCTTTAATCGCCGGCTTGTTTGGCACCGATCTAGGTCTAAAACCGCAAAAACCTTTATAGACTTTTTCTTGGCAAAACCACCCTCGGGTTGTCGTCGAGGCCAATGACTTTTGATGGTTGTCTAGTTCGGAAAGAGGTAGGTCAAAAAATATCAAAACTAGGCTAACAGCTTTTCTATAGATTTTATCGCGCTCATGCCATTCTAAGAACTCTAAAGCTTGACGGCTCGCAATATCTAAAAAAAAAGGCATATTTTGAGAGCCTAAACAATTTTTTTGGACAAAATCGCCCCGAGGTCATGTCCGATAGCGATGAGTTTTGGTCATTGGCTCGTTTGGCATCGAAGAAAGTCTAAAGCTATAAAAACGTTTGCTGATTTGTTTTTATCGAAACCACCCCAAAGCGATTGTCGAGGCCCATGGGTCTTGATGGTTGTTCTGTTTGGAATGAGGTAAGTAAAAAAAACATAAAACTTGATGGACGGGATGCGTTTTTGTACAAATTTTTTTTCGCTCGTATTGTTCATGTAATTCCAAATTCGATGACCCCCACATCTCCAAAAAGAAGATGTATTTTAAGGGTCTAGACAATGTTTTTTAGACAAAATCTCCCCAAGGTCATGTACGATGGTAATGAGTTTTGATCATTGACTCATTTGGAATCGAAGAAGGTCTTAAAATGCAAATAACTCTACCGAGTGTTTTTGTCAAAACCACCCTTAGGCCATCGTCGAAGCCGAATGGTTTTGATGGTTGTCCCATTCGGAATGAGGTAGGTCCAAAAACTTCCAAATTAGGCTAACAGTTGTTCAACGGATTTGATAGCGCTCGTATCGTTGTAGGGCTTCCAAAGCTCGATGGCCCACATCATCTAAAAAATCTCCCCAAGGTCATGTATTTTGAGGGCCTCGAGTGATATTTTTTGGATGAAATCACACCCGAGTCATGTCCGATGTGATGATTTTTACTTGTAGGCTTGTTTGGCATCGATCTATGTCTAAAACGACAAAAAACTTTATAGAATTTTTCTTGGGAAAACCACCCTCGGGCCATCGTCGAAGCTAATGAGTTTTGATGGTTGTCCCGTTCGTAAAGAGGTGGGTTAAAAAAACCTCAAAACCGAGCCGGAAGTTTTTCTATAGATTTTGTTACGCTTGTTCGATTCTAGGAATTCCAAAGCTTGACGACCCCCATCGTCTTGAAAAACAAGAAAGGCATATATTAAGATCTTAAATAATGTTTTTTGGATAAAATCTCCCCAAGGTCATGTCGGATGGCGATGATTTTTGGTCATTGGTTCATTTGGCATCGAACTAAGTCTAAAACTCGTAAAAAAAACTTGGTTGATTTTTTTTACGAAAACCACCCCAAGGCCATTGTCAAGGCCGATGGGTCTTGATGGTTGACCTATTTGAAATGAGGCGAGTCCAAAAAAACTCAAAACTTAGTTGATAGTTTTTGTACGGATTTTTTCGTGCTTGTATTTTTCATGTATTTCCAAAGCCCGACGGCTCGCATCATGTTAAAAAAATAAAAAGATGTATTTTGAGGATCTAAACGATATTTTTAGACAAAATCTCCTCGACGTCATGTACGATGGTGATGAGGTTTGATCTTTGCCTCATTTGGCATCGAAGAAGGTCTTAAACTATAAACAACTCTACTAATTGTTTTTTTCCAAAACCACCTTTAGGCCATCATCGAGGTCGAATGGTTTTGCTTGTTGTCCCATTCGGAATGAGGTGGGTCCAAAAAAGTTTCAAATTAGGTCGATAGTTTTACCACGGATGTTATAGCGTTCATATCGTTCTTGCACTTCCAAAGCTCGACGACTCGCATCGTCTCAAAAAATAAAAATAAAATGTATTTTGAGGGCTTTAGTGACAGCTTTTTGACAAAATCACTCCAAGGTCATGTTTGATGGTGATGAGCGTTAATCGCCGGCTTGTTTGGCATCAATCTAGGTCTAAAACTACAAAAAACTCGTAGACTTTTTCTTGGCAAAACCACCCTCGAGTCGTCGTCAAGGCCAATGATTTTTTTTATGGTTGTCCAAGTTTAGAAAGAGGTAGGTCAAAAAAACATCAAAACTAGGCTAACAGCTTTTCTACCGATTTTTTTATGCTCGTGCCATTCTAGGAATTCCAAAGCTTGACGGCTCGCATCATCTCAAAAACGAAACGACATATTTTGAGAGCTTAAACAATTTTTTGGAAAAAATCGCCCCGAGGTCATGTCCGATGGCGATGAGTTTTGGTCATTGGCTCGTTTGGTATCGAAGAAAGTCTAAAGCCGTAAAAATGTTAGTCGCTTTGGTTTTGCCAAAACCACCTCAAGGCCATTGTCGAGACCTATGGGTCTTGATGGTTGTTCTTTTTGGAATGAGGTAAGTCCAAAAAAATGCAAAACTCAACTAACGGGTTTCATACAGATTTTTTCAAGCTTGGATTGTTCATGTAATTCCAAATTCGACGGCTCACACATCTCAAAAAAATAAAAAGATGTATTTTGAAGGTCTAGATGATGTTTTTTAGATAAAATCTTCCTAAGGTCATGTACGATGGCGATGATTTTTGATCATTGAATCATCTAGCATCGAAGAAGGTCTTAAAATGCAAATAACTCTTCTAAGTTTTTTTGTCAAAACCACCCTTAGGCCATCGTCGAAGCCAAATGGTTTTGATGGTTATCCCATTCGGAATGAGGTAGGTCTAACAAACTTCCAAATTAGGCTGAAAGTTGTTCAACGGATTTGATAGCGCTCGTATCGTTGTAGGGCTTCCAAAGCTTGACGGCCCACATCATCTAAAAAAATAAAAAAGATGTATTTTGAGGGCCTCGGTGACATTTTTTGGACGAAATCACACCCGAGTCATGTTCGATGGTGATGAGTTTTAATTGTTGGCTTTTTTGGCATCGATGTAGGTCTAAAACAATAAAAAACTTTATAGACTTTTTCTTGGCAAAACCACCCTCGGGTCATCATCAAGGCCAATACGTTTTGATGGTTGTCCCGTTCGTAAAGAGGTAGGCCAAAAAACTTCAAAACTAAGCTAGTAGATTTTCTATAGATTTTGTCGCGCTTGTGCCATTCTAGGAATTTCAAAGCTTGACGGCCCACATCATCTCGAAAAACGAGAAAAGGCATATATTGAGATCCTAAATAATGTTTTTTGGATAAAATCTCCTCGAGCTCATGTCCGATGGTGATGAGTTTTGGTCGTTGGCTCGTTTGGCATCGAAGTAAGTCTAAAACTCGTAAAAAACTTGGTTGATTGTTTTTTACGAAAACCACCCCAAGGCTATCGTCGAGGCCGATGGGTCTTGATGGTTGTCCTGTTTGAAATGAGGTAAGTCCAAAAAACTCAAAACTCGGTTGATAGTTTTTGTATAGATTTTTTCGTGCTTGTATTTTTCATGGATTTCTAAAGCTCGACGGCCTACATCATCTTAAAAAATAAAAAGGTGTATTTTAAGGATCTAAATGATGTTTTTTAGACAAAATCTCCCCGACATTATGTACAATGGTGATGAGTTTTTATCATTACCTCATTTGGCATCGAAGAAGGTCTTAAACTCAAAATAACTCTACTAATTGTTTTTCCAAAACCACCCTCGGGCCATCGTCGAGGTCGAAGGGTTTTGCTTGTTATCCCATTCGGAATGAGGTAGGTCCAAAAACTTCCAAATTAGGTTGATAGTTTTTCAACAAATTTTATAGCATTCATATCGTTCTTGCACTTCCAAAGGTCGATGACCTCATCATCCCGAAAAATAAAAAAGAGGTATTTTGAGGGCCTTAGTGACAGCTTTTGGACAAAATCACTCTAAGGTCATGTTCGATGGTGATGAGCTTTAATCGCCGACTTCTTTGGCATCGATCTAGGTCTAAAACTACAAAAAAACTTTGTAGACTTTTTCTTGGCAAAACCAACCTCGGACTATCGTCGAGGCCAATGAGTTTTGATGGTTGTCCAATTCGAAAGAGGTAGGTCAAAAAAATATCAAAACTAGGCCGACGGATTTTGTCGCGCTCGTGCCATTCTAGGAACTCAAAAGCTTAACGGCTCGCATCATCTCGAGAAACGGAAAATGCATTTTTTGAGAGCCTAAATAATTTTTTTAGACAAAATCGCCCCGAGGTCATGTCCGATGGCAATGAGTTTTGGTCGTTGGCTCATTTGGCATCGAAGAAAGTCTAAAGTCGTCGAAAGTTAGCTGATTTGTTTTTGCCAAAACCAACCCAAGGCCATTATCGAGGCCCATGGGTCTTGATGGTTGTCTTGTTTGGAATGAGGTAAGTCCATAAAATGTAAAACTCGACCGATTGTGTTTGTATAGATTTTTTCGTACTCGTATTGTTCATGTAATTCCAAAGTCCCACCGCTCGCACATCTCATAAAAATAAAAAGATGTATTTTGAGGGTTTAGATAATATTTTTTACAAAAAATCTCCCCGATGTCATGTATGATGCTAATGAGTTTTGATCATTGACTCATTCGGCATCAAAGAAGGTCGTAAAATGCAAATACCTCTACTAATTTTTTTGTCAAAACCACCCCTAGGCCATCGTCAAAGCCAAATGGTTTTGATGATTGTCCCATTTGCAATGAGGTAGGTCCAAAAAACTTCCAAATTAGGCTAGTAGTTGTTTTACGGATTTGATAGGACTCGTATCGTTGTAAGGCTTCCAAAGCTCGACGACCCACATCATCTCAAAAAATAAAAAAGATATATTTTCAAGGCTCGCATGTTTTGGACGAAATCACACCCATTTCATGTATGATGGTGATGTGTTTTAATTGTTGGCTTGTTTGGCATCAATCTAGGTCTAAAACAACAAAAAACTTTGTAGACTTTTTCTTAGCAAAACCACTCTTAGGTCGTCATCGAGGCCAATGGGTTTCGATGGTTATCCGAGTTCGAAAGAGGTAGGTCAAAAAAACATCAAAACTTGGCCGACGGTATTTCTACGGATTTTGTCGCGCTCGTGCCATTCTAGGAACTCCAAAGCTTGATGGCTCGCATCATCTTAAAAAACGAGAAAATGCATATTTTGAGAGCCTAAACAATGTTTTTGGACAAAATCGCCCCGAGTTCATGTCCGATGGCGATGAGTTTTGGTCGTTGGCTCATTTGGCATCGAAGAAAGTCTAAAGCTATAAAAAAGTTTACCGATTTGTTTTTGCCGAAACCACCCCAAGGCCATTGTCGAGGCCCATGGGTTTTGATGGTTGTCCTATTTGGAATGAGGTAAGTCCAAAAAACATAAAACTTGACGGACAGCTTTTGTACAGATTTTTTTTACGCTCATATTGTTCATGTAATTCCAAAGTCCGACGGCCCGCACATCTCAAAAAAAAAAAAAAGATGTATTTTGAGGGTCTAGATAATGTTTTTTAAACAAAATCTCCTCGAGGTCATGTACGATAGTGATGAGTTTTGATCATTAATTCATTTGGCATTGAAGAAGTTCTTAAAATGCAAATAACTCTATTGATTTTTTTTATCTAAACCACCCTCGTGCCATCGTCGAAGCCGAATGGTTTTGATGGTTGTCCCATTTGGAATGAGGTAGGTCCAAAAAACTTCCAAATTAGGCCGACAGATTGTTCAACGGATTTGATAGCGCTCGTATCGTTTTAAAGCTTCCAAAGCTCTACGACCCACATCATCTCAAAAAATAAAAATGATATATTTTGAGAGCCTTAGTGACATTTTTTGGACAAAATCACACCTAGGTCATGTCCGATGGTGATGAGTTTTAATTGTTGGCTTGTTTGGCATCGATCTAGGTCTAAAACTATAAAAAACTTTGTAGACTTTTTCTTGGCGAAACCACCCTTAGGCCGTCGTCGAGGCCAATGAGTTTTGATGGTTGTCCAGTTCGTAAAGAGGTAGGCCAAAAAACATCAAAACCGAGTTGGTAATTTTTCTATAGATTTTATCCCACTTGTGCCTTTCTAGGAATTCCAAAGCTTGACGGCTCGCATTGTCTCAAAAAACGGAAAAGGCGTATATTGAAATCCTAAATAATGTTTTTTGGATAAAATCTCCCCAAGGTCATTTGCGATGGCGATGAGTTTTGGTTGTTGGCTCATTTGGCATCGAACTAAGTCTAAAATTATAAAAAAACTTGGTTAATTATTTTTTTCGAAAACTACCCCGAGGCCATCGTCAAGGCCGATCGGTCTTGATGGTTGTCCCGTTTGAAATGAGGTATGTCCAAAAAAACTCAAAACTCGGTTGACAGCTTTTGTATAGATTTTTTCCCGCTTGTATTTTTCATTGATATCCAAAGCTCGACGGCCTACATCATCTTAAAAAATAAAAATGTGTATTTTCGGGATTTAAATGATGTTTTTTAGACAAAATCTCCCCGACGTCATGTACGATGGTGATAAATTTTGATCATTGTCTCATTTGGCATCGAAGAAGGCCTTAATATAAATAACTCTACTAATTGTTTTTTTCCGAAACCACCCTCGGGCCATTGTTGAGGTCGAAGGGTTTTGCTTGTTGTCCCACTTGAAATGAGGTAGGTACAAAAAACTTCAAAATTAGGTCGATAGTTTTTCTACGGATTTTATAGTGTTCATATCGTTCTAGCACTTCCAAAGCTTGACAACTTGCATCATTTCAAAAAATAAAAAAGATGTATTTGGAGGGCCTTAATGACAGCTTTTGGAATAAATCACTCTAAGGTCATGTTCGATGGTGATGAGTTTTAATCGCCGGCTTGTTTGGCATCGATCTAGGTCTAAAACTACAAAACACTTCGTAGAATTTTTCTTGGGAAAACCACCCTCGAGGTTGTCATCGATGCCAATGAGTTTTGATGAAACTACAAAACACTTCGTAGAATTTTTCTTGGCAAAACCACCCTCGAGTTGTCATCGACTCCAATGAGTTTTGATGGTTGTCAAGTTCGGAAAGAGGTAGGTCGGAAAAACATCAAAACTGGGCTAGTAGTTTTTCTACGGATTTTGTCGCGCTCGTGCCATTCTAGGAACTCCAAAGCTTGATGGCTCGCATCATCTCGAAAATAGAAAAGGCATATTTTGAGAGCCTAAATACTTTTTTTGGACAAAATTGCCCCGAGGTCATGTCCGATGGCGATGAGTTTTGGTCGTTGGCTCGTTTGTCATCAAAGAAATTCTAAAACTCGTAAAAATGTTAGCCAATTTGTTTTTGCAAAAACCACCCCAAGGCCATCGTCAAGGCCCATGGGTTTTAATGGTTGTCTTGTTTGGAATGAGGTAAGTCTAAAAAAACTCAAAACTCGACCGATAGTTTTTAAACAAACTTTTTTACACTCATATTGTTCATGTAATTCCAAAGTCCGACATCCCACATATCTCAAAAAAATAAAAAGATGTATTTTGAGGGTCTAAACGATGCTTTTTAGACAAAATCACCCCAAGGTCATGTATGATGGTGATGAGTTTTGATCATTGACTCATTTTGTATCGAAGAGGTCTTAAATTGCAAATAACTCAACCGATTCTTTTTTTCAAAACCACCCTCGGGCCATCATCGAAGTCGAATGGTTTTGATGGTTGTCCCATTCGGAATGAGGTAGGTCCAAAAAATCTCTAAATTAGGTCGATAGGTTTCTATAGATTTGATAATGCCTATTGTTCTAGGGCTTCCAAAGCTCGATGGCCCACATCATCTCAAAAAATAAAAAAGATGTATTTTGTGGGCCTCGGTGACATTTTTTGGACAAAATCACACCCGTGTCATGTCCAATGGTGATGAGTTTTAATTGCTAGCTTCTTTGGCATCTATCTAGGTCTAAAACTACAAAAAACTTTACGGACGTTTTCTTGGCAAAACCACCCTCAAGCCGTCATCGAGGCCAATGAGTTTTGATGGTTATCCTTTTCGTAAAGAGGTAGGTAAAAAAAAACCTCAAAACCGAGCTAGTAATTTTTCTACGGATTTTATCGCGCTTGTGCCATTCTAGGAATTCTAAAGCTTGATGGCCCGCATCATCTTGAATACCGGAAAAGGCATATATTGAGATCCTAAATAATGTTTTTTTAGATAAAATCTCCCCGAGGTCATGTCCGATGGCGATTAGTTTTAGTCATTGGCTCGTTTGGCATCGAACTAAATCTAAAACTATAAAAAATTTGGCCTTTTTTTTTATGAAAACCACCCCAAGGCCATCGTCAAGGTCGATGGGTCTTGATGGTTGTTCCGTTTGAAATGAGGTAAGTCCAAAAAACTCAAAACTCGGTTGATAGTTTTTATACGGATTGTTTTGTGCTCGTATTATTCATGGATTTCCAAAGCCCGATGGCTCGCATCATCTTAAAAAATAAAAAGGTGTATTTTGAGGATCTAAATGATGTTTTTTAGACAAAATCTCCCCAAAGTCATGTACGATGGTGATAAGTTTTGATCATTGGCTCATTTGGCATCGAAGAAGGTCTTAAAGTGTAAAAAACTTTGTTGATTTTTTTTGCCAAAACCATCCTCGAGCCATCATCGAAGCCGAATGGTTTTGATGGTTATCCCCTTCGGAATGAGGTAGGTCCAAAAATATTCCAAATTAGGCCGATAGTTTTTCTACAAATTTGATAGCACTCGTATCGTTCTAGGGCTTCGGAAGCTCGACGGCCCACATCATCTCAAAAAATAAAAAAGATGTATTTTGAGGGCCTCGGTGACATTTTTTAGATCAAAATCAACCCCAAGTCATGTTCGATGTTAAAGAGTTTTAATCGATGGCTTGTTTGATATCGATCTAAGTCTAAAACTATAAAAAAAAACTTTGTAGATTTTTTTTAAAAAATCACCCTCGAGCCGTTATCGAGCCAATGAGTTTTGATAGTTGTCCCATTTAGAAAGAGGTAGGTCAAAAAAACCTCAAAACTCGGATTGGCAATTTTTCTATAGATTTTGTTGTGCTCGTGCCATTCGAGTAATTCCAAAGCTTGACGGCTCGCATCATCTCGAAAAACGAGAAAAGGCATATTTTGAGAGCCTACGCAATGCTTTCTAGACAAAATCGCCTCGAGGTCATTTTCAATGGCGATGAGTTTTGGTCGTTTGCTCGTTTGGCATAAAACTAACTCTAAAACTACAAAAAACTTTATCGATTTGTTTTTGCCGAAACCACCCTAAGGCCATTGTCGAGGCCAATGCGTCTTTATGGTTGTCCTGTTTGGAATGAGGTAAGTCCAAAAAAACTCAAAACTCGGTTGGCTAATAGTTTACGTATAGAGTTTTTTACGCTCATATTGTTTTCCAAAGCCGGACGTCCCGCACCATCGTAAAAAAACAAAAAGGTGTATTTTAAGGATCTAAATAATGTTTTTTGGACAAAATTGCTCGGAGATCATGTACGATTGTGATGAGTTTTGATCATTGGCACATTTGGCATCGAAGAAGGTTGTAAACCGTAAAAAAATTTACCGATTTTTTTACCAAAACCATCCCTAGGCCATCGTCGAGGCCAAACGGTTTTGCTTGTTTTCCTATTCGAAATGAGGTAGGTCCAAAAAACTTCCAAATTAGGCTAACATTTTTTCTCGCATTTTATAGCGCTCATATCGTTCTAGTACTTCCAAATCCCGATGGCCTCGTATCATCTCGAAAAGTAAAGAAGATGTATTTTGAGGGCCTTATTGACATTTTTTAGACAAAATCACCCCTAGGTCATGTCCGATGGCTATTAGTTTTAATCGTCGGCTTATTTGGCATCGATCTAGGTCGAAAACTACAAAAACCTTTATAAACTTTTTCATGGCAAAACCACCCTCGGGTCGTTGTCGAGGCCAATGAGTTTTGATGGTTGTCCCATTCGTAAAGAGGTAGGTCAAAAAAATTTCAAATCGGGTCGGTAGTTTTTCTATAGATTTTTTCACGCTCTTGCGATCTAGGAATTCCAAAGCTTAACGGCCTGTATCATCTCATAAAATAGAAAAGCCATAGTTTGAGAGCCTAAAAAATGTTTTTAGGAAAAAATCGCATCGAGGTCATGTTTGATGGCAATTAGTTTTGGTCGTTGGCTCGTTTGACATCGAACTAAGTCTAAAACTATAAAAAATTTGGTCGATTTGTTTTTTCCAAAACCACCCCAAGTCCATCGTCAAGGCCGATGGGTCTTGATGGTTGTTCCGTTTGGAATGAGGTAAGTCTAAAAAAACCCAAAGCTTGACTAATAATTTTTGTATCGATTTTTTTGCTATCGTATTGTTCATGGAATTCAAAAGCTCAATGGCTCGCACATCTTGAAAAAACAAAAATGTTTATTTTAAGGGTCTAGATGATGTTTTTTAGACAAAATCTCGTCGAAGTCATGTACGATGGTGATGATTTTGATCATTGACTCATTTGGCATTGAAGAAGGTCTTAAACTCGCCAAAAACTCTATCGATTTGTTTTCCAAAACCACCATCGAGCCATCGTTGAGGCCGAATGGTTTTGATGGTTGTTCCATTCGGAATGAGGTAGGTCCAAAAACTTTCAAATTAGGTCGATAGCTTTTCTACGGATTTTATAGTGTCGATATCGTTCTAGCACTTCCAAAGCCCGATAGGCAACATCATCTCAAAAAATAAAAAAGATGTATTTTGAGGGCCTCGGTGACATTTTTTGGATAAAATCACCCCCGAGTCATGTCCGATGGTGATGAATTTCAATTGTTGGCTTGTTAGGATCGATCTAGGTCTAAATCTATAAAAAACATTTTAGACTTTTTTGTGGCAAAATCTCACTCAATTGTCATCGAGGCCAATGAGTTTTGTTAGTCGTTTCGTTCAAAAAGGGGTCGATCAAAAAAACCTAAAAGCTGGGTGGTAGTTTTTTTATAGATTTTGTCGCGCTCTTGCCATTCGAGGAATTCAAAAGCATGACGGCCCGCATCATCCTAAAAAAAAAGAAAAGGCATATTTGGAGAGCCTCAAACTATGTTTTTTGGAAGAAATCACCTCGAGGTCATGTCCGATGGCGATGTGTTTTTATCATTGGCTCGTTCGACATAAAACTAAGTATAAAACTCGCAAAAAACTTGGTCTATTTATTTTTTGTCAAAACCACACCAAGGCCATCGTCGAGGCCGATGGGTCTTGATGGTTGTCCCGTTTAGAATGAGGTAAGTAAAAAAACTCAAAACTCGGTCGATCGACGGCTTACGTATAGATTTTTTCATGCTAGTATTATTCATGGATTTCCAAAGCCCGACGGCCTACATCATATTAAAAAAATAAAAAGGTGTATTTAAAGGATCTAAATGATGTTTTTTAGAAAAAAACCTCCTCGACCTCGTGTATGATGGTGATGACTTTTGATCATTGGCTCATTTGGGATCGAAGAAGGTCTTAAGCTACAAAAAAATTTGTTGATTTTTTTTTACCAAAACCACCCCAAAGACCATCATCGAGGCCGAAGGGTTTTACTTGTTGTCCTATTTGGAATGAGGTAGGTCCAAAAAAACTTTCAAATTACGCCGATAGCATTTCTACGGATTTTATAGCTCTCATATCATTTTAGCACGTCCAAACCTCGATAGCCAACATCATCTCAAAAAATAAAAAAGATGTATTTTAAGGGCCTCGGTGACATTTTTTGGACAAAATCACCCTCGAGTCATGTCCGATGGTGATGAGTTTCAATCGTTGACTTGTTTAGCATTGATCTAGGTCTAAAACTATAAAAAACTTTGTAGGCTTTTTCTTGTGCAAAATCTCACTCGAGCCGTGATCGAGGCCAATGAGTTTTGTTAGCCGTCCCGTTCGTAAAGAGGTCGGTCAAAAAAACCTAAAAGCTGGGTTGGTAGTTTTTCTACGGATTTTGTCACGCTCGTGCCATTCGAGGAATTCCAAAGCACGACGGCCCGCATCATCCTAAAAAAAGAAAAGGCATATTTGGAGAGCCTCAAACAATGTTTTTTGGAAGAAATCGCCCCGAGGTCATGTCCTATGGCAATGAGTTTTTATTGTTAGCTCGTTCAACATAAAACTAAGTCTAAAACTGCAAAAAACTTGGTCGATTTATTTTTTGCCAAAACCACACCAAGGCCATCGTCGAGGCCGATGGGTCTTGCCGTTGTCCCGTTTGGAATGAGGTAAGTAAACAAAACTCAAAACTCGATCGATCGACGGCTTACGTATAGATTTTTTCATGCTAGTATTGTTCATGGATTTCTAAAGCCCGATAGCTTACATCATATTAAAAAATAAAAAGGTGTATTTAAAGGATCTAAATGATTTTTTTTAGAAAAAATCTCCCCAACCTCATGTACAATGGTGATGAGTTTTGATCATTAGCTCATTTGGAATTGAAGAAGGTCTTAAGCTGCAAAAACTTTGCTGATTTTTTTTGCCAAAACCACCTAAAGGCCATCATCGAGGCCGAAGGGTTTTGGTTGTTGTCCTATTTGGAATGAGGTATGTCCAAAAAACTTTCAAATTAGGCTGATAGCTTTTTTATAGATTTTATAGCGCTCATATCGTTTTAGCACTTCCAAACCCCGACGACCAACATCATCTCAAAAAATAAAAAAGATGTATTTTGAGGGCCTCGGTGACATTTTTTAGACAAAATCACCCCCGAGTCATGTCCGATGGTGATGAGTTTCAATTGTTGGCTTGTTTAGCATCAATCTAGGTCTAAAGCTATAAAAAACTTTGTAGACTTTTGTTTTTTTTTTTTGCAAAATCTCACTCGGGCCATCGTCGAAGCCAATGAGTTTTGTTAGCTATCCCATTTAGAAAGAGGTCGGTCAAAAAAACTTGAAAACTCGGGTTGGTAGTTTTTCTACGGATTTTGTCACGCTCGTGCCATTTGAGGAATTCCAAAGCTTGACGGCTCGCATCATCCTAAAAAAAAAAAAAGAAAAGGCATATTTGGAGAGCCTCGGATAATGTTTTTTGGAAGAAATCGCCTCGAGGTCATGTCCGATGGTGATGAGTTTTTATCGTTGGCTCGTTTGGCATAAAACTAAGTCTAAAATTGCAAAAAACTTGGTCGATTTATATTTTTTCAAAACCACCCCAACGCCATTGTCGAGGCCGATGGGTCTTGATGGTTGTCCCGTTTGGAATGAGGTACGTAAAAAAAACTCAAAACTCGCCGATCGATAGTTTTTGTATAGATTTTTTTGTGCTAGTATTGTTCATGGATTTCCAAAGCCCGACGATCGCATCATATTAAAAAAATAAAAAGGTGTATTTAAAGGATCTAAATCATGTTTTTTAGAAAAAATCTCCCCGACCTCATGTATGATGGTGATGACTTTTGATCATTGGCTCATTTGAGATCGAAGAAGGTCTTAAGGTGCAAAAAACTTTACCGATTTTTTTTTTTGCCAAAACCACCCAAAGACCATCATCGAGGCTAAAGGGTTTTGCTTGTTGTCCTATTTGGAATGAGGTAGGTCCAAAACACTTTCAAATTAGGTTGATAGCTTTTCTACGGATTTTATAGCGCTTATATCGTTTTAGCACTTCCAAACCCCGATAGCCAACATCATCTCAAAAAATAAAAAAGATGTATTTTGAGGGCCTAAGTGACATTTTTGTGATAAAATCACCCCTGTGTCATGTCCGATGGTGATGAGTTTCAATCGTTGGCTTGTTTAGCATCGATCTAGGTCCAAAACTATAAAAAACTTTGTAGACTTTTTTTTTGCAAAATCTCACTCGAGTCATCGTTGAGGCTAATGAGTTTTGTTAGTCGTCCCGTTTAGAAAGAGGTCGGTCAAAAAAACCTTAAAATTGGGTTGGTAGTTTTTCTATAGATTTTGTCACGCTCGTGCCATTCGAGGAATTCCAAAGCTTCATGGCCCGCATCATCCTAAAACAAAAGAAAAGGCATACTTGGAGAGCCTCAAATAATGTTTTTTGGAAGAAATTGCTTCGAGATCATGTCCGATGTCGATGAGTTTTTATCATTGGCTTGTTTGGCATAAAACTAAGTCTAAAAGTGCAAAAAACTTGGTCGATTTATTTTTTCCCAAAACCACCCCAAGGCCATCGTCGAGGCCTATGAGTCTTGATGGTTGTCTTGTTTGGAATGAGATAAGTAAAAAAAACCTCAAAACTCGATCGACCGACAGTTTCTATATAGATTTTTTCGTGCTTGTATTGTTCATGGATTTCCAAAGCCCAACGGCTTGCATCATATTAAAAAAATAAAAAGGTGTATTTGAAGGATCTAAATGATGTTTTTTAGAAAAAATTTCCCCGACCTCGTGTACAATGGTGATGAGTTTTGATCATTGGCTCATTTGGGATCGAAGAAGGTCTTAAACCGCCAAAAACATTGCCGATTATTTTTGCCAAAACCACCCAAAGGCCATCATCAAGGCCAAAGGGTTTTGCTTGTTGTCCTATTCGGAATAAGGTAGGTCCAAAAAACTTTCAAATTAGGCTAACATCTTTTCTATAGATTTTATAGCGCTAATATCGTTCTACCACTTCCAAAGCCCAACGAGCCGCATCATCTCAAAAAAAAAAAAAGGTGTATTTTGAGGGCCTCGGTGATATTTTTTGGAAAAAATACCCCCAAGTCATGTCCAATGGTGATGAGTTTTAATTGCCGACTTGTTTGGCATCAATCTAGGTCTAAAACTACAAAAAACTTTGTAGACTTTTTTTTGGCAAAACCACCCTTAGGCCATCGTCGAGGCCAATGAGATTTGATGGTTGTCCTGTTTAGAAAGAGGTAGGTCAAAAAAACCTCAAAACTGGGTTGGCAATTTTGCCATAGAATTTATCACGCTCGTGCCATTCTAAGAATTCCAAAGCTTGACGGCCCACATCATCTTTAAAAAAAAGGCATATATTGAGAGCCTAAATAATGTTTTTTGGATAAAATCGCCCCGAGGTCATGTTCGTTGGCGATGAGTTTTGGTTGTTGGCTCGTATGGTATCGAACTAAGTCTAAAACTCGTAAAAAAGTTGGATGATTTGTTTTTTGCCAAAACCACCCCAAGTCCATCGTCGAGGCCCATAGGTCTTAATGGTTTTCTTATTTTGAATGAGGTAAGTCCAAAAAAACTCAAAACTCGACCGATAGTTTATGTACGGATTTTTTTGCTCTCGTATTTTTCATGGAATTCCGAAGCTCGATCGCCCGCACATCTCAAAAAAGCAAAAAGGTGTATTTTGAGGGTCTAGATGATGTTTTTTAGATAAAATCTCCCCGAGGTCATGTACGATGGTGATGAGTTTCGATCATTGGCTCATTTGGCATCATAGAAGGTCTTTAACCGCAAAAAACTTTGTTAATTTGTTTTACCAAAACCACCCCTAGGCCATCGTCGAGGCCGAAGGGTTTTGCTTGTTGTCCCATTCGGGATGAGGTAGGTCCAAAAAACTTTTAAATTAGGTCGATAGTTTTTCTATAGATTTTATAGCGTTCATATCGTTCTAGCACTTCCAAAGCTCGATGACTCGCATCATCTCGAAAAATAAAAAAGATGTATTTTGTGGGCCTTAGTGACATTTTTTGGACAAAATCACCCCAAGGTCATGTCCGATGGTGATGAGTATTAATGGTTGTCCCATTCGAAAGAGGTAGGTCATAAAAAAATCAAAACTAGGTCAAACCAACCTTAGGTCGTCGTCGAGGCCAATGAGTTTTAATGGTTGTCCCATTCGTAAAGAGGTAGGTCATAAAAAAATCAAAACTAGGCTAGCAGTTTTCCTATAGATTTTGTCATGCTCTTTCCATTCTAGGAATTCCAAAACTTGACGGCTCGCATCATCTCGAAAAACGAGAAAATGCATATTTTGAGAGCATAAATAATGTTTTTTGGACAAAATCGTCGTGAGCTCATGTTCGATGGGAATGAGTTTTGGTTGTTGGCTCGTTTGGCATCGAACTAAGTTTAAAACTATAAAAAAGTTGGCCGATCTATTTTTGGCAAAACAACCTCAAGGCCATCATCGAGGCCGATGGGTCTTAATGGTTGTCCTGTTTGAAATGAGGTAAGTCCAAAAAAACTAAAAACTCGACCGATAGTTTTTGTATAGATTTTTTTATGCTCATATTATTCATGGAATTCCAAAGCTCGATGGCCCGCACATCTCGAAAAAACAAAAAGGTGTATTTTGAGGGTCTAGATGATCTTTTTTAGATAAAATCTCCCCAAGGTCATGTACGATGGTGATGAGTTTTGATCATTGGCTCATTTGGCATCATAGAAGGTCTTTAACTACAAAAAACTTTGCTAATTTTTTTTACCAAAACCACCCCCGTGCCATCTTCGAGGCCGAAGGGTTTTGCTTGTTGTCCCATTTGGAATGACCCGGGATGATTTTTCTACAAAAAACTTTATAGACTTTTCTTGGCATAACCACCCTCGGTCCATCGTTGAGGCCAATAAGGTTTGATGGTTGTCCCGTTCGTAAAAAAGGTAGTAAAAAACCTAAAAACTAGGTCGGCAATTTTTCTATAGATTTTGTCGCATTCGTGCCATTCGAGGAATTCCAAAGCTTGATAGCTCGTATCATCTCACAAAACAAAAAAGGCATATTTTAAGAGCTTTGGTCATGTCCGATAGTGATGAGTTTTGGTCGTTGGCTTCTTTGGCATTGAACTAACTCTAAAATTACGAAACGTTGGCCGATTTGTTTTTGCTAAAACCACGCCAAGGCCATCATCGAGGATGATGGGTTTTGATCGTTGTCCCGTTTTGAATGAGGTAAGTCCAAAAAAACTTAAGACTCGATCGACGGGTTTTGTACATATTTTTTCGTGCTCGTATTGTTCATGGAATTCCAAAGCTCAATGACCTACACATCTTGAAAAAACAAAATGGTGTATTTTGAGAGTCTAGATGATGCTTTTTAGATAAAATCTCCTCGAGGTCATGTATGATGGTGATGAGTTTTGATCATTGGCTCATTTGGCATCGTAAAAGGTCTTAAACTCGCAAAAAACTTTATCGATTTTTTTACTAAAACCACCTTCAAGCCATCGTCGAGGTCGAAGGTTTTGGTTGTTGTCCCATTCGAAATGTGGTAGTTCGGAAAAAATTCCAATTAGGTTGATATTATTTTTACGGATTTTGTAGCACTCATATCATTCTAGCACTTTCAAAGCTCGATGACTTGCATCGTCTCGGAAAATAAAAAAGATGTATTTTGAGGGCCTTAGTGACATTTTTTTGACAAAATCACTCCAAGGTCAAGTCCGATGGTGATGAGTTTTAATCACTAGCTTGTTTGGCATCGATCTAGGTCTAAAACCGCAAAAAACTTTATAGACTTTTTCTTAGCAAAACCACGCTTAGGTCATCGTCGAGGCCAATGAGCTTTGATGGTTGTCCCATTCGTAAAGCGATAGGTCAAAAAAACCTAAAAACTAGGTCGGTAGTTTTTCTATAGATTTTGTTGCGCTCGTGCCATTCTAGCACTTCCTAAGCTCGATAGCCCGCATAATCTCAAAAAATGAAAAAGATGTATTTTGAGGGCCTTAGTGACATTTTTGGATAAAACCACCCCCGGTCATTTTCGATGGTGATGAGGTCGGCTTGTTTGGCATCGATCTAGGTCTAAAATTACAAAAACCTTTGTGGACTTCTTCTTAGCAAAACCATCCTCATTCCGTCGTAGAGGCAATGAGTTTTGATGGTTGTCCCGTTCGTAAAAAGGTAGGTCAAAAACACCTCAAACTCGGGTCGGTAGTTTTTCTACGGATTTTGGCGCACTCGTACCATTGTAGGAATTCTAAAGCTTGACAACCCTCATCATCTTGAAAAAAAAAGGCATATGTTGAGAGCCTAAATAATTTTTAATTGACCAAGTTGATCCGAAGTCAAGTTCGATGGTGATGAGTTTTGGTCATTGGCTCGTTTGGCATCGAACTAAGTCTAAAACTCGTAAAAAAGTTGGCTGATTTGTTTTTGCCAAAACCACCCCAAGGCCATTGTCGAGGTCGATGGGTCTTGATGATTGTCCCGTTTGAAATGAGGTAAGTCTAAAAAAACTCAAAACCCGATTGATAATTTTTGTACGGATTTTTTTGTGCTTGTATTGTTCATTGATTTTCAAAGCTCGACGGCTCGCATTATCTTAGAAAAATAAAAGGTGTATTTTAAGGATATAAATGATGTTTTTTAGATAAAAATCTCCCCGTGGTCATGTACGATGGTGATGAGTTTTGATCATTGGGTCATTTGGCATCGAAGAAGACCATAAACTATAAAAAACTATGCCGATTGTTTTTACCAAAACCACCCCCGAGCCATCGTCGAGGGCGAAGGATTTTGCTTGTTGTCTCATTCGCAATGCGGTAGGTCAAAAAAAATTCAAATTAGGTCGACAGCTTTTCTATAGATTTTATAGCGCTCATATTGTTCTAGCACTTCCAAAGCCCGACGACCCGCATCATCTCGAAAAATAAAAAACGATGTATTTTGAGGGCCTCGGTGACATTTTTTCGACAAAATCACCCCCAGTTCATGTCCGATGGTGATGCATTTTAATCGCTGGTTTGTTTGACATCGATCTAGGTCTAAAATTATAAAAAAATTTATAGATGTTTTTTTGGCAAAACCACCCTCGAGTCGTCGTTGAGGCCAATGAGCTTTTATGGTTGTCCCATTCGGAAAGAGGTAGGTCAAAACAACCTCAAAACTAGGATAGCATTTTTTCTATAGATTTTGTCATGCTCGTGCCATTCTAGGAATTCCAAAGCTTGATGGCTCGCATCATCTCAAAAAACGAAGAGGTATATTTTGAGAGCTTAAACAATATTTTTTGGATAAAATCACCCCGAGGTCATGTCCGATGGCGATAAGTTTTGGTCGTTGGATCATTTGGCATCGAACTAAGTCTAAAACTCGTAAAAAAGTTGGCTGATTTGTTTTTGCTAAAACCACCCCAAGGTCATTGTCGAGGCCTGTGGGTCTTGATGGTTGTCCTGTTTGAATTGAGGTAAATCCAAAAAAATTCAAAACTCGACTAACGGTTCTTGTACTGATTTTTTCATGCTCGTATTGTTCATCGATTTTCGAAGCCTAACGGCCCGCATCATCTTAAAAAAAATAAAAAAGGTGTGTTTTGAGGATATAAACGATGTTTTTTAGATAAAATCTCCCCGACGTCATGTACGATGGTGATGAGTTTTGATCATCGGCTTATTTGGCATCGAAGAAGGCCTTCAACCGCAAAAAACTTTGCCGATTGTTTTTGTCAAAACCACCCCCGTGCCATCGTCAAGGGCGAAGGTTTTGCTTGTCTCATTCGGAATAAGGTAGGTCCAAAAAACTTTCAAATTAGGTCGACTATTTTTCTATAGATTTTGTAGCACTCATATCATTCTAGCACTTCCAAAGCCCGATGACCCGCATCATCTTGAAAAAAAAAGATGTATTTTGAGGGCCTCGGTGACATTTTTTTTGGCAAAATCACCCCAGTGTCATGTCCAATGGTGATGAGTTTTAATTGTCGGCTTGTTTGGCATCGATCTAGTTCTAAAACTATACAAACCTTTGTAGATGTTTTCTTAGAACAACCACCCTCGAAGTTGTCATTGAGGGCAATGAGTTTTGATGGTTGTCCCATTTAGAAATAGGTTGGTCAAAAAACCTCAAAACTGGGTCGGAAGTTTTTCTACGGATTTTGTTGCACTCATGCCATTGTAGGAATTCCAAAGGTTGATGGCCCGCATCATCTTAAAAAATAGAAGAGGTATATTTTGAGAGCCTAAACAATGTTTTTTGGATAAAATTGCCATGAAGTCATGCCCGATGGCGATGAGTTTTGGTCGTTGGCTCCTTTGCCATTGAACAAAGTCTAAAACTCGTAAAAATGTTGGTCGATTTGTTTTTGCCAAAACCACCCTAAGGACATTTTCGAGGCTTGATTGGTGTTGATGGTCGTCCCGTTTGGAATGAGGTAAGTCCAAAAAACTCAACTCGACCGACGGCTTTTGTATAGATTTTTTCACGCTCGTATTGTTCATGTAATTCCAAAGCCCGACGGCTTGCACTTCTCAAAAAAACAAAAAGGTGTATTTTGAGGGTCTAGATGATGTTTTTTGGACCAAATCTCTTCGAGGTCGTATACGATGGTGATGAGTTTTGATTATTTGCTCATTTGGCATCGAAGAAGGTCTTAAACTATAAAAACCTTTACCGACTTTTTTGCTAAAACCACCCCCAAGCCATCGTCTAGGCCGAAGGGTTTCACTTGTTGTCTCATTCGAATGAGGTAGGTCCAAAAAACTTCCAAATTAGGCTAACAGCTTTTCTACGGATTTTATAGCGCTCATATCATTCTAGCACTTCCAAAGCCCGATGGCTCGCATCATCTCAACATATAAAAAAGATGTATTTTGAGGGCCTTATGGATATTTTTTGGATAAAATCATCCCCGAGTCATTTCGGATGGTGATGAGTTTTAATTGTTGGCTTGTTTGGCGTCGATCTAGGCCTAAAACTTCAAAAAACTTTGTAGACTTTTCCTTAGCAAAACCACCCTCGAGCCGTCGTCGAGGCTAATGAGTTTTTATGGTTGTCTCGTTAAGAAAAAGGTAGGTAAAAAAAACCTCAAAATGGGATCGGCGGTTTTTCTATAGATTTTATTACACCGTGCCATTCTAGGAATTCCAAAGCTTGATGGCCCGCATCATCTCGAAAAATAAAAAAGGCATATTTGAGAGCTTAAACAATGTTTTTTGGATAAAATTGCCCCGAGGTTATGTCCGATGGCCATGCGTTTTGGTCGTTGGCTCATTTGGCATCGAACTAAGTCTAAAACTATAAAAATGTTGGTCAATTTGTTTTTCCCAAAACCACACCAAGGCCACGTCGAGGTCGATGGGTCTTAATGATTGTCCTGCTAGGAATGAGGTAAGTAAAAAAAACAAAAAAGCTGGATCGACGGTTTTTGTATAGATTTTTTCGTACTCGTATTGTTCATGGAATTCCAAAGCCCGATGGCCTACACATCTCGAAAAAATAAAAAGGTGTATTTTGAGGGTGTAAATGATGTTTTTTAGATAAAATCTCTCCAAGGTCATGTAGGATGGTAATGAGTTTTGATCATTAGCTCATTTGGTATCGTAGAAGGTCTTAAACTACAAAAAACTTTATTGATTTTTTTACCGAAACCACCCTCGGGCCATCGTCAAAGCCGAATTGTTTTGATGGTTGTCCCATTCGAAATGAGATAGGTCCGAAAAACTTCCAAATTAGGCCGATAGTTTTTCAACGGATTTGATAACGCTCGTATCGTTCTAGGGCTTCCAAAGCTCGACGGCCCACATCATCTCAAAAAATAAAAAGGATATATTTTGAGGGCCTCGGTGACATTTTTTGGATAAAATCACCCTCAAGTCATGTCCGATGGTGATGAGTTTTAATCGTTGGCTTGTTTGGTCTCGATCTAGGTCTAAAACTATAAAAAACTATGTAGACTTTTTCTTGCCAAAACCACCATCGGGCCATCGTCAAGGCCAATAAGTTTGGATGGTTGTCCCGTTCGAAAGAGGTAGGTCAAAAAACCTCAAAACTAGTCCGGCATTTTTTTTCCATAGATTTTGTTGTGCTTGTCCCATTCTAAGAATTACAAAGCCCGATAGCTCGCATCATCTCAAAAAACAGGAGAGTTATATTTTTGAGAGCCTAAAACATATTTTTTGGAAAAAATCGCCCCGAGGTCATGTCCAATGGTGATGATTTTTGGTCATTGGCTCGTTTTTTAGGTTGGTGGGTCTTGATGGATATCCTGTTTGGAATGAGGTAAGTCCAAAAAAACTCAAAACTCGACTGAAAGTTTTTGTATAGATTTTTTCATGCTCATATTGTTCATGTAATTCCAAAGCCCGATGGCTCGCACATCTCAAAAAAATAAAAAGGTGTATTTTGAGGGTCTAGACGATGTTGTTTGAACAAAATCTCCCCGAGGTCATGTAGATGGGGATGAGTTTTGATCATTCACTCATTTGACATCGAAGAAGGTCTTAAACTCCAAGAACCTTTATTGACTTTTTTTGCTAAAACCATCCCCAAGCCATTGTCAAGGCCGAAGGGTTTTGCTTATTGTCTCATTCGGAATGAGGTAGGTCAAAAAAACTTTCAAATTAGGTCGACGGCTTTTCTACGGATTTTATAGCGCTCATATCATTCTAGCACTTCCAAAGCCCGATGGCCCGCATCATCTCAAAAATAAAAAAGATGTATTTTGAGGGCCTTATGGACATTTTTTGGATAAAATCACCCCCGGGACATTTCCGATGTGATGACTTTTAATCACTAGCTTGTTTGGTGTCGATCTAGGTTTAAAACTCTAAAAAACTTTGTAGACATTTTCTTGGCAAAACCATCCTCGGGCTATCATCGAGGCCAATGAGTTTTGATGGTTGTCCCGTTCGTAAAAATATAGGTCAAAAAAACCTCAAAACTGGGTGATAGTTTTTTTATAGATTTTATTACGCTCGTGCCATTCTAGGAATTCCAAAGCTTGACGACCGCATCATCTCAAAAAATAGAAAAGACATATTTGAGAGCCTCAACAATGTTTTTCGGACAAAATCACCCCAAGGTTATGTCCGATAGGATGAGTTTTGGTCGTTGGCTCATTTGGCATCGAACTAAGTCTAAAACTACAAAAATGTTGGTCGATTTGTTTTTCCCAAAACAACACCAAGGCCATCGTCGAGGCCGATAGGTCTTAATTGTTGTCTTGTTGGGAATGAGGTAAGTCCAAAAAACTCAAAACTCGACCGATAGTTTTTGTACGGATTTTTTTGCACTCGTATTGTTCATGGAATTCAAAAGCCCGATGGCTCGCACATCTCTAAAAAATAAAAAGGTGTATTTTGAGGGTCTAGATGTTTTCTACATAAAATCTCCCCGAGGTCATATACGATGGTAATGAGTTTTGATCATTAGCTCATTTGACATCATAGAAGGTCTTAAACTACAAAAAAATTTACCGATTTTTTTTACCGATACCACCCTCGGGCCATCGTCGAAGCCGAATGGTTTTGATGATTGTCCTATTCGAAATGAGGTAGGTTCAAAAAACTTTCAAATTAAGCCGATAGTTTTTCAACGGATTTGATAGCACTCGTATCGTTCTAGGGCTTCCAAAGCTCGACGACCCACATCATCTCAAAAAATAAAAAGGATATATTTTGAGGGCCTCGGTGACATTTCTGGATGAAATCACCCCCAAGTCATGTCCGAGGGTGATGAGTTTTAATCACCGATTTGTTTGGCATCGATCTAGGTCTAAAACTATAAAAACCTTTGTAGACTTTGTCCGTCCAAATCCACCTTCGAGTCGTCATCGAGGCGTTTTGATAGTTGTCCCATTCGGAAAGAGGTAAGTCAAAAAATCCTCAAAACTAGGTTGACAATTTTTCTATAGATTTTGTCATGCTCATCCCATTCTAGGAATTCCAAAGCTTGACGGCTTGCATCATCTCAAAAAATAGAAGAGGTATAGTTTTGAGAGCCAAAAAATATTTTTTGGAAAAAATCGCCCCGAGGTCATGTCCGATGGAGATGATTTTTGGTCATTGGCTCGTTTGGCATCAAACTAAGTCTAAAATTGCAAAAACGTTGGTCGATTTCTTTTTGCCAAAACCATCCCAATGCCATCATCGAGGTCGATGGGCCTTGATGGTTGTCTTGTTTGGAATAAGGTAAGTAAAAAAACTCAAAACTCGACCGACAGCTTTTGTATAGATTTTTTCACACGTATTCTTCATGTAATTCCAAAGCCCAACGGCCTACACATCTAAAAAAACAAAAAGGTGTATTTTGAGGATCTAAATGATGTTTTTTAGATAAAATCTCCCCGACATCATGTATGATGGTGATGAGTTTTGATCATTCGCTCATTTGGCATCAAAAAAGGTCTTAAACTCGCAAAAAACTTTGGTAACATTTTTTGCTAAAACCACCCCTAGGCCATCGTTAAGGTCGAAGGTTTTTGCTTGTTGTTTCATTCGAAATGGGGTAGGTCCAAAAAACTTTCAAATTAGGCTGATAGTTTTTCTATAGATTTTATAGCACTCATATTGTTCTAGCACTTCCAAAGCCCGATGGCCGCATCATCTTAAAAAATAAAAAAGATGTATTTTGAGGGCCTTAGGGACATTTTTTAGATAAAATGACCGCCGGGTCATTTTCAATGGTGATGAGTTTTAATCACTAGCTTGTTTGATGTCGATCTAGGTCTAAAATTACAAAAAACTTTGTAGACTTTTTCTTAGCAAAACCACCCTCGAGCCGTCGTCGAGGCTAATGAGTTTTGATGGTTGTCCCGTTCGAAAAAACGTAGGTAAAAAAAAACCTCGAAACCGGGTCGGCGGTTTTCTACGGATTTTATTGCACTTGTGCCATCTAGGAATTCCAAAGCTTGACGGCCTACATCATCTCAAAAAATATAAAAGGCATATTTGAGAGCCTAAACAATGTTTTTTGGATAAAATTGCCTCGAGGTTATGTCCAATGGCGATGAGTTTTGATCGTTGGCTCAATTGGCATATTACTAAGTCTAAAACTATAAAAAATTGGCTGATTTCTTTTTCCCAAAACCCCACCAAGGCCATCATCGAGGTTGATGGGTCTTAATGGTTGTCTCCGTTAGGAATGAGGTAAGTCCAAAAAAACTCAAAACTCGACTAATAGTTTTTGTATAGATTTTTTCACGCTCGTATTGTTCATGGAATTCCAAAGCCCGACGGCCCACACATCTCAAAAAATAAAAAGGTGTATTTTGAGGGTCTAGATGATGTTTTTAAGATAAAATCTCCCTAAGGTCATGTACGATGGTAATGAGTTTTGATCATTGGCTCATTTGGCTTTGTAGAAGGTCTTAAACTGCAAAAAACTTTATTGATTTTTTTTATCGATACCACCCTTAGCCATCATCGAAGCCGAATGGTTTTGATGGTTGTCCCATTCGAAATGAGGTAGGTCTAAAAAACTTCCAAATTAGGTCGACTATTTTTCAACGGATTTGATAGTGCTCGTATCGTTCTAGGGCTTCCAAAGCTCAATGGCCCACATCATCTTGAAAAATAAAAAGGATATATTTTGAGGGCCTCGGTGACATTTCTTGGATGAAATCACCCCTGTGTCATGTCCGATGGTGATGAGTTTTAATCGCCGGCTTGTTTGGCATCGATCTAGGTCTAAAACTATAAAATCTTTATAGACTTTTTCTTGGCAAAGCCGCCCTAAAGCCGTGGTCGAGGCCAATGAGTTTTGATGGTTGTCCCATTCGAAAGAGGTAGGTCAAAAACACCTCAAAACAAGGCTCGCATTTTTTCTACGGATTTTGTCGTGCTCATCCCATTCTAGGACTTATAAAGCTTGACGGCTCGCATCATCTCGAAAAACAAAAGAGGTATATTTTTTAGAGGCTAAAAAATATTTTTTACAAAAAATCACCAAAAGGTCATGCCCGATGGAGATGATTCTTTGATAATTGGCTCATTTAGCATCAAACTAAGTCTAAAACTCGTAAAAAAGTTAGCCGATTTGTTTTTGCCAAAACCACCCCAAGGCCATCATCGAGGCCGATGGGTGTTGATGGCTATCCTTTTTAGAATGAGGTAAGTTCAAAGAAACTCAAAACTCGACTAACAGCTTTTGTATAGATTTTTTCTCGCTCGTATTGTTCATGTAATTCCAAAGCCCAAAGGCCCGCACATCTAAAAGAAACAGATAGATGTATTTTGAGCATCTAGACGATGTTTTTGGGACAAATCAACCCGAGGTCATGTACGATGATGATGAGTTTTGATCATTGACTCATTTGACATCCATGAAGGTCTTAAATTGCAAATAACGCTATTGATTTTTTTTGCCAAAACCACCCTCGAGGCCATTGTCGAAGCCGAATGGTTTTGATGTTTGTCCCATTCGGAATGAGGTAGGTCCAAAAAACATGCAAATTAGGCTGAAATTTTTTCAATAGATTTGATAGCACTCGTATCATTCTAGGGCTTCCAAAACTCGATTGATAGTTTTTTGACAAAGCTTTTCGTGCTCGTATTGTTCATCTAGTGTATTTTGAGGATCTAAACGATGTTTTTTAGACAAAATCTCCCCGACATCATGTACGATGGTGATCAATTTTAATTATTTGCTCATTTGGCATCGAAGAAGGTCTTAAACTACAAAAAACTTTGTTGATTTTTTTGCTAAAACCACCCCAGTGCCATCGTCGAGGCCGAAGGCTTTTCCTTGTTGTCCCATTCGAAATGAGGTACGTCCAAAAAACTTTTTAATTAGGTCGACGGTTTTTCTATAGATTTTATAACCCTCATATCATTCTAGCACTTTCAAAGCTTGAGGACTCGTATCGTCTCGAAAAATAAAAAAGATGTATTTTGAGGTCGTCATGATATTTTTAAGACAAAATCACTCCAAGTTCATGTCCGATTGTGATCGTTTTAATCAATGGCTTGTTTGGCATCGATCTAGGTCTAAAACTACCAAAAAACTTTGTAGACTTTTTCTTGGAAAAAGAATCCTCGAGCTATCGTCCGAGCCAATGAGTTTTGATGGTTGTCTCGTTCGTAAAGAGGTAGGTCAAAAAAACCTCAAAACTAGGCCGGTATTTTTTCTATAGATTTTATCGCACTCGTGCCATTCTAGGAATTCCAAAGCTTGATGGCCCGCATCATCTAGAAATACAAAAAAGGCATATTTTGAGAGCCTAAACAATGTTTTTTGGCCAAAATCGACCCAAGGTCATGTCCGATGGTGATGATTTTTGGTCATTAACTCGTTTGGCATCGAATTAAGTCTAAAATTGTAAGAAAGTTGGTCGATTTGTTTTTGCCAAAAGCACCCTGGGGCCATCTTCGAGGTCGATGGGTCTTCATGGTTGTCCCGTTTAAAATGAGGTAAGTCTAAAAAAAACTCAAAACTCGACCGATAGTTTTTGTACGGATTTTTTCATGTTTGTATTGTTCATGGATTTCCAAAGCCCCATGGCTTCGAATCATCTTAAAAAAAGAAAAAGGTGTATTTTGAGGATCTAAACAATGTTTTTTAGACAAAATCTCCCCGACGTCATGTGCGATGGTGATAAGTTTTGATCATTGGCTCATTTGGAATTGAAGAAGGTCTTAAACTGTAAAAAACTTTCCCGATTGTTTTTTTCCAAAACCAACCCCGAGCCATCGTCGAGGTCGAAAGGTTTTGCTTGTTATCTCATTCGGAATGAGGTAGGTCCAAAAAACTTTCGAATTAGATCGATAGTTTTTCTATAGATTTTATAATGCTCATATTGTTCTAGCACTTCCAAATCCCGACGGCTTGCATCATCTCGAAAAATAAAAAAAATGAATTTTGAGGGCCTTAGTGACATTTTTTTGGATGAAATCACCCCGAGGCATGTCCGATTGTGATGAGTTTTAATCACGAGCTTATTTGGCATTGATCTAGGTCTAAAACAACAAAAAGCTTTTGTAGACTTTTTCTTGGCGAAACCACCCACGGGTCATCATCGAGGCTAATGAGTTTTGATTGTTGTCCCGTTCGGAAAAAGGTACGTCAAAAACACCTCGGAACTAGGCTAGCGGTTTTTCTACGATTTTGTTGCGCTAATGCCATTGTAGGAATTCTAAAGCTTGATGGCCCGCATCATCTTGAAAAACAAAAAAGACATATTTTGAGAGGCTAAATAATATGTTATTGATAAAATTGCCCCATGGTCAAGTCTAATGGTAATGAGTTTTGGTCGTTAGCTCATTTGGCATTGACCTAAGTCTAAAACCGCAAAAAGTTGACCGATTTGTTTTTGCCAAAACCACACCAAGGCCATCGTCAAGGCCGATGGGTCTTGATGGTTATCCTGTTTGGAATAAGGTAAGTCCAAAAAAAATCAAAACTCGATTGATAATTTGTCTATGGATTTTTTCACACTTGTATTGTTCATCAATTTCCCAAGCCCGACGGCTCGCATCATCCGGAAAAAAAGGTGTATTTTGAGGATCTAAGCGATGTTTTTTAGACAAAATCTCCCCGACGTCATGTACCGATGTGATGAGTTTTGATCATTGGCTCATTTGGCATCGTAGTAGGTCTTCAACTAATAAAAACTTTGTTGATTTTTTTTACCAAAACACCCCACAAGCTATCGTCAAGGCCAAAGGGTTTTGCTTGTTGTCCCATTCGGAATGAGGTAGGTCCAAAAAACTTCCAAATTAGGTCGACAATTTTTCTGCAGATTTTATATCACTCATATCGCTCTTGCACTTCCAAAGCCCGACGACCCACATCATCTCAAAAAATAAAAAAGATGCATGTTGAGGGCCTTAGTGACATTTTTGGACAAAATCACTCCAAGGTCATGTCCGATGGTGATGACTTTTAATCGCCGGCTTGTTTGGTATCGATCTAGGTCTAAAACTATAAAAAACTTTGTAGACATTTTGTTGGCAAAACCACCCTTAGGTCATCACTGAGGCCAATGAGTTTTGATGGTTGTCCCTGTTCGAAAGAGGTAAGTAAAAAAAATCAAAGCTGAAGTCGGCGGTTTTCTACGGATTTTGTCACGCTAGTGCTATTCTATGAATTCCAAAGCTTGATGGCTTGCATCATCCGAAAAAATAGAAAAGGCATATTTTAAGAGCTCGAACAATATTTTTTACACAAAATTGCCCCAAGGTAATGTCCGATGGCAATGAGCTTTGGTCATTCGCTCATTTGGCATCGAATTAAGTCTAAAACTCGTAAAAACGTTAGTCGATTTGTTTTTTCCAAAACCACACCAAGGCCATCATCGAGGCCGATGGGTCTTGATGGTTTCCTGTTTGGAATGAGGTAAGTCCAAAAAGCTCAAAACTCAACCGATAGTTTTTGTACAGATTTTTCACGTTCTTATTGTTCATGGAATTCCAAAGCTCGACGACCTACACATCTCGAAAAAGAAAAAGGTGTATTTTGAGGGTCTAAATGATGTTTTTGTATAAAAAATCTCCCCGAGGTCATATACAATGGTGATGAGTTTTGATCATTGGCTCATTTGGCTTACTAGAAGGTCTTAAACTGCAAGAAACTTTGTTGATTTTTTTTGCCAAAACCACCCTCGGGCCATCGTCAAAGCCGAATGGTTTTGATGGTTGTCCCATTGGAATGAGGTAGGTCCAAAAAACTTTCAAATTAGTTTGAGAGTTTTTCTACGGATTTGATAGCACTCGTATCATTCTAAGGCTTCCAAAGCTCAACGGCCCAAATCATCTTAAAAAATAAAAAAGATGTATTTTGAGGGTTTCGAGTGACATTTTTTGGACAAAATCACCCTCGGGTCATGTCCGATGGTGATGAGTTTTAATCGCCGGCTTGTTTGACATCGATCTAGGTCTAAACCTATAAAAAACTTTATAGACTTTTTCGTGGCAAAACCATTCTCGGGCTATCATCGAGGCCAATGAGTTTTGATGCTTGTCCCGTTTAGAAAGAGGTAGGTCATAAAAACCTCAAAACTAGGTCGGTAGTTTTCTATAGATTTTTTTGCACTCGTGTCATTATAGGAATTCCAAAGCTTGACGGCTCGCACCATCTTGAAAACCAAAAAAGGCATATTTTGAGAGCCTAAACAATGTTTTTGGGATAAAATTGCCCCGAGATCATGTCCGATGGCGATGACTTTTTATGGTTGGCTCGTTTGGCATCGAACTAAGTCTAAAACTATAAAAAAGTTGGCCTTTTTTTTTTTTTTGCCAAAACCACCCCAAGGCCATCGTCAAGGCCGATGAGTCTCTATGGTTGTCATATTTGAAATGAGGTAAGTCCGGAAAAACTCAAAACTCGACCGGTAGTTTTTGTACGGATTTTTTTATGCTCATATTGTTCATGTAATTCCAAAGCCCGATGCCCACACATCTCAAAAAAACAAAAAAGTGTATTTTGAGAGTCTAGATGATGTTTTTTATACAAAATCTCCCCGAGGTCATGCACGATGATGATGAGTTTTGATCATTGACTCATTTGGCATCGAAAAAGGTCATAAACTCGCAAATAACTCTACTCGATTTCTTTTTGTCAAAACCACCCTTAGGCCATCGTCGAAGTCAAATGATTTTGATAGTTATCCCATTCGGAATCGGGTAGGTCCAAAAAACTTCCAAATTAGGCTAACAATTTTTTTATAGATTTGATAGCGTTCGTACCGTTCTATGGCTTCCAAAGCTCGACGGCCCACATCATTTTGAAAAATAAAAAAGATGTATTTTGAGAGGCTCAATGACATTTTTTGGACAAAATCACCCCCGGGTCATGTTGATGGTGATGAGTTTTAATCGCCGGCTTGTTTGGCATCGATTTAGGTCTAAAACTACAAAAAACTTTAGACTTTTTCTTGGCAAAACCACCCTTATACCGTCGTCGAGCCAATGATTTTTGATGGTTGTCCCATCTAGAAAGAGCTAGGTCATAAAAACCTAAAAGCTGGGCCGGCATTTTTTCTATAGATTTTTTCGCACTTGTGCCATTATAGGAATTCCAAAGCTTGATGGCCCGCATCATCTCAAAAACCAAAAAAGGCATATTTTGAGAGCCTAAAGAATTGTTTTGGATAAAATCGCCCCGAGGTCATGTCCCATGGCGATGAGTTTTGGTCATTGACTCGTTTAGCATCGAACTAAGTCTAAAACTCGCAAAAAAGTTAGCCGATTTGTTTTTGGCAAAACCATAGGAAGGGCATCATCAAGGCTGATGGGTCTTGATGGTTGTCCCGTTTGGAATGAGGTAGGTTCAAAAAACCTCAAACCTTGACTGACGAGCTTTTGTACGGATTTGTTTTGCACTCATAATGTTCATGGAATTCCAAAGCCTAACGGCTCGCACATCTTAAAAAAATACAAATGTGTATTTTGAGGATCTAAACAATGTTTTTTAGAAAAAAAATCTCCCCGAGGTCATGTACGATGGTGATGAGTTTTGATCATTGGGTCATTTGGCATCGTAGAAGGTCTTAAACCGCAAAAAACTTTGTTGTTTTTTTTACCAAAACCACCCCGGGCCATCGTCAAGGTTGAAGGGTTTCGTTGGTTGTCCCATTCGGAATGAGGTAGGTCCAAAAAACTTCCAAATTAGGTCGATAGTTTTTCTATAGATTTGATAATGCTCATATCTTTTTAGGGCTTCCAAAGCTCAACGGCCCATATCATCTCAAAAAATAAAAATGATGTATTTTGAGGGGCCTCGGTAACATTTTTTGGACAAAATCACCCTAAGGTCATGTCCGATGGTGATGAGTATTAATCACTAACTTGTTTGGCATCGATCTAGGTCTAAAACTACAAAAAACTTTGTAGACTTTTTCTTAGCAAAACCACCCTCAAGCCGTTGTCGAGGCCAATGAGTTTTGATGGTTGTCCCGTTCGTAAAGGGGTAGCTCAAAAACCATCAAAACTAGGCTAGCGAGCTTTTCTACGGATTTTATCGCACTCACACCATTCTAAGAATTCCAAACCTTGACGGCCTGCATCATCTCAAAAAGTAAAAAAGGCATATTTTTAGAGCCTAAACAATGTTTTTTTAAAAAAATCACCCTATGGTCATATCCGATGGCGATGAGTTTTGGTCGTTTGCTCGTTTGGCATCGAACTAAGTCCGAAACTACAAAACCACTCCAAGGCCATCATCGAGGCCGATGGGTCTTGATGGTTGTCCTATTTAGAATGAGGTAAGTCTAAAAAAACTCAAAACTCAACCGATAGTTTTTGCATAAAGTTTTTTGCGCTCGTATTGTTCACGTAATTCCAAAGCCTCATGGCTCGCACATCTCAAAAAAATAAAAAGGTGTATTTTTAGGGTCTAGATGATGTTTTTTAGATAAAATCTCCTCGAGGTCAAGAACGATGGTGATGAGTTTTGATCATTGACTCATTTGGCATTGAATAAGGTCTTAAACTTCAAATAACTCGACTAATTTTTTTTTTGTTGCCAAAACCAGACCTCGAGCAATCGTCAAAGCCGAATGGTTTTGATGGTTATCCCATTCGAAATGAGGTAAGTCCAAAAAAAATTCAAATTAGGTCGACAATTTTTCAATAGATTTGATAACGCTCGTGTCGTTCTAGAGCTTCCAAAGCTCGATGGCGCACATCATCTTGAAAAATAAAAAAGATGCATTTTGAGGGCCTCAATGACATTTTTTGGATGAAATCACCCCCATGTCATGTTCGATGGTGATGAGTTTTAATTGTTGGCTTTTTTGGCATCGATCTAGGTCTAAAACTATAAAAAACTTTGTAGACTTTTTCTTAGTAAAACCACCCTCAAGCCATCGTCGAGGCCAATGAGATTTGATGGTTGTCCCATTCGGAAAGAGGTAGGTCAAAAAAACCTCAAAATCGGGCTAGCAATTTTTCTATAGATTTTGTCGCGCTCGTGCCATTCTAAGAATTCCAAAGCTTGACGGCTCGCATCATCTCAAAAAATAGAAAAAGCATATTTTTAGAGCCTAAACAATGTTTTTTGAACAAAATCGCCCTAAGGTCATATCCGATGTCGATAAGTTTTGGTCGTTGGCTCGTTTGGCATCGAACTAAGTCCGAAACTACAAAAAAGTTGGCCGATTTGTTTACGCCAAAACCACCCCAAAGCCATCATCGAGCCCGATGGGTCTTGATGGTTGTCCTATTTAGAATGAGGTAAGTCCAAAAAAACTCAAAACTCGACCGACGGTTTTTGTATAAATTTTTTCACGCCCATATTGTTCACGTAATTCCAAAGCTCGACGACTCGCACATCTCAAAAAAATAAAAAGGTGTATTTTGAGAGTCTAGATGATGTGTTTTAGATAAAATCTCCCCGAGGTCAAGAACGATGGTGATGAGTTTTGATCATTGACTCATTTAGCATCGACGAAGGTCTTAAACTTCAAATAACTCTACTAATTTTTTTTGCCAAAACCAGCCTCGAGCAATCGTCAAAGCCGAATGGTTTTGATGGTTGTCCCATTCGAAATGAGGTAGGTCCCAAAAACTTTCAAATTAGGTTGATAGTTTTTCAACGGATTTGATAACGCTCGTGTCGTTCTAGGGCTTCCAAAGCTCGACGACGCACATCATCTTGAAAAATAAAAAAGATGCATTTTGAGGGCCTCGGTGACATTTTTTGGATGAAATCACCCCCATGTCATGTTCGATGGTGATGAGTTTTAATTGTTGGCTTTTTTGGCATCGATCTAGGTCTAAAACTATAAAATACTTTGTAGACTTTTTCTTAGTAAAACCACCCTCAAGTCGTCGTCGAGGCCAATGAGTTTTGATGGTTGTCTCGTTCGGAAAGAGGTAGGTCAAGAAAACCTCAAAACCGGGCTAGCAGCTTTTGTATAGATTTTGTTACGCTCGTGCCATTCTAAGAATTCCAAAGCTTGACGGCTCGCATCATCTCAAAAAATAGAAAAAGCATATTTTTAGAGCCTAAACAATGTTTTTTGAACAAAATCGCCCTAAGGTCATATCCGATGGTGGATAGTTTTGGTCGTTGGCTCGTTTGGCATCGAACTAAGTCTAAAACTACAAAAAAGTTAGCCGATTTGTTTCCGTCAAAACCACCCCAAGGCCATCATCGAGGCCGATGGGTCCCGATGGTTGTCCTATTTAGAATGAGGTAAGTCCAAAAAAACTCAAAACTCGACCGACGGTTTTTGTATAGATTTTTTCACGCCCGTATTGTTCATGTAATTCCAAAGCCCGACGACTCACACATCTCAAAAAAACAAAAAGGTGTGTTTTGAGGGTCTAGATGATGTTTTTTAGATAAAATCTTCCCGAGGTCAAGTACGATGGTGATGAGCTTTGATGATTGACTCATTTGGCATCGAAGAAGGTTTTAAACTTCAAATAACTCTACTAATTTGTTTTGCCAAAACCAGACCTCGGGTAATCATCGAAGCCGAATGGTTTTGATGGTTGTCCCATTCAAAATGAGGTAGGTCCAAAAAACTTCCAAATTAGGTCGACGAGCTTTTCAACGGATTTGATAGCGCTCGTCGTCGTTCTAGGGCTTCCAAAGCTCGACGGTGCACATCATCTTGAAAAATAAAAAAGATGTATTTTGAGGGCCTCGGTGACATTTTTTGGATGAAATCACCCCCATGTCATGTCCGATGGTGATGAGTTTTAATCATTGGCTTGTTTGGCATCGATCTAGGTCTAAAACTACAAAAAACTTTGTAGACTTTTTCTTAGTAAAACCACCCTCAAGCCGTCGTCGAGGCCAATGAGTTTTGATGGTTGTCCCGTTTAGAAAGAGGTAGGTCAAAAAAACCTCAAAAGCTGGGCTAGCAGCTTTTCTACGGATTTTGTTACGCTCGCGCCATTCTAAGAATTCCAAAGCTTAACGGCCTACATCATCTCAAAAAATAAAAAAAAACATATTTTTAGAGCATAAACAATGTTTTTTGAGCAAAATCGCCCTAAGGTCATATCCAATGGTGGATAGTTTTGGTCGTTGGCTCGTTTGGCATCGAACTAAGTCCGAAACTACAAAAAAGCCGGCCGATTTGTTTCCGCCAAAACCACCCCAAGGCAATCATCGAGGCCGATGGGTCCCGATGGTTGTCCTATTTGCAATGAGGTAAGTCCAAAAATCTCAAAACTCGACCGACGGTTTTTGTATAGATTTTTTCACGCCCATATTGTTCACGTAATTCCAAAGCCCGACGGCTCACACATCTCAAAAAAACAAAAAAGGTGTGTTTTAAGGGTCTAGATGATGTTTTTTAGATAAAATCTCCCCGAGGTTAAATACGATGGTGATGAGCTTTGATCATTAACTCATTTGGCATCGAAGAAGGTCTTAAACTTCAAATAACTCTACTAATTTTTTTACCAAAACCAGACCTCGAGCAATCATCGAAGCCGAATGGTTTTGATGGTTGTCCCATTCGAAATGAGGTAGGTCCAAAAAACTTCCAAATTAGGTCGACGGTTTTTCAACGGATTTGATAGCGCTTATGTCGTTTTAGGGCTTCCAAAGCTCGACGGCGCACATCATCTTGAAAAATAAAAAAGATGTATTTTGAGGGCCTCGGTGACATTTTTTGGATGAAATCACCCCCATGTCATGTCCGATGGTGATGAGTTTTAATCATTGGCTTGTTTAGCATCGATCTAGGTCTATAACTACAAAAAACTTTGTAGACTTTTTCTTAGTAAAACCACCCTCAAGTCGTCGTCGAGGCCAATGAGTTTTGATGGTTGTCCCGTTTAGAAAGAGGTAGGTCAAAAAACCTCAAAGCTCGGGCTAGCAGCTTTTCTACGGATTTTGTTACGCTCGCGCAATTCTAAGAATTCCAAAGCTCGATGGCTCGTACATCTAAAAAAAACAAAAAGGTGTATTTTGACGATCTAAATATGTTGTTCGGAAAAAATCTCCCCAACGTCATGTACGATGGTGATGATTTTTAGTCATTCGCTCATTTGGCATCGAAGAAGGTCTTAAACTCGTAAAAAACTTTGCTGATTTTTTTTTGCTAAAACCACCCCCGAGCCATCATAAAGGCCAAAGGGTTTTGCTTGTTATCTCATTTGGAATGAGGTAGGTCCGGCCCGCATCATCTCAAAAAATAAAAAAGATGTATTTTGAGGGCCTTAATGATATTTTTTGGATAAAATCACCCCGGGTCATTTTTGATGGTGATGATTTTTAATCATTGGTTTGTTTGGCATTAATCTAGGTCTAAAACTAAAAAAACAAATTGAAGATTTTTCTTGGCAAAACCACCCTCGGGCCATCATCGAGACCAATGAGTTTTGATGGTTGTCCGGTTCGGAAAAAGGTAGGTTAAAAACCCTCAAAATTGGGCTGGAATTTTTTCTACGGATTTTGTTACGCTCATGCCATTCTAGGAATTCCAAAGCTTGATGGCCCACATCATCTTGAAAAACGGAAAAGGCATATTTTGAGAGCCTAAACAATATTTTTTGGACAAAATCGCCCTAAGGTCATGTCCGATGGCGATGAGTTTTGGTCGTTGGCTCATTTGGCATCAAACTAAGTCTAAAACTACAAAAATGTTGCCCAATTTGTTTTTCCTTAAACCACACCAAGGCCATCTTCGAGACCGATGGGTCTTGATGGTTGTCCTCTTTGGAATGAGGTAAGTTCAAAAAAACTCAAAACTCGATTGACAATTTTTGTACAGATTTTTTCATGCTCGTATTGTTAATGGAATTCGAAAGCCCGACGACCCGTACATCGCAAAAAAATAAAAAGGTGTATTTTAAGGGTCTAGATGATGTTTTTTAGATAAAATCTCCACGAGGTCATTTACGATGGTGATGAGTTTTGATCCTTGGCTCATTGGCATCGTAGAAGGTCTTAAATTGCAAACAACATTGCTGATTTTTTTTTACCAAAACCACCCTCGAGGCCATAGTCAAAGCCAAATGGTTTTAATGGTTGTCCCATTTGATATGAGGTAGGTCCCAAAAACTTTCAAATTAGACTAACGAGTTTTTCAACGGATTTCATAGCGCTTGTATAGTTCTAGGGCTTCCAAAGCTCGATGGCCCATATCATCTTGGAAAATAAAAAAGATTTATTTTGAGGGCCTTAGTGATATTTTTTGGATGAAATCACCCTCGGGTCATGTTCGATGGTGATGAGTTTTAATCGTAGGCTTTTTGGCATTGATTTAGGTCTAAAACTACAAAAAAAACCTTTTAGACTTTTTCTTGGCAAAACCACCCTCGAGCCGTCGTCGAGGCCAATGAGTTTTGATGGTTGTCCCATTCGGAAAGAGGTAGGTCAAAAAAACCTTAAAACTAGGTCGGCGGTTTTTCTATAAATTTTTTCACGCTCGTCTCATTCTAGGAATTCCAAAGCTTAATGACCCACATCATCTCGAAAAGAGAAGAGGTATATTTTGAGAGCCTAAAAAATATTTTTTGGAAAAAATCGCCTCGACGTCATGTTCGATGGTCATGAGTTTCTATCATTGGCTTGTTTGGCATTGAACTAAGTCTAAAAGTACAAAAATGTTACCCGATTTGTTTTTGCCAAAACCACGGCAAGGGCATCGTCGAGGCCGATAGGTCTTGATGGTTGTCCCGTTTGGAATGAGGTAAGTCCAAAAAAACTCAAACCTCGACCGATAGTTTTTGTACAGATTTGTTTTACACTCGTAATGTTCATGGAATTCCAAAGCCTAACGGCCCGTACATCTTAAAAAAATAAAAAGGTGTATTTTGAGGATCTAAACGATGTTTTTTAAAAAAAAATCTCCTTGAGGTCATGTACAATGGTGGAGTTTTGATCATTGGCTCATTTGGCATCGTAGAAGGTCTTAAACTACAAAAAACTTTGCTGATTTTTTTTACCAAAACCACCCCGGGCCATCGTCGAGGTTGAAGGGTTTTGCTTGTTATCCCATTCAAAATGAGGTAGCTCCAAAAAACTTTCAAAGTAGGCTGATATTTTTTCTACAAATTTAATAATGCTCATATCATTTTAGGGCTTCCAAAGCTCGACGGCCCACATCATCTCAAAAAATAAAAACGATGTATTTTGAAGGGCCTCGGTGACATTTTTTGGACAAAATGACCCCAGGGCCATGTCCGATGGTGATGAGTTTTAATCGCTAGCTTGTTTGGCATCGATCTAGGTCTAAAACTACAAAAAACTTTGTAGACTTTTTATTAGCAAAACCACCCTCAAGCCATCGTCGAGGCCAATGAGTTTTGATGGTTGTCTCGTTCAAAAAAAGGTAGGTCAAAAAAACCTCAAAACTAGGATAGCGGTTTTTCTACGGATTTTGTCGCACTCGTGCCATTCTAAGAATTCCAAAGCTTGACGGCCTGCGGGATCCCAAAAAATAGAAGAGGTATATTTTGGGAGCCTAAAAAGTATTTTTTGGATAAAATCGCCCCAAGGTCATGTTCGATGGCGATGAGTTTTTGTTGTTGGCTCATTTCGTATAGAATTATGTCTAAAACTACAAAAAAGTTGGCCCAATTTATTTTTACCAAAACCACCCCAAGGCCATCATCGAGGCCGATGGGTCTCGATGGTTGTCCTATTTGGAATGAGGTAAGTCCAAAAAAACTTAAAACTCGACCGACGGTTTTTATACGGATTTTTTTATGCTCGTATTGTTCATCGATTTCTAAAGCTCGATGAACTACATCATCTTAAAAAAATAAAAAGGTATATTTTGACGTCATGTACAATGGTGATGAGTTTTGATCATTCGGTCATTTGGAATCGAAGAAGGTCTTAAATTGCAAAAAACTTTGCTGATTTTTTTTGCTAAAACCACCCCAGTGCCATCGTCAAAGCCGAAGGGTTTTGCTTGTTTTCTCATTTGGAATGAGGTAGGTCTAAAAAACTTGCAAATTAGGCTAATAGTTTTTCTACGGATTTTATAGTGCTCATATCGTTCTAGCACTTCCAAAGCCCGACGGCCCGCATCATCTAAAAAAATAAAAACGATGTATTTTGAGGGCCTTAGTGACATTTTTTGGATAAAATCACCCCCAAGTCATTTTTAATGGTGATGAGTTTTAATCGTCGGCTTGTTTAGTCGTAAAAGCCTAAAAAATGGGCTGATAGTTTTCCACCAAGCTTTGTCATGTTCATAATGCTCTAGGAATTCCGAAGCCCAATGACTCGGATCATCTCGAAAAACAAAAAAGTATATTTTTAGTGCCTAAATGACAATTTTTCTCAAAAATCAACCCGAGCTCATGCCTAAAAGGCTATGAGTTTTGATCGTTGGCTCATTTGGTATCGAACTAGGCCTAAAATAACACAAAACTAGCCAACCTTTTTTTTTACCAAAATCACTCGCAAGACGTTGTCGAGGTCGAGAAGTTTTGATGGTTTTCCCATCTAGCAAGAGGCATGTCGTAAAAGCCTCAAAACTTGGCGAGATAGCTTTCCTACGAGTTTTGTCATGTTCCTACCGTCGTAGGAATTCTAAAGCTCAACGACTCGCATCATCTCGAAAAAGAAAAAAAGTATATTTTGAGTGCCTAAACGATATTTTTTTTCTCAAAAATCAACTCCGAGCTCATGTCTAAAGGCTCATTTGGCATCGAACCGGGTCTAAAATAGCATAAAACGAGGCAACCATTTTTTTACGAAAATCACCCACAAGACATTGTCGATGCCAAGGAGTTTTGATGGCTTTCCGATCAATAATAGGTAGGTCAAAAAAGCCTAATAACTAAGCTAACGAGTTTTCCTAAAAGTTTTGTTACGCTCATATCGCTCCCGGAATTCAATAGCTTGACGCTTGCATCATCTCGAAAAAAAGATGAAGTGTATTTTCGGGGCTTAAACGACCTTTTTCTCTAAAATCACCCCGAGCTCATGCCTAAAAGGGATGAGTTTTGATCGTTGACAATTTTTTTATCGAACTCGGGTCTAAAACAACACAATACTAGGTAGAAAGTTTTTTTTACGAAAATCACACTGCAAGACATTGTTGAGGCCGAGAAGTTTTGATGGTTTCCCCGTCCGAAAAAAGGTAGGTCGTTAAAACCTCCAAAAATGGGCTGAAAATTTTCCTATAGGTTTTTTTACGGTCATACCGCTCTAGTAATTCCTAAGCCCGACGGCTAGCATCACCTCAAACAAAAAATGTATATTTTAAGGACCTAGACGATGTTTTTTCTCCAAAATGATCCTAAGCTCATGTCTAAAGGCTATGAGTTCTCATCGTTGGCTCGTTTGGCATCGAGCCGGGCCTAAAATAACACAAAACTAGGCGACCATTTTTTTTTTGAAAATCACCCGCAAGACGTTGTGGAGGCCGAGAAGTTTTGATGGTTTTCGCATCCAAGACAAGGCGGGTCGTAAAAGCCTCAAAATAGGGCGGATAGTTTTCCTATAGGTTTTATAATGTTTATACCGCTCTAGGAATTCCGAAGCCCGACGGCTCGCATCATCTCGAAAAACAAAAAAAAAAGTATTTTGAGGGCCTAACTGCTATTTTTTCTTAAAAATCAACTTCGAGCTCATGTCTAAAGGCTATGAGTTTTGATCGTTGGTTTAGTTGGCATCGAACTAGGTGTAAAATAGCACTAAACTAGGTAGTCATTTTTTTTTACAAAAATCACCCGCGGGACGTTGTCGACATTGAGGAGTTTTGATGGCTTTTCGGTCCGATAAGAGGTAGGTCGAGAAATCCTAATAGTTGGGTTGATAGTTTCCAACAAGTTTTATCGCACTCATATTGCTCAAGGAGTTCCAAAGCCCAACGGCTCGCATTGTCTCGAAAAAAAGATAAAGTGTATTTTGTGGGCCTAAACGACCTTTTTTCTAAAAAATCACCCCGAGCTCATGTCTAAAAGCTTTGAGTTTTGATTGTTGGCAAGTTTTTCATCGAACTAAGTCTAAAACGAGCATAAAACTAGATAGACATTTTTTTTTTTGCAAAAATCACCTACAAGGCGTTGTCGATGTCGAGAAGTTTTAATGGTTTCCCCATCCGGCAAAAGCTAGGTCGTAAAAACCTCAAAAATGAGCTAAAAATTTTCCTACGGGTTTTGTCGTGCTCATACTTGCTCCGGAAATTCCTATGCTCGACAGTTAGCATCACCTCAAAAAATAGAAAATGTATATTTTGAGGGCCTAAATGATGTTTTTTCTCCAACATGACCCCGAGCTCATGTCCGAAAGCTATGAGTTTTTATTTTTGGCTTGTTTGGCATTGAACTAGGTCTAAAATAACACAAAACTAGGCGACCATTTTTTTTTACGAAAATCACTCGCAAGACGTTGTAGAGGATGAGAAGTTTTGATGGTTTTCCCATTCGGCACGAGACGAGTCGTAAAAGCCTCAAAGCTCGGGTGGATAGTTTTCCTACGGGTTTGTCATGTTCATACTTGCTCCGGGAATTTTGAAACCCGATAGCTCGCATCATCTCGAAAAACAAAAAAAAAAGTATTTTGAGAGCCTAAACGATGTTTTTTTCTCAAAAATCAACTCGAGCTCATGTCTAAAGGCTTTGAATTTTGATCGTTGGCTCATTTGGTATCGAACTTGGTCTAAAATAGCACAAAACTAGGCGGTTATTTTTTTTTGTGTGAAAATCACTCGCATGACGTTGTCGACGTCGAGGAATGTTGATGGTTTTCCGGTCCGATAAGAGGTAGGTCGAGAAATCCTAATAGGCTGGGTTGATAGTTTCCTACAAGTTTTATCGTGTTCATATCGCTTCGAAATTCAAAAGCCCGACGGCTCACATCGTCTCGAAAAAAAGATAAAGTCTATTTTGAGGGCCGAAACGACCTTTTTTCTAAAAAATACCCCGAGCTCATGTCTAAAAGCTATGAGTTTTGATCGTTGGCAAGTTTTGCATCGAACTCGGATCTAAAATAGATTAAAACTAGATAGACATTTTTTTGTTTTGCAAAAATCACCTACAAGACGTTGTCAAGGCCAAGAAGTTTTGATGGTTTCCCCGTCCGGCAAAAGGTAGGTCATAAAAACCTCAAAAATGGGTTGAAAATTTTCCTATAGGTTTTGTCATGCTCATACTCGCTCTAGGAATTCTTAAGCTCGGCAGCTAGCATCACCTCAAAAAATAGAAAATATATATTTTGAGAGCATAAATGACTTTTTTTCTCCAAAATAACCCCGAGCTCATGTCCGAAAGCTATGAGTTTTTATCGTTGCTCATTTGGCATCGACCCGAACCTAAAATAACACAAAACTAGGCTGCCATTTTTTTGCGAAAATCACCCACAAGACGTTGTCGATGCTTGAGAGGTTTGATGGTTTTCCCATCTAGCATGAGGCGAGTCGTAAAAGCCTTAAAACTAGGTAGATAGTTTTCCTACGGGTTTTGTCATGTTCATACTGCTCTAGGAATTCTAAAGCTCGACAACTCACATCATCTCAAAAAACAAAAGATGTGTATTTTGAGCACCTAAACGACATTTTTTTTCTCAAAAATCAACCCGAGCTCATGTCTAAAGGTTATGAGTTTTGATCGTTAGCTCATTTGGCATCGAACTGGGTCTAAAATAGCATAAAACTAGGTAGCCTTTTTTTTTATGAAAATCACCCATAGGACGTTGTCGACGTCGAGGAGTTTTGATGGCTTTCCGATCCGATAAGAGGTAGGTCAACAAATCCTAATAGTTGGGTTGATATTTTTCCTACAAGTTTTATCGGGCTTATACTTGCTCCGGGAATTCAAAAGCCCGACGGTTCGCATCATCTCGAAAAAAAGATAAAGTGTATTTTGAGGGCCTAAATAGCCTTTTTTCTCCAAAATCACTCGAGCTCATGTCTAAAAGGTATCGAGTTTTGATCGTTGGCAAATTTTGCATCGAACTAGGTCTAAAACGAGCACAAAATGAGACGGACATTTTTTTTTACGAAAGTCACTTGCAAGACATTGTCGAGGCCGAGACGTTTTGATGGTTTCCCCATCCAGAAAAAGGTAGGTCATAAAAACCTCAAAAATGGGTTGAAAAGTTTCCTACGGAGTTCTTTCACGTACATACCACTCTAGGAATTCCTAAGCCGGTGGCTAGAATTACCTCAAACAAAAAATGTATATTTTGAGGGCTAAATGACTTTTTTTTCTCCAAAATAATCTTAAGCTCATGTACAAAGGCTATGAGTTTTTATTGTTGACTCGTTTGGCATCGAACTAGGCCTAAAATAACAAAAAACTAGGTAGCCATTTTTTTTCGAAAATCACCCGCAAGACGTTATAGAGGCTAAGAGGTTTTGATGGTTTTCCCATCCGGCATGAGGCGAGTCGTAAAAGCCTCAAAACTAGGCGAGATAGTTTTCTTATAGGTTTTGTCATGTTCAAACCGCTCCGAAATTCCGAAGCCCAACGGCTCGCATCATCTCGAAAAATAAAAAAAAATGTATTTTGAGGGCCTAAATGATGTTTTTTTCTCAAAAATCAATCCGAGCTCATGTCTAAAGGCTATGAGTTTTGATCGTTGGCTTATTTGGCATTGAACTGGGTCTAAAATAGCATAAAACTAGGTAGCCATTTTTTTTTTACGAAAATCACCCGCGGGACGTTATCGACGTCAAAGAGTTTTGATGGCTTTTCGGTCCGATAAGAGGTAGGTCAAGAAATCCTAATAGCTAGATTGATAGTTTTCCTACAAGTTTTATCGTGCTCATACTGCTCAAGGAATTCCAAAGCCCGACGGCTCGAATCATCTCGAAAAAAAGATAAACCGTATTTTGAAGGCCTAAACGACCTTTTTTTTCCTAAAAAATCACCCTAAGCTCATGTCTAAAAGCTATGAGTTTTGATAGTTGGCAAGTTTTGCATCGAACTCGGGTCTAAAATAGCATAAAACTAGATAGACATTTTTTTTTGTGAAAATCACTTACAAGACGTTGTCAAGGTCGAGAAGTCTTGATTGTTTCCCCGTCCGGCAAAAGGTAGGTAGTAAAAACCTCAAAAATGGGCTGAATAATTTCCTACGGGTTTTCTCGTGCTCCTATTGGTTCGGGAATTCTTAAGCCCGACAAGCTAGAATCACCTCAAAAAATAGAAAATGTATATTTTGAGGGCCTAAATGATGTTTTTTCTATAAAATGACCACGAGCTCATGTCCGAAGGCTATGAGTTTTCATCGTTGGCTTGTTCGAGCATCAAAGCTGGGCCTAAAATAACACAAAAGTAGGCAACCATTTTTTGTTTATGGAAATCACCAGGCAAGACATTGTCGATGCTCGAGAAGTTTGATGGTTTTCCCATCCGAGCATGAGATAGGTCGTAAAAGCCTTAAAACTGGATAGATAGTTTTCCTACGGGTTTTGTCATGTTTATACTACTCTAGGAATTCTAAAGCTCGATGGCTCCATCATCTTGAAAAACAAAAAAAAGTGTATTTTGAGGGCCTAACCGATGTTTTTTCTCAAAAATCAACCCGAGCTCATGTCTAAAGGCTATGAGTTTTTATCGTTGGCTCATTTGGCATCAAACTCGGGTCTAAAATAGCACAAAACTAGGCAACCATTTTATGAAAATCACCCACGGGACGTTGTTGATGACGAGCACTTTTGATGGCTTTTCGATCCGATAAGAGGTAGGTCGAGAAAGCCTAATAGCTACGCTAGCGGTTTTCCTACAAGTTTTATCGTACTCATACTACTCCGAGAATTTCAAAGCCCGACGACTCCCATCGTCTTGAAAAAAGGATAAAGTGTATTTTTAGGGTCTAAGCGACCTCTTTTCTCCAAAATCACCTAGAGCTCATATCTAGAAAGTATGAGTTTTGATCGTTGGCATGTTTTGCATCGAACCGGGTCTAAAACGAGCGCTAAACTAGGTAGACATTTTTTTTGCGAAAATCACTTACAAGAAGTTGTCGAGGCCGAGAAGTTTGGATGGTTTCCCTGTCGACAAATGGTAGGTCGTAAAAACCTAAAAAATGTGCACAAAAGTTTCCTACGAGTTCCGTCGTGCTCATACCACTCTAGGAATTCCCAAGCTCGACGGTTAACATCATCTCGAAAAATAAAAAATATATATTTTGAAGGCCTAAAAGATGTTTTTTTCCTCCAAAATGACCTTAAGCTCATGTCTAAAGGCTATGAGTTTTGATCATTGGCTTGTTTTGCATCGAACCGGGTCTAAAATAAAATAAAACTAGGCGACCGCTTTTTGCAAAAATCGCCCGCAAGACATTGTCGAGGCTAAGAAGTTTTGATGGTTTTCACATCTAGCAAGAGGTAGGTCGTAAAAGCCTTAAAAAATAGGTTGATAGTTTTCCACCGGGCTTTGTCATGTTCATATTGCTCTAGGAATTCCGAAGCCTAACACTCGGATCATCTCGAAAAATAAAAAAGTGTATTTTGATCGCCTAAACAATAATTTTTCTCAAAAATCAAGCCGAGCTCATGCCTAAAGGCTATGAGTTTTGATCGTTGGCCGATTTGGCATCGAACTGGGCCTAAAATAACACAAAACTAGGCAGCCATTTTTTTCGAAAATCACTCGCAAGACGTTATGGAGGTCGAGAAATTTTAATGGTTTTTCCATCCGGCGTGAGGTAGGTCATAAAAGCCTCGAAACTGGGTGGATAGTTTTCCTATAGGTTTTATCATGTTCATATCGCTCCAGGAATTCCGAAGCCCGACGGCTCGCATCATCTCGAAAAAGAAAAAAGTTTATTTTGAGTACCTAAAAGACGTTTTTTCTCAAAAATCAACTCGAGCTCATGTCTAAAGGCTATGAGTTTTGATCATTGGCTCATTTGGCATCGAACCGAGTCTAAAATAGAATAAAACTAGGCGAGTCCTTTTTTTAAGAAAATCACCCACGGGACGTTGTTGATGCCGAGTTTTGATGGTTTTTTGGTCCGATAAAAGGTACGTCGAGAAAACCTAATAACTAGGCTAACAGCTTTTCTACAAGTTTTATTGCGCTCATACTCGCTACAAGAATTCAAAAGCCCGATGACTCGCATCGTCTTGAAAAAAAGATAAACTCGTATTTTGAGGGCCTAAACGGCCTTTTTTCTCTAAAATCACCCCGAGCTCATATAGAAGGTATGAGTTTTGATCGTTGATAAGTTTTGCATTGAATTGGGTCTAAAATAACACAAAATTAGGCGGACATTTTTTTTTACAAAAATCACCCGCAAGACGTTGTTGAGGCCGAGAAGTTTTGATGGTTTCCCTATCCGGTAAAAGGTAGGTTGTAAAAACCTTAAAAAATGGGCTGAAAATTTTCCCATAGGTTTTTTCACGCTCATACCGCTCCGAGAATTCCTAAGCCCGACGGCTAGCATCACCTCAAACAAAAAATGTATATTTTGAGGGCCTAAATGACGTTTTTTCTCCAAAATGATCCCGAGCTCATGTGGAAAGGCTATGAGTTTTCATCGTTGGCTCGTTTGGCATCAAGCTCGGGCCTAAAATAACACAAAACTAGGCGGCCTTTTTTTAAAAAAAATCACCCGCAAGACATTGTGGAGGCCGAGAAGTTTTGATAGTTTTCCCATCCGCATAAGGCGAGTTGTAAAAGCCTCAAGCCGGCGGATAGTTTTCCTACGGGTTTTGTCATGTTCATACCACTCTAGGAATTCCGAAGCTCGACGAGCTCGCATCATCTCGAAAAACAACAAAAGTGTATTTTGAGGGCCTAAACGCTATTTTTTCTAAAAAATCAACCCGAGCTCATGTCCAAAGGCTACGAGTTTTGATTGTTGGATTATTTGGCATCGAACTGGGTCTAAAATAGTACAAAACTAGGCAACCATTTTTTTTACAAAAATCACCCACGGGATGTTATCGATGTCGAGGAGTTTTGATGGCTTTTCGGTCCGATAAGAGGTAGGTCGAGATATACTAATAGTCGGGTTGATAGTTTTCCTAGAAGTTTTATCGTGCTCATATCGCTCTAGGAATTCATAAGCCCGATGGGTTGCATCGTCTAAAAAGAAAGATAAAGTGCATTTTGATGGCCTAAACGACCTTTTTTCTCGAAAATTACCCCGAGCTTATGTCTAAAAGGTATGAGTTTGGATCGTTGGCAAGCTTTTCATCGAACTAGGTCTAAAATAACATAAAACTAGACGAGTAATTTTTTTTACAAAAATCACCCACAAAACGTTGTCGAGGTTGAGAAGTTTTGATGGTTTTCCCATCCGGCATGAGGTAGGTCGTAAAAGGCTAAAAAATGGATGGATAGTTTTTCTATAGGTTTTGTCATGTTCATACCGCTCTATGAATTTTGAAGCCCGACGACTTGCATAATCTCGAAAAACAAAAAAAAAGTGTATTTTAAGGGCCTAAACGATGTTTTTTTTCCAAAAATAAGTCTAAAGTTTATCGATTTTGATCATTTGCTCATTTGGCATCAAACTGCGTCTAAAATAGCACAAAACTAGGCAACCATTTTTTTGGCAAAAATCACCCGCGGGACGTTGTCGACGTTTGGAGTTTTGATGGCTTTTCGGTCCGATAAGAGGTAGGTCGAGAAATCCTAATAGCTGGGTTGATAGATTTACTACAAGTTTTATCACACTCATACTCGCTCCAGGTAATTCCAAAGCTCGATGGATCGCATTGTCTCGAAAAAAAGACAAAGTGCATTTTAATGGCCTAAATGATGTTTTTTCTCCAAAATTACCCCCATCTCATGCTAAAAGGTATAAGTTTTGATCATTGGTAAGTTTTTCATCGAACTAGGTCTAAAACGAGCACAAAACCAAGTAAAAATTTTTCTTTTTTACAAAAATCACCTACAATACATTGTCGAGACCCGTTTGGAAAAAGGTAGGTCGTAAAAACCATAAAAATGGGCTGAAAATTTTCATGCGAGTTTTGTCATGCTCATAGCGCTCCGAGAATTCCTAAGCCCAACGGCTAGCATCACCTTGAAAAATACAAAATGTATATTTTGAGGGCCTAAACAATGTTTTTTCTACAAAATGACCACAAGCTCATGTCCAAAGGTTATGATTTTTCATCTTTGGCTCGTTTGGCATCGAACTGGGCCTAAAATAACACGAAACTAGGCGGTCATTTTTTTTACAAAAATCACCCGCAAGATGTTGTCGAGGTTGAGAAGTTGTGATGGTTTTCCCATCCGGCATGAGGCGAGTCGTCAAAGCCTAAAAGCTCGGGTGGATAGTTTTCCTATAAGTTTTGTCATGTTCATACCGCTCTAGGAATTCCGAAGCCCAACGGCTCGCATCATCTCGAAAAACAAAAAAGTGTGTATTTTGAGGGCTTAAATGATGTTTTTTCTCAAAAATAAACCCGAGCTCATGTCAAAGGCTATGAGTTTTGATTGTTTGCTCATTTAGCATCGAACCGGGGCTAAAATAGCACAAAACTAGGTAGCCATTTTTTTTGTAAAAATCACCCGCAAGACGTTATCGATGTCAAGGAGTTTCGATGGCTTTCCAATCCGATAAGAGGTAGGTCGAGAAATCCTAATAGTCTGGGTTGATAGTTTTCCTATAAGTTTTATCACACTCATACTACTTCAACAATTCTAAAGCCCGATGGGTCGCATCATCTCAAAAAAAAGATAACGTGCATTTTGATGGCCGAACCGATCTTTTTTCTCAAAAATTACCTTGAGCTCATGTCTAAAAGATATGAGTTTTGATCGTTGGCAAGTTTTTCATCGAACTAGCTCTAAAACGAGCACAAAACTAGGTAGATGTTTTTTTTACGAAAATCATCCGCAAGACGTTGTCAAGGTCGAGAAGTTTTGATCGTTTTCCCGTCTAGAAAAAGGTAGGCCATAAAAACCTCAAAAATGGGTTGAAAATTTTCATATAGGTTTTGTTACGCTCATACCGCTTGAGGAATTCCTAAGCTCGATGACTAGCATCACCTCAAAAAATAGAAAATGTATATTTTGAGGGCCTAAACGATGTTTTTTCTCCAAAATGACCCTAAGCTCATGCCCAAATGCTATCAATTTTTATTGTTGGATCGTTTGGCATCGAACTGAGCCTAAAATAACACAAACTAGGCAACCATTTTTTTTGCAAAAATCACCCGCAAGATATTGTCGAGGCTAAGAAGTTTTAATGGTTTTCCCATCCGGCACGAGGCGAGTCGTAAAAGCCTCAAAGCTGGATGGATAGTTTTCCTGTAAGTTTTGTCATGTTCATACCGCTCTAAGAATTCTAAAGCCCGATGACTCGTATCATCTCGAAAAATAAAAAAAGTGTATTTTGAGGGCCTAAACGATGTTTTTTCTCAAAAATAAACTCGAGCTCATGCCTAAAGCATATGAGTTTTGATCGTTTGCTCATTTGGCGTCAAAATGGGTCTAAAATAGCATAAAACTAGGCAACCATTCTTTTGCAAAAATCACCCGCAAGATGTTGTCGACGTCAAGAAGTTTTGATGGCTTTTCGACGCGATAAGAGGTTGGTCGAGAAATCCTAATAAGTTGGACTAATAGTTTTCCTATAAGTTTTATCATGCTCATACTACTCCAAGCAATTCCAAAGCACGATGGGTCGCATTGTCTCGAAAAAAAGATAAAGTGCATTTTGATGGCCTAAACGACCTTTTTTCTCCAAAATTACCCCGAGCTCATGTCTAAAAGGTATGAGCTTTGATCGTTAGCGAGCTTTTCATCGAACTAAGTCTAAAACAACACAAAAGTAGGTAGAATTTTTTTTTTACAAAAATCACCTACAAGACATCGTCGAGGCTAAGAAGTTTTGATGGTTTCCCTATCCGAAAAAGGTAGGTTGTAAAAACCTCAAAAATGGGCTAAAACTTTTCATACGAGGTTTTGTCGTGCTCATACCGCTCCAAGAATTCCTAAGCTCGACGGCTAGCATCACCCAAAAAAATGAAAAATATATATTTTGAGGGCCTAAATGATGTTTTTTTCTCTAAAATGACCCCGAGCTCATGTCCAAAGCTATGAGTTTTCATTGTTGGCTCGTTTGGTAACAAATTGGGCCTAAAATAACACAAAACTAGGCGAGTCATTTTTTTACGAAAATCACACACAAGACGTTGTCGAGGCTGAAAAGTTTTGATGGTTTTCCCATCCAACAAGAGGCAAGTCATTAAAGCCTTAAAACTAGGCGGATATTTTTCTTACGGGTTTTGTCATGTTCATATCGCTCTAGGAATTCCGAAGCCCAATGCCTCGCATTATCTCGTAAAACAAAAAAAGTGTATTTTGAGGGCGTAAAAGATTTTTTTCCTTAAAAATTGACCCGAGCTCATGTCTAAAGGCTATGAGTTTTGATCATTACCCCATTTGGCATCGAAATGGGTCTAAAATAGCACAAAACTAGGTAGCCATTTTTTTTTACGAAAATCACACCTAGAATGTTGTCGACGTTGAGGAGTTTTCATGGGTTTCCAATCGATAAGAGGTAGGTCAACAAATCCTAATAGCTGGGTTGATAGTTTTCCTACAAGTTTTATCGCACTTATACTTGCTCCGAGAATTTCAAAGCCCAACAGACTTGCATTGTCTCGAAAAAAAGATAAAGTGTATTTTGAGGGCCTAAACGATGTTTTTTTTTCAAAAATTAGCCCAAGCTCATGTCTAAAAGTTATGAGTTTTGATCATTGGCAAGTTTTGCATTGAATTGGGTCTAAAACGAGCACAAAACTAGGCAGATATTTTTTTTTACGAAAATCACTCGCAAGACGTTGTCGAGGCCAAGAAGTTTTAATGGTTTTGCCATCCGAAAAAGGTCGGTCGTAAAAACCTCAAAAATGGGCTGAAAAGATTCCTACGGCTTTTGTCGTGCTCATACCGCTCTAGAAATTCCTAATCCCGACGACTTGCATCACCTCAAAAACCAAAAAATGTATATTTTGAGGGCCTAAATGATGTTTTTCTCCAAAATGACTCGAGCTCATATCCAAAGGCTATGAGTTTTCATCATTGGCTCATTTTGCATCGACCTGGGCCTAAAATAACACAAAACTAGGTAGCCATTGTTTTTACGAAAATCTCTCAAGATGTTGTTAAGGTTGAGAAGTTTTGATGGTTTTCCCATCCGATAAGAGGTAGGTCGTAAAAGCCTCAAAACTAGGCGGATAGTTTTCCTATAGGTTTTGTCATGTTCATACCGCTCCAAGAATTCTAATGCTCGATGGCTCAAATCATCTCGAAAAACAAAAAAAATGTATTTTGAGGGCATAAATTATGTTTTTTTTCTCAAAAATCAACCCGAGCTCATTTCTATAGGCTATGAGTTTTGATCATTGGCTTATTTGGCATCAAACTCGGGTCTAAAATAGTACAAAAACTAGGCAACCATTTTTTTTCGAAAATCAATCATAAGACATTGTCGACGTCGAGGAGTTTTGATGGCTTTTCGGTCCGATAAAAGGTAGGTCGAGAATACCTAATAGCTGGGTTTATAGTTTTTCTACAAGTTTTGTCACGCTCATACTCGCTTTAGGAATTACGAAGCCCGACAACTTGCATCGTCGGAAATAAGATAAAGTGTATTTTGAGGGACTAAACGATGTTTTTTCTCCAAAATCACCACGTGCTAATGTTTAAAAGCTATGAATTTTGATCGTTAGCACATTTTACATCGAACTCGGGTGTAAAAGAGCATAAAACTAGGGAGACAATTTTTTTTTGCAAAAATCACCCGCAAGACGTTGTCGAGGCCGAGAAAGTTTGATGTTTTCCCCGTCCGGCAAAAGGTAGGTCATAAACGCCTCAAAAGTGGGCGAGAAAATTTTCCTATAGGTTTTGTCATGCTCATTCCATTTTGAGAATTCCCAAGCCCGTAGACTAGCATCATCTCGAAAAATAAAAAATATATATTTTGAGGGGCTAAAAGATGTTTTTTCTCGAAAATAATGTCGAGCTCATGTCCAAAGGCTATGAGTTTTGATTGGTGGCTCGTTTTGCATCAAACTGGGTGTAAAATAGCACAAAACTAGGTAGCCAGTTTTTTGCAAAAATCACCCGTAAGATGTTGTCGAGGGTGAGAAGTTTTGATAATCTTCCCATCCGGAAAGAGGCGAGTCATAAAAGCCTTAAAACTTGGCGGATAGTATTCCTATAGGTTTTCTCATGTTCACACCGCTCCAAGAATTCTTAAGCTCAACGAGCTTAAACGATGTTTTTTTCTCAAAAATCAACCCGAGCTCATGTCTAAAGGCTATGGGTTTTGATGGTTGGCTCATTTGGCATCGAATTGGGTCTAAAATAGCACAAAACTAGGCAACTATTTTTTTTTTTATGAAAAGCACCCACAAGACATTGTCGATGTCGAGGAGTTTTGATGGCTTTCCCATTCGATAAGACGTAGGTTGGGAAAGCCTAATAATTAGGCTAACGGTTTTCCCGCAAGTTTTATCACGCTCATACTCGCTCCGGGAATTCCCAAGCCCGATGGCTCACATCATCTCGAAGAAAAGATAAAGTATATTTTGAGGGCCTAAACGACCTTTTATTCTCCAAAATCACCCCAAGCTCATGTCTAAAAGTTATGAGTTGTGCTCGTTGGCAAGCTTTGCATCGAACTCGGGTCTAAAATAGCACAAAACTAGGCGGACATTTTTTTTACGAAAATCACCTACAAGACGTTGTCGTGGCCGAGAAGTTTTGATGGTTTCCCAATCCGGCAAAAGGTAGTTCGTTAAAACCTCAAAAATGGGCTAAACATTTTCCTCCGGGTTTTATCATGCTCATACCACTCCATAAATTCCTAAGCCCGATGGCTAGCATCACCTCAAAAAACAAAAAATGTATATTTTAACGGCTTAAACGATGTTTTTTTTCTCCAAAATGATCCCGAGCTCATGTCCAAAGGCTATGAGTTTTCATCGTTAGCTCGTTTGGCATCGAACCGGGCCTAAAATAACAAAAAAATTAGGCGGCTATGTTTTTTACGAAACTCACCCGTAAGACGTTGTCAAGGTCGAGAAGTTTTGATGGTTTTCCCATCCGCAACGTGATAGGTCATAAAAGCATCAAAATTGGGTAGATAGTTTTCCTACGAGTTTTGTCATTTCATACCGCTCTAAGAATTCCGAAGCCCGACGGCTTGCATCATCTCAAAAAAGAAAAAAAAAGTGTATTTTAAGGGCTTAAACGATGTTTTTTTTCTCAAAAATCAACTCGAGCTCATGTCTAAAGGCTATAAGTTTTGATTGTTGGCTCATTTGCCATCGAACTGGGTCTAAAATAGCATAAAACTAGGCATCCATTTTTTTTTACGAAAATCCCTTACGGGACACGTCAACATCAAGGAGTTTTGATGGCTTTTATGTCCGATAACGAGTAGGTCGAGAATGCCTATTAGCTAGATTGATAGTTTTCCTATAATTTTTGTTACGTTCATGCTTGCTCCGAGAATTCAAAAGCCCGACGACTTACATCGTCTCGAAAAAAGATAAAGGGTATTTTGAGGGCCTAAACGATGTTTTTTCTCCAAAATCGCCCCGAGCTCATGTCTAAAAGCTATGGATTTTAATTGTTAGCACGTTTTGCATCGAACTCGGGTTTAAAAGAGCACAAAACTAGGGAGACATTTTTTTTTGTAAAAATCACCCGTAAGACGTTATCAAGGCCAAGAAGTTTTGATGGTTTCCTTGTTCAACGAAGGTAGGTCATAAAAGCCTAAAAAATGGGCGGAAAAGGTTCCTAAAGGTTTTGTCGCCGTCATATCGCTTCGGGAATTGCCAAGCCTAGTGGGTAGCATCATCTCAAAAAATAGAAGATGTATATTTTGAGGGCCTAAAAGACCTTTTTTCTTCAAAATGACGCCGAGCTTATGTCCAAAGGCTATGAGTTTTGATCGTTGACTCGTTTTGCATCGAACTAGGTCTAAAATAACACAAAACTAGGCGAGTCATTTTTTTCCAAAAATCACCCGCAAGACATTGTTGAGGCTAAGAAGTTTTGTTGGTTTTCCCATCCGACAAGAGGTAGGTCATAAAAGCCTCAAAATTGGGTTGATAGTTTTCCTACGGGCTTTTTCATGTTCATATTACTCTAGGAATTTTGAAGCCTAGTGACTTGGATCATCTCAAAAAATAGAAAAAGTGTATTTTGAGCGCCTAAACGATGTTTTTTTCTCAAAAATCAACCCGAGCTCAAGTCTAAAGGCTATGAGTTTTGATCGTTGGCTCATTTGGCATCGAATCGGGTCTAAAATAGCACAAAAGTACGTAGCCATTTTTTTGCAAAAATCACCCACAGGATGTTGTTGATGCTCGAGGAGTATTGATGGCTTTCCGGTCCGATAAGACGTTGGTCGAGAAAGCTTAATAGACTGCGCTAACGGTTTTCCTACAAGTTTTATCGCACTCATACCGCTTTGAAAATTCAAAAGCCGGACGACATACATCATCTCAAAAAAAGATAAAGTGTATTTTGAGAGCCTAAACGATGTTTTTTTCTCTAAAATCACCCCGAGCTCATGTCTAAAAGCTATGAATTTTAATTAGTAGCACGTTTTACATCAAACTCGGGTCTAAAAGAGCACAAAACTAGGGAGACATTTTTTTTTTTAAATCACATGCAAGATATTGTCGAGGCCGAGAAGTTTTGATGGTTTTCCCGTCCGACAAAAGATAGGTCATAAAAGCCTAAAAAATGGGCGAGAAAATTTTCCTAAAGGTTTTGTCGCACTCATACCGCTTCGGAATTCCCAAGCCTAGCGGCTAGCATCATCTTGAAAAATAGAAAATATATATTTTGAGGGCCTAAAAGATGTTTTGATCGTTGGCTCGTTTTGCATCGAATCGGGTCTAAAATAACACAAAATTAGGTAGCTATTTTTTTTCCAAAAATCACCCGCAAGACGTTGTCGAGGCTAAGAAGTTTTGATGGTTTTTCCATCCGCAAGAGGCGAGTGTAAAAGCCTAAAAAATGGGTGAATATTTTTCCTACGGGTTTTGTCATGTTTATACCGCTCAAGAAATTCGAAGCTCGACGGCACGCATCGTCTAGAAAAACAAAAAAAAAGTGTATTTTGAGGGCTTAAACGATGTTTTTTCTCAAAAATCAACCGAGCTCATGTCTAAAGGCTATGAGTTTTGATCGTTGGCTCATTTGGCATCTAACTCGGGTCTAAAATAGCACAAAATTAGGCATCCATTTTTTTACGAAAATCACACTGTAGGACATGGTCGACATCGAGGAGTTTTGATGGCTTTACGGTCCGATAAGAGGTAAGTCGAGAATGGCTATTAGTCGGATTGATAGTTTTCCTACAATTTTTGTTGTGCTCATATTGCTCCAAGAATTCAAAAGCCCGACGACTTATATCGTCTCAAGAAAAAGATAAAGGGTATTTTGAGGGCCTAAACAACGTTTTTTCTCCAAAATCACCCCGAGCTCATGTCTAAAAGCTATGAATTTTAATTGTTAGCACGTTTTGCATCGAATTGAGTCTAAAAGAGCACAAAACTAGGGAGACATTTTTTTGTTCGCAAAAATAACCTACAAGACGTTGTCAAGGCCGAGAAGTTTTGATGGTTTCTCCGTTCGATAACGGTTTTCCTACAAGTTTTATCATGCTCATACTACTCTAGGAATTCAAAAGCTCGATGACATACATCATCTCAAAAGGCTATGAGTTTTGATCGTTGGCTCGTTTTGCATCGAACTCGGGTCTAAAATAACACAAAACTAGGCAACCATTTTTTTTTTTGCAAAAATCACCCACAAGATATTGTCGAGGTCGAGAATTTTTGAAAGTTTTCCCATCTAACAAGAGGTAGGTCGTAAAAGCCTAAAAGCCGAGTCGATAGTTTTCCTACGGGCTTTGTCATGTTCATATTATTCTTGGAATTTCAAAACCCAATGACTCGGATCATCTCGAAAAACAAAAAAAGTGTATTTTGAGCGCCTAAATGATAATTTTTCTCAAAAATCAACCCGAGCTCATGTCTAAAGGCTATGAGTTTTAATCGTTGGCTCATTTGGCATCGAACCGCATCTAAAATAACATAAAACTAGGCGAGTCATTTTATTTGCAAAAATCACCCACAAGACATTGTCGAGGCCGAGAAGTTTTGATTGTTTCCCCATTCGACAAGAGGCGGTGTCGTAAAAGCCTTAAAACTCGGGTAGATAGTTTTCTTATAGGTTTTGCCATGTTCATATCGATCTAGGAATTCTAAAGCCGAACGGCTCATCTTGAAAAACAAAAAAAGTGTATTTTGGGGGCCTAAATTATGTTTTTTCCTAAAAAATCAACCCGGGCTCATTTCTAAAGGCTATGAGTTTTGATCGTTGGCTCATTTGGCATCGAACCGGGTCTAAAATAACACAAAACTAGGCATCCATTTTTTTGCGAAAATCCCCGCAGGACATGTCGACATCGAGGAGTTTTGATGGCTTTTCGGTCCGATAAGAGGTAGGTCGAGAATGCCTAATAGTCTGGGTTTATAGTTTTTCTACAAGTTTTGTTGTGCTCATATGCTCTAGGAATTACAAAGCCCGACAACTTGCATCATCTCGAAAAAAAGATAAAGTGTATTTTGAGGGTGTTAACAACGTTTTTTCTCCAAAATCACCCCACACTCATGTTTAAAAGCTATGAATTTTGATCGTTAGCACGTTTTGCATCAAAATGGGTCTAAAAGAGCACAAAACTAAGGGGACTTTTTTTTTTGCGAAAATCACCCGCAAGACGTTGTCGAGGTCGAGAAATTTTGATGGTTTTCTCATCCGGCAAAAGGTAGGTCATAAAAGCCTCAAAAGTGGGCAAAAAATTTTCCCACGGTGTTTTTCGTGCTAGTACCGTTTTGGGAATTCCTAAGCTTGACGACTAGCATCATCTTGAAAAATAGAAAATGTATATTTTAAGGGCTTAAAAGATGTTTTTTTCTCCAAAATGACACCGAGCTCATGTCCAAAGGCTATGAGTTTTGATCGTTGGCTCGTTTTGCATTGAACTCGGGTGTAAAATAATACAAAACTAGGTAGACATTTTTTTTTATGAAAATCACCCATAAGACGTTGTCGAGGCCGAGAAGTTTTGATGGTCTTTCTATCCGACAAGAGGCGGGTCATAAAAGCCTCAAAACTTGGCGGATAGTATTCCTATAGGTTTTGCCATGTTCATACCACTCTAGGCATTCTAAAGCCCGACGACTCGCATTATCTTGAAAAATCTAAAAAGTGTATTTTGAGCACCTAAACGATATTTTTTTCTCAAAAATCAACCCGAGCCGATGTCTAAAGGCTATGAGTTTTGATCGTTGGCTCATTTTGTATCAAACTCGGGTCTAAAATAGCACAAAACTAGGCGAGTCATTTTTTTTAAATCATCCACGGGACATTGTTGATGCTCGAGGAGTTTTGATGGCTTTTCGATCCGATAAGAGGTAGGTCGAGAATGCCTATTAGCTGGGCTAATAGTTTTCCTACAAGTTTTATCGCACTCATATTACTCCATGAATTCCAAAGCTCGATGTCACATTGTCTCAAAAAAAAAATGTATTTTAAGGTCCTAAATGACCTTTTTCCTCCAAAATCACCCCGAGCTCGAGTCTAAAAGCTAGGAGTTTTTATCATTAGCAAGTTTTGCATCGAACTCGGGTCTAAAACAACATAAAACTAAGCGAGACATTTTTTTTGAGAAAATCACCCGCAAGACATTGTCAAGGCCGAGAAGTTTTGATGGTTTCCCCGTCCGGAAAAAGCTAGGTTGTAAAAACTTCAAAAATGGGCTGAAAAGTTTCCTACAAGTTTTGTCGCACTCATACCGCACCAAGAATTCCTAAGCCTAGTGGCTAGCATCACCTCGAAAAATAGAAAATGTATATTTTGAGGGCCTAAACGACATTTTTTCTCTAAACCGACCCCGAGCTCATGTCCAAAGGCTATGATTTTTTATCGTCGGGTCGTTTGGCATCGAGTTGGGCCTAAAATAACCTAAAATTAGGCAGCCATTTATTTTGCGAAAATCACCCGCAAGACGTTGTCAAGGCCGAGAAGTTTTGATGGTTTTCTCATCCGACAAGAGGCGGGTCGTAAAAGCCTAAAAAATGGGCGGATAGTTTTCCTATAGGTTTTTTCATGTTCATACCGAGTCCGGGAATTCGAAGCCCGACAGACTCGCATCATCTTGAAAAGAAAAAAAGTGTATTTTGAGGGCTTAAACGATGTTTTTTTCCTCGAAAATCAACTCCGAGCTCATTTCTAAAGGCTATATTTTTTATCGTTGGCTCATTTGGCATCAAATTGGATCTAAAATAGCACAAAACTAAGCATCTATTTTTTTTTTGTGAAAATCACATGCGGGACATTATCAACATAGAGGAGTTTTGAAGGCTTTCCGGTCCGATAAGAGGTAGGTCGGGAATGCCTATTAGCTAAGTTCATAGTTTTTCTATAATTTTTATTGCGCTCATACTACTTGAGAAATTCAAAAGCCCGACGACTTACATCATCTTGAAAAAGTGTATTTTGAGGGCTTAAATGACATTTTTTCTCCAAAATCACCCCGAGCTCATGTCTAAAACGCTATGAATTTTAATTGTTAGCATGTTTTGCATCGAAATGGATCTAAAAGAGCACAAAACTAGGGAGACATTTTTTGTTTTTGCAAAAAACACCCGCAAGACGTTGTCCGAGCCGAGAAGTTTTGATGGTCTCCCCGTCCAACAAAAGGTAGGTTATAAAAGCCTCGAAAATGGGCGAGAAAATTTTTCTAAAGGTCTTTTTGCTCTTATACCGCTCTAGGAATTCCCAAGCCCAACGGCTAGCATCATCTCGAAAAATAGAAAATGTATATTTTGAGAGCGTAAAAGATGTTTTTTTCTTCGAAATGACGTTGAGCTCATGTCCAAAGGCTATGAGTTTTGATCATTGGCTCATTTTGCATCGAACTAGGTCAAAAATAACACAAAACTAGGCAACCATTTTTTTTTCAAAAATTACCCATAAGACGTTGTCGAGGTCGAGAAGTTTTGATGGTTTTCCTATCCAACAAGAGGTAGGTCGTAAAAGCCTCAAAGCCGGGTCGATAGTTTTCCTACGAGCCTTTTGATGTTCATATTGCTCTAGGAATTCGAAGCCCGGTGACTTGGATCATCTCAAAAAATAAAAAAATGTATTTTGAGCGCCTAAACGATGTTTTTTTCTTAAAAATCAGCCCGAGCTCAAGTCTAAAGGCTATGAGTTTTGATCGTTGGCTCATTTGGCATCGAAATGGACCTAAAATAGCACAAAACTATGTAGCTATTTTTTTCCAAAAAATCACTCACGGGACGTTGTTGATGCCGAGGAGAATTGATGGCTTTTGGGTCCGATAAGAGGTTGGTCGAGAAAGCCTAATTGCTACGCTAATAGTTTTTCTACAAGTTTTATCGCACTCATACTACTTCGAGAATTCCAAAGCCCGACGACTCGCATCGTCTTGACAAAAAGATAAAGTGTATTTTGAGGGCCTAAACAACCTTTTTTCTCCAAAATCAGCCCGAGCTCATGTCTAAAAGGTATGAGTTTTGACCGTTGGCAAGTTTTACATCGAATTGGGTCTAAAGTAGCACAAAACTAGGCGGACATTTTTTTTAAGAAAATCAAATGCAAGACATTGTTGAGGTTGAGACGTTTTGATGGTTTCCTCGTCCATCAAAAGTTAGGTCATAAAATCCTAAAAAAATGGGCGACAAATTTTCCTATAGGTTCCGTCCCGCTCATACCACTCGGAAATTCCTAAGCCCGATGACCAGGATCATCTCAACAAAAAGAAAATGTATATTTTGGGGGCCTAAAAGATGTTTTCTTCTCCAAAATGACATTGAGCTAATGTCCAAAGGATATGAGTTTTGATCGTTGGCTCATTTTGCATTGAATTGGGTCTAAAATAACAAAAAACTAGGCAGCCATTTTTTTTCAAAAATCACCCACAAGACGTTATTGAGGCTGAAAATTTTTGATGGTTTTCGATCCAATAAGATTTAGGTCGCAAAAGCCTCAAAGCTGGGCGATAGTTTTCCTATAGGCTCGTCATGTTCATACTACTCTAGGAATTCCAAAGCTTGGCAACTCGAATCATCTCAAAAAATAAAAAAAATATATTTTGAGCACCTAAACGATGTTTTTTTTCTAAAAATCAACCGAGCTTATGTCTAAAGGCTAGGAGTTTTGATCATTGGCTCATTTGGCATCGAACTCGGGTTTAAAATAGCATAAAACTAGGTAGCCATTTTTTTTACAAAAATCACCCACGGGACGTTGTCAATGCCGAGGAGTGATGGCTTTTCAATCCGATAAGAGGTAGGTTGAGAAATCCAAATAATCGAGCTAACAGTTTTCCTACAAGTTTTATCATGCTCATACTTCTCTAAGAATTCCAAAGCTCGACGACTCGCATCTTCTCAAAAAAAGAGAAAGTATATTTTGAGGGCCTAAACGATGTTTTTTCTCAAAAATACCCCGAGCCCATGTCTAAAATCTATGAGTTTTGATTGTTGGCAAGTTTTGCATCGAACTAGGTCTAAAATAGCACAAAACTAGGCGAGACATTTTTGTTTTTTTGCAAAAATCACCCGCAAGACGTTGTTGAGGCCGAGAGGTTTTTATGGTTTCCCCGTCCGGCAAAAGGTAGGTTGTAAAAACCTCAAAAATGGGCTGAAATTTTTCCTATAAGTTTTTTCGTGCTCATACCGCTCCGGAATTCCCAAGCTCGACGACTAGCATCGGCGAAAAAAAAGAAAATGTATATTTTGAGGTTCTAAATGATATTTTTTTGTCCAAAATGACGTTCAACTCATGTCCAAAGGCTATGAGTTTTTATCATTGGCTCGTTTTGCATCGAATCGAGTCTAAAATAACATAAAACTAGGTAGCCATTTTTTTACGAAAATCACACGCAAGACATTGTCGAGGTTGAGAAGTTTTGATGGTTTTCCCATCCGCTAAGAGGAAGGTCATAAAATCTCAAAAATGGGCTAATATTTTTCCACTATGCTTTGTCATGTTCATATTGCTATAGGAATTCGAAGCCCAACGACTCGGATCATCTCGAAAAACAAACAAAGTATATTTTGAGCGCCTAAACAATAATTTTTCTAACAAATCAACTTGAGCTCATGTATAAAGGCTATGAGTTTTGATCGTAGGCTCATTTGACATTGCATAGGGTCTAAAATAACACAAAACTAGGAAGCCATTTTTTTTGTGAAAATCACCCGCAAGACGTTGTTAAGGCTTAGAAGTTTTGATGGTTTTCCCATCCTGCAAGAGGCGGATCGTAAAAGCCTCCAAACTTGGCGGATAGTTTTCCTATAGGTTTTGTCATGTTCATACCGCTTTAGGAATTCCGAAGCTCGATCGCTCGCATCATCTCGAAAAACATAAAAAATGTATTTTGAGCGCGTAAACGATGTTTTTTCTCACAAATCAACCCGAGCTCATGTGTAAAGGTCTGTGAGTTTTGATAGTTGGCTCATTTGACATCGAATTAGGTCTAAAATAATACAAAACTAGGTAGCCTTTTTTTTTTTCCAAAAATCACCCGTAAGACTTTGCTTGAGGTCGATAAGTTTTGATGGTTTTCTCATCCAGGCAAGAGGCGGGACATAAAAGCCTCAAAACTTGGTGGATAGTTTTCCTACACGTTTTTTCATGTTCATATCGCTCGAGAATTCTCAAGGTCGATGGCTTACATCATTTCGAAAAACGAGAAAAAGTGTATTTTATGAGCCTAAACGATTTTTTTCTCAAAAATCAACCCGAGCTCATGTCTAAAGGCTATGAGTTTTGATCGTTGACTCATTTGGCATCGAACCGGGTCTAAAATAGCATAAAACTAAGCAGACCATTTTTTTTATGAAAATCACCCACGGGACGTTGGTGATGCTCGAGGAGTTTTGAAGGCTTTTCGGTCCGATAAGAAGTTGCTCGAGAAAGCCTAATAATTGGGCTAACGGTTTTTCTATAAGTTTTATCACGCTCATACTACTTCACGAATTCCAAAGCCCGACAGACTCGTATCATCTCAAAAAAAAGATAAAGTGTATTTTAAGAGCCTAAACGACCTTTTTTTTTCCCTAAAATCACCTTAAGCTCATGTCTAAAAGCTATGAGTTTTGATCATTGACAAGTTTTGCATCGAATTGGGTCTAAAATAGAACAAAACTAGGCGGACATGTTTTGTTTAAAACAATCACCTACAAGACGTTATCGAGGGCAAGAAGTTTTGATGATTTCCCCGTCCGGCAAAAGGTAGGTCGTAAAAACCTCAAAAATGGGCTGAAAATTGTTCTACGGGTTTTGTCCTCGCTCATATCGCTCCGTAAATTCCTAAGCTCGGTGGCTAGCATCACCTCAAAAAGTAGAGAATGTATATTTTGAGGGCCTAAACAATGTTTTTTTTCTCCAAAATGACCCCGAGCTCATGTTCAAAGACTATGAGTTTTCATCGTTGGCTCGTTTGGCATCGAACTCGGGTCTAAAATAACACAAAACTAGGCGACCATTTTTTTTGTAAAAATCACTCATAAGAAGGATGAGAAGTTTTGATGGTTTTCTCATCCAACAAGGACATTGTCGACGTCGAGGAATTTTTATGACTTTTCGATTCGATAAGAGGTAGGTCGATAAAGCCTAATAGCTGGGTTGATAGTTTTCCTATAAGCTTTGTCGCGCTCATATTGCTCCGGGAATTCCAAAGCCCGACAACTTGCATCGTCTCGTAAAAAAGATAAAGTGTATTTTGAGGGCCTAAACGATGTTTTTTCTCTCAAATCACCCCGAGTCGATGTCTAAAAGCTATGAATTTTAATCGTTAGCATGTTTTGCATCGAACGAGGTCTAAAAGGGAACAAAACTAGGGAGACATTTTTTTTTTGCGAAAATCACCTTTAAGATGTTGTCAAGGCGGGTAAGTTTTGATGGTTTCTCCGTCTAGTAAAAAGTAGGTCGTAAAAGCCTAAAAAATAGGCGAGAAAGTTTTCGTACATGTTCCGTCACGCTCGCATCGCTCTAGGAATTCCCAAGCTCGGTGGCTAGCATCACCTCGAAAAAACAAAAAATGTATATTTTGAGGGCCTAAACGATATTTTCTTCCTAAAAAATGACCACGAGCTCATGTCCAAAGGCTATGAGTTTTCATCATTATCTCATTTGCCATCAAGCCGGGTCTAAAATAACATAAAATTGGAAATCTTTTTTTTTGCGAAAATCACCCGCAAGATGTTGTCAAGGCCGAGAAGTTTTGATGGTTTTCCCATCCAACAAGATTCAAGTCGTAAAACCCTCAAAACTAGGTGGATAGTTTTCCTACGGCTTTTGTTATGTTCATACCGCTACGGGAATTTTGAGGCCCGACGACTTGCATCATCTCAAAAAACAAAAAAATGTATTTTGAGGGCCTAAATGATGTTTTTTTCTCACAAATCAACCCGAGCTTATCCCTATAGGCTATGAGTTTTGATCGTTGGCTCATTTGGCATCGAACCGGGTCTAAAATAGCACAAAACTAGGCAGTAATATTTTTTACGAAAATCACCCACGGGACATTGTCGACGTCGTGGAGTTTTAATGGCTTTTCGATCCGATAAGGGTAGGTCGAGAAGACTAATAGGCTGGGTTGATAGTTTTTATACAAGTTTTTTTACGCTCATATTGCTCCAAGAATTCCAAATCCCGATGACTCGCATCGTCTTGAAAAAAAGATAAAGTGTATTTTGGGGGCCTAAACGATATTTTTTCTCCCAAATCACCCCGAGCTCATGTCTAAAAGCTATGAGTTTTGATCATTAGCACGTTTTGCATTGAACTGGGTCTAAAATAACATAAAACTAGGTAGCCTATTTATTTACGAAAATCACCCGCAAGACGTTGTTGAGGCTAGCGGCTTTGATGGTTTCCCCATCCGACAAAAGAAAGGTCATAAAAGCTAAAACATGGGTGGATAGTTTTCCTATAGGTTTTATCCTGTTCATACCGCTCTAGGAATTCTAAAGCCCGATGACTCGGATCATCCCAAAAAGCGAGAAAAAATGTTTTTTAGGCACCTAAACGACGTTTTGTTTCTCTAAAATCACCCCGAGCCCATGTCTACAAGCTATGAGTTTTGATCGTTGGCAAGTTTTGCATCCAATCGGGTCTAAAACGAGCACAAAACTAGAGAGACATTCTTTTTTTACAAAAATCACCTACATGACGTTGCGAGGCTAAGAAGTTTTGATTGTTTCCCCATCCAAGAAAAGGTAGGTCGTAAAAACCTAAAAAAGGGGCTACAAATTTTCCTACATGTTTTGTCGCGCTCATACCGCTCTGGAATTCCCAAGCCCGACGGCTAGGATCACCTCAAAAAAAGAAAATGTATATTTTGAGGGCCTAAACAACTTTTTTCTCCAAAATGACATTGAGCTCATGTCAAAAGGCTATGAGTTTTCATCATTGGCTCGTTTGGCATCGAATCGGATCTAAAATCACACAAAACTAGGCGACCATTTTTTTTTTACAAAAATCACCCGCAAGACATTGTCGAGGTCGAGAAGTTTTGTGGTTTTCCCATCGGACAAGAGGTAGGTCATAAAAGCCTCCAAATTGGATGGATATTTTCCTAAAGGATTTTTCATGTTCATATTGCTCCGGGAATTCCGAAGCCCGATGACTCGGATCATCTCGAAAAAAAAGTGTATTTTGAGCGCCTAAACGATATTTTTTTCTAAAAGATCAACCCGAGCTCATGTTTAAAGGCTATGAGTTTTGATCGTTTGCTAATTTGGTATCGAACTAGGTCTAAAATAGCATAAAACTAGGCAATCATTTTTTTTTATGAAAATCACCCACGGGACGTTATCGATGCCGAGGAGTTTTGATGGCTTCCCGATCCGATCAAAGGTAGGTCGAGAAAGCCTAATAACCGGGCTAACTATTTTTGTATAAGTTTTATCACGCTCATACTCGCTTTAGAAATTCAAAAGCCCAACGGCTCGCATTGTCTCAAAAAAAAGATAAAGTGTATTTTGAGGGCCTAAACGACTTTTTTTCTCTAAAATCACCCCGAGCCCATGTCTAAAAGCTATGAGTTCGATGGTTGGCAACTTTTTTGCATCGAACCGGGACTAAAACAAGCACAAAACTAGGCAAACATTTTTTTTATGAAAATCACCTACAAGACGTTGTTGATGCCGAAAAGTTTTGATGGTTTCCTCGTCCGCAAAAGGTAGGTCATAAAAACCTCAAAAATAGGCTAAAAATTTTCCTACAAGTCTTTTTGTGTTCATACTGCTTCGAGAATTCCCAAGCTCGACAGGTAGCATCACCTTGAAATAAAAAAAAATGTATATTTTGAGGGCCTAAACAATTGTTTTCTCCAAAATGACGCCGAGTTCATGCCTAAAGGCTATGAGTTTTGATCGTTGGCTTGTTTTGCATTGAAATGGGTCTAAAATAACACAAAACTAGGCAACTAATTTTTTTGCAACAATCACCCGTAAGACATTATCGAGGCTAAGAAGTTTTGATGGTTTTCCCATTCGATAAAAGGTTGATCGTAAAAGCCTCAAAACTAGACTAATAGTTTTGCTATAGGCTCTTTCATGTTCATATTGCTCAAGGAATTTTGAAGCTCAACGATTCGGATCATCTCGAGAAACAAAAAAAGTGTATTTTGAGCGCCTAAACGATGTTTTTTTCTTAAAAATCAACTAAAGCTCATGTCTAAAGGCTATGAGTTTTGATCGTTGGCTCATTTGACATCGAACTAGGTCTAAAATAGCACAAAACTAGGTAGTCATTTTTTTATGAAAAATAACCCACGGGATGTTGTCGATGCCGAGGAGTTTTGATGGCTTTTTGATCCGATAAGATGTAGGTCAAGAAAGCCAAATAACTCGGGCTAATAGTTCTCCTAGTGCTCATACGTCTCCGGGAATTCCAAAGCTTGACGGCTTGCATCTTCTCGAAAAGAAAGAGAAAGTGTATTTTGAGGGCCTAAAAGATGTTTTTTTCTCAAAAATCACCCCGAGCCCATGTCTAAAAGCTATGAGTTTTGATCGTTGGCAAGTTTTACATCGAACTAGGTCTAAAATAGCACAAAACTAGCCAAACATTTTGTTTTTTGCAAAAATCACCTATAAGACATTGTCGAGGCGAGTGAAGTTTTGATTGTTTCCCCGTTCAAGCAAAGGTAGGTCGTAAAAACCTCAAAAATGAGCTAAAAATTTTCCTACAGATTTTGTCACGCTCATACCTCTCTAGGAATTCCCAAGCCCGATGGCTAGCATCACCTCAAAAAAAAAAAAGAAAATATACATTTTGAGCTTCTAAATGATATTTTTTTGTTCAAAATGACGCCGAGCTCATGTCCAAAGGCTATGAGTTTTGATCATTGGCTCGTTTTGCATCGAACTAAGTCTAAAATAATACAAAACTAGGTCGCCATTTTTTTTACGAAAATGACCCACAAGACGTTATCGAGGCCGAGAAGTTTTGATGGTTTTCCCATCCGATAAGAGGTAGGCCGTAAAAGCTTCAAAACTCGGGTTAATAGTTTTCCTACGGAGTTCCGTCATGTTTATTTTGCTTTAGGAATTTCGAAGCCCGACGACTCTAATCATCTCAAAAAATAGAAAAAGTGTATTTTGAGCCCCTAAACGATGTTTTCTCTCAAAAATCAACCGGAGCTCATGTCTAAATGCTATGAGTTTTGATCATTGGCTCATTTGGCATCAAACTAGGTCTAAAATAGCACAAAACTAGACGGCCATTTGTTTTTATGAAAATCACCCACGGGACGTTGTCGATGCCGAAGAGTTTTGATGGCTTTCCGATCCAATAAGAGATAGGTCGAGAAAGCGAAAGAACTAGGCTCACATTTTTTCTATAAGTTTTATTACGCTCATACTTATCGAAGAATTCCAAAGCTCGACGGCTCGCATAGTCTCAAAAAAAAGATAAAGTGTATTTTAAGGGCCTAAACAACGTTTTTTTCTCAAAAATCACCCCGAGCCCATGTCTAAAAGCTATGAATTTTGATCGTTGGCAAGTTTTACATTGAACTGGGTTTGAAACAACACAAACTAGGCAAACATTTTTTTTTATAAAAATCACCTACAAGACGTTGTCGAGGTCGAGAAGTTTTGATTGTTTCCTTGTCCAGGAAAAGGTAGGTCATAAAAACCTCAAAAATGGGCTGAAAAGTTTCCTACAAGTCTTGTTATGCTCATACCGCTCCGGGAATTCCTCAGCATGGCGGCTAGCATCACCTCGAAATAATGAAAATGTATATTTTTAGGGCCTAAACAATGTTTTTTTCTCCAAAATGAGACCGAGCTCATGTCTAAAGGCTATGAGCTTTGATCGTTGGCTCGTTTTGCATTGAACTCGGGTCTAAAATTACACAAAACTAGGTAGTCATTTTTTTTACGAAAGTCACCTACAAGACGTTATCGCGAGCTCGAGTTGTTTTGATGGTTTTCGCATCCGATTGGAGGTTGGTCATAAAAGCCTCAAAACTAGGCTAATAGTTTTCCTATAGGCTCTATCATGTTCATATTGCTCTAGGAATTTCGAAGCTCGACGACTCGGATCATCTTGGGAAACGGAAAAAGTGTATTTTGAGCGCCTAAACGACGTTTTTTCTCAAAAATCAACTAGAGCTCATGTCTAAAGGCTATGAGTTCTGATCGTTGGTTCATTTGACATCGAACTAGGTCTAAAATAGCACAAAACTAGATAGCCATTTTTTTTTGAAAAAAATCACCCACAAGACGTTGTCGATACCGAGGAGTTTTGATGGCATTCCGATCCGATAATAGGTAGGTCGAGAAAGCTAAATAACTAGGCTAACAGTTTTCCTAGCGCTCATACTTCTCTAAGAATTCCAAAGCTCGACGACTCATATCTTCTCGAAAAAAAGAGAAAGTGTATTTTGAGGGCCTAAACGATGTTTTTTTCTCCAAAATCACCCCGAGCCCATGTCTAAGAGCTATGAGTTTTGATTGTTGGAAAGCTTTGCATCGAACTAGGTCTAAAATAGCACAAAACTAGGTAGACATTTTTTTTTTGGAAAAATCACCCGTAAGACGTTTTCGAGGTCAAGAAGTTTTGATGGTTTCCTTGTTCGGCAAATGGTAGGTCGTAAAGACCTTAAAAATGGGCTGAAAATTTTCCTATAGGTTTTGTCGTGGTCATACCGCTTCGAAAATTCCCAAGCCCGATGGCTAGCATCACCTCAAAAAAAAGAAAATATATATTTTGAGGTTTTAAACGATGTTTTTTTTTTTCCAAATGACGCCGAGTCATGTCTAAAGGCTATGAGTTTTGATCGTTGGCTCGTTTTGCATGGAACTAGGTCTAAAATAACACAAAATTAGGCAACCATTTTTTTTTCAAAAATACCCACAAGTCGTTATCAAGGCTGAGAAGTTTTGATGGTTTTCCCATCCGATAAGAGGTAGGTTGTAAAACCCTCAAAATCGGGTCGATAGTTTTCCTACAAGCTTTATCATGTTCATATTGCTCTAGGAATTCCGAAGCCCGATGACTCGGATTATCTCAAAAAATAGAAAACGTGTATTTTAAGCACCTAAACGAGTTTTGATCAATAGCTCATTTTACATCGAAGTGGGTGTAAAACAACACAAAAAGTAAGCGACCTTTTTTTTTTTTTTGCAAAAATCACCCACAGGATGGTCTTAATGCCGAGGAGTTTTGATGGCTTTCCTATCCGATAAGAGGTAGGTCAAGAAAGCCAAATAACTAGCCTAATAGTTTTCCCACAAGTTTTATCACGCTCATACTTATCCAAGAATTCCAAAGCTTGGCGGCTCGAATTGTCTAAAAGAAACGATAAAGTATATTTTGAGGCCCTAAATGACGGTTTCTCAAAAATCACCCCAAGCCCATTTCTAAAAGCTATGAGTTTTGATTGTTAGCAAGTTTTGCAATGAACTGGGTCCGAAACGAAGACAAAACTAGGCAATATTTTTTTTACAAAAATCACCTACAAGACATTATTGAGGCCGAGAAGTTTTGATGGTTTTCTCATCCAGCAAAAGTTAGGTAAAAAAAACCTCAAAAATGGGCTGAAAATTTTCCTACAAGTCTTGTCGTGCTCATACCGCTTCGGGAATTCCTGTGTTCGGCGGCTAGCATCACCTCAAAAAAAGAAAATATATATTTTGAGGGCCTAAACGATGTTTATTTCTCCAAAATGATGCTCGAGCTCATGTCCAAAGGCTATAACTTTTGATTGTTGGCTCATTTTCCATTGAACTAGGTCTAAAATAACATAAAACTAGAAAGCCATTTTTTTTGCGAAAATCACCCGCAAGATGTTATCAAGGCTGAGAAGTTTTGATGGTTTTCGTATCCGATAAGAGGTTGCTCATAAAAGCGTCAAAATTGGGCTGATAGTTTTCCTATAGGCTTTGTCATGTTCATATTGCTCGTAGGAATTTCGAAGCCCGACAACTCGGATCCTCTCAAAAAACAAAAAAAAGGTGTATTTTGAGCGCCTAAATGATATTTTTTTCAAAAATCAACCGGAGCTCATGTCAAAAGGCTATGAGTTTTGATCGTTGGTTAATTTGGCATCGAACCGGGTCTAAAATAATACAAAATTAGGTAGCTATTTTTTTTGGAAAAATCACCCATAGGACATTATCGATGATGAGGAGTTTTGATGGCTTTCCGATCCGATAAGAGGTAGATAGAGAAAGCCAATTAACTAGGCTAATAGTTTTCCTATAAGTTTTATCACGATCATACTTATCGAAGAATTAAAAAGCCCGATGGCTCACATCATTTTGAAAAAAAGATAAAGTCATTTTGAGGGCCTAAACGACATTTTTTCTCAAAAATCAACTCGAGCTCATGTCTAAAAGCTATGAGTTTTGATCGTTGGTAAGTTTTACATTGAACCAGTGTCAAAAACGAGCACAAAACTAGGCGGACATTTTTTTGTTGCAAAAATCACCTATAAGACGTTGTCGAGACCGAGAGTTTTGATGGTTTCCCTATCCGACAAATGGTAGGTTGTAAAAACCTCAAAAATGGGCTAAACATTTTCCTATAGATTTTGTCATGCTCATACCGCTTTGAGAATTCCCAAGCTCAACGACTAGCATTACCTTGAAAAAAAGAAAATGTATATTTTGAGGCTCTAAACGATATTTTTTGTCAAAAATAACACCGAGCTCATGTCCAAAGGTTATGAGTTTTGATCGTTGGCTCATTTTGCATCGAACCGGGTTCTAAAATAACACAAAAACTAGGTAGTCATTTTTTTTACGAAAATCACCCATAAGACGTTATCGAGGTCGAGAAGTTTTGATGGTTTTCCCATCCGATAAGAGGTAGGTCGTAAAAATTTTAAAACTGGGCTGATAATTTTTGTACGAGCTTTGTCATGTTCATATGGCTCTAGGAATTCCGAAGCTCGATGACTCGAATCATCTTAAAAAATAGAAAAGTGTATTTTGAGCGCCTAAACGATGTTTTCGCTCAAAAATCAACAAGAGCTCATGTCTAAATGGTATGAGTTTTGATTATTGGCTCATTTAGCATCGAACTGGGTCTAAAATAGCACAAAACTAGGCAACCATTTTCCTTTTTGCGACAATCACCCACGGGACGTTGTTCATGCCAAGGAGTTTTGATGGCTTTCCAATCCAATAAGAGGTAGGTCGAGAAAGCCAAATAACTACGCTAACAGCTTTTCTTATAAGTTTTATCGCGCTCATACTTATCGAAGAATTCCAAAGCCCGATGGCTCGTATCACCTCGAAAAAAAGATAAAGTGTATTTTGAGGACCTAAATGATATTTTTTCTCAAAAATCACCCCGAGCCCATGTCTAAAAGCTATGAGTTTTGATCGTTGGCAAGTTTTGCATCGAATTGGGTCCGAAATAGTTCAAAACTAGGCGGACATTTTTTTTTTTACGTAAATCACATACAAGACGTAGTCGAAGTCGAGAAGTTTTGATTATTTCCTTGTCCGGCAAAAGATAGGTAGTAAAAACCTAAAAAATGGGCTAAAAAGTTTCTTATAGGTCTTGTCATGCTTATACCGCTCCGGGAATTCCCAAGCCCGATGGCTATCATCACCTTGAAAAAAAGAAAATGCATATTTTGAAGTTTTAAACGATATTTTTTTTATCAAAAATGACGCCGAGCTCATGTCTAATGGGCATGAGTTTTGATCATTGACTCATTTTGCATCGAACTCGGGTCTAAAATAACACAAAACTAGGCAACCATTCGATAAGAGGTAGGTCATAAAAGCTTCAAAACCGGACTAATAGTTTTCCTACGAGCTCGTCATGTTCATATTACTCTAGGAATTCCGAAGCTCGACAACTCGGATCATCTCGAAAAATAGAAAAAGTGTATTTTTAGCGCCTAAATGACGTTTTCTCTCAAAAATCAACCGGAGCTCATGTCTAAAGGCTATGAGTTTTGATCATTGGCTCATTTGGCATCGAACTACGTCTAAAATAGCAAAAAACTAGGCAACTATTTTTTTTTTACGACAATCACCCACGGGACATTGTTCATGCCAAGGAGTTTTGATGGCTTTTCGATCCAATAAGAGCTAGGTCAAGAAAGCTAAATAACTATGCTAACAGTTTTGCTATAAGTTTTATCACGCTCATACTTATCGAAGAATTCTAAAGCCCAACGGCTAACATCGTCTCGAAAAAAAGATAAAGTGTATTTTGAGGGCCTAAACGATGTTCTTTCTCAAAAATTACCCCAAGCCCATGTCTAAAAGCTATGAGTTTTGATCGTTGGCAAGTTTTGCATCGAATCGGGTCCGAAACGAAGCACAAAACTAGGCGGACATTTTTTTCAAAAATTACCTATAAGACGTAGTCGAAGCCGAGAAGTTTTGATTGTTTCCTTATCCGGTAAAAGGTTGGTTGTAAAAACCTTAAAAATGGGCTCAAAAATTTCCTATAGGTCTTGTCATTCTCATACCGCTCCGAGAATTTCCAAGCCCGGCGGCTAGCATCACCTTGAAAGAAAGAAAATGGATATTTTGAGGTTCTAAACAATATTTTTTGTCAAAAATGATGCCGAGCTCATGTCCAAAGGTTATGAGTTTTGATCGTTGGCTCATTTTACATCAAACTCGGGTCTAAAATAACACAAAACTAGGCGACCATTTTTTTACAAAAATCACCCACAAGACGTTATCAAGGTCGAGAAATTTTGATGGTTTTCCCATCCGATAAGAGGTAGGTCGTAAAAGCTTCAAAACTGGGCTGATAGTTTTCCTACAAGCTCGTCATGTTCATATTGCTCTAGGATTCCGAAGCCCGACAACTCGGATCATCTCGAAAAATAGAAAAAGTGTATTTTGAGTTCCTAAATTACGTTTTTTTCTCAAAAATCACCCCGAGCTCATGTCTAAAGGCTATGAGTTTTGATCATTGGCAAGTTTGGCATCAAATTGGGTCCGAAACGAGCACAAAACTAGGTAGACATATTTTTTTTATGAAAATCACCTACAATACGTAGTCGAGGCCAAGAAGTTTTGATTGTTTTCTCGTCCGGCAAAAGGTAGGTCATAAAAACTAAAAAAATAGGCTGAAAATTTTCCTACGAGTTTTGTCATGCTCATATCGCTTCGGGAATTCCCAAGCTCGGTGGCTAGCATCGGCTCGAAATAAAGAAAATGTATATTTTAAGGGCCTAAACGATGTTTTTTCTCCAAAATGACGCCGAGCTCATGTCTCAAGGCTATGAGTTTCCATCGAACCGGGTCTAAAATAACACAAAACTAGGCGAGTCATTTTTTTTGCAAAAATCACTCACAAGACGTTATCGAGCTTGAGATGTTTTGACGGTTTTCGCATCCGATAAGAGGTTGGTCATAAAAGCCTCAAAACTGGATCGATAGTTTTCCTATAGGCTCTATCATGTTCATATTGCTCTAGGAATTCCGAAGCTCGACGACTCGGTTCATCTCGAGAAATAGAAAAATGTAGTTTGAGTGCCTAAGCAATGTTTTTTCTCAAAAATCAACCGAGCTCATGTCTAAAGGCTATGAGTTTTGATCGTTCGCTCATTCGGCATCGAACTAGATCTAAAATAGCACAAAACTAGGTAGCCATTTTTTTTACGAAAATCATCCACAAGACGTTGTCGATGCCAAGGAGTTTTGATGGCTTTTCGATCCAATAAGAGGTAGGTCGAGAAAGCTAAATAACTAGGCTAATAGTTTTCCTATAAGTTTTATCATGCTCATACTTATTGCGACGGCTCGCATCTTCTAAAAAAAAAAGAGAAAGTGTATTTTGAGGGCCTAAACGATGTTTTTTCTCAAAAATCACCCCGAGCCCATGTCTAAAAGCTATGAGTTTTGATCGTTGGTAAGTTTTGCATCGAACCGGGTTTGAAACAACACAAAACTAAGTAGACATTTTGTTTTTACGAAAATCAACTATAAGACATTGTCGAGGTCGAGAAGTTTTGATGGTTTCCCTGTCGACAAAAGGTAGGTCATAAAAACCTCAAAAATGGGCTAAAAATTTTCCTACGGGTTTTGTCGCGCTCATACCACTCTAGGAATTCCCAAGCCCGCCGACTAGCATCACCTAAAAAAAAGTGTATATTTTGAGGTTCTAAACGATGTTTTTTCTCCAAAATGATGCTAAGCTCATGTCCAAAGGCTATGAGTTTTGATCGTTGTCGAGTTTTGCATCGAATTGGGTTTAAAATAACACAAAACTAGGTAGCTATTTTTTTGCAAAAATCACCCACAAGACCTTATCAAGGCCGAGATGTTTTTAGGGTTTTCCCATCCGATAAGAGGTAGGTCGTAAAAACCTAAAGACTGAGCTGATAGTTTTTTTAGAGGCTCTATCATGTTCATATTGCTCTAGGAATTTCGAAGCCCGACGACTCGAAACAAAAAAAGTGTATTTTGAGCGCCTAAACGACGTTTTCTCTAAAAAATCAACCGGAGCTCTCAAAAATCGTTCGCTCATTTGGCATCGAACTAGATCTAAAATATCACAAAACTAGGTAGGCATTTTTTTTTACCAAAATCACCCACGGGACGTTGTCGATGCCGAGAATTTTTGATGGCTTTTCGATCCGATAAGAGGTAGGTCGATAAAGCAAAATAACTTGGCTAACGGTTTTCCTAGTGCTCATACTTCTCTAGGAATTCCAAAGCCCGACGGCTCGCATCTTCTCGAAAAAAAAGGGAAAGTGTATTTTAAGAGCCTAAACGACATTTTTTCCCAAAAATCACCCAAAGCCCATGTCTAAAAGTTATGAGTGTTGATCGTTGGTAAGTTTTGCATGGAACTAGGTCTAAAACAGACACAAAACTAGGCAAATATTTTTTTTTGCAAATATCACCTATAAGACGTTGTCGAGGTTGAGAAGTTTTGATGGTTTCCCCATCCGACAAATGATAGGTCGTAAAAACCTAAAAAATGGGCTGAAATTTTTCCTACGGGTTTTTTCGTGCTCATACCGCTCTAGGAATTCCCAAGCCCGGCGACTAGCATCACCTCGAAAAAAAAAATGTATATTTTGAGTTTTAAACAATGTTTTTTTTTATCCAAAATGACGTTGAGCTCATGTCCAAAAGCTATGAGTTTTAATCGTTGGCTCGTTTTCCATCGAACTCGGGTCTAAAATAACACAAAACTAGGCATCCTTTTTTTTTTTATGAAAATCACCCACAAGACGTTATCGAGGCCGAGAAGTTTTGATGGTTTTCCCTTTCGATAAGAGGTAGGTCGTAAAAGCCTCAAAGCTGGGTGATAGTTTTCCTACATGCTCTGTCATGTTCATATTACTCTAGGAATTTCGAAGCCCGACGACTCGGATCATCTCGAAAAATAAAAAGTGTATTTTGAGTAGCTAAACAACGTTTTCTCTCAAAAATCAACCGGAGCTCATGTTTAAAGTCTATGAGTTTTGATCATTGTCTCATTTGACATCGAACCGGGTCTAAAATAGCACAAAACTAGACGACCATTTTTTTTTACAAAAATCACCCACGGGACGTTGTCGATGCCGTGGAGTTTTAATGGCTTTCCAATCGATAAGAGGTAGGTCGAGAAAGCCAAATAACTAGGCTAATAGTTTTCCTATAAGTTTTATCGCGCTCATACTTATCCAAGAATTCGAAGCTCGACGGCTGGCATTGTCTCAAAAAAAAGATAAAGTGTATTTTAAAGGCCTAAATGATGTTTTTTCTCAAAAATCACCCCGAGCCTATGTCTAAAAGCTATGAGTTTTGATCGTTGGCAAGTTTTGCATTGAACTGAGTCCGAAACAACATAAATCTAGGCGGACATTTTTTTTTTTTACAAAAATCACCTACAAGACGTTGTCGAGGTTGAAAAGTTTTGATGGTTTCCTCGTCCGAGCAAAAGGTAGGTTGTAAAAACCTCAAAAATGGGCTGAAAATTTTCCTATAAGTCTTGTCGTGCTCATACCTCTCTAGGAATTCCCTAGCCCGACTGCTAGCATCACCTTGGAAAAAAGAAACTCGTATATTTTGAGGGCCTAAATGTTTTTTTCTCCAAAATTACACCGAGCTCATATCCAAAGGCTATGAGTTTTGATCATTGGCTCGTTTTGCATTGATTTGGGTCTAAAATAACATAAAACTAGGCAACCATTTTTTTTGCGAAAATCACCCACAAGACGTTACCGAGGTTGAGAAGTTTTGATGGTTTTCCCATCCGATAAGAGTGAGGTCGTAAAAGCCTCAAAAGCTGGATCGATACTTTTCCTACGAGCTCTGTCATGTTCACATTGCTCTAGGAATTTCGAAGCTCGACGACTCGAATCATCTTGAAAAACAAAAAATGTGTATTTTTAACGGCTAAACAACGTTTTTTCTCAAAAATCAACTAGAGCTCATGTCTAAAGGCTATGAGTTTTGATCGTTGGCTCATTTGACATTGAACTAGGTCTAAACTAGCACAAAACTAGGTAGGCATTTTTTTTTACGAAAATCACCCACGGGACGTTGTCGATGCCGAGAAGTTTTGATGGCTTTCCGATCCGATAAAAGGTAGGCCAATAAAGCCAAATAACTTGGCTAACGGTTTTCCTATAAATTTTATCATGCTCACACTTCTTCAAGAGTTCCAAATCCCAACGGCTAGCATCATCTCAAAAAATTATAAAGTGTATTTTGATGGCCTAAACAACATTTTTTCTCAAAAATCACCCCGAGCCCATGTCTAAAGCTATGAGTTTTGATTGTTGGCAAGTTTTGCATCGAACTAGGTCTAAAACGAAGCACAAAAATAGGCAAACATATTTTTTCTACGAAAATCACCGCAAGACGTTTTCGAGGTCGACAAGTTTTGATGGTTTCCTCGTTCGGCTAAAGGTAGGTTGTAAAAGCCTCAAAAATGGGCTGAAAGGTTTTCTACGAGTCTTGTCGTACTCATACCGCTCCGGGAATACCTAAGGCTAGCATCACCTCAAAATAAAGAAAATGTATATTTTGAGGGACTAAATGATGTTTTTTCTCCAAAATGATGCCGAGCTCATGTCCAAAGGCTATAACTTTTGATCGTTGGCTCGTTTTTGTCGAACCGGGTGTAAAATAACAAAAAATTAAGGCAACCATTTTTTTACGAGAATCACCCACAAGACGTTATTGAGGCTAAGAAGTTTTGCTTGTTTTCGCATCCGATAAGAGGTTGGTCGTAAAAGCCTCAAAGTCGGGCTGATAGTTTTCCTATAGGCTCTATCATGTTCATATTGCATTAGGAATTTCAAAGCCCGACGAATCGGATCATCTCGAAAAACGAGAAAAAGTGTATTTTGAGCGCCTAAATGATGTTTTTTCCTAAAAATCAACTAGATCTCATGTATAAAGGCTATGAGTTTAGATTGTTGGCTCATTTGGCATCGAACCGAGTCTAAAATAGCACAAAACTAGGCAACCATTTTTTTTATGAAAATCAGTCGCAAGATGTTATCGAGGTTGAGAAGTTTTGATGGTTTCCACATCCAATAAGAGGTTGGTCATAAAAGCCTCAAAACTGGGTTGATAGTTTTCCTACGAGGTCCGTTATGTTCATGTTGCTCTAGGAATTCCGAAGCCCGATGACTCGGATCATATCGAAAAACAAAAAAATTGTATTTTGAGTGCCTAAATGATGTTTTTTCTCAAAAATCAACTGGAGCTCATGTCTAAAGGCTATGAGTTTTGATCGTTGGCTCATTTCGCATCGAACCGGGTCTAAAATAGCATAAAACTAGGTAGTCATTTTATTTACGAAAATCACCCACGGGACATTATCGATGCCGAGGAGTTTTGATGGCTTTCCGATCCGATAAGAGGTAGGCCGAGAAAGCCAAATAATCGGGCTAAAAAATTTTTCCTCACGCTCATAGTTCTTTAGGAATTCCAAAGCTCGATGGATCACATCTTTTTAAAAAACATAAAGTGTATGTTGAGGGCCTAAACGACGTTTTTTCTCAAAAATCACCCCGAGCCCATGTTTAAAAGCTATGAGTTTTGATTGTTGGCAAGTTTTGCATCGAACTAAGTCTAAAACGAGTACAAAACTAGGCGGACATTTTTTTGTTGCAAAAATCACCTCTAAGACGTATCAAGGTCGAGAAGTTTTGATGGTTTCCTCATTCGGTAAATGGTAGGTCGTAAAACCCTAAAAAATGGGCTAAAAATTTTTCTATAGGTTTTCTCACGCTCATACTACTCCGGAATTCCCAAGCCCGTTGGTAGCATCATCTCGAAAAAAGAAAATGTATATTTGGAGGTTCTAAATGATATTTTTTTGTAAAAAATGACGATTCGCTCATGTCCAAAGGCTATGGGTTTTGATCGTTGGCTCATTTTGCATCGAACTCGGGTCTAAAATTATAAAAAACTAGACAGACCATTTTTTTTATGAAAATCACTCACAAGACATTATCGAGGTCGAGAAGTTTTGATGGTTTTCCCATCCGATAAGAGGTATGTCATAAAAGCTTTAAAACCGAGCCGATAGTTTTCCTACGAGCTCTGCCATGTTCATATTGCTCTACGAATTCCAAAACTCGACAACTCGGATCATCTAAAAAAATAGAAAAAGTGTATTTTGAGCGCCTAAACGACATTTTCTCTCAAAAATCAACCGGAGCTCATGTCTAAAGGATATGAGTTTTGATTGTTGGCTCATTTGGCATCAAAGTAAGTCTAAAATAACACAAAACTAGGCGTCATTTTTTTGCAAAAATCACCTAAAGGACGTTATCGAGGTCGAGAAGTTTTGATGGTTTTCCCATCCGATAAGAGGTAGGTCGTAAAAGCCTCAAAACTAGGCTGATAGTTTTCCTACGAGCTCTGTCATGTTCATATTGCTATAGGAATTTCGAAGCTCGATGACTCGGATCATATCGAAAAACAAAAAAAAAAGTGTATTTTGAGGGCCTAAACGACGTTTTTTCTCAAAAATCACCTCGAGCCCATGTTTAAAAGCTATGAGTTTTGATTGTTGGTAAGTTTTGCATCGAACTAGGTCTAAAACGAGTACAAAACTAGGCGGACATTTTTTTTTTGCAAAAAACACTTGTAAGACGTTGTCGAGGCCAAGAAGTTTTGATGGTATCCCCATCCAAAAAATGATAGGTCGTAAAAACCTAAAAAATGAGCTAAAAATTTTCCTATAGTTTTGTTGCGCTCATATTGCTCTAGGAATTCCCAAGCTCGGTGACTAGCATCACTTTGAAAAAAAGAAAATGTATATTTTCGGGTTCTAAACGATGTTTGTTATCCAAAACGACGCCGAGCTCATGTCAAAAGGCTATGAGTTTTAATCATTGGCTCGTTTTGCATCAAAATGGGTCTAAAATAACACAAAACTAGGAAGCTATTTTTTTTGCAAAAATCACCCACAAGACGTTATCGAGGCTGAGAAGTTTTGATGGTTTTCCCATTCGATAAGAGGTAGGTCGAAAAGGCCTTAAAGCTCGGGTTGATATTTCTCCTACGAGCTTTGTCATGTTCGGATTGCTTTAGGAATTCCAAAGCCCGACGACTCGGATCATATCGAAAAACAAAAAAACTATATTTTGAGCGCCTAAACATCATTTTTTTCTTAAAAATCAACCAGAGCTCATGTCTAAATGCTATGAGTTTTGATCGTTGGCTCATTTGGCATCGAATCGGGTCTAAAATAGCACAAAACTAGGCAACCATTTTTTTTTTTGCAAAAATCACCTACGGGACGTTTCCAATGTCGAGAAGTTTTGATGGCTTTTCGATTTGAAAGGAGGTAGGTCAAGAAAGCCAAATAACTAGGCTAAAAAGATTTCCTAGTGCTCGTACTTTAGGAATTGCAAAGGCCGACAGACTCGCATCTTCTTGAAAAAAGGAGAAAGTTTATTTTGGGGGCCCAAATGACATTTTTTCTCAAAAATCTCCATGAGCCCATGTCTAAAAGCTATGAGTTTTGATCGTTGGCAAGTTTTGCATTGACTCGCAAAACTTTTTGTTATGAAAATCACCCGCAAGACGTTGTTGAGGTCGAGAAGTTTTGATGGTTTCCCCATCCAACAAAAGGTAGGTCATAAAAACCTAAAAAATGGGCGAGAAAATTTTCCTACGGGTTTTTTCGCACGTATACCTCTCTAAGAATTCCCAATTCTAGCAGCTAGCATCACCTCGAAAAAAAGAAAATGTATATTTTAAGGGGCTAAATGATGTTTTTTCTCCAAAATGACGTTGAGCTCATTTCCAAAGGCTATGAGTTTTGATCGTTGGCTCATTTTGCATTGAACTGGGTCTAAAATAACAAAAAACTAGACAGTCATTTTTTTTACGAAAATCACCTGTAAGACGTTATTGAGGCTGAGAAGTTTTGATGGTTTTCCTATCCGATAAAAGGTAGGTCATAGAAGCCTAAAAAATGGGTTGATAGTTTTCCTACAAGCTCTGTCATGTTCATATTACTCAAGGAATTCCAAAGCCCGATAACTCGAATCATCTCGAAAAACAAAAAATGTGTATTTTGAGCACCTAAACAATGGTTTTTTTCTCAAAAATCAACTGGAGCCCATGTCTAAATACTATGAGTTTTGATCATTGGTTGATTTGGCATCAAACTAGGTTTAAAATAGCACAAAACTTGGCGATAATGTTTTTTGAAAATCACTCATAGGACTTTGTTGATACCGTGGAGTTTTGATGGCGTTCCGTTCCGATATGAGGTAAGTTGAGAAAGCCTAATAACTAGGCTAACGAGTTTTCCTACAAGTTTTATCGCACTCATACTACTCCGGGAATTCCAAAGCCCAATGGCTCACATCATTTTGAAAAAAAGATAAAGTGTATTTTGAGGGCCCAAACGACCTTTTTCTTCAAAATTTCCCCAAGCTCATATCTAAAAGCTATAAGTTTTGATCATTGGTAAGTTTTGCATCGAATCGGGTCTAAAACAACACAAAACTAGGTAGACATTTTCTTTTTATGAAAATCACCTACAAGACGTTGTTGAGGTCGAGAAGTTTTGATGGTTTCCCCGTTCGGCAAAAGGTAGGTCATAAAAACCTAAAAAATGGACTAAAAATTTTCCTACGGGTTCTATCATGCTCATACCGCTCCGAGAATTCCCAAGCCCAACGGCTAGCATCACCTAAAAAAAAAAAAGAAAATGTATATTTTAAGGGCCTAAATGACTTTTTTCTCCAAAATAACGTTGAGCTCATGTACAAAGGCTATAAGTTTTCATTGCTAGCTCGTTTTGCATCAAGCTAGGTCTAAAACGAGCACAAAACTAGGCGAGGCATTTTTTTTTATGAAAATCACCTACAAGATGTTGTCGAGGTCGAGAAGTTTTGATGGTTTTCTCGTTCGACAAAAGGTAGGTCGTAAAAACCTAAAAAATGGATAGAAAATTTTTCTATAAGTTTTGTCACGCTCATACCTCTTTGGGAATTCGAAGTCCAGTGGCTAGCATCACTTAAAAAAAAAGAAAATGTATATTTTTAGGGCCTAAACGATGTTTTTTCTCTAAAATAACGCTGAACTCATTTCCAAAAGTTATGAGTTTTGATCATTGGCTCATTTTGCATTGAACTGGGTCTAAAATAACACAAAACTAGGCAACCATTTTTTTTTATGAATATCACCTGGAGGACGTTATCGAGGCTAAGAAGTTTTGATGGCTTTCCCATTCGATAAGAGGTAAGTCATAAAAGCCTCAAAACTAGACTCGATAGTTTTCCTACGGGCTTTGTCATGTTCATATGGCTCAAGGAATTCCAAAGCTCGATGACTCGAACCATCTCGAAAAACAAAAAATATGTATTTTGAGCACCTAAACGACGTTTTTTTCTCAAAAATCAACCGAAGCTCATGTCTACACACAATGAGTTTTGATCATTGGCTCATTTGGCATCGAACTAAGTCTAAAATAGAACAAAACTAGGCAGCCATATTTTTGTGAAAATCACTTATAGGACGTTGTTGATGCCGAGGAGTTTTGATGGTGTTCCGTTATGATAAGAGGTAGTTCAAGAAAGCCTAATAACTGGGCTAATAGTTTTCCTACAAGTTTTATTGCACTCATACTACTCTAGGAATTCTAAAGCCCAATGGCTTGTATCGTCACGAAAAAGATAAAGTGTATTTTGAGGGTCTAAACGACCTTTTTCTCCAAAATTTGCCCGAGCTCATGTCTAAAAGCTATAAGTTTTGCATCAAATCGGGTCTAAAATAGCACAAAATGAGGTAGACATTTTCTTTTTGTAAAAATCACCCGTAAGACATTGTCGAGGTTGAGAAGTTTTGATGGTTTTCTCATCCGAAAAAAGGTAGGTCGTAAAAACCTAAAAAATGGGCTAAAAATTTTCCTACGGAGTTCCGCAGCGCTTATATCGCTCCGGGAATTCCCAAGCCCGACGGCTAGCATCACCTCAAAAAAAGAAATGTATATTTTGAGGGCCTAAGTGACTTTTTTCTCCAAAATGACGTTGAGCTCATGTCCAAAGGCTATGAGTCTTCATCGTTGGTTCGTTTCGAATCGAACTCGGGCCTAAAATAACACAAAACTAGGCGAGTCATTTTTTTTAAATCATCCGTAAGAGGTTTTGATGGCTCTTCCATCCGGCAAGAGGTAGGTCATAAAAGCCTCAAAGCTGGGTAAACCTTTTTTTTTTTTACAAAAATCACCTACAAGACGTTGTCAAGGTCGAAAAGTTTTGATTGTTTCCCCGTTCGGCAAAAGGTAGGTCATAAAAGCCTAAAAAATGGGTTGAAAATTTTTTTATAGGATTTATCGCTATCATACCGCTCCGGGAATTGTCAAGCACTGGGGCTAGCATCATCTTGAAAAATAGAAAATGTATATTTTGAGGGCTTAAACAATGTTTTTTTCTCCAAAATGACGCCGACCTCATGTCCAAAGGCCATGAGTTTTTATCATTAGCTCGTTTTGCATCGAACTCGGGTCTAAAATAACACAAAATTAGGCGAGTCATTGTTTTTACGAAAATCACTCGCAAGGCATTGCCAAGGATGAGAACTTTTGATGGTTATCCCATTTGGCAACAAGTAGGTCATAAAAGCCTCAAACCGGGGCTAATATTTTTCCTACGAGGCTTTGTCATGTTCATATTGCTCTAGGAATTTCGAAGCCCAACGACTCGGATTATCTCAAAAAATAGAAAAAGTGTATTTTGAGCACCTAAATGACGTTTTTTCTCAAAAATAACCTAAGCTCATTTCTAAAGGCTATGAGTTTTGATCGTTGGCTCATTTGGCATTGTACTAGGTCTAAAATAGCATAAAAATAGACGACCATTATTTTTGTAAAAATCACCCACGGGACGTTGTCGAGCCGAGGAGTTTTGATGGCTTTCCGATCCTATAAGAGGTAGGTCGAGAAAGCTTAATAACTGGGCTAACATTTTTCTCACAAGTTTTATCACGCTCATACTACTCAAGAAATTCCAAAGCCCGATGACTCACATCATCTCGAAAAAAATATAAAGTGTATTTTGAGGACCTAAATGACCTTTTTTCTCCAAAACCACCCCAAGCTCATGTCTAAAAGGTATGAGTTTTGATCGTTGGCAAGTTTTGCATTGAATCGGGTCTAAAAGAGCACAAAACTAGGTAGACATTTTGTTTTTTTGCTAAAATCACCTATATGATGTTGTTGAGCCGGAGAAGTTTTGATGGTTTTTCCATTCGGTATGAGGCGAGTCGTAAAAGCCTCAAAGCTCGGGTGGATAGTTTTCTTACGGGTTTTGTCATGTTCATACTACTCCAAGAATTCGAAGCCCGATGGCTCGCATCATCTCGAAAAACAAACAAAGTGTATTTTGACGGCCTAAACGATGTTTTTTTCCCTAAAAATCAACCCGAGCTCATGTCTAAAGGCTATAAGTTTTGATCGTTGGCTAATTTATCTTTGAACTGGGTCTAAAATAGCACAAAACTAGGTAGTCATTTTTTTTTGAAAATCACCCACAAGACCTTATCGACGTCGAGGAGTTTTGATGGCTTTCCGGTTCGATAAGAAACTGGTCGGGAAAGCCTAATAATTGGGTTGATAGTTTTCCTATAAGTTTTGTTGCCCTTATACTACTCTAGCAATTCTAAAGCCCGACGGCTTGCATCATCTCGAAAAAAAGATAAAGTGTATTTTGAGGGCCTAAACGATGTTTTTCTCAAAAATCACCCCGAGCCCATGTCTAAAAGCTATGAGTTTTGATCATTGGAAGGTTTTGCATCGAACTAGTCTAAAAGAGCACAAAACTAGGCAAACATTTTGTTTTTTACGAAAATCACCTGTAAGATGTTGTCGAGGCTGAAAAGTTTTGATGGTTTTTCCATCCAATATGAGGCAGGCCGTAAAAGCCTCAAAATTGAGCGAGATAGTTTTCTTACGAGTTTTGTCATGTTCTTACCGCTCTAACAATTCGAAGCCCGATGGCTCGGATCATCTCGAAAAACAAACAAAGTGTATTTTGAGGCCTTACACGATGTTTTTTCTCAAAAATCAACTCGATCTCATGTATAAAGGCTATGAGTTTTGATCGTTGGCTCATTTGGCTTCGAACCGGGTCTAAAAAGCACAAAACTAGGCGACCATGTTTTTTGTGAAAATCACCCATAGGACCTTATTGACATTGAGGAGTTTTCATGGCTTTTCGATTCGATAAGAGGTAGGTTGAGAAAGCCTAATAACCGGGTTGATATTTTTTCAATAAGTTTTGTCGCACTCATACTACTCCAACAATTCCAAAGCCCGACGGCTCGCATCGTCTAAAAAAAAAGATAAAGTGCATTTTGAGGGCCTAAATGACGTTTTTTTCTAAAAAATCACCCCGCGCTCATGACTAAAAGCTATGAGTTTTGATCGTTAGCATGTTTTGTATGGAACTCGGGTCTAAAAAAGCACAAAACTAAGCATACATTTTTTTTTTACGAAAATACCTACAAGACGTTGTCGAGGTCGAAAAGTTTTGATGGTTTCCCCATCGGGAGAAAGCTAGGTCGCAAAAGCCTAAAAAATGGGCAAAAAATTTTCCTACAAGTTTTTTCACGCTCATACCATTCCGGGAATTCCCAAGCCCGCGACTAGTATCATCTCGAAACATAGAAAATGTATATTTTGAGGGCCGAAAAGACATTTTTTTCTCTAAAATGACATTAAGCTCATGTCCAAAGGCTTTGAGTTTTGATCATTTGATTATTTTGCATCAAACTCGGGTCTAAAATAACATAAAACTAAGCAATCATTTTTTTTGTGAAAATCACCCGCAAGACGTTATCGAGGTCGAGAAGTTTTGATGGTTTTCCTATCCGATAAGAGGTAGGTCATAAAAGCCTCCAAATTAGGCTGATATTTTTCCTATAGGCTCGTCACATTCATATTGATCTAGTAATTCCAAAGCTCGACGACTCAAATCATCTCAAAAAACAGAAAAAGTGTATGTTGAGCACCTAAACGGTGTTTTTTTCTCAAAAATCAACCGGAGCTCATGTCTAAAGGCTATGAGTTTTTGATCATTAGCTCATTTGGCATCGAACTCGGGTCTAAAATAGCACCAAACTAGGCAGCCACTTATTTTACAAAAATCACCCACGGGACATTGTCGACGTCGAGGAGTTTTGGTGGCTTTCCGGTCCGATAAGAGGTAGGTCGAGAAAGCCTAATAGTTGGGTTGATAGTTTTCCTATAAGTTTTTTCATGCTCATATTGCTCTAGGAATTCAAAAACTCGATGTTTCGCATCATCTTGAAAAAAAGATAAAATGTATTTTGAGGGCCTAAATGATGTTTTTTCTCCAAAATCACCCCGAGCTCATGTCTAAAAGCAATGAACTTTGATCTTTAGCACATTTTGCATCGAGTTGGGTAGAAAAGATCATAAAACTAGGCGAGATATTTTTTTTTTGCAAAAATCACTCGTAAGTTGTTGTCGAGGCCAAGAAGTTTTGATGGTTTCCCCGTCCGGTAAAAGGTAGATCGTAAAAGCCTCTAAACCGAGTGGATAGTTTTCCTACGAGGTTTTGTCATGTTCATACTACTCCAAGAATTCTGAATCCCGACGGCTTGCATCATCTCTAAAAACAAACAAAGTGTATTTTGAGGGCCTAAACGATGTTTTTTTCTCAAAAATCAACCCTATCTCATGTATAAAGGCTATGAGTTTTGATCGTTGGCTCATTTGGCTTCGAAATGGGTCTAAAATAGCACAAAACTAGGCAACCATTTTTTTTGCAAAAATCACCCACAGGACCTTATTGACGTCCGAGTTTTGATCATTAGCATGTTTTGTATCGAACTCGGGTCTAAAAAAGCACAAAACTAAGCATATATTTTTTTTTACAAAAATCACCTACAAGATGTTGCCGAGGTCAAAAATTTTTGCTGGTTTCCCCATCAAGCAAAAGCTAGGTCATAAAAGCCTCAAAAATGAGCAAAAAATTATTCTATAGGTTTTGTTGCACTCATACCGCTTTGCGAATTCCCAAGCCCGGCGACTAGTATCATCTCGAAAAATAGAAAATGTATATTTTGAGAGTCGAAAAGATGTTTTTTTCCCTCTAAAATGACATTGAGGTCATGTCCAAAGGCTTTGAGTTTTGATCATTTGATTGTTTCGCATCAAACTAGGTCTAAAATAACATAAAACTAGGCAACCATTTTTTTTGCAAAAATACCCACAAGACGTTATCGAGGTCGAGAAGTTTTGATGGTTTTTCTATCCGATAAGAGGCGAGTCATAAAAGCCTCCAAATTGGGCTGATAGTTTTCCTACGAGCTCTGTCACATTCATAATGCTCTAGGAATTTCGAAGCCCGACGACTCAAATCATCTCAAAAAATAAAAAAAAAGTTTATATTGAGCACCTAAATGATGTTTTTTCCCTCAAAAATCAACTGGAGCTCATGTTTAAAGGCTATGAGTTTTTTATCATTGGCTCATTTGGCATCGAACTAGGTCTAAAATAGTACCAAACTAGGTAGCCATTTTTTTTACGAAAATCACCCGCGGGACATTGTCGACGTCGAAGAGTTTTGGTGGCTTTCACGGTCCGATAAGAGGTAGGTCGAGAAAGCCTAATAGCTCGGGTTGATAGTTTTCCTATAATTTTTGTCCTACTCATACTCGCTCTAGGAATTCAAAAGCTCAATGGCTCACATCATCTCGAAAAAAAGATAAAGTTTATTTTGAGGGCCTAAACGATACTTTTTTCTCCAAAATCACCCCGAGCTCATGTCTAAAAGCAATGAACGTTTATCTTTAGCACGTTTTGCATTGAACTGGGTCTAAAAGAGCATAAAAATAGGCGGATATTTTTTTTTGTAAAATTGACCTACAAGTTGTTGTCGAGGCCAAGAGGTTTTCATGGTTTCCCCGTCCGGCAAAAGGTAGATCGTAAAAGCCTAAAAAATGGGTAAAAAAGTTTTCTCCGGGTTTTGTCGAGGTCATACCGCTTTGGAAATGCCCATGTCCGCGGCTAGCATCATCTTAAAAAACGACGAATGTATATTTTGAGGGCCTAAACGATGTTTTTTTCTCAAAAATGACACCGAGTTCATGTCCAAAGGCTATTAGTTTTGATCATTAGCTCGTTTTGCATAGAACTCGGGTCTAAAATAACACAAAACCGAGAAAATCTTTTTTTTTTTTTGCGAAAATCACTCGCAAGATGTTAACGAGGCCGAGAAGTTTTGATTGTTTTACCATCCGATAAGGGGTAAGTCGTAAAAGCATCAAAACTAGGCTGATAGTTTTCCTACGAGCTCTGTCACGTTCATATTGCTTTAGGAATTCCGAAGCCCAACGACTCGAATCATCTCAAAAAACGAGAAAAAGTGTATGTTGAGCGCCTAAACGATATTTTTTCTTAAAAATCAACCGAAGCTTATGTCTAAAGGCTATGAGTTTTTTATTGTTGGCTCATTTGGCATCGAATTGAGTCTAAAATAGCACCAAACTAGGCAGCCATTCTTTTTGTGAAAATCACCCGCAGGACATTGTCGACGTCGAGGAGTTTTGGTGGCTTTCCGATCCGATAAGAGGTAGGTCGAGAAAGCCTACTAACTAGGTTCATAGTTTTCCTACAAGTTTTCTCGCGCTCATATTGCTCTAGGAATTCAAAAGCTTGATGGCTCACATCATTTCGAAAAGAAGATAAAGTGTATTTTGAGGGCCTAAACGATGTTTTTTTCTCCAAAATCACCCCGAGCTCATGTCTAAAAGTAATGAACTTTGATCATTAGCATGTTTTAAATGGAACTAGGTCTAAAAGAGCACAAAACTAGGAAGACATTTTTTTTTTACGAAAATCACTCGCAAGTTGTTGTCGAGGCCAAGAAGTTTTGATGGTTTCCTCGTCCGGCAAAAGGTAGGTCATAAAAACCTCAAAAATGAGAAAAACATTTTCCTCGCAGGTTTTGTCACGGTCATACCACTCGGGAATTCCCATGTCCAGCGGCTAGCATCATCTTAAAAAATAGAAAATTTATATTTTGAAGGCCTAAATGATGTTTTTTTCTCAAAAATGATGCCGAGCTCATGTCCAAAGTCTATGAGTTTCAATCATTGGCTCGTTTTAAATTCAATCGAGTCTAAAATAACACAAAACCAAGCAACCATTGTTTTTATGAAAATCACCCATAAGACGTCAACGAGGTCGAGAAGTTTTAATGGTTTTACCATCCGATAAGAGGTAGTCGTAAAAGCCTCAAAACTGGGCTGATAGTTTTCCTACATGCTCGTATCTTCATATTGCTCGTAGGAATTTCAAAGCTCGATGACTCGAATCATCTCGAAAAATAGAAAAAGTGTATTTTGAGCGCCTAAATGACGTTTTTTTCTCAAAATCAACCGGAGCTCATGTCTAAAGGCTATAAGTTTTGATCGTTGGCTCATTTGGCATTGAATTGGGTCTAAAATAGCACCAAACTAGCCAACCATTTCTTTTTACGAAAATCACCGGTAGAACGTTATAGACGTCGAGGAGTTTTGTTGGCTTTTTGGTCCGATAAGAGGTAGGTCAAGAAAGCCTAATAGCTAGGTTGATAGTTTTCCTACAAGTTTTGTCATGTTTATATTGCTCTAGGAATTCACAAGCTCGATGGCTCACATCGTCTCGAAAAAAAGATAAAGTGTATTTTGAGGGCCTAAACGACGTTTTTCTCCAAAATCACCCTAAGCTCATGTCTAAAAGCAATGAACTTTGATCGTTAGCACGTTTTGCATTGAACTCGGGTCTAAAAGAGTACAAAACTAGGCGGACATTTTTTTTACCAAAATCACCCGTAAGACATTGTCGAGGCCGAGAAGTTTTAATAGTTTTCCTGTCCGGCAAAAGGTATGTCGTAAAAGCCTAAAAAATGGGTAGAAAATTTTCTTACATGTTCCGTCGTGCTTATATCACTCCAAGAATTCCCAAGCCCGACGGCTAGCATCATCTCAAAAACTAGAAAATGTATATCTTGAGGGATTAAACGATGTTTTTTTCTAAAAAATGACGCATAGCTCATGTCCAAAGGCTATGAGTTTTTATCATTGGCTCGTTTTGTAGCAAATTGGGTCTAAAATAACACAAAACTAGGCGGCTATTTTTTTTGCAAAAATCTCCCGTAAGGCGTTGACGAGGCTAAGAATTTTGATTATTTTCCCATCCGCAAGAGGTAGGTCGTAAAAGTCTCAAAAATGGGCTTATATTTTTTCGATAGGCTTTGTCATGTTCATATTGCTCTAGGAATTCCAAAGCCCAATGACTCGGATCATCTCAAAAAATAAAAAAAAGTGTATTTTGAGCTCCTAAACAATGTTTTTTCTCAAAAATGAACCCGAGCTCATGTCTAAAGGCTATGAGTTTTGATCGTTGGCTACTTTGGCATCAAACTCGGGTCTAAAATAGCACAAAACCGAGCAGCCATTTTTTTTACAAAAATCACTCACAAGACGTTAACGAGGTCGAGAAGTTTTAATGGTTTTAACATCCGATAAGAGGTAGTTGTAAAAGCCTCAAAACTCGGGCTAATAGTTTTCCTACATGCTCGTCATGTTCATATTGCTCTAGGAATTTCGAACCTCAACGACTCAAATCATCTTGAAAAACGAGAAAAAGTTTATTTGGTGTGCCTAAATGACGTGTTTTCTCAAAAATCAACCAAAGCTCATGTCTAAAGGCTATAAGTTTTGATCGTTGGCTCATTTGGCATTGAATTAGGTCTAAAATAGCACCAAACTAGCCAACCATTTTTTTTTACGAAAATCACCAATAGAACATTGTCGACGTCGAGGAGTTTTAATGGCTTTTTGGTCCGATAAGAGGTAGGTCAAGAAAGCCTAATAGCTGGGTCGATAGTTTTCCTACAAGTTTTTTCATGCTCATATTGCTCTAGGAATTCAAAAACTCGATGGCTCGTATCGTCTCGAAAAAAGATAAAGTGTATTTTGAGGGCCTAAACAACGTTTTTTCTCTAAAATCACCCCGAGCTCATGTCTAAAAGCAATGAAATTTGATCGTTAGCACGTTTTGCATTGAATCGGGTCTAAAAGAGTACAAAACTAGGCGTACATTTTTTTTACGAAAATCACTCGTAAGACATTGTCGAGGTCGAGAAGTTTTGATGGTTTCCCTGTCTAGTAAAAGGTATGTCGTAAAAGCCTTAAAAATGGGCGAGAAAATTTTCTTACATGTTCGTTCGTGCTCATATCACTCCGAGAATTCCCAAGCCCGCGGCTAGCATCATCTCGAAAAATAGAAAATGCATATCTTGAGGGCCTAAACGATGTCCTTTTCTAAAAAATGACACTTAGCTCATGTCCAAAGGCTATGAGTTTTGATCATTGGCTCGTTTTGCATCGAATTGGGTCTAAAATAACAAAAAACTAGGCGACCATTTTTTTTTCACAAAAATCTCTCACAAGACGTTGTTGAGGTTGAGAATTTTGATTATTTTCCCATCCGGCAAGAGGTAGGTCGTAAAAGCCTCAAAACTAGGCTTATAGTTTTTCGACAGGCGTTGTCATGTTCATATTGCTCTAGGAATTCCAAAGCGCAATGACTCGAATCATCTAAAAAAACAAAAAAAAGTGTATTTTGAGCACCTAAACAATGTTTTTCTCAAAAATGAACCCGAGCTCATGTCTAAAGGCTATGAGTTTTGATCGTTGGCTACTTTGGCATCGAACTCGGGTCTAAAATAGCACAAAACTACGCAGCCATTTTCTTTTATGAAAATCACCCATAGAACGTTGTTGATGTCGAGGAGTTTTGATGGCTTTTCGATCCGATAAGAGGTAGGTCGTGAGAGCCTAATAACTAGGCTAACAGCTTTTATACAATTGTTATTGTGCTCATATCGCTCAAGGAATTCCGAAGCCCGACGGCTCGTATCTTCTCAAAAAAAGATAAAGTGTATTTTGAGGGCCTAAACGACCTTTTTTCTCCATAATCACCCCAAGCTCATATCTAAAAGGTGTGAGTTTTGATCGTTGGCAAATTTTGCATCAAACTCGGGTCTAAAAGAGCATAAAACTAGGCATACATTTTTTTTTGTGAAAATCACTTGCAAGACGTTGTCGAGGCCGAGAAGTTTTGATGGTTTCCCCATCCGACAAAAGGAAGGTCGTAAAAGTCTCAAAAATGGGTAAAAAAAATTTCCTACGAGTTCCGTTGCACTCATACTCGCTTTGGGAATTCCCAAGCTTGACGACTAGCATCATCTCTAAAAATAGAAAATGTATATTTTAAGGCCCTAAATGACGTTTTTTCTCCAAAATGACTTGAGCTCATGTCCAAAGGCTATGAGTTTTGATCATTGGCTCGTTTTGCATCGAATTGAGTCTAAAATAACACAAAACTAGCTAGCCATTTTTTTTTACAAAAATCACTTGCAAGACATTGTTAAGGTTGAGAAGTTTTGATGGTTTTTCCATTCGGTATGAGACGAGTCATAAAAGCCTCAAAAATGGGCGAGATAGTTTTCATATAAGTTTTTTCTTCATATCGTTCTAGGAATTTTGAAGCCCAAAGGCTTGCATCATCTTGAAAAACAAAAAAAGTGTATTTTGAGGGCCTAAACGATGTTTTTTCTCAAAAATCAACTCCGAGCCGATGTCTAAAGGACATGAGTTTTGATCGTTGGCTCATTAGGCTTTGAATTGGGTCTAAAATACCACAAAACTAGGTAGTTATTTTTTTTACAAAAATCACTCGCGGGACCTTATCGACGTCGAGGAGTTTTGATGGCCTTCTAGTCCGATAAGATGTAGGTCGAGAAAGCTTAATAACTCGGGTTGATAGTTTTCCTATGATTTTGTCGAGCTCATACTACTCTAGGAATTCCAAAGCCCGACGGCTCGCATTATCTCGAAAAAAGGATAAAGTGTATTTTGAGGTCTTAAATGACGTTTTTTCTTTAAAATACCCCATGCTCATGTCTAAAAGCTATGAGTTTTGATCGTTAGACGTTTTGCATCAAACTCGGGTCTAAAAAAGCACAAAACTAGGCATACATTTTTTTTTACGAAAATCACCTACAAGATGTTGTCGAGGCCGAAAAGTTTTAATGGTTTCCCCGTCCTACAAAAGGTAGGTCGTAAAAGCCTTAAAAATGGGCAAAAAAGTTTCCTACGAGTTTTGTCGTGCTCATAACACTCCGGAATTCCCAAGCTCGACGGCTAACATCATCTCGAAAAATAGAAAATGTATATTTTGAGGGCCTAAAAGATGTTTTTTTCTCCAAAATGATGCCGAGCTCATGTCCAAAGGCTTTGAGTTTTGATCGGTTGCTCATTTTGCATCAAATTGGGTCTAAAATAACATAAAACTAGGTAACCTTTTTTTTTACAAAAATCACCCGCAAGACGTTATCGAGGTTGAGAAGTTTTGATGGTTTTTCCATCCGATAAGAGGTGGGTCGTAAAAACCTCCAAATTGGGCCGATAGTTTTCCTACGGGCTCTATCATGTTCATATTACTCTAGGAATTCCGAAGGCCGATGACTCGAATCTTCTCAAAAAACAAAAAAAGTGTATTTTGAGTGCCTAACGATGTTTTTTCTAAAAAGTCAACCGGAGCTCATGTCAAAAGACTATGAGTTTCGATCATTGGCTTATTTTGCATCAAGTTGTGTCTAAAATAGCACTAAACTAGCCAGCATTTTTTTTATGAAAGTTAGCCTCGGGACATTGTCGATGTCGAGGAGTTTTGATGGCTTTTCGATCCGATAAGAGGTAGGTCAAGAAAGTCTAATAGCCGGGTTCATAGTTTTTCTATAAGTTTTGTTGCACCGATACTACTCTAGAAATTCAAAAGCTCGACGGCTAGCATCATCTCAAAAAAAAAAGATAAAATGTATTTTGAGGGCCTAAACGATGTTTTTTCTCCCAAATCACCCGAGCTCATATCTAAAAGCAATGAACTTTGATTGTTAGCATGTTTTGCATCGAACTTGGTCTAAAAGAACCGATGCACACAAATATGTACTAAAATTTCACGAGCAATACTAACAAGTATATGAGGTAATTATAGTACTAGTGAGTCACCTAAGGTCGTATTCTCAAGGAGATGTTATTGGGCACAAAATAATTCAATTCCAATTGCAAACGAAACAATAAAGTGAAATCCTAAACACTATAACCGGACCGTGTTATGAAAATATTAAAATAATAAAAAAAATGAAAAGTAACTATTGTAATTGTAACAAAACGAAGAACTGAAATCAAGGTGAGAACATTCTTGAGAAATAACTTCACCAATTAAATCCTATGTTTAATTGAAATTCCTTAAATAGTTATTCTTGCGAATATTAATAATTAGAAATCAATTTAATTAACTAAATACCTTCGTAACTTTCGTATTTAGAAGGTCTAAAACTCGATTAAATTAATTAATCCTTTTACTAATCTTTCTTTACCAAATTATTGGATTTCTCATTGATAACCTAGTGTCTATAGTCCTTTAGACTAGTATTGAGTTTTATCGACCAATCTCAACTCAATACCACATATACATATAATTGTTGGCCAAACACTCACATATAAATAGTTTCGTAACCACAAAGCTTAAATGCAAGAACAACTAAATAACCAATTTAATTAAACATATTCAATAATAGGATTCATTATTCTTAAGACGAAATTTAGCTCATAATTGAAAGATAAACGTCTACCGATTTAATGAAAATAAATTCCATGTTTTCACAATCAAGAATTGAAAGCAATAAAATAAGAGATTTAGAAGTAACTGGGTTGTCTCTACTTCAGTCGAGGTTGGTCTCCGTTCGGCTTAAACACAAATCTTTGCCCAGTCTCTATCATCCGTCTTCAATGGCTAAAAACAATCTGGCTATTGGAAAGTCTTTGGGGTTTTTTTTTATAGAGAATTTCCCTATGATAGAGAGAATGGTTCATATCTCCATAGGTGGTCGAAAACCTCAAAAACCCTACTTCGCTTTTCTATTTATAGCTCATATTTCCCAAAATTAAATTCGCTCAAAATCTGTATAATCTTTGCTTTTCGTTCGCTAAAACTCGCAAAAGACACCCGTAATCCCGAAGAATAGGAAATCGGTTGTCATGCTCGTGTGAATCAAGCCACCGCCATGACTTGATGGAAGGTCACGCTCGTGTGAATCAAGCCACTACCGTGACTTAATGGAAGGTCATGCCCATGACTAATTGGTCATGGCCGTGAGATTTTATTCCCTTAGAAGTCATGGTCGTGACGTCTTTTAATCACCTTCCATATTGCGATTTCCAATTTGATTCTAAACCTAAATAAAAACATAATTTAAGGATAAAAATATACATATAACTAAAAATAACGATAATGTAAAAATAATAGGCAAATGAAATAAAAACTTACTATAAACCTATAATTATTATATAAAAATTAAAGTAAAAACTACTAAAATACTATGTAAATAATAGGTATAACAAAATTCCCCACACTTAAACTTTGCTTGCCCTCAAGCAAAGAAACATCGAAGAGCAGAGATTACGAGAGGTAATTTACATACTTCCTATATAAAATGAAAAGAGTCCCTTAACATTGGCACAAATAGAAATGAGCTTCAAGTACTATAAAATTTCATGAACAAGCAATCAATATAGACTTGAACTATAGAGATAAGACAAGTTAACTCACAAAGAAGTCAATTAGCTATACCGAAGTTCACTCATCTCACAGCTCACTCAAGTGTTTAAGAGATAATGAGATTTCACTCAACATTCAGCTTTATGAGAGGAAGCTTCGTATGCTTTCTTAATCATCCAATCGCCACCACTATTATCACATACATGCAAAAATCGAAGGTCTTTATTCAAGGTTATAACGGGATTGGGCTAAAGGTAGGTCATTTGGGAGAAAAACTAAACCATAAAACTAGTAGAGCAATCAAAATTTAATTGAATCAAATTATTAAGTCACGTACAATGATGCACAACTCCCTCTAGATCTTGGATTTTTTAAGGTTCGAGCATGTGGCATGCTTTCTATTTTTTTCTTTTTCCTTTTTTTTTTTTGAAATTGAAAATGGAGATAACTAACTTGCTTTTATTCTCCACTTAACCACTTCGATTCTAACTTACAATGATAGTTTAACCTTCGATTTCCCCACACTTTTTATATGCATATCCTTCCAAACATGAATCAACTATAATTCAATTACTCTATGAACCTTAAGGTTGATGAAGTGGATGAATTAAGAGAAAGTCTCGGGCTAATATTCGGGTTTTGCAAAGAAAAGGATTTTGTAAGGCTCAAAGGGGCTTTCTAAAGGTTAATTCCTAATAAAAAGATTTAATTGGTGATTCCGAAAGGTATTCATCAGCAAGTTGTAGAGCATACTAAGCATAAATGAACTCTCTCTTCCAAGAAAATTAGAGATTGTCAAAAGACAATATAAAGATTTTTGGCTAAAATAAAACTTACAATTGATTTTTTATAGCACAAGAAATTGATGCTTGTAGAATTACAAGTCAAAGCTTTAAAAGTTTAAGCATGTAGGACCATTTATTCAATTATTTTATAATCCTCTCTTCTCAATTTAATTTATCACAAGGCCTAGGAACTTAACATTTTATAGGGAAGTAAGATTTATTTATTTTACTAGTGCGTGTCGTTCCCCCCACATAAAATCACACATTGTCCTCAATGGAAACAATAAGATAAAGAAAGGAAAAGAAAAAGAAACAAAACTCCCCGAGCTTTAAGATGGTGGCAGTTGTTGTAAAAGGCCGAGCAAGTTTGGGCCGAGGCGAGCGTCCAAGTTAGCCATGAACATTTGCGGTTGTTCCATACCGAGTCTCCAAGCGTTGAAATCGAGTATCCATATTGTGTTGAAAGTCACAAAAGTGGGTGCCATGTTTGTCAAAGTATCTTTCAAAAGAATCAAGACGGGTCATGATAGATGGAGATTCAAATGGAGCAAGTAGGGACCATCCGCACCATGCATGTCCTTCTCTTGACTCGCAAGCAGTATTATGAGAAGTACCGGCCCCGTCCGTATGCAACCATTTGCTAGTTGTTCGAGTATCATCCGGTGTAATAGGAGATGAGGCCCGGTAAGTAGTCCTAAATATTCCGCAATGGCAATCACAAAAGCATCGACTACAATCATACTCGATTCGGCTTTGGCAACATCGTTAAGATGTAAGCCTAACCAAAGTTGGTATTCATAGGAATCGCATTAACCATACACCATAAAAAGAATAATTCTACCTTAGAAACAGAGCCATTACTTTGTCTCTACCAAAAATAGTAAACGAAAGAAAACGATGAAGATATCGAATGGTAGGATCAATAAAATTACTAGATTTGGATTTACCGGCCACAAAATCTATCTCGATACTAGTTACCGAGTCTCCAAAATTCTTTGGCATGAAAATTCTCATGAAACCAAATTAATTCATTGCGTGTAAATCTAAAAATAAAATTAAGATGTCGTAGAGAAATTAAGCGAGTCTTGCCAAATAACATGAAAGCTATGCTCCCTAATTCACCGTACATGGTTTTACCTAAGACAACATCAAAAGTGGATAAAAATTCAAGTGTAAGTTCCACATAAGTATTCTTTTTAAATGTAGCAAAGTTGGTCCATCCTATTCCGCACAGAAATGGTGCACTCATTCTATGATGCCTAGTTCATTCATGGCTTTTAAATCTAAGAAACGATTAGGGATAATTTTTCGTTTGGAGAGTACCGTGTACCTTACTACATAAGGGGGATGAGACAATTCTAGTGGTACACTATTAGGGTGTGCATTGGGTGTTGGTGGTGGGATTTGTGTACCTTGCACCCTAGAGGAATGGTGGAGGGACCGAGAGGATGAGCCCACCTCCGGATTCCTTATGTATGGAGGCATGATGATGGGTGTGGAGCGAGCAGAACGGGCGGGAAGGCAAGGCATGACCGCGACGCCGCTGCTCGCCAAGCGAGATCTGTCGTGCTAGAGATACGGGCATGATTGCCGAGTCTTACGTGTGAGATACTTGTTGAATTTATTCAACAAGGGAGTGAAGGCTAGCAGAGTCATGGGTAGTCTCCCCTCTAGTCAAAAAGTGCTTTGCATTTGTCTTTTCGGTTGATAGGTACTTATTCCCGACTTTTGACCAAGTCATGGTTATTTTGTCTTCATTGCTCCTCCTCGCATCATTTTTTTTTGTAATTTGTTTTTCTCACGCCCATGAAAAACTTAGTCACGGGCATGAACCTTTTTTTTTCTTTTGTCACGCCTATGAAAAACTTAGTCACGGGCGTGATTTTTAATGATTGCTTAATTCACGCCTATGACCACTCGATCAATCAAGGGCGTGGCCCTTCTTTCTTTCTTGCATAACCTCGCATAACTATTGTAAGAGATAAAGAAGCCGTAAAATGAAACAGGAAGGAAATGAATGACAATTAAAGCGAGAAAAATTAAAATAAGTTGTAACAGAGTTGCCTCTTGTTTAGTGCTTCTTTAACGTCGTTAACCGGACACGATAAGCTTCAAGTTTGATGTGTTTGATGTGGCTTAAACAATAGCAGATTCTCCATCATTTTTTGTGCAGTTGCTTCCTCTAAGTATGGCTTGACTCCGTGCCCATTGACCTTGAAGGTTTCTCGAGTTTTTAAATTTAGTAATTCAACAACTCCATAGGGAAACACTTTCACAATTTTGAAAGGACCCATCCATCTTGATTTTAGCTTTCCCGGAAACAAACATAATCGAGAATTAAATAAAAGAACTATCATGCCGGGATAGAGAGTTTTACCAATGAGCTTTCTTTCATGGAGGTACTTCATTCGTTCCTTATAGATTTTTGAATTCTTGTAAGCCTCATTTCGCAGCTTCATCCAATTCGACAATTAAAGGAATCATTTTTCACCGACTTTATGAAGATCCAAATTTATTTCTTTGATTGCCCGATAGGACTTGTGCTCAACTTCCACTAGCAAATGGCATACTTTCCCATACATAAGTCTATACGGACTCATACCTAAGGGAGCCTTGTAAGCAATTCCGTATGCCCATAGGGCATCATTTAGCTTTAATGCCCAATCTTTTTCGAAAGGTCGCACGATCTTCTCTAAAATCCCTTTGGTTTATTTGTTACTTGTTTCAACTTGTCCCGATGTTTAAGGGTGATACGGAGTAGCCACCTTGTGAGTTATGCCACATTTCGTCATAAGCTTTTCAAAAAGTTTATTACAAAAATGACTACCTCCGTCACCGATTGTTGTTCGTGGGATGCCAAACCTCGCTAACATATTTTCCTTCACAAATTTAAGCACAACATTAGCATCATTGGTTTGAGTGGGTATTGCTTCTACCTACTTTAACAAGTAATCAACAAGCAACAAGAATGTATTGAAAATTGCGGGATTTAGGGAAAGGACCCATAAAATCTATGCCCCATACGTCAAACAATTCAACTACTAAGTTATTAGTCAATGGCATTTCATTTCCTTTATTAATATTACCACTTCGTTGACACTTGTCACAACTTAAACAAAAGTGATGAGCATCTCTAAATAAAGTGGGCCAATACAAACCACATTGGAGCACCTTAGCCGCGATCTTTCATCCTCCAAAATGTCCTTCACAATGGAGTTCATGACAAAATGTTAACGCACTCAATTCCTCCTCTTTAGGCACATATTGACATATTATCTCATCCTTACAAATGCAAAAGAGATATCGGTCATCCTAAAAATAATACCTACTCAAATGGAGAAATCTCTTCATTTCTTGAAAAGACATGTTAGGCCTTAAAATACCACAAGCAAGATAATTCACAAAATCAGCATACCATGGTACTTTACTAATAGTAAACAATTGCTCATCGAGAAAAGTTTCGGAGATGATTTTCTTATTCCGTCGCTCAAGCAATTCAATGTTAGGGGTGAGTCTTGATAAATGGTTTGCTACAACATTCTCACTTCCTTTTTTTATCTTTAATTTATATATCAAACTCTTGTAACATAATAACCCACCAAATGAGTCATGGCTTTGCATTAGCCTTGGTTAAAAGATATCTTAATGCAAGCATGATCGGAATGAATGATGACTTTCAAGCCTAACAAGTATGATCTAAATTTTTCCAAAGTAAAGATCACAGCCAAAAACTCTTTTTCGATAGTTATGTAATTTATTTTTGCATTATGTAACGTGAGACTAGCATAATAAATTACACATAAGGACTTCTCAAATTTTTTCGCTAAAACCACCCCTATAGCATAATCGGAGGCATCACACATAATTTCAAATGCCAAAGACCAATCGAGTGCAACAATGATAGGTGCAAGTGGTCAATTTCTTTTTAAGGGTGTTAAAGGCAATAAGGCATTCATCATTGAAATAAAAAAGGACATCCTTACCTAATAATCGACTCAAAGGAAGACTTATTTGAGAAAAATCCTTTATAAATCTCCTATAAAATCTAGCATGTCCAAGAAAACTCCTAATCCCTTTTACGAAGTAGGTGGTGGTAGTTTTTCAATGACCTCAATTTTAGCTTTATCTACTTCAATACCCTTACTAGAGACAACATGACCTAAAACGATGCCTTATTTTACCATAAAGTGACTCTTTTCCTAACTTAATGTGAGATTACATTCAATGCATCTTCCAAGCACATGAGTCAATTTAAGCAAACAATCATCAAAAGAGTTGCCAAAGACAGAGAAATCATCCATGAATACCTCTATAAAGTCTTCTATCATGTCAAAAAAGATGGATAGCATGTACCTTTGAAATGTAGTCGGCGCATTGCAAAGTCCAAATGGCATTCGTCGAAATGCAAATGTCCCAAAACGACATGTGAATGTCGTCTTTGCTTAGTCTTCGAGAGCTATTGCCACTTGGTAGTAACTCGAAAGACCATCTAAAAAATAGTAAAATTCATGCCCAGCAAGTTTATCTAACATTTGATCAATAAAAGGGAGAGGAAAATGGTCCTTTTTCGTAGCCACGTTCAATTTTCTATAGTCAATGCACATCCTCCATCCCGTGGTAGTTCGAGTAGGTACTAACTCATTTTTTTCATTTCTTACCACAATAATGCCTCGTCTTCTTAGGTACTACATGAACAGGGCTTACCCACTCACTATTAGACACCGAGTATATCACTCCCTCATCAAGTAGGTTAAGGACTTCCTTTTTAACTACTTACATCATGTTGGGGTTAAGTCTCCTTTGGGCATTCCTCATAGGTTTTGCTCCCTCTTCTAAGGTAATCGTGTGTATGCATGTTGAGGGACTAATTCTCTTAATGTCACTCAAACCCTAACCTATGGCCTTCCTTAATCATTTAAGTTCCCTTACAGTCTTCTCTTCCTCTTCCTTACTCAATTTAGCAAAAATAATTACAGGAAATGTCTCCCTTTTTTCTCTAAAAATACATATTTGAGATGCCGAGGCAACTCCTTTAGTTCTAGTGTAAGAGAGGCAATTTCCTCTTTTTCAAGGTTCGGTGTTAACTCTATGATTTTACAAAGTTCCTCACTCTCTATGCCATTATCAAGTGTGAGTGCTAGCTCCATTTTGTCATCCTTATTATCCCGGAGAAACACATCGAAATCGCAAAATCAATACGATCAATTAAAGAACATTCTTCATATAAATCGATGGTTAGAATTGATGCAAGTATAAAAAATAGAAAATCCTATTGTTTGACCTAAGACAATCAAAGTTAATTTTCCATTTTCTACATCAATGAGAGTATTGGTGGTGGCCATGAAGGGCCTACCAAGAAGTATAGTGTGCTCTCTCTCTTGTGCATTAACCTCACCCATATACAAAATCATAAAATCCACAGGAATAATTAATCTTCTAATTTGTACTAAAACATCTTCAATTATTCCTTTAGGGTATCGAATTGACCTATCTCGCTAAATGTAAACATATTTTGGTAGGTTGTAATCTTTCCAAGTCCAATTGTAAATAAATAGAATAAGGCATCAAATTAATACTAGCCCCTAAATCCAACATACCTCGAACCTCTTCCCATTACCCATAGAAACAGTTAGAATGAAACTACCTAAATCCTTCATTTTTGGTGGTAATTTAGGTTGCAAAATTGCACTCGGCCACCTTTGAGACAATAACGTTTTCATTAGGTTCAAATTTCCTTTTCTTGGTGCTCGGATCCTTGAAGAACTTAACACACGTAGGTATCTTCCCGATAACATCTAACAAAGGTAAGTTAATAGTTACCTTAGATAGCATCATATATAAGTCAAAAAGCTGTTTATCCCGTTTAGCGTCTCCGAGCCGACTTGGATATGGAATTGGTGGCTTGTAAGGGTTTGCTGATTTGTGAAGTCCAGGGATAGAAGCTACCTTCTTCTCTTGGATGTCTCGGTGGGGGAAAATTGTCTTTGGCATGGGCCGTTGATGAACCATGAGGGCAACCCGTTGGTGGGTCACGCCGGTGAGTAGAGTCCTTCGGGTGTGACTCGCCGGTGTGTCACCCCGGTGAGCAAAATCCTCACGAGCATGACTTATTGGTGTGTCATGCCGGTGAGTGACACCCTCACGAGCGTGACCCTTTAGGGTGTCACGGTGGTGAGCTTGGTCATTATGGGCGTGACTCACTCGGGTCTTCTCCATCCTTAGTTTTGAAGTCTTAGCCATGTTGATTTCTTTCATTTGATGTCATACACTCGCTCATATTCTACTTCTCTCGTTTATTTTTTCTTCACGTGTTCCTTCGTGAATACCTACGTCCCGCAACATGTTGTGAGTTTTATTGTCTTTCATTTTTTTATTGATTACCTTACCACTTCTCAAGATTGTGATGGATTTGCTTACTCCGATTGGCTAGGCAATTTGCCTTTTTGTTGAGACCGCATTTGTGTCACCAATTGCCCCACTTGGGTCTCCACCCTCCTCAAGGATGCTTTTAGTGAATCAAATATTTTATTATTAGCCTCTTGATTTTAAGTACTTGCTTGAATAAATGCTTGTAGGGTATCTTTCACTAAGGGCTTTTTCTTTAAATTTTGATTCGATGATTGCCCTTGGAATTGGTTAGGCTTTTGGTAGCTTTGGTAGTATAGCTATGGTTGTGTTGATGGGTTGTTCTTCCATGCAAAATTTGAATGATTTCTCCAACCAAGGTTATATGTATTAGAAAAAGGATCATTCCTAACCCTTTGATGGAAACCATCCATCGCAAAGGCTTGTTCTTCATCACCCGTATAAGAGTCACTAGAGAAAGAACAAATGTTAGCTCCATGACCATATACTCCACATAAAACACATACCTCCCGATTTGGTGTGCCTCGAGGTCCTCGCGTGGTAAGCAACTTAACTTGCTTAGTTAATTCCGCCAATTGTGCAGCCATTTCATAATTTGCACCAACCTCATGGGCAATTGCTTTCCTTCCTCCGACACTCTTTTGTTGAGAATTAGCTCATAAGTGTCTTGTGCTATTTTCTCTACGATTGTACCTCCCGTTGCATTATCCATAGTGTATTGACATTATTATGTCAATCCATCATAGAAAAATTGATTTAAGAGTTGTAATGGATAACGATGATGTGGGAATTGGACTAACAAGAGCTTGAATCACTTCCAAGTTTCATGGAATGGCTCTCCCTCCATTTGTATAAATGTGGCAATCTTCGTTCTCAATTCAAAAGTCTTTTGATAGGAATAGAATTTACTCATGAACTTGTCATACACTTCTTCCCACATGGCTAGTGAATTGGGTGGAAGAGTCATGAGCCATGCCTTGGCTCTGTCTTTCGACGTGTAGGGAAAACATCTCATCCGAAGTCGGTTTTCATTCAAACCTTACGAGTGGAAAAGTTTTAATTGTAGATTAAAATTCCCTTATGAAGCTCAAGGGATCCTCATTAGGGACTCCATAGAATGACGACGAGCATGTTATAATGAATGTTCTTGAGTTCATAATTTCTTGCAGCCTCACCCAAAATGGATGCATGAAGTAGCTGCACCAATGATCGGTTTGGCATATTCCTTCATTACAACTAGTCCGTCTCCCATGACATCGATTTCCATTTATGCGTCTTCCTCTACTTCTTCATTAATATGCTCTTCTATATCACTTCCATCCTCTCCAAGTCCTTGTTTCTTTGAATTTGTTGTATATTATCGATGAAAGGCGCCAACGCGTTCCCTAGAGAGCACCTACCGTGCATGCAATGGAAGAAAAGGGAATAAAGAAATCAGCAAACTCAATTAATTGAAAGATGTCTAAACCATAAATGTTGATTGTTTTTTTTTAAAGTAAGCAAATAAAAAGCATACCGAAGATCGAATAAAATACAACAACAATTAGAATTAAATTAAACAATAGCGCATTACACCTCCCCGGCAACGACGCCAAAAACTTGATGCGCCCAAATATGTAAAATTTAATAGGCAATACTCACAAGTATATGAGGTAATTATAGTACTAGTGAGTCACCCAAGGTCGTATTCTCAAGGAGATGTTATTGGGCATAAAATAATTCAATTCCAATTGCAAACGAAACAATAAAGTGAAATCCTAAACACTCTAACCGGATCGTGTTGTGAAAATATTAAAATAATAAAAAAATTATGAAAAGTAACTACCGTAATTGTAACAAAATAGAGAACTGAAATCAAGGTGAGAACATTCTTGAGAAATAACTTCACCAATTAAATCCTATGTTTAATTGAAATTCCTTAAATAGTTATTCTTGCGAATATTAGTAATTAGAAATCAATTTAATTAACTAAATACCTTCGTAACTTTCGTATTCATAAGGTCTAAAACTCGATTAAATTAATTAATCCTTTTACTAATCTTTCTTTACCAGATTATTAGATTTCTCATTAATAACCTAGTGTCTATAGTCCTTTAGTCTAGTATTGAGTTTTATCGATCGATCTCAACTCAATACCACGGATACATATAATTGTTGGCCAAACACTCACATATAAATAGTTTCGGAACCACGTAACTTAAATGCAAGAACAACTAAATAACCAATCTAATTAAACATATTCAATAACGGGATCCATTATTCTTAAGACAGAATTTAGCTCATAATTGAAAGATAAACGTCTACCGATTTAATGAAAATAAATTCCATGTTTTCACAATCAAGAATTGAAAGCAATAAAATAAGAGATTTAAAAGTAATCTGGGTTGTCTCTACTTCGATTGAGGTTGGTCTCCGTTCTAGCTTAGACACAAATCCTTGCCCGGTCTCTATCATCCATCTTCAATGGCTAAAAACAATCTGGATGCTAGAAAGTCTCTGCGTTTTTTTTTAGAGAATTTCCCTATGATAGAGAGAATGGTTCATATCTCCACAGGTGGCCAAAAATCTCAAAAACCTCGCTTCGCTTTTCTATTTATAGTTCTTATTTCCCAAAATTAAATTTGCTCAAAATTCGTATAATCTTAGCTTTCCGTTAGCTAAAACTCGCAAAATTCACCCGTAATTCTAAAGAATAGGAAATCAGTCGTCATGCTCGTGTGAATCAAGCCACTATCGTGACTTGATGGAAGGTCGAACTCGTGTAAATCAAGCCACTGTCGTGACTTAATGGAAGTTCAAGCTCGTGACTAATTGGTCATGGCCGTGAGATTTTATTCACCTCGAAGTCATGGTCGTGACTTCTTTTAATCACCTTCCTTACTCGCGATTTCCAATTTAATCCCGAACCTAAATAAAACATAATTTAAGAATAAAAACATATATATAACTAAAAATAACGATAACGTAAAAATAATAGGCAAATAAAATAAAAATTTACTATAAACCTAGAATTATTCTATAAAAATTAAAGCAAAAACTACTAAAATACTATGTAAACAATAGACATAACAAGAGCACAAAACTAGGTAGAGATTTTTTTTTATGAAAATCACTTGCAAGACGTTGTTGAGCCCGAGAAGTATTGATGGTTTTCCCATGCGGTAAAAGGTAGGTCGTAAAAGCCTAACAAATGGGCAAAAAAGTTTCTCGTAGGTTTTGTCGTGGTCATACCGCTCTAGGAATTCCTAAGCTCGGTGGCTAACATCATCTCAAAAAATAGAAAATCTATATTTTAAGGGCCTAAATGATGGTTTTTTTCCTAAAATGACGCCGAGCTCATGTCCAAAGGCTATGAGTTTTGATCATTGGCTCGTTTTGCTTGAATTGTGTCTAAAATAACACAAAACTAGGCATCTACTCGTTTTTCCAAAAATCACATGCCGGACGTTTTTGAGGCTAAGATGTTTTGATGGTTTTCTCATCCGGCAAGAGGTAGGTCATAAAAGCCTCAAAGCTGGGCTAATAGTTTTCCTATAGGCTTTGTTATGTTCATATTGCTCTAGGAATTCCAGAGCCCAACGACTCGGATCATCTCTAAAAATAGAAAAAGTGTATTTTGAGCGCCTCAATGACGTTTTTTTCTCAAAAATCAACTCGAGCTCAAGTCTAAAGGCTATGAGCTTTGATCATTAGCTCATTTAGAATCGAACCGGGTCTAAAATACCACAAAACTAGGCGACCATTTTTTTATGAAAATCGGCCACGGGACGTTGTCGATGCCAAGGAGTTTTTATGGCTTTTTGGTCTTATAAGAGGTAGGTTGAGAAAGCTTAATAACTAGGCTAACGGTTTTCCTACAAGTTTTATCGCGCTCATACTACTCAAGGAATTCCAAGGCCCGACGGCTTGCATCGTCTCAAAAAAAAAAAAGATAAAGTGTATTTTGAGGGCTTAAACGACCTTTTTTCTCCAAAATCACCCCGAGCTCTTGTCTAAAAGGTATGAGTTTTTTATCGTTGGTAAGTTTTGCCTCGAACTGTGTCAAAAAGAGCACAAAACTAGGTAAACATTTTTTTTGCGAAAATCACTCGTAAGACATTGTCAAGGCCAATAAGTTTTGATGGTTTCCCTGTCCAGAAAAAGATAGGTCGTAAAAGCCTCAAAAATAGGAAGAAATGTTTCCTACGAGTTCTATTGCGCTCATACCACTCGGGAATTCCCAAGCTTGATAGCCAACATCATCTCGAAAAATAGAAAATGTATATTTTGATGGCCTAAAAGACGTTTTTGTCTCCAAAATGACGCCGAAGTCATGTCCAAAGGCTATGAGTTTTGATCGTTGGCTCGTTTTGCATCGAAATGGGTCTAAAATAACACAAAACTAGGTAGCTATTTTTTTTTTGAAAAAATCACCCGTAAGACATTGTCGAAATTGAGAAGTTTTGATGGTTTTCCCATCCGGCAAGAGGTAGGTCATAAAAGCCTCAAAATTGGATCGATAGTTTTCCTACGAGCTTTTTCATTTTCATATTACTTTAGGAATTCCAAAGCCCAATGACTCGGATCATCTCGAAACTAGAAAAAGTGTATTTTGAGCGCCTAAATAACATTTTTTTTTATCAAAAACCAACCCGAGCTCATACCTAAAGGCTATGAGTTTTGATCATTGGCTTGTTTGGCATTGAACTCGATCTAAAATAGCATAAAACTAGATAGTCATTTTTTTTTACAAAAAATCACCCACGGGAAGTTGTCGATGCCGAGGAGTTTTGATGGCTTTTCGGTTCGATAAGAGGTAGGTCGAGAAAGCCTAATAACCGGGCTAACGGTTTTCCTACAAGTTTTATTGCTCTCATACTCGCTCAAGGAATTCCAAAGGTGGACGGTTCGCATCATGTAAAAAAAAAAAATAAAGTATATTTTGAGGGCCTAAATGACATTTTTTCTCCAAAATCACCCCGAGCTTATGTGTAAAAGGTATGAGTTTTAATTGTTGGCTAGTTTTGCATTGAACTCGGGTCTAAAAGACCATAAAACTAGGCAAACATTTGTTTTTTTTATTAAAATCACCTACAAGACGCTATCAAGGTCGAGAAGTTTTGATGGTTTCCCCGTCCGCAAAAGGTAGGTCATAAAAGCCTCAAAAATGGGTAAAAAATTTTCCTACGAGTTTTGTTGCACTCATACCGCTCCGAGAATTCCCAAGCCCGACAAGCTAGCCTCACCTCAAAAAAATAAAAAAAATGTATATTTTGAGGGCCTAAACGATGTTTTTTTCCTAAAATAATGTTGAGCTCATGTACAAAGGCCACGAGTTTTTATCATTGGCTCATTTTACATCGAATTGGTTCTAAAATAACACAAAACTAGGCATTCATTTTTTTTTACGAAAATCAACCGTAAGACATTGTCGAGGCTGAGATGTTTTGATGGTTTTTCCATCCGAAAAGAGGTAGGTCGTAAAAACATCGAATTAGAATAATAGTTTTCTTACGAGCTTTGTCATGTTCATATTGCTTTAGTAATTCGAAGCCCAACGACTCGGATCATCTCAAAAAACAAAAAAAAATGTATTTTGAGCACCTAAATGATGTTTTCTCATAAATCAACCCGAGCTTATGTCTAAAGGCTATGAGTTTTGATTGTTGGCTCATTTGGCATCAAAATGGGTCTAAAATAGCATAAAACTAGGCAGCCATTTTTTTTAAGAAAATCACCCACGGGATGTTGTCGATGCCGAGGAGTTTTGATGGCTTTCTCGTCCAATAAGAGGTAGGTCGAGAAAGCCTAATAACTAGGCTAACGGTTTTTCCATAAGTTTTATTGCGCTCATAATGCTTAAGGAATTCCAAGGCTCGACGGCTTGCATCATCTCGAAAAAAAGATAAAGTGTATTTTGAGGGCCTAAACGATATTTTTTCTCTAAAATCACCCCGAGCTCATGTCTAAAAGGTATGAGTTTTGATCGTTAGCAAGTTTTGCATCGAATAGGGTCTAAAAGAGCACAAAACTAGGCAAACATTTTTTTTTATGAAAATTAGCTATAAGACGTTGTCGAGGCCGAGAAGTTTTGATGGTTTCCTCATCGGAAAAAAGGTAGGTCTGTAAAAGCCTAAAAAATGAGCAAAAAAGTTTCCTATATGTTCTGTTGTGCTCATACCGCTCCGGGAATTCCCAAGCCCGGTGGCTAGCATCATCTCGAAAAATAAAAAACATAGATTTTGTGGGCCTAAATGACCTTTTTTTCTCCAAAATTACACCGAGCTCATGTCCAAAGGCTATGAGTTTTGAATGTTGGCTCATTTTGCATCGAACTGGGTCTAAAATAACACAAAACTAGGTAGCCTTTTTTTTTTTGCCAAAATCGCCCACAAGACGTTGTGGAAGCTGAGAAGTTTTGATGGTTTTCCCATCCGGCAAGAGGCGATCATAAAAGCCTCATAACTAGGCGAGTAGTTTTCCTATAGGCTTTGTCATGTTCATATTGCTCTAGGAATTCCGAAGCCTAACAACTCGGATCATCTCAAAAAACAAAAAAAGTGTATATTGAGCGCCTAAATGATGTTTTTTCTCAAAAATCAACCCGAGCTCATGTCTAAAGACTATAAGTTTTGATCATTGGCCCATTTGGCATCGAACTCGGGTCTAAAATAGCACCAAAATAGGAAACCATTGTTTTTGGGAAAATTAGCCACGGGACGTTGTCGATGCCAAGGAGTTTTAATGGCTTTCCAATCCGATAAGAGGTAGGTCGAGAAAGCCTAATAACTGGGCTAATAGTTTTCCTACAAGTTTTATCGTCCTTATACTTGCTACAGGAATTCCAAAGCCCGACGGCTTGCATCGTCTTGAGAAAAAGATAAAGTGTATTTTGAGGGCCTAATCGACCTTTTTTCTCTAAAATCACCTTGAGCTCATGTCTAAAACGTATGAATTTTGATTATTGGCAAGTTTTGCATCAAATTATGTTAAAAGAGCACAAAACTAGGCAAACATTGTTTTGTTTTGTGAAAATCACCTGCAAGATGATGTCAAGGTCGAGAAGTTTTGATGCTTTCCCCATCCGATAAAAGGTAGGTCATAAAAGCCTCAAAAATAGGTAGAAAATTTTCCTACGGATTCTATTATGCTCATATCGCTTTAAGAATTCCCAAGCTCGGAGAGAAGCATCATCTCGAAAAATAGAAAATGTATGTTGTAATGGGCATAAACGACATTTTTTTCTCCAAAATGATGTTGAGCTCATGTCCAAAGGCTATGAGTTTTGATTGTTAGCTTGTTTTGCATCGAACTCGGGTCTAAAATAACACAAAACTAGGCAGCCATATTTTTTGTGAAAATCACCCGCAAGACATTGTCGACGCTTAGAAGTTTTGATGGTTTTCCCATCCGACAAGAGGTAGGTCATAAAAGCATCAAAGCTGGGCTAATAGTTTTCCTACATGCTTTTTTCATGTTCATATTGCTATAGGAATTCCGAAGCCCAACGACTCGGATCATCTCGAAAAACTAAAAAAGTGTATTTTGAGCGCTTAAACGATGTTTTTCCTTAAAAATCAACCGAAGCTCATGTTTAAAGGCTATGAGTTTTGATCGTTGGCTCGTTTGGCATCGAACTCGGATCTAAAATAGCACCAAACTAGAAAACCATTTTTTTTTTAGGAAAATCACCCACGGGACGTTGTCGATGCCGAAGAGTTTTGATGGCTTTCCGATTCGATAAGAGGTAGGTTGAGAAAGCCCAATAACCGGGCTAATAGTTTTCCTACAAGTTTTATCGTGCTTATACTTGCTACAGGAATTCCAAAGCCCGACGGCTTGCATCGTCTTGAGAAAAAGATAAAGTGTATTTTGAGGGCCTAATCGACCTTTTTTTCTAAAATCACCTTGAGCTCATGTCTAAAACGTATGAATTTTGATTATTGGCAAGTTTTGCATCAAATTGTGTTAAAAGAGCACAAAACTAGGCAAACATTGTTTTGTTTTGTGAAAATCACTCGCAAGATGTCGTTAAGGTCGAGAAGTTTTGATGCTTTCCCCATCCGATAAAAGGTAGGTCATAAAAGCCTCAAAAATAGGTAAAAAATTTTCCTACGCATTCTATTGTGCTCATATCGCTCTAAGAATTCCCAAGCTTGGAGAGAAGCATCATCTCGAAAAATAGAAAATGTATGTTGTGATGGGCATAAACGACATTTTTTTCTCCAAAATGATGTTGAGCTCATGTCCAAAGGCTATGTGTTTTGATTGTTAGCTTGTTTTGCATCGAACTCGGGTCTAAAATAACACAAAACTAGGCAGACCATATTTTTTGTGAAAATCACCCGCAAGACATTGTCGATGCTTAGAAGTTTTGATGGTTTTTCCATCCGACAAGAGGTAGGTCATAAAAGCATCAAAACTGGGCCGATAGTTTTCCTACATGCTTTTTCATGTTCATATTGCTATAGGAATTCTTAAGCCCAACGACTTGGATCATCTCGAAAAATAAAAAAAGTGTATTTTGAGCGCTTAAACGATGTTTTTCCTTAAAAATCAACCCAAGCTCATGTTTAAAGGCTATGAGTTTTGATCGTTGGCTCGTTTGGCATCGAACTCGGATCTAAAATAGCACCAAACTAGAAAACCATTTTTTTTGGGAAAATCACCCACGGGACGTTGTCGATGCCGAGGAGTTTTGATGGCTTTCCAATTCGATAAGAGGTAGGTTGAGAAAGCCTAATAATTGGGCTAATAGTTTTCCTATAAGTTTTATCGCCCTTATACTACTACGAGAATTCCAAAGCCCGACGGCTTGCATCGTCTTGAGAAAAAGATAAAGTGTATTTTGAGGGCCTAATCGACCTTTTTTCTCTAAAATCACCTTGAGCTCATGTCTAAAACGTATGAATTTTGATTATTGGCAAGTTTTGCATCAAATTATGTTAAAAGAGCACAAAACTAGGCAAACATTGTTTTGTTTTGTGAAAATCACTTGCAAGATGCTTGTCATGGTCAAGAAGTTTTGATGCTTTCCCCATCCGATAAAAGGTAGGTCATAAAAGCCTCAAAAATAGGTAGAAAATTTTCCTACGGATTCTATTATGCTCATATCGCTCTAAGAATTCCCAAGCCTAGAGAGAAGCATCATCTCGAAAAATAGAAAATGTATGTTGTGATGGGCATAAACGACATTTTTTTCTCCAAAATGATGTTGAGCTCATGTCCAAAGGCTATGAGTTTTGATTGTTAGCTTGTTTTGCATCGAACTGGGTCTAAAATAACACAAAACTAGGCAGCCATATTTTTTGTAAAAATCACCCGCAAGACATTGTCGACGCTTAGAAGTTTTGATGGTTTTCCCATCCGACAAGAGGTAGGTCATAAAAGCATCAAAGCTGGGCTGATAGTTTTCCTACATGCTTTTTTCATGTTCATATTGCTATAGGAATTCGAAGCCCAACAACTCGGATCATCTCGAAAAAAAAAGTGTATTTTAAGCGCTTAAACGATGTTTTTCCTTAAAAATCAACCCAAGCTCATGTTTAAAGGCTATGAGTTTTGATCGTTGGCTCGTTTGGCATCGAACTCGGATGTAAAATAGCACCAAACTAGAAAACCATTTTTTTTAGGAAAATCACCCATAGGACGTTGTCGATGTCGAGGAGTTTTGATGGCTTTCCGATTCGATAAGAGGTAGGTTGAGAAAGCCTAATAACTTGGCTAATAGTTTTCCTACAAGTTTTATCGCGCTTATACTTGCTACATGAATTCCAAAGCCCGACGGCTTGTATCGTCTTGAGAAAAAGATAAAGTGTATTTTGAGGGCCTAATCGACCTTTTTTTCTAAAATCACCTTGAGCTCATGTCTAAAACGTATGAATTTTGATTATTGGCAAGTTTTGCATCAAATTGTGTTAAAAGAGCTCAAAACTAGGCAAACATTGTTTTGTTTTGTGAAAATCACTCGCAAGATGCTTGTCCGTGTCGAGAAGTTTTGATGGTTTCCCCATCCGAAAAAAAGTAGGTCATAAAAGCCTCAAAAATAGGTAGAAAAGTTTCCTACGGATTCTATTGTGCTCATATCGCTCTAAGAATTCCCAAGCCCGGAGAGAAGCATCATCTCCAAAAATAGAAAATGTATGTTGTGATGGGCATAAACGACATTTTTTTCTCCAAAATGATGTTGAGCTCATGTCCAAAGGCTATGTGTTTTGATTGTTAGCTTGTTTTGCATCGAACTGGGTTTAAAATAACACAAAACTAGGCAACCATATTTTTTGTGAAAATCACCCGCAAGACTTTGTCGACGCTTAGAAGTTTTGATGGTTTTCCCATCCGACAAGAGGTAGGTCATAAAAGCATCAAAGCTGGGCTGATAGTTTTCCTACATGCTTTTTCATGTTCGTATTGCTATAGGAATTCGAAGCCCAATGACTCGGATCATCTCGAAAAACAAAAAAAAGTGTATTTTGAGCGCTTAAACGATGTTTTTCCTTAAAAATCAACCCAAGCTCATGTTTAAAGGCTATGTGTTTTGATCATTGGCTCGTTTGGCATCGAACTGGATCTAAAATAGCACCAAACTAGAAAACCATTTTTTTTGGGAAAATCACCCACGGGACGTTGTCGATGCCGAGGAGTTTTGATGGCTTTCCGATTCGATAAGAGGTAGGTCGGGAAAGCCGAATAACTGGGCTAATAGTTTTCCTACAAGTTTTATTGCGCTTATACTCGCTATAGGAATTCCAAAGCCCGACGGTTTGCATCGTCTTGAGAAAAAAATAAAGTGTATTTTGAGGGCCTAACCGAACTTTTTCCGTAAAATCACCCCGAGCTCATGTCTAAAATGTATGAATTTTGATTGTCGAAAAGTTTTGCATCAAACTGTGTTAAAAGAGCACAAAACTAGGCAAACATTGTTTTGTTTTGTGAAAATCACCTCGCAAGACGTCGTCAAGGCCGAGAAGTTTTTATGGTTTCCTCGTCCGGTAAAAGGTAGGTCATAAAAACCTCAAAAAATGGGTAGAAAATTTTCCTATAGATTCCGTTATGCTCGTATCGCTCCGAGAATTCCCAAGCTCGGCGAAAAGCATCATCTCGAAAAATAGAAAATGTATGTTGTGAGGGCATAAACGATTTTTTTCTCCAAAATGACGTTGAGCTCATGTCCAAAGGCTATGAGTTTTGATTGTTGGCTTGTTTTGCATCGAACTCGGGTCTAAAATAACACAAAACTAGGCAGCCATATTTTTTACAAAAATCAACGCAAGACATTGTCGACGCTAAGAAGTTTTGATGGTTTTCCCATCCGGCAAGAGGCGAGTCATAAAAGCATCAAAGCCGAGCTAATAGTTTTCCTACATGCTTTTTCATGTTCATATTGCTATAGGAATTCCAAAGCCCAACGACTCGGATCATCTCGAAAAACAAAAAAAGTGTATTTTGAGCGCTTAACCGATGTGTTCTCAAAAAGCAACCCAAGCTCATGTTTAAAGGCTATGAGTTTTGATCGTTGGCTCATTTGACATCGAATTAGGTCTAAAATAGCACAAAACTAGGTAACCATTTTTTTTTACGAAAATCACCCATAGGACGTTGTCGATGCCAAGGAGTTTTGATGGCTTTCCGATCCGGTAAGAGGTAGGTTGAGAAAGACTAACAACTAGGCTAACGGTTTTCCTATAAGTTTTATCGTGCTCATACCGCTTAAGGAATTCCAAAGTTTGACGACTCACATCGTCTCAAAAAAGGGATAAAGTATACTTTGAGGGCCTAAACGACCTTTTTTCTCCAAAATCACCCCGAGCTCATGTCTAAAAGTTATGAGTTTTGATCATTGGCAAGTTTCGCATCGAACTTGGCCTAAAAGAGCAAAAAACTAGGCATAAATTTTTTTTTTATGAAAATCACCTCGCAAGACGTTATCGTTGCCGAGAAGTTTTGATGGTTTCTCCGTTTGGTAAAAGGTAGGTCGTAAAAGCCTAAAAAATGGGTAGAAAATTTTACTACGGAGTTCCGTTGCTCTCATACCGATCCGAGAATTCCCAAGCCCGACAGACTAAAATAATCTCAAAAAATAGAAAATTTATATTTTGAGGGTCTAAACGATGTTTTTTTCCCTAAAATGACATTGAGCTTATGTCCAAAGGCAATGAGTTTTTATCGTTGTCTCATTTTACATCGAGCTAGGTCTAAAATAACACAAAACTAGGTAGCAACTTTTTTATGAAAATCACCTACAAGATGTTGTCGAGGTTGAGAAGTTTGGATGGTTTTCCAATCGACACGAGGTAGGTCGTAAAGGCCTCAAAACTCGGGTTGATTAGCTTTCCTACGGGTTTTTTCATGTTCATATTACTCTAGGAATTTCGAAGCTCGACGACTAGAATCATCTCGAAAAACGAAAAAGTGTATTTTGAGCACCTAAATGATGTTTTTTCTCAAAAATCAACCCGAACTCATGTATAAAGGTTATGAGTTTTGATCATTGGCTCATTTGGCATTAGACTCGGGTCTAAAATAGCACAAAACTAGGGAGTCAATTTTTTTACAAAAATCACCCAAAGGACATTGTCGATGCCGAGGAGATTGATGGCCTAAACGGTGTTTTTTTCTCCAAATTAATGTGGAGCTCATGTCCAAAGGCTATGAGTTTGATTGTTGGCTCATTTTGCATTGAACTCGGGCCTAAAATAAAATAAAACTACGCAGACCATTTGTTTTTACAAAAATCACTCACAAGACATCATCAAGGTCGAGAAGTTTTGATGGTTTTCCCATCCGGAAAGAGGCACGTCGTAAAAGCCTTAAAACCGGGTCGATAGTTTTCCTACGGGCTTTGTCATGTTCATATTGCTCTAAACATTCCGGAGCCCAATGACTCGGATAATCTCGAAAACAGAAAAAATGTATTTTGAGCGCCTAAATGACGTTTTTACTCAAAAATCAACCCGAGCTTATGTTTAAAGGCTATGAGTTTTGATCGTTGGCTTATTTGGCATAGAACTAGATCTAAAATAGCACAAACTAGGTAGCCATTTTTTTTGTGAAAATCAACCACGGGACGTTGTCGATGTTAAGGAGTTTTGATGGCTTTTCGATCCGATAAGAGGTAGGTTGAGAAAGACTAATAACTCGGGCTAACAGTTTTCCTACAAGTTTTATCGCACTCATGTCGCTCAAGGAATTCCAAAGCCCGACGGCTCGTATCATCTCGAAAAAAAGATAAAGTGTATTTTGAGGGCCTAAACGACCTTTTTTCTCTAAAATCACCCCGAGCTCATGTCTAAAAGGTATGAGTTTTGATTGTTAGCAAGTTTTGCATCGAATTAGGTCTAAAATAGAACAAAACTAGGCGGACATTTTTTTTTTTTACGAAAATCACTTGTAAGACATTGTCGAAGAGAAGAAGTTTTGATGGTTTCCCCATCCGCAAAAGGTAGGTCGTAAAATCCTCAAAAATGGGAAGAAAATTTTCCTATAGGTTCCGTTGTGCTCATACTACTCCGGGAATTTCCAAGATTGGCGGCAAGCATCATCTCGAAATATAGAAAATGTATATGTTGAGGGCTTACATGATGTTTTTCTCTCCAAAATGACGTTGAGCTCATGTCCAAAGGCTATGAGTTTTTATTGTTGGCTCGTTTTGCATCGAATTGGGTCTAAAATATAGAAAAAATTTATTTTGAGCACCTAAATGATGTTTTTTCTCAAAAATCAACTCGAGCTCATGTTTAAAGGCTATGACTTTTGATCATTGGCTCATTTGACATCAAACTGGATCTAAAATAGCATAAAACTAGGCGACCATGTTTTTTGCAAAAATCACCCACGGGAGGTTGTCGATGCCGAGGAGTTTTGATGGCTTTCTAGTCTAATAAGTGGTAGGTCGAGAAAGACTAATAATTGGGCTAATAGTTTTTCAATAAGTTTTATCGCGCTCATACTTGCTAAAGAAATTCCGAGCCCAAAGGCTCGCATTGCCTCGAAAGAAGGATAAAGTGCACTTTGAGGGCTTAAACGACCTTTTTTCTCCAAAATCACCCCGAGCTAATGTCTAAAAGGTATGAGTTTTGATCGTTGGCAAGTTTCGCATCGAACTAGGTCTAAAAGAGCACAAAACTAGGCAAACATTTTTTTTTACGAAAATCATTTGCAAGATGTTGTCGTGGTCGAGAAGTTTGGATGGTTTCCCCATTTGACAAAAGGGAGGTCATAAAAGCCTAAAAAATGGGCAAAAAATTTTACCACGGAGTTACGTTACGCTGTTATCGGTCCGAGAATTCCCAAGCCCGATGGCTAGAATAATCTCAAAAAATAGAAAATCTATATTTTGAGAGCCTAAATGACGTTTTTTCTCCAAAATGACGTTGAGCTCATGTCCAAAGGCTATGTGTTTTGATCATTGGCTCGTTTTACATCGAACTAGGTCTAAAATAACATAAAACTAGGCAGCCATGTTTTTTGTGAAAATCACTCGCATGACGTTTCAAAGTTGGGAAGTTTCGATGGTTTTCCCATTCGACAAGAGGTAGGTTATAAAAGCCTCAAAATTGGATCGATAGTTTTCCTACAAGCTTTTTCATGTTCATATTGCTCTAGGAATTCCAAAGCCCAATGACTCGGATCATCTCAAAAAATAGAAAAAGTGTATTTTAAGCACCTTAACGATATTTTTTTCTCAAAAATCAACTCGAGCTCATGTTTAAAGGCTATGAGTTTTGATTATTGGCTCATTTAGCATCAAACCGGGTCTAAAATAGCACAAAACTAGGTAGCCATTTTTTCGCGAAAATCACCCACGGGATGTTGTCGATACCGAGGAGTTTTGATGGCTTTACGGTCCGATAAGAGGTAGGTCGGGAAAGACTAATAACCGGGCTAACAGCTTTTCCTACAAGTTTTATTGTGCTCATACTCGCTCAAGGAATTCCAAATCCCGACGGCTCGCATTGTCTCAAAAAAAGGATAAAGTGTACTTTAGGGGCCTAAACGACCTTTTTTTATCCAAAATCACCCCGAGTTCATGTCTAAAAGGTATGAGTTTTGATCGTTGGCAAGTTGTGCATCGAACTAGGTCTAAAAGAGAACAAAACTAGGCAAACATTTTTTTTTTTATGAAAATCACCCGTAAGACGTTGTCGTGGTCAAGAAGTTTTGATGGTTTCCCGTCCGGCAAAAAGGAGGTCGTAAAAGCCTCAAAAATAGGCAGAAAATTTTACAACGAGGTTTTATTACGCTCATATCGATCCGAGAATTCCAAGCCCGGGGGCTAGAATAATCTCAAAAAATAGAAAATGTATATTTTAAGAGCCAAAATGATATTTTTTTTCTCGAAAATCATGCTAAGCTCATGTCCAAAGGCTATGAGTTTTGATTGTTGGCTTGTTTTGCATCAAATTGGGTCTAAAATAACATAAAACTAGGTAGCCATATTTTTTGCAAAAATCACTCATAAGACATTGTCGAGGCTGAGAAGTTTTTATTGTTTTCCCATCCGACAAGAGGTAGGTCGTAAAAGCATCAAAACTGGGTTGATGGTTTTCCTATAGGTTTTTTCATGTTCATATTGCTCTAGGAATTTCAAAACCCAACGACTCGAATCATCTTGAAAAACAAAAAAAATGTATTTTGAGGCTTAAACGACGTTTTTTCTCAAAAATCAACATAAGCTCATGTTTAAAGGCTATGAGTTTTGATCGTTGTCTCATTTGGCATCGAACTAGGTCTAAAATAGCATAAGACTAGGTACTCATTTTTTTTTTGCAAAAATCACCCACGGGACGTTGTCGATGCTCGAGGAGTTTTGATGGCTTTCCGACCAAATAAGAGGTAGGTCGAGAAGGACTAACAACTAGGCTAACGAGTTTTCTTACAAGTTTTATCACGCTCATACTCGCTCAAGGAATTCCAAAGCCCGACGGCTCGTATCATCTTAAAAAAAGGATAAAGTGTACTTTGAGGGCCTAAACAACCTTTTTTCTCCAAAACCATCCCGAGCTCATATCTAAAAGATATCGGTTTTGATCGTTGGCAAGTTTCGCATCGAACTTGGTCTAAAAGAGCAAAAAACTAGGCATAAATTATTATTTTTTTTTGCAAAAATCACCTACAAGACGTTGTCGTTGTCGAGAAGTTTTGTTGGTTTCCCCATCCGGCAAAAGCTAGGTCATAAAAGCCTAAAAAATGGGTAGAAAATTTTACTATAGGTTTTTTTACGCTCATACCGGTCCGAGAATTCCCAAGCTCGGCAATTAGAATAATCTCAAAAAATAGAAAATCTATATTTTGAGGGCCTCAATGACTTTTTTTCTCCAAAATGACGCCGAGCTCATGTGGAAAAGCTATGAGTTTTGATCGTTGACTCATTTTGCATCGAACTAGGTCTAAAATAACACAAAACTAGGCGAGTCATTTTTTTACGAAAATCACTCGCAAGACATTGTCGAGGCCGATAATTTTTTATGGTTTTCCAATCCGATAAGAGGTAGGCCGTAAAAGCCTCAAAATTGGACCGACGGTTTTCATACGAGCTTTTCATGATCATATTGCTCTAGGAATTTCGAGGTCGATGACTAGAATCATCTCGAAAAACAAAAAAAGTGTATTTTGAGCGCGCAAACGACGTTTTTTCTCAAAAATCACCCCGAGCTCATGCCTAAAGGTCATGAGTTTTGATCGTTGGCTCATTTGGCATCGGATCGCATCTAAAATAACACAAAACTAGGCAATCATTTTTTTACAAAAATCATCCAAAGGATGTTGTCGATATCGAGGAGATTTGATGGCTTTCCGATCCAGATAAGAGATAGGTCGAGAAAGACTAATAACTGGGCTAACGGTTTTCCTATAAGTTTTATCGCGCTCATGCTCGCTCAAGGAATTCCAAAGCCCGACGGTATGCATCATCTCAAAAAAAAGATAAATTGTATTTTGAGGGCCTAAACGTTCTTTTTTCTCTAAAATCACCCCGAGCTCATGTCTAAGAGGTATGAGTTTTGATTGTTGGCAAGTTTTGCATCGAACTCGGGTCTAAAAGAGCACAAAACAAGGCGAAATTGTTTTTTTAAGAAAATTACCTATAAGACATTGTCGAGGTCGAGAGGTTTTGATGGTTTTCCTGTATGACAAAAGGTAGGTCGTAAAAGCCTCAAAAAATGGTAGAAAATTTTCCTATAGGTTATATTGCGCTCATATCGCTCCGGGAATTCCTAAGCCCGACGACAAGCATAATCTCAAAAAATAGAAAATGTATATTTTAAGGGCCTAAACGAAGTTTTTTTCTCCAAAATGACGCCGAGGTCATGTCCAAAGGCTATAAGTTTTTATTGTTGGCTCGTTTTGCATCGAACCGAGTCTAAAATAACACAAAAGTAGGTAGCCATTTTTTTGTGAAAATCACCCACCGGACATTGTCGAGGCCGAGAAGTTTTGATGGTTTTTCCATCCGACAAGAGGCGAGTCATAAAAGCCTCAAAATTGGGCTGATAGTTTTCCTACGAGCTTTGTCATATTCATATTACTCTAGGAATTCCGAAGCCCAACGACTCGGATCATCTCGAAAAACAAAAAAAGTGTATTTTGAGCGCTTAAACAACATTTTTTCTCAAAAATCAACCCAAGCTCATGTTTAAAGCTATGAGTTCGATCGTTGGCTCATTTGGCATCGAATTCGGTCTAAAATAGCATAAAACTAGGCAACCTTTTTTCTTTTTTACAAAAATCACCTATAGGACGTTGTTGATACCGAGGAGTTTTGATGGCTTTTCGGTCCATTAAAGGGTAGGTCGGGAAAGAATAACAACTAGGCTAACCGTTTTCCTATAAGTTTTATCGCGCTCATACTCGCTCAAGGAATTCCAAAGCCCGACGGCTCGCATCGTCTCGAAAAAGGATAAAGTATACTTTGAGGGCCAAAATGACCTTTTTTCTCGACAATCACCCCAAGCTCATGTCTAAAAGGTATGAGTTTTGATCGTTGGTATGTTTCACATCGAACTTGGCCTAAAAGAGCAAAAAACTAGGCATACATTTTTTTTTTTACGAAAATCACCGCAGGTACATTGTCGTTGCTTCGGGAAGTTTTAATGGTTTTCCCGCTCGACAAAAGGTATGTCGTAAAAGCCTAAAAAATGGGTAGAAAATTTTACTATAGGTTTTGTTGCTCTCATACCGGTCTAGGAATTCCTAAGCCCGACGGCTAGAATAATCTCGAAAAATAGAAAATCTATATTTTGAGGGCCTAAACGACTTTTTCTTTCTCCAAAATGACGCCGAGCTCAAGTCAAAAAGCTATGAGTTTTGATCATTCGCTCACTTTGCATCGAACTAGGTCTAAAATAACACAAAACTAGGCAGCCATTGTTTTATGAAAATCACCCGCAAGACGTTGTCAAGTTGAGAATTTTTTATGGTTTTCCAATCCGACAAGAGGTAGGTCGTAAAAGCCTCAAAACCGAGCTTATAGTTTTTCTACATGCTTTTTCATGTTCATATTGCTATAGGAATTTCGAAGCTCGACGACTAGAATCATCTCAAAAAATAGAAAAAGTGTATTTTGAGTGCCTAAATGATGTTTTTTTTCTTAAAAATCAACTCTGTGCTCATGCCTAAAGGCTATGAGTTTTGATCATTGGCTCATTTGGCATCGGATCGCGTCTAAAATAGCGCAAAACTAGGCGACCATTTTTTTTTACAAAAATCATCCAAAGGATGTTGTCGATGTCGAGGAGATTTGATGGCTTTCCGATTCGATAAGAGGTAGTCAAGAAAGAATAATAACCGGGCTAACGGTTTTTCTACAAGTTTTATCGCGCTCATACTACTCAAAAAATTCCAAAGCCCGACGGCACGCATCGTCTCGAAAAAAAGATAAATTGTATTTTGAGGGCCTAAACATCCTTTTTTCTCTAAAATCACCCCGAGCTCATGCATAAAAGGTATAAATTTTGATTGTTGGCAAGTTTTGCATCGAACCGGGTCTAAAAGAGAACAAAAATATGCGGATATTTTTTTTTTTACGAAATCACCCGCAAGACGTTGTCGAGGCGAGAAGTTACGATGGTTTCCCTGTCCGGTAAAAGGTAGGTCGTAAAAGCCTCAAAAAGGGGTAAAAAATTTTCCTTTAGGTTCCGTTGTGCTCATACCGCTCCGAGAATTCCTAAGCTCGGTGGCAAGGATCATCTCGAAAAATAAAAAATGTATATTTTGAGGACCTAAACGATGTTTTTTTCTCCAAAATGACGCCGAGCTCATGTCCAAAGGCTATGAGTTTTTATTGTTGACTCGTTTTGCATCGAATCGGGTCTAAAATAACACAAAACTAGGTAGCCATTTTTTTGTGAAAATCACCCGCAAGGCGTTGTCGAGGCCGAGAAGTTCGATGGTTTTCCCATCCGACAAGAGGCGGAGTTGTAAAAGCCTCGAAACCGGACTGATAGGTTTCCTACAAACTTTTTCATGTTCATATTGCTCTAGGAATTTTGAAGCCCAACGACTCGGATTATCTCAAAAAACGGAAAAAGTGTATTTTGAGTGCCTAAACGACGTTTTTCTCAAAAATCAACCCGAGTCATGTTTAAAGGCTATAAGTTTTATCATTGCCTAATTTAACATCGAATTGGGTCTAAAATATCACAAAACTAGGCAGCCATTTTTTTTACAAAAATCACCCACAAGACGTTATCGATGCCAAGGAGTTTTGACGGCTTTACGGTCCGACAAGAGGTAGGTCGAGAAAGGTTAAAATTGGGCTAACGGTTTTCCTACAAGTTTTATCACACTCATACTACTCAAGAAATTCCAAAGCCCAACGGCTCGCATCGTCTCAAAAAAAGGATAAAGTGTACTTTGAGGGCCTAGACAACCTTTTTTCTCCAAAATCACCCCGAGCTCATGTCTAAAAGGTATGAGTTTTGATCGTTGGGACGTTTCGCATCGAACTTGGTCTAAAAGAGCAAAAAACTAGGTATACATTTTTTTTGCAAAAATCACTCGTAAGACGTCGTTGTCGAGACGTTTTGATGGTTTCCTCGTCCGACAAAAGGTAGGTCGTAAAAGCCTAAAAAATGGGCAGAAAATTTTACTACGAGTGCTCGTTGCACTCATACCGATTCGAGAATTCCTAAGCTCGACGGCGAGAATAATCTCGAAAATTGAAAATCTTTATTTTGAGGTCCTAAACGACGTTTTTTTCTCCAAAATGACGCCGATCTCATATCCAAAGGCTATGAGTTTTGATTGTTGGCTCGTTTTACATCAAACCGGGTCTAAGATAACACAAAACTAGGCAACCATTTCTATTTGAAAATCACCCGCAAGACGTTGTCGAGGCCGAGAAGTTTTGATGGTTTTTCAATCCGACAAGAGGTAGGTCGTAAAGCCTAAAACCCGGGTTGATAGTTTTCCTATAGGCTTTTTCATGTTCATATTGCTCGAGGAATTTTGAAGCTTGATGACTAGAATCATCTCAAAACATAAAAAAAGTATAATTTGAGTGCCTAAACGACATTTTTTCTCAAAGATCGACCCGAGCTCATGTCTAAATGCTATGAGTTTTGATCATTGGTTGATTTGGCATCGAACTAGGCTTAAAATAGCACAAAACTAGGTAGTAATGTTTTTTGTGATAATCACTCATAGGACGTTGTCGATGCCATGGAGTTTTGATGGCGTTCCGTTTCGATAAGAAGTAGGTCGAGAAAGCCTAATAACCTGGGCTAACAGTTTTCCTACAAGTTTTATCGCGCTCATATCGCTCAAGGAATTCCAAGGCCCAACGGCTTGCATCGTCTAAAAAAAAGATAAAGTGTATTTTGAGGGCCTAAACGACTTTTTTTCTCCAAAATCACCCCGAGCTCTTGTCTAAAAGGTATGAGTTTTTTATTATTGGCAAGTTTTGCCTCAAACTCGTGTCAAAAAGAGCACAAAACTAGGCGGACATTTTTTTTTAACGAAAATCACTCGTAAGACATTGTCAAGGCTAATAAGTTTTGATGGTTTCCCTGTCCGAAAAAGGTAGGTCGTAAAAGCCTCAAAAATAGTCAAAAAGAGTAAAGAGCTAGAAAAAGTTAGTGAGCAACCTCAACCGAGTGAAAGACTTCAAACCTACCGTTCCATATCCTACAAAGCTACAAAAGGACCACATGGATGAACAATTTGGTAAATTTCTTGAACTTTTTAAACAACTACATATAAGTACACGTTTTTTGAAGCTCTTTCACGGATGCCAAAGTATGCTAGATTTTTGAAAGAACTTCTTTCAAACAAGAGGAAGTTGGAAGAGCTATCCACGAGTGGCATTGAGTGAGGAGTGCTCGCTATCCCGCAAAACAAGCTACCTCAAAAATTACAAGACCTAGGGAGTTTTACTATTCCTTGCTCATTTGGTAGTTTGTTAGTTGAAAAGGCATTAGTCAACCTTGGGGCCAGTATAAATTTAATGCCTTATAAAATGTTCAAGAAACTCGGGGTTAGGACAACCTAAACCGACAAGAATGAGCTTACAAGCTAGCAGATAGATCTTTTAAATACCCTAGAGGTAAAATTGAAGATGTGTTGGTTAAGATAGATAAATTTATTTTCCTAGTTGACTTTGTGATACTTGATATGGATGAGGATGTAGAAGTACTCGTTAATCCTAGGATGACCATTTTTAGCTATTGCTAGAGCCATTATTGATGTTAGTGATGGTAAGCTTGTTCTTAGGGTCGGGGATGAAGAGGTAACTTTTCTTATATTGAAATATATGAGACATTCCCTTGAACATGATGAAAAATGTTATTTTATTGATGTTATTGATACTTGCAGTTTTAGAATCTATGCAGGAAATTATATATGATGATCCGTTGAGCTTTGTATCATTCAAGGTGAGGAAAAGGATGGGGATAGCCCCATTAGAGTTGAGCAAGTAGCTCGTCTAGAAACTATTGAGTTTATGATTCAAAAGAAGGAGTTTGAGGAGATTGATAGAGCTAAGGAAAAGAGATTAAAACCCTCTATTGAGGATCCGCCTAGTTTGGAATTGAAAACTTTACCGAACACTTAAAGTATGCGTTTCTTGAAAAAGATTCAAGGTTACCGGAAATAATTTCTCCCAAGCTAAAGGTGGATCAAAAGAAAAAGCTATTAGATGTTCTCGGAGAGCATAAGAGGGCTATCTCTTGGAAAATTTCAGAAATTAGAGGAATTAGCCCCTCTTTTTGCACCCATAAAATCTTGATGGAGGATGATTTTAAGCTAGTGGTGCAACCTTAAGGGAGGCTTAATCTAAATATGAAGGAAGTTGTGAAAACTAAGGTAATTAAACTTCTCGATGTAGGAGTGATTTACCCTATTTCTAATAGTTCTTGGGTGAGCCCCGTATAGGTTGTTCCAAAGAAAGGAGGGATAATAGTGGTCTCAAATGGAAAAAACGAGCCGATTCCAACAAGAACGGTCACCGGATGGAGAGTGTGCATCAACTATAGAAAGCTGAATGATGTAACTCGAAAGGGCCATTTTCCTCTCCCATTTATTGATCGGATGTCGGAGCGACTAGCGAGACACATGTATTATCGTTTCTTAGATGGTCTTTCGGGCTACTTTCGATTCCTATAACCCTAAAAGACCAAGAAAATACTACATTCATGTGTCCCTATGGCATGTTCGCCTATAGAAGGATGCCATTCGGGTTGTGCAATGCACTTGCTACGTTTCGGAGGTGCATGATGGCCATTTTTTATGATCCGGTGGAGAACATAATGGAGGTATTTATGGATGATTTTTCTGGTTTTGGTGATTCTTTTGATTTATGTCTCCATAATTTGAAAAGAGTGCTTGAATGGTATGAAGAAACTAATCTGGTTTTAAATTGGGAAAAATGTCATTTTATGGTACAAGAGGGTATAGTCTTAGGCCATAAAATCTCTTATAGGGGGATTGAGGTAGATACGGTAAAAATTGAAACTATTGAAAAATTACCTCGCCCTAACTTCGGTTAAGGCTATTAAAAGTTTTTTTGGGTCATAAAGGCTTTTATAAAAGATTCATAAAAGACTTTTCTAAAATTTCTAGGCCTTTAACCAAGTTGCTTGAGAAAGATGCAATTTTTGTTTTCAAAGAGGAGTGTTTGAATGCTTTTGACGATCTAAAAGAAAAATTGATTAATGCCCTAATAATGGTTACCTCGGATTGGAATCTTCCCTTTGAAATAATGTGCGATGCTAGTGATTTTGTAGTTGGTGCAGCTTCTTGGATAGCGCAGAGATAAACATTTTCAACCCATTTACTATGATAGCAAGACTTTGATTGATGCACGGGAGAATTATACTACTATAGAAAAAGAATTATTAGTCGTAGTTTTTGCATTTGATAAATTTAGATCTTCCTTAGTCCTATCTAAGATTGTTGTTTACACCGACCATTCTACATTGAGATATATGCCGAATAAAGAAGATGCTAAACCTAGGTTGATTAGGTGGATCTTGGTGTTGTAAGAATTTGATTTAGAAATCAAAGATAAAAAAGGAGCCGAGAACTTGGCCATAGACCACCTATCTCGATTAGAGAACCTTCATTTGGAGAAACTTAATGAAGAGGAGATCAATGATGCATTCCCGTAAGAGCGCCTCTACAACATTAAACAGGTAAGTGAGCTTGAAACCCCATGGTTTGTTGATATCGCTAATTATTTGGTCGCTAAGATCCTTTCTAAGGGACTCACTCATCAGCAAAAGAAGAAATTCTTTTCTAAATTAAAAAACTACCTTTAGGAGGATCCATATTTGTTTAAGATCCGTGCAAACCAGATTATTAGGAGATGTGTGTCCTACTTAGAGGGATGAAAAATCATAGATCATTGCCATTCGGGACCCATCTGGTGGACACTAGCATGCAAACAGGATGGCTCAAAAAGTGCTCGAGTCGGGTTTTTATTCGGGATACCCAACGGTATGTGAAATCATATGATAATTGTCAACAATCGGGTAATATCTCTTGACGTGATGAAATGCCCTAAAACTATAACTGGTTTATGAAATTTCGATATTTGGGGCATTGACTTCATGGGTCCTTTTCTTGTTTCGAATGGTCATAAATATATTCTTATGGCAATTGATTATGTGTCTAAATGGGTTAAAGCTCGGGCTTTACACACTAATGATGCTAGAGTGGTGGTAAAGTTTTTGAAAAAGTTGTTTTCATGATTTGGTTCACCCAAAGCAATTATAAGTGATAGGGGCATGCACTTTTGTAACACTCAATTTTTTATGGTGCTTATGAAGTATGGTGTTACACCTAGAATAGTTACCTCTTACCATCCACAAACAAGTGGCCAAGTCGAAGTAGCTAATAGGGAACCGAAAAGGATTCTAGAAAAGACCATAGAGCACCATAGAAAGGATTGGTTAGAAAAGCTAGACGATGCTCTATGGGCTTATAGAACAACATACAAAACACCTATAGGCACCACACCTTATAGGTTAGTGTATGGTAAAGCATGCCACTTACCGGTCGAACTTGAACATAAAGCATATTGGGCAATCAAGTCTATCAATTTTAACCTTGATCATGCAGGAGAAAATAGGAAACTTTAAATCAATGAGCTTGAAGAATGGCATTTGGCGACCTATGAGAATGCGAAGTCGTACAAAGAAAGGGACAAGCAATATCATGATCGCAACATTAAGCAAGTCAAGCTCGTTCAAAGAGGGAGATCAAGTACTTTTGTATAACTCCCATCTTTGATTGTTCCCCGGTAAGCTTAAATCTCGCTGGTCGGGACCGTTCACGATAAGACAAGTCTTTCCCTATGGCATTATAGAAATCACACATCTAGATAAAGGTACGTTTAAGGTAAATGGTCATTGATTGAAGTTATATCTCAAAGGGGATATTGACAACCTTGGTAGAGAGGAATTCAATCTCCAACCCATAGAACCATGAACTTAAAGAACGTCAAGCTAATGACGTTAAACAAACGCTTCTTAGGAGGCAACCCAAGTTTATTTTTCAATATTGTGTTACTTCATTTCTCTAAATATATATATATATATATTCATATTTCAGTGAGACGGAAGGTTACACGGGATGAGACACGGTTGTGTCTCTACCCATGTAACAATCTGTCTATTTTGGGGTTTCAATCGAAAGACACGACCAAAGACACGACCGTGTCTAACCCCATGTAGTTGTCTATTGGGTTTTGTTGTTCACTAGAAAGACACAACTCAATACAGGGCCATGTAGTTAGCTCCGTGTAATCGTCCGTCGCGATTTGGGTTACTCCGGAAAGACACGGCCTAAGACACGGCCGTGTCTTATCCCGTGTAATGGCCTTTTAAGGTATGGCATCGACGAGTAGGGTTTATATTTTCAAAACCCCTCTTCTCTTTCAAAACCACACGGTTTTGTGCTATATCAAAACCCTTCTCCCTCACTTCCCCAACCACGACCCGCCTCCACCACGTCGCCACCACCACACATTTACCTCTCGGTTATCATAAGCACATATGTGGTCACCTTTACTCGCCTCTACTCTAATCTCCGAGACCCAAATCAGGTTTGGTTTCTAAAATCTTTATTTTTAGTGTTGAATCACAATTGGTTTTGATGATTTTACACATGTTTGGTTGTGTTGTTGAGTGTGAGAGAAATTAAGGCCATAATGTGTAATTCCATTTTTAATTTCCGGTGTTGGGGTCTATTTTATTCTGGATGTTTGGTTGTTGAACAATCTGTATTTGATTCATTGTTATGTTGTTGAAGCATGTGTTGGTTGGTAGTTTTAGGTAGTATTCGAGTGTGCAAATATCATTGCATGGGTTATGGTAAATAATTCACATAAATGTAGAATTATTGCTTAACACAACCACACACTACCTATTCGATGAATTACATGTGAGGCATGTGATTGATGAATATGCTTAGCACAGAATGCCAAGGATGCGATTTTTGAAGTTTCCATTTGTTATATTTGGATTGGATTCATTGTTTGTCTAGTCGCCATTGTTATCGAAAATTATCTATTGATCCAATTCTGAATGTTAATAGGAAGATCTCCCATATTAGGAATTAATGCTTAACAATCTTCCTATTGTACATTATCTTACGAAATTGTTTGATGTCATTCGGTTTTCATGTGCTATTAAATAGATTCGGATAACTTGTTGTTGAAGCTTGATAGACACAAGAGAATGACAAGAACTCCGGAGAGACCTTAGCAAAGGAAGAACATTCCTCCGAGGAAGAGGCGACGAGATGAAGGCTCATCTAGCCAGCCCCGAGACGATTTCACCTCAACGAGTAACCCCCAACCACCACCTAGGTGACGGATATCAAAATTACCTAGAATCGAGAAAGATCGATATGAGTTGTTATAGGGAAAACCCTTTCGGACCTACGGATGTATAGATTGGGGGGCTCGTAAATGCTAGGGTTAGAGCGGGAAGTCTAGGGCTTGATCTCTACTAGTAGTTGGGATAGATTCTTTGGGATTCAGCCCATTGCTTATCGAGATCCGACATTAGACGTGCTTTCAACCTTCACAATACGAGGTAAGCTTCAAGGCATGGATATTGATGATGTACTCTAGTTCAAATTGAATGGGAAGCCGATACGGATGAGTTACACTACCTTCTCCATCCATATGGGTATTTACTCTCGGGAGTTAATAGCAAGCCAAGAATATTATGAGTTGAAAATGGCTTTGCCAATGAACATTAGTTATGCAGATTACTAGAGATGCATTAGCCGTGAGATGCGAGTACGACCCTAGCAAATCAAAGAGCACTCGCTATGAAATCTCCCGCATTGAGATACCTCCATAGGTCGTTAGCCCAATCACTTAATGCTAGGAAGGATAGTCTAGGAGTAGTAGGTTCGCAGGATCTACTATGCCCGTACAGTATGTTAGAGCACTACCCCATCCATATTGGGTTCTTTCTAGCCAATTTCAATAGGGAACAAGCAAAGAATAAAAAACCCAAGGCATTGTATGCATGGCATTATATCACCCAGTTGATTAGAGGTATGGGTTGTCTCCCTCCGGTGTCAAGCATGCAAGAGATGTGTCGGATAGAGGCCCTCGAGTTGAGAGCGCTTAAGAGCATGGGTATGGTAAGGAAGCGTCAAGGACCACAAGGGGCATATTATACACTAGTAGATGCCCCGCAGCCGGCCATAGCTAAGGCAAGCAATAGACGGAGATGATGTTGATTAGTAAGTGCTACGGGCACCACCTTAGGACCCACTCGCATCACTAGCTACATCTTTATAGAGACGAGTCGATATAGCCGAGTTAGTTACGATATAGATGGAGCATGGAGCTCGTTTTCGGAGGGTAGAGAGGTGTATGGAGAGTCTACTTAACCATTTCCATATTTTGTTACCCGATAGGAGTTCCGCACCTATAACGGACACTGCAGCCAACCTCAACACCACCACAATCTTCGGACAATGCGAGCCTATCGAGCCATGATCATGAGCTTGATAATATTTATTGGCTTAGTGATTTCCTTTTTGATTTGTACTTGTTTGTTTTCTTTTTCTTTTGCAAGGCTATGGGCGAAACCGGATGGAATTCGGACCCACGTTCGTAAAATGTCCTTTCTTCTTCGGGGAAGTTCCGAGTACGTAATCCTCTTAACCCTTTCTTCCTTTTTGTCAATACTCTATTCTCGTGCCTAATTCTATACATTAAGGATAACGTACCTCTTGTTGTGTGGAGAAAAAAAGGGTATCAAAGCAAATGATGTGTGTTCCTTATTTTTCCTAGGAGTAGCAATATCTAGCCTATGATGAGAATGCATAGTTTTTTGCATGCATGAATTGATAATTAGTGTGCTTTGAAAAAAATAAAAATAAAATTTTATGGTGATCGTATGTTGAGCCATAAACTATTTTTGAGCACATATCGTGGTGTATTGTCGAAATTATGAATGAAAACTTATGCTTACTTCATAATCTAGATGATGAGATTGGAACTTTACCTATAGGGTGTTTATGTTTGATTAAATGTAAGAAATTTAAATGCTAATGCCTAAATGAATAAATGTGACTCCTCACTTGTTGAACCTAAACCAGGATAAGTGAATGTGGCCTTCAAATAAAATTCCTCCAATGTCTTACATAAAGATATGAGTATGCAAAGCACCTCCGAAAAGGGATTCTCCGAGTAACCGGGGGCAATCACCAAAAGTGAGGGGTCTTCATGTTTATAAAGAGGATTTACCTTGAATGTGAAAAACCAAACAAGTGTACATTTACACACTAAGGAAAGCCATTAATTCACTAACCGAGTTTGTAGCAATCAAGTGGGTGAAAAAGTTAGGATGGAGCATAAAACGCACTCAATGTCACTAATGAATAGATAAATGCGTAAAGTGATAAAATTGTGGTCACTCTTGCATTTATGAAAAACATAACTGTTCTATAGTTATGGTTCCAAATTTGTTATGTGGATTCAAGATAGTAACGTAGTTGACTTCATAATATCAACATGTACATATTGTTGCGCACATGCACGATCTTGGCTTGACTTATTATTATGTTGCAAATTTTTTTTAAATGATTTGAAATTCGAAGTACATTCAATTGCTATTTCGTGCATGCTTAACTCGCCATTTTCGAGGCCAATTCTTAATTGTTACAAGTTTAGGCGTAATGAACACACCTCCTTTTGTTTTACTTGAGGACAAGCAAAAGCTTTAGTGTGGGGAAGTTTGATAAGTACCAAATTATGCATAATTTTAGTGTCAAAAAGTTCCTATATTTCAATTACCTTTGGTGATAAATGGTACAAGTTTGGCACTTATCTTGTCTAAATTAGGTTACGTAGGTCGTACTACATTATTTTGGTAAAAAGGAATGTAAACAAAGCAAGAAAGAGCAAAACTTTATGAGTTTCGAATGACAAATGAGTTACATGGCCGGGGACACGATCGTGTAACTAGAAAAGAGCCGATACGTAAAATAGAGAGTTACACGAGCCAATACATAGCCGTCTACTAGGTCATGTAACCGTCTACTTCGAGGAAAAATTACATCCGGATTACACGAACAAAGACACAATCGTGTACTTAGCCGTGTCTTACGAAATATGATTTTTTTACTCCTATTTAATCGAAACTCGACCTAAAAAAAGGGAGAGGGTGGAGATACATGAGGACGGTTGAGAAGCACGAAAAGAACTAGGGTTTTTGAGCAAGATAATGCCATTGGAGTGGATTCTCATAGATTTTGAAGGAGATTGCATCAAGATCAAAAAAGTTACAATTTTTTCCTTTAATTTGGATTGTTTTCTATTTAAGATTTATGTATTTCTTGCTTTGATCATGAACTAAATTATTTTGGTACCTAGATACGATGAACCCTAAGATTGACTATGTAATTTGACATCTTCATTCAATTCAATCGTTATTTTTATTGTGATTCGGTTATGTCACTTTTATTATTAATTTGAGTTAACACAAGCTAGCATGTTGATTCATATCCGATTTCATACTCGTGAGACCGAAAACTCCTAAATATGATTAGATCAACCATGACCGAAAAGAGTTGCATGCAATCCTAGAGATAGGACGACATAAATCCTCCGGATTAAAGTCAAATCTAATAAAGGGATTCATAGAACGGATTAATACGATCTTGGGAGTGTTAATTAGAAAGAGATTTCAATTAATCAACTCGGGATTAGGTGTTAGTTAACTTGAGAAAGTACTTAGCATAATTTAAGAATTCCTACGGTCCAATGAATGTAAAGAATGATTGAATAAAAGACGTTGTGATTACATAGAAGATCTATAGGGGATTCGCTATCCGGGTACTACCTTCACCATTGATTGCTCATTCGGTTATTATCGTTATTCTCATTAAAATTTGTAATCTTGCGTTAATTATCCGTGTTTTTATTTGATTCATCATCACTATAATTCATTGGTGAGATAATAAATAGGAGGTAATTACTAGTAATCTTAGTCTCTATGGGATCGGCACTCGATACTCTATCAATTATACTATAGAACGATAGGGGCACTTGCCTAAAGCTTATAGGTTAAGAAATCGGGCTATCGGTTTCCCCATCCAAAAAGATAAGTCGTAAAATCCTTAAAAATGGGCGAGAAAATTTTACTACACGTTCGTTATGCTCATACCGGTCCGAGAATTCGCAAGCTCGGCGAGTAGAATAATCTTGAAATATAGAAAATCTATATTTTGAGAGCCTAAACGATGTTTTTTTCTCCAAAATGACGCCGAGTTCATGTTCAACGGCTATGAGTTTTTATTGTTGGCTCATTTTACATCGAACGGGGTCTAAAATAACACAAAACTAGGCGACCATTTTTTTGTAAAAATCACCCACAAGACGTTGTTGAGGTCGAGAAGTTTTGATGGTTTTCCAATCCGACAAGAGGTAGGTCGTAAAAGGCTCAAAATTAGGTTGATAGTTTTCCTACGGGCTTTTTCATGTTCATATTGCTCTAGGAATTTCGAAGCCCGATGAATAGAATCATCTCGAAAAATAGAAAAAGTGTATTTTGAGCACCCAAACGATATTTTTTCTCAAAAATCAACCCGAGCTCATGTCTAAAGGCTATGAGTTTTGATCGTTGGCTCATTTGGCATTGAACTGGGTCTAAAATAGCATAAAACTAGGCGACCATTTTTTTTTTACGAAAATCACCCAAAGGACGTTAACCATGCCGAGGAGATTTGATGGCTTTACGGTCCGATAAAAGATAGGTTGAGAACGACTAATAACCGGGCTAACAATTTTCCTAAAATTTTTATCGTGCTCATACTCCTCAAGGAATTCCAAAGCTCGACGGCTCGCATCATCTCAAAAAAAAGATAAAGTGTATTTTGAGGGCCTAAACGATCTTTTTCTCTAAAATCACCCCGAACTCATGTCTAAAAGGTCCGATTTTTTATTGTTCGCAAGTTTTGCATTGAATCGGGTGTAAAATAGCACAAAACTAGGCGGATCTTTTTTTTTTACAAAAATCACCCGCAAGACGCCGTCGAGGCCTAGAAGTTTTGGTGATTTCCCTGTCCGACAAAAAGTAGGTCATAAAAGCCTCAAAAAAGGGTAGAAATATTTCCTATAGGTTCCGTTGCACTCATACTTGCTCCGAGAATTCCCAAGCTCGATGGCAAGCATCATCTCGAAAAATAAAAAATGTATATTTAGAGGGCCTAAACGACCTTTTTTCTCCAAAATGACGCCGAGCTCATGTCCAAAGGTTATGTGTTTTGATTGTTGGCTCGTTTTCCATCGAATCGGGTCAAAAATAACACAAAACTAGGCAGCCATTTTTTTATGAAAATCACCCACAAGACGTTGTCGAGGCCGAGAAGTTTTGATGGTTTTTCAATCCGACAAGAGGTAGGTCATAAAAGCCTCAAAAGCTGGTCGATAGTTTTCCTACGAGCTTTTTCATGTTCATATTGCTCTAGGAATTTCAAAGCTCGATGACTAGAATTATCTCGAAAAATAGAAAAAGTGTATTTTGAGTGCCTAAACGATGTTTTTTCACAAAAATCAACCCGAGCTCATGTCTAAAGGTTATGAGTTTTGATCGTTGCCTCATTTGGCATCGAACTCGTGTCTAAAATAGCACAAAACTAGGTTGCCATTTTTTTAGAAAATCACCCAAAGGACGTTGTCCATACCGAGGAGATTTGATGGCTTTTCGATCCGATAAGAGGTAGGTCGAGAAAGACTAATAACCGGGCTAATAATTTTCCTATAATTTTTATCGCGCTCATATCGCTCAAGGAATTCCAAATCTCGACGGCTCGCATCATCTCGAAAAAAAGATAAAGTGTATTTTGAGGGCCTAAACGACCTTTTTTTCTCTAAAATCACCCCGAACTCATGTCTAAAAGGTATGAGTTTTGATTGTTGGCAAGTTTTGCATCAAGTCGGGTCTAAAAAGCACAAAACTAGGCGAGACCTTTGTTTTTTTTTGAAAATCACCCGCAAGACGTTGTCGAGGCCGAGAAGTTTTGATGGTTTCCTTGTCCAATAAAAGGTAGGTCATAAAAGCCTCAAAAAAAGGTAGAAAATTTTCCTATAGTTTCGTTGCACTCATACCGCTTCGAGAATTCCCAAGCCCGCAACAAGCGGAATCTCGAAAAATAGAAAATGTATATTTAGAGGGCACGAACGATGTTTTTTTCTCCAAAATGACGCCGAGCTCATGTCTAAAGGCTATGTGTTTTGATTGTTGGCTCATTTTCCATCGAACCGGGTCTAAAAAAACACAAAACTATCGACTATTTTTTTGTGAAAATCACCCGTAAAACATTATCGAGCCCGAGAAGTTTTGATAGTTTTTCTCCGACAAGAGGTTGGTCGTAAAAGCCTCAAAACTAGGTCGACGGTTTTCCTACGAGCTTTTTCATCTTCATATTGCTCTAGGAATTTCGAAGCTCAACGACTAGAATCATCTCGAAAAATAGAAAAAGTATATTTTGAGTGCCTAAACGATGTTTTTTCTCAAAAATCAACTCCGAGCTCATGTCTAAAGGCTATTAGTTTTGATCGTTGGCTCATTTGGCATCGCCACGGGACTAAAATAACACAAAACTAGGCAGTCATTTTTTTTTACAAAAATCACCCAAAGACGTTGTCGATGCCGAGGAGATTTGATGGCTTTTCGGTCCGATAAGAGGTAGGTCGAGAAAGACTAATAATTGGGCTAACGGTTTTCCTACAAGTTTTATTGCGCTCATTCTTCTCAAGGAATTCCAAAGCCCGACGACTCGCATTATCCCAAAAAAAAGATAGTGTATTTTGAGGGCCTAAACGATCTTTTTTCTCTAAAATCACCCCGAGCTCATGTCTTAAAGGTATGAGTTTTGATTGTTAGCAAGTTTTGCATCGAGTTGGCTCTAAAAGAGCATAAAACTAGGCGGACACTTTTTTTTATGAAAATCACCTACAAGACGTTGTCGAGGTCGAGAAGTTTTGATGGTTTACCTATCCGGCAAAAGGTAGGTCGTAAAAGCCTAAAAAAGAGTAGAAAATTTCCCTATAGGTTCTATTGTGCTCATACCGCTTCGGGAATTCCCAAGCTCGGTGGTAAGCATAATCTCAAAAAATAGAAAATGTATATTTAGAGGGCTTAAAAGATGTTTTGTTTCTCCAAAATGACGCCGAGCTCATGTCTAAAGGCTATGAGTTCGATTGTTTGCTTGTTTTACATCCAACTCGGGTCTAAAATAACACAAAACTAGGCAGTCATATTTTTTATGAAAATCACTTGAAAACGTTATCAAGGTCGAGAACTTTTGATGGTTTTCCCATCCGACAAGAGGCGGAGTTGTAAAAAAATCAAAGCCGAGCCGATAGTTTTCCTACAAGCTTTGTCATGCTCATATTTCTCTAGGAATTTCGAAGCCCAACGACTCGGATCATCTCGAAAAACAAAAAAAGTGTATTTTGAGCACTTAAACGATGTTTTTTTTCTCAAAAATCAACCCAAGCACATGTTTAAAGGCTATGAATTTTAATCATTGACTCATTTGGCATCGAACTGGGTCTAAAATAGCACAAAACTAGGCAATCATTTTTTTTACGAAAATCACCCACAGGACATTGTCGATGTCAAGGAGTTTTGATGGCTTTTCGATCCGATAAAAGGTAGGTTGAGAAAGACTAATAACCGGGATAACGGTTTTCCTATAATTTTTATCGCACTCATACTCGCTCAAGGAATTCCAAAGCCCGACGGCTTGCATAGTCTCGAAAAAAGATAAAGTGTATTTTGAGGGCCTAAATGACCTTTTTTCTCTAAAATCACCCCGAGCTTATGTCTAAAATGTATGAGTTTTGATTGTTAGCAAGTTTTGTATCGAAGTGGGTCTAAAATAGCAAAAAACTATACGGACGTTTTTTTTTTACAAAAATCACCCGCAATACGCTGTCGAGGTCGAGAAGTTTTGATGGTTTCTCTTTTTGAAAAAAGGTAGGTCATAAAAGCCTAAAAAAAGGGTAGAAATTTTTCCTATAAGTTCTATTACGCTCATATCGCTACGAGAATTCCCAAGCCCGATGGCAAGCATCATCTCAAAAAATAGAAAATGTATATTTAGAGGGCCTAAACGATGTTTTTTTCTCCAAAATAACGCTTAGCTCATTTCCAAAGGCTATGTATTTTCATTGTTGGCTCGTTTTCCATCGAACTCGGGTCTAAAATAACATAAAACTAGGCAGCCATTTTTTTTTATAAAAATCACCCGCAAGACATTGTCGAGGTCGAGAAGTTTTGATGGTTTTTCAATCCGACAAGAGGTAGGACGTAAAAGCCTCGAAACTGGGCTGATAGTTTTCCTACAAGCTTTTTCATGTTCATATTGCTCTAGGAATTTCGAAACTCGACGACTAGAATCATCTCGAAAAATAGAAAAAGTATATTTTGAGTGCCTAAACGATGTTTTTTCTCAAAAATCAACCCGAGCTCATGTCTAAAGGCTATGAGTTTTGATCGTTCGCTCATTTGGCATCGGACTGGGTCAAAAATAGCATAAAACTAGGTCGTCATTTTTTTTACGAAAATCACCCAAAGAACATTGTCGATGCTCGAGAAAATTTGATGGCTTTCCGATCCGATAAGAGGTAGGTCGAGAAAGACTAATAACTAGGCTAACGGTTTTCCTATAATTTTTATCACGCTCATACTTGCTCAAGGAATTCCAAAGCCCGTGGCTTGCATCGTCTCGAAATAAAAGATAAAGTGTATTTTGAGAGCCTAAACGATCATTTTTCTCTAAAATCACCCCGCGCTCACGTCTAAAAAGTATGAGTTTTGATTGTTGGCAAGTTGTGCATCGAGTCGGGTCTAAAAGAGCATAAAACAAGGCGGACATTTTTATTTTTTTTGCGAAAATCACCTACAAGATGTTGTCGAGGCCGAGAAGTTTTGATGGTTTCCCTTTCCGAAAAAAGTTAGGTCGTAAAAGCCTAAAAAAGGGTACAAAATTTCCTTATAGGTTCCGTTGTGCTCATACCGCTCCGGGAATTCCTAAGCTCGACAGGAAGCATCATCTTGAAAAATAGAAAATGTATATTTAGAGGGCCTAAACAATGTTTTTTTCCCTAAAATGACGCCGAGCTCATGTCTAAAGGCTATGAGTTTTGATTGTTGGCTTGTTTTGCATCGATTTGGGTCTAAAATAACACAAAACTAGGCAACCATATTTTTTTATAAAAATCACCCGCAAGATGTTGTCGAGGTTGAGAAGTTTTGATGGTTTTCCCATCTAGCAAGAGGCGAGTCGTAAAAGCATCAAAGCTGGGCTGATAGTTTTCCTACGAGCTTTTTCATGTTCTTATTGCTTTAGGAATTCCGAAGCCCAACGACTTGGATCATCTCGAACAATAGAAAACGTGTATCTTGAGCACTTAAACGATGTTTTTTTTTCTCAAAAATCAACCCAAGCTCATGTTTAAAGGCTATGAATTTTAATCATTGGCTCATTTGGCATCGAATTAGGTCTAAAATAGCACAAAACTAGGTCGTCATTTTTTTTTACGAAAATCACCCACGGGATGTTGTCGATGTCGAGGAGTTTTGATGTCATTCGAGTCCGATAAGAGGTAGGTCAAAAAAGACTAACAAGTGGGCTAACGGTTTTCCTACAAGTTTTATCACGCTCATATTGCTCACGGAATTCCAAAGCCCCACGGCTCGCATCGTCTCGAAAAAAGGATAAACCGTACTTTGAGGTCCTAAACGACCTTTTGTCTCCAAAATCACCACGAGCTCATGTCGAAAAGGTATAATTTTTATCGTTGGGAAGTTTCCCGTTGAACTTGGTCTAAAAGAGAAAAAAACTAGGCATATATTTTTTTTGTGTAAATAACTCGCAAGACGTTGTCGTTGTCGAGACGTTTTCATGGTTTTTCCATCCGGCAAAAGGTAGGTCATAAAAGGCTAAAAATGGGCGAAACTTTTACTACGGGTTCTGTTATGCTCATACCCGTCCGAGAATTCCCAAGCTCGGTGGCTAGAATAATCTCGAAATATAGAAAATCTATATTTTGAGGGCCTAAATGACATTTCTTTCTCCCAAATGATGCTAAGCTCATGTCCAAAGGCTTTGAGTTTTGATCATTGGCTCGTTTTGCATCGAACTGGTTCTAAAATAACACAAAACGAGGCATCCATTTTTTTCTAAAAATCACCTACAAGACATTGTCGAGGTCGAGAAGTTTGATGGTTTTCCAATCTAACAATAGGTAGGTCGTAAAAGCCTTAAAAGTGGGCTGATAGTTTTCCTATAGGCTTTTTCATGTTCATATTGCTCTAGGAATTCGAAGCCCAACGACATTTTTTCTCAAAAATTAACCCGAGCTCATGTCTAAAGGCTATGTGTTTTGATCGTTTATTCATTTGGCATCAAACTGGATCTAAAAATAGCACAAAGCTAGACAGACCATTTTTTTTACGAAAATCACACACGGGACATTGTCTATGTCGAGGAGTTTTGATGGCTTTTCGATCCGATAATAGGTAGGTTGAGAAAGACTAATAACCGAGCTAACGAGTTTTCCAATAATTTTTATCGTGCTCATACTCGCTCAAGGAATTTCAAAGCCCGACGGTTCGCATCATCTAAAAAAAAAAGATAAACCGTATTTTGAGGGCCTAAACGACCTTTTTTCTCTAAAATCACCCCGAGCTCATGTCTAAAAGGTATGATTTTTTATTGTTGGCAAGTTTTGCATCGAGCGGGGTCTAAAAGAGTACAAAACTAGGCGGACATTTTTTATTTATGAAAATCACTTGCAAGACGTTGTCGAGGCCGAGAAGTTTTGATGGTTTCCCTATCCGACAAAAGGTAGGTCGTAAAAGCCTCAAAAAAGGGTAGAAATATTTCCTATAGGTTACTGTTGCACTCATATCGCTCCAAGAATTCCCAAGCCCGAGGGCAAGAATCATCTCAAAAAACAAAAAATGTATATTTAGAGGGCCTAAACGACCTTTTTTCTCCAAAATGACGCCGAGCTCATGTCCAAAGGTTATGTGTTTTGATTATTGGCTCGTTTTCCATCGAACTGGGTCTAAAATAACACAAAACTAGGCAGTCATTTTTTTACGAAAATCACCCGCAAGACGTTGTCGAGGCCGAGAAGTTTTGATGGTTTTTCCATCCGATAAGAGGCGAGTCGTAAAAGCCTCAAACCGGGGATGATAGTTTTCCTACGGGCTTTGTCATGTTCATATTGCTTTAGGACTTCGAAGCCCAACGACTCGAATCATCTTGAAAAATAGAAAAAATGTATTTTGAGCGCCTAAACAATGTTTTTTTCTTAAAAATCAACCCGAGCTCATGTTTAAAGACTATGACTTTTGATCGTTGGCTCATTTGGCATCGAATTAGGTCTAAAATAACACAAAACTAGAAAGTCATTTTTTTTGTGAAAATCAACCAAACGATGTTGTTGATGCCGAGGAGATTTGATGGCTTTCCCCGTCCGATAAGAGGTAGGTCAAGAAAGACTAATAATCGGGCTAACAATTTTTCTATAATTTTTATCGCGCTCATACTAGTCAAGGAATTCTAAAGCCCGACGGCTCGTATTGTCTCGAAATAAGGATAAAGTGTACTTTGAGGGCCTAAACGACCTTTCTTTTGTAAAATCACCCCGAGCTCATGTCTAAAAGGTATGAGTTTTGATCGTTGGCAAGTTTCGCCTCAAACTCGGGTCTAAAAGAGCACAAAACTAGGCAAACATTTTTTTTTATGAAAATCACCTACAAGACGTTGTCATGGCCGAGAAGTTTTGATGGTTTCCCTGTTCAGCAAAAGGGAGGTCATAAAAGCCTAAAAAATGGGAAGAAAATTTTACTAGAGGTTTTGTTGCACTCATACCAATCCGAGAATTCCTAAGCCCGACGGCTAGACTAATGTCCAAAATGACGCCGGGCTCATGTCCAAAGGCTATGAGTTTTGATCATTGGCTCGTTTTGCATCGAACTCGGATCTAAAATAACACAAAACTAGACGAGTCATTTTCTTTGTGAAAATCACCGACAAGACGTGTCGAGGATGAGAAGTTTCAATGGTTTTCCCATCCGATAAGAGGTAGGTCGTAAAAGCCTCAAAGCCTGGCTGATAGTTTTCCTATAGGCTTTTTCATGTTCATATTGCTTTAGGAATTCCATAGCCCAACAACTAGAATCATCTCGAAAAATAGAAAAAGTGTATTTTGAGCGCTTAAATGACTTTTCTCAAAAATCAACTCGAGTCGGGTCCGAATTCCTAGAGTTTTGATCATTTGGCATTGAACTGGGTCCGAAATAGCACAAAACTAGGCAGCCATTTTTTTTATGAAAATCACCCACAAGTCGTTGTCGATGCCGAGGAGATTTCATGGATTTCCGATCCGATAAGAGGTAGGTCGAGAAAGGCTAATAACCGGGCTAACAATTTTCCTACATGTTTTATCGCACTCATACTCGCTCAAGGAATTCCAAAGCCCGACGGCTCGAATCATCTCAAAAAAAAGATAAAGTGTATTTTGAGTGCCTAAACAATCTTTTTTTTTCTCTAAAATCATACCGAGATCATGTATAAAAGGTATGAGATTTAGTTATTGACAAGTTTTGCATCGAACCGGGTCCAAAAGAGCATAAAATAGGTAGACATTTTTTTTTTTGGAAAAATCACCCGCAAGACGTTGTCGAGGCCGAGATGTTTTGATGGTTTCCCTTTCGGTAAAAGGTAGGTTGTAAAAGCCTCGAAAAATGGGTAGAAAATTTTCCTATAGTTTCTATTACGCTCATACGGCTCCGAGAATTCCTAAGCCTAACTACAAGCATCATCTCAAAAAATAGAAAATGTATATTTTGACGACTCTAAACGACCTTTTTTCCTCCAAAATGACGCCGAGCTCATGTCCAAAGGCTTTGAGTATTGATTGTTGGCTCGTTTTGCATCGAACTAGGTCTAAAATAACACAAAACTAGGCAATCGTTTTTTTTTGCAAAAATCACCCACAAGATGTTGTCGAGGCTAAGAAGTTTTGATGGTTTTCCCATCCAAAAAGAGGTAGGTCGTAGAAGCCTCAAAACTAGGCTAATAGTTTTTCTACGAGGCTTTGTCATGTTCATATTGCTCTAGAAATTATGAAGCCCAACGACTCGGATCATCTTAGAAAATAGAAAAAGTGTATTTTGAGCGCCTAAACGACGTTGTTTTCTCATAAATCAACTCCAACTCATGTTTAAAGGCTATGAGTTTTGATCGTTGGCTCATTTGGCATCAAACTGGGTCTAAAATAGCATAAAACTAGGCGACCATTTTTTTTTACGAAAATCACCCACAGGACGTTGTCGATGCCGAGGAGTTTTGATGGCTTTCCGGTCCGATAAGAGGTAGGTCGAGAAAGACTAATAACTAGGCTAATAATTTTCCTATAATTTTTATCACGCTCATACTCGCTCAAGGAATTCCAAAGGCCGACGGCTCGCATTGTCTCAAAAAAAGGATAAAGTGTACTTTGAGGGCCTAAACGACCTTTTCTTCTCAAAAATCACCCCGATCTCATGTCTAAAAGGTATGAGTTTTGATTGTTGGCAAGTTTTGCATCGAATCGGGTCTAAAAGAGCACAAAACTAGGTAGACTTTTTTTTTTTTGCAAAAATCACCTACAAGACGTTGTCGAGGCCGAGAGGTTTTGATGGTTTCCCTATCCGGCAAAAGGTAGGTCGTAAAAGCCTCAAAAAAGGGTAGAAAATTTTCCTATAGGTTACGTTACGCTCATATCGCTCCGGGAATTCCCAAGCTTGGTGGTAAGCATCATCTCAAAAAATAGAAAATGTATATTTTAAGGGCCTAAACGATGTTTTTTCCTCCAAAATGACGCCGAGCTCGAGTCCAAAGGCTATGAGGTTTTATTGTTGGCTCGTTTTGCATCAAAGTGGGTCTAAAATAACACAAAACTAGGAAGCCATTGTTTTTGTGAAAATCACCCGCAAGACGCTGTCGAGGCCGAGAAGTTTTGATGGTTTTCTCATTAGGCAAGAGGCGGGTCGTAAAAGCCTCAAAACTGGGCGATAGTTTTCCTACGAGTTTTGTCATGTTCATATTGCTCTAAGAATTCCGAAGCCCAACGACTCGGATCATCTTGAAAAATAGAAAAAGTGTATTTTGAGCGCCTAAACGATGTTGTTTTCTCATAAATCAACTCCAGCTCATGTTTAAAGGTCGTGAGTTTTGATCGTTGGCTCATTTGGCATCAAACCGGGTCTAAAATAGCACAAAACTAGGCGACCATTTTTTTGTGAAAATCACCTATAAGACGTTGTCGATGCCAAGGAGTTTTGATGGCTTTTCGATCCGATAAGAGGTAGGTCGAGAAAGACTAATAACCGGGCTAACGGTTTTCCTATAATTTTTATCGCGCTTATACGGCTCAAGGAATTCCAAAGCCATACGGCTTGCATTGTCTCGAAAAAAGGATAAGGTGTACTTTGAGGGCCTAAAAAATCTTTTGTCTTATAAATCACCCCGAGCTTATGTCTAAAATGTATGAGTTTTGATTGTTAGCAAGTTTTGTATCGAAGTGGGTCTAAAATAGCACAAAACTATACGGACGTTTTTTTACAAAAATCACTCGCAAGACGTCGTCGAGGTCGAGAAGTTTTGATGGTTTCTCTTTTCGAAAAAGGTAGGTCATAAAAGCCTAAAAAAAGGGTACAAATTTTTCCTATAGGTTCCGTTGCGCTCATATCGCTACGAGAATTCCCAAGCCCGATGGCAAGCATCATCTCAAAAAATAGAAAATGTATATTTAGAGGGCCTAAACGATGTTTTTTCTCCAAAATAACGCTTAGCTCATGTCCAAAGGCTATGTATTTTCATTGTTGGCTCGTTTTTCATCGAACTCGGGTCTAAAATAACATAAAACTAGGCGACCATTTTTTTTTATAAAAATCACCCACAAGACATTATCGAGGCTAAGAAGTTTTGATGGTTTTTCAATCCGACAAGAGGTAGGACGTAAAAGCCTCGAAGCCGGGTCGATAGTTTTCCTACAAGCTTTTTCATGTTCATATTGCTCTAGGAATTTCGAAACTCGACGACTAGAATCATCTCGAAAAATAGAAAAAGTGTATTTTGAGTGCCTAAATGATGTGTTTTCTCAAAAATCAACCCGAGCTCATGTCTAAAGGCTATGAGTTTTGATCGTTCGCTCATTTGGCATCGGATCGGGTCTAAAATAGCATAAAACTAGGCTGTCATTTTTTTTTACGAAAATCACCTAAAGGACATTGTCGATGCTCGAGGAAATTTGATGGCTTTTCGATCCGATAAGGGGTAGGTCAAGAAAGACTAATAACTAGGCTAACGAGTTTTCCTATAATTTTTATCACGCTCATACTTGCTCAAGGAATTCCAAAGCCCGTGGCTCGCATCGTCTCGAAATAAAAGATAAAGTGTATTTTGAGGGCCTAAACGACCATTTTTCTCTAAAATCACCCCGCGCTCATGTCTAAAAAGTATGAGTTTTGATTGTTGGCAAGTTTTGCATCGAGTCGGGTCTAAAAGAGCATAAAACAAGGCGGACATTTTTATTTTTTTGCAAAAATCACCTACAAGACGTTGTCGAGGCCGAGAAGTTTTGATGGTTTCCCTGTCCGAAAAAAGTTAGGTCGTAAAAGCCTAAAAAGGGTAGAAAATTTCCTTATAGGTTACGTTGTGCTCATACCGCTCCGGGAATTCCCAAGCTCGACGAGAAGCATCATCTTGAAAAATAGAAAATGTATATTTAGAGGGCCTAAACGATGTTTTTTTCCCCAAAATGACGCCGATCTCATGTCTAAAGGCTATGAGTTTTGATTGTTGGCTTGTTTTGCATTGATTTGGGTCTAAAATAACACAAAACTAGGCAGCCATATTTTTTTATAAAAATCACCCGCAAGATGTTGTCGAGGTTGAGAAGTTTGATGGTTTTCCTATCTAGCAAGAGGCGGGTCGTAAAAGCATCAAAGCCGGGCTAATAGTTTTCCTACAAGCTTTTTCATGTTCTTATTGCTCTAGGAATTCCGAAGCCCAACGACTTGGATCATCTCGAACAATAGAAAAAGTGTATCTTGAGCGCTTAAACGATGTTTTTTTCTCAAAAATCAACCCAAGCTCATGTTTAAAGGCTATGAATTTTAATCATTGGCTCATTTGGCATCGAATTAGGTCTAAAATAGCACAAAACTAGGTCGTCATTTTTTTTACGAAAATCACCCATAGGATGTTGTCGATGTCGAGGAGTTTTGATGTCATTCGGTCCGATAAGAGGTAGGTCAAAAAAGACTAACAAGTGGGCTAACGGTTTTCCTACAAGTTTTATCACGCTCAAGCTGCTCACAGAATTCCAAAGCCCCACGGCTCGCATCGTCTCGAAAAAAGGATAAAGCTGTACTTTGAGGTCCTAAACGACCTTTTGTCTCGAAACTCACCATGAGCTCATGTCTAAAAGGTATAAGTTTTGATCGTTGGGAAGTTTCCCGTTGAACTTGGTCTAAAAGAGAAAAAAACTAGGCATATATTTTTTTTGTGCAAATAACCCGCAAGACGTTGTCGTTGTCGAGACGTTTTCATGGTTTTCCCATGCGGCAAAAGGTAGGTCATAAAAGGCTAAAAATGGGCAGAAACTTTTACTACGGGTTTTGTTATGCTCATACCGAGTCCGAGAATTCCCAAGCTCGGTGGCTAGAATAATCTCGAAATATAGAAAATCTATATTTTGAGGGCCTAAATGACATTTCTTTCTCCCAAATGATGCTAAGCTCATGTCCAAAGGCTTTGAGTTTTGATCATTGGCTCGTTTTGCATCGAACTGGTTCTAAAATAACACAAAATGAGGCATCCATTTTTTTCTAAAAATCACCTACAAGACATTGTCGAGAGTCGAGAAGTTTTGATGGTTTTCCAATCTAACAATAGGTAGGTCGTAAAAGCCTTAAAAGTGGGCTGATAGTTTTCCTATAGGCTTTTTCATGTTCATATTGCTCTAGGAATTCGAAGCCCAACGACATTTTTTCTCAAAAATTAACCCGAGCTCATGTCTAAAGGCTATGTGTTTTGATCGTTTGTTCATTTGGCATCAAGCTGGATCTAAAAATAGCATCAAACTAGACGACCATTTTTTTTACGAAAATCACACACGGGACATTGTCGATGTCGAGGAGTTTTGATGGCTTTTCGATCCGATAATAGGTAGGTTGAGAAAGACTAATAATCGGGCTAACGGTTTTCCAATAATTTTTATCGTGCTCATACTCGCTCAAGGAATTTCAAAGCCCGACGGCTCGCATCATCTAAAAAAAAAGATAAACTCGTATTTTGAGGGCCTAAACGACCTTTTTTCTCTAAAATCACCCCGAGCTCATGTCTAAAAGGTATGATTTTTTATTGTTGGCAAGTTTTGCATCGAGCGGGGTCTAAAAGAGCACAAAACTAGGCGGACATTTTTTATTTATGAAAATCACTTGCAAGACGTTGTCGAGGCCGAGAAGTTTTGATGGTTTCCCTATCCGACAAAAGGTAGGTCGTAAAAGCCTCAAAAAAGGATAGAAGATTTTCCTATAGGTTATGTTGCACTCATACCGCTCCCGGAATTCCCAAGCCCGGCGGCAAGCATCATCTCAAAAAATAGAAAATGTATATTTTGAGGGCCTAAACGACGTTTTTTTGTCCAAAATGACACCGAGGTCATGTCCAAAGGCTATGACTTTTGATTTTTGGCTCGTTTTGCATCAAGCTGGCTCTAAAATAACACAAACTTAGGCGACCATTTTTTTACGAAAATCACTCGCAAGACGTTATCGAGGCCGAGAAGTTTTGATGGTTTTTCCATCCGGTAAGAGGCGGGTCGTAAAAGCCTCAAACCGGGGATAATAGTTTTCCTACGGGCTTTGTCATGTTCATATTGCTTTAGGACTTCCGAAGCCCAACGACTCGAATCATCTTGAAAAATAGAAAAAATGTATTTTGAGCGCCTAAACAACGTTTTTTTCTTAAAAATCAACCCGAGCTCATGTTTAAAGACTATGACTTTTGATCGTTGGCTCATTTGGCATCGAACTAGGTCTAAAATATCACAAAACTAGAAAGTCATTTTTTTTGTGAAAATCAACCAAACGATGTTGTTGATGCCGAGGAGATTTGATGGCTTTCCCCGTCCGATAAGAGGTAGGTCAAGAAAGACTAATAATCGAGCTAACAATTTTTCTATAATTTTTATCGCACTCATACTAGTCAAGGAATTCTAAAGCCCGACGGCTCGTATTGTCTCGAAATAAGGATAAAGTGTACTTTGAGGGCCTAAACGACCTTTCTTTTGTAAAATCACCCCGAGCTCATGTCTAAAAGGTATGAGTTTTGATCGTTGGCAAGTTTCACCTCAAACTCGGGTCTAAAAGAGCATAAAACTAGGCAAACATTTTTCTTTTATGAAAATCACCTACAAGACGTTGTCGTGGCCGAGAAGTTTTGATGGTTTCCCTGTTCGAGCAAAAGGGAGGTCATAAAAGCCTAAAAAATGGGAAGAAAAGTTTACTAGAGGTTTTGTTGCACTCATACCAATCCGAGAATTCCTAAGCCCGACTGGCTAGAATAATGTCCAAAATGACGCCGGGCTCATGTCCAAAGGCTATGAGTTTTGATCATTGGCTCGTTTTGCATCGAACCGGATCTAAAATAACACAAAACTAGGCGACCATTTTCTTTGTGAAAATCACCGACAAGACGTGTCGAGGATGAGAAGTTTCAATGGTTTTCCCATCCGATAAGAGGTAGGTCGTAAAAGCCTCAAAGCTGGGCTGATAGTTTTCCTATAGGCTTTTTCATGTTCATATTGCTTTAGGAATTCCAAAGCCCAATGACTAGAATCATCTCGAAAAATAAAAAAAGTGTATTTTGAGCGCTTAAATGACTTTTCTCAAAAATCAACTCGAGTCGGGTCCGAATTCCTAGAGTTTTGATCATTTGGCATTGAACTGGGTCCGAACTAGCACAAAACTACGCAATCATTTTTTTTTATGAAAATCACCCATAAGTCGTTGTTGATGCCGAGGAGATTTCATGGATTTCCGATCCGATAAGAGGTAGGTCGAGAAAGGCTAATAATCGGGCTAACAGTTTTCCTACATGTTTTATCGTGCTCACACTCGCTCAAGGAATTCCAAAGCCCGACGGCTCGAATCATCTCAAGAAAAAGATAAAGTGTATTTTGAGGGTCGAAACGACCTTTTTTTCTCTAAAATCATACCGAGATCATGTATAAAAGGTATGAGATTTAGTTATTGGCAAGTTTTGCATCGAACCGGGTCCAAAAGAGCATAAAACTAGGTAGACATTTTTTTTGGAAAAATCACCCGTAAGACGTTGTCCGAGCCGAGATGTTTTGATGGTTTCCCGTTCGATAAAAGGTAGGTTGTAAAAGCTCGAAAAATGGGTAGAAAATTTTCCTATAGTTTCTATTACGCTCATACGGCTCCGAGAATTCCTAAGCCTAACTACAAGCATCATCTCAAAAAATAGAAAATGTATATTTTGACGGCCTAAACGACCTTTTTTCCTCCAAAATGACGCCGACCTCATGTCCAAAGGCTTTGAGTTTTGATTGTTGGCTCGTTTTGCATCGAACTGGGTCTAAAATAACACAAAACTAGGCAACCATTTTTTTGAAAAAATCACCCACAAGATGTTGTCGAGGCTAAGAAGTTTTGATGGTTTTCCCATCCAAAAAGAGGTAGGTCGTAGAAGCCTCAAAACTAGGCTAATAGTTTTTCTACGAGCTTTGTCATGTTCATATTGCTCTAGAAATTCCGAAGCCCAACGACTTGGATCATCTCGGAAAATAGAAAAAGTGTATTTTGAGTGCCTAAACGACGTTGTTTTCTCATAAATCAACTCCAACTCATGTTTAAAGGCTATGAGTTTTGATCGTTGGCTCATTTGGCATCAAAGTGGGTCTAAAATAGCATAAAACTAGGCGACCATTTTTTTTTACGAAAATCACCCACAAGACGTTGTCGATGCCTAGGAGTTTTGATGGCTCTCCGGTCCAATAAGAGGTAGGTCGAGAAAGACTAATAACTAGGCTAATAATTTTCCTATAATTTTTATCACGCTCATACTCGCTCAAGGAATTCCAAAGGCCGACGGCTCGCATTGTCTCAAAAAAAAGGATAAAGTGTACTTTAAGGGCCTAAACGACCTTTTTTCTCAAAAATCACCCCGATCTCATGTCTAAAAGGTATGAGTTTTGATTCTTGGAAACTTTTGCATCGAACTCGGGTCTAAAAGAGCACAAAACTAGGTAGACTTTTTTTTTTGCAAAAATCACCTACAAGACGTTATCGAGGCCGAGAAGTTTTGATGGTTTCCCTATCCGGCAAAAGGTAGGTCGTAAAAGCCTCAAAAAGGGTAGAAAATTTTCCTATAGGTTCCGTTGCGCTCATATCGCTTCGGGAATTCCCAAGCTTGGTGGTAAGCATCATCTCAAAAAATAGAAAATGTATATTTTAAGGGCCTAAACGATGTTTTTTCCTCCAAAATGACGCCGAGCTCGAGTCCAAAGGCTATGAGGTTTTATTGTTGGCTCGTTTTGCATCAAAGTGGGTCTAAAATAACACAAAACTAGGAAGCCATTGTTTTTGTGAAAATCACCCGCAAGACGCCGTCGAGGCCGAGAAGTTTTGATGGTTTTCTCATCGTGCAAGAGGCGAGTCGTAAAAGCCTCAAACTCGAGCCGATAGTTTTCCTATAAGCTTTGTCATGTTCATATTGCTCTAAGAATTCCGAAGCCCAACGACTCGGATCATCTTGAAAAATAGAAAAAGTGTATTTTGAGCGCCTAAACGATGTTGTTTTCTCATAAATCAACTCCAGCTCATGTTTAAAGGCTATGAGTTTTGATCGTTGGCTCATTTGGCATCAAACTAGGTCTAAAATAGCACAAAACTAAGCGACCATTTTTTTTGTGAAAATCACCTATAAGACGTTGTCGATGCCAAGGAGTTTTGATGGCTTTTCGGTCCGATAAGAGGTAGGTCGAGAAAGACTAATAATCGGGCTAACAGCTTTTCCTATAATTTTTATCGCGCTTATACTTGCTCAAGGAATTCCAAAGCCTTATAGCTTGTATTGTCTCGAAAAAAGGATAAGGTGTACTTTGAGGGCCTAAAAAATCTTTTGTCTTATAAATCACCCCGAGCTCATGTCTAAAATGTATGAGTTTTGATCATTGGAAAGTTTCACATCGAACTCGGGTCTAAAAGAGCACAAAATTAGGCATACGTTTTTTTTAACGAAAATCAACCGCAAGACATTGTCGTGGTCGAGAAGTTTTGATGGTTTCGATAAGTACCAAATTATGCATAATTTTAGTGTCAAAAGTTCCTATATTTCAATTACCTTTGGTGATAAATGGTACAAATTTGGCACTTATCTTGTCTAAATTATGTTCCGTAGGTCGTACTACATTATTTTGGTAAAAAAGGAATGTAAACAAAGCAAGAAGGAGCAAAACTTTATGAGTTTCGAACGACAAATGAGTTACACGATCGTGTAACTAGAAAAGAGTTGATACGTAAAACAAAGAGTTACACGGGCCAATACACGCCCGTACTAGGTCGTGTAATCGTCTACTTCGAGGAAAAATTACATCTAGACTACACGGACAAAGACAAGGTCGTGTACTTGGTCGTGTCTTATGAAATGTGATTTTTTTACTCCTATTTAATTAGAAACTCAACCTAAAAAAAAGGAAGAGGGCAAAGATACATGAGGACGAGCTGAGAAGCACAAAAAGAACTAGGGTTTTTGAGCAAGATAACGCCGTGGGAGTGGATTCTCATAGATTTTGAAGGAGATTGCATTAAGATAAAAAAGGTTACAATGTTTTCCTTTAATCTGGATTGTTTTCTATTTAAGATTTATGTATTTCTTGCTTTGATCATGAACTAAATTATTTTGGTACCTAGATACGATGAACCCTAAGATTGACTATGTAATTTGATATCTTCATTCAATTCAATCGTTATTTTTATTGTGATTCAATTATGTCACTTTTATTATCAATTTGAGTTAACACAAGCTAGCATGTTGATTCATATCCGATTTCATACTCGTGAGATTCAAAAGTCCTAAATATGATTAGATCAACCATGACCGAAAGGAGTTGCATGCAATCCTAGAGATAGGACGACATAAATCCTCCGGATTAGAGTCAAATCTAATAAAGGGATTCATAGAATGGATTAATGCGATCTTGGGGATGTTAATTAGAAAGAGATTTTAATTAATCAACTCGAGATTAGGTGTTAGTTAACTTGAGAAAGTAGTTAGCATAATTCAAGAATTCCTATGGTCCAATGAATATAAAGAATGATTGAATAAAAGACGTTGTGATTACATAGAAGATCTATAAGAGATTCGCTAGCTAGGTACTACCTTCACCATTGATTGCTTATCTGGTTATTATCATTATTCTCATTGAAATTTTGTAATCTTGCGTTAATTATCGTTGCTTTTATTTGATTCATCATCTCTATAATTTATCGGTTAGATAATAAATAGGAGGTAATTACTAGTAATCTTAGTCTCCGTGGGATTGACACTCGATACTCTATCAATTATACTATAGAATGATAGGTGCACTTGCCTAAAGTCTATAGGTTAAGAAATCAAGCTATCAAGTTTTTGGCCTCGTTGCGGGGACTAGGATATTAGGAAAACTTTATTTTTATTAATCTAGCTATTTTATTTATTTATTTTTATATAATATTTAGTTCCATTTTTCTTTATCATATTTTCTTTTAATTACTTTTTTCTTTGTTCATGCCACTTTTTCAGGAGCCGAGTTAGTGTATCACTCGTAACAACTCGATCGAATTAGTTGATAGGAATCGATTTAGATAAAGAGAAGAAGAGTTAGATAGGGAAAGAGAAGAAGAACATCGGAGGGAAGGAGAACCGCGGATAGTCATGCCTAAGGAAGAAAGAACCATGTTCTATTATACAAGACCAAATTTGACAGAACGTAGTCTAGCATTGTCGGACCAATTGTTGCGGCCAACAACTTTGAGATCAAACCGAACACATCCAAATGGTGCAACAATTTATGCAATTTGATGGGTTACAAGATGAAGACCTAAATTCTCACTTAGCTAACTTTTTGGAAATCTACGACACATTCAAGATCAATGGGGCTACGGATGGCGCCATCGGATTGAGACTGTTCCCATTCTCATTGAGGAGTAGAGCTAATCGGTGGTTGAACTCTCTACCTAGGGGATCTATTACTACTTGGAGCCAAATGGAAGAGAAGTTACTAGCAAAATACTTCCCACCTACAAAGACCGTAAAGCTCGGGAATGATATCTCCTCGGTTGTGCAGATTGAGTTAGAGATGCTTTATGACATGTGAGATCGGTTTAAGGATTTGTTGAGGAGATGCCCACACCATGGCATACCTATATGGATGCAAGTTCGGATCTTCCGTAGTGGTCCGAATCTAGCTACTAGGCGAGATAATAGATGCAACGAGTGGAGGCACTCGAATAACAAAACACCCGACGCAACTTAGGAATTGATAGATCAAATGGCTATGAATAACTACCAATAAAGCACAGCTAGAACAAAAACAAATAAACCAACGAGTGTTTATGATGTAGATGCGATCATAGCTCTAGCAGCTCGAGTGGAGGCTACGAGTAAGAAAATGGATGGTCCATTAGTAGTACAAGCAACCGGTTCAAGTTATGCGAGTGTGAGTTGTATGGAGAAGGACATTCGAGCCGGGATTACAAGGGGGTAGTTAATTACATGGGTAATGCTCCTCGTACCGAAAACAACCCATACAACAATGTTTACAATTCGGGTTGGAGAAATCACCCCAATTTCTCTTGGGGAGGTCAAGGACAACAAAGACAGAATCATCCACACGGATTTCAGCAATAGAACTCATCTCGGGAGAAGAAGCCTAGTTTGGAAGAACTTATGACTAAGTTCATTCAAACATCTTATTCTCAATTTCGAGCAATCGAAACGAGCATTAAGAAACCAAGAGGCTTCTATCCACAACCATGAGAAACAAATTGGGCAACTTGCCAAGTCCTTTTTGAGAGGCAACAAGGTAGTCCGCCTAGTAATACCGAGACTAATCCTACCGTTCCATATCCTATAAAGCTATAAAAGGACCACATGGATGAACAATTTGGTAAATTTCTTAAACTTTTAAATAGCTACATATAAGTATATCTTTTGTTGAAGCTCTTTCGCAGATGCCAAAGTTTGCTAGATTTTTTAAAGAACTTCTTTCAAACAAGAGGAAGTTGGAAGAGTCGTCCACGGTGGCATTGAGTGAGGAGTGCTCGCTATCTTGCAAAACAAGCTACCTCAAAAATTACAAGACCCAAGGAGTTTTACTATTCCTTGCTCATTTGGTAGTTTGTTAGTTGAAAAGGCATTAGCTGACCTTGTGGCTAGTATAAATTTAATGCCTTATAAAATGTTCAAGAACTGGGGTTGGAAGAACCTAAACCAACAAGAATGAGCTTACGGTTAGCGGATAGATCCGTTAAATACCCTAGAGGTAAAATTGAAGATGTGTTGGTTAAGGTAGATAAATTTATTTTTCTAGTTGACTTTATGATACTTGATATGGATGAGGATGTAGAAGTACTCGTTAATCCTAGGATGACCATTTTTAGCTACTCGCTAGAGCCATTATTGATGTTAGTGATGGTAAGCTTGTTCTTAGGGTCGGGCATGAAGAGGTAACTTTTCTTATATTGAAATCTATGAGACATTCCCTTGAACATGATGACAAATGTTATTTCATTGATGCTATTGATACCGTAATTTTAGAATGCAGTGCAGAAATTATATATAATGATCCATTGGAGCTATGTATCATTCAATGTGAGGAGAAGGATAGGGATGGCCCCATTAGAGTTGAGCAAGTAGCTCGTCTAGAAACTATTGAGTTCATGATTCGAAAGAAGGAGTTTGAGGACATTGATAGAGCTAAGGAAAAGAGATTAAAACCCTCTATTGAGGATCCGCCTAGTTTGGAATTGAAAACTTTACCGAACACTTAAAGTATAGGTTTCTTAAAAAAGATTCAAGCTTACCGGTAATCATTTCTTCCAAGCTAAAGGTGGATCAAAAGAAAAAGTCATTAGATGTTCTTAAAGAGCACAAGAGGGCTATCGCTTGGAAAATTTTAGACATTAGAGGAATTAGCCCCTCTTTTTGCACCCATAAAATCTTAATGGAGGATGATTTTAAGCCGGTGGTGCAACCTTAAGGGAGGCTTAATCCAAATATGAAGGAAGTTGTGAAAACTAAGGTAATTAAACTTCTCGATGTAGGAGTGATTTACCCTATTTCTAATAGTTCTTGGGTGAGCCCCGCACGGAGTTGTTCCAAAGAAAAGAGGGATAACGAGTGGTCTCAAATGAAAAAAACGAGTCGATTCCAACAAGAACGGTCACCGGATGGAGAGTGTGCATCGACTATAGAAAGCTAAATGATGCAACTCGAAAGGACCATTTTCCTCTCTCATTTATTGATCGGATGTCGAAGCGACTAGCGAGACACATGTATTACTTGTTTCTTAGATGGTCTTTCGGGTTACTTTCGATTCCTAAAACCCCGAAAGACCAAGAAAAGACTACATTCATGTGTCCCTATGGCACGTTTGCCTATAGAAGGATGCCATTCGAGTTATGCAATGCACCTGCTACGTTTCGGAGGTGCATGATGGCCATTTTTTATGATCCGGTGGAGAACATAATGGAGATATTTATGGATGATTTTTCTATTTTTGGTGATTCTTTTGATTTATGTCTCCATAATTTGAAAAGAGTGCTTGAATGGTATGAAGAAACTAATCTGGTTTTAAATTGGAAAAAATGTCATTTTATGGTGCAAGAGGGTATAGTCTTAGGCCATAAAATCTCTTATAGCGGGATTGAGGTAGATAGAGCAAAAATTGAAACTATTGAAAAATTACCTCCCCAACTTCGGTTAAGGCTATTAGAAGTTTTTTTGGGTCATGAAGGCTTTTATAAAAGATTCATAAAAGACTTTTCTAAAATTTCTAGGCCTTTAACCAAGTTGCTTGAGAAAGATGCGATTTTTGTTTTCGAAGAGGAGTGTTTGAATGCTTTTGACATTCCGAAAGAAAAATTGATTAATGCCCTAATACTCGGTTACCCCGTATTGGAATCTTCCCTTTAAAATAATGTGTGATGCTAGTGATTTTGTAGTTAGTACGAGCTTCTTAGACAATGCAGAGATAAACATTTTCAACCCATTTACTATGCTAGCAAGACTTTGACTCGATGCACAGGAGAATTATACTACTACGAAAAAGAATTATTAGTCGTAGTTTTTGCATTTGATAAATTTAGATCTTACTTAGTCCTATCCAAGATTGTTGTTTACACCGACCATTCCACATTGAGATATCTACCGAACAAACCGGATGCTAAACCTAGGTTGATTAGGTGGATCTTGTCTGTTGCAAGAATTTGATTTAGAAATCAAAGATAAAAAAGAAGCCGAGAACTTGGCCACGGACCACTCGTCTCGATTAGAGAACCCTCATTTGGAGAAACTTAATGAAGAGGAGATCAATGATGCATTCCCGGAAGAGTGCCTCTACAACATTAAATAGGTAAGTAAGCTTGAAACCCCATGGTTTGTTGATATCGCTAATTATTTGGTCGCTAAGATCCTTTTTAAGGGACTCACTCATCGACAAAAGAAGAAATTCTTTTCCGAATTGAAGAACTACCTTTAGGAGGATCCATAATTGTTTAAGATCCGTGCAAACCAGATTATTAGGAGATGTGTGTTCTACTTAGAGGGATGAAAAATCCTAGATCATTACCATTCGGGACCCACCTAGGTGGACACTACCATGCAAACAGGATAGCTCAAAAAGTGCTCGAGTCGAGTTTTTATTCGGGATGCCCAACGGTATGTGAAATCATGTGATAATTGTCAATGATCGGGTAATATCTCTTGATGTGATGAAATCCCCTAAAACTATATACTTGGTTTATGAAATTTCGATATTTAGGGCATTGACTTCATGGGTCCTTTTCTTGTTTCGAATGGTCATAAATATATTCTTGTGGCAATTGATTATGTGTCTAAATGGGTTAAAGCTTAGGCTTTACACACTAATGATGCTAGAGTGGTGGTAAAGTTTTTGAAAAAGTTGTTTTCACGATTTGGTTCACCCAAAGCAATTATAAGTGATAGGGGCACGCACTTTTGTAACACTTAATTTTCTATGGTGCTTATGAAGTATGGTGTTACACATAGAGTAGCTACCTCTTACCATCCACAAACAAGTGGCCAAGTCGAAGTAGCTAATAGGGAACTAAAAAGGATTCTAGAAAAGACCATAGAGCACTATAGAAAGGATTGGTTAGAAAAGCTAAACGATGCTCTATGGGCTTATAGAACGAAGATACAAAACACCTATAGGCACCACACCTTATAGGTTAGTGTATGGTAAAGCATGCCACTTACCGGTCGAACTTGAACATAAAGCATATTGGGCAATCAAGTCTATCAATTTTAACCTTGATCTTGCAGGAGAAAATAGGAAACTTTAAATCAATGAGCTTGAAGAATGGCATTTGGCGACCTATGAGAATGCGAAGTCCGTACAAAGAAAGGGACAAGCGATATCATGATCGCAACATTAAGCAAGTCAAGTCGTTCAAAGAGGGAGATCATGTACTTTTGTATAACTCCTGTCTTCGATTGTTCCCCGGTAAGCTTAAATCTCGCTGGTCGGGACCGTTCACGGTAAGACAAGTCTTTCCCTATGGCACCATAGAAATCACACATCTAGATAAAGGTACGTTTAAGGTAAATGGTCATCGGTTGAAGTTATATCTCGGAGGGGATATTGACAACCTTGGTAGAGAGGAATTCAATCTCCAACCCATAGAACCATGAACTTAAAGAACGTAAAGCTAATGACGTTAAACAAGCGCTTCTTAGGAGGCAACCCAAGTTTATTTTTCAATTTTGTGTTACTTCATTTCTCTAAATATATATATATATTCTTATGAGACGAAGGTTACGCGGGATGAGACACGGCTGTGTCTCCGCCCATGTAACAATCTGTCTACTTTGGGGTTTCAATCGAAAGACACGGCCAAAGACATAACCGTGTCTAACCCCGTGTAGTTGTCTCGTTGGGTTTTGTTGTTCACCTGGAAAGACATGCTCAATATAGGGCTATGTAGTTAGCTCATGTAACCGTCCGTCGCGGTTTAGGTTACTCTAGAAAGACATGGCCTAATCTAGAAAGACACGGCCTAAGACACGGTCGTGTCTTATCCCGTGTAATGGCCTTTTAAGGCATGGCATCGACAGCGAGGGTTTATATTTTCAAAACCCCTCTTCTATTTCAAAACCACACGATTTTGTGCTACATCAAAACCCTTCTCCCTCACTTCCCCAACCACGAACTCGCCTCCACCACGTCACCACCACCACACATTTACCTTTACTTATCATAAGCACATATGTGGTCACCGTTACTCGCTCTTTACTCTAATCTCCGAGACCCGAATCAGGTTTGGTTTCTAAAATCTTTATTTTTAGTGTTGAATCACAATGGGTTTTGATGATTTTACACATGTTTGGTTGTGTTGTTGAGTGTGAGAGAAATTAAGGCCATAATGTGTGATTCCATTTTTAATTTCGGTGTTGGGGTCTATTTTATTCTAGATGTTTGGTTGTTGAACAATCTGGTATTTGATTCATTGTTATGTTGTTGAAGCATGTGTTGGCTGGTAGTTTTAGGTAGTATTCGGTGTGCAAATATCATTGCATGGGTTGTGGTAAATAATGCACATAAATGTAGAATTATTGCTTAACATAACCGCACACTACCCGTTCGATGAATTGCGTGTGAGGGATGTGATTGATGAATATGCTTAGCACAAGTGCCGGGGATGCAATTTTTGAAGTTTCCATTTGTTATATTTGGATTGGATTCATTGTTTGTCTAGTTGCCATTGTTATCAAAAATTATCTATTGATCCAATTTTGAATGTTAATAGGAAGATCTCCCATATTAGGAATTAATGCTTAACAATCTTCCTATTGTACATTATCTTACGAAATTGTTTGATGTCATTCGATTTTCATGTGCTATTAAATAGATTCGGACAACTTCTTGTTGAAGCTTGATAGACACAAGAGAATGACAAGAACTCCGGAGAGACCTCAGCAAAGGAAGAAGATTCCTCCGAGGAAGAGGCGGCGAGATGAGGGCTCATCTAGCTAGCCCCCGAGATAGATTTCACCTCGGCAGTAACCCCCAACCACCACCTAGGTGACGGATATCGAAATTATCTACAATCGAGAAAGATCGATATGAGTTGTTATAGGGAAAACCCTTTTAGAGCTGTAGATGTATAGATTGGGGGGCTCTGTAAATGCTAGGGTTAGAGCAGAAAGTCCGGGACTTGATCTCTATCGGTAGTTAGGACGCATTCTTTGGGATTCGACCTATTGCTTATCGAGATCCGACATTAGAGGTGCTTTCAACCTTCACAATACGGGGTAAGCTTCGGGGCATGGATATTGATGATGTACTCTAGTTCAAATTGAATGGGAAGTCGATACGGATGAGTTACACTACCTTCTCCATCCACATGGGTATTTACTCTCAAGAGTTAATAGTAAGCCAAGAATATTACGAGTTGAAAATGGCTTTGCCAATGAACATCGATTATGCAGATTACTAAAGATGCATTAGCCGTGAGACGTAGTACGACCCTAGCAAATCAAAGAGCACTCGCTCTAAAATCTCTTGCATTGAGATACCTCCACGAGTCGTTAGCCCAATCACTTAATGCTAGGAAGGATAGTCCAGGAGTATTAGGTTCGCAGGATCTACTATGCCCGTACAATATGTTAGAGCGCTACCCCATCCATATCGGGTTCTTTCTAGCCAATTTCAATAGGGAACAAGCAAAGAATAAGAAACCCAAGGCGTTGTATGTAGGGCATTATATCACCTAGTTGATTAGAGGTATGGGTTGTCTCCCCCAGTTGTCAAGCATGCAAGAGATATGTTAGATGGAGGCCCTCGACTTGAGAGCGCTTAAGAGCATGGGTATGGTAAAGAAGCATCAAGGACTACAGGGGGCATATTATACACCGAGTAGTGCCCCGCAGCCAGCCATAGCTAAAGCAGCGAGTAGATGGAGATGATGTTGATCGGTAAGTGCTACGGACACCACCTCAAGACCCACTTGCATCACCGAGTACATCTTCGTAGAGACAGGTCGATATAGCCGAGTTAGTTACGATACAAAGGGAGTATGGAGCTCATTTGCAGAGGGTAGAGAGGTGTATGGAGAGTCTACTTAACCATTTCCATATTTCCTTACCCGATAGGAGTCCCGCACTTATAACGGATCCGCGACCAACCTCGGCACCACCACAATCTTCGGACAATGCGAGCCTACTCGAGCCATGATCATGAGCTTGATAATATTTATTGGCTTAGTGATTTCATTTTCGATTTGTACTATTTGTTTTCTTTTTCTTTTGCAAGGCTATGGGTGAAACTCGGATGGAATTTAGACCCACGTTCAAAAAATGTCCTTTCTTCTTCGGGGAAGTTCCGGTACCTAATCCTCTTAACCCTTTCTTCCTTTCTATCAATACTCTATTCTCGTGCCTAATTCTGTACATTAAGGATAATGTACCTCTTGTTGTGTGGAGAAAAAAAAAGGGTATCAAAGCAAATGATGTGTGTTCCTTATTTTGCCTAGGAGTAGCAATATCCGGCCTATGATGAGAATGCATAGTTTTTTGCATGCATGAATTGATAATTAGTGTGCTTTGAAAAAAATAAAAATAAAATTTTATGGTGATTGTATGTTGAGCCATAAACTATTTTTGAGCACTTATCGGGGTGTATTGTCGAAATTATGAATGGAAACTTATGCTTACTTCATAATCTAGATGATGAGATTGGAACTTTACCTATAGGGTGGTTATGTTTGATTAAATGTAAGAAATTTAAATGCTAATGCCTAAATGAATAAATGTGACTCCTCACTTGTTGAACCTAAACCAGGATAAGTGAATGTGGCCTTCAAATAAAATTACTCCAATGTCTTACATAAAGATATGAGTATGGAAAGCACCTCCGAAAAGGGATTCTCCGAGTAACCTGGGGCAATCACCAAAAGTGAGGGGTCTTCACATTTATAAAGAGAATTTACCTTTAAGGTGAAAACCCAAACAAGTGTACATTTACACACTAAGGAAAGCCATTAATTCACTAACCGAGTTTGTAGCAATCAAGTGGGTGAAAAAGTTAGGATGGAGCGTAAAACGCACTCAATGTCACTAATGAATAGATAAATGCGTAAAGTGATAAAATTGTGATGACTCTTACATTTATGAAAACATAACCGTTCTATAGTTATGGTTCCAAATTTGTTATGTGGATTCAAGATAGTAACATAGTTGACTTCATAATATCAACATGTACATATTGATGCACACACGCACGATCTTGGCTTGACTTATTATTATATTGTAAATTTTTTTTAAATGATTTGAAATTTGAAGTACATTCAATTGTTATTTCGTGCATGCCTAACTCGCCATTTTCGAGGCCAATTCTTAATTGTTACAAGTCTAGGCGGAATGAACACACCTCCTTTTGTTTTGCTTGAGGACAAGCAAAAGCTTTAGTGTGGAAAAGTTTGATAAGTACCAAATTATGCATAATTTTAGTGTCAAAAGTTCCTATATTTCAATTACCTTTGGTGATAAATGGTACAAGTTTGGCACTTATCTTGTCTAAATTAGGTTCTATAGGTCGTACTACATTATTTTGGTAAAAAGGAATGTAAACAAAGCAAGAAGGAGCAAAACTTTATGAGTTTCAAATGACAAATGAGTTACACGGCCAAGGACACAAGTTCGTGTAACTAGAAAAGAGCCGATACGTAAAACGGAGAGTTACACGGGCCGATACATAGTCGTGTACTAGGTCGGGTAACCGTCTACTTCGAGGAAAAATTACATCCGGACTACACGGACAAAGACACGACCGTGTACTTAGTCGTGTCTTACGAAATATGATTTTTTTACTCCTATTTAGTCGAAACTCGACCTAAAAAAAAGGGAGAGGGTGGAGATACATGAGGACGACTGAGAAGCACGAAAAGAACTAGGGTTTTTGAGCAAGATAACGCCGTTGGAGTGAATTCTCATAGATTTTGAAGGAGATTGCATCAAGATCAAAAAGGTTAAAATGTTTTCCTTTAATTTGGATTGTTTTCTATTTAAGATTTATGTATTCCTTACTTTGATCATGAACTAAATTATTTTGGTACCTAGATACGATGAACCCTAAGATTGACTATGTAATTTGACATCTTCATTCAATTCAATCGTTATTTTTATTGTGATTCAGTTATGTCACTTTTATTATCAATTTGAGTTAACACAAGCTAGCATGTTGATTCATATATGATTTCATACTCGTGAGATTGAAAACTCCTAAATATGATTAGATCAACCATGATCGAAGGAGGTCGTAAAAGCCTCGAAAAAGGGTAGAAATTTTTCCTATAGGTTCGGTTGCGCTCATACGCTCCGAGAATTCCCAAGCCCGGTGGCAAGCATCATCTCAAAAAATAGAAAATGTATATTTAGAGGGCCTAAACGATGTTTTTTCTCCAAAATGACGCCGAGCTCATGTCCAAAGGCTATGTGTTTTGATTGTTGCTCGTTTTCTATCGAACCGGGTCAACAACGTTTTTTTCTCCAAAATTATGCCGAGCTCATGTCCAAAGGCTATGTGTTTTGATTGTTGCCTCGTTTTCCATCGAACTCGGGTCAAAAATAACACAAAACTAGGCGACCATTTTTTTCGAAAATCACTTGCAAGACGTTGTCAAGGTCGAGACGTTTTGATGGTTTTTCAATTTGACAAGAGGTAGGTCGTAAAAGCCTCAAAGCTGGGCTGATAGTTTTCCTACGAGCTTTTTCATGTCCATATTACTCTAGGAATTTCAAAGCTCAATGACTAGAAGTATCTCGAAAAATAAAAAAAGTGTATTTTGAGTGCCTAAATGATGTTTTTTCACAAAAATCAACCCGAGCTCATGTCTAAAGGTTATGAGTTTTGATCGTTCGCTCTTTTGGCATCGAACCGTGTCTAAAATAGCATAAAACTAGGCTACCATTTTTTTACAAAAATCACCCAAAGGACATTGTCCATACCGAGGAGATTTGATGGCTTTTCGATCCGATAAGAGGTAGGTCAAGAAAGACTAATAACTAGGCTAACAATTTTCCTATAATTTTTATCGCTCTCATATCGCTTAAGGAATTCCAAAACTCGACGACTTGCATCATCTCAAAAAAAAAAAAAAAGTGTATTTTGAGGGCCTAAACGACCTTTTTTCTCTAAAATCACCCCGAACTCATATCTAAAAGGTATGAGTTTTGATTGTTGGCAAGTTTTGCATCAAACTCGGGTCTAAAAAAGCACAAAACTAGGCGGACATTTGTTTTTTTTGAACATCACCCGCAAGACGTTGTCGAGGTCGAGAAGTTTTGATGGTTTCCCCGTCCAACAAAAGGTAGGTCATAAAAGCCTCAAAAAAGGGTAGAAAATTTTCGTATAGGTTCCGTTGCGCTCATACCGCTTCGAGAATTCCCAAGACCGACGACAAGCATCATCTCGAAAAATAGAAAATGTATATTTAGAGGGCCTAAACAATGTTTTCTTTCTCCAAAATGACGCCGAGCTCATGTCTAAAGGCTATGTGTTTTGATTGTTGGCTCATTTTCCATCGAACTAGGTCTAAAAAAACACAAAACTACGTAGCTATTTTTTTGTGAAAATCACCCGCAAGACGTTGTCGAGGCCGAGAAGTTTTGATAGTTTTTCAATCCGACAAAAGGTTGGTCGTAAAAGCCTCAAAGCTGGGTCGACGGTTTTCCTACAAGCTTTTTCATCTTCATATTGCTCTAGGAATTTCGAAGCTCAAGGACTAGAATCATCTCAAAAAATAGAAAAAGTGTTTTTTGAGTGCCTAAACGATGTTTTTTCTCAAAAATCAACCCGAGCTCATGTCTAAAGGCTATTAGTTTTGATCGTTGGCTCATTTGGCATCGGCACGGGACTAAAATAACACAAAACTAGGTAGCCATTTTTTTTTCAAAAATCACCCAAAGGACGTTGTCGATGCCGAGGAGATTTGATGGTTGTCCGGCCCGATAAGAGGTAGGTCGAGAAAGACTAATAATTGGGCTAACAATTTTCCTATAAGTTTTATTGCGCTCATTCTTCTCAAGGAATTCCAAAGCCCGACGGCTCGCATTATCCCGAAAAAAGATAAAGTGTATTTTGAGGGCCTAAACGATCGTTTTTCTCTAAAATCACCCCAAGCTCATGTCTTAAACGTATGAGTTTTGATTGTTGGCAAGTTTTGCATCGAGTTTGGTCTAAAAGAGCACAAAACTAGGCGGACATTTTTTTTTTATGAAAATCACCTACAAGATGTTGTCGAGGCCGAGAAGTTTTGATGTTTCCCCGTCCGAAAAAAGATAGGTCGTAAAAGCCTCAAAAAAGGGTAGAAAATTTCCCTATAGGTTCCGTTGTGCTTATACCGCTCCGAGAATTCCCAAGCTCGGTGGCAAGCATAATCTCAAAAAATAGAAAATGTATATTTAGAGGGCCTAAACGACATTTTTTTCTCTAAAATGATGCCGAGCTCATGTCTAAAGGCTATGAGTTTTGATTGTTGGCTTGTTTTCCATCCAACTAGGTCTAAAATAACACAAAACTAGGCGAGTCATATTTTTTGCGAAAATCACTCAAAAACGTTGTCGAGGTTGAGAACTTTTGATGGTTTTCCCATCCGATAAGAGGTAGGTTGTAAAAAAATCAAAACCGAGCCGATAGTTTTCCTACAAGCTTTGTCATGTTCATATTGCTCTAGGAATTCCGAAGCCCAACGACTCGGATCATCTCGAAAAACAAAAAAAGTGTATTTTGAGCGCTTAAACAACGTTTTTTCCTCAAAAATTAACCCAAGCTCATGCTTAAAGGCTATGAATTTTAATCACCGGCTCATTTGGCATCGAACTCGGGTCTAAAATAGCACAAAACTAGGCAATCATTTTTTTTACGAAAATCACCCACGGGACATTGTCGATGTCGAGGAGTTTTGATGGCTTTTCGGTCCGATAAGAGGTAGGTCGAGAAAGACTAATAACCGGGCTAACAGTTTTCCTATAATTTTTATCGCGCTCATACTCGCTCAAGGAATTCCAAAGCCCGACAGACTTGCATAGTCTCGAAAAAAAGATAAAGTGTATTTTGAGGGCGTAAACGACCTTTTTTCTCTAAAATCACCCCGAGCTCATGTCCGAAAGGTATGAGTTTTGATTGTTAGCAAGTTTTGCATCGAACTAGGTCTAAAATAGGATAAAACTATGCAGAATTGTTTTTTTTTTTTTTGCAAAAATCACCCGCAAGACGTTGTCGAGGTCGAGAAGTTTTGATGGTTTCTCTCGTCCGATAAAAGGTAGGTCATAAAAGCCTCAAAAAAAGGGTAGAAATTTTTCCTATAGGTTCCGTTGCGCTCATACCGCTACAAGAATTCCCAAGCCCAATGGCAAGCATCATCTCAAAAAATAGAAAATGTATATTTAGAGGGCCTAAACGACGTTTTTTTCTCCAAAATAACGCCGAGCTTATGTCCAAAGGCTATGTATTTTCATTGTTGGCTCGTTTTCCATCGAACTCGGGTCTAAAATAACATAAAACTAGGCAGTCATTTTTTTATAAAAATCACCCGCAAGACATTGTCGAGGCCGAGAAGTTTGATGGTTTTTCAATCCGACAAGAGGTAGGACGTAAAAGCCTCGAAACTGGGCGATAGTTTTCCTACAAGCTTTTTCATGTTCATATTGCTCTAGGAATTTCGAAACTCGACGACTAGAATCATCTCGAAAAATAGAAAAAGTGTATTTTGAGTGCCTAAACAATGTTTTTTTCTCAAAAATCAACCCGAGCTCATTTCTAAAGGCTATGAGTTTTGATCGTTCGCTCATTTGGCATCGGATCGGGTCTAAAATAGCATAAATCTAGGCTGCCATTTTTTTTAATGAAAATCACCCAAAGGACATTGTCGATGCCGAGGAGATTTGATGGCTTTCCGATTCGATAAAAGGTAGGTCGAGAAAGACTAACAAGTGGGCTAATAGTTTTCCTATAAGTTTTATCGCGCTCATATCGCTCAAGGAATTCCAAATCCCCACGGCTCGCATCATCTCGAAAAAAGGATAAACTGTACTTTGAGGTCCTAAATGACCTTTTATCTCCAAAATCACCATGAGCTCATGTCTAAAAGGTATGAGTTTTGATCGTTGGGAAGTTTCCCATTGCACTTGGTCTAAAAGAGAAAAAAACTAGACATACATTTTTTTGTGCAAATAACTTGCAAGACGTTGTCGTTGTCGAGAAGTTTTGATGGTTTCCCCATCCGGCAAAAGGTAGGTCATAAAGGCCTAAAAATGGGCTGAAAAGTTTACTACGGAGTTCCGTTATGCTCATACCAACTCGAGAATTCCCAAGCTCGGCGGCTAGAATAATCTTGAAATATAGAAAGTATATATTTTGAGGGCCTAAACGACGTTTTTTCTCCAAAATGACGCTAAGCTCATGTCCAAAGGCTTTGAGTTTTGATCATCGACTTGTTTTGCATCGAACTAGTTCTAAAATAACACAAAACGAGGCAACTATTTTTTTCTAAAAATCACCCACAAGACATTGTCGAGGTCGAGAAGTTTTGATGGTTTTCCAATCTAACAATAGGTAGGTCATAAAAGCCTCAAAAGTAGGTCGATAGTTTTCCTATAGGCTTTTTCATGTTCATATTGCTCTAGGACTTTCGAAGCCCAATGACATTATTTCTCAAAAATTAACCCAAGCTCATGTCTAAAGGCTATGTGTTTTGATCGTTTGTTCATTTGGCATCGAACTGGGTCTAATATAGCATAAAACTAGACATCCATTTTTTTACGAAAATCACCCACGGGACATTGTCGATGTCGAGGAGTTTTGATGGCTTTTCGGTCCGATAAGAGGTAGGTCGAGAAAGACTAATAACCGGGCTAACGGTTTTCCTATAATTTTTATCATGCTTATACTGCTTAAGGAATTCCAAAGCCCAACGGCTCGCATCGTCTCGAAAAAAAGATAAAGTGTATTTTGAGGGCCTAAACGACCTTTTTTCTCTAAAATCACCCCGAGCTCATGTCTAAAAGGTATGATTATTTATTGTTGGCAAGTTTTGCATCGAGCGAGGTCTAAAAGAGCACAAAACAAGGCGGACATTTTTTTTTATGAAAATCACTTGCAAGACGTTGTCGAGGCCGAGAAGTTTTGATGGTTTCCCTATCCGACAAAAGGTAGGTCGTAAAAGCCTCAAAAAAGGGTAGAAGATTTTCCTATAGGTTCCGTTGCACTCATACCACTCTAGGAATTCCTAAGCCCGACGACAAGCATCATCTTAAAAAATAGAAAATGTATATTTTGAGGGCCTAAACGACGTTTTTTTGTCCAAAATGACGCCGAGCTCATGTACAAAGGCTATGAGTTTTGATTGTTGGCTCGTTTTGCATCAAACTAGGTCTAAAATAACACAAACTTAGGTAGCCATTTTTTTACGAAAATCACTCGCAAGACGTTGTCGAGGCCGAGAAGTTTTGATGGTTTTCCCATCCGATAAGAGGCGGATCGTAAAAGCCTCAAACCGGGGATGATAGTTTTCCTACGGGCTTTGTCATGTTCATATTGCTTTAGGAATTCCGAAGCCCAAGGACTCGAATCATCTCGAAAAACAAAAAAAATGTATTTTAAGCGCCTAAACGATGTTTTTTTCTTAAAAATCAACCCGAGCTCATGTTTAAAGGCTATGACTTTTGATCGTTGGCTCATTTGGCATCGAACTCGGGTCTAAAATAGCACAAAACTAGGCAATCATTTTTTTTTATGAAAATCACCCAAACGACGTTGTCGATGCCGAGGAGATTTGATGGCTTTCCCGTCCGATAAGAGGTAGGTCAAGAAAGACTAATAATCGAGCTAACGAGTTTTTCTATAATTTTTATCACTCTCATACTACTCAAGGAATTCTAAAGCCCGACGGCTCGTATTGTCTCAAAATAAGGATAAAGTGTACTTTGAGGGCCTAAACGACCTTTTTTCGTAAAATCACCCCGAGCTCATGTCTAAAAGGTATGAGTGTTGATCGTTGGTAAGTTTCGCATCTAGGTCTAAAAGAGCACAAAACTAGGCAAAAACTTTTTTTTATGAAAATCACCTACAAGACGTTGTCGTGGCCAAGAAGTTTTGATGGTTTCCCTGTTCGGTAAAAGGCGAGTCATAAAAGCCTAAAAAATGGGAGGAAAATTTTACTAGAGGTTTTGTTGCACTCATACCGATCCTGGAATTCCTAAGCCCGTTGGCTAGAATAATGTCCAAAATGACGTTGGGCTCATGTCTAAAGGCTATGAGTTTTGATCGTTGGCTCGTTTTGCATCAAACTCGGATCTAAAATAACACAAAACTAGGCGGCCATTTTCTTTGTGAAAATCACTAGCAAGACGTTTCGAGGATGAGAAGTTTCAATGGTTTTCCCATCCGATAAGAGGTAGGTCGTAAAAGCCTCAAAACTAGGCTGATAGTTTTCCTATAGGCTTTTTCATGTTCATATTGCTCTAGGAATTCCAAAGCCCGACAACTAGAATCATCTCAAAAAATAGAAAAAGTGTATTTTGAGTGCTTAAATGACTTTTCTCAAAAATCAACCCGAGCTCATGTCTAAAGACTATGAGTTTTGATCGTTGGCTCATTTGGCATCGAACTAGGTCCGAAATAGCACAAAACTAGGTAGCCATTTTTTTTTACAAAAATCACCCACAAGACGTTGTCGATGCCGATGAGATTTCATGGCTTTTCGGTCCGATAAGAGGTAGGTCGAGAAAGGCTAATAACTCGGGCTAATAATTTTTCTACATGTTTTATCGCGCTCATACTTGCTCAAGGAATTCCAAAGCCCGACGGTTCGAATCATCTTGAAAAAAAGATAAAGTGTATTTTGAGGGCTTAAATGACCTTTGTCCTCTAAAATCATACCGAGCTCATGTCTAAAAGGTATGAGATTTAATTATTGGCAAGTTTTGCATTGAACTGGGCCTAAAAGAGCACAAAACTAGGCGAGACATTTTTTTTTACGAAAATCACTCGTAAGACATTGTTTAGGCCGAGAAGTTTTGATGGTTTCCTCGTCCGACAAAAGGTAGGTTGTAAAATCCTCAAAAATGGGTAGAAAATTTTCCTATAGGTTTTGTTGTGCTCATACCACTCAAGGAATTCCCAAGCTCGACGGCAAGCATCATCTTGAAAAATAAAAAATGTATATTTTGAGGGCCTAAACAATGTTTTCTTCTCCAAAATGATGCTCGAACTCATGTCCAAAGGTTATGAGTTTTGATTGTTGACTCGTTTTGCATCGAACTGGGTCTAAAATAACATAAAACTAGGTAGCCATTTTTTTTGTAAAAATCACCCGTAAGGCGTTGTCGAGGCTAATAAGTGTTGATGGTTTTCCCATCCGGTAGGAGCGAGGTAGTAAAAACCTCAAAACTGGGCTAATAATTTTCCTACGGGCTTTGTCATGTTCATATTGCTCTAGGAATTCGAAGCCTAATGGCTCGAATCATCTCAAAAAATAGAAAAAGTGTATTTTGAGCGCCTAAACAACGTTTTTTTCTCAAAAATCAACTCTGAGCTCCTGTTTAAAGGCTATGAGTTTTGATCATTGATTCATTTGGCATCGAACTGGGTCTAAAATAGCATAAAACTAGGCAACCATTTGTTTTTTACGAAAATCACTCACGGGATGTTGTCGATGCTTCGGGGAGTTTTGATGGCTTTCCGATCCGATAAGAGGTAGGTCAAGAAAGACTAATAACTTGGCTAATAGTTTTCCTACAAGTTTTATCACACTTACACTCGCTCAAGGAATTCCAAAGCCCAATGGCTCGCATCATCTCGAAAAAAGGATAAAGTGTACTTTGAGGGCCTAAATGACCTTTTTTCTCTATAATCACCCTAAGCTCATGTCTAAAAGGTATGCATTTTAATCTTTTATAAGTTTTGCATCGAACTTGGTCTAAAAGAGCACAAAACTAGGCATACATTTTTTTTTGCAAAAATCACTTGCAAGACATTGTCATGCCCGAGAAGTTTTGATGGTTTCCCCGTTCGTCAAAAGGTAGGTCATAAAAGCCTCAAAAATAAGCAAAAAATTTTACTATAGGTTTTGTTGCGCTCATATCGATTCGGGAATTCCCAAGACCGGTGGCTAGCATAATCTCAAAAAATAGAAAATGTACATTTTGAGTGCCTAAACGACTTTTTTTCTCCAAAATGACACCGAGCTCATGTTAAAAGGCTATGAGTTTTTATCGTTGGCTCGTTTTGCATCGAATTTGGTCTAAAATAACACAAAACTAGGTAGCCATTTTTTTTTTGAAAATCACCCGCAAGACGTTTTCGAGGTTGAGAAGTTTTGATAGTTTTCCCATGCGACAAGAGGTAGGTCGTAAAAGCCTCAAAACTAGGCTGATAGTTTTCCTACGGGCTTTTTTCATGTTCATATTGCTCTAGGAATTCCAAAGCCCAACGGCTAGAATCATCTCAAAAAATAAAAAAAATGTATTTTGAGCTCCTAAATGACGTTTTTTCTCAAAAATCAACCCGATCTCCTGTCTAAAGGCTATGAATTTTGATCGTTGGCTCATTTGGCATCAAACTGGGTCTAAAATGACATAAAACTAGGCAATCATTTTTTTTTTACAAAAATCACCCATAGGACGTTATCGATGCCGAGGAGTTTTGATGACTTTCCGATCCGATAAGAGGTAGGTCGAGAAAGACTAATAACTTGGCTAACATTTTTCCTACAAGTCTTATCACGCTCATACTCGCTCAAGGAATTCAAAAGTCCAACGGCTCGCATCATCTAAAAAGAAAGATAAAGTATATTTTGAGGGCCTAAACAACCTTTTTTCTCTAAAATCACCCCGAGCTCATGTCTAAAAGGTATGAGTTTTGATTGTTGACAAGCTTTACATCGAACCGGGTCTAAAAGAGCACAAAACTAGGTAGACATTTTTTTTTTTTGGAAAAATCACCTACAAGATGTTGTCGAGGCCGAGATGTTTTGATGGTTTCCCCGTCCGGAAAAAGGTAGGTTGTATTATGCTCATACCGCTCCGAGATTTCCCAAGCCTCGACTGCAAGCATCATCTCAAAAAATAGAAAATGTATATTTTGAGGGCCTAAACGACCTTTTTTCCTCCAAAATGACGCCGAGCTCATGTCCAAAGGTTATGAGTTTTGATTGTTGGCTCGTTTTGCATCGAACTGGGTCTAAAATAACACAAAACTAGGCAGTCATTTTTTTACAAAAATCACCCGTAAGATATTGTTGAGGCTAAGAAGTTTTGATGGTTTTCCCATCCAAAAAGAGGTAGGTCGTAGAAGCCTCAAAACTAGGCTAATAGTTTTTCTACGGGCTTTGTCATGTTCATATTGCTTTAGGAATTTCAAAGCCCAACGACTCGGATCGTTTCGAAAAATAGAAAAAGTGTATTTTGAGCGCCCAAACGATGTTGTTTTCTCATAAATCAACTCCAGCTCATGTTTAAAGGCTATGACTTTCGATCGTTGGCTCATTTGGCATCAAGCTCGGGTCTAAAATAGCATAAAACTAGGCAGCCATTTTTTTTATGAAAATCACCTACGGGACGTTGTCGATGCCGAGGAGTTTTGATGACTTTCCGATTCGATAAGAGGTAGGTCGAGAAAGACTAATAATTGGGCTAACGAGTTTTCTTATAAGTTTTATCGCGCTCATATCGCTTAAGGAATTCCAAAGCTCGATGGCTTGCATCATCTCGAAAAAATGATAAAGTGTATTTTGAGGGCCTAAATGACCTTTTTTCTCTAAAATCACCCCGAGCTCATGTCTAAAAGGTATGAGTTTTGATTGTTGGCAAGTTTTGCATCGAACCGGGTCTAAAAGAGCACAAAACTAGGCGAGATATTTTTTTTTAATGAAAATCACCTACAAGACGTTATCGAGGCCGAGATTTTTTGATGGTTTCCCGGTTCGACAAAAGATAGATCGTAAAAGCCTAAAAAATGGGCAAAAAAATTTTCCTATAGCTTCGTTGTTCTCATATCGCTCTTGGAATTCCTAACCGAGCAACAAGCATCATCTCAAAAAATAGAAAATGTATATTTTGAAGGCCTAAATGAGTGTTTTTTTCTCCAAAATGACGTTGAGCTCATGTCCAAAGGCTATGAGTTTTGATTGTTGGCTCGTTTTGCATCGAACTAGGTCTAAAATAACACAAAACTAGGCAGCCATTTTTTTTACAAAAATCACCCACAAGGCATTGTCGAGGCCGAGATGTTTTGATCGTTTTCCCATCCTACAAGAGGTAGGTCGTAAAAGCATCAAAGCTGGGCTGATAATTTTCCTACGAGGCTTTGTCATGCTCATATTGCTCTAGGAATTCCGAAGCCCAATGACTTGGATCATCTCGGAAACAAAAAAAATGTGTTTTGAGCGCCTAAACGATGTTTTTTTCTTAAAAAGCAACCCAAGCTTATGTCTAAAGGCTATAAGTTTTGATCGTTGACTCATTTGGCTTCAAACTAGGCCAAAAATAGCACAAAACTAAGCCATTTTTTTTTACGAAAATCACATGTAGGACCTTATCGACATTAAGGAGTTTTGATGGCTTTTCGATCCGATAATAGGTAGGTCAAGAAAACCTAATAACTAGGCTAACGAGTTTTCTTACAAGTTTTATCATGCTCACACTTGCTCCGAGAATTCCAAAGCTCGATGCTCGCATCGTCTCAAAAAAAAGATAAAGTGTATTTTGAAGGCCTAAACGACCTTTTTTCTCCAAAATCACCCCGAGCTCATGTCTAAAAAATGAGTATTGATCATTAGTAAGTTTTGCATCAAACTGGGTCTAAAAGAGCACAAAATTAGGCATACATTTTTTTTTTTTTTTTTGCAAAAATCACACTGCAAGACATTGTCGAGGTCGAGAAGTATTGATGGTTTCCCCATCCGGCAAAAGGTAGGTTGTAAAAGCCTCAAAAATTGGCACAAAATTTTCCTATAGGTTTTGTTGCGAGTCATACCACTACGGCAATTCCTAAGCTCGACGGTTAGCATTCTTTTGAAAAATAGATAATGTATATTTTGGGGGCTTAAACGACGTTTTTTCTCCGGAATGACGTTGAGCTTATGTCCAAAGGCTATGAGTTTTGATCATTGGCTCGTTTTGCAATGAACTTGGTCTAAAATAACACAAAACTAGGCAGCCATATATTTTTTACGAAAATCACCCGTAAGACGTTGTCGAGGTTGAGAAGTTTTGATGGTTTTTTCATCCAAGCAAGAGGTAGGTCCTAAAAGCCTAAAAGCTGGGCCGATAGTTTTCTTATAGGCTTTTTCATGTTCATATTGCTCTAGAAATTCTAAAGCCCAACTACTCGAATCATATCGAAAAATAGAAAAAGTATATTTTGAGCACTAAAACGACGTTTTTCCTCAAAAATCAACCAAAGCTCATGTCCAAGGGTTATGAGTTTTGATCGTTGGCTCATTTGGTATCGAACGGGGTCTAAAATAGCACAAAACTATGCAGCCATTTTTTTTTACCAAAATCACACACCGGACGTTGTCGATGCCGAGGATTTTTGATGCCTTTTCGATCCGATTAGAGGTAGGTTGAGATAGTCTAATAACTGGGCTAACGGTTTTCCTACAAGTTTTATCATGCTCATACTTGCTCAAGGAATTCAAAAGGCCGATGGCTTGCATCGTCTCAAAAAAAAGATAAAGTGTACTTTTAGGGCCTAAACGACCTTTTTTCTCAAAAATCACCCCGAGCTCATGTCTTAAAGGTATGAGTTTTAATCATTGGTAAGTTTTGCATCGAACTAGGTCTAAAAGAGCACAAAACTAGGCATACATTTTTTTTTTTTACGAAAATCACCTATAAGATGTTGTTGTGACCGAGAAGTTTTGTTGGTTTCCCCGCTCGGAAAAAGGTCGGTCATAAAAGCCTCAAAAATGGGCAAACAATTTACTACAAGTTCTATTCCGCTCATACTCGGTCTAGGAATTCCTAAGCCCGGTGCCTAGCATAATCTCAAAAAATAGAAAATGTATATTTTGAGGGCTCGAACGATGTTTTTTTCTCCAAAATGACGCCGACCTCATGTCAAAAGGCTATGAGTTTTGATCATTGGCTCATTTTGTATCGAACTCGGGTCTAAAATAACACAAAACTAGACAGCGATTTTTTTGTCAAAATCACCCATAAGATGTTGTCGAAGCCGAGAAGTTTTGATGGTTTTCCAATCCGGCAAGAGGTAGGTAGTAAAAACCTCAAAATTGGGCTAATAATTTTCCTACGAGCTTTTTCATGTTCATATTGCTCTAGGAATTCCAAAGCCCGACGACTAGAATTATCTCAAAAAACAAAAAAAAATATATTTTGTATACCTAAACGATGTTTTTTTTTTCAAAAATCAACCCGAGCTCATGTCTAAAGCCTATGAGTTTTGATCATTCACTCATTTGGCATCGAACTGGGTCTAAAATGGCAAGCAACCAAGCGAGCTATTGTTTTTTACAAAAATCACCCACAAGACGTTGTCGAGGTTGAGAAGTTTTGATGGTTATCCAATTCGGTAAGAGGTAGGTCATAAAATCCTCAAAGCTGGGCTGATAGTTTTCCTACAAGCTTTTTCATGTTCGTATTGCTCAAGAAATTCCAAAGCCCGATAACTAGAATCATCTCGAAAAACAAAAAAATGTATTTTGAGCACCTAAATGATGTTTTTTTCTCAAAAATCAACCCGAGCTCATGTCTAAAGCATTAGAGTTTTGATCGTTGGCTCATTTGGCATCGAACTCGGTCTAAAATGGCACAAAACAAGGAAGCCATTTTTTTTACGAAAATCACTCACACGACGTTATCAATGCCGAGGAGTTTTGATGGCTTTTCGATTCGATAAGAGGTAGGTAGAGAAAGCCTAATAACTGGGCTAATAATTTTCCTACAAGTTTTATCGCGCTCATACTACTTAAGGAATTCCAAAACCCGACAGACTCGCATCATTTCAAAAAAAGATAAAGTGTATTTTGAGGGCCTAAACACCCTTTTTTCTCCAAAATCACCCCGAGCTCATGTCTAAAATGTATGAGTTTTGATTGTTGGCAAGTTTTATATCGAACTCGGGTCTAAAAGAGCACAAAACTAGGCGGACATTTTTTTTTTTTACAAAAATCACCTGCAAGATGTTGTCGAGGCCGAGAAGTTTTGATGGTTTCCTCGTCCCAAAAAAGGTAGGTTATAAAATCCTCAAAAATGGGTAGAAAATTTTCCTACGGGTTCTATTACACTCATACCACTCTTGGAATTCCCAAGCCTAGCGGCAAGCATCATCTCAAAAAAATAGAAAGTGTATATTTTGAGTGCCTAAATGACATTTTTTTTTCTCCAAAATGACGCCGAGCTCATGCCCAAAGGCTATGAGTTTTGATTGTTAGCTCATTTTGCAGCCGAACTCGCCTCTAAAATAACACAAAACTAGGCGACCATTTTTTTTTTACGGAAATCACCCACAAGAAGTTGTCGAGGCTAAGAAGTTTTGATGGTTTTTCCATCCGGTAAGAGGTAGGTCGTAAAAGCCTCAAAAGGGGCTGATAATTTTCTTACGAGCTTTTTCATGTTCATATTGCTCTAGAAATTCCGAAGCCCAACGACTCGAATCATCTCAAAAAACCGAAAAAGTGTATTTTGAGCACCTAAACGATGTTTTTTCCTCGAAAATCAACCCGAGCTCATGTCTATAGGCTATAAGTTTTGATCATTGGCTCCTTTGGCATTGAACCGGGACTAAAATAGCACAAAACTAGGCGAGTCATTTTTTTTTTACGAAAATCACCCACTTGGACGTTGTCGATGCCGAGGAGTTTTGATGGCTTTTCGTTCGATAAGAGGTAGGTCGAGAAAGTCTAATAACTTGGCTAATATTTTTCCTACAAGTTTTATCATGCTCATACTTGCTCCGAGAATTCCAAATCCCGATGGCTCGCATCGTCTCAAAAAAAAGATAAAGTGTATTTTGAAGGCCTAAATAACCTTTTTTCTATAAAATCACCCCGAGCTCATGTCTAAAAAATACGAGTATTGATTGTTGACATGTTTTGCGTCGAACTAGGTCTAAAAAGGCACAAAATTAGATAGACATTTTTTTTTTGCAAAAATCACACGAAAGACGTTGTCGAGGTCGACAAGTGTTGATGGTTTCCCGTCCAACAAAAAATAGATTGTAAAAGCCTCAAAAATAGGCAAAACAATTTCCTACAATATTTGTCACAGATCATACCGCTCTAGGAAATCCCAAGCCCGGTGGCTAGCATTATCTCAAAAAATAGAAAATGTATATTTTAGGGGCCTAAACGATGTTTTTTTCTCCAAAATGACGCCGAGCTCATGTCCAAAGACTATGAGTTTTGATCGTTCGCTCGTTTTGCATCGAACTAGGTCTAAAATAACACAAAACTGGGCAGCCATTTTTTTACGAAAATCACCCGCAAGACATTGTCGAGGCCGAGATGTTTTGATGGTTTTTCAATTCGGGAAGAGGAAGGTAGTAAAAGCCTCAAAGCTGGGCTGATAGTTTTCTTACGAGCTTTGTCATGTTCATATTGCTCTAGGAATTTCAAAGCCCAATGACTTGGATCATCTCAAAAAACAAAAAAAAACTATACTTTTAGCACCTAAATGATGTTTTTTCCCAAAAATCAACCCGAGCTTATGTCTAAAGGCTATGAGTTTTGATTGTTGGCTCATTTCGCTTCGAACTGGGTCTAAAATAACACAAAACTAGGTAGCCATTTTTTTGATGAAAATCACCCGTAGGACCTTATCGACGCCGAGGAGTTTTGATGGCTTTCCGGCCCGATAAAAGGTAGCTCGAGAAAGCCTAATAACTACACTAACAATTTCCCTATAAGTTTTATCGCGCTCATACTATTTCGGGAATTTCAAAGCCCGACGACTTACATCGTCTAAAAAAAAAGATAAAGTGTATTTTGAGGGCCTAAATGACTTTTTTTCTCCAAAATCAACCCGAGCTCATGTCTAAAAAATACGAGTTTTGATCGTTGGCAAGTTTTGCATCGAACTAGGTCTAAAAGAGCACAAACTAGGCGGACATTTTTTTTTTTACGAAAATCACCCGCAAGACGTTATTGAGGTCGAGAAGTTTTGATGGTTTCCTCGTCCGGCAAAAGGTAGGTCGTAAAAGCCTTAAAGATGAGCAAAAAGTTTTCCTACGGGTTCCGTCGCGGTCATATCGCTTCGGGAATTCCCAAGCCCGACGGCTAGCATCATCTCAAAAAATAAAAAATGTATATTTTAAGGACCTAAACGATGATTTTTCTCCAAAATGATGGTGAGCTCATGTCGAAAAGCTATGAGGTTTGATCGTTGGCTTGTTTTGCAATGAACTCGGGTCTAAAATAAAACAAAACTAGGAACTATGAAGCCCGGCGACTCGGATCATCTCAAACCCTCAAAGCTCGGATCGGTAGTTTTCCTACATGCTTTGTCATGTTTAGATTGCTCTAGGAACTATGAAGCCCGACGACTTAGATCATCTCAAAAAACAAAAAAAAAAAGTGTATTTTGAGTGCCTAAATGACATTTTTTAAAAAAAAATCAACCCGAACTCATGTCTAAAGGCTATGAGTTTTGATCGTTGGCTAATTTGGCTTCAAACTGGGTCTAAAATAGCACAAAACTAGGCGACCTTTTTTTTTTTTTGTGAAAATCACCTGCGAGCACCTTATCAACGTCGAGGAGTTTTGATGGCTTTCCGAACCGATAAAAGGTAGGTCGAGAAAGCCTAATAACTAGGTTGATAGTTTTCCTACAAGTTTTGTCGCGCTCATACTCGCTCCAAGAATTCCAAATCCCGACGACTCACATCGTCTCGAAAAAAAGATAAAGTGTATTTTAAGGGCCTAAACTATATTTTTTCTCCAAAATCACCCCGCGCTCATGTCTAAAAGCTATTAGTTTTGATCATTAGCACGTTTTGCATCGAACTCGGGTCTAAAAAAGCACAAAACTAGGGATACATTTTTTCTTACGAAAATCACCCGCAAGATGTTGTCGAGGTCGAAACATTTTGATGGTTTCCTCGTCTAGCAAAAGGTAGGTCGTAAAAGCCTAAAAAATGGGTAGAAAATTTTCCTATAGGTTTTGTCACACTCATACCACTTCGGAAATTCTCAAGCCCGGAGGCTAGCATCATCTTAAAAAATAAAAAATGTATATTTTGAGGGCCTCAAAGATGTTTTTTTTCCCTCCAAAATGACGCCGAGCTCATGTTCAAAGGCTATTAGTTTTGATCGTTGGGTCATTTTGCATCGAACTAGGTCTAGAATAACACAAAACTAGGTAGCCTTTTTTTTTTTTTTTTGCAAAAATCACCGGCAAGACATTGTGGAGGCTAAGAAGTTTTGATGGTTTTCCCATTCGGCAAGAGGTAGGTCGTAAAAGCCTTAAAATTTGGCTAATAGTTTTCCCATAAGCTTTGTCATGTTCATATTGCTCTAAGAATTCCAATGCCCGACGACTCGGATCATCTCGAAAAATAGAAAAAGTGTATTTTGAGTGCCTAAATGACGTTTTTTCTCAAAAATAAACCCAAGCTCATGTTTAAAGGCTATGATTTTTGATCGTTGGCTCATTTAGCTTCGAACCGAGTCTAAAATAGCACAAAAATAGGTAGCCATTTTTTTTACAAAAATCACCCACAAGACCTTATCGACATTGAGGCATTTTGATGGCTTTTCGGTTTGATAAGAGCTAGGTCGAGAAAGCCTAATAACTGGATTGATAGTTTTCCTACATGTTTTGTTATGCTCATAGTACTTCGAGAATTCCAAAGCCCAACGGCTCGCATTGTCTCGAAAAAAGATAAAGTGTATTTTGGAGGCCTAAATGATGTTTCTTTTCTCTAAAATCACCCCGCACTTTTGTCTAAGAACTATGAGTTTTGATTATTAGCATGTTTTGAATCGAATTGGGTCTAAAAAGGCACAAAACTAGGCATACATTTTTTTTTACGAAAATCACCTACAAGACGTTGTCGAGGTTGAAAAGTTTTGATTGTTTCCCCATTCGATAAAAGGTAGGTCGTAAAAGCCTCAAAACTTGGCGAGAAAATTTTCTTATAGGTTTTGTCGTGCTCATACCGCTTTAGGAATTCCTAAGCCCTGCAGCTAGCATCATCTCAAAAAATTAAAAATGTATATTTTGAGGGCTCGAAGGATGTTTTTTTCTCCAAAATGACGCCGAGCTTATGTCCAAAGGCTATAAGTTTTGATCATTTGCACGTTTTGCATCGAATCGGGTCTTAAATAACACAAAACTAGGCAACCATTTTTTTACGAAAATCACCCGCAAGACGTTATCGAGGCTAAAAGAAGTTTTGATGGTTTTCCCATCCGGCAAGAGGTAGGTTGAAAAAACCTCAAAATGGGGCTAATAGGTTTGCTACGGACTTTGTCATGTTCATGTTGCTTTAGGAATTCCGAAGCCTAACGACTCGGATCATCTCAAAAAATAGAAAAAGTGTATTTTGAGCTCCTAAACGACATTTTTTCTCAAAAATCAACCCAAGCTCATGTCTAAAGGCTATGAGTTTTGATCTTTGGCTCATTTGGCATCGAACTCGGGTCTTAAATAGCACAAAACTAGGCATCCTTTTTTTTTCAAAAATCACCTATAGGACATTGTCGATGCCTAGTAGTTTTGATGGCTTTTCGGTTCGATAAGAGGTAGGTCGAGAAAGCCTAACAACTCGGGCTAATAGTTTTCCTACAAGTTTTATCGCTTTTGTACTTGCTCTAGGAATCCAAAGCCCGACAGATTGCATCATCTCGAAAAAAGATAAAGTGTATTTTGAGGGCACCGAACGACCTTTTTTCTTAAAAAATCACCCCGAGCTCATGTCTAAAAGCTATGAGTTCGATCGTTAGCATGTTGTTTTGCATCGAACTCGGGTCTAAAAAGCACAAAACTAGGCATATATTTTTTTACAAAAATCACCCGTAAGATGTTATCGAGGCCAAAGAGTTTTGATGGTTTCCCTATTCGGTAAAAGGTAGGTCGTAAAAGCCTAAAAAATGGGTAGAAAATTTTCTTATAGGTTTTGCCACGCTCATACCGCTTCGAGAATTCCCAAGTCCGACGGCTAGCATCATTTCAAAAAATAGAAAACGTATATTTTAAGGGCCTCAAAGTGTTTTTTTCCCCAAAATGACGCCGAGCTCATGTCCAAAGGCTATGAGTTTTGATCATTAGCTCGTTTTGCATCGAATTGGGTCTAAAAGAACACAAAACTAGGCGAGTCATTTTTTCTACGAAAATCACGCACAAGACGTTTTCGAGGCAGAGAAGTTTTGATGGTTTTCCCGTCCAGCAAGAGGTAGGTCGTAAAAGCCTCAAAGCTGGGCCGATAGTTTTCCTACGAGCTTTATCATGTTCATATTGCTCTAGGAATTCCAAAGCCCAATGACTCGAATCATCTCAAAAAATGAAAACTCGGGTTGATAGTTTTCTTACCGATTTTGTCACACTTATACAGACCCCAAGACTTTCGAATCCCGATCGCTTGTATCATCTCAAAAAATAGAAAAAGTGTATTTGAGAGCCTAAAAGATGTTTTTTCGCAAAATCACCCCGACCTCATGTCCAAAGGCTATTAGTTTTGATCGATAGCTCGTTTGGCATCGAACTCGGGTCTAAAATTACACAAAACTAGGTAGCCTTTTTTTTTTTTTGGCAAAAATCACCCACATGACCTTATCGAAGTTGAGGAGTTCCGATGGTTTTTTCGTCCGGAAAGAGTTAGGTCGAAAAAGCATAAAAACTAGCTTGATAGTTTTCCTATCGATTTTTTCACAATCATACCGCTCTAGGAATTCCAAAGCTCAACGGCTTGCATCATCTCGAAAAACAAGAAAAGTGTATTTTGGGGGCATAAATGATGTTTTTTCTCTAAAATCACCTCGAACTCATGTCCAAAAGCAATGAGTTTTGATCGTTTGCTTGTTTGGCATCGAACCGAGTCTAAAACGAGCACCAAACTAGGTAGTCTTTTTCTCTTTTGCCAAAATCACTCGCGGGTCGTTGTCGACGACAAGGAGTTTTGATCTTTTCCCATCCAACGAGAGGTTGATCGAAAAAGCCTCAAAACTAGGTTGATAGTTTTCTTACTAGTTTTATCGCACTCATACCGACCCAAGACTTTGAAATCTCGATTGCTCGCATTATCTCAAAAAATAAAAAAAATGTATTTGAGAGCCTAAAAGATGTTTTTTCCGCAAAATCACCCCGACCTCATTTCCAAAGGCTATTAGTTTTGATCGATAGCTCGTTTGGCATCGAACCGGGTCTAAAATTTCACAAAACTAGGTAGCCATTTTTTTTTTTTTTTGCAAAAATCACCTACGGGACCTTATCGAAACCAAGGAGTTCGATTGTTTTTCCATCCGGAAAGAGTTAGGCTGAAAAAGCATAAAAACTAGCCCGACGGTTTTTCCATAGGTTTTTCACGGTCATACCACTCTAGGAATTCCAAAGCGCGACGGCTCGTATCATCTCGAAAACACATGAAAAGTGTATTTTGAGAGCCTAAACGATGTTTTTTTTCTCTAAAATCACCTCGGCTCATGTCCAAAAGCAATGAGTTTTGATTGTTTACTCGTTTGGCATCGAACCGAGCCTAAAATAAGACAAAACTAGGTAGTCATTTTTTTTTGCCAAAATCACCCGTAGGTCTTTTTCGAGGTTAATGAGTTTTGATAGTTTTCCTATCCGATAAGAGGTCGATCGAAAAAGCCTCAAAACTAGCTCGATAGCTTTCTTCTTGGTTTTGTCACACTCATACCGCTCTAAGAATTTCGAATCTCAACTCGCTCGCATTATCTTAAAAAATAGAAAAAGTGTATTTGAGAGCCTAAACAACATTTTTTTCTCTAAAATCACCCTAACCTCATGACCAAAGGCTATGAGTTTTGATCGTTAGCTCATTTGGCATTGAATTGGGTCCAAAAATACACTAAACTAGGTAGCCATTTCTTTTTTTACTAAAATCACCCGCGGGACGTTGTCGAGGTCGAGGAGTTCGGTGGTCTTTTCATCCGGAACGATTAGGTTGAAAAAGTGTAAAAACTAGCCCGATTGTTTTTCTATGGGCTTTTTTCACGATCATGCCACTCCATGAATTCCCAAGCTCGATAACTCGCATCGTCTCAAAAAACATAAAAAGTGTATTTTAGAAGCTTAAATAGTGTTTTTTTCTCTAAAATCACCTCGAACTCATGTCCAAAAGCAATTAGTTTTGATCGTTTGCTCGTTTGGCATCGAACCCGATCTAAAACATCGCCAAACTAGGTAGTCATTTTTTTTGCCAAAATCACTCGCAAGTCGTTGTCGCACTCAAACCACCCCAAGACTTTCAAATCTCGATAACTCACACCACGTCGAAAGATAGAAAAAGTGTATTTGAGAGCCTAAAAGATATTTTTCCGCAAAATCACCCCGACCTCATATCCAAAGGCTATTAGTTTTGATCGATAGCTCGCTTGGCATCGAACTCGGGTCTAAAATTACACAAAACTATGTAGCCATTTTTTTTTTTGCAAAAATACCCACGGGACCTTATTGAGGCCGAGGAGTTTTAATGGTTTTACCGTCTAGAAAGAGTTAGGTCAAAAAAGCATAAAACCGGCTCGACGAGCTTTTCTATAGGCTTTTTCACGATCATACCGCTCCGAGAATTCCAAAGCTCGATGGCTCGCACTATCTCAAAAAACATGAAAAGTGTATTTTGGGGACCTAAAAGATGTTTTTTCTCTAAAATCACCTCGAGCTCATGTCCAAACGTAATGAGTTTTGATCATTTGCTTATTTAGCATCGAACCGAGCCTAAAATAGTACCAAACTAGGTAGTTATTTTTTTTGCAAAAATTACTCTTAGGTCGTTGTCGAGGGTAAAGAGTTTTGATTGCTTTCCCATCCAATAAGAGGTCGATCGAAAAAGCCTCAAAACTAGCCCGATAGTTTTCTTACCGGTTTTGTCGCACTCATACCGCTCTAAGAATTTCGAATCCCGATCGCTCACATCATCTCGAAAGATAGAAAAAGTATATTTGAGAGCCTAAACGATGTTTTTTTTCTCTAAAATCACCCCGACCTCATGTCCAAAGGCTATGAGTTTTAATTGTTAGCTCGTTTGGCATCGAACCGCATCCAAAACTACACTAAACTAGGTAGCCATTTCTTTTCTTTATCACGATCACCCGCGGGACATTGTCGAGGGTGAGGTGTTCCGATGGCTTTTTCGTCCGGGAAGAGTTATGTCGAAAAAGCATAAAAGCCGACTCGATCGTTTTTCTATAAGTTTTTTCACAATCATGCTACTCTACAAATTCCTAAGCTCGATGGCTCGTATCGTCTCGAAAAACATAAAAAGTATATTCTTGTGGCCTAAATAGTTTTTTTCTCTAAAATTGCATCAAGCTCATTTCCGAAGGCACCGAGTTTTGATTGTTTACTCATTTGGCATCGAACCGGGTGTAAAACGACTTCAAACTAGGTAGTCATTTTTCTTTACCAAAATCACTCTCGGGTCGTTGTCGAGGGTAAGGAGTTTTGATTCTTTTCCCATCTAGCAAGAGGTCGATCGAAAAAGCCTCAAAACTCGGGCCAATAGTTTTCTTACTCATTTTGTCGCACTCATACCGACCCAAGAATTTTCAATTCCATCGCGCGCATCACCTCAAAAAATAGAAAAAAGTGTATTTGAGAGCCTAAAAGATGTTTTTCCGCAAAATCACCCTAATCTCATGTCCAAAGGCTATTAGTTTTGATCGATAGCTCGTTTGACATCGAACTAGGTGTAAAATTGCACAAAACTAGGTAGCCATTTTTTTTTTTTTTGCAAAAATCACCTACGGGACCTTATCGAAGCCGAGGACTTCGATAGTTTTTTTCATCCGGAAAGAGTTAGGTCGAAAAAGCATAAAATTGGCTCGACGGCTTTTCTATAGGTTTTTTCATAGTCATACCACTCTAGGAATTCCAAAGCTCGACGGTTGGCATCATTTCAAAAAACATGAAAAGTGTATTTTAGGGGCATAAACGATGTTTTTTCTCTAAAATCACTTCGAGCTCATGTTCAAAAGTAATAAGTTTTGATCGTTTGCTCGTTTGGCATCGAATTAGGCCTAAAATAGCACCAAACTAGGTAGTCTTTTTTTTTTTTTGTCAAAATCACTCACGAGTCGTTATCGACGGTAAGGAGTTTTGATAGTTTTCCTATCCAACGAAGAGGTCGATCGGAAAAGCCTTAAAACCACACTAATAGTTTTCTTACTTAGTTTATTGCACTCATACCGCCCCAAGACTTCCAAATCCCGAATGCTCGTATCATCTCGAAAAACAGAAAAAGTGTATTTGAGAGCCTAAAAGATGTTTTTTTCTATAAAATCACCTTGACCTCATGTCCAAAGGCTATTAGTTTTGATCGATAGCTCGTTTGGCATCGAACTCGGGTCTAAAATTGCATAAACTAGGTATTAATATTTTTTTTTACGTAAATCACCAACGGGGCCTTATTAAGGCCGAGGAGTTCGATGGTTTTTTCGTCCGGGAAGAGTTAGGTCGAAAAAGCGTAAAACCGGCTCGACGGTTTTTCTATAGGTTTTTTCACGGTCATACCGCTCTAGGAATTCTAAAGCTCGAAAGCTCGCATCATCTCGGAAAACATGAAAAGTGTATTTTTGGGACCTAAAAGATGTTTTTTCTCCATAATCACCTCGAGCTCATGTCGAAACACAATGAGTTTTGATCATTTGCTCATTTGGCATCGAACTCGGGCCTAAAACGAGCATCAAACTAGGTAGTTATTTATTTCACAAAAATCACCGCGAGTGTCGTTGTCTAGAGCAAGGAGTTTTGATAGTTTTCCCATCCGATAAGAGATTGATCGAAAAAGCCTTAAAACCGGCTTGATAGTTTCTTACTGGTTTTGTCGCACCGATACCGCTCTAAGAATTTCGAATCCCGATCGCTTGTATCATCTTGAAAGATAAAAAAAGTGTATTTGAGAGCCTAAACAACGTTTTTTCTCCAAAATCACCCTAACCTCATGTCCAAAGGCTATGAGTTTTGATCGTTAGCTCATTTGACATCGAATTGGGTCTAAAACCGCACTAAACTAGGTAGCCATTTGCTTTTTTTACCAAGATCACCAACGGGACGTTGTCTAGGGTGAGGAGTTCTTATTGTTTTTTCGTCCAGGAAGAGTTCGGTCGAAAAAGCGTAAAACCGGCTTGATCGTTTTTCTTTAGGTTCTTTCACAATCATGTCGCTCCGTAAATTCCTAAGCTCGACGGCTTGTATCGTCTTGAGAAACATAAAAAGTGTATCTTAGGGCCTAAAAGTGTTTTTTTCTATAAAATCGCCTCGAGCTCATTTCCAAAGGCACCGAGTTTTGATCGTTTGCTCGTTTGGTATCGAACCGAGTCTAAAACGACTTCAAACTAGGTAGTCATTTTTTTTTGCCAAAATCACTATCGAGTCGTCGTCGAGGGTAAAGACTTTTGATTCTTGAGGTCGATCGAAAAACCTCAAAACTGGGCCGATATTTTTCTTACTCGGTTTTGTCGCACTCATACCGACCCAAGAATTCCGAATCTCGATTGCGAACATCACCTAGAAAAATAGAAAAAAGTGTATTTGAGAACTTAAAAGAAGTTTTTTCGCAAAATCACCTTGACCTCATGTCCAAAGGCTATTAGTTTTGATCGATAGCTCGTTTGGCATCGAAGTGAATCTAAAATTGCACAAATCTAAGTAGCCTTTTTTTTCAAAAATAACCCATAAGACCTTATCGAAGCCGAGGCGTTCGATGGTTTTTTCTTCGGAAAGAGTTAGGTCAAAAAAGCATAAAAATTAGCCCGACATTTTTTCTATAGGTTTTTTGATAGTCATACCGCTCTAGGAAATCCAAAGCTCGACGACTCGCATCATTTTGAAAAACATGAAAAGTGTATTTTGGGGGCGAAACGATGTTTTTTCTCTAAAATCACCTCGAGCTCATGTTCAAAAGCAATGAGTTTTGATCGTTTGCTAATTTGGCATCAAACCGAGCATAAAACAACACCATACTAGGTAGTCATTTTTTTTTTGCCAAAATCACTCGTAGGTCATTGTCAAGGGCGGGGAGTTTTGATAGTTTTCCCATCCGAGTAAGAGGTCAATCGAAAAAGCCTTAAAATTGCATTGATAGTTTTCTTACTCGGTTTTGTTGCACTCATCCCGCCCCAAGACTTTCAAATCCCGACTACTCGTATCATCTCGAAAAGTAGAAAAAGTGTATTTAAGAGCCTAAAAGATGTTTTTTCTACAAAATCACCCCGACTTATGTCCAAAGGCTATTAGTTTTTATCGATAGCTTGTTTGGCATCAAACTCGGGTCTAAAATTGCACAAAACTAGGTAGCTTTTTTTTTCCAAAAATAACCCATAGGACCTTATTGAGGTCGAGCGGTTCGATGGTTTTTCGTCCGGAAAGAGTTAAGTAAAAAAGCGTAAAACCGGCTCGATAGTTTTTCTATAGGTTTTTTCACAATCATACCGCTCTAGGAATTCCAAAGCTCGACGACTCGCATCATCTTGAAAAACATGAAAAGTGTATTTTGGGGACCTAAAAGATGTTTTTTCTCTAAAATCACCTCGAGCTCATGTCCAAACACAATGAGTTTTGATCGTTTGCTTGTTTGGCATCGAACCGAGCCTAAAATAGCACCAAACTAAGTAGTTATTTTTTTCACAAAAATCACTCGTAGGTCATTGTCGAGAGCGGGGAGTTTTGATAGTTTTTCCATCCGATAAGAGGTCGATCGAAAAAGCCTAAAATTTGCCCCGATAGTTTTCTTACCGGTTTCGTCACACTCATACCACTCTAAGAATTCTGAATCTCGACCGATCGCATCATCTCGGAAGATACAAAAAGTCTATTTGAGAGCCTAAATAATGTTTTTTTCTAAAAAATCACCCCGACCTCATGTCCAAAGGCTATGAGTTTTGATCGTTAGCTTTTTTGGCATCGAAATGGGTCCAAAATTACACTAAACTAGGTAGCCATTTCTTTTTTTTACCAAGATCACCCGTGGGACATTGTCGACGGTGAGGAGTTCCGATGGTTTGTCCGTCCGGAAGAGTTAGGTCAAAAAAGCGTAAAACGCGCCTTACTTGTTTTTCTATAGGTTTTTTCACGGTCATGCCGTTCCGAAATTCCCAAGCTCAACGGCTCGTATCATCTTGAAAAACATAAAAAATGTATTTTGGTGGCCTAAATAGTGTTTTTTCATCTAAAATCGCCTCGAGCTCATTTCCAAAGGCACCGAGTTTTGATCGTTTGCTCGTTTGGCATCGAACCGGCCTAAAACGAGCACCAAACTAGGTAGTCATTTTTTTTGCCAAAATCACTCGTATGTCTTTGTCGACGGTAGGGAGTTTTGATAGTTTTCCCATCCAGTAAGAGGTCGATCAAAAAAGCCTCAAACTCGGGTTGATAATTGTTTTACTAGTTTTGTCACACTCATGCCGCCCAAGACTTTCGAATCTCTACCGCTCGCATCATCTCAAAAAATTAAAAAAAAAATGCATTTGAGAGCCTAAAAGATGTTTTTTCCGCAAAATCACCCCGACCCAAAGGCTATTAGTTTTGATCGATAGCTCGTTTGGCATCGAACCGGGTCTAAAATTGCACAAAACTAGGTAGCGATTTTTTTTTTTTTGCAAAAATCACTCACGGGACCTTATTGAGGCCGAGGAGTTCGATGGTTTTTTCGTCCGGAAAAGTTAGATCGAAAAAACGTAAAAATTGGCCGGACGAGTTTTTCTATAGGTTTTTTCACGATCATACTACTCCAAGAATTCCAAAGCTCGACGGCTCACATCATCTCGAAAAACATGAAAAGTGTATTTTGGGGCTAAAAGATGTTTTTTCTCTAGAATCACCTTGAGCTCATGTCCAAAAGTAATGAGTTTTGATCGTTTGCTCGTTTGGCATCGAACCGGGCCTAAAACAGCACCAAACTAGGTAGTCATTTTTTTTTACCAAAATCACTCGTATGTCTTTGTCGACGGCGGGGAGTTTTGATAGTTTTCCCATCCAACGAAGACTTCGATCAAAAAAGCCTCAAAACTAGGTCGATAATTTTCTTATAAGTTTGTCGCACTCATGCCACCCCAAGACTTTCGAATCCCGATCGCTCGCATCATCTCAAAAAATAAAAAAGAAATATATTTGAGAGCCTAAAAGATGTTTTTTCTTCAAAATCACCCTTACCTCATGTCCAAAGGCTATTAGTTTTGATCGACGGATCGTTTGGCATCGAACTAGTTCTTAAATTGCACAAAACTAGGAAGCGATTTTTTTTTTTTTTTTTGCAAAAATCACTCACGGGACCTTATTGAGGGCTAGGAGTTCCGATGGTTTTTTCGTCTAGAAAGAGTTAGGTCGATAAAGCGTAAAAACTAGCTCGACGGTTTTTCTATAGGTTTTTTCACGGTGATACTACTTCGGGAATTTCGAAGCTCGACGGCTCACATCATCTCGAAAAACATGAAAAGTGTATTTTGGGGGCCTAAAACATGTTTTTTCTCTAAAATCACCTCCGAGCTCATGTCCAAAAGTAATGAGTTTTGATCATTTGCTCGTTTGGCATCGAACCGGGCCTAAAACATAACCAAACTAGGAAGTCATTTTTTTTTCAAAATCACTCGTATGTCTTTGTCGACGGCGGGGAGTTTTGATAGTTTTCCCATCCAGCAAGAGGTCGATGAAAAAAGCCTCAAAACTAGGCTAATAATTTTCTTATAAGTTTTGTCGCACTCATGCCGCCCCTAGACTTCCGAATCCCGATTGCTCGCATCATCTCGAAAAATAACAAAAATCTATTTGAGAGCCTAAAAGATTTTTTTTTGCAAAATCACCCCGACCTAATGTCCAAAGGCTATTAGCTTTGATCGATATCTCGTTTGGCATCGAACTGGGTCTAAAATTGCTTAAAACTAGGTACCGATTTTTCTTTTTTGCAAAAATCACTCACGGGACCTTATTGAGGCCGAGGAGTTCGATGGTTTTTTCGTCCGGAAAGAGTTAGGTGGAAAAAGCGTAAAAACTAGCTCGACGGCTTTTCTATATATTTTTTTCACGGTCATACTCGCTCCAGGAATTCCAAAGCTCGACGGCTCACATCATCTCGAAAAACATGAAAAGTGTATTTTGGGGGCCTACAAGATGTTTTTTTCTCTAAAATCACCTCGAGCTCATGTCTTTGTCGACGGCGGGGAGTTTTGATAGTTTTCCCATCCAGCAAGAGGCTATGAGTTTTGATCGTTAGCTCGTTTGGCATCGAACTACACTAAACTAGGTAGCCATTTTTTTTTTACCAAAATCAGCCGTAGGACATTGTCGAGGCCGATAAGTTCGATGGTTTTTTCGTCTAGGAAGAGTTAGGTAAAAAAAGTGTAAAAATTGGCCTAACTCTTTTTCTATAGGTTTTTTCACGATCATGCTCGCTCCAAGACTTCCCAAGCTCGACGGCTCACATCATCTTGAAAAACATAAAAAGTGTACTTTGGAGGCCTAAATAGTGTTTTTTTCCTCTAAAATGACCCGAGCTCATGTCCAAAAGCAATGAGTTTTGATCGTTTGCTCGTTTGGCATCGAACCGGGTTTAAAACAACACCAAACTAGGTAGTCATTTTTTTTTATCAAAATCACCCGCGAGTTGTTGTCAAGGAGAAGGAGTTTCTATAGTTTTCCCATCCGATAAGAGGTCGATCGAAAAAGCCTCAAAGTCTGGCTGATAGTTTTCTTACTCGTTTTGTCGCACTCATATCGCTCTACAAATTCCGAATCCCGATCGCTCGCATCATTTCAAAAAATAGAAAAAGTCTATTTGGGAGCCTAAATGACGTTTTTTCTCCAAAATCACCACGACCTCATGTCCAATGTCTATGAGTTTTGATTGTTAGCTCGTTTGGTATCGAACCGGGTTCGAAACTACACTAAACTAGGTAGCCTTTTTTTTTTTTTACCAAAAGCACCCGCGGGACGTTGTCGAGGCCGAGGAGTTCGATGGTTTCTCCATCCGGGAAGTGTTAGGTCGAAAAAGCATAAAAATTGGCCCGACTATTTTTCTATAGGTTTTTTCACGGTCATGCCGATCCAAGAGTTCCTAAGCTCGACAGACTCACATCATCTTGAAAAACATAAAAAATGTATTTTGGAGGCCTAAATAGTGTTTTTTTTCTCTAAAATCACCTCGAGGTCATGTCCAAAAGCAATGAGTTTTGATCGTTAGCTCGTTTGGCATCAAACTGGGTCCAAAAATACACTAAACTAGGTAGCCATTTTTTTTTTACCAAAATCACCCGTGGGACGTTATCGAGGCCGAGGAGTTCTAATGGTTTTTTCATCCGAAAAGAGTTTGGCTGAAAAAGCGTAAAACCTAGCTCGACTATTTTTCTATAGGTTTTTTCACGATCATGCCGCTCTAGGAATTCCCAAGCTCGATGGCCCGCATCATCTCGAAGAACATAAAAAGTGTATTTTAGGGGCCTAAATAGTGTTTTCTTTCTAAAATCACCTTGAGCTCATATCCAAAGAAAATGAGTTTTGATCGTTTCGTCGTTTGACATCGAAATGGGTCTAAAACAACAATAAACTAGGTAGTAATTTTTTTTGACAAAATCACCCACAAATCATTGTCAAGGGCAAAGAGGTTTGATAGTTTTTCTATCTAGCAAGAGGTCGATTGAAAAAGCCTCAAAGCTGGGTCGATAGTTTTCTTACTTGTTTTGTCACGATCATATCGCTCTAAGAGTTATGAATCTCGATTGCTCGTATCATCATGGAAAATTGAAAAAGTGTATTTGAGAGCCTAAACTACGTTTTTTCTCTAATATCACCTCGACCTCATGTCCAAAGGCTATGAGTTTTGATCGTTAGCTCATTTGGCATCAAACTAGGTCCAAAACTACACTAAACTAGGTAGCCATTTTTTTGTTTTTACCAAAATCACCCACGGGACGTTGTCAAGGCCAAGGAGTTCGATGGTTTTTCGTCCGGGAAGAGTTAGGTCAAAAAAGCCAAAAATTGGCTCGATCGTTTTTTTATAGGTTTTTTCATAGTCATGCCGCTCAAGAAATTCCCAAGCTCGACGGCTCGCATCATGTCGAAAAGCATAAAAATGTATTTTAGGGGCCTAAACAATGTTGTTTTCCTTTAAAATCACCTCAAGCTCATGTGCAAAAGCAATGAGTTTTGATCGTTAGCTCGTTTGGCATTGAACCGGGTCCAAAACTACACTAAACTAGGTAGCCATTTTTTTTTTACCGAAATCACACGTGAGACGTTGTCGAGGTCGAGGAGTTCGATGGTTTTTTCATCGGGGAATAGTTTGATCAAAAAAGCATAAAAGCCGGCTTGACTATTTTTCCGTAGGTTTCTATATAGTTATGCCGCTCCAAGAATTCCCAAGCTCAATGGCTCGCGTATTCTCAAAAAACATAAAAAGTGTATTTTGGGGGCCTAGACAGTATTTTTTTCCTCTAAAATCACCTCGAGCTCATGTCCAAAAGCAATGGGTTTTGATCATTTGCTCATTTAGCATCGAATCGAACCTAAAACAAAACCAAACTAGGTAGTCATTGTTTTTTGCCAAAATCACCCGTAGGTCGTTGTCGAGGACAAGGACTTTTGATAGTTTTCCCATTCGACAAGAGGTCGTTCAAAAAACGTCAAAACTAGGTCGGTATTTTTCTTCTTAGTTTTGTCACACTCATACCGCTCTAAGAATTTTGAATCTCGACTCGCTCGCATCATCTCGAAAAATAGAAAAAATGTATTTGAGAGCCTAAACGACATATTTTTCTCTAAAATCACCTCGAGCTCATGTCCAAATGCAATGAGTTTTTATCGTTTGCTCGTTTGGGATCGAACTAGGTCTAAAATAGCACCAAACTAAGAAGTCATTTTTTTTGCCAAAATCACTAGCGAGTCGTTGTCGAGGGCAAGGAGGTTTGATAGTTTTCCCATCCGACAAGAGGTCGATTGAAAAAGCCTCATAACTGGGCTGATAGTTTTCTTACTCGCTTTTATCGCACTCATACCGCTTTAAGAATTTCAAATCCCGATCGCTCGCATCATCTTAAAAAATAAAAAAAAGTGTATTTGAGAGCCTAAACGATGTCTTTTCTCCAAAATCACCCCGAGCTCATGTCCAAAAACCATGAGTTCTTATCGTTTACTCATTTGACATGGAGCTCGGGTCTAAAACAATAATACCCTAGGTAGTCTTTTTTTTGCCAAAATTACCCACAGTGTCGTTTTCGACGATAAGGACTTTTGATAGTTTTCCCATCCAACAAGAGGTCGTTCGAAATAGCACCAAAACTCGGGCTAGTAGTTTTCTTACTTGTTTTATCACACTCATACTCGCTATAAGAATTCCAAATCTCAACTCGCTCGCATCATCTCAAAAATAGAAAAAGTATATTTGAGAACCTAGACGATGTTTTTTCTCCAAAATCACCCCAAGCTCATGTCCAAAAACCATGAGTTTTGATCGTTAGGTCGTTTGGCATCGAACTCGGGTCCAAAACTACACTAAACTAGGTAGCCATTTTTTTTTTTACCAAAATCACCCGCGGGAGGTTGTCGAGGCCATGGAGTTCGATGGTTTTTTCATCCGGAAGAGTTAGGTCGAAAAAGCGTAAAACCTAGCTTGACTTGTTTTCCTATAGGTTTTTTTTATAGTTATGCTTGCTCCGAGAATTCCCAAGCTCGACGGCTCGCATTGTCTCGAGAAACATAAAAAGTGTATTTTGAGGGCCTAAATAGTGTTTTTTTCCTAAAATCACCTCGAGCTCATGTCCAAAGGCAAAGAGTTTTGATCGTTTGCTCGTTTGGCCTCAAACCAGGTCTAAAACAACACCAAACTAGGTAGTCATTTTGTTTCCCAAAATCACTCGTAGGTCGTTGTCAAAGGTAAGGAGGTTTGATAGTTTTCCCATTCGATAAGAGGTCGATCAAAAAAGCCTCATAACTCGGGTTGATAGCTTTCTTACCGATTTTGTCACACTCATACCGCTTTAAGAATTTTGAATCCCGATCGCTCACATTATCTTGAAAAATAGAAAAAGTGTATTTGAGAGCCTAAACAACATTTTTTCTCCAAAATCACCCCGACCTCATGTCCAAAGGCTATGAGTTTTAATCGTTAGCTCGTTTGGCATCAAAGCTGGATCTAAAACTACACTAAACTATAGAGCCTTTTTTTTTTTTTACCAAAATCATCGGTGGGATGTTGTCGAGGCCGTGGAGTTCGATGGTTTTTTCATCCAGGAAGACTTAGGTCGAAAAAGCGTAAAACCTAGCTTGACTATTTTTTTATAGGTTTTTTCGCAGTCATGCCGCTCCGAGAATTCCCAAGCTTGACGGCCTAGATCATCTCGAAAAACATAAAAAGTGTATTTTGAGGGCCTAAATAGTGTTTTTTTTCCTAGAATCACTTCGAGCTCATGTCCAAAGGCAAAGAGTTTTGATCGTTTGCTCGTTTGGCATCGAACCGGATCTAAAACGAGCACCAAACTAGGTAGTCATTTTTTTCCCCAAAATCACCCTTAGGTCGTTATCAAGGGTAAGGAGGTTTGATAGTTTTCTCATCCAACAAGAGGTCGGTCGAAAAAGCCATATAAGCTGGGTCGATAGCTTTCTTACTTGGTTTTGTCACACTCATATAGCTCTAAGAATTTCGAATCTCGATTGCTCACATCATCCCGAAAAATAAAAAAAGTGTATTTGAGAGCCTAAACGACGTTTTTTCTCCAAAATCACCCCGACCTCATGTCCAAAGGCTATGAGTTTTGATCGTTAGCTCATTTGGCATCGAACTGGGTGTAAAACTACACTAAACTATAGAGCCTTTTTTTTTTACGAAAATCACCGATGGGATGTGGTCAAGGTCGATGAGTTTTCATGGTTTTTTTGTCCGGCAAGAGTTAGGGCGAAAAAGTGTAAAAACTAGCTCGACTATTTTTCTATAAGTTTTTTCACGGTCATGCCGCTCCAAGAATTCCCAAGCTCGAAGGCTCGCATCGTCTCAAAAAATATAAAAATGTATTTTGGGGGCCTAAACGGTGTTTTTTCTCTAAAATCACCTCGAGCTCATGTCTAAAGGCAATGAGTTTGGATCGTTTGCTCGTTTGGCATCGAACCGGGTCTAAAATAATAATAAACTAGGTAGTAATTTTTTTGCCAAAATCAACCGCGGGTCGTTGTCGAGGGCAAGGAGGTTTGATAGTTCTCCCATCCAAGCAAGAGGTCAATTGAAAAAGCCTCAAGATTGGGTTGATAGTTTTCTTATCGGTTTTGTCGCAGTCATATCGCTCTAAGAGTTCGAATCTCGATTGCTCGTATCATTGTGAAAATAGAAAAAGTGTATCTAAGAGCCTAAACGACGTTTTTTCTCCAATACCACCGGACTTTATGCAAAAAGGCTATGAGTTTTGATCCTTAGCTCATTTGGCATTGAACCGGTTCCAAAACTACACTAAACTAGGTAGCCATTTCATTTTTTTTACCCAAATCACCTAAGGGATGTTATCGAGGCCGAGGCATTCGATGGTTTTTTCACATGGCAAGAGTTAGGTCGAAAAAGCGGAAAACCTGGCTCGATTGTTTTTCTATAAGTTTTTTCACGATCACGCCGCTCTAGGAATTCATAAGCTCGAAGGCTCGTATCGTCTCGAAAAACATAAAAATGTATTTTGGTGACCTAAATAATGTTTTGTTTCTCTAAAATCACCTTGAGCTCATTTGCAAAGGCAATGAGCTTTAGTTGTTCGCTTGTTTGGCATCGAACCGGGCCCAAAACTACACTAAACTATGGAGCCATTTTTTTTTCCAAAATCACCCGTGAGATGTTGTTAAGGTTGAGGAGTTCGATGATTTTTTCGTCCGGAAAGAGTTAGGTTGAAAAAGCATAAAAATTGGCCCGACTCTTTTTCTATAGGTTCTTTCACGGTCATGCCGCTCTAGGAATTCCCAAGCTCGATGGCTTGCGTCATCTCGAAAAACATAAAAATGTATTTTGGAGGCCTAAACGAGTGCTTTTTCTCTAAAATCACCTCAAGCTCTTGTCCAATGGTAATGAGTTTTTATTGTTTGCACGTTTGGCATCGAACCGGGTCTAAAACGAGCACCAAACTAGGTGGTCATTTTTTTTCCAAAATCACCCGCAAGTCGTTGTCGAGGGCATAGAGGTTTAATAGTTTTCCATCCGACAAGAGGTCGGTTGAAAAGCCTCATAACTCGGGCTGATAGTTTTCTTACCGGTTTAGTTGCACTCATACCGCTCCAAGAATTTCGAATCCCGATCGCTCACATCATCTTGAAAAATAGAAAAGTGTATTTGAGAGCCTAAATGACGTTTTTTCTCCAAAATCACCCCGACCTCATGTCCAAAGGCTATGAGTTTTGATCATTATCTCGTTTGGCATCGAACCGGGTCCAAAATACACTAAACTATGCAGCCTTTTTTTTTTACCAAAATCACCCGTGGGACGTTGTCGAGGTCGAGGAGTTCGATGGTTTTTCCGTACGAAAAGAGTTAGGTCGAAAAGTCATAAAAGCCGGCTCGATTGTTTTTCTAGAGGCTTTTTCACGGTCATGCCGCTCCAAGAATTCCCAAACTTGATGGCTCGCATCATCTCGAAAAATATAAAAATGTATTTCGGGGGCTTAAATAGTGTTTTTTTCCTCTAAAATCACCTCGACCTCATGTCCAAAAGCAATGAGTTTTAATCGTTTGCTTGTTCGGCATCAAACCGACCTAAAATAGCACCAAAATCGATGGTCATTTTTTTTATCAAAATCACACGTAAGTCATTGTTAAGGACAAGGACTTCGATAGTTTTCCCATTCGATAAGAGGTCATTCAAAAAGCGTCAAAACTAGGTCGGTATTTTTCTTACTACTTTTTTCGCACTCATACCGCTCTAAGAATTTCAAATCTTGATTGCTCGCATCATCTCGAAAAATAGAAAAACTATATTTGAGAGCCTAAACGATGTTTTTTCTCCAAAATCACCCCGGCCTCATATCCAAAGGCTATAAGTTTTGATCGATAGCTCGTTTAGAATCGAATTGGGTCGAAAACTACACTAAACTAGGTAGCCATTTTTTTTTTACAAAAATCACACACGGGACGTTGTCGAGGCCGAGGAGTTCTAATGGTTTTTTCATCCGGGAAGAGTTAAGTCAAAAAAGCATAAAAAACGCTCGACTTTTTTGTTATAGTTTTTTTCACGGTCATGCCGCTCTAGGTATTCCCAAGCTCGATGGCTCGTATCATCTCAAAAAACATAAAAATGTATTTTGGGGGCCTAAACGAGTGTTTTTTTCCTCTAAAATCACCTCAAGCTCATGTCCAAAAGCTATGAGTTTTGATCGATTGCTAGTTTAGCATCGAATCGGGTCTAAAACGAGCACCAAACTAGGGAGTCATTTTTTTTTTGCCAAAATCACCCACGAGTCGTTGTTGAGGACAAGGACTTTTGATAGTTTTTTCATCCAACAAGAGGTCGTTCGAAAAAGCTTCATAACTCGGGCTACTAGTTTTCTTACTTGTTTTTTCATAGTCATATCGCTCTAAGAGTTCGAATCTCGATCGCCCGTATCATCATGAAAAATAGAAAAAAGTGTATCCGAGAGCCTAAACAACATTTTCTCTCCAATACCACCCCGACCTCATGTCCAAAGGCTATGAGTTTTGATCGTTAGCTCATTTGGCATCGAACCGGGTCCAAAACTACAATAAACTAGGTAGCTATTTTTTTCTTTTTATCAAAATCACCGACGGGACGTTGTCAAGGCCGATTCGTTCGATGGTTTTTTCGTCTAGGAATAATTAGGTCAAAAAGCGAAAAACCGGCTCGATCGTTTTTTATAGGTTTTTTCACGATCATGCCACTCCAAGAATTCCCAAGCTCAACGGCTCGCGTCATCTCGAAAAACATAAAAATGTATTTTGGGGCCCTAAACGGTGTTTTTCTCCTCTAAAATCACCTCGAGCTCATGTCCAAAGGCAATGAGTTTTTATCGTTTGCACGTTTGGCATTGAATCATGTGTAAAATAACACCAAATTAGGTAGACTTTTTTTTTGCCAAAATCACTCGTAGGTCGTTGCCGAGGAAAAGGAATTTTGATAGTTTTCCCATCCAACAAGAGGTCGTTCGAAAGAGCGTCAAAATTGGACTAGTAGTTTTCTTATTGGTTCCGCCACACTCACACTCGCTTTAAGAATTTCGAATCTCGATCGCTCGCATCATCTTAAAAAATTGGAAAAGTTTATTTAAAAGCCTAAACAATGTTTTTTCTCTAAAATCACCCCGACCTCATGTCTAAAGGCCATGAGTTTTATCGTTAGCTCGTTTGGCATTGAACTCGGGTCCAAAACTACACTAAACTTGATAGCCATTTTTTTTTTTTACTAAAATCACCCGCGGGACGTTGTCAAAGCCGTGGACTTTTGATGGTTTTTTCGTCGGGGAAGAGTTAGCTCGAAAAAGCATAAAAACTAGCCCGATTTTTTTTCTATAGGTTTTTTCACGGTCATGCCGCTCCAAGAATTCCCAAGCTCGACGGCTCGCATCATCTATAAAAAGATAAAAATGTATTTTACGGGTCTAAACAATGTTTTTTCTCTAAAATCACCTCGAGCTCATGTCCAAAGGCAATGAGTTTTTATCCTTTGCTCATTTGGCATCGAACCGAGTCTAAAACAACACCAAACTAGTTAGTTATTTTTTTGCCAAAATCACCCGAAGGTCTTTATCGAGGGCAAGGAGGTTTGATAGTTTTTCCATCCGACAAGAGGTCGGTTAAAAAGCCTCATAATCGGGCTGATAGTTTTCTTACTCGGTTTTGTCGCACTCATACCACTCTAAGAATTTCGAATCCCTACTCGCTCGCATCATCTTGAAAAATAGAAAAAGTGTATTTGAGAGCCTAAACGACGTTTTTTCTCCAAAATTACCCCGACCTCATGTCCAAAGGCTATGAGTTTTGATCATTAGCTTGTTTGGCATCGAACCGGGTCCAAAATCACACTAAACTATGTAGCCATTTTTTTTTTACCAAAATCATTCGTGGGACATTGTCGAGGTCGAGGAGTACTCATGGTTTTTCCGTATGGAAAGAGTTAGGTCGAAAAAGCATAAAAGCTGACCTCATTGTTTTTCTATACGTTTTTTCACCGTCATTCGCTCCAGGAATTCCCAAGCTCGACGGCTCGCATCGTCTCAAAAAACATAAAAATGTATTTTGGAGGCCTAAACGGTGTTTTTTGTTCTTTAAAATCACCTCGAGCTTATGTCCAAAGGCTATGAGTTTTGATCCTTAGCTCGTTTGGCATTGAACCGGGCCCAAAACTACACTAAACTAGGTAGCCATTTTTTTTTTACCAAAATCACCTACGGGATGTTGTCGAGGCCGAGGCGTTCGATGCCTTTTTCATTTGGGAAGACTTAGGTCGAAAAAGCAAAAAACCCGGCTCGATTGTTTTTCTATAGGTTTTTTCATAGTCATGCTCGCTCTAGGAATTCCCAAGCTCGACGGCTTGCATCGTCTCGAAAAACATAAAAATGTATTTTGGCGACCTAAACAATGTTTTGTATCTCTAAAATCACCTCGAGCTCATTTGCAAAGGCAATGAGCTTTGGTCGTTCGCTTGTTTGGCATCGAACCGGGCCCAAAACTACACTAAACTATGGAGCTATGTTTTTCCCAAAATCACCCGTGAGACGTTGTCCGGGTCGAGGAGTTCGATGGTTTTTTTGTCCGGGAAGAGTTAGGTCGAAAAAGCATAAAAATTGGCCCGACTCTCTTTTTCTATAGGTTCTTTCACGGTCATGACGCTCTAGGAATTCCCAAGCTCGATGGCTCGCATCACCTCGAACAACATAAAAATGTATTTTGGGGGTCGAAATAGTGTTTTTTTCTCTAAAATCACCTCGAGCTCATGTCCAAAGGCAATGAGTTTTTATCCTTTGCTCGTTTGGCATCTAACCGGCCTAAAACGAGCACCAAAATAGCTAGTCATTTTTTTACCAAAATCACCCACGAGTCGTTGTCGAGGGCATAGAGGTTTGATAGTTTTCCATTCAACAAGAGGTCGGTTGAAAAAGCCTCATAACTGGGCCGATAGTTTTCTTACTGGTTTTGTCGCACTCATACCACTCTAAGAATTCCGAATCCCTACCGCTCGCATCATCTTGAAAAATAGAAAAAGTGTATTTGAGAGCCTAAACGACGTTTTTTCTCCAAAATCACCCTAACCTCATGTCCAAAGGCTATGAGTTTTTATCGTTAGCTCGTTTGGCATCGAACTGGGTCCAAAATTCCACTAAACTATGTAGGCATTTTTTTTTTTACCAAAATCACCCGTGGGATGTTGTCGAGGTCGAGGAGTTCGATGGTTTTTCCATACGAAAAGAGTTAGGTCGAAAAAAGCATAAAACCGGCTCGATCGTTTTTCTCTAGGTTTTTTCACGATCATGCTCGCTCCAAGAATTCCCAAACTTGATGGCTCACATCGTCTCGAAAAATATAAAAATGTACTGCGAGGGCCTAAATAGTGTTTTTTCCTCTAAAATCACCTCGACCTCATGTCCAAAAGTAATAAGTTTTGATCGTTTGCTCGTTTGGCTTAAAACCGGCCTAAAATAGCACCAAACTCGATGGTCATTTTTTACCAAAATCACCGCGAGGTTGTTGTTGAGGACAAGGACTTCGATAGTTTTCCCATCCGATAAGAGGTCGTTCAAAAAAGCATCAAAACTGGGCCGGTATTTTTCTTACGGGTTTTTTTGCAATCATACCGCTCTAACAATTTCGGATCTTGATCGCTCGCATCATCTCGAAAAATAGAAAAAGTGTATTTGAGAGCCTAAATGACATTTTTTTCTCCAAAATCACCACGGCCTCATGTCAAAAGGCTATAAGTTTTGATCGATAGCTTGTTTAGAATCGAACTAGGTCCAAAACTACACGAAACTAGGTAGCAATTTTTTTTACCAAAATCACCTGTAGGACGTCGTCGAGGCCGAGGAGTTCTAATGGTTTTTTCATCCGGGAAGAGTTAGGTCAAAAAAGCATAAAACGCGGCCCGACTTTTTTGTTATAGTTTTTTTCACGATCATGCCGCTCTAAGTATTCCCAAGCTCGATGGCTCGTATTATCTCAAAAAACATAAAAATGTATTTTGAAGGCCTAAACGAGTGTTTTTTTTCCTCTAAAATCACCTCAAGCTCATGTCCAAAAGCTATGAGTTTTGATCGATTGCTAGTTTAGCATCGAACCGGGCCTAAAACGAGCACCAAACTAAGTAATCATTTTTTTTTTGCCAAAATCACCCACGGTGTCGTTGTCGAGGATAAGGACTTTTGATAGTTTTCCCATCCAACAAGAGGTCGTTCGAAAAAGCATCATAATCTGGCTGATAGTTTTCTTACTTGTTTTGTCACGGTTATACCACTCTAAGAGTTCCGAATCCCGATTGCTTGTATCATTATGAAAAATAGAAAAAGTGTATCCGAGAGCCTAAACGACGTTTTCTCTCCAATACCACCTCGACCTCATGTCTAAAGGCTATGAGTTTTGATCGTTAGCTCGTTTGGCATCAAACTGGATCCAAAACTACAATAAACTAGGTAGCCATTTTTTTCTTTTTATCAAAATCACCCGCGGGATGTTGTCGAGGCCAAGGCGTTCGATGGTTTTTTCGTCCGGGAATAGTTAGGTCAAAAAAGAAGAAAAGCTGGCTCGACTATTTTTCTATAGGGTTTTTCACGGTCATGCCACTCCAAGAATTCCCAAGCTCAATGGCTCGCATCATCTCGAAAAACATAAAAATGTATTTTGGGGCTCTAAAAAGTGTTTTTTCCTCTAAAATCACCTCGAGCTCATGTCCAAAGGCAATGAGTTTTTATCATTTGCACGTTTGGCATCGAATCATGTCTCAAACGAGCACCAAATTAGGTAGTCTTTTTTTTTTTTTTTGCCAAAATCACTCGTAGGTCGTTGCCGAGTACAAGGACTTTTGATAGTTTTCCCATCCGACAAGAGATCATTCGATAGAGCGTCAAAGCTGAGGTCGGTAGTTTTCTTATTGGTTTTGTCACACTCATACCACTTTAAGAATTTCGAATGTCGACTACTCGCATCATCTCAAAAAATTAGAAAAGTTTATTTGAGAGCCTAAACGATGTTTTATCTTCAAAATCACCCCACCTCATGTCCAAAGGCCATGAGTTTTTATCGTTAGCTCGTTTGGCATCAAACTGGGTCTAAAACTATACTAAACTCGGTACCCATTTTGTTTTTTTACTAAAATCACCCGCGAGACGTTGTCAAAGCCGTGGACTTTTAATGGTTTTTTCTTTAGGGAAGAGTTAGCTCGAAAAAGCATAAAACCGGCTTGATTGTTTTTGTATAGGTTTTTTCACGGTCATGCCGCTTCAAGAATTCCCAAGCTCGATGGCTTGCATCATCTCTAAAAAGATAAAAATGTATTTTGGGGGTCTAAACATTTTTTTTCTCTAAAATCACCTCGAGCTCATGTCCAAACGCAATGAGTTTTTATCCTTTGCTCTTTTGGCATCAAACCGGGTCTAAAACAACACCAAACTAGCTAGTCATTTTTTTTCCAAAATCACCCCCGTGTCGTTCTCGAGGGCAAGGAGGTTTGATAGTTTTTCCATCCGATAAGAGGTCGATCGAAAAAGCCTCATAATTGGGTTGATAGTTTTCTTACCTGGTTTTGTCGCACTTATATGAATCTAAGAATTTCGAATCCCTACTGCTCGCATCATCTTGAAAAATAGAAAAAGTGTATTTAAGAGCCTAAACGACGTTTTTTCTCCAAAATCGGCTTGACCTCATGTCCAAAGGCTATGAGTTCTTATTGTTAGCTCGTTTGGCATCAAACTCGGGTCCAAAATTACACTAAACTATGTAGGCATTTTTTTTTTTACCAAAATCACCCGTGGGACATTGTCGAGGCCGAGGAGTTCGATGGTTTTTCCATCCGGGAAGAGTTAGGCCGAAAAAGCAAAAAAATGGCTCGATTGTTTTTCTATAGGTTTTTTCACGGTCACGTCGCTCAAGAAATTCGCAAGCTCGACGGCTCGCAACGTCTCGAAAAACATAAAAAGTGTATTTTGGGGGCCTAAATAGTGTTTTTTATAAAATCACCCCGACCTCATGTCCAAAGGCAATGAGTTTTGATTGTAGCTCGTTTGGCATTGAAGTAGGTCCAAAACTACATTAAACTAGGTAGCTTTTTTTTTTAACAAAATCACTCGCGGGATGTTGTCGAGGCCGTGGAGTTCCGATGGTTTTTTCATCCGGTAAGAGTTAGGTCGAAAAAGCATAAAACCCGGCTCGACTGTTTTTCTATAGGTTTTTTCACGATCATACGGCTCCGGGAATTCCCAAGCTCGACGGCTCGCATCATCTAGAAAAAAGTAAAAAGTGTATTTAGGGGCCTAAATCGTGTTTTATTCCTAAAATCAACTCGAGCTCATGTCCAAAATCACCCATGGGACGTTGTCGAGGTCGAGGAGTTCGATAGTTTTTTCGTCCTAGAAGAGTTAGGTCAAAAAAGCGTAAAAACTAGCCTAAATGTTTTTCTATAGGTTTTTTCACGATCATGCCGCTCTAGGAATTCCCAAGCTCGATGGCTCGCATCGTCTCAAAAAACATAAAAATGTATTTTGGGGGCCTAAATAGTGTTTTTTCCTCTAAAATCACCTCAAGCTCATGTCCAAAGGCAATGAGTTTTGATCGTTTACTCGTTTGGCATCGAACCGGGTCTAAACAACAACAAACTAGGTAGTAATTTTTTTTGTCAAAATCACCCGTAGGTCGTTGTCGAGGGCAAGGAGGTTTGATAGTTTTCCCATCCGATAAAAGGTAGGTCGAAAAAGCCTCAAAACTGGGCCGATAGTTTTCTTACCGGTTTTGTCGCAATCATATCGCTTTAAGAGTTCCGAATCCCGATTGCTCGTATCATCATGAAAAATAGAAAAAGTGTATGTGAGAGCCTAAGCGATGGTTTTTCTCCAATATCACCATGACCTCATGTCCAAAGGCTATGAGCTTTGATCGTTAGCTCATTTGGTATCGAACTAGGTCCAAAACTACACTAAACTAGGTAGCCATTTTTCTTTTTTTCAAAATCACCAATGGGACGTTGTCGAGGTCGAGTTCTTATGGTTTTTCCATCCGAGAAGAGTTAGGTCGAGAAAGCGTAAAAACTAACCCGACTATTTTTCTATAGGCTTTTTCACGAGTCATACCGCTCTAGAAATTCCTAAGCTCGACGGCTCACATCGTCTCAAAAAACATAAAAATGTATTTTTGTGGCCTAAAAAGTGTTTTTTTTTCTAAAATCACCTCGAGCTCATGTCCAAAGGCAATGAGTTTTGATCCTTAGCTCATTTGGAATCGAAATGGGCCCAAAACTACACTAAACTAGGTAGCCATTTTTTTTTTACCGAAATCCCTTGCGGGACGTTGTCGAGGCCGAGACGTTCGATGGTTTTTTCGTCCGGGAAGAGTTAGGCCAAAAAAGCAAAAAAACTAGCTCGATCGTTTTTTTATAGGTTTTTTCACGAGTAATGCCGCTCCGAGAATTCCCAAACTCGACAACTCGCATCATCTCGAAAAACATAAAAATGTATTTTAACGGCATAAACGGTGTTTTTTTCTCTAAAATCACCTCAAGCTCATGTGCAAAGGCAATGAGCTTTGATCATTAGCTCGTTTGACATTGAACTCGGGTTGAAAACTACACTAAACTAGGTAGCCATTTTTTTTTTACTAAAATCACACGCGAGACGTTGTTGAGGCCGAGGAGTTCGATGGTTTTTTCATCCGGGAATAGTTCAATCGAAAAAGCATAAAAACCGGATCGATTGTTTTTCTATAGGTTTTTTTATAATCATGCCGCTCAAGGAATTCCCAAGCTCGACGGCTCGCATCGTCTCAAAAAAACATAAAAAGTGTATTTTGGGGGCTTAAACAGTTCTTTTTCCTCTAAAATCGCCTCGAGCTCATGTCCCAAAGCAATAAGTTTTGATCGTTTGCTTGTTTGGCATCGAATCGGGTCTAAAATAGCACAAAACTAGGTAGTATTTTTTTTTTTTGCCAAAATTACCCACAAGTCGTTATCGAGGACAAGGTGGTTTGATAGTTTTCCCATCCGATAAGAAGTCGATCGTAAAAGCCTTATAACTAGGCCGATAGTTTTCTTACCGGTTTTGTCACGATCATACCACTCTCGGTGTTCGAATCTCGACCGCTCATATCATCTCAAAAAATAGAAAAAGTGTATTTATGAGCCTAAACGATGTTTTTTTCTCTAATATCACCCCGACCTCATGTCCAAAAGGTACAAGTTTTGATCGTTAGCTTGTTTGGCGTCGAACTCGGGTCCAAAACTACACTAAACTAGATAGCCATTTTTTTTTTTTACCAAAATCACTCGCAGGACGTTGTCGAGGTCGAGGAGGTCCGATGGTTTTTCCATTCGGGAAAGTTAGGTCGAGAAAGCAAAAAAATTGGCCTAACTATTTTTCTATATGTTTGTTCACATTCATGCCGCTCCGAGAATTCCCAAGCTCGACGGCTCGCATCGTCTCAAAAAACATAAAAATATATTTTAGGGGCCTAAATAGTGTTTTTTCCTCTAAAATCACCTCGAGCTCATGTGAAAAGGCAATGAGCTTTGATTGTTAGCTCGTTTTGCATCGAACTTGGTCTAAAACTAAACTAAACTAGGTAGTCATTTTTTTTTTACAAAAATCACCCATGAGATGTTGTCGAGGTCGAGGAGTTTTGATGGTTTTTCTATCCGGGAAGAGTTAGGTCGAAAAAGTGTAAAACCGGCTTGATTTTTTTTCTATAGGTTTTTTCACGATCATTCCGCTCCGAGAATTCCTAAGCTCGATGGCTCGCATCATCCGGAAAACATAAAAAAGTGTATTTTAGGGTCCTAAACAATGTTTTTCTCTAAAATCACCTCGAGCTCATGCACAAAGGCAATGTGTTTTGATCGTTTGCTCGTTTGGCATCGAACCGAGTCTAAAACGAGTGCCAAACTAGATAGTCATTTTTTTTTTGCCAAAATCACCCGCGAGTCATTGCGAGCGCAAGGAGTTTTGATAGTTTTCCCATCCAAGCAAGAGGTCAATCGACAAAGCCTCAAAACTCGGGCTAATAGTTTTCTTACCGGTTTTATCACACTCATACCGCCCCAAGAATTCCGAATCCTCACTACGCACATCACTTGAAAAAATAAAAAAAGTGTATTCAAAAGCCAAAAACATGTTTTTTCCGTAAAATCACCCCGACCTTATGTCCAAAGGCTATAAGTTTTGATCGATAGTTCGTTTGGCATCGAACCGAGTCTAAAATTTCATAAAACTAGGTAGCCATTTTTTTTTCGCAAAAATCACCCACGGGACGTTATCGAGGCCGAGGAGTTCGATGGTTTTTCTATCTAGAAAGAGTTAATGCATAGTAATCGGCTCCGGCTGTTTTTCTATAGGTTTTTTCCCAATCATACCGCTCCGTAAATTCCAAAGCTCGACGGCTCGCATCGTCTTGAAAAACATAAAAAAGTGTATTTTGGGAGCCTAAACAATTTTTTTTCTCTAAAATTACCTCGAGCTCATGTCCAAAAGCAATGAGTTTTGATCGTTTGCTCGTTTGATATCGCATCATGCCTAAAGTAGCACCAAACTAGGTAGTTATTTTTTTTTTTGCCAAAATCACCCGCAACTCGTTGTCGAGGACAAGGACTTTTGATAGTTTTCCCATCTAATAAGAGGTGTTTAAAAAAGCATCAAAACTCGGATCGGTAATTTTTTTACTAGTTTTGTCGCACTCATACCGCTCTAACAATTTCGAATCTCTACCGCTCATATCATCTCAAAAAATAGAAAAGGTGTATTTGAGAGCCTAAACAACGTTTTCTCCAAAATCACCTCGACCTCATGTCCAAAGGCCATGAGTTTTGATCGTTAGCTCGTTTGACATCGAAATGGGTCTAAAACTACACTAAACTAGGTATCCAATTTTTATTTTTTTACCAAAATTACCCGTGGGACATTGTCGAGGTCGAGGAGTTCTAATAGTTTTATCATCCGGGATGAGTTAGGTCAAAAAAACGTGAAACCTAGCTCGACTATTTTTCTATAGGTTTTTTCACAATCATGTCGCTCCAAGAATTCCCAAGATCGACGGCTCGTATTATCTCAAAAAACATAAAAATTGTATTTTGGGGGCCTAAAAAATGTTTTTTTTCTCTAAAATCACCTCGAGCTCATTTTCAAATGCAATGAGTTTTGATCATTTGGCATTGAACCGGGTCTAAAACGGTAATAAACTAGGTAGTAATTTTTTTCCAAAATCACCCACAAGTCATTATCGAGGGCAAGGAGGTTTGATAGTTTTCCCATCCAACGAAGAGGTCGGTTGAAAAAGCCTTAAAACTGGCCGATAGTTTTCTTACTATTTTTGTCGCAATCATACGACTCTAAGTGTTCGAATCCCGATCGCTCGTATCATTATGAAAAATAGAAAAAGTGTATCCGAGAGCCTAAATGACTTTTTTCTCTAATATCACCCCGACCTCATGTCCAAAAGGTACGAGTTTTGATCGTTAGCTCGATTGGCGTCGAACCGGGTCCAAAACTACACTAAACTAGGAAGCCATTTTTTTTTTTTTACCAAAATCACTCGTGAGATGTTGTCGAGGTCGAGGAGGTCCGATGGTTTTTCCATTCGGGAAAGTTAGGTTGAAAAAGCAAAAAAGCCGGCCTAACTATTTTTCTATAGGTTTGTTCACGGTCATGTCGCTCCGTGAAAATTCCCAAGCTCGATAGCTCGTATCGTCTCAAAAAACATAATAATGTATTTTGAGGGTCTAAATAGTATTTTTTTCCCTCTAAAATCACCTTGAGCTCATGTGCAAAGGCCATGACCTTTGATCGTTAGCTCGTTTGGCATCGAATTGGGTCCAAAATACACTAAACTAGGTAGCCTTTTTTGTTTTACTCAAATCACACGCGGGGCGTTGTCGAGGCCGAAGAGTTCGATGGTTTTTTCATCTAGGAATAGTTCGATCGAAAAAGCATAAAATTTGTCCCGACTATTTTTCTATAGGTTTTTTTTACGGTAATGTCGCTCGAGGAATTCCCAAGCTTAACCGCTCGCAACGTCTTGAAAAACATAAAAAGTGTATTCGGGGGCTAAAACGGTGTTTTTTCTCTAAAATAGCCTTGAGCTCATGTCCAAGAGCAATGAGTTTTGATCATTTGCTCGTTTGGCATCGAATCGGGCTTAAAATAGCACCAAACTAAGTAGTCATTGTTTTTTATCAAAATCACCCGCAAGTCATTGTCGAGGACAAGGAGGTTTGATAGTTTTCCCATCCGACAAGAGGTCGGTCGAAAAAGTTTCATAACTAGGCCGATAGTTTTTTTACCGGTTTTTTCGCACTCATACCACTCTAGGAATTCCGAATCATGATTGCTTGCGTTGTCTCAAAAAATAAAAAAAGTGTATTTGAGAGCCTAAATGATGTTTTTTTCTCCAAAATCACCCCAACCTCATGTCCAAAGGCTATGAGTTTTGATCGTTAGCTCGTTTGGCATCGAACCGGGTCCAAAACTACACCGAACTAGGTAGCCATTTTTTCTTTACTAAAATCACCCGCGGGACATTGTCGAGGTCAAAGAGTTTTGATGCTTTTTTCGTCTAGGAAGAGTTAGGTCGAAAAAGCATAAAACCGGCTCGATTGTTTTTCTATAGGTTTTTTCACGGTTATGTCACTCTAGGAATTCCCAAGCTCGATGGCTCGCATCGTTTCAAAAAACATAAAAATGTATTTTGGGGGCGTAAACGATATTTTTTTCCTCTAAAATCAGCTCAAGCTCATGTCCAAAAGTAATGAGTTTGGATCATTTGCTCATTTGGCATCGAACCAAGCCTAAAATAGCACCAAACTCGAGAGTCATTTTGTTTTGCCAAAATCACCCACGGGTCGTTGTCGAGGACAAGGACTTTTGATAGTTTTCCCAACCGATAAGAGGTCATTCGAAAAAGCGTCAAAAGTGGGCTAGTATTTTTCTTACTCGGTTTTGTCACACTCATACCGCTCTAAGAATTTCGAATCTCGACTACTTGCATCATCTTAAAAAATAGAAAAAGTGTTTTTAAGAGCCTAAACGACGTTCTTTCTCCAAAATCACCCCAACCTCATGTACAAAGGCTATGAGTTTTGATCGATAGCTCGTTTGGCATCGAACTAGGTCCAAAACTACACTAAACTAGGTAGCCATTTTTTTTTTTACCAAAATCACCCGCGGGACGTTGTCGAGGCCGAGTTCGATGGTTTTTCCATTTGGGAAGAGTTAGGTTGAAAAAGCATAAAACCCGGCTTGATTGTTTTTCTATAGGATTTTTCAGAATCATGCCACTCTAGGAATTCCCAAGCTCGACGACCCGCATCATCTCGAAAAACATAAAAAGTGTATTTTGAGGGCCAAAACGGTGTTTTTTCTCTAAAATCACCTCGAGCTCATGTCCAAGAGCAATGAGTTTTGATCATTTGCTCGTTTGGCATCGAATCGGGTCTAAAATAGCATCAAAATCAATAGTCATTTTTCTCTACCAAAATCACTCGTAAGTCGTTGTCGAGGACAAGGAGGTTTGATAGTTTTCCAATCCGACAAGAGGTCGGTCAAAAAAGCCTCATAAGCTGGCACGTTAGCTTTCTTACTCGGTTTTGTCGCACTCATACCGCTCTAAGAATTCCAAGTCTCGATCGCACGCATCATCTCAAAAAATAGAAAAAAGTGTATTTGAGAGCCTAAATGACGTTTTTTCTCCAATATCACCCCGACCTCATGTCCAAAGGCTATGAGTTTTGATCGTTAGCTCATTTGGCATCGAACTCGGGTTCAAAACTACACTAAACTAGGTAGCTATTTTTTTTTTTACCAAAATCACTCGTGGGACGTTGTCGAGTCCGAGGAGGTCCGATTGTTTTTCCGTCCGAGAAGAGTTAGGTCAAAAAAGCAAAAAAAGTAGCCTAACTATTTTTCTATAGGTTTTTTCACAATCATGTCGCTCTAGGAATTCCCAAGCTCGATGGCTTGCATCGTCTCGAAAAACATTAAAATGTATTTTTGGGGCCTAAATAGTGTTTTTTCTCTAAAATCGTCTCGCGCTCATGTGAGAAGGCAATGAGTTTTCATCGTTAGCTCATTTGGCATCTAATCGGGTTCAAAACTACACTAAACTAGGTAGCCATTTTTTTTTTTTACCAAAATCACACGTGGGACGTTGTCGAGTCCGAGGAGTTCGATTGTTTTTTCGTCCGAAAATGGTTAGGTCAAAAAAGCATAAAAATTGGCTTGATCGTTATTCTATAGGTTTTTTCACAACCATGTCGCTCCAAGAATTTACAAGCTCGATGGCTTGCATCATCTCAAAAAAACATGAAAAGTGTATTTTGGGAGCCTAAACGATGTTTTTTTCTCTAAAATCACCTCGAGCTCATGTCCAAAAGCAATGAGTTTTGATTGTTTGCTCGTTTGGCATCGAACCGGGCCTAAAACGAGCACCAAATTAGGTAGTCATTTTTTTTTTGCCAAAATCACCAATAGTTTATTGTCGTGGACAAGGAGTTTTGATAGTTTTCGCATCGGACAAGAGATCGGTTAAAAAAGCATCATAACTCGGGTTGATAGTTTTCTTACTAGTTTTTTCGCACTCATACTCGCTCTAAGAATTCCAAATCTCAACTCGCTCGTATCATCTCAAAAAATAGAAAAAGTGTATTTTAGAGCTTAAACGATGTTTTTTTTCTCCAAAATCACCCTAACCTCATGTCCAAAGGCTATGAGTTTTAATCGTTAGCTCATTTGGCATCGAACCGGGTCCAAACTACACTAAACTAGGTAGCCATTTTCGTTTTTACCAAAATCACCCACGGGACGTTGTCAAGGTCGAGGAGTTTTGATGGTTTTTCCATCCGGGAAGAGTTAGGTCAAAAAAGCATAAAAGCCGGCTTGACTATTTTTCTATAGGTTTTTTCACAATCATGCTACTCTAGGAATTCCCAAGCTCGATGGCTCACATCGTCTCCAAAAAGATAAAAATGTATTTTGAGGGCCTAAATAGTGTTTTTTTCTCTAAAATCACCTCGAGCTCATGTGCAAAGGCAATGAGTTTTGATTGTTAGCTTGTTTGGAATCGAACCGAGTCCGAACTACACTAAACTAGGTAGCCATTTTTTTTTTTACCAAAATCATAGGCGAGACGTTCGATGGTTTTTTCATCCGGAATAGTTCGATCGAAAAAGCATAAAAGCTCGGCCTAACTATTTTCCTATATGTTTTTTTATGGTCATGTTGCTCCGAGAATTCCCAAGATCGATTACTCGCACCATCTCAAAAAAACATGAAATGTGTATTTTAGGGGCCTAAACGATGTTTTTTTCTCTAAAATCACCTCGAGCTCATGTACAAAAGCGATGAGTTTTGATCGTTTGCTCGTTTGGCATCGAATTGAGCCTAAAACAACACCAAACTAGGTAGTCATTTTTTAACCAAAATCACCCTCAAGTTGTTGTCGAGGACAAAGAGTTTTGATAGTTTTCCTATCCGACAAGAAGTCGGTCGAAAAAGCCTCATAACTCGGGCTGATAGTTTTCTTACTAGTTCTTTCACCCTCATACCGCTCTAAGAATTCCAAATCCCGATCGCTCACATCATCTCAAAAAATTTAAAAAGTGTATTTGAGAGCCTAAATGATGTTTTTTCTCTAAAATAACCTTAACCTCATGTCCAAAGGCTATGAGTTTTTATCATTAGCTTGTTTGGCATCGAACTAGGTCTAAAACTACACTAAACTAGGTAGCCATTTTTTTTTACCAAAATCACCCATGGGACGTTGTCGAGGCCGAGGAGTTCTAATGGTTTTTTCGTCCGAGAAGAGTTAGGTCGAAAAAGCATAAAAGCCGGCTTGACTATTTTTCTATAGGTTTTTTCATAGCCATGTTGCTCTAGGAATTCCTAAGCTCGACGACTCGCATTATCTCAAAAAATATGAAAATGTATTCGAGGTGCTAAACGAGTGCTTTTTTTCTCTAAAATCACCTCGAGCTCATGTGCAAAGGCAATGATTTTTTATCGATTGTTCGTTTGTCATCGAACCGAGTCTAAAACATAGCCAAACTAGGTAGTAATTTTTGTTTTTTCCAAAATCACCCGTAGGTCGTTGTCAAGGGCAAGGAGTTTTGATAGTTTTCCCATCCAACAAGAGGTCGATTGAAAAAGCCTCAAAACTAGACTCGATAGTTTTGTTACTAGTTTTGTCTCACTCATATCGCCTCACGAATTCCGAATCTCGATCGCTCACATCACCTCAAAAAATAAAAAAAAATGTATTTGAAAGCCTAAAAGATGTTTTTTTTTCCGTAAAATCACCCCGACCTCATGTCCAAAGGCTATGAGTTTTGATCGATAGCTCATTTGGCATCGAGTTGGATCTAAAATGCATAAAACTAGGTAGCTTTTTTCTCTTTTTTTTTTTGCAAAAATAACCCACATGACGTTATCAAGGCTGAGGAGTTCGATGGTTTTTCCGTCTAAAAAGAGTTAGGTGGAAAAAGCATAAAAGCTGGCTCGACGATTTTTCTATAGGTTTTTTCAAAGTCATACTACTGCAGGAAATCCAAAGCTCGACGGCTCGCATCATCTCGAAAAAACATGAAAAGAATATTTTGGGGGCCTAAATGATGTTTTTTCCCAAAAATCACCTCAAGCTCATGTCCAAAAGCAATGAGTTTTGATCGTTTGCTCGTTTAGCATCCAACCGGGCCTAAAACGAGCACCAAACTAGGTAGTCATTTCTTTTTGCTAAGATCACCCGCATGCCATTGTCAAGGACAAGGAGTTTTGATAGTTTTCCCATCCGCCAAGAGGTCGATCGACAAAGCGTCAAAACTACACCGATAGTTTTCTTACCGGTTTCGATGTACTCATACCGCTCTAAGAATTTGAGAGCCTAAAGTAGGTAGCCATTTTTTTTACCAAAATCACCCGCGGGACGTTGTCGAGGCCGAGGAGTTCGATGGGTTTTCCGTCCGGGAAGAAATAGGTGGAAAAAACGTAAAAGCTAGCTCGATTGTTTTTCTATAGGTTTTTTCACAATCATGCCGCTCCGGGAATTACCAAGCTCAACGGCTTGCATCGTGTCGAAAAACATAAAATGTATTTTGAGGTCCTAAACAATGTTTTTTTTCTCTAAAATCACCTCGAGCTCATGTGCAAAGGCAATACGTTTTGATCGTTAGCTCATTTGGCATCGAACCGGGTCAAAAACTATACTAAACTAGGTAGCCATTTTTTTTAACCAAAATCACACGCGGGACATTGTTGAGGCCGAGGAGTTCCGATGGTTTTTTCGTCCGGGAAGAGTTAGGTCGAAAAAGCATAAAAGCCGGCTCGATTATTTTTCTATAGGTTTTTCATAGTCATGCCGCTCCGGGAATTCCCAAGCTCAATGGCTCGCACCATCTCAAAAAAACATGAAAAGTATATTTTAGGGCCCTAAACGATATTTTTTCTCTAAAATTACCTCGAGCTCATGTGCAAAAGCGATGAGTTTTGGTCGTTTGCTCGTTTGGCATCGAACCGGGCCTAAAACAACACCAAATTAGGTATTCATTATTTTTTTTTCAAAATCACCCCTAGGTCGTTGTCAAGCACAAGGACTTTTGATAGTTTTCCCGTCGGATAAGAGGTCGGTCGAAAAAGCCTTATAACTGGGCTGATAGTTTTATTACTGGTTTTGTCGCACTCATATCGCTCTAAGAATTCCAAATCCCGACTACTCGTATCATCTCGAAAAATTGAAAAAGTGTATTTGAGAGCCTAAACGATGTTTTTTCTCCAAAATCACCTCGACCTCATGTCGAAAGGCTATGAGTTTTTATCGTTAGCTTGTTTGGCATCGAACTAGGTCCAAAACTATACTAAACTAGGTAGCCATTTTTTTCTTTTTTACAAAAATCACACGCGAACGTTTTCGAGGTCGATGAGTTCGATGTTTTTTCATCCGAGAATAGTTCGATCGAATAAACATAAAAATTGGCTTGACTATTTTTCTATAGGTTTTTTTACGATCATGCCTCTCCGAGAATTCCCAAGCTCGACGAACTTGCATCATCTCGAAAAAGCATTTAAAGTGTATTTTAGGGGCCTAAACGATATTTTTCTCTAAAATCACCTCGAGCTCATGTTCAAAAGCAATGAGTTTTGATTGTTTGCTCGTTTCGCATCGAACCAAGCCAAAAATAGCACGAAACTAGGTAGTCATTGTTTTTTGCCGAAATCACCCGCAAGTCGTTGTCGAGGACAAGGAGGTTTGATAGTTTTCCCATCCGACAAGACGTCGATCAAAAAATCCTCATAACTAGGTTGATAGTTTTCTTACTAGTTTTGTCGCACTCATACCGCTCTAAGAATTTGGAATCCCGATCGCTTGCATCATCTCAAAATATAGAAAAAAGTGTATTTGAGAGCCTAAACGATGTTTTTTCCTCCAAAATCACCCCGACCTCATGTCCAAAGGCTATGAGTTTTGATCGTTAGCTCGATTGGCATCGAACCGGGTCCAAAACCGAACTAAACTAGGTAGCCATTGTTTTTTACCCAAATCACCCACGAGACGTTGTCGAGGCCGAGGAGTTTTAATGGTTTTTTCATCCGGGAAGAGTTAGGTCAAAAAATCGTAAAACCCGTCCCGAGTGTTTTTCTACGGGTTTTTTCACGGTCATGCTGCTTCGAGAATTCCCAAGCTCGACGGCTCGCATCATCTCAAAAAACATAAAATGTATTTTGGGGGCCTAAACTATATGTTTTTCTCTAAAATCACCTCAAGCTCATGTCTAAAAGCAATGAGTTTTGATCGTTTGCTCGTTTAGACAGACACCAAACCGGGTTGTCTTTTTTTTGCCAAAATCACCCCGAGTCATTGTCGACGACAAGGAGTTTTGATAGTTTTCCCATCTAATAAGAGGTCATTTGAAAAAGCATCAAAGCTGGGCTGGTAGTTTTCTTACTAGTTTTGTGACACTCATACCGCTCTAAGAATACCGAATCTCGATCGCTCGCATTATCTCAAAAAATAGAAAAAGTGTATTTGAGAGCCTAAACGATGTTTTTTCTCCAAAATCACCCCGACCTCATGTCCAAAGGGCATGAGTTTTGATCGTTATCTCGTTTGGCATTGAACTGGGTCAAAAACTACACTAAACTAGGTAGCGTTTTTTTTTTTTTACCAAAATCACCCGTGGGATGTTATCAAGGCCGTAAAGTTCGATGGTTTTTCCATCCGGAAAGGTTAGGTCGAAAAAGCATAAAACTTGGTCCGACTATTTTTCTATAGGTTTTTTTCACAATCATGCCGCTCTAGGAATTCCTAAGCTCGACGGCCCATATCGTCTCAAAAAACATAAAAAGTTTATTTTAGGGGCCTAAATAGTGTTTTTTTTTCTAAAATCACCTCGAGCTCATGTCCAAAGGCAATGAGTTTTTATCGTTTGCTCGTTTGGTAATGAATTGGGTCTAAAACGAGCACCAAGCTAAGTAGTCATTTTTTTACCAAAATCACCCACGAGTCGTTATCGAGGGCAAACGGGTTTGATAGTTTTCCCATCCGACAAGATGTCGATCGAAAAAGCCTCATAACCTGGGCCGATAGTTTTCTTACTAGTTTTTTCGCACTTATACCGCTCTAAGAATTCCGAATCCCGATTGCTTGCATTATTTTGAAAAATAGAAAAGGTGTATTTGAGAGCCTAAACAATGTTTTATCTCCAAAATCACCCCAACCTCATGTCCAAAGGCTATGAGTTTTGATCGTTAGCTCGTTTGGCATCGAACTAGGTCAAAAACTACACTAAACTATGTAGCCAATTTTTTTTTTTACCAAAATCACCCGTGGGACGTTGTCGAGGTCGAGGAGTTCGATTGTTTTTTCATCCAAGAAGAGTTAGGTCAAAAAAGCTTGAAAGATGGCCCGATTGTTTTTCTATAGGTTTTTTCACGAGTCATGTCGCTCCGGGAATTCCCAAGCTTGACGGCTTGCATCGTCTCAATAAACATAAAAATGTATTTTAGGGGCCTAAACGGTGTTTTTTTCTTTAAAATCACCTCGAGCTCATTTCTCAAAGTAATGAGTTTTGATCGTTTGCTCGTTTAGCATCAAAGCGAGCCTAAAATAGCACCAAAATAGGTAGTCTTTTTTTTTTTTTTTTACCAAAATCACCCGTAGGTCGTTGTCGAGGAGAAGGAGTTTTGATAGTTTTCCCATTCGATAAGAGGTCATTAGAAAAAGCGTCAAAGCTGGGCCGGTAGTTTTCTTATTGGTTTTGTGACACTCATACCGCTTTAAGAATTTCGAATCTCAATCGCTTGCATCATCTCAAAAAATAGAACCGAGCCTAAACGATGTTTTTTTCTCTAAAATCACCCCGACCTCATGTCTAAAGGCTATGAGTTTTTATCGTTAGCTCGTTTGGCATCGAACGGGGTCCAAAACTACACTAAACTAGGTAGCCATTTTTTTTTTACTAAAATCACACGTGTAACGTTGTCAAGGCCAAGGAGTTTTGATGGTTTTTCCGTCCGGAATAGTTCGATCGAAAAAGCATAAAAACTAGCCCGACTATTTTCTTATTTTTTGTTACAGATCACGAGAATTCCCAAGCTCGATGGCTCACATCATCTCGAAAAAACATGAAAAAGTGTATTTTGGGGGCCTAAACAATGTTTTCTATAAAATCACCTTGAGCTCATGTCCAAAGGCAATGATTTTTTATCGTTTTCTCGTTTGGCATCGAACCGGGTCTCAAATGACACCAAACTACGTAGTAATTTTTTTTGCCAAAATCACTCGCGGTGTCGTTATCAAGGGCAAGGATTTTTGATAGTTTTCCCATTTAGCAAGAGGTCGATCGAAAAAGCGTTAAAACTAGCTTGATAGTTTTCCTACTAGTTTTGTCGCACTCATATCGCCCCAAGAATTCCGAATCCCGATCGCTCACATCACCTCAAAAAATAAAAAAAGTGTATTTGAGAGCTTAAAAGATTTTTTTCCGTAAAATCGGTCGACCTCATGTCCAAAGGCTATGAGTTTTGATCAATTGTTCGTTTGGTATCAAACTCGGATCTAAAATTACACAAAAATAGGTAGCCATTTTTTTTTTTTGGCAAAAACAACCTATAGGACGTTATCGAGGCCGAGGAGTTCGGATGGTTTTTTCGTCTAGAAAGTGTTAGGCCTAAAAAGTGTAAAAGCTGTCTTGATAGTTTTTATATAGGTTTTTTCACGAGTCATACCGCTCCAAAAATTCCACGGCTCGACGGCTCGCATCATCTCGATAAAACATGGAAAGTGTATTTTAAGGGCCTAAACGATGTTTTTTTTTCCTCAAAAATCACCTCGAGCTCATGTCTAAAAGCAATGAGTTTTAATCGTTTGGCATCGAACCGAGCCTAAAACGAGCACCAAGCTAGGTAGTCATATTTTTTGCCAAAATCATCCCGATCGCTCGCATCATGTCAAAAAGTAGAAAAAGTGTATTTACGAGCCTAAACGATGTTTTTTCTCCAAACTCACCCCGACCTCATGTCCAAAGGTTATGAGTTTTAATCATTAGCTCATTTGGCATCGAATGGGGTCCATACTACACTAAACTAGGTAGCCAATTTTTTTTTCCAAAATCACCCGCGGGACGTTGTCAAGGCCGAGTTCGATGGTTTTTTCATCTTGGAAAAGTTAGGTCAAAAAAGGAAAAAAATTGGTCCGACCGTTTTTTTATAGGTTTCTTCACGGTTATGCCGCTCCAGAATTCCCAAGCTCGATAGCTCGCATCATCTTGATAAACATAAAAATATATTTTAGGTGCCTAAATAGTGTTTTTTCTCTAAAATCACCTCGAGCTCATGTGCAAAGGCAATAACTTTTGATCATTAGCTCGTTTGGTATCGAACTAGATCCAAAACTACACTAAACTAGGTAGCCAATTTATTTTTTTTACAAAAATACACGCTGGACGTTGTCTAGGCCGAGGAGTTCGATGGTTTTTTCATCCAGGAATAGTTTGATCGAAAAAGCATAAAAACTAGCCTAATCGGCTTTCTATAGGTTTTTCATAGTCATGCCGCTTCGAGAATTCCCAAGCTCGAAGGCTCGAATCATCTCGAAAAAACATGAGAAATGTATTTTGGGGGCCTAAACGATGTTTTTTCTCTAAAATCACCTCGAGCTCATGTCCAAAAGCAATGACTTTTGATCGTTTGCTTGTTTGGCATCGAACCGGCCCTAAAAAAACACCAAACTAGATAGTCATTTTTTTTTTGCGAAAATCACTCGAAAGTCATTGTCGAGGACAAGTAGGTTTGATAGTTTTCCCATCCGACAAGAGGTCGATCGAAAAAGCCTCATAACCGAGCCGATAGTTTTCTTATTGGTTTTTTCATACTCATACCGCTCTAAGAATTCTAAATCCCGACCGCTTGCATCATCCCAAAAATAGAAAAAATGTATTTGAGAGCCTAAACGATGTTCTTTCTCCAAAATCACCCCAACCTCATGTCCAAAAGCTATGACTTTTGATCGTTAGCCGGTTTGGCATCAAACTCGGGTCTAAAACTACACTAAACTAGGTAGCCATTTTTTTTAACCAAAATCACCCGCAGGACATTTTCGAGGCCGAGGAGTTCTTATGGTTTTTTCGTTCGGGAAGAGTTATGTCGAAAAAACGTAAAGCCCGGCTCGATAGTGATTCTATAGGTTTTCTCATAGTCATGCCGCTCTAAGAATTCACAAGCTCGACAACTCGCATCGTCTCGAAGAGCATAAAAATGTATTTTGGGGACATAAACGGTGTTTTTTTCTTTAAAATCACCTCGAGCTCATGTCCAAAAGGCTATGAGTTTTGATCATTTGCTCGTTTGGCTTCAAATCGGGTCTAAAACAGCGCCAAACTAGGTAATAATTTTTGTTTTTCCCATCCAAGCAAGAGATCGATCAAAAAAGCCTCAAAACTGGCCGATAGTTTTCTTACTAGTTTTGTCGCACTCATACCGCCTCAAGAATTTCGAATCCCGATCGCTCACATCACCTCGAAAAATAAAAAAAGTGTATTTGAGAGCCTAAAAGATGTTTTTTCCGTAAAATCACCCTAACCTCATGTCCAAAAGCTATGAGTTTTAATCGATAACTCGTTTGGCATCAAACCGGGTCCAAAACTACACTAAACTAGGTAGCTAATTTTTTTCACCAAAATTACCCGTGGGACGTTGTCGAGGCCGAGGAGTTCTTATGGTTTTTTCGTTCGAGAAGAGTTAGTTCGAAAAAGCATAAAACCGGCCTCGATCGTTTTTCAATAGGTTTTTTCATAGTCATGCCACTCTAGGAATTCCCAAGATCGACGACTCACATCATCTCGAAAAACATAAAAATGTATTTTGGTGCCTAAATAGTGTTTTTTCTCTAAAATCACCTCGAGCTCATGTCCAAAGGCAATGAGTTTTGATCGTTAGTTCGTTTGGCATCGAACCGGGTCTAAAATAGCACCAAACTAGGTAGTAATTTTTGTTTTTGCCAAAATCACCCGCGATCGTTATCAAAGGGTAAGGAGTTTTGATAGTTTTTCCATCCAGCAAGAAGTCGATCAAAAAAGCCTCAAAACTAGGCCGATAGTTTTCTTACCGGTTTTGTCGTACTTATACCGCCTCAAGAATTTTGAATCTCGACCGCTCACATCGGCTTGAAAAATTCGAAAAAGCGTAAAACCGGCTCGACTATTTTTCTATAGGTTTTTTCATAGTCATGCCACTCTAGGAATTCCCAAGCTCGACGACTCGCATCGTCTCGAAAAACATAAAAATGTATTTTGGGGGCCTAAATAGTGGTTTTTTCTCTAAAATCACCTTGAGCTCATGTCTAAAGGCAATGAGTTTTGATCGTTAGTTTGTTTGGCATCGAACTCGGATTTAAAACGAAGCACCAAACTAGGTAGTAATTTTTGTTTTGGCCAAAATCACCCGCATGTCGTTATCAAGGGTAAGGCGTTTTGATAGTTTTTTCATCCAACGAAGAGGTCGATCAAAAAGCCTCAAAACTCGGACTCGATAGTTTTCTTACTAGTTTTGTCGCACTCATACCACCCTAAGAATTCGAATCCAGATCGCTCACGACCTCGAAAAATAAAAAAGTGTATTTGACGACCTAAAAGATGTTTTTTCGCAAAATCACCCCGACCTCATGTGTCAAGGCAATTATTTTTTATCGTTAGCTCATTTGGCATCAAACTAGGTCCAAAACTACACTAAACTAGGTAGTCATATTTTTTTACCAAAATCACACGTGAGACGTTGTCGAAGCCGAGGAGTTCTAATGGTTTTTTCTTCGGGAATAGTTCGATCGAAAAAGAATAAAAACTAGCCTAACTATTTTTCTATAAGTGCTTTTTTACCAAAAGCACCCATAGGTCGTTGTCGAGGGCAAGGAGTTTTGGTAGTTTTCCCATCCAATGAAGAGGTCGATCGAAAAGACTCAAAACTCGGGCTGATAGTTTTCTTACCGGTTTTGTCGCACTCATACCGCCCCAAGAGTTTCGAATCTCGATCGCTTTCATCATCTCAAAAAAATAGAAAAAGCATATTTGAGAGCCTAAAAGATGTTTTTTCTATAAAATCACCCTAACCTCATGGCCAAAGGCTATGTGTTTTGATCGATAGCTCGTTTGGCATCAAGTTCGGGTCTAAAATTACAAAAAACGAGGAGTTCGATGGTTTTTCCGAACCGGCTCGACTATTTTTCTATAGATTTTTCACGATCATACCGCTCCAAGAATTCCCAAGCTCGATGGCTTGTATCATCTCGAAAAACATGAAAAGTGTATTTAGGGGGCCTAAACAATGTTTTTCTTCTCTAAAATCACCTTGAGCTTATGTCCAAAAGCAATGAGTTGTGATCGTTTGTTCGTTTGTCATCGAACCAAGCCTAAAACAACACCAAACTAGGTAGTCATTTTTTTCACCAAAATCACGTACGGGTCATTGTCGAACACAAAGAGTTTTGATAGTTTAACCATCCGACAAGAGGTCGATTGAAAAAGCCTCAAACCTAGGTCGATAGTTTCCTTATCGGTTTTATCGCACTCATACCGCTCTAAGAATTTCGAATCCCGATTGCTTGCATCATCCGAAAAATAGAAAAAGTGTATTTGAGAGCCTAAACGACAATTTTTCTCCAAAATCACCCCAACTTCATGTCCAAAAGCTATGAGTTTTGATCGTTATCTTGTTTGGCATCGAACTCGGGTCAAAAATAGCACTAAACTAGGTGGTCATTTTTTTTTCCCAAAATCACCCACAAGTCATTATCGAGGTCAAGGAGTTTTGATAGTTTTCCTATCTAGCAAGAGGTCGATCGAAAAAGACTCAAAACTGGGCTGATAGTTTTCTTACTAGTTTTGTCACACTCATATTGCCCTAAGAGTTTCGAATCTCGTACGCTTTCATCATCTCAAAAAATAGAAAAAGCGTATTTGAGAGCCTAAAAGATGTTTTTTTCTACAAAATCACCCTAACCTCGTGGCCAAAGGCAATGTGTTTTGATCGATAGCTCGTTTGGCATCGAACTCGGGTCTAAAATTACATAAAACGAGGCGGCTAATTTTTTTTCAAAAATCACCCAAAGGATGTTATGGCGGACGAGGAGTTCGATGGTTTTTCTCTCGGAAAGAGTTAGGTCGATAAAGCGTAAAGGCCGGCTCGACTATCTTTCTATAGGTTTTTTTACGATCATACCGCTCCGGGAATTCCCAAGCTCAATGGCTTGTATCGTCTCAATAAACATGAAAAGTGTATTTTGGGGGCCTAAACGGTGTTTTTTTCTCTAAAATCACCTTGAGCTCATGTCCAAAAGCAATGAGTTGTGATCGTTTGTTCGTTTGGCATCGAACCAAGCCTAAAACAACACCAAACTAGGTAGTCATTTCTTTCGCCAAAATCACATGTAGGTCGTTGTCGAGGACAAGGAGTTTTGATAGTTTTACCATCCGACAAGAGGCCGGTCGAAAAAGCCTCAAACCTTCACCGATATTTCCTTACCGGTTTTGTTGCACTCGTACCGCTTTAAGAATTTTGAATCCCGATCGCTCGCATCATCTCAAAAAATAGAAAAAGTATATTTGAGAGCCTAAACGATAATTTTTCTTCAAAATCACCCCACCCTCGTGTCCAAAGGCTATGAGTTTTGATCATTAGCTCGTTTGGCATTGAAATGGGTACAAAACTACACTAAACTAGGTAGACATTTTTTTTACAAAAACACCCCGCGAGACGTTGTCGAGGCCGAGGAGTTCGATGGTTTTTTCATCTAAGAATAGTTAGGATGAAAAATCATAAAAGTCAGCTCTGATTGTTTTTCTATAGGTTTTTTCACAATCATGCCGCTCTAGGAATTCCCAAGCTCGACTACTTGCATCGTCTTAAAAAACATAAAAAATGTATTTTAAGGTCCTAAATAGTGTTTTTTCTCTAAAATAACCTTAAGCTCATGTCAAAACACAATGAGCTTTGATCATTTCCTCGTTTGACATAGAACCGGGTCTAAAACGAGCACCAAACTAGGTAGTCATTTTTTTTCCAAAACCACCTGCAGTTCGTTGTCGAGAGCAAGGAGGTTTGATAGTTTCCCATCCAACGAAGAGGTCGATCGAAAAAGCCTCAAAAATAGGCCGAGAGTTTCCTTAATGGTTTTACCGCACTCATATCACTCCAAGAGTTCCGAATCCCAATCGCTCACATCATCTCAAAAAATAGAAAAAGTGTATTTGAGAGACTAAACAATGTTTTTTCCGCAAAATCACCTTGATGTCATGTCTACGAGTTATGTGTTTTGATGTCATTTTTTTCCAAAACCACCTGCAGTTCATTGTCGAGAGCAAGGAGGTTTGATAGTTTCCCATCCAACAAGAGGTCGATCGAAAAAGCCTCAAAAATAGGTCGAGAGTTTCCTTAATGGTTTTACCGCACTCATACCACTCCAAGAGTTCCGAATCCCAACTCGCTCGCATCATCTCAAAAAATAGAAAAAGTGTATTTGAGAGACTAAACGATGTTTTTTCCGCAAAATCACCTTGATGTCATGTCTACAGAGTTATGTGTTTTGATCGGTACCTCGTCCGGCATCGAACTAGGTTTAAAACCGCACAAAACTAGGTAGCTAATTTTTTTTTACAAAAATAACTCATAGGACGTTATCGAGACCGAGGAGTTGTGATGGTTTTTCCATATAGAAAGAGTTAGGTTGAAAAAGCACAAAAGCCGGCTCGATTGTTTTTCTATAGATTTTTTCACAATCATACCGCTTTAGGAATTCTAAAGCATGACGGCTCGCATCATCTCGAAAAACATGAAAAGTTTATTTTAGGGGCCTAAACGATTTTTTTGTCTAAAATCACCTCGAGCTCATGTCCAAAAGCAATGAGTTTTGATTGTTTGCTAGTTTAGCATTGAACCGAGCCTAAAATAGCACCATTCTAGGTAGTGATTTTTTTTCCAAAATCACCTACGAGTTGTTGTCGAGGATAAGGAGTTTTGATAGTTTTACCATTCGATAAGAGGTCGATCGAAAAAGCCTCAAAAATGGGCCGATAGTTTTCTTACTCGGTTTTGGCAAACTCATACCGCTATAAGAATTTCGAATCTCGATTGCTCACATAATCTCAAAAAACGGAAAAAGTGTATTTCGGAACTCAAACGAAGTTTTTTTCTCCAAAATCACCCCGACCTCATGTCTAAAGGCTATGAGTTTTGATCGTTAGCTCGTTTGGCATCGAACCGGGTCCAAAACTACACTAATCTAGGTAGCCATTTTTTTAATACCAAAATCACCCGTGGGACGTTGTCGAGGCCGATGAGTTCGATGGTTTTTCGTCCGGGAAGAGTTAGGTTGAAAAAACATAAAACTTGGCTCGATTGTTTTTCTATAGGTTTTTTCACGGTCATGCCACTCTAAGATTTCCTAAGCTCGACGGCTTGCATCGTCTCAAAAAACATAAAAAGTGAATTTTTAGGGCCTAAACGGTGTTTTTTCTCTAAAATCGGCTCGAGCTCATGTCCAAAGGCAATGAGTTTTGATCGTTTGCTCGTTTGGCATCGAACCGGGTCTAAAACATCACCAAACTAGGTAGTCATTTTTTTACCCAAATCACCGGTAGGTCATTGCCAAGGAGAAGGAGATTTGATTGTTTTCCCATCCGGTAAAAGGTCGATCAAAAAAGCCTTAAAAGCTGGGCTGATAGTTTCGAATCTCGACTTGCTCGCATCATCTCAAAAAATAGAAAAAGCGTATTTGGGAGCCTAAATGATGTTTTTTTCAACAAAATCACCCCGACTTCATGTCCACGAGCTCGTGTTTTGATCGGTAGCTCGTTTGGCATCGAACTCGGGTTTAAAACTACACAAAACTAAGATAGCTATTTTTTTTTGTAAAAATAACCCACGGGACGTTATCCATATCGAGGAGTTCGATGGTTTTTTCGTATAGAAAGAGTTAGGTCAAAAAGCATAAAAGCTGGGCTAACTACTTTTCTATTAGTTTTTTCACGAGTCATACCACTCCGTAAATTCCAAAGCATGACGGCTCGCATCATCTCAAAAAACATGAAAAAGTGTATTTTGGGGGCTAAACGATGTTTTTTTTTAATCTAAAATCACCTCGACCTCATATCCAAAAGCAATGAGTTTTGATAGTTTGCTCGTTTGACATCGAACCGGGCCTAAAATAGCACCAAACTAGGTAGTCATTTTTTTTCAAAATCACTCGTAAGTCGTCTCGAGGACAAGGAGATTTGATAGTTTTCCCATTCGAGAAGAGGTCGATAGAAAAAGCCTCAAAGCTCGGGTTGATAGTTTTTTTATCGGTTTTGTTACACTCATACCACGCCGAGAATTTCGAATCCCGATCGCTTGCATCATCTTGAAAAATAGAAAAAGTGTATTTGAGAGCTTAAACGAATTTTTCTCAAAAATCACCCCGACCTCAAGTCTAAAGGCTATGAGTTTTGATCGTTAGCTCGTTTGGCATTGAACTGGGTCCAAAACTACACTAAACTAGGTAGCCTTTTTGTTTTTTACCAAAATCATCCATGGTACGTTGTCAAGGCCGAGGAATTATAATGTTTTTTTCATCCGACAAGAGTTAGGTCGAAAAAGCATAAAAGCTGGTCCGATTTGTTTTCTATAGGTTTTTTCATAGTCATGCCGCTCAAGGAATTCCCAAGCTCGATGGCATACATCATTTCGAAAAACATAAAAAGTGTATTTTGGGGGCCTCAACAATGTTTTTTTTCTCCAAAATCACCTCGAGCTCATGTCTAAAGGCAATGATTTTTGATCGTTTGCTCGTTTGGCATCGAATCGAGTCTAAAGCAGCACTAAACTAGGTAGTCATTTTTTTTTTTCCAAAATCACCCGCGGGACGTTGTCGAGGCCGAGGAGTTCGATGGTTTTTTCGTTCGGGAAGAGTTAGGTTGAAAAAACATAAAAGCTGGCTCGATTGTTTTTCTATAGGTTTTTTCACGGTCATGCCACTCTAAGATTTCCCAAGCTCGACGACTCGCATCGTCTCAAAAAACATAAAAAGTGAATTTTTGGGGCCTAAACGGTGTTTTTTCTCTAAAATCGGCTCGAGCTCATGTCCAAAGGCAATGAGTTTTGATCGTTTGCTCGTTTGGCATCGAACCGGGTCTAAAACATCACCAAACTAGGTAGTCATTTTTTTACCCATATCACCGGTAGGTCGTTGCCAAGGAGAAGGAGATTTGATTGTTTTCCCATCCGATAAAAGGTCGATCGAAAAAGCCTTAAAGCTGGGTCGATAGTTTCGAATCTCGATCGCTCGCATCATCTCAAAAAATAGAAAAAGCGTATTTGGGAGCCTAAACGATGTTTTTTTCAACAAAATCACCACGACTTCATGTCCACGAGCTCGTGTTTTGATTAGTAGCTCGTTTGGCATCGAACCGGGTTTAAAACTACACAAAACTAAGATAGCTATTTTTTTTGTAAAAATAACCCACGGGACGTTATCGATATCGAGGAGTTCGATGGTTTTTTCGTGTAGAAAGAGTTAGGTCAAAAAGCGTAAAACTCGGGCTAACTACTTTTCTATTGGTTTTTTCACGGTCATACCACTCCGGAAATTCCAAAGCATGACGGATCGCATCATCTTAAAAAACATGAAAAGTGTATTTTGGGGGCTAAATGATGTTTTTTTTTTTAATCTAAAATCACCTCGACCTCATGTCCAAAAGCAATGAGTTTTGATAGTTTGCTGGTTTGACATTGCACGGGCCTAAAATAGCACCAACTAGGTAGTCATTTTTTTTCAAAATCACTCGTAAGTCGTCTCGAGGACAAGGAGATTTGATAGTTTTCCCATTCGAGAAGAGGTCGGTAGAAAAAGTCTCAAAGCTGGGTTGATAGTTTTCTTACTCGGTTTTGTTACACTCATACCACGCTAAGAATTTCGAATCCCGATCGCTTGCATTATCTTGAAAAATAGAAAAAGTGTATTTGAGAGCTTAAACAAAGTTTTTCTCAAAAATCACCCCGACCTCATGTCCAAAGGCTATGAGTTTTGATCGCTAGCTCGTTTGGCATTGAACTCGGGTCCAAAACTATACTAAGCTAGGTAGCCATTTTTTTTTTACCAAAATCATCCACGGTACAATCGTCAAGGCCGAGGAATTCGATGGTTTTTTTCATCCGATAAGAGTTAGGTCGAAAAAGCATAAAAGCTGGTCCGATTTTTTTTCTATAGGTTTTTTCACGATCATGCCGCTCAAGGAATTCCCAAGCTCGATGGCACGCATCATTTCGAAAAACATAAAAAGTGTATTTTGGGGGCCTAAACGGTGTTTTTTTCTCCAAAATCACCTCGAGCTCATGTCTAAAAGCAATGATTTTTTATTATTTGCTCGTTTGGCATCGAACCGAGTCTAAAGCGACACTAAACTAGGTAGTCATTTTTTTTTGCCAAAATCACCCGTAGGTCATTGTCGAGGGCAAGGAGTTTTGATAGTTTTTCCATCCGGTAAGAGGTTGATCGAAAAAACCTCAAAACCGGGCCGATAGTTTTCTTATTGGTTTTTTCGCACTCATACCTCCCCAAGAGTTTCGAATCATAACTACTTTCATTATCTTGAAAAATAGAAAAAGTGTATTTGAGAGCATAAAAGATGTTTTTTCTACAAAATCACCCTAACCTCATGACCAAAGGTTATGTGTTTTTATCGGTAGCTCGTTTGGCATTGAATTGGGTTTAAAACTGTACAAAACTAGGTAGCCTTTAAAAATAACCCACGGGACATTACCAAGATCGAGGAGTTCGATGGTTTTTCCGCACGTAAAGATTTAGATCGAAAAAGTGTAAAACCGGCTCGATTGTTTTATATAGGTTTTTTCATAGTCATACCGCTCCGGGAATTCCAAAGCTAGATGGCTCGCATCGTCTCGAAAAATATAAAAAGCGTATTTTAGGGGCCTAAACATTGTTTTTTTTCTCTAAAATGACCTCGAGCTCAAGTTAAAAGGCAATGAGTTTTAATTATTTGCTCGTTTGGCATCAAACTAGGTCTAAAACGAGCACTAAACTAGGTAGTCATTTTGTTTTGCCAAAATCACCCACGGAGTCGTTGTCGAAGGCGAGTTTTGATAGTTTTCTCATCCGAGTAAGAGGTCGGTCAAAAAAGCCTCAAAAATGGACGGATAGTTTTCTTACGGGTTTTGTCGCACTCATATCGCTTCAAGAGTTCCGAATCCGGATTGCTAGCATCACCTCGGAAAGTAAAAAAAGTGTATTTCGAGCCTAAACGACCTTTTTCCGCAAAATCACCCCGGCCTCATGTCCACGGACTATGTGTTTTGATCGGTAGCTCATTTGGCATCGAGCTCGGGTTTAAAACTACGGAAAACTAGGTAGCCACTTTTTTTTGCAAAAATAACCCATAGGACATTATCGAGGCCGAGGAGTTCGATGGTTTCTCCATCTAAAAAGAGTTAGGTCGAAAAGCGTAAAAACTAGCTTGGCGATTTTTCGATAGGTTTTTTCACGGTCATACCGCTCTAGGGATTCCAAAGCTTGACGACTCGCATCATCTCAAAAAAACATGAAAAATGTATTTTGGGGGCCTAAACTATGTTTTTTCTCTAAAATCACCTCGAGCTTATGTCCAAAAGCAATGAGTTTTGATCGTTTGCTCGTTTGGCATCAAATCGAGTCTAAAACAACGCCAAACTAGGTAGTCATTTTTTTTTTTTGCCAAAATCACCGCGGAGTCGTTGCCAAGGGCAAGGAGTTTTGATAGTTTTCCCATCCAAGCAAGACGTTATCCAAAAAGCCTAAAACTAGAATGATAGTTTTCTTACTCGGTTTTCTCGCACTCATACCACCCTAAGAGTTCCGAATCCCGATTGCTCACATCATCCCAAGAAATACAAAAAGTGTATTTGAGAGCCTAAAAGATGTTTTTTTCTATAAAATCACCCTAACCTAAAATCCACGAGCTATGTGTTTTGATTGGTAGCTCGTTTGGCATCGAATCGGGCTTAAAACCGCACAAAACTAGGCGAGTCACTTTTTTGTTTTGCAAAAATAACCCACGGGATGTTATCGAGGCCGAGGAGTTCGATTGTTTCTTTGTCTAGAAAACGTTAGGTCGAAAAAGCGTAAAAGCGGCTCGACATTTTTTCTATAAGTTTTTTCGTAGTCATACTTGCTCTAGGAATTCCAACGCTCGACGACTCGCATCATCTCAAAAAACATGAAAAGTGTATTTTGGGGGCCTAAACGGTGTTTTTTTTTCTCTAAAATCAACTCAAGTTCATGTCCAAATGCAATGAGTTTTGATCATTTGCTCATTTTGCGTCGAAACGGATCTAAAACGAGCACCAAACTAGGTAGCCATTTTTTTTTTACAAAAATCACCCGTAGTTCGTTGTCGAGGATAAGGAGTTTTGATAGTTTTATGCTCATACCGCTCCAAGAATTCTCAAACTCGACGGCTTCCATCATCTCAAAAAATAGAAAAAGTACATTTTGAGGACCTAAATAATGTTTTTCTCTAAAATCACCCCAAGCTTATGTCCAAATGCTATGAGTTTTGATCGATAGGTTGTTCGGAATCGAACTAGGTCTAAAACTACACAAAACATGGTAGCCTTTTTTTTTTTTAACCAAAATCACCCGCGAGGACGTTTCGTGGCCGAGTTCGATGTTTTTCCATTCGAGAAGAGTTAGGACGAAAAAGCATAAAACTTGGCCTAATAGTTTTTCTATAGGTTTTTTTACGAGTCATACCGCTCTAGGAATTTCCAAGCTCGATGGCTCGCATCATCTTGAAAAACATAAAAAGTGTATCTTAGGGGCCTAAACGGTGTTTCTTTTCTCTAAAATCACCTTGAGCTCATGTCCAAAGGCAATGAGTTTTGATCGTTTGCCACCGAACCAGGTCTAAAACAACACCAAACTAGGTAGTCATTTTTTTTTTTTTTGCAAAAATCACTCGTAGGTCATTGTCGAGGGCAAGGAGTTTTGAAAGGTTTCCCATCCGGCAAGAGGTAGGTCAAAAAGCCTCAAAGCTCGGGCTAACAGTTTTCCTTTATGTTTTTTTACGCTCATACCACACCAAGAATTCTCAAGCCCGATGGCTTCCATCATCTCAAAAAATAGAAAAAGTATATTTTAAGGACCTAAATAATGTTTTTCTCCAAAATCACCCCGAGCTCATGTCCAAAGGCTATGAGTTTTGATCGGTAGCTCGTTCGGCATCGAACTAGGTTTAAAACTACACAAAACATGGTAACCTTTTTTTTTTTTTGCCAAAATCACCCATAGGACGTTATCGAGGCCGAGTTCGAAGTTTGTCGTCCGGGAAGAGTTAGGACGAAAGAGCATAAAAGCCGGCTCGACGGCTTTTCTATAAGTTTTTTCACGATCAAACCGCTCCAAGAATTCCCAAGCTCAATGGCTCGCATCATCTCGAAAAATATAAAAAGTGTATTTTGGGAGCTTAAACAATGTTTTTTTTCTCTAAAATCACCTCGAGCTCATGTCCGGAGGAAATAAGTTTTGATTGTTTGCTCGTTTGGCATCGAGCCGAGTCTAAAATAGCACCAAACTAGGTGGTCATTTTTTTTGCCAAAATCACATGTAGATCGTTGTCGAGGGCGAGGAGTTTCTATGGTTTTCCCGTCCGACAAGAGGTAGGTCAAAAAGCTTCAAAAATGGGCTAAAAGTTTTCCTGTAGGTTCTTTCACGCCGATACCGCTATAGGAATTCCCAAGCGTGACTACTCGCATCATCTCAATAAAAAGAAAAAATGTATTTTGAGGGCCTAAACGACGTTTTGCTCATAAATCACCCCGAGCTCATTTTCAAAGATGATGAATTTTGATCGTTGGCTCGTTTGGCATCAAACTGGGTCTAAAAAACCATAAAACTAGGCGACCTTTTTTTTTATGAAAATCACCCATAGGACGTTATCGATGTTGAGGTGTTTTGATGGTTTTCCCATTTGATAAAAGGTCGATCGAAAAGCGTGAAAACTGGGTTGATAATTTTCTTACTGGTTTTGTCGTACTTATACTCGCTCAAAGAATTCGAATCCAAACTACTCGCATCATCTCAAAAAATAGAAAAAAGTGTATTTGAGTGCCTAAATGATGTTTTTTTCTCTAAAATCACCCCGACCTCATGTCTAAAGGCTATAAGTTGTGATCATTAGCTCGTTTGACATCAAACTGGGTCTAAAACTACACCAAACTAGGTGGGTATTTTTTTTTTTTTGCAAAAATCACCCACGGGACGTTATCGAGGCCAAGGAGTTCGGTGGTTTTTCCGTACGAGAAGAGTTAAGTCTAAAAAGCATAAAAACTAACTCGAGAGTTTTTCTATAGGGTTTTTTCACGGTCATACTACTCTAGGAATTCCCAAGCTTGACGACTCGCATCATCTCAAAAAACATAAAAAAGTGTATTTTGGGAGCCTAAACGATGTTTTTTCTCTAAAATCACCTTGAGCTCATGTCCGGATGCACTAAGTTTTGATCGTTTTCTCGTTTGGCATCGAACTAGGCCTAAAACGAGTTGCAAACTAGGTAGTCATTTTTTTTGCCAAAATCACGCGTAGATCGTTGTCGAAGGCGAGGAGTTTTGATGGTTTTCCCGTTTGGCAAGAGGTAGGTCAAAAAGCTTCAAAACTAGGCTATCGGTTTTCCTGTAATTTTCTTCACGCTCATACCGCTATAGGAATTCTCAAGCTCGATGGCTCGCATCATCTCGATAAATAGAAAAAATATATTTTGAATGCCTAAATGATGTTTTTCTCCCAAATCACCTCGAGCTCATGTCTACGGATGATGAATTTTGATCGTTGGCTTGTTTGGCATCGAACTAGGATAAAAAAACCATAAAACTAGGCGACCTTTTTTTTTTTTTTTTTGCAAAAATCACCCGCAGGATCTTAACAATGTTAAGGACTTTTATGGTTTTCCCATTCGAGCAAGAGGTCGGTCAAAAAACATCAAAACTAGGTCGATAGTTTTCTTATAGGTTTTGTCGCACTCATACCGCTCTAAGAATTCCGAATCCAAACTATTTGCATCATCTCGAAAAACAGAAAAAGTGTATTTGAGGGCCTAAACGACGTTTTTTCTCTAAAATCACCTCGAGCTCATGTCCGGAGGCAATGATTTTTGATCGTTTTCTCATTTGGCATCGAACTAGGCCTAAAACAACACCAAACTAGGTAGTCATTTTTTTAGCCAAAATCACTCGTAGATCATTGTCAAAGGCGAGGAGTTTTGATGGTTTTCCCGTCCGGCAAGAGGTAGGTTAAAAAGCTTCAAAACTAGGCTATCGGTTTTCTTGTAAGTTTCTTCACGCTCATACCGCTATAGGAATTCCCAAGCTCGATGGATCGCATCATCTCGATAAATAGAAAAAATATATTTTAAGTGCCTAAACGATGTTTTTCTCCTGAATCACCCCAAGCTCATGTCCAAAGACGATAAATTTTGATTGTTGGCTCGTTTGGCATAAAACTAGGACAAAAAACCCATAAAACTAGGCGACCATTTTTTTTTTTACGAAAATCACCCGCAAGACATTAACAATGTTAAGGAGTTTTATGGTTTTCCCATTCGGCAATCGATCGATCAAAAAGCATCAAAACTAGGTCGATAGTTTTCTTATAGGATTTTTTGCACTCATAGCGCTCCAAGAATTCCGAATCCAAACTATTCGCATCATCTCAAAAAACAAAAAAGGTGTATTTGAGGGCCTAAACGACGTTTTTTCTCCAAAATCACCCCGACCTCATGTCCAAAGGCTATGAGTTGTGATCGTTAGCTCGTTTGGCATCGAACTCGGGTCTAAAACTACATAAAACTAGGTAGCCCTTTTTTTTTTTGCCAAAATCACCCACGGGACGTTATTGAGGTCGAGGAGTTCTTATGGTTTTTTCGTCCGGGAAGAGTTAAGTCGAAAAAGCATAAAAACTAGCTTAACGGTTTTTCTATAGGTTTTTTCACGGTTATACCGCTCTAGGAATTCCCAAGCTCGATGACTCGCATTAACTTGAAACACATAAAGAGTGTATTTTAGGGGCCTAAACGGTGTTTTTTCCCTCTAAAATCACCTCGAGCTCATGTCCAATGGCAATGAATTTTGATCGTTTGCTCGTTTGGCACCGAACCAGGTCTAAAATAGCACCAAACTAGGTAGTCATTTTTTTTCAAAAATCACCCGTAGACCGTTGTCGAGGGTAAGGACTTTTGATAGTTTTCCCATCCGGTAAGAGGTAGGTCAAAAAAGCATCAAAACTAGGCTAATAGTTTTTCTTTAGGTTTTTTTGCACTTATATCGCTCCAAGAATTCTCAAGCCCGACAGACTTCCATCATCTCGAAAAATAGAAAAAGTGCATTTTGAGGACCTAAATAATGTTTTTCTCTAAAATCACCCCGAGTTCATGTCCAAAGGCTATGAGTTTTGATCGGTAACTTGTCCGCCATCAAACTAGGTCTAAAACTACACCAAACGTGGTAGCCTTTTTTTTGTCAAAATCACCCGCAAGACGTTATCAAGGCCGAGTTCGATGTTTTTCCATCCGAGAAGAGTTAGGACAAAAAAGCATAAAAAATGACCCGATAGTTTTTCTATAAGTTTTTTCACGGTCATATCGCTCCGAGAATTCCCAAGCTCAACGGCTCGCATCATGTCCAAAAACATAAAAATATATTTTGGGAGCCTAAACGATGTTTTTTCCCTAAAATCACCTCAAGCTCATGTCTAAAGACAATGAGTTTTGATTGTTTGCTCGTTTGGCATTGAACCAAGCCAAAAATAACACCAAACTAGTTAGTCATTTTTTTTTGCCAAAATCACCTGCAGATCGTTATCAAGGGTGAGGAGTTTTGATTGTTTTCCCTCCGGCAAGAGGCAAGTCAAAAAGCTTCAAAAGTGGACTAACAACTTTCATATAGGTTCTTTCACGCTCATACCGTTATAGGAATTCCCAAGGTCGATGGCTCGCACATCTTTATAAATAGAAAAAATGTATTTTGAGGGCCTAAACGATGTTTTTCTCTCAAAATCACCCCGAGCTCATGTCAAAAGATGATGAAATTTGATCGTTGGCTCGTTTGGCATCGAATTAGGTCTAAAAAATCATAAAACTAGACAACCTTTTTTTTTGTGAAAATCACCCGCGGGACGTTATCGATGTTGAGGTGTTTTGATGGTTTTTCCATTCGACAAAAGATCGGTCAAAAAGTGTCAAAACTAGGCTGATAGTTTTCTTACTTGGTTTGGTTGCATGCATACCGCTCTAAGAATTCCGAATCCAAACTACTCGCATCATTTCAAAAAACGAGAAAAAGTGTATTTGAGGGCCTAAACGATATTTTTTTCCAAAATCACCCCGACCTCATATCTAAAGGCTATGAGTTATGATCGTTACCTTGTTTGGCATCAAACTCGGGTCTAAAACTACACAAAACTAGGTGACCAATTTTTTTTTCCAAAATCACCCACGGGACGTTATCGACGTTGAGGAGTTCCGATGGTTTTTTTGTCCGAGAAGAGTTAGGTCAAAAAAGCATAAAAACTAGCCTAACGGTTTGTCTATAGGTTTTTTCACAATCATACCGCTCCATGAATTCCTAAGCTCGATGGCTCGAATAATCTCAAAAAACATAAAAAGTGTATTTTGGGAGCCTAAATGGTGTTTTTTCTCTAAAATCACCTCGAAGCTCATGTCCGGAGGAAATGAGTTTTGATAATTTACTCGTTTGGCATCGAACCGGGTATAAAATAGTACTAAACTAGGTAGTCATTTGTTTTGCCAAAATCACCCGCAGATCGTTGTCGAAGGCGAGGAGTTTTAATGGTTACTCGCCCGGCAAGAGGTACATCAAAAAGCTTCAAAAATGGGCTAAAAGTTTTCCTGTAGGTTCTTTCATGCCGATACCACTATAGGAATTCCCAAGCTTGACTACTCGCATCATCTCGATAAATAGAAAAAATATATTTTGAGGGCCTAAACGATGTTTTTCTCACAACTCACCCCAAGCTCATTTTCACGGATGATGAATTTTGATCGTTGACTCATTTGGTATCGAATTGGGTCTAACAAATCATAAAACTAGGCGACCTTTTTTTACGAAAATCACCCGCGGGACGTTGAGGAGTTTTGATGGTTTTTCCATTCGACAAGAGGCCGATCAAAAAGCATCAAAGCTGGGTTAATAGTTTTCTTACCGATTTTGTCACACTTATAACGCTCTAAGAATTTTGAATCCGGACTATTTCCATCATCTTGAAAAACAGAAAAAGTGTATTGAAGGGCCTAAGCAACGTTTTTCTCCAAAATCACCCCGACCTCATGTCCTAAGGCTATGAGTTGTGATCATTAGCTCGTTTGGCATCGAACTAGGTCTAAAACTACACCAAACTAGGTGGGTATTTTTTTTTTTTTACAAAAATCACCGACGGGATGTTATCGAGGTTAAGGAGTTTTGGTGGTTTTTCCGTCCGAGAAGAGTTAGGTCGAAAAAGCATAAAAACTAGCCCGACGGTTTTTCTATAGGTTTTTTCACAATCATACCACTCCAAGAATTCCCAAGCTCGACGGCTCGCATCATCTTGAAAAACATAAAAAGTGTATTTTGGGAGCCTAAACGATGTTTTTTCTCTAAAATCACCTCGAGCTCATGTCCGGAGGCAATGAGTTTTGATCGTTTGCTCGTTTGGCATCGAGCCGAGTCTAAAACGAGTGCCAAAGAAGGTCGTCATTTTTTTTCCAAAATCACCTATAGATCGTTATCGAAGGCGAGGAGTTTTGATGGTTTCCCCGTCCGGCAAGACGTAGGTCAAAAAGCTTCAAAACTAGGCTATCGGTTTTCCTATAAGTTTCTTCATGCTCATACCGCTATAGGAATTCCCAAGCTCGATAGTTCGCATCATCTCGATAAATAGAAAAAATGTATTTTGAGCGTCGAAACGACATTTTTCTCCCAAATTACCCCAAGGTCATGTCCAAAGATGATAAATTTTGATCGTTGGCTCATTTGGCATCGAACTAGGTCTAAAAACCCATAAAACTAGGCGACCTTTTTTTTGTTGTAAAAATCACCCATAGGACGTTAACAATGTTAAGGAGTTTTATGGTTTTCCCATTTGAGAAGAGGTCAATCGAAAAGTGTCAAAGCTGGGCTGATAGTTTTCTTATAGGATTTGTCGCACTCATACCGATCTAAGAATTCCGAATCCGGACTATTTGCATCATCTCGAAAAACAAAAAAAAATGTATTTGAGGGCCTAAACGATATTTTTTCTCCAAAATCACCCCGACCTCATGTCCAAAGGCTATGAGCTGAGTTCATTAGCTCATCCGGCATCAAAATGGGTATAAAACTACACAAAACTAGGTAGCCTTTTTTTTTTACCAAAATCACCCACAAGACGTTATCGAGGTCGAGGATTTCGATGGTTTTTCCATCCGAAAAGAGTTAGGTTGAAAAAGCATAAAAACTAGCCTAATAGTTTTTCTATAGGTTTTTTCACGGTCATACCGCTCTAGGAATTCCCAAGCTCGACGGCTCGCATCAACGTGAAAAACATAAAGAGTGTATTTTGAGGGCCTAAATAGTGTTTTTTTCACTAAAATCACCTTGAGCTCATGTCCAAAGGCAATGAGTTTTGATCGTTTGCTCATTTGGCACCAAACCGAGTCTAAAACGAGCACCAAACTAGGTAATCTTTTTTTTTTTCAAAAATCGGCCATAGGCCGTTGTCAAGGGCAAGGACTTTTGATAGTTTTCCCATCCGGTAAGAGGTAAGTCAAAAAAGCATCAAAGCTGGGCTAACGAGTTTTTCTTTAGGTTTTTTTCGCTCATATTGCTCCAAGAATTCTCAAGCCCGATAGCTTCCATCATCTCGAAAAATAGAAAAAATGCATTTTGAGGATGTAAATGATGTTTTTCTCTAAAATCATCTCAAGCTTATGTCCAAAAGTAATCGGTTTTGATCGTTTGCTCATTTGGCATCGACACAGGCCTAAAATAGCACCAAGATAGGTAGTCATTTTTTTCCCAAAATCACCGCGGAGTCGTTGTCGAGGCCAAGAGTTTTGATAGTTTTCCTATATGACAAGAGGTCGGTCGAAAAAGCCTCAAAGCTGGACTGATAGTTTTCTTATTGGTTTTGTCGCAGTCATACCGCTCTAAGAATTTCAAATCCCAATCGCTCACATCATCTCAAAAATAGAAAAAAGTGTGTTTGAGAGCCTAAACGACGTTTTTTCTCCAAAATCACCCCGACCTCATGTCCAAAGGCTATGAGTTTTGATTGTTAGCTCATTTGGCATCGAACCGGGCCAAAACTACACTAAACTATGTAGCCATTTTTTTTTTTTACCAAAATCACCTGCGAGATGTTGTCGAGGCCAAGCGATTCGATGGTTTTTCTTCGGGAATAGTTAGGTTGAAAAAGAAAAAAACTTGCTCGACTATTTTTCTATAGGTTTTTTCACATTTATGTTGCTCTAGGAATTCCCAAGCTCGACGACTCGCATCATCTCGAAAAAAATAAAAGTGTATTTTTAAGGCCTAAATAGTGCTTTTTCTCTAAAATCACCCAGACCTCATGTCCAAAGGCTATGAGTTTTGATTATTAGCTCGTTTGACATCGAAATGGGTCTAAAGCGCACCAAACTAGGTATCGATTTTTTCTTTTTACCAAAATCACCCACGAGACGTTGTCGAGGCCGAGGAGTTCGATGGTTTTTTCGTCCGAGAAGATTTAGGTCGAAAAAGCATAAAAACTAGCCCGACTATTTTTATAGGTTTTTTCACAATCATACCGCTCCGGGAATTCCAAAGCTCGATGGCTCGCATCATCTTGAAAAACATGAAAAGTGTTTTTGAGGGCCTAAACTTTGTTTTTTTTCTCTAAAATCATCTCGAGCTCATGTCCAAAAGCAATGAGTTTTGATCGTTTCCTCATTTGGCATCGACCTGGACCTAAAACGACACCAAACTAGGTAGTAATATTTTTTTCTAAAATCACTCGCGAGTCGTTATCGAGGCCAAGAGTTTTGATAGCTTTCCCATTTAACAAGAGGTCTATCCAAAAAGCCTCAAAACTAGGTCGCTAGTTTTCTTACCGGTTTTGTTGCACTCATACTAGTAAGAAAACTATAAGCCCATTTTGAGGCTTTTTTTATCGACCTTTTGCCGATGGGAAAGCTATCAAACCTCCTTACTCCCCAACAACGAACTCGCGAGTGATTTTTGTAAAAAAATGACTACCTAGTTTGGTGCTCGTTTTAGACCCGATTCAATGTCAAACGTGTAAATGATCAAAACTCATTGCCTTTTGACATGAGCTCGAGGTGATTTTAGAGAAAAAAACATTGTTTAGGCCCCCAAAATACACTTTTTATGTTTTTCGAGACGATGCGAGTTGTGAAACTTGGGAGTTCCCGGAGCGGCATGCTTGTGAAAAAACCTTTAGAAAAATAGTTAGGCCGGTTTTTATTCTTTTTCATCCTAACTATTCCCGAACGAAAAAACCATCGAACTCCTCGGCCTCGACAACGTCCCACGGGCGATTTTTGCAAAAAAAGAAAAAAATGGCCACCTAGTTTAGTGTAGTTTTAGACCCGGTTTAATGCCAAATGAGCTAACGATAAAAAATCATAGCCTTTGGACATGAGGTCGAGCTGATTTTGGAGAAAAAACATCATTTAAGCTCTCAAATACACTTTTTCTATTTTTTGAGATGATGCGAGCGATCGAGATTTGGAATTCTTAGAGTTGTATGAGTGCGAAAAACTAGTAAGAAAACTATCAACTCGGTTTGGAGGCTTTTTCAATCTGTTCTCTTGTCGGATGAGAAAACTATCAAAACTCCTTACCCTCGACAACAACTTGCGGGTGATTTTGTCAAAAAAAATGACTAATTAGTTTAGTGCTATTTTAGCCCCGGTTCGATGCCAAACGAGCAAACGATCAAAAATCATTTCTTTTGGACATGATCTCGAGGTGATTTTAGAGAAAAACATCGTTTAGGCTCCCAAAATACACTTTTCATGTTTTTTTAGGTGATGCGAGCCATCGAGCATTGGAATTCTCGAAGCGGTATGATCGTGAAAAAACCTATAGAAAAACTATCAAGCTAATTTTTATGCTTTTTCGACCCAATTCTTTCTAGATGGAGAAACCATCGAACTCCTCGGCCTCAATAACATCCTCCGGGTTATTTTTGTAAAAGAAAAAACATGGCTACCTAGTTTTCTACGGTTTTAAACCCGAGTTTGATGTCAAATGAGCTACCGATCAAAACACGTAGCTCGTGGACATGAGGTCGGGGTGATTTTATAGACAAAAACATATTTTAGGTCGTCAAATACACTTTTTTTACTTTTCGAGATGATGCGAGGAGTCGGGATTTGGAACTCTTGGGGTCTGTATGAGTTTAACAAAACCAGTTAGAAAACTATCAACTCGGTTTTGAGGCTTTTTCGATCGACCTCTTCCTAGATGGGAAAACTATCAAAACTCCTTGTCCTCGACAACGACACAGCGGGTGATTTTGGCAAAAACAAAACAACTACCTAGTTTGGTGTCGTTTTAGATCGAGTTCGGTGCCAAACAAGCAAACGATCACAACTTATTGCCTTTGGACATGAGCTCGAGGTGATTTTAGAGAAAAACACTATTTAGACCCCCAAAATATACTTTTTAGGTTTTTCGAGACGATGCGAGCCATCGAGCTTGGGAATTCCTAATGCGGCATGACCGTGAAAAAGCCTATAGAAAAACGAGTTAGGCCAATATTTATGCTTTTTCGACCTAACTATTCTCGAACGAAAAAACCATCGAACTCCTCCGCCTCGACAACGTCCCGTGGGTGATTTTGGTAAAAAAAAAATGGCTACCTAGTTTAGAGTAGTTTTGGATCTAGTTCGATGCCAAACGATCTAACAATCAAAACTCATAGCCTTTGGACATGAGGTCGGGGTGATTTTGGAGAGAAAATGTCGTTTAGGCTCTCAAATACACTTCTTCTATTTTTTGAGATGATGCGAGCGATCGAGATTCGGAATTCTTAGAGCGGTATGAGTGCGACAAAACCGATAAGAAAACTATCGGCCCGATTATAAAGCTTTTTCGACCGACCTCTTATTGGATGGAAAAACTATTAAAACTCCTTGTTCTCGACAACAACCTACGAGTGATTTTGTCAAAAAAAAATGACTAACTAGTTTGGTGTCTGTTTTAGGCCCCGTTCGATGCCAAACGAGCAAATGATCAAAACTCATTGCTTTTGGACATGAGTTCAAGGTAATTTTAGAGAAGAAAACATTGTCTAGGCCCCCAAAATACATTTTTTATTTTTTTCGAGACGATGTGAGCCATCGAGCTTTGAAATTCCTCGAGCGGTGTGATCGTGAAAAAACCTATAGAAAAACGAGTCATGTTAGTTTTATGGTTTTTCGACCTAACTCTTTCTAGACATAAAAATCATCGAACTCCTCGGCCTCGATAACATCTTGTGGGAGATGTTTGCAAAAAAAAAAAAATGGCTACCTAGTTTTATGCAATTTTAGACCTAGTTCGATGCCAAACGAGCTATCAATCAAAACACATAGCCTTTGGACATGAGGTCGGGATGATTTTGCGGAAAAACATATTTTAGGCTCTCAAATACAATTTTCTATTTTTTGAGATAATGAGAGCGATCGGGATTCGGAACTCTTGGGTTGGTGTGAGTGCAATAAAACTAGTAAGAAAACTATCGACCCAGTTTTGAGGCTTTTTCGACCGACCTCTTACTCGGATGGGAAAACTATCTAAACTCCTTGTCCTCGACAATGACTTGCGGGTGATTTTGGCAAAAAAAAATGACCACCTAGTTTGACACCGTTTTAAACCCGGTTCAATGCCAAAGAAGCAAACAATCAAAACTCATTGCCTTTGGACATGAGCTCGAGGTGATTTTAGGGGAAAAAAACACCGTTTAGGCCCCAAAAATACACTTTTTATGTTTTTCGAGACGATGAGAGCCGTCGAGCTTGGGAATTCCCGCAACGGTATGAGTGCGACAAAACCAATAAGAAAACTATCGGTTCAATTTTGAGGCTTTTTCGATCGACCTATTGTCGGATGGGAAAGCTATCAAAACTCTTGGCCTCGACAACGACTCGTGGGTGATTTTGGCAAAAAATATTACTACCTAGTTTTGTGTTGTTTTAGGCCCGAGTCGATGCCAAACGAGGAAATGATCAAAACTCATTGCTTTTGGACGTGAGCTCGAGATGATTTTAGAGGAAAAAAAAACAAAGTTTAGGCCTCCAAAATACACTTTTCATATTTTTCAAGATGATGCGAGCCATCGAGCTTTGGAATTCTCGGAGCGGTATGATTGTGAAAAAACCTATAAAAAAATAGTCGGGCCGGTTTTATGCTTTTTCGACCTAAATCTTCCCGAACGAAAAAACCAACAAAACTCCTCGGCCTCGACAACGTCTTGCAAGTGATTTTGGTAAAAGAAAAAATGGATACCTAGTTTAGTGTAGTTTTGGACCCGGTTCGATGTCAAACGAGCTAACGATCAAAACTCATAGCCTTTGGACATGAGGTCGGGGTGATTTTTGAGAAAAAAAGTTGTTTAGGCTCTCAAATACACTTTTCTATTTTTTGAGATGATGCGAGCGAGTCGAGATTCGGAATTCTTAGAGCGGTATGAGTGCAACAAAACCGGTAAGAAGGCTATCGGCCCAATTATGAGCCTTTTTTGATCGAGCTCTTGTCGGATGAGAAAACTATCAAAACTCCTTGTCCTTGACAACAACCTACGGGTGATTTTGTCAAAAAAAAATGAATACCTAGTTTGGCATTGTGTTAGGCCCGGTTCGATGCCAAACAAGTAAATAATCAAAACTCATTGCTTTTGGACATGGGCTCGAGGTGATTTTAAAGAAAAAAAATCATTTAGGCCCCGAAAATACACTTTTCATGTTTTTTGAGATGATGCAAGCCATCGAGCTTTGGAATTCGTGGAGCGATATGATCGTGAAAAAACCTATAGAAAAGCTGTCGAGTCGGTTTTACGCTTTTTCGACCTAAATTTTTCAAGACGAGAGAAACAATCGAACTCCTCGGCCTCGATAATGTCCTATGGGTTATTTTTGTAAAAAATTCTTAGAGCAATCGGTTCGATGCAAGCAATTGGGATTCAAAATTCTTAGAGTAGTATGAGTGCGAAAAAACCACTAAGAAAACTATCGGCCTAGTTTTAAGGTTTTTTCGACCGACCTCTTGTCAAATGGGAAAACTATCAAACTCCTTGTCCTCGACAGCGACCTACGAGTGATTTTGGAAAAAAAATAATGACTACCTAGTTTGGTGCTGTTTTAGTCCCGGTTCGATGCCAAACAAGCAAACGATCAAAACTCATTGCTTTTGCATATGAGGTCGAGATGATTTTAGAGAGAAAACATCGTTTAGGCCCCTAAAATACCCTTTTCATGTTTTTTTGAGATGATGTGACTCATCATGCTTTGGAATTCCTAAAGTAGTATGATCTGTGAAAAAACCTATAGAAAAATAGTCGAGCCGGTTTTACGCTTTTTCGACCTAACTTTTTCTATAAGGAAAAACCATCGAAGTCCTCGGTCTCGATAACGTCCCGTGGGTTTTTTTGCAAAAAAAAAAAAATGGCTACCTAGTTTTGTGTAGTTTTAAACCCAATTCGATGCCAAACGAGCTATCGATCAAAACACATAGCTTCGTGGACATGAGGTCGAGTTGATTTTGCGAGAAAAAATATCGTTTAGGCTCTCAAATACACTTTTCTATTTTTGAGATGATGCAAGCAATCGGGATTCGGAACTCTTGGAACGGTATGAGTGTGACAAAGCTGGGTTGACCGTTTTTCTATAGGTTTTTTCACGATCATGCCTCTCTAGGATTTCCTAAGCTCGACGACTCGCATCATCTCTAAAAATAGAAAAAATGTATTTTTGGGGCCTAAACGGTGTTTTTTTTCCTCTAAAATCACCCCGAGCTCATGTCCAAAGGCAATGAGTTTTGATCGTTTGCCCGTTTGGCATTGAACCGGGTCTAAAACGAGCACCAAACTAGCTAATCTTTTTTTATATCAAAATCACCCGAAGGTCGTTGTCGAGGGCAAGGAGTTTTGATATTTTTCCCATCTAGCCGGAGGTCGATCGAAAAAGCCTCAAAGCCGAGCCGATAGTTTTCTTACTTGGTTTTGTTGTGCTCATACCGCCCCAAGTGTTTCGAATCCCGATCGCTCGCATCATCTCGAAAAATATTTTTGATCGTTAGATCGTTTTACATCGAACCGGGTCCAAAACTCGCTCTAAACTAAGTAGCCATTTTTTTTTTTTACCAAAATCACTCGTGGGACGTTGTTGAGGTCGAGTTCGATGTTTTTTCATTCGAGAATAGTTAGGTCAAAAAACCATAAAAACCGACCTAACATTTTTTTATAGGTTTTCTCATAGTCATGCCGCGCGAGAATTCCCAAGCTCCATGGCTCGCATCATCTAGAAAAACCTAAAAAGTGTATTTTGAAGGCCTAAACAATGTTTTTTTTCCTAAAATCACCTCGAGCTCATGTCCAAAGGCAATGAGGTTTGATCATTTGCTTGTTTGGCATCAAACCGGGTCTAAAACAACACCAAACTAGGTAGTCATTTTTATTTTGCCAAAATCACCCGCGAGATCGTTGTCGAGGGCAAAGAGTTTTGATAGTTTTCTCATCTAGGAAGAGGTCAATCGAAAAAGCCTCAAAACTAGGCTAATAGTTTTCTTACCGGTTTTGTCGCACTCATACCATCCTAAGAGTTCCAAATCCCGACTCCTCGCATCATCTCGAAAAGTAGAAAAAGTGTATTTGAGAGCCTAAAAGATGTTTTTGTCCGTAAAATCACCTTGACCTCATGTCCACGAGGCTATGTGTTTTGATCGGTAGCTCATTTGGTATTGAGCTGGGGTTAAAACTACACAAAACTAGGTAGTCATTTTTTTTTTACAAAAATAACCCACGGGACATTATCGAGGTCGAGGAGTTATGATGGTTTCTCTGTCTAGAAAGAGTCGGGTCGAAAAAGCATAAAAAATGGCTCGACGGTTTTTCTATAGGTTTTTTCACGGTCATACCGCTCTAGGAATTCCAAAGCTCAATGGCTCACATCATCTCAAAAAATATGAAAAGTGTATTTTGGGGGCCTAAACGAAGTTTTTTCTCTAAAATCACCTCGAGATCATGTCCAAAAGCAATGATTTTTGATCATTTGCTCATTTGGCATCGAACCGAGCCTAAAAGGGCACCAAACTAGGTAGTCATTTTTTTGAAAAAATCACCTACGTGTCGTTGTCGAGGACAAGGAGTTTTAATAGTTTTCTCATTCGACAAAAGGTCGGTTGAAAAAGCCTCCAAACCGAGCTAATAGTTTTCTTACTCGGTTTTGTCGCACTTATACCGCTCTAAGAATTTCGAATCTCGACTACTCGCATCATCTCGAAAATTAGAAAGAGTGCATTTGAGAGCCTAAATGATGTTTTTTCTCCAAAATCACCCCGACCTCATGTCCAAAAGCTATGAGTTTTGATCGTTAACTCGTTTGGCATCGAGCCGAGTCCAAAACTACACTAAACTATGTAACCATTTTTCTTTTTTTAGCAAAAATCGCCCTTGGGACATTGTCGAGGCCGAGGAGTTCGATGGTTTTTCGTCGGGGAATAGTTAGGATGAAAAGCATAAAAAATAGCTTGACTATTTTTTTGAAGGTTTTTTCACGATCATGCCACTCCGGGAATTCCCAAGCTTGACGACTCGCATCGTCTCCACAAACATAAAAAGTGTATTTTGGGGGCCTAAACAATGTTTTTTTTTCTAAAATCAACTCAAGCTCATGTCTAAAGATAATGAGTTTTGATCATTTAAATATTTGGCATTGAACCGAGTCTAAAGTAGCACCAAACTAAGTAGTCAATTTTTTTGCAAAAATCACCCGCGAGTTCGTTGTCGAGAGTAAGGAGGTTTGATAGTTTTCCCATCCAACAAGAGGTCGATCAAAAAGCCTATAAAATGGGCTTATATTTTTCTTACTTGGTTTTGTCGCACTCATACCGCTCCAAGAGTTCCGAATCCTAATTGATTGCATTATCTCAAAAAATAGAAAAAGTGTATTTAAGAGCCTAAACGACGTTTTTTCGCAAAATCACCATGACCTCATGTCTACGAGGCTATGTGTTTTGATTGGTAGCTCGTTTGGCATCGAACCGGGTTTAAAACTACATAAAACGAGTAGCCATTTTTTTTTTTACAAAATAAACCCACAAGACGTTATCGAGACCGAGGAGTTTTAATGGTTTTTCTATATAGAAAGAGTTAGGTCGAAAAAACGTAAAAGCTGGCTCGATTGTTTTTCTATAGGTTTTTTCACGGTCATACTACTCTAGGAATTCCAAAGCATGACGAGTCGCATCGTCTCCAAAAACATGAAAAGTGTATTTTGGGGACCTAAATAGTGTTTTTTTCCTCTAAAATCACATTGAGCTCATGTCAAAAAGCAATAAGTTTTGATCGTTTCCTCGTTTGGCATCGAACCGGGACTAAAATAGCACCAAACTAGATAGTCATTTTTTTGCCAAAATCACCCGCGAGTCATTGTCGAGGCCGAGGAGTTTTGATGGTTTTCCATCCGACAAGAGGTCGATTGAAAAAGCCTCAAAGCCGAGCCGATAGTTTTCTTACTCGGTTTTTTCACACTCATACTTGCTCTAAGAATTTTGAATCTTGATTGCTTGCATCATCTCAAAAAATAAAAAAAATGTATTTGAGAGCCTAAATGATGTTTTTTCTCCAAAATCACCCCGATCTCATGTCCAAAGGCTATGAGTTTTGATCGTTAGCTCGTTCGGCATTGAACCGGGTCCAAGACTACCGTAAACTAGGTAGCCATTTCGTTTTTAACAAAAATCACCCGTGGGACGTTGTCGAGGTCGAGGAGTTTTGATGGTTTTTCCATCCAAGAAGAGTTAGTCGAAAAAGCATAAAAGCTGGCTCGACTATTTTTCTATATGTTTTTTCACGGTCATGCCGCTCTAGGAAATCCTAAGCTCGACGATTCGCATCATCTCGAAAAACATAAAAAGTATATTTTGGGGGCCTAAAGAGTGTTTTTTCTCTAAAATCACCTTGAGCTCATGTACGAAGGCAATGAGTTTTGATCATTTGCTCGTTTGGCATCGAACCGGGTCTAAAACAACATCAAACAAGGTAGTCATGTTTTTTTGCCAAAATCACCCGCAAGTCATTATTGAGGGTAAGGAGGTTTGAAAGTTTTTCCATCCAAGAAAAGGTTGATCGAAAAAGCCTCAAAAATGGGTCGATAGTTTTTTACTTGGTTTTGTCGCACTCATACCACCCCAAGAGTTCGAATCTCGACTACTCGCGTCATCTCAAAAAATAAAAAAAGTGTATTTGAGAGCCTACACGACGTTTTTTTCTAAAAAATACCACGACTTCATGTCCACGGGCTTTATGTTTTGATCAATTGCTTGTTGTCGAGCCCAAAGAGTTTTGATAGTTTTCCCACCCGACAAAAGGTCACGTCGAAAAAGCCTTAAAACTAAGCCGATAGTTTTTTACCGATTTTATTGCACTCATACCGCTCTAAGAATTTCGAATCCCGATTGCTCGCATCATCTCAAAAAATAGAAAAAGTGTATTTTAGAGCCTAAATGATGTTTTTTTCTCCAAAATCACCACGACCTCATGTCGAAAGGCTATGAGTTTTGATCGTTAGCTCGTTTAACATTGAACGGGATACAAAACTACACTAAACTATGGAGCCTTTTTTTTTTTTTACCAAAATCACTAGCGGGACGTTGTCGAGGTCAAGGAGTTCGATGGTTTTTTTGTTCGGGAAGAGTTAAGTCGAAAAAGCATAAAAATGGCTCGATTGTTTTACTATCGGGTTTTTCACGGTCATGCCGCTCTAAGAAATCCCAAGCTCGACGGCTCGCTTCATCTCAAAAAATATAAAAATATATTTTGGGAGCCTAAACGATGTTTTCTTCTCTAAAATCACTCGTAGCTCATGTCCAAAGGCAATGAGTTTTGATCGATTGCTCGTTTGACATCGAAACAAGTCCGAAACGAGTGCCAAACTAGGTAGTCATTTGTTTTTTACCAAAATCACCCACGAGTCGTTGTCAAGGGCAAGGAGTCTTGATAGTCTTCCTAACCGATAAGAGGTCGATTGAAAAAGCCTCAAAGCTGGATCGATAGTTTTCTTACTGGTTTTGTCGCACTCATATCATTCTAAGAATTTTGAATCCCGATTGCTCGCATCATCTCAAAAAAATAAAAAAAAGTGTATTTGAGAGCCTAAAAGATATTTTTTCGGTAAAATCACCCCGACCTCATGTCCAAAGGCTATGAGTTTTAATCGATAGCTCGTTTGGCATCGAATTGGGTCTAAAATTTCACAAAACTATGTAGCCATTTTTTTTTTGCAAAAAAAACCCACAAGACGTCATCGAGGTCGAGGAATTCGGATGGTTTCTCCGTCTAGAAAGAGTTAGGTCAAAAAAGAATAAAAACTAGCCCGATTGTTTTTCTATAGGTTTTCTCACGGTCATACCACTCCGGGAATTCCAAAGCTCGATGGCTCGCATCATCTCGAAAAACATAAAAAGTGTATTTTGGGGGCCTAAACGATGTTTTTTCTTTAAAACCACATCGAGCTCATATCCAAAAGCAATGAATTTTGATCATTTGCTCATTTGGCATCGAATCGGGCCTAAAACTATACCAAACTAGGTAGTCATTTTTTTTTCCAAAATCACTCGGTAGGTAGTTGTCGAGTACAAGAAGTTTTGATAGTTTTCCCATCCGATAAGAGGTCGATCGAAAAAGCCTCATAACTAGGCTAATAGTTTTCTTATTGGGTTTGTCGCACTCATACCGCCCCAAGAGTTTCGAATCTCGACTCGCTCACATCATCTCAAAAAATAGAAAAAGTATATTTAAGAGCCTACACGACATGTTTTTCCGTAAAATCACCCCGACTTAATTTCCATAGGCTTTGTGCTTTGGTCGATAACTCATTGTCGAGCCCAAAGAGTTTTGATAGTTTTCCTATTCGACACGAGGTCCGTTGAAAAGGCCTCAAAGCTGGGCCGATAGTTTTCTTATTGGTTTTGTCGCACTCATACCGCTTTAAGAATTTCGAATCCCGAATGCTCGCATCATCTCAAAAAATTAAAAAGCTGTGTTTGAAAGCCTATTAGATATTTTTTCTATAAATTCATCTTGACCTCATGTCCAAAGGCTATGAGTTTTGATCGATAACTCGTTTGGCATCGAACTCGGGTCTAAAATTTCATAAAACTATGTAGTCGTTTTTTTTTTTTTTTGCAAAAAAAACCCACAAGGCGTTATTGAGGTCGAGGAGTTCGGATGGTTTCTCCATCTAGAAAGAGTTAGGTCGAAAAAGCATAAAAGCCGGCTCGACAATTTTTCTATAGGTTTTCTCACAATCATACCGCTTTAGGAATTTCAAAGCTCGACGGCTCACATCATCTCAAAAAACATGGAAAGTGTATTTTGAGGGCCTAAATGATGTTTTTCTCTAAAATCACCTCGAGCTCATGTCCAAAAGCAATGATTGATCGTTTGCTCGTTTAGCATCGAACCGGCCTAAAACTCGCACAAAACTAGGTAGTCATTTTTTTTGTCAAAATCACCCACGAGATCATTTTCGAGTACAAGGAATTTTGATAGTTTTTCCATCCGACAAAAGGTCGTTAAAAAAACCTCATAAGTGGGTCGATAGTTTTCTTACTTGTTTTGTCGCACTCATACCGCTCTAAGAATTCTAAATCCCGATCGCTCGCATCATCTCAAAAAGTAGATAAAGTGTATTTCGAGCCTAAATGATGTTTTTTCTCCAAAATCACCCCGACCTCATGTCGAAAGGCTATGAGTTTTGATCGTTAGCTCGTTTGGCATCGAACTGGATCCAAAACTACACTAAACTAGGAAGCCATTTTTTTTACCAAAATCACCTGCGGGGACATTGTCGAGGTCGAGGAGTTCGGTGGTTTTTCCATCCGAGAAGAGTTAGGTCGAAAAAGTACAAAAGCTGGCCTAATTGTTTTTCTATAGGTTTTTTCATAGCCATGTCGCTCTAGGAATACTCAAGCTCGACGGTTCGCTTCATCTTGAAAAACATAAAAATGTATTTTAGGCACCTAAACAATGTTTTTTCCTCTAAAATCACCTCGAGCTCATGTCCAAAGGTAATGAGTTTTGATCATTTGCTCGTTTGGCATTGAACCGAGTCTAAAACGACACCAAACTAGGTAGTCATTTTTTTTTTGCCAAAATCACCCGTAGGTCGTTGTCGAGGGCAAGGAGTTTTGATAGTTTTCGCATCCGACGGGAGGTTGATTAAAAAAGCATTAAAAATAAGCTAATAGTTTTCTTACTAGTTTTTTTGCACTCATACCGCTCCAAGAGTTTCGAATCCCGATCGCTTGCATCATTTCAAAAAATAGAAAAAGTGTATTTGAGAGCTTAAACGATATTTTTTCTCCAAAATCACCCCGACCTCATGTCAAAAGGCTATGAGCTTTGATCATTAGCTCATTTGGCATCGAATTGGGTCCAAAACTATACTAAACTAGGTAGCCATTTTTTTTTTACTAAAATCACCCACAAGACGTTGTCGAGGCCAAGGAGTTCGATGGTTTTTTCGTTCGGAAAGAGTTAGGTCGAAAAAGCATAGAAACTAGCATGACTATTTTTCTATAGGTTTTTTCATAGTCATGTCCAATGAGTTTTAATCGTTTGCTCGTTTGGCATCGAACCGGGTCTAAAACGGCGCTAAACTAGGTAGTCATTTTTTTTTACAAAGTCACTCGCAAGTCACTGTCGAGAGCAAGGAGTTTTAATGTTTTCCCATCCAAGCAAAAGGTCGATCGAAAAAGCTTGAAAACTCGGTTTGATAGTTTTCTTACTCGGTTTTGTCGCACTCATACCGCCCCAAGAATTTTGAATCCAACTAGTTGCTTCATCTCAAAAGATAGAAAAAGTGTATTTGAGAGCCTAAACAATGTTTTTTTCGCAAAATCACCTTGACCTCATGTCCACGAGGCTATGTATTTTGATCGATAGCTCGTTTGGTATCAAGCTAGGTTTAAAATATACAAAACTAGGTAGCCAATTGTATTTTTTTTTTTTGCAAAAATAACTTATGGGACGTTACCGAGGCTAAAGAGTTCGATGGTTTTTACTGTCTATAAAGAGTTAGGTCAAAAAAGTGTAAAAACTAGCTTGACTATTTTTTTATTAGTTTTTTCACGGTCATACCGCTCCAAGAATTCCAAAGCTCGATGGCTTGCATCGTCTCGAAAAACATAAAAAGTTTATTTAGGGGGCCTAAATAGTGTTCTTTTCCTCTAAAATTACCTCGAGCTCATGTCCAAAGGCAATGAGTTTTGATCGTTTGCTCATTTGGCATCGAACCGGGCCTAAAACGAGCACCAAACTAGGTAGTCATTTTTTTTGTCAAAATTAACCGTAGGTCGTTGTCGAGGGCAAAGAATTTTGATAGTTTTCCCATCCGACAAGAGGTCGGTTAAAAAAGACTCAAAACTCGGGCTAATAGTTTTCTTATCGGTTTTTTTACGGTCATACCGCTCTAAAAATTACAAATCTCGTTGCTCACATCATCTCAAAAAATAGAAAAAGTGTATTTGAGAGCCTAAACGATCGTTTTTTCTCCAAAATCACCCCGACCTCATGTGCGAAGGCTATGAGTTTTGATTGTTAGCTCGTTTGGCATCGAACCGGGTCTAAACTCGCACTAAACTAGGCAACCTTTTTTTTAACCAAAATCACCCATGGGATGTTGTCGAGGGCGAGGAGTTCGATGGTTTTTTCATCCGGGAAGAGTTAGGTCAAAACAATGTAAAAACTAGCTCGATAGTTTTCTATAGGTTTTTTCACGGTCATTCCGCTCTAGGAATTACCAAGCTCGATGGCTCACATCATTTTGAAAAACATAAAAAGTGTATTTAGGGGGCCTAAAGAGTGTTTTTTCCTCTAAAATCACCTCGAGCTCATGTCCAAAGGTAATGAGCTTTGATCGTTTGCTCGTTTGGCATCGAACCGGGACTAAAACGAGCACCAAACTAGGTAGTCTTTTTTTTGCAAAAATCACCTGCGGGTTGTTTTCAAAGGTAAGGATTTTTGATAGTTTTCCCATCCAACAAGAGGTCGATCGAAAAAGACTCAAAACTAAGCATATAGTTTTTTTACTGGTTTTTTAGCACTCATACTTGCTCTAAAAATTCAAAATCTCACTTGGTCACATCATCTCAAAAAATAAAAAAGTGTATTTGAGAGCCTAAACGATGGTTTTTTCTTCAAAATCACCCCGACCTCATGTCCAAAGGCTATGAGTTTTGATCGTTATCTCGCTTGGTATCGAACTCGGGTCTAAACCTATACTCGAACTAGGTAGCCTTTTTTTTTTTTTACCAAAATCACCCTCGAGATGTTGTCGGGGGTGAGGAGTTCGATGGTTTTTTCATCCGGGAAGAGTTAGGTCGAAAAAGCATAAAAATTGGCTCGACGAGTTTTCTATAGGTTTTTTCACGAGTCATTCCTCTTCGGGAATTCCCAAGCTCGATCGCTCGCATCGTCTCGAAAAACATAAAAAGTGTATTTAGGGGGCTTAAATAGTGTTCTTTTCCTCTAAAATCATCCGGAGCTCATGACTAAAGGTAATGAGTTTTGATCGTTTGCTCATCCGGCATCGAACCGGCCCTAAAACGACACCAAACTAGGTAGTCATTTTTTTTTTGCCAAAATCACCCGTAGGTCGTTGTCGAGGGCAAGGAGTTTTGATAGTTTTCCCATCCGACATGAGGTCGATCGAAAAAGACTCAAAACTAGGCTCATAGTTTTCTTACTGGTTTTTTGCACTCATACTTGCTCTAAAAATTCTAAATCCCACGACTCGCATCATCTCGAAAAATAGAAAAAGTGTATTTGAGAGCCTAAATGATGGTTTTTTCTCCGAAATACCCCGACCTAATGTCCGAAGGCTATGAGTTTTGATTGTTAGCTTGTTTGGTATCGAACCGGGTCCAAACCTGCACTAAACTAGGTAGCTTTTGTTTTTACCAAAATCACCCGTGGATGTTGTCGAGGGCGAGGAGTTCGATGGTTTTTTCATCCGGGAAGAGTTAGGCCAAAAAAGCATAAAAGCTGGCCTCATAGTTTTCAATAGGTTTCTTCACGGTCATTCCGCTCTAGGAATTCCCAAGCTCGATCGCTCGCATCATCGTGAAAAAAATAAAAAGTGTATTTAGAGGGCTCAACGGTGTTTTTTCCTCTAAAATCACCTCCATCTCATGTCTAAAGGCAATGAGTTTTGATCATTTGCATGTTTAGTCTCGAACCGGGCCTAAAACGAGCACTAAACTAGGTAGTCATTTTTTTTACTAGAATCACCCACGATGTCGTTGTCGAGGGCAAGGAGTTTTGATAGTTTTTCCATCCGACAAGAGGTCGGTCAAAAAGACTCAAAACTCGGGCTAATAGTTTTCTTACTAGTTTTTTTGGCACTCATACCGCTCTAAAAATTTCCTAATCTCGCAGCTCGCATCATCTCGAAAAATAGAAAAAGTGTATTTGATAGCCTAAACGATAGTTTTTTCTCCAAAATCACCCCGACCTCATGTCTAAAGGCTATGAGTTTTGATCGTTAGCTCGTTTGGTATCGAACCGGGTCCAAAGCTGCACTAAACTAGGTAGCCTTTTTTTTTTTTACCAAAATCACCCGTGGGATGTTGTCGAGGGTGAGGAGTTCGATGGTTTTTTCATCCGGGAAGAGTTAGGTCAAAAACGCATAAAAGCTGGCCTAATAGTTTTCAATAGGTTTCTTCACGAGTCATTCCGCTCTAGGAATTCCCAAGCTCGATGGCTCGCATCGTCTCAAAAAACATAAAAAGTGTATTTAGGGGGCCTAAACGGTGTTTTTTCCTCTAAAATCACCTCAACCTCATGTCCAAAGGCAATGAGTTTTGATCGTTTGCTCGTTTAGCATCGAACCGGGCCTAAAACGAGCACCCAACTAGGTAGTCATTTTTTTACCAAAATCACCCGTAAGTCGTTGTCGAGGGGAAGGAGTTTTGATAGCGTTTTCATCCGAAAAGAGGTCGGTCGAAAAAGACTCAAAACTCGGGCTAAGAGTTTTCTTACTCGGTTTTATTACACTCATACCGCTTTAAAAATTCCAAATCTCGTTGCTCGCATCATCTCAAAAAATAGAAAAAGTTTATTTAAGAGCCTAAACGATAATTTTTTCTCCGAAATCACCCTAACCTCATGTCCGAAAGTTATGAGTTTTGATCGTTAACTCGTTTGGCATCGAACCGGGTCCAATCCTACACTCGCATTAGGTAGCCATTTTTTTTTTACCAAAATCACTCATGGGATGTTGTCGAGGGCGAGGATTTCGATGGTTCTTTCATCCGGGAAGCGTTAGGTCGAAAAAGCATAAAAACTTGCATGACGAGTTTTCTATAGGTTTTTTCATAATCATTCCGCTCCAAGAATTCCCAAGTCTGGATAGCTCGTATCGTCTCGAAAAACATATTCACAATCATGCCGCTCCAAGAGTTCCCAAGCTCGACGGCTCACATCGTCTCGAAAAACATAAAAAGTGTATTTTGGAGGCCTAAATAGTGTTTTTTTCCTCTAAAATCACCTCGAGCTCATGTCCAAAAGCAATGAGTTTTGATCGTTTGCTCGTTTGGCATCGAACCGAGTCTAAAACAGACACCAAACTAGGTAGTCATTTTTTTTTTATCAAAATCACCCGCGAGTCGTTGTCAAGGATAAGGAGTTTCTATAGTTTTCCCATCCGACAAGAGGTCGGTCAAAAAAGCCTCAAAGCTGGGCTGATAGTTTTCTTACTTGTTTTGTAGGACTCATATCGCTCTACAAATTTTGAATCTCGATTGCTCGCATCATCTCAAAAAATAGAAAAAGTGTATTTGGGAGCCTAAACGATGTTTTTTCTCCAAAATCACCCCGACCTCATGTCCAAAGTCTATGAGTTTTGATCGTTAGCTCGTTTGGTATCAAACCGGGTTCAAAACTACACTAAACTAGGTAGCCTTTTTTTTTAACCGAAATCACTCGCGAGACGTTGTCGAGGCCGAGGAGTTCGACGGTTTCTCCATCTAGGAAGAGTTAGGTCGAAAAAGCATAAACTAGCCCGACTATTTTTCTATAGGCTTTTTCACGGTCATGCCGCTCCAAGAATTACCAAGCTCAATGTTCCTAGAGCGGAATGAGCGTGAGGAAACCTAAAGAAAATAGTCGAGCCGATTTTACGTTGTTTCGACCTAAGTCTTCTCGACTCGAAAAACCATCGGAACTCCTCGTCCTCGACAACATCCCACGATCGATTTTGGTAAAAAAAAAAAAGAAGAGTCGCTTAGTTTAGTGCGAGTTTGGACCCGGTTCGATGCTAAATGAGTTAACGATCGAAACTCATAGCCTTCGCACATGAGGTCCGGGTAATTTTGGAGAAAAAACTATCGTTTAAGCTCTCAAATACACTTTTCTATTTTTAGAGATGATGCGAGCGACGTGATTTGGAATTTTTAGAGCGGTATGAGTGCAAAAAAGCCTATAAGAAAAATATTAGCCCGGTTTTGAGTCTTTTTGATCGACCTCTTGTCGGATGGGAGAACTATCAAAACTCATTGCCCTCGACAACGACACTGCGGGTGATTTTGGCAAAAAAAGGACTACCTAGTTTGATTCTATTTTAGGCCGGTTTGATGCAAAACGAGCAAACGATCAAAACTCATTGCCTTTGGACATGAGCACAACATGATTTTAGAGGAACAAAAACACTCGTTTAGGAGTTTTGATCGTTTGCTCGTTTGGCATCGAACCGGGCCTAAAACGAGAATCAAACTAGGTAGTCATTTTTTTACCAAAATCACCCGCAGTGTCGTTGTCGAGGGCAAGGAGTTTTGATAGTTTCCCATCCGACAAGAGGTCGGTCGAAAAGGTCTCAAACTCGGGCTATTAGTTTTCTTATTGGTATTTTAGTACTCATGCTCGCTCTAAAAATTCCAAATCCCGGTGCTCGCATCATCTCAAAAAATAAAAAAAGTGTATTTGAGAGCCTAAACAATGGTTTTTTCACCAAAATCACCCCGACATCATGTCCGAAGGCTATGAGTTTTGATCGTTAGCTCGTTTGGCATCGAACCGGGTCCAAACGTACACCGAAATAGGTAGCTATTTTTTTTTTTTACTAAAATCACCCGTGGGATGTTGTCGAGGACGAGGAGTTCGATGGTTCTTTCATCCGGGAAGAGTTAGGTCGAAAAAGCATAAAACCGGCTCGATAGTTTTCTATAGGTTTTTTCACGGTCATTCCGCTGCAAAAATTCCCAAGCTTGATGGCTCGCATCGTCTTGAAAAACATAAAAAGTGTATTTAAGGGGCCTAAACGGTGTTTTTTTCCTCCAAAATCACGTTGAGCTCATGTCCAAAGGCAACGAGTTTTGATCGTTTGCTCGTTTGGCATCGAACCGGCCTAAAACAAAATCAAACTAAGTAGTCATTTTTTTTTACCAAAATCACCCACAGGTTGTTGTCGAGGGCAAGGAGTTTTGATAGTTTTCCCATCCGACAAGAGGTCGATCGAAAAAGTCTCAAAACTCGGACTAATAGTTTTCTTATTGGTTTTTTAGCACTCATGTTGCGTTAAAAATTTCAAATCCCGCCGCTCATATCATCTCCAAAAATAGAAAACGTGTATTTGAGAGCCTAAACGATGGTTTTTTCACCAAAATCACCCCGACATCATGTCCGAAGGTTATGATTTTTCATCGTTAGCTCGTTTGACATCGAACCGGGTCTAAACGTACACTCGAACTAAGTAGCCGTTTTTTTTTTTACTAAAATCACCCGTGGGATGTTGTCGAGGACGAGGAGTTCGATGGTTCTTTCATCCGGGAAGAGTTAGGTCGAAAAATCATAAAACCGGCATGATAGTTTTCTATAGGTTTTTTCACGGTCATTCCGCTCTAGGAATTCCCAAGCTCGATGGCTCGCATCGTCTCGAAAAACATAAAAAGTGTATTTATGGGGCCTAAACGGTGTTTTTTCCTCTAAAATCACCTCAAGCTCATGTCCAAAGGCAATGAGTTTTGATCGTTTGCTCGTTTAACATCGAACCGGCCTAAAACGAGCACCAAACTAGGTAGTCATTTTTTTGCCAAAATCACCCGTAAGTCGTTGTCGAGGGGAAGGAGTTTTGATAGCTTTTCCATCCGAAAAGAGGTCGATCGAAAAAGACTCAAAACTCGGGCTAAGAGTTTTCTTACCGGTTTTATTACACTCATACCGCTTTAAAAATTCCAAATCTCGCTCGCTCGCATCATCTCGAAAAATAGAAAAAGTTTATTTAAGAGCCTAAACGATAATTTTTTCTCCGAAATCACCCCAACCTCATGTCCGAAAGTTATGAGTTTTGATCGTTAGCTCGTTTGGCATCGAACCGGGTCCAATCCTACACTCGCATTAGGTAGCCATTTTTTTTTTACCAAAATCACTCACGGGATGTTGTCGAGGGCGTGGATTTCGATGGTTCTTTCATTCGGGAAGAGTTAGGTCGAAAAAGCATAAAACCGGCTCGACGGTTTTCTATAGGTTTTTTCACGGTCATTCCGCTCTAAGAATTCCCAAGCTCGATGGCTCGCATCGTCTCGAAAAACATAAAAAGTGTATTTAGGGGGCCTAAACGGTGTTTTTTTCCTCCAAAATCACGTTCGAGCTCATGTCCAAAGGCAACGAGTTTTGATCGTTTGCTCGTTTGACATCGAACCGGGCCTAAAACGAATCAAACTAGGTAGTCATTTTTTTACCAAAATCACCCGCATGTCGTTGTCGAGGGTAAGGAGTTTTCATAGTTTCCCATCCGACAAGAGGTCGGTCGAAAAAGTCTCAAAACTCGGGCTATTAGTTTTCTTATTGGTATTTTAGTACTCATGCTCGCTCTAAAAATTTCAAATCCCGTCGCTCGCATCATCTCAAAAAATAAAAAAGTGTATTTGAGAGCCTAAACAATGGTTTTTTCACCAAAATCACCCCGACATCATGTCCGAAGGCTATGAGTCTTGATCGTTAGCTCGTTTGGCATCGAACTAGGTCCAAACGTACACCGAACTAGGTAGCCGTTTTTTTTTTTTTACTAAAATCGCCCGTGGGATGTTGTCGAGGACGAGGAGTTTTGATGGTTCTTTCATCCGGGAAGAGTTAGGTCGAAAAAGCATAAAAGCCGGCTCGACAGTTTTCTATGGGTTTTTTCACGATCATTCCGCTCCAAGAATTCCCAAGCTTGATGGCTCGCATCGTCTCGAAAAACATAAAAAGTGTATTTAAGGGGCCTAAACAATGTTTTTTCCTCCAAAATCACGTTGAGCTCATGTCCAAAGGCAACGAGTTTTGATCATTTGCTCGTTTGGCATCGAACCGAGCCTAAAACGGAATCAAACTAAGTAGTCATTTTTTTTTTACCAAAATCACCCGCAAGTCGTTGTCGAGGGCAAGGAGTTTTGATAGTTTTCCCATCCGAAAAGAGGTCGATCAAAAAAGTCTCAAAACTAGGCTAATAGTTTTCTTATTGGTTTTTTAGCACTCATGCTCGCGCTAAAAATTCCAAATCCCGCTGCTCGCATCATCTCAAAAAATAAAAAAAGTGTATTTGAGAGCCTAAACAATGGTTTTTTCACCAAAATCACCCCGACATCATGTCCGAAGGCTAGGAGTTTTGATCGTTAGCTCGTTTGGCATCGAACTAGGTCCAAACGTACACTCGAACTAGGTAGCTGTTTTTTTTTTTACTAAAATCACCCGTGGGATGTTGTCGAGGACGAGGAGTTCGATGGTTCTTTCATCCGGAAGAGTTAGGTCGAAAAAGCATAAAAGCGGCTCGACAGTTTTCTATAGGTTTTTTCACGGTCATTCCGCTCCAAAACTTCCCAAGCTTGATGGCTCGCATCGTCTCGAAAAACATAAAAAGTGTATTTAAGGGGCCTAAACAATGTTTTTGTTCCTCTAAAATCATGTTGTGCTCATGTTCAAAGGTAATGAGTTTTGATCGTTTGCTCGTTTGGCATCGAACCGGGCCTAAAATAGAATCAAACTAGGTAGTCCTTTTTTTTGCCAAAATCACCCGCGAGTCGTTGTCGAGGGCAATGAGTTTTGATAGTTCTCCCATCCGACAAGAGATCGATCGAAAAAGACTCAAAACTGGGCTAATATTTTTCTTATAGGTTTTTTTGCACTCATGCCGCTCTAAAAATTCCAAATCACGTCGCTCGCATCATCTCTAAAAATAGAAAAAGTGTATTTGAGAGCCTAAACGATAGTTTTTTCTCCAAAATCACCCGGACCTCATGTGCGAAGGCTATGAGTTTCGATTGTTAACCCATTTAGCATCGAACCGGGTCCAAACCCGCACCGAACTAAGCGACCTTCTTTTTTTTTTTTTTACCAAAATCAGCTGTGGGATGTTGTCGAGGACGAGGAGTTCGATGGTTTTTTCGATCGAGAAGACTTAGGTCGAAACAACGTAAAACCGGCCTCGATCGTTTTCTTTAGGTTTCTTCACGAGTCATTCCGCTCTAGGAATTCAAAAGCTCGATGGCTCCCATCATCTCGAAAAACATAAAAAGCATATTTAGGGGCCCCGAACAATGTTTTCTCCTCTAAAATCACCTCGAGCTCATGTCCAAAGGTAATGAGTTTTGATCATTTGCTCGTTTGGCATTGAACCGGCCTAAGACTAAGCACCAAACTAGGCGGTCATTTGTTTTTGCAAAAATCACCCGCAAGTTGTTTTCGAAAGCAATTTCGATAGTTTTCCCATTCGACAAGAGGTCGATCGAAAAAGACTCAAAACTCGAGCTAATAGTTTTCTTACTTATTTTTTAGCACTCATACTCGCTCTAAAAATTCCAAATCCCGCTGCTCGCATCATCTCGAAAAATAGAAAAAGTGTATTTGAGAGCCTAAACGATAATTTTTTCACCAAAATCACCCCGACCTCATGTCTAAAAGTTATGAGTTTTGATCGTTAGCTCGTTTGGCATCGAAATGGGTCCAAACCTACACCGAACTAGGTAACCGTTTTTTTTTACCAAAATCACTCACGGGATGTTGTCGAGGGCGAGGATTTCGATGGTTCTTTCATTCGGGAAGAGTTAGGTCGAAAAAGCATAAAACGCGGCTCGACAGTTTTCTATAGGTTTTTTCACGGTCATTCCGCTCTAAGAATTCCCAAGCTCGATGGCTCGTATCGTCTCGAAAAACATAAAAAGTGTATTTAGGGGGCCTAAACGGTGTTTTTTTCCTCCAAAATCACGTTGAGCTCATGTCCAAAGGCAACGAGTTTTGATCGTTTGCTCGTTTAGCATCGAACCGGGCCTAAAACGGAATCAAACTAGGTAGTCATTTTTTTACCAAAATCACCCGCAGTGTCGTTGTCGAGGGTAAGGAGTTTTGATAGTTTCCCATCCGACAAGAGGTCGGTCGAAAAAGTCTCAAAATTGGGCTATTAGTTTTCTTATTGGTATTTTAGTACTCATGTCGCTCTAAAAATTCCAAATCCCGGTGCTCGCATCATCTCAAAAAATAAAAAAAGTGTATTTGAGAGCCTAAACAATGGTTTTTTCACCAAATTCACCACGACATCTCGTCCGAAGGCTATGAGTTTTGATCGTTAGCTCGTTTGGCATCGAACCGGGTCCAAACGTACACCGAACTAGGTAGTCGTTTTTTTTTTTACTAAAATCACCCGTGGGATGTTGTCGAGGGCGAGGATTTCGATGGTTCTTTCATCCGGGAAGAGTTAGGTCGAAAAAGCATAAAACCGGCTCGACAGTTTTCTATAGGTTTTTTCACGATCATTCCGCTCTAAGAATTCCCAAGCTCGATGGCTCGCATCGTCTCGAAAAACATAAAAAAGTGTATTTAAGGGGCCTAAACAATGTTTTTTTCCTCCAAAATCACGTTGAGCTCATGTCCAAAGGCAACGAGTTTTGATCGTTTGCTCGTTTGGCATCGAACCGGCCTAAAACGGAATCAAACTACGTAGTCATTTTTTTACCAAAATCACCCGCATGTCGTTGTCGAGGGTAAGGAGTTTTGATAGTTTCCCATCCGACAAGAGGTCGATCGAAAAAGTCTCAAAACTCGGGCTATTAGTTTTCTTATTGGTATTTTAGTACTCATGCTCGTTAGTCTCAAAACTGGGCTATTAGTTTTCTTATTGGTATTTTAGTACTCATGCTTGCTCTAAAAATTCCAAATCCCGCTACTCGCATCATCTCAAAAAATAAAAAAAGTGTATTTGAGAGCCTCAACAATGGGTTTTTCACTAAAATCACCCCGACATCATGTCCGAAGGCTATGAGTTTTGATCTCTAGCTCGTTTGGCATCGAACCGGGTCCAAACGTACACTAAACTAGGTAGCTGTTTTTTTTTTTTACTAAAATCACCCGTGGGATGTTATCGAGGACGAGGAGTTCGATGGTTCTTTCATCCGGGAAGAGTTAGGTCAAAACGACATAAAAGCGGCTCGACGGTTTTCTATAGGTTTTTTCACGGTCATTCCGCTCGAAAAATTCCCAAGCTTGATGGCTCGCATCGTCTCGAAAAACATAAAAAGTGTATTTAAGGGGCCTAAACGGTGTTTTTTTCCTCCTAAATCACGTTGAGCTCATGTCCAAAGGCAACGAGTTTTGATCGTTTGCTCGTTTGGCATCGAACCGGCCTAAAACAGAATCAAACTAAGTAGTCATTTTTTTTTACCAAAATCACCCGCGAGTCGTTGTCGAGGGCAAGGAGTTTTGATAGTTTTCCCATCCGACAAGAGGTCGATCGAAAAAGTCTCAAAACTCGGGCTAATAGTTTTCTTATTGGTTTTTTAGCACTCATGTTGCGCTAAAAATTTCAAATCCCGCTGCTCGTATCATCTCGAAAAATAGAAAACGTGTATTTGAGAGCCTAAACGATGGTTTTTTCACCAAAATCACCCCGACATCATGTCCGAAGGTTATGAGTTTTCATCGTTAGCTCGTTTGGCATCGAACCGGGTCCAAACGTACACTCGAACTAGGTAGTCGTTGTTTTTTTTTACTAAAATCACTCGTGGGATGTTGTCGAGGGCGAGGATTTCGATGGTTCTTTCATCCGGGAAGAGTTAGGTCGAAAAAGCATAAAACCGGCTCGACAGTTTTCTATAGGTTTTTTCACAATCATTCCGCTCTAAGAATTCCCAAGCTCGATGGCTCGCATCGTCTCGAAAAACATAAAAAAGTGTATTTAAGGGGCCTAAACGGTGTTTTTTTCCTCCAAAATCACGTTGAGCTCATGTCCAAAGGCAACGAGTTTTGATCGTTTGCTCGTTTGGCATCGAACCGGGCCTAAAACGGAATCAAACTAGGTAGTCATTTTTTTACCAAAATCACCCGCATGTCGTCGTCGAGGGTAAGGAGTTTTGATAGTTTCCCATCCGACAAGAGGTCGATCAAAAAAGTCTCAAAACTCGGGCTATTAGTTTTCTTATTGGTATTTTAGTACTCATGTCTGTAGTCTCAAAACTGGGCTATTAGTTTTCTTATTGGTATTTTAGTACTCATGTCGCTCTAAAAATTCCAAATCCCGTTGCTCGTATCATCTCAAAAAATAAAAAAAGTGTATTTGAGAGCCTCAACAATGGGTTTTTCACTAAAATCACCCCGACATCATGTCCGAAGGCTATGAGTTTTGATCGCTAGCTCGTTTGGCATCGAACTCGGGTCCAAACGTACACTAAACTAGGTAACTCGTTTTTTTTTTTTTTACTAAAATCACCCGTGGGATGTTATCGAGGACGAGGAGTTCGATGGTTCTTTCATCCGGGAAGAGTTAGGTCGAAAAAGCATAAAACCGGCTCGACGGTTTTCTATAGGTTTTTTCACGGTCATTCCGCTCTAAGAATTCCCAAGCTCGATGGCTCGCATCGTCTCAAAAAACATAAAAAAGTGTATTTAAGGGGCCTAAACAATGTTTTTTTCCTCCAAAATCACGTTGAGCTCATGTCCAAAGGCGACGAGTTTTGATCGTTTGCTCGTTTGGCATCGAACCGGACCTAAAACAGAATCAAACTAGGTAGTCATTTTTTTACCAAAATAACCCGCATGTCGTCGTCGAGGGTAAGGAGTTTTGATAGTTTCCCATCCGACAAGAGGTCGATCAAAAAAGTCTCAAAACTGGGCTATTAGTTTTATTATTGGTATTTTAGTACTCATCTGTCATTGTCTCAAAACTCGGGCTATTAGTTTTCTTATTGGTATTTTAGTACTCATGCTCGCTCTAAAAATTCCAAATCCCGTTGCTCGTATCATCTCAAAAAATAAAAAAAGTGTATTTGAGAGCCTCAACAATGGGTTTTCACTAAAATCACCCCGACATCATGTCCGAAGGCTATGAGTTTTGATCGCTAGCTCGTTTGGCATCGAACCGGGTCCAAACGTACACTAAACTAGGTAACTCGTTTTTTTTTTTTACTAAAATCACCCGTGGGATGTTATCGAGGACGAGGAGTTCGATGGTTCTTTCATCCGGGAAGAGTTAGGTCAAAACGAGCATAAAACCGGCTCGACAGTTTTCTATAGGTTTTTTCACGAGTCATTCCGCTCTAAGAATTCCCAAGCTCGATGGCTCGCATCGTCTCGAAAAACATAAAAAAGTGTATTTAAGGGGCCTAAACAATGTTTTTTTCCTCCAAAATCACGTTGAGCTCATGTCCAAAGGCAACGAGTTTTGATCGTTTGCTCGTTTGGCATCGAACCGGCCTAAAACGGAATCAAACTAAGTAGTCATTTTTTTTTACCAAAATCACCCGCGAGTCGTTGTCGAGGGCAAGGAGTTTTGATAGTTTTCCCATCCGACAAGAGGTCGATCGAAAAAGTCTCAAAACTCGGGCTAATAGTTTTCTTATTGGTTTTTTAGCACTCATGTTGCGCTAAAAATTTCAAATCCCGCCGCTCGTATCATCTCGAAAAATAGAAAACGTGTATTTGAGAGCCTAAACGATGGTTTTTTCACCAAAATCACCCCGACATCATGTCCGAAGGTTATGAGTTTTCATCGTTAGCTCGTTTGGCATCGAACCGGGTCCAAACGTACACTCGAACTAGGTAGTCGTTGTTTTTTTTACTAAAATCACCCGTGGGATGTTGTCGAGGGCGAGGATTTCGATGGTTCTTTCATCCGGGAAGAGTTAGGTGGAAAAAGCATAAAACCGGCTCGACAGTTTTCTATAGGTTTTTTCACAGTCATTCCGCTTTAAGAATTCCCAAGCTCGATGGCTCGCATCGTCTCAAAAAACATAAAAAAGTGTATTTAAGGGGCCTAAACGGTGTTTTTTTCCTCCAAAATCACGTTGAGCTCATGTCCAAAGGCAACGAGTTTTGATCGTTTGCTCGTTTGGCATCGAACCGGCCTAAAACAGAATCAAATTAGGTAGTCATTTTTTTACCAAAATCACCCGCATGTCGTCGTCGAGGGTAAGGAGTTTTGATAGTTTCCCATCCGACAAGAGGTCGATCAAAAAAGTCTCAAAACTGGGCTATTAGTTTTCTTATTGGTATTTTAGTACTCATGCTTGCAGTCTCAAAACTCGGGCTATTAGTTTTCTTATTGGTATTTTAGTACTCATGCTCGCTCTAAAAATTCCAAATCCCGCCGCTCGCATCATCTCAAAAAATAAAAAAAGTGTATTTGAGAGCCTAAACAATGTTTTTTTCACCAAAATCACCCCGACATCATGTCCGAAGGCTATGAGTTTTGATCGTTAGCTCGTTTGGCATCGAACCGGGTCCAAACGTACACCGAACTAGGTAGCCGTTTTTTTTTTTTACTAAAATCACCCGTGGGATGTTGTCGAGGACGAGGAGTTCGATGGTTCTTTCATCCGGGAAGAGTTAGGTCGAAAAAGCATAAAACCGGCACGACAGTTTTCTATAGGTTTTTTCACGGTCATTCCGCTCCAAGAATTCCCAAGCTTGATGGCTCGCATCGTCTCGAAAAACATAAAAGCTGTATTTAAGGGGCCTAAACGGTGTTTTTTTCCTCCAAAATCACGTTGAGCTCATGTCCAAAGGCAACGAGTTTTGATCGTTTGCTCGTTTGGCATCGAACCGGCCTAAAACAGAATCAAACTAAGTAGTCATTTTTTTTTACCAAAATCACCCGCGAGTTGTTGTCGAGGGCAAGGAGTTTTGATAAATTTCCCCTCCGACAAGAGGTCGATCGAAAAAGTCTCAAAACTCGGGCTATTAGTTTTCTTACCGGTTTTATTACACTCATACCGCTTTCAAAATTCCAAATCTCGTCGCTCGCATCATCTCGAAAAATAGAAAAAGTTTATTTAAGAGCCTAAACGATAATTTTTTCTCCGAAATCACCCCAACCTCATGTCCGAAAGTTATGAGTTTTCATCGTTAACTCGTTTGGCATCGAACCGGGTCCAATCCTACACCGCATTCGGTAGCCATTTTTGTTTACCAAAATCACTCACGGGATGTTGTCAAGGGCGAGGATTTCGATGGTTCTTTCATCCGCAAGCGTTAGGTCGAAAAAGCATAAAAACTTGCCCGACATTTTTCTATAGGTTTTTTCATAGTCATTCCGCTCCAAGAATTCCCAAGTCTGGATGGCTCGTATCGTCTCGAAAAACATAAAAAGTGTATTGAGGGGGCCTAAACGGTGTTTTTGTTCCTCTAAAATCATGTTGTGCTCATGTCCAAAGGCAATGAGTTTCGATCATTTGCTCGTTTGGCATCGAACCGAGCCTAAAATAGAATCAAACTAGGTAGTCCTTTTTTTTCAAAATCACTCGCGAGGTCGTTGTCGAGGGCAATGAGTTTTGATAGTTCTCCCATCCGACAAGAGATCGATCGAAAAAGACTCAAAACTCGGGCTAATATTTTTCTTATAGGTTTTTTTGCACTCATACCGCTCTAAAAATTCCAAATCACGTCGCTCGCATCATCTCTAAAAATAGAAAAAGTGTATTTGAGAGCCTAAACGATAGTTTTTTCTCCAAAATCACCCGGACCTCATGTGCGAAGGCTATGAGTTTCGATCGTTAACCCATTTAGCATCGAACCGGGTCCAAACTCGCATCGAACTAAGCGACCTTCTTTTTTTTTTTTACCAAAATCGAGCTTGTGGGATGTTGTCGAGGACGAGGAGTTCGATGGTTTTTTCGATCGGGAAGACTTAGGTCGAAACAACGTAAAAGCCGGCTCGATCGTTTTCTTTAGGTTTCTTCACGAGTCATTCCGCTCTAGGAATTCCAAAGCTCGATGGCTCCCATCGTCTCGAAAAACATAAGAAGTGTATTTAGGGGCCCTAAACAATGTTTTCTCCTCTAAAATCACCTCGAGCTCATGTCCAAAGGCAATGAGTTTTGATAATTTGCTCGTTTGGCATTGAACCGGCCTAAGACAGACACCAAACTAGGCGATCATTTTTTTTGCAAAAATCACCCGCAAGTTGTTTTCGAAGGCAATTTCGATAGTTTTCCCATTCGACAAGAGGTCGGTCGAAAAAGTCTCAAAACTCGGGCTATTAGTTTTCTTATTGGTATTTTAGTACTCATGCTACTCTAAAAATTCCAAATCCCGTCGCTCGCATCATCTCAAAAAATAAAAAAAGTGTATTTGAGAGCCTAAACAATGGTTTTTCCACCAAAATCACCCCGACATCATGTCCGAAGGCTATGAGTTTTCATCGTTAGCTCGTTTGGCATCGAACCGGGTCCAAACGTACATTGAACTAGGTAGTCGTTTTTTTTTTTACTAAAATCACCCGTGAGATGTTATCGAGGACGAGGAGTTCGATGGTTCTTTCATCCGGGAAGAGTTAGGTCGAAAAAGCATAAAACCGGCTCGACGGTTTTCTATAGGTTTTTTCACGGTCATTCCGCTCCAAGAATTCCCAAGCTTGATGGCTCGCATCGTCTCGAAAAACATAAAAAGTGTATTTAAGGGGCCTAAATAGTGTTTTTTTCCTCCAAAATCACGTTGAGCTCATGTCCAAAGGCAACGAGTTTTGATCGTTTGCTCGTTTGGCATCGAACCGAGCCTAAAACGGAATCAAACTAAGTAGTCATTTTTTTTACCAAAATCACCCGCAGTGTCGTTGTCGAGGGCAAGGAGTTTTGATAGTTTTCCCATCCGACAAGAGGTCGATCGAAAAAGTCTCAAAACTCGGACTAATAGTTTTCTTATTGGTTTTTTAGCACTCATGTTGCGCTAAAAATTCCAAATCCCGCTGCTCGTATCATCTCGAAAAATAGAAAACGTGTATTTGAGAGCCTAAACGATGGTTTTTTCACCAAAATCACCCCGACATCATGTCCGAAGGCTATGATTTTTCATCGTTAGCTCGTTTGGCATCGAACCGGGTCCAAACGTACACTCGAACTAGGTAGTCGTTTTTTTTTTTTACTAAATTCACCCGTGGGATGTTGTCGAGGACGAGGAGTTCGATTGTTCTTTCATCCGGTAAGAGTTAGGTCGAAAAATCATAAAACCGGCATGATAGTTTTCTATAGGTTTCTTTACGGTCATTCCGCTCTAGGAATTCCCAAGCTCGATGGCTCGCATCGTCTCGAAAAACATAAAAAGTGTATTTAGGGGCCTAAACGGTGTTTTTTCCTCCAAAATCACCTCAAGCTCATGTCCAAAGGCAATGAGTTTTGATCGTTTGCTCGTTTAGCATCGAACCGGGCCTAAAACGAGCACCAAACTAGGTAGTCATTTTTTTGCCAAAATCACCCGTAAGTCGTTGTCGAGGGGAAGGAGTTTTGATAGCTTTTCCATCCGAAAAGAGGTCGGTCAAAAAAGACTCAAAACTCGGGCTAATAGTTTTCTTACCGGTTTTATTGCACTCATACTCGCTTTAAAAATTCCAAATCTCGTCGCTCGCATCATCTTGAAAAATAGAAAAAGTTTATTTAAGAGCCTAAACGATAATTTTTTCTCCGAAATCACCCCAACCTCATGTTTGAAAGTTATGAGTTTTGATCGTTAGCTCGTTTGGCATCGAACTCGGGTCCAATCCTACACTCGCACTAGGTAGCCTTTTTTTAAAAAAAAAATCACTCACCGGATGTTGTCGAGGGCGAGGATTTCGATGGTTCTTTCATCCGGAAGCGTTAGGTCGAAAAAGCATAAAAACTTGCTTGACGAGTTTTCTATAGGTTTTTTCATAGTCATTCCGCTCCAAGAATTCCCAAGCTTGGATGGCTCGTATCGTCTCGAAAAACATAAAAAGTGTATTGAGGGGACCTAAACGAGTGTTTTTTGTTCCTCTAAAATCATGTTGTGCTCATGTCCAAAGGCAATAAGTTTTGATCGTTTGCTCGTTTGGCATCGAACCGGCCTAAAATAGAATCAAACTAGGTAGTCCATTTTTTTGCCAAAATAACCCGCGAGTCGTTGTCGAGGGCAATGAGTTTTGATAGTTCTCCCATCCGACAAGAGATCGATCGAAAAAGACTCAAAACTCGGGCTAATATTTTTCTTATAGGTGTTTTTGCACTCATACCGCTCTAAAAATTCCAAATCACGCTGCTCGCATCATCTCTAAAAATAGAAAAAGTGTATTTGAGAGCCTAAACGATAGTTTTTTCTCCAAAATTACCCGGACCTCATGTGCGAAGGTTATGAGTTTCGATCGTTAACTCATTTAGCATCGAACCGGGTCCAAACTCTGCACCGAACTAAGCGGCCTTCTTTTTTTTTTTTACCAAAATCGAGCTGTGGGATGTTGTCGAGGACGAGGAGTTCGATGGTTTTTTCGATCGGGAAAACTTAGGTCGAAACAACGTAAAAGCTGGCTCCGTTGTTTTCTTTAGGTTTCTTCACGGTCATTCCACTCTAGGAATTCCAAAGCTCGATGGCTCCCATCGTCTCGAAAAACATAAAAAGTGTATTTAGGGGGCCTAAACAATGTTTTCTCCTCTAAAATCACCTCGAGCTCATGTCCAAAGGCAATGGGTTTTGATCATTTGCTCGTTTGGCATTGAACCGAGCCTAAGACGACACCAAACTAGGCGGTTATTTTTTTTGCAAAAATCACCCGCGAGTCGTTTTCGAAGGCAATTTCGATAGTTTTCCCATCCGACAAGTGGTCGATCGAAAAAGACTCAAAGCCGAGCTAATAGTTTTCTTACTTGTTTTTTAGCACTCATATCGCTCTAAAAATTCCAAATCCCGTCGCTCGCATCATCTCGAAAAATAGAAAAAGTGTATTTGAGAGCCTAAACGATAATTTTTTCTCCGAAATCACCCCAACCTCATGTTTGAAAGTTATGAGTTTTGATCGTTAGCTCGTTTGGCATCGAACCGGGTCCAATCCTACACTCGCACTAGGTAGCCTTTTTTTTAGAAAAAAATCACTCACGGGATGTTGTCGAGGGTGAGGATTTCGATGGTTCTTTCATCCGGGAAGCGTTAGGTCGAAAAAGCATAAAAACTTGCCCGACGAGTTTTCTATAGGTTTTTTCACGGTCATTCCGCTCTAAGAATTCCCAAGCTCGATGGCTCGCATCGTCTCGAAAAACATAAAAAGTGTATTTAGGGGGCCTAAACGGTGTTTTTTTCCTCCAAAATCACGTTGAGCTCATGTCCAAAGGCAACGAGTTTTGATCGTTTGCTCGTTTGGCATCGAACCGGGCCTAAAACGGAATCAAACTAAGTAGTCATTTTTTTTACCAAAATCACCCGTAGGTCGTTGTCGAGGGCAAGGAGTTTTGATAGTTTTCCCATCCGACAAGAGGTCGATCGAAAAAGTCTCAAAACTCGGGCTAATAGTTTTCTTATTAGTGTTTTAGCACTCATGCTTCGCGCTAAAAATTCCAAACCCGTCGCTCGTATCATCTTGAAAAATAGAAAAAGTGTATTTCGAGAGCCTAAACGATGGTTTTTTCACCAAAATCACCCCGACACCATGTCCGAAGGCTATGAGTTTTCATCGCTAGCTCGTTTGACATCGAGCCGGGTCCAAACGTACACTCGAACTAGGTAGCTGTTTTTTTTTTTTACTAAAATCACCCGTGGGATGTTGTCGAGGACGAGGAGTTCGATGGTTCTTTCATTCGGGAAGAGTTAGGTTAAAAAAGCATAAAAGCTGGCATGATAGTTTTCTATAGGTTTTTTCACGGTCATTCCGCTCCAAGAATTCCCAAGCTTGATGGCTCGCATCGTCTCGAAAAACATAAAAAGTGTATTTAAGGGGCCTAAACGGTGTTTTTTTCCTCCAAAATCACGTTGAGCTCATGTCCAAAGGCAACGAGTTTTGATCGTTTGCTCGTTTGGCATCGAACCGAGCCTAAAACGAGAATCAAACTAAGTAGTCATTTTTTTTACCAAAATCACCCGCGAGTCGTTGTCGAGGGCAAGGAGTTTTGATAGTTTTCCCATCCGACAAGAGGTCGATCGAAAAAGTCTCAAAGCTGGACTAATAGTTTTCTTATTGGTTTTTTAGCACTCATGTTGCGCTAAAAATTCCAAATCCCGTTGCTCGTATCATCTCGAAAAATAGAAAACGTGTATTTGAGAGCCTAAACGATGGTTTTTTCACCAAAATCACCCCGACATCATGTCCGAAGGCTATGAGTTTTCATCGTTAGCTCGTTTGGCATCGAGCCGGGTCCAAACGTACACTCGAACTAGGTAGCTGTTTTTTTTTTACTAAAATCACCCGTGGGATGTTGTCGAGGACGAGGAGTTCGATTGTTCTTTCATCCGGTAAGAGTTAGGTCGAAAAATCATAAAAGCTGGCATGATAGTTTTCTATAGGTTTCTTTACGGTCATTCCGCTCTAGGAATTCCCAAGCTCGATGGCTCGCATCGTCTCGAAAAACATAAAAAGTGTATTTAGGGGGCCTAAACAATGTTTTTTCCTCTAAAATCACCTCGAAGCTCATGTCCAAAGGCAATGAGTTTTGATCGTTTGCTCGTTTAGCATCGAACCGGGCCTAAAACGGCACCAAACTAGGTAGTCATTTTTTTGCCAAAATCACCCGTAAGTCGTTGTCGAGGGGAAGGAGTTTTGATAGCTTTTCCATCCGAAAAGAGGTCGGTCGAAAAAGACTCAAAACTCGGGCTAATAGTTTTCTTACTGGTTTTATTGCACTCATACTCGCTTTAAAAATTCCAAATCTCGTTGCTCGCATCATCTTGAAAAATAGAAAAAGTTTATTTAAGAGCCTAAACGATAATTTTTCTCCGAAATCACCCCAACCTCATGTTTGAAAGTTATGAGTTTTGATCGTTAGCTCGTTTGGCATCGAGCTGGGTCCAATCCTACACTCGCACTAGGTAGCCTTTTTTTAAAAAAAAAAATCACTCACGGGATGTTGTCGAGGGCGAGGATTTCGATGGTTCTTTCATCCGGGAAGCGTTAGGTCGAAAAAGCATAAAAACTTGCTTGACGAGTTTTCTATAGGTTTTTTCATAGTCATTCCGCTCCAAGAATTCCCAAGTTTGGATGGCTCGTATCGTCTCGAAAAACATAAAAAGTGTATTGAGGGGACCTAAACGAGTGTTTTTGTTCCTCTAAAATCATGTTGTGCTCATGTCCAAAGGCAATGAGTTTTGATCGTTTGCTCGTTTGGCATCGAGCCGGCCTAAAATAGAATCAAACTAGGTAGTCCATTTTTTTGCCAAAATAACCCGCGAGTCGTTGTCGAGGGCAATGAGTTTTGATAGTTCTCCCATCCGACAAGAGATCGATCGAAAAAGACTCAAAACTAGGCTAATATTTTTCTTATAGGTGTTTTTGCACTCATACCGCTCTAAAAATTCCAAATCACGTTGCTCGCATCATCTCTAAAAAGAGAAAAAGTGTATTTGAGAGCCTAAACGATAGTTTTTTCTCCAAAATTACCCGGACCTCATGTGCGAAGGCTATGAGTTTCGATCGTTAACTCATTTAGCATCGAGCCGGGTCCAAACTCTGCATCGAACTAAGCGGCCTTCTTTTTTTTTTTACCAAAATCGAGCTGTGGGATGTTGTCGAGGACGAGGAGTTCGATGGTTTTTTCGGTCGGGAAAACTTAGGTCGAAACAACGTAGAAGCTGGCTCGTTGTTTTCTTTAGGTTTCTTCACGGTCATTCCGCTCTAGGAATTCCAAAGCTCGATGGCTCCCATCGTCTCGAAAAACATAAAAAGTGTATTTAGGGGGCCTAAACAATGTTTTCTCCTCTAAAATCACCTCGAGCTCATGTCCAAAGGCAATGGGTTTTGATCATTTGCTCGTTTGGCATTGAACCGAGCCTAAGACGACACCAAACTAGGCGGTTATTTTTTTTGCAAAAATCACCCGCGAAGTCGTTTTCGAAGGCAATTTCGATAGTTTTCCCATCCGACAAGTGGTCGATCGAAAAAGACTCAAAGCTGAGCTAATAGTTTTCTTACTTGTTTTTTAGCACTCATACTTGCTCTAAAAATTCCAAATCCCGTTGCTCGTATCATCTCGAAAAATAGAAAAAGCTGTATTTGAGAGCCTAAACGATAATTTTTTCTCCGAAATCACCCCAACCTCATGTTTGAAAGTTATGAGTTTTGATCGTTAGCTCGTTTGGCATCGAACTTGGTCCAATCCTACACTTGCACTAGGTAGCCTTTTTAAAAAAAAAAAATCACTCACGGGATGTTGTCGAGGGTGAGGATTTCGATGGTTCTTTCATCCGGGAAGCGTTAGGTCGAAAAAGCATAAAAACTTACTCGACGAGTTTTCTATAGGTTTTTTCACGGTCATTCCGCTCTAAGAATTCCCAAGCTCGATGGCTCGCATCGTCTCGAAAAACATAAAAAGTGTATTTAGGGGGCACTAAACGGTGTTTTTTTCCTCCAAAATCACGTTGAGCTCATGTCCAAAGGCAACGAGTTTTAATCGTTTGCTCGTTTGGCATCGAACCGAGCCTAAAACGGAATCAAACTAAGTAGTCATTTTTTTTACCAAAATCACCCGTAGGTCATTGTCGAGGGCAAGGAGTTTTGATAGTTTTCCCATCCGACAAGAGGTCGATAGAAAAAGTCTCAAAGCTGGGCTAATAGTTTTCTTATTAGTGTTTTAGCACTCATCTTGCGCTAAAAATTCCAAACCCGTTGCTCGTATCATCTTGAAAAATAGAAAAAGTGTATTTGAGAGCCTAAACGATGGTTTTTTCACCAAAATCACCCCGACACCATGTCCGAAGGCTATGAGTTTTCATCGCTAGCTCGTTTGACATCGAGCCGGGTCCAAACGTACACCTGAACTAGGTAGCTGTTTTTTTTTTTACTAAAATCACCGTGGGATGTTGTCGAGGACGAGGAGTTCGATGGTTCTTTCATTCGGGAAGAGTTAGGTTAAAAAAGCATAAAAGCTGGCATGATAGTTTTCTATAGGTTTTTTCACGGTCATTCCGCTCCAAGAATTCCCAAGCTTGATGGCTCGCATCGTCTCGAAAAACATAAAAAGTGTATTTAAGGGGCCTAAACGGTGTTTTTTTCCTCCAAAATCACGTTGAGCTCATGTCCAAAGGCAACGAGTTTTGATCGTTTGCTCGTTTGGCATCGAACCGAGCCTAAAACGAGAATCAAACTAAGTAGTCATTTTTTTTACCAAAATCACCCGCGAAGTCGTTGTCGAGGGCAAGGAGTTTTGATAGTTTTCCCATCCGACAAGAGATCGATCGAAAAAGTCCCAAAGCTCGGGATAATAGTTTTCTTATTGGTGTTTTAGCACTCATGCTACTCTAAAAATTCAAAATCCCGTTGCTTGTATCATTTCGAAAAATAGAAAGCGTGTATTTGAGAGCCTAAATGATGGTTTTTTCACCAAAATCACCCCGACATCATGTCCAGAAGGCTATGAGTTTTCATCGTTAGCTCGTTTGGCATCGAACTAGGTCCAAACGTACACTCGAACTAGGTAGCTGTTTTTTTTTTTACTAAAATCACCCGTGGGATGTTGTCGAGGACGATGAGTTTTGATGGTTCTTTCATCCGGTAAGAGTTAGGTCGAAAAATCATAAAAGCTGCCATCATAGTTTTCTATAGGTTTCTTCACGGTCATTCCGCTCTAGGAATTCCCAAGCTCGATGGCTCGCATCGTCTCGAAAAACATAAAAAGTGCATTTAGGGGGCCTAAACGGTGTTTTTTCCTCTAAAATCACCTCGAAGCTCATGTCCAAAGGCAATGAGTTTTGATCGTTTGCTCGTTTAGCATCGAACCGGGCCTAAAACGGCACCAAACTAGGTAGTCATTTTTTTGCCAAAATCACCCGTAAGTCGTTGTCGAGGGGAAGGAGTTTTGATAGCTTTTCCATCCGAAAAGAGGTCGGTCGAAAAGACTCAAAGCTGGACTAATAGTTTTCTTACTAGTTTTATTGTACTCATACTTGCTTTAAAAATTCCAAATCTCGTTGCTCGCATCATCTTGAAAAATAGAAAAAGTTTATTTAAGAGCCTAAACGATAATTTTTCTCCGAAATCACCCCAACCTCATGTTTGAAAGTTATGAGTTTTGATCGTTAACTCGTTTGGCATCGAGCTGGGTCCAATCCTACACTCGCACTAGGTAGCCTTTTTTTTAAAAAAAAAATCACTCACGGGATGTTGTCGAGGGCGAGGATTTCGATGGTTCTTTCATCCGGGAAGCGTTAGGTCGAAAAAGCATAAAAACTTGCTTGACGAGTTTTCTATAGGTTTTTTCATAGTCATTCCGCTCCAAGAATTCCCAAGTTTGGATGGCTCGTATCGTCTCGAAAAACATAAAAAGTGTATTGAGGGGACCTAAACGGTGTTTTTGTTCCTCTAAAATCATGTTGTGCTCATGTCCAAAGGCAATGAGTTTTGATCGTTTGCTCGTTTGGCATCGAACCGGCCTAAAATAGAATCAAACTAGGTAGTCCATTTTTTTGCCAAAATAACCCGCGAGTCGTTGTCGAGGGCAATGAGTTTTGATAGTTCTCCCATCCGACAAGAGATCGATCGAAAAAGACTCAAAACTAGGCTAATATTTTTCTTATAGGTGTTTTTGCACTCATACCGCTCTAAAAATTCCAAATCACGTCTGCTCGCATCATCTCTAAAAATAGAAAAAGTGTATTTGAGAGCCTAAACGATAGTTTTTTCTCCAAAATTACCCGGACCTCATGTGCGAAGGCTATGAGTTTCGATCGTTAACTCATTTAGCATCGAGCCGGGTCCAAACACTGCATCGAACTAAGCGAGCCTTCTTTTTTTTTTTTACCAAAATCGAGCTGTGGGATGTTGTCGAGGACGAGGAGTTCGATGGTTTTTTCGGTCGGGAAAACTTAGGTCGAAACAACGTAAAAGCGGCTCAGTTGTTTTCTTTAGGTTTCTTCACGGTCATTCCGCTCTAGGAATTCCAAAGCTCGATGGCTCCCATCGTCTCGAAAAACATAAAAAGTGTATTTAGGAGGCCTAAACAATGTTTTCTCCTCTAAAATCACCTCGAGCTCATGTCCAAAGGCAATGAGTTTTGATCATTTGCTCGTTTGGCATTGAGCCGGCCTAAGACGACACCAAACTAGGCGGTCATTTTTTTTGCAAAAATCACCCGCAGAGTCGTTTTCGAAGGCAATTTCGATAGTTTTCCCATCCGACAAGTGGTCGATCGAAAAAGACTCAAAGCCGAGCTAATAGTTTTCTTACTTGTTTTTTAGCACTCATACTTGCTCTAAAAATTCCAAATCCCGCTGCTCGCATCATCTCGAAAAATAGAAAAAGTGTATTTGAGAGCCTAAACGATAATTTTTCTCCGAAATCACCCCGACCTCATGTTTGAAAGTTATGAGTTTTGATCGTTAGCTCGTTTGGCATCGAACCGGGTCCAATCCTACACTTGCACTAGGTAGCCTTTTTTTAAAAAAAAAATCACTCACGGGATGTTGTCGAGGGCGAGGATTTCGATGGTTCTTTCATCCGGGAAGCGTTAGGTCGAAAAAGCATAAAAACTTGCACTGACGAGTTTTCTATAGGTTTTTTCACGGTCATTCCGCTCTAAGAATTCCCAAGCTCGATGGCTCGCATCGTCTCGAAAAACATAAAAAGTGTATTTAGGGGGCCTAAACGGTGTTTTTTTCCTCCAAAATCACGTTGAGCTCATGTCCAAAGGCAACGAGTTTTGATCGTTTGCTCGTTTGGCATCGAACCGAGCCTAAAACGGAATCAAACTAAGTAGTCATTTTTTTTACCAAAATCACCCGTAGGTCGTTGTCGAGGGCAAGGAGTTTTGATAGTTTTCCCATCCGACAAGAGGTCGATCGAAAAAGTCTCAAAGCTCGGGCTAATAGTTTTCTTATTAGTGGTTTAGCACTCATCTTCGCGCTAAAAATTCCAAACCCGTTGCTCGTATCATCTTGAAAAATAGAAAAAGTGTATTTGAGAGCCTAAACGATGGTTTTTTCACCAAAATCACCCCGACACCATGTCCGAAGGCTATGAGTTTTCATCGCTAGCTCGTTTGACATCGAGCCGGGTCCAAACGTACACTTGAACTAGGTAGGCTGTTTTTTTTTTTACTAAAATCACCGTGGGATGTTGTCGAGGACGAGGAGTTCGATGGTTCTTTCATTCGGGAAGAGTTAGGTTAAAAAAGCATAAAAGCTGGCATGATAGTTTTCTATAGGTTTTTTCACGGTCATTCCGCTCCAAGAATTCCCAAGCTTGATGGCTCGCATCGTCTCGAAAAACATAAAAAGTGTATTTAAGGGGCCTAAACGGTGTTTTTTTCCTCCAAAATCACGTTGAGCTCATGTCCAAAGGCAACGAGTTTTGATCGTTTGCTCGTTTGGCATCGAACCGGGCCTAAAACAGAATCAAACTAAGTAGTCATTTTTTTTTATCAAAATCACCCGCGAGTCGTTGTCGAGGGCAAGGAGTTTTGATAGTTTTCCCATCCAGACAAGAGATCGATCGAAAAAGTCCCAAAGCTGGGATAATAGTTTTCTTATTGGTGTTTTAGCACTCATGCTACTCTAAAAATTCAAAATCCCGTTGCTCGTATCATTTCGAAAAATAGAAAACGTGTATTTGAGAGCCTAAATGATGGTTTTTTCACCAAAATCACCCCGACATCATGTCCGAAGGCTATGAGTTTTCATCGTTAGCTCGTTTGGCATCGAGCCGGGTCCAAACGTACACTCGAACTAGGTTGCTTGTTTTTTTTTTACTAAAATCACCCGTGGGATGTTGTCGAGGACGATGAGTTTTGATGGTTCTTTCATCCGGTAAGAGTTAGGTCGAAAAATCATAAAAATTGGCATGATAGTTTTCTATAGGTTTCTTCACGGTCATTCCGCTCTAGGAATTCCCAAGCTCGATGGCTCGCATCGTCTCGAAAAACATAAAAAGTGCATTTAGGGGGCCTAAACGGTGTTTTTTCCTCTAAAATCACCTCGAAGCTCATGTCCAAAGGCAATGAGTTTTGATCGTTTGCTCATTTAGCATTGAACCGAGCCTAAAACGGCACCAAACTAGGCAGTCATTTTTTTGCAAAAATACCGCGAAGTCGTTTTCGAAGGCAATTTCGATAGTTTTCCCATCCAGACAAGTGGTCGATCGAAAAGACTCAAAAGCTGAGCTAATAGTTTTCTTACTTGTTTTTTAGCACTCATACTTGCTCTAAAAATTCCAAATCCCGTTGCTCGCATCATCTCGAAAAATAGAAAAAGTGTATTTGAGAGCCTAAACGATAATTTTTCTCCGAAATCACCCCAACCTCATGTTTGAAAGTTATGAGTTTTGATCGTTAGCTCGTTTGGCATCGAGCTGGGTCCAATCCTACATTCGCGCTAGGTAGCCTTTTTTTTAAAAAAAAAATCACTCACGGGATGTTGTCGAGGGCGAGGATTTCGATGGTTCTTTCATCCGGGAAGCGTTAGGTCGAAAAAGCATAAAAACTTGCTTGACGAGTTTTCTATAGGTTTTTTCATAGTCATTCCGCTCCAAGAATTCCCAAGTTTGGATGGCTCGTATCGTCTCGAAAAACATAAAAAGTGTATTGAGGGGACCTAAACGGTGTTTTTGTTCCTCTAAAATCATGTTGTGCTCATGTCCAAAGGCAATGAGTTTTGATCGTTTGCTCGTTTGGCATCGAGCCGGCCTAAAATAGAATCAAACTAGGTAGTCCTTTTTTTGCCAAAATAACCCGCGGAGTCGTTGTCGAGGGCAATGAGTTTTGATAGTTCTCCCATCCGACAAGAGATCGATTGAAAAAGACTCAAAACTAGACTAATATTTTTCTTATAGGTGTTTTTGCACTCATACCGCTCTAAAAATTCCAAATCACGTTGCTCGCATCATCTCTAAAAATAGAAAAAGTGTATTTGAGAGCCTAAACGATAGTTTTTCTCCAAAATTACCCGGACCTCATGTGCGAAGGCTATGAGTTTCGATCGTTAACTCATTTAGCATCGAGCCGGGTCCAAACACTCTGCTGAACTAAGCGGCCTTCTTTTTTTTTTTACCAAAATCGAGTTGTGGGATGTTGTCGAGGACGAGGAGTTCGATGGTTTTTTCGGTCGGAAAAACTTAGGTCGAAACAATGTAAAAGCGGCTCTGTTGTTTTCTTTAGGTTTCTTCACGGTCATTCCGCTCTAGGAATTCCAAAGATCGATGGCTCCCATCGTCTCGAAAAACATAAAAAGTGTATTTAGGGGGCCTAAACAATGTTTTCTCCTCTAAAATCACCTCGAGCTCATGTCCAAAGGCAATGAGTTTTGATCATTTGCTCGTTTGGCATTGAGCCGAGCCTAAGACGAGCACCAAACTAGGCGAGTCATTTTTTTTGCAAAAATTACCCGCGAGTCGTTTTCGAAGGCAATTTCGATAGTTTTCCCATTCGACAAGTGGTCGATCGAAAAAGACTCAAAGCCGAGCTAATAGTTTTCTTACTTGTTTTTTAGCACTCATACTTGCTCTAAAAATTCCAAATCCCGTTGCTCGCATCATCTCGAAAAATAGAAAAAGTGTATTTGAGAGCCTAAACGATAATTTTTTCTCCGAAATCACCCCGACCTCATGTTTGAAAGTTATGAGTTTTGATCGTTAGCTCGTTTGGCATCGAAGCTGGATCCAATCCTACACTCGCACTAGGTAGCCTTTTTAAAAAAAAAAAATCACTCACGGGATGTTGTCGAGGGCGAGGATTTATGATGGTTCTTTCATCCGGGAAGCGTTAGGTCGAAAAAGCATAAAAACTTGCACGACGAGTTTTCTATAGGTTTTTTCACGGTCATTCCGCTCTAAGAATTCCCAAGCTCGATGGCTCGCATCGTCTCGAAAAACATAAAAAGTGTATTTAGGGGGCACTAAACGGTGTTTTTTTCCTCCAAAATCACGTTGAGCTCATGTCCAAAGGCAACGAGTTTTGATCGTTTGCTCGTTTGGCATCGAACCGAGCCTAAAACGAGAATCAAACTAAGTAGTCATTTTTTTTACCAAAATCACACGTAGGTCGTTGTCGAGGGTAAGGAGTTTTGATAGTTTTTCCATCCGACAAGAGGTCGATCGAAAAAGTCTCAAAGCTGGGCTAATAGTTTTCTTATTAGTGTTTTAGCACTCATGCTTTGCGCTAAAAATTCCAAACCCGTTGCTCGTATCATCTTGAAAAATAGAAAAAGTGTATTTGAGAGCCTAAACGATGGTTTTTTCACCAAAATCACCCCGACACCATGTCCGAAGGCTATGAGTTTTCATCGCTAGCTCGTTTGACATCGAGCTGGGTCCAAACGTACACTTAACTAGGTAGCTGTTTTTTTTTTTTACTAAAATCACCCGTGGGATGTTGTCGAGGACGATGAGTTTTGATGGTTCTTTCATCCGGTAAGAGTTAGGTCGAAAAATCATAAAAATTGGCATGATAGTTTTCTATAGGTTTCTTCACGGTCATTCCGCTCTAGGAATTCCCAAGCTCGATGGCTCGCATCGTCTCGAAAAACATTAAAAGTGCATTTAGGGGGCACTAAACGGTGTTTTTTCCTCTAAAATCACCTCGAAGCTCATGTCCAAAGGCAATGAGTTTTGATCGTTTGCTCGTTTCGCATCGAGCTGGGCCTAAAACGGCACCAAACTAGGTAGTCATTTTTTTGCGAAAATCACCGTAAGTCGTTGTCGAGGGGAAGGAGTTTTGATAGCTTTTCCATCCGAAAAGAGGTCGGTCGAAAAAGACTCAAAGCTCGGGCTAATAGTTTTCTTACTGGTTTTATTGCACTCATACTTGCTTTAAAAATTCCAAATCTCGTTGCTCGCATCATCTTGAAAAATAGAAAAAGTGTATTTGAGAGCCTAAACGATAATTTTTCTCCGAAATCACCCCAACCTCATGTTTGAAAGTTATGAGTTTTGATCGTTAGCTCGTTTGGCATCGAGCTGGATCCAATCCTACACTCGCACTAGGTAGCCTTTTTTTTTTAAAAAAAAATCACTCACGGGATGTTGTCGAGGGCGAGGATTTCGATTGTTCTTTCATCCGGGAAGCGTTAGGTCGAAAAAGCATAAAAACTTGCACGACGGTTTTCTATAGGTTTTTTCACGGTCATTCCGCTCTAAGAATTCCCAAGCTCGATGGCTCGCATCGTCTCGAAAAACATAAAAAGTGTATTTAGGGGGCCTAAACGGTGTTTTTTCCTCCAAAATCACGTTGAGCTCATGTCCAAAGGCAACGGGTTTTGATCGTTTGCTCGTTTGGCATCGAACCGGGCCTAAAACGAGAATCAAACTAAGTAGTCATTTTTTTTACTAAAATCACCCGTAGGTCGTTGTCGAGGGTAAGGAGTTTTGATAGTTTTTCCATCCGACAAGAGGTCGATCGAAAAAGTCTCAAAGCTCGGGCTAATAGTTTTCTTATTAGTGGTTTAGCACTCATGCTTCGCGCTAAAAATTCCAAACCCGTTGCTCGTATCATCTTGAAAAATAGAAAAAGTGTATTTGAGAGCCTAAACGATGGTTTTTTCACCAAAATCACCCCGACACCATGTCCGAAGGCTATGAGTTTTCATCGCTAGCTCGTTTGACATCGAGCCGGGTCCAAACGTACACTCGAACTAGGTAGGCTTGTTTTTTTTTTTTACTAAAATCACCCGTGGGATGTTGTCGAGGACGATGAGTTTTGATGGTTCTTTCATCCGGTAAGAGTTAGGTCGAAAAATCATAAAAATTGGCATGATAGTTTTCTATAGGTTTCTTCACGGTCATTCCGCTCTAGGAATTCCCAAGCTCGATGGCTCGCATCGTCTCGAAAAACATAAAAAGTGCATTTAGGGGGCCTAAACGGTGTTTTTTCCTCTAAAATCACCTCGAAGCTCATGTCCAAAGGCAATGAGTTTTGATCGTTTGCTCATTTAGCATTGAGCCAGGCCTAAAACAGACACCAAACTAGGCAGTCATTTTTTTGCAAAAATACCGCGCGAGTCGTTTTCGAAGGCAATTTCGATAGTTTTCCCATCCGACAAGTGGTCGATCGAAAAAGACTCAAAGCCGAGCTAATAGTTTTCTTACTTGTTTTTTAGCACTCATACTTGCTCTAAAAATTCCAAATCCCGTTGCTCGCATCATCTCAAAAAATAGAAAAAGTGTATTTGAGAGCCTAAACGATAATTTTTTCTCCGAAATCACCCCAACCTCATGTTTGAAAGTTATGAGTTTTGATCGTTAGCTCGTTTGGCATCGAAGCTGGGTCCAATCCTACACTTGCGCTAGGTAGCCTTTTTTTTAAAAAAAAAATCACTCACGGGATGTTGTCGAGGGCGAGGATTTCGATGGTTCTTTCATCCGGGAAGCGTTAGGTCGAAAAAGCATAAAAACTTGCTTGACGAGTTTTCTATAGGTTTTTTCATAGTCATTCCGCTCCAAGAATTCCCAAGTTTGGATGGCTCGTATCGTCTCGAAAAACATAAAAAGTGTATTGAGGGGACCTAAACGGTGTTTTTGTTCCTCTAAAATCATGTTGTGCTCATGTCCAAAGGCAATGAGTTTTGATCGTTTGCTCGTTTGGCATCGAACCGGCCTAAAATAGAATCAAACTAGGTAGTCCTTTTTTTGCCAAAATAACCCGCGAGTCGTTGTCGAGGGCAATGAGTTTTGATAGTTCTCCCATCCAGACAAGAGATCGATTGAAAAAGACTCAAAACTAGACTAATATTTTTCTTATAGGTGTTTTTGCACTCATACCGCTCTAAAAATTCCAAATCACGTTGCTCACATCATCTCTAAAAATAGAAAAAGTGTATTTGAGAGCCTAAACGATAGTTTTTTCTCCAAAATTACCCGGACCTCATGTGCGAAGGCTATGAGTTTCGATCGTTAACTCATTTAGCATCGAGCCGGGTCCAAACTCGCATCGAACTAAGCGACCTTCTTTTTTTTTTTACCAAAATCGAGCTTGTGGGATGTTGTCGAGGACGAGGAGTTCGATGGTTTTTTCGATCGGAAAAACTTAGGTCGAAACAATGTAAAAGCGGCCTGTCTGTTTTCTTTAGGTTTCTTCACGGTCATTCCGCTCTAGGAATTCCAAAGATCGATGGCTCCCATCGTCTCGAAAAACATAAAAAGTGTATTTAGGGGGCCTAAACAATGTTTTCTCCTCTAAAATCACCTCGAGCTCATGTCCAAAGGCAATGAGTTTTGATCATTTGCTCGTTTGGCATTGAACCGACCTAAGACGACACCAAACTAGGCGGTCATTTTTTTTGCAAAAATTACCCGCGAAGTCGTTTTCGAAGGCAATTTCGATAGTTTTCCCATTCGACAAGTGGTCGATCGAAAAAGACTCAAAGCCGAGCTAATAGTTTTCTTACTTGTTTTTTAGCACTCATACTTGCTCTAAAAATTCCAAATCCCGTTGCTCGCATCATCTCGAAAAATAGAAAAAGTGTATTTGAGAGCCTAAACGATAATTTTTTCTCCGAAATCACCCCGACCTCATGTTTGAAAGTTATGAGTTTTGATCGTTAGCTCGTTTGGCATCGAACTGGATCCAATCCTACACTCGCACTAGGTAGCCTTTTTTTAAAAAAAAAATCACTCACGGGATGTTGTCGAGGGCGAGGATTTATGATGGTTCTTTCATCCGGGAAGCGTTAGGTCGAAAAAGCATAAAAACTTGCTCGACGAGTTTTCTATAGGTTTTTTCACGGTCATTCCGCTCTAAGAATTCCCAAGCTCGATGGCTCGCATCGTCTCGAAAAACATAAAAAGTGTATTTAGGGGGCACTAAACGGTGTTTTTTTCCTCCAAAATCACGTTGAGCTCATGTCCAAAGGCAACGAGTTTTGATCGTTTGCTCGTTTGGCATCGAACCGGACCTAAAACAGAATCAAACTAAGTAGTCATTTTTTTTACCAAAATCACCCGTAGGTCGTTGTCGAGGGTAAGGAGTTTTGATAGTTTTTCCATCCGACAAGAGGTCGATCGAAAAAGTCTCAAAGCTGGGCTAATAGTTTTCTTATTAGTGTTTTAGCACTCATGTTGCGCTAAAAATTCCAAACCCGTTGCTCGTATCATCTTGAAAAATAGAAAAAGTGTATTTGAGAGCCTAAACGATGGTTTTTTCACCAAAATCACCCCGACACCATGTCCGAAGGCTATGAGTTTTCATCGCTAGCTCGTTTGACATCGAGCCGGGTCCAAACGTACACTTAACTAGGTAGTCGTTTTTTTTTTTTACTAAAATCACCCGTGGGATGTTGTCGAGGACGATGAGTTTTGATGGTTCTTTCATCCGGTAAGAGTTAGGTCGAAAAATCATAAAAATTGGCATGATAGTTTTCTATAGGTTTCTTCACGGTCATTCCGCTCTAGGAATTCCCAAGCTCGATGGCTCGCATCGTCTCGAAAAACATTAAAAGTGCATTTAGGGGGCACTAAACGGTGTTTTTTCCTCTAAAATCACCTCGAAGCTCATGTCCAAAGGCAATGAGTTTTGATCGTTTGCTCGTTTCGCATCGAACCGGGCCTAAAACGAGCACCAAACTAGGTAGTCATTTTTTTGCGAAAATCACCGTAAGTCGTTGTCGAGGGGAAGGAGTTTTGATAGCTTTTCCATCCGAAAAGAGGTCGGTCGAAAAAGACTCAAAGCTGGGCTAATAGTTTTCTTACTGGTTTTATTGCACTCATACTTGCTTTAAAAATTCCAAATCTCGCTGCTCGCATCATCTTGAAAAATAGAAAAAGTGTATTTGAGAGCCTAAACGATAATTTTTCTCCGAAATCACCCCAACCTCATGTTTGAAAGTTATGAGTTTTGATCGTTAGCTCGTTTGGCATCGAAGCTGGATCCAATCCTACATCGCACTAGGTAGCCTTTTTTTTAAAAAAAAAATCACTCACGGGATGTTGTCGAGGGCGAGGATTTCGATGGTTCTTTCATCCGGGAAGCGTTAGGTCGAAAAAGCATAAAAACTTGCTCGACGAGTTTTCTATAGGTTTTTTCACGGTCATTCCGCTCTAAGAATTCCCAAGCTCGATGGCTCGCATCGTCTCGAAAAACATAAAAAGTGTATTTAGGGGGCCTAAACGGTGTTTTTTTCCTCCAAAATCACATTGAGCTCATGTCCAAAGGCAACGGGTTTTGATCGTTTGCTCGTTTGGCATCGAACCAGGCCTAAAACGGAATCAAACTAAGTAGTCATTTTTTTTACTAAAATCACCCGTAGGTCGTTGTCGAGGGTAAGGAGTTTTGATAGTTTTTCCATCCGACAAGAGGTCGATCGAAAAAGTCTCAAAGCTCGGGCTAATAGTTTTCTTATTAGTGGTTTAGCACTCATGCTTGCGCTAAAAATTCCAAACCCGTTGCTCGTATCATCTTGAAAAATAGAAAAAGTGTATTTGAGAGCCTAAACGATGGTTTTTTCACCAAAATCACCCCGACACCATGTCCGAAGGCTATGAGTTTTCATCGCTAGCTCGTTTGACATCGAACCGGGTCCAAACGTACACTCGAACTAGGTAGGTTGTTTTTTTTTTTTACTAAAATCACCCGTGGGATGTTGTCGAGGACGAGGAGTTCGATGGTTCTTTCATTCGGGAAGAGTTAGGTTAAAAAAGCATAAAAGCTGGCATGATAGTTTTCTATAGGTTTTTTCACGGTCATTCCGCTCCAAGAATTCCCAAGCTTGATGGCTCGCATCGTCTCGAAAAACATAAAAAGTGTATTTAAGGGGCCTAAACGGTGTTTTTTTCCTCCAAAATCACGTTGAGCTCATGTCCAAAGGCAACGAGTTTTGATCGTTTGCTCGTTTGGCATCGAACCGAGCCTAAAACGGAATCAAACTAAGTAGTCATTTTTTTTTATCAAAATCACTCGCGAGTCGTTGTCGAGGGCAAGGAGTTTTGATAGTTTTCCCATCCGACAAGAGATCGATCGAAAAAGTCCCAAAGCTCGGGATAATAGTTTTCTTATTGGTGTTTTAGCACTCATGCTACTCTAAAAATTCAAAATCCCGTTGCTCGTATCATTTCGAAAAATAGAAAACGTGTATTTGAGAGCCTAAATGATGGTTTTTTCACAAAAATCACCCCGACATCATGTCCGAAGGCTATGAGTTTTCATCGTTAGCTCGTTTGGCATCGAACCGGGCCCAAACGTACACTCGAACTAGGTAGTTGTTTTTTTTTTTTACTAAAATCACCCGTGGGATGTTGTCGAGGACGATGAGTTTTGATGGTTCTTTCATCCGGTAAGAGTTAGGTCGAAAAATCATAAAAATTGGCATGATAGTTTTCTATAGGTTTCTTCACGGTCATTCCGCTCTAGGAATTCCCAAGCTCGATGGCTCGCATCGTCTCGAAAAACATAAAAAGTGCATTTAGGGGGCCTAAACGGTGTTTTTTCCTCTAAAATCACCTCGAAGCTCATGTCCAAAGGCAATGAGTTTTGATCGTTTGCTCGTTTAGCATCGAACCGGGCTTAAAACGGCACCAAACTAGGTAGTCATTTTTTTGCCAAAATCACCCGTAAGTCGTTGTCGAGGGGAAGGAGTTTTGATAGCTTTTCCATCCGAAAAGAGGTCGGTCGAAAAAGACTCAAAACTGGACTAATAGTTTTCTTACTAGTTTTATTGTACTCATACTTGCTTTAAAAATTCCAAATCTCGCTGCTCGCATCATCTTGAAAAATAGAAAAAGTTTATTTAAGAGCCTAAACGATAATTTTTTCTCCGAAATCACCCCAACCTCATGTTTGAAAGTTATGAGTTTTGATCGTTAGCTTGTTTGGCATCGAACCGGGTCCAATCCTACATCGCACTAGGTAGCCTTTTTTTAAAAAATAAAAATCACTCACGGGATGTTGTCGAGGGCGAGGATTTCGATGGTTCTTTCATCCGGGAAGCGTTAGGTCGAAAAAGCATAAAAACTTGCTTGACGAGTTTTCTATAGGTTTTTTCATAGTCATTCCGCTCCAAGAATTCCCAAGTTCGGATGGCTCGTATCGTCTCGAAAAACATAAAAAGTGTATTGAGGGGACCTAAACGAGTGTTTTGTTCCTCTAAAATCATGTTGTGCTCATGTCCAAAGGCAATGAGTTTTGATCGTTTGCTCGTTTGGCATCGAACCGGCCTAAAATAGAATCAAACTAGGTAGTCCTTTTTTTGCCAAAATAACCCGCGAGTCGTTGTCGAGGGCAATGAGTTTTGATAGTTCTCCCATCCAGACAAGAGATCGATCGAAAAAGACTCAAAACTAGGCTAATATTTTTCTTATAGGTGTTTTTGCACTCATACCGCTCTAAAAATTCCAAATCACGCTGCTCGCATCATCTCTAAAAATAGAAAAAGTGTATTTGAGAGCCTAAACGATAGTTTTTTCTCCAAAATTACCCGGACCTCATGTGCGAAGGCTATGAGTTTCGATCGTTAACTCATTTAGCATCGAGCCGGGTCCAAACTCTGCATCGAACTAAGCGACCTTCTTTTTTTTTTTTACCAAAATCGAGTTGTGGGATGTTGTCGAGGACGAGGAGTTCGATGGTTTTTTCGATCGAGAAAACTTAGGTCGAAACAACGTAAAAGCGGCTCTGTTGTTTTCTTTAGGTTTCTTCACGGTCATTCCGCTCTAGGAATTCCAAAGCTCGATGGCTCCCATCGTCTCGAAAAACATAAAAAGTGTATTTAGGGGGCCTAAACAATGTTTTCTCCTCTAAAATCACCTCGAGCTCATGTCCAAAGGCAATGAGTTTTGATCATTTGCTCGTTTGGCATTGAACCAGGCCTAAGACGACACCAAACTAGGCGAGTCATTGTTTTTGCAAAAATCACCCACGAGTCGTTTTCGAAGGCAATTTCGATAGTTTTCCCATCCGACAAGTGGTCGATCGAAAAAGACTCAAAGCCGAGCTAATAGTTTTCTTACTTGTTTTTTAGCACTCATACTTGCTCTAAAAATTCCAAATCCCGTTGCTCGCATCATCTCGAAAAATAGAAAAAGTGTATTTGAGAGCCTAAACGATAATTTTTTCTCCGAAATCACCCCGACCTCATGTTTGAAAGTTATGAGTTTTGATCGTTAGCTCGTTTGGCATCGAACCGGGTCCAATCCTACACTGCATTAGGTAGCCTTTTTTTAAAAAAAAAAATCACTCACGGGATGTTGTCGAGGGCGAGGATTTCGATGGTTCTTTCATCCGGGAAGCGTTAGGTCGAAAAAGCATAAAAACTTGCTTGACGAGTTTTCTATAGGTTTTTTCATAGTCATTCCGCTCCAAGAATTCCCAAGTTTGGATGGCTCGTATCGTCTCGAAAAACATAAAAAGTGTATTGAGGGGACCTAAACGGTGTTTTTGTTCCTCTAAAATCATGTTGTGCTCATGTCCAAAGGCAATGAGTTTTGATCGTTTGCTCGTTTGGCATCGAGCCGGCCTAAAATAGAATCAAACTAGGTAGTCCTTTTTTTTGCCAAAATAACCCGCGAGTCGTTGTCGAGGGCAATGAGTTTTGATAGTTCTCCCATCCGACAAGAGATCGATCGAAAAAGACTCAAAACTAGGCTAATATTTTTCTTATAGGTGTTTTTGCACTCATACCGCTCTAAAAATTCCAAATCACGTTGCTCGCATCATCTCTAAAAAGAGAAAAAGTGTATTTGAGAGCCTAAACGATAGTTTTTTCTCCAAAATTACCCGGACCTCATGTGCGAAGGCTATGAGTTTCGATCGTTAACTCATTTAGCATCGAGCTGGGTCCAAACACTGCATCGAACTAAGCGACCTTCTTTTTTTTTTTTACCAAAATCGAGCTGTGGGATGTTGTCGAGGACGAGGAGTTCGATGGTTTTTTCGGTCGGGAAAACTTAGGTCGAAACAACGTAAAAGCTGGCCTGTTGTTTTCTTTAGGTTTCTTCACGGTCATTCCGCTCTAGGAATTCCAAAGCTCGATGGCTCCCATCGTCTCGAAAAACATAAAAAGTGTATTTAGGGGGCCTAAACAATGTTTTCTCCTCTAAAATCACCTCGAGCTCATGTCCAAAGGCAATGAGTTTTGATCATTTGCTCGTTTGGCATTGAACCGAGCCTAAGACGACACCAAACTAGGCGAGTCATTTTTTTTGCAAAAATCACCGCTGGTCGTTTTCGAAGGCAATTTCGATAGTTTTCCCATCCGACAAGTGGTCGATCGAAAAAGACTCAAAGCTGAGCTAATAGTTTTCTTACTTGTTTTTTAGCACTCATACTTGCTCTAAAAATTCCAAATCCCGTTGCTCGCATCATCTCGAAAAATAGAAAAAGTGTATTTGAGAGCCTAAACGATAATTTTTTCTCCGAAATCACCCCGACCTCATGTTTGAAAGTTATGAGTTTTGATCGTTAGCTCGTTTGGCATCGAGCTGGGTCCAATCCTACACCTTGCACTAGGTAGCCTTTTTTTAAAAAAAAAAATCACTCACGGGATGTTGTCGAGGGCGAGGATTTCGATGGTTCTTTCATCCGAGAAGCGTTAGGTCGAAAAAGCATAAAAACTTGCACGACGAGTTTTCTATAGGTTTTTTCACGGTCATTCCGCTCTAAGAATTCCCAAGCTCGATGGCTCGCATCGTCTCGAAAAACATAAAAAGTGTATTGAGGGGACCTAAACGGTGTTTTTTCCTCCAAAATCACGTTGAGCTCATGTCCAAAGGCAACGAGTTTTGATCGTTTGCTCGTTTGGCATCGAACCGAGCCTAAAACGAGAATCAAACTAAGTAGTCATTTTTTTTACCAAAATCACCCGTAGGTCGTTGTCGAGGGCAAGGAGTTTTGATAGTTTTCCCATCCAGACAAGAGGTCGATCGAAAAAGTCTCAAAAGCTGGGCTAATAGTTTTCTTATTAGTGTTTTAGCACTCATCTTCGCGCTAAAAATTCCAAACCCGTTGCTCGTATCATCTTGAAAAATAGAAAAAGTGTATTTGAGAGCCTAAACGATGGTTTTTTCACCAAAATCACCCCGACACCATGTCCGAAGGCTATGAGTTTTCATCGCTAGCTCGTTTGACATCGAGCCGGGTCCAAACGTACACTCGAACTAGGTAGCTGTTTTTTTTTTTTTACTAAAATCACCGTGGGATGTTGTCGAGGACGAGGAGTTCGATGGTTCTTTCATTCGGGAAGAGTTAGGTTAAAAAAGCATAAAAGCTGGCATGATAGTTTTCTATAGGTTTTTTCACGGTCATTCCGCTCCAAGAATTCCCAAGCTTGATGGCTCGCATCGTCTCGAAAAACATAAAAAGTGTATTTAAGGGGCCTAAACGGTGTTTTTTTCCTCCAAAATCACGTTGAGCTCATGTCCAAAGGCAACGAGTTTTGATCGTTTGCTCGTTTGGCATCGAACCGAGCCTAAAACGAGAATCAAACTAAGTAATTTTTTTTTATCAAAATCACCCGCGAGTCGTTGTCGAGGGTAAGGAGTTTTGATAGTTTTCCCATCCGACAAGAGATCGATCGAAAAAGTCCCAAAGCTGGGATAATAGTTTTCTTATTGGTGTTTTAGCACTCATGCTACTCTAAAAATTCAAAATCCCGTTGCTCGTATCATTTCGAAAAATAGAAAACGTGTATTTGAGAGCCTAAATGATGGTTTTTTCACCAAAATCACCCCGACATCATGTCCGAAGGCTATGAGTTTTCATCGTTAGCTCGTTTGGCATCGAGCCGGGTCCAAACGTACACTCGAACTAGGTAGCTTGTTTTTTTTTTTACTAAAATCACCCGTGGGATGTTGTCGAGGACGATGAGTTTTGATGGTTTTTTCATCCGGTAAGAGTTAGGTCAAAAAATCATAAAAATTGGCATGATAGTTTTCTATAGGTTTCTTCACGGTCATTCCGCTCTAGGAATTCCCAAGCTCGATGGCTCGCATCGTCTCGAAAAACATAAAAAGTGCATTTAGGGGGCCTAAACGGTGTTTTTTCCTCTAAAATCACCTCGAAGCTCATGTCCAAAGGCAATGAGTTTTGATCGTTTGCTCGTTTAGCATCGAACCGGGCCTAAAACGGCACCAAACTAGGTAGTCATTTTTTTGCCAAAATCACCCGTAAGTCGTTGTCGAGGGGAAGGAGTTTTGATAGCTTTTCCATCCGAAAAGGGGTCGGTCGAAAAAGACTCAAAACTGGACTAATAGTTTTCTTACTAGTTTTATTGTACTCATACTTGCTTTAAAAATTCCAAATCTCGTTGCTCGCATCATCTTGAAAAATAGAAAAAGTTTATTTAAGAGCCTAAACGATAATTTTTTCTCCGAAATCACCCCAACCTCATGTTTGAAAGTTATGAGTTTTGATCGTTAGCTTGTTTGGCATCGAGCTGGGTCCAATCCTACACTCGCACTAGGTAGCCTTTTTTTTTAAAAAAAAATCACTCACGGGATGTTGTCGAGGGCGAGGATTTCGATGGTTCTTTCATCCGGGAAGCGTTAGGTCGAAAAAGCATAAAAACTTGCTTGACGAGTTTTCTATAGGTTTTTTCATAGTCATTCCGCTCCAAGAATTCCCAAGCTCGGATGGCTCGTATCGTCTCGAAAAACATAAAAAGTGTATTGAGGGGACCTAAACGGTGTTTTGTTCCTCTAAAATCATGTTGTGCTCATGTCCAAAGGCAATGAGTTTTGATCGTTTGCTCGTTTGGCATCGAACCGGCCTAAAATAGAATCAAACTAGGTAGTCCTTTTTTTTGCCAAAATAACCCGCAGTGTCGTTGTCGAGGGCAATGAGTTTTGATAGTTCTCCCATCCGACAAGAGATCGATCGAAAAAGACTCAAAACTAGGCTAATATTTTTCTTATAGGTGTTTTTGCACTCATACCGCTCTAAAAATTCCAAATCACGCTGCTCGCATCATCTCTAAAAATAGAAAAAGTGTATTTGAGAGCCTAAACGATAGTTTTTTCTCCAAAATTACCCGGACCTCATGTGCGAAGGCTATGAGTTTCGATCGTTAACTCATTTAGCATCGAACCGGGTCCAAACCTGCACTCGAACTACGCAACCTTCTTTTTTTTTTTTTACCAAAATCGACTGTGGGATGTTGTCGAGGACGAGGAGTTCGATGGTTTTTTCGATCGGGAAAACTTAGGTCGAAACAACGTAAAAGCGGCTCGTCGTTTTCTTTAGGTTTCTTCACGGTCATTCCGCTCTAGGAATTCCAAAGCTCGATGGCTCCCATCGTCTCGAAAAACATAAAAAGTGTATTTAGGGGGCCTAAACAATGTTTTCTCCTCTAAAATCACCTCGAGCTCATGTCCAAAGGCAATGAGTTTTGATCGTTTGCTCGTTTGGCATCGAACCGGGCCTAAAACGGAATCAAACTAAGTAGTCATTTTTTTTTATCAAAATCACCCGCGAGTCGTTGTCGAGGGTAAGGAGTTTTGATAGTTTTCCCATCCGACAAGAGATCGATCGAAAAAGTCCCAAAGCTCGGGATAATAGTTTTCTTATTTGTGTTTTAACACTCATGCTACTCTAAAAATTCAAAATCCCGTTGCTCGTATCATTTCGAAAAATAGAAAACGTGTATTTGAGAGCCTAAATGATGGTTTTTTCACCAAAATCACCCCGGCATCATGTCCGAAGGCTATGAGTTTTCATCGTTAGCTCGTTTGGCATCGAACCGGGTCCAAACGTACACTCGAACTAGGTAGCTGTTTTTTTTTTTACTAAAATCACCCGTGGGATGTTGTCGAGGACGATGAGTTTTGATGGTTCTTTCATCCGGTAAGAGTTAGGTCGAAAAATCATAAAAATTGGCATGATAGTTTTCTATAGGTTTCTTCACGGTCATTCCGCTCTAGGAATTCCCAAGCTCGATGGCTCGCATCGTCTCGAAAAACATAAAAAGTGCATTTAGGGGGCCTAAACGGTGTTTTTTCCTCTAAAATCACCTCGAAGCTCATGTCCAAAGGCAATGAGTTTTGATCGTTTGCTCATTTAGCATCGAACCGGGCCTAAAACAGACACCAAACTAGGTAGTCATTTTTTTGCCAAAATCACCCGTAAGTCGTTGTCGAGGGGAAGGAGTTTTGATAGCTTTTCCATCCGAAAAGAGGTCGGTCGAAAAAGACTCAAAGCTGGGCTAATAGTTTTCTTACTGGTTTTATTGCACTCATATCGCTTTAAAAATTCCAAATCTCGTTGCTCGCATCATCTTGAAAAATAGAAAAAGTTTATTTAAGAGCCTAAACGATAATTTTTTCTCCGAAATCACCCCAACCTCATGTTTGAAAGTTATGAGTTTTGATCGTTAGCTCGTTTGGCATCGAACCGGGTCCAATCCTACACTCGCACTAGGTAGCCTTTTTTTTTAAAAAAAAATCACTCACGGGATGTTGTCGAGGGCGAGGATTTCGATGGTTCTTTCATCCGGGAAGCGTTAGGTCGAAAAAGCATAAAAACTTGCTTGACGAGTTTTCTATAGGTTTTTTCATAGTCATTCCGCTCCAAGAATTCCCAAGTTTGGATGGCTCGTATCGTCTCGAAAAACATAAAAAGTGTATTGAGGGGACCTAAACGGTGTTTTTGTTCCTCTAAAATCATGTTGTGCTCATGTCCAAAGGCAATGAGTTTTGATCGTTTGCTCGTTTGGCATCGAACCGGCCTAAAATAGAATCAAACTAGGTAGTCCTTTTTTTTGCCAAAATAACCGCGAGTCGTTGTCGAGGGCAATGAGTTTTGATAGTTCTCCCATCCGACAAGAGATCGATCGAAAAAGACTCAAAACTAGGCTAATATTTTTCTTATAAGTGTTTTTGCACTCATACCGCTCTAAAAATTCCAAATCACGCTGCTCGCATCATCTCTAAAAATAGAAAAAGTGTATTTGAGAGCCTAAACGATAGTTTTTTCTCCAAAATTACCCGGACCTCATGTGCGAAGGCTATGAGTTTCGATCGTTAACTCATTTAGCATCGAGCCGGGTCCAAACACCTGCATTGAACTAAGCGGCCTTCTTTTTTTTTTTTACCAAAATCGAGCTGTGGGATGTTGTCGAGGACGAGGAGTTCGATGGTTTTTTCGGTCGGGAAAACTTAGGTCGAAACAACGTAAAAGCTGGCTCAGTTGTTTTCTTTAGGTTTCTTCACGGTCATTCCGCTCTAGGAATTCCAAAGCTCGATGGCTCCCATCGTCTCGAAAAACATAAAAAGTGTATTTAGGGGGCCTAAACAATGTTTTCTCCTCTAAAATCACCTCGAGCTCATGTCCAAAGGCAATGAGTTTTGATCATTTGCTCGTTTGGCATTGAGCCGAGCCTAAGACGACACCAAACTAGGCGGTCATTTTTTTTGCAAAAATCATCCGCGAGTCGTTTTCGAAGGCAATTTCGATAGTTTTCCCATCCGAACAAGTGGTCGATCGAAAAAGACTCAAAGCTGAGCTAATAGTTTTCTTACTTGTTTTTTAGCACTCATATTGCTCTAAAAATTCCAAATCACAGTTGCTCGCATCATCTCGAAAAATAGAAAAAGTGTATTTGAGAGCCTAAACGATAATTGTTTCTCCAAAATCACCCCGACCTCATGTCTAAAAGTTATGAGTTTTGATCGTTAGCTCGTTTGGCATCGAGCTGGGTCCAAACCTACACCTGAACTAGGTAATCGTTTTTTTTTGACCAAAATCACTCACGGGATGTTGTCGAGGGCGAGGATTTCGATGCTTCTTTCTTTCGGGAAGAGTTAGGTCGAAAAAGCATAAAAGCGGCTCGACGGTTTTCTATAGGTTTTTTCACGGTCATTCCGCTCTAAGAATTCCCAAGCTCGATGGCTCGCATCGTCTCGAAAAACATAAAAAGTGTATTTAGGGGGCCTAAACGGTGTTTTCTTCCTCCAAAATCACGTTGAGCTCATGTCCAAAGGCAACGAGTTTTGATCGTTTGTTCGTTTGGCATCGAACCGAGCCTAAAACAGAATCAAACTAAGTAGTCATTTTTTTTACCAAAATCACCCGTAGGTCGTTGTCGAGGGCAAGGAGTTTTGATAGTTTTCCCATCCGACAAGAGGTCGATCGAAAAAGTCTCAAAGCTGGGCTAATAGTTTTCTTATTAGTGTTTTAGCACTCATCTTTGCGCTAAAAATTCCAAACCCGTTGCTCGTATCATCTTGAAAAATAGAAAAAGTGTATTTGAGAGCCTAAACGATGGTTTTTTCACCAAAATCACCCCGACACCATGTCCGAAGGCTATGAGTTTTCATCGTTAGCTCGTTTGACATCGAGCCGGGTCCAAACGTACACTCTGAACTAGGTAGCTGTTTTTTTTTTACTAAAATCACCGTGGGATGTTGTCGAGGACGAGGAGTTACGATGGTTCTTTCATTCGGGAAGAGTTAGGTTAAAAAAGCATAAAAGCTGGCATGATAGTTTTCTATAGGTTTTTTCACGGTCATTCCGCTCCAAGAATTCCCAAGCTTGATGGCTCGCATCGTCTCGAAAAACATAAAAAGTGTATTTAAGGGGCCTAAACGGTGTTTTTTTCCTCCAAAATCACGTTGAGCTCATGTCCAAAGGCAACGAGTTTTGATCGTTTGCTCGTTTGGCATCGAACCGGGCCTAAAACGAGAATCAAACTAAGTAGTCATTTTTTTTTACCAAAATCACCGCGGAGTCGTTGTCGAGGGCAAGGAGTTTTGATAGTTTTCCCATCCAGACAAGAGATCGATCGAAAAAGTCTCAAAGCTGGGATAATAGTTTTCTTATTGGTGTTTTAGCACTCATGCTACGCTAAAAATTCAAAATCCCGTTGCTCGTATCATTTCGAAAAATAGAAAACGTGTATTTGAGAGCCTAAATGATGGTTTTTTCACCAAAATCACCCCGACATCATGTCCGAAGGCTATGAGTTTTCATCGTTAGCTCGTTTGGCATCGAGCCGGGTCCAAACGTACACCTTGAACTAGGTAGCTGTTTTTTTTTTTTACTAAAATCACCGTGGGATGTTGTCGAGGACGATGAGTTTTGATGGTTCTTTCATCCGGTAAGAGTTAGGTCGAAAAATCATAAAAATTGGCATGATAGTTTTCTATAGGTTTCTTCACGGTCATTCCGCTCTAGGAATTCCCAAGCTCGATGGCTCGCATCGTCTCGAAAAACATAAAAAGTGCATTTAGGGGGCCTAAACGGTGTTTTTTCCTCTAAAATCACCTCGAAGCTCATGTCCAAAGGCAATGAGTTTTGATCGTTTGCTCGTTTAGCATCGAATCGGGCCTAAAACGGCATCAAACTAGGTAGTCATTTTTTTGCCAAAATCACCGTAAGTCGTTGTCGAGGGGAAGGAGTTTTGATAGCTTTTCCATCCAAAAAGAGGTCGGTCGAAAAGACTCAAAAGCTGGGCTAATAGTTTTCTTACTGGTTTTATTGCACTCATACTTGCTTTAAAAATTCCAAATCTCGCTTGCTCGCATCATCTTGAAAAATAGAAAAAGTTTATTTAAGAGCCTAAACGATAATTTTTCTCCGAAATCACCCCGACCTCATGTTTGAAAGTTATGAGTTTTGATCGTTAGCTCGTTTGGCATCGAGCTGGGTCCAATCCTACACTTGCACTAGGTAGCCTTTTTTTTAAAAAAAAAATCACTCACGGGATGTTGTCGAGGGCGAGGATTTCGATGGTTCTTTCATCCGGGAAGCGTTAGGTCGAAAAAGCATAAAAACTTGCTTGACGAGTTTTCTATAGGTTTTTTCATAGTCATTCCGCTCCAAGAATTCCCAAGTTTGGATGGCTCGTATCGTCTCGAAAAACATAAAAAGTGTATTGAGGGGACCTAAACGGTGTTTTTGTTCCTCTAAAATCATGTTGTGCTCATGTCCAAAGGCAATGAGTTTTGATCGTTTGCTCGTTTGGCATCGAACCAGGCCTAAAATAGAATCAAACTAGGTAGTCCTTTTTTTGCCAAAATAACCCGCGAGTCGTTGTCGAGGGCAATGAGTTTTGATAGTTCTCCCATCCAGACAAGAGATCGATCGAAAAAGACTCAAAACTAGGCTAATATTTTTCTTATAGGTTTTTTTGCACTCATACCGCTCTAAAAATTCCAAATCACTGTTGCTCGCATCATCTCTAAAAATAGAAAAAGTGTATTTGAGAGCCTAAACGATAGGTTTTTCTCCAAAATTACCGAGACCTCATGTGCGAAGGCTATGAGTTTCGATCGTTAACTCATTTAGCATCGAGCTAGGTCCAGAACACTGCATTGAACTAAGCGGCCTTCTTTTTTTTTATACCAAAATCGAGCTGTGGGATGTTGTCGAGGACGAGGAGTTCGATGGTTTTTTCGGTCGGGAAAACTTAGGTCGAAACAACGTAAAAGCGGCTCTGTTGTTTTCTTTAGGTTTCTTCACGGTCATTCCGCTCTAGGAATTCCAAAGCTCGATGGCTCCCATCGTCTCGAAAAACATAAAAAGTGTATTTAGGGGGCACTAAACAATGTTTTCTCCTCTAAAATCACCTCGAGCTCATGTCCAAAGGCAATGAGTTTTGATCATTTGCTCGTTTGGCATTGAGCCAGGCCTAAGACGGCACCAAACTAGGCGAGTCATTTTTTTTGCAAAAATCACCCGCGAGTCGTTTTCGAAGGCAATTTCGATAGTTTTCCCATCCGACAAGTGGTCGATCGAAAAAGACTCAAAGCCGAGCTAATAGTTTTCTTACTTGTTTTTTAGCACTCATACTTGCTCTAAAAATTCCAAATCCCGTTGCTCGCATCATCTCGAAAAATAGAAAAAGTGTATTTGAGAGCTTAAACGATAATTTTTTCTTCGAAATCACCCCGACCTCATGTCTGAAAGTTATGAGTTTTGATCGTTAGCTCGTTTGGCATCGAGCTGGGTCCAAACCTACACCTGAACTAGGTAATCGTTTTTTTTTACCAAAATCACTCACGGGATGTTGTCGAGGGCGAGGATTTACGATGGTTCTTTCATTCGGGAAGAGTTAGGTCGAAAAAGCATAAAAGCGGCTCGACGAGTTTTCTATAGGTTTTTTCACGGTCATTCCGCTCTAAGAATTCCCAAGCTCGATGGCTCGCATCGTCTCGAAAAACATAAAAAGTGTATTTAGGGGGCCTAAACGGTGTTTTTTTCCTCCAAAATCACGTTGAGCTCATGTCCAAAGGCAACGAGTTTTGATCGTTTGTTCGTTTGGCATCGAACCGAGCCTAAAACGGAATCAAACTAGGTAGTCATTTTTTTACCAAAATCACCGCGAGGTCGTTGTCGAGGGCAAGGAGTTTTGATAGTTTTCCCATCCAGACAAGAGGTCGGTCGAAAAAGTCTCAAAGCTGGGTTATTAGTTTTCTTATTGGTATTTTAGCACTGATCTTCGCTCTAAAAATTCCAAATCCCGTTGCTCGCATCATCTCGAAAAATAGAAAAAGTGTATTTGAGAGCCTAAACGATGGTTTTTTCACCAAAATCACCCCGACATCATGTCCGAAGGCTATGAGTTTTGATCGTTAGCTCGTTTGGCATCGAGCCGGGTCCAAACGTACACCTTGAACTAGGTAGCTGTTTTTTTTTTTACTAAAATCACCCGTGGGATGTTGTCGAGGACGAGGAGTTCGATGGTTCTTTCATCCGGGAAGAGTTAGGTCGAAAAAGCATAAAAGCTGGCATGATAGTTTTCTATAGGTTTCTTCACGGTCATTCCGCTCCAAGAATTCCCAAGCTCGATGGCTCGCATCGTCTCGAAAAACATAAAAAGTGTATTTAGGGGGCACTAAACGGTGTTTTGTTCCTCTAAAATCATGTCGTGCTCATGTCCAAAGGCAATGAGTTTTGATCGTTTGCTCGTTTGGCATCGAAGCGGGCCTAAAATAGAATCAAACTAGGTAGTCATTTTTTTGCCAAAATCACCCGTAAGTCGTTGTCGAGGGCAATGAGTTTTGATAGCTTCTCCCATCCAGACAAGAGGTCGATCGAAAAAGACTCAAAATTGGGCTAATATTTTTCTTATAGTTTTATTGCACTCATACTGCTCTAAAAATTCCAAATCTCGCTTGCTCGCATCATCTCTGAAAAATAGAAAAAGTGTATTTAAGAGCCTAAACGATAAGTTTTTCTCCAGAAATCACCCCGACCTCATGTCCGAAAGCTTATGAGTTTTGATCGTTAGCTCGTTTGGCATCGAGCTGGGTCCAATCCTACACTTGCACTAGGTAGCCTTTTTTTTTTTTACCAAAATCACTCACGGGATGTTGTCGAGGGCGAGGATTTCGATGGTTCTTTCATCCGGGAAGCGTTAGGTCGAAAAAGCATAAAAACTTGCTTGACGAGTTTTCTATTGGTTTTGTCATAGTCATTCCGCTCCAAGAATTCCCAAGTTTGGATGGCTCGTATCGTCTCGAAAAACATAAAAAGTGTATTGAGGGGGCCTAAACGGTGTTTTTGTTCCTCTAAAATCATGTTGTGCTCATGTCCAAAGGCAATGAGTTTTGATCGTTTGCTCGTTTGGCATCGAACCGGGCCTAAAATAGAATCAAACTAGGTAGTCCTTTTTTTGGCCAAAATCACCGCGGAGTCGTTGTCGAGGGCAATGAGTTTTGATAGTTCTCCCATCCAGACAAGAGGTCGATAGAAAAAGACTCAAAACTCGGGCTAATATTTTTCTTATAGGTTTTTTTGCACTCATACCGCTCTAAAAATTCCAAATCACAGCTGCTTGCATCATCTCTAAAAATAGAAAAAGTGTATTTGAGAGCCTAAACGATAGGTTTTTCTCCAAAATCACCCGAGACCTCATGTGCGAAGGCTATGAGTTTCGATCGTTAACTCATTTAGCATCGAGTCGGGTCCAAACACCTGCATCGAACTAAGCGGCCTTCTTTTTTTTTTTTACCAAAATCGAGTTGTGGGATGTTGTCGAGGACGAGGAGTTCGATGGTTTTTTCGGTCGGGAAGAGTTAGGTCGAAACAACGTAAAAGCGGCTTCGCTTGTTTTCTTTAGGTTTCTTCACAGTCATTCCGCTCTAGGAATTCCAAAGCTCGATGGCTCCCATCGTCTCGAAAAACATAAAAAGTGTATTTAGGGGGCCTAAACAATGTTTTTTCCTCTAAAATCACCTCGAGCTCATGTCCAAAGGCAATGAGTTTTGATCATTTGCTCGTTTGGCATTGAACCGGGCCTAAGACGGCACCAAACTAGGCGAGTCATTTTTTTTGCAAAAATCACCCGTAGGTCGTTTTCGAAGGCAATTTCGATAGTTTTCCCATCCAGACAAGAGGTCGATCGAAAAAGACTCAAAGCTGAGCTAATAGTTTTCTTACTTGTTTTTTAGCACTCATACTTGCTCTAAAAATTCCAAATCCCGTTGCTCGCATCATCTCGAAAAATAGAAAAAGTGTATTTGAGAGCCTAAACGATAATTTTTTCTCCGAAATCACCCCGACCTCATGTCCGAAAGTTATGAGTTTTGATCGTTAGCTCGTTTGGCATCGAACTAGGTCCAAACCTACATCTGAACTAGGTAACCATTTTTTTTTACCAAAATCACTCACGGGATGTTGTCGAGGGCGAGGATTTCGATGGTTCTTTCATTCGGGAAGAGTTAGGTCGAAAAAGCATAAAAGCGGCTCTGACGGTTTTCTATAGGTTTTTTCACGGTCATTCCGCTCTAAGAATTCCCAAGCTCGATGGCTCGCATCGTCTCGAAAAACATAAAAAGTGTATTTAGGGGGCCTAAACGGTGTTTTTTCCTCCAAAATCACGTTGAGCTCATGTCCAAAGGCAACGAGTTTTGATCGTTTGCTCGTTTGGCATCGAACCGGACCTAAAACAGAATCAAACTAAGTAGTCATTTTTTTTTACCAAAATCACCCGCGAAGTCGTTGTCGAGGGCAAGCAGTTTTGATAGTTTTCCCATCCGACAAGAGGTCGATCGAAAAAGTCTCGAAAGCTGGGCTAATAGTTTTCTTATTGGTGTTTTAGCACTCATGCTTTGCGCTAAAAATTCCAAACCCGTTGCTCGTATCATCTCGAAAAATAGAAAAAGTGTATTTGAGAGCCTAAACGATGGTTTTTTCACCAAAATCACCCCGACATCATGTCCGAAGGCTATGAGTTTTCATCGTTAGCTCGTTTGGCATCGAGCCGGGTCCAAACGTACACTTGAACTAGGTAGTGTTTTTTTTTTTTACTAAAATCACCGTGGGATGTTGTCGAGGACGAGGAGTTCGATGGTTCTTTCATCCGGTAAGAGTTAGGTCGAAAAATCATAAAAGCTGGCATGATAGTTTTCTATAGGTTTCTTCACGGTCATTCCGCTCGTAGGAATTCCCAAGCTCGATGGCTCGCATCGTCTCGAAAAACATAAAAAGTGTATTTAGGGGGCCTAAACGGTGTTTTTTCCTCTAAAATCACCTCAAGCTCATGTCCAAAGGCAATGAGTTTTGATCGTTTGCTCGTTTAGCATCGAACCGGGCCTAAAACGGCACCAAACTAGGTAGTCATTTTTTTGCCAAAATCACCGTAAGTCGTTGTCGAGGGGAAGGAGTTTTGATAGCTTTTCCATCCGAAAAGAGGTCGGTCGAAAAAGACTCAAAGCTGGGCTAATAGTTTTCTTACTTGGTTTTATTGCACTTATATTGCTTTAAAAATTCCAAATCTCGCTGCTCGCATCATCTTGAAAAATAGAAAAAGTTTTTTTAAGAGCCTAAACGATAATTTTTCTCCGAAATCACCCCGACCTCATGTACGAAAGTTATGAGTTTTGATCGTTAGCTCGTTTGGCATCGAGCTGGGTCCAATCCTACACTTGCACTAGGTAGCCTTTTCTTTTTTACCAAAATCACTCACGGGATGTTGTCGAGGGCGAGGATTTACGATGGTTCTTTCATCCGGGAAGCGTTAGGTCGAAAAAGCATAAAAACTTGCTTGACGAGTTTTCTATAGGTTTTTCATAGTCATTCCGCTCCAAGAATTCCCAAGTTTGGATGGCTCGTATCGTCTCGAAAAACATAAAAAGTGTATTGAGGGGGCCTAAACGGTGTTTTTGTTCCTCTAAAATCATGTTGTGCTCATGTCCAAAGGCAATGAGTTTTGATCGTTTGCTCGTTTGGCATCGAGCCAGGCCTAAAATAGAATCAAACTAGGTAGTCCTTTTTTTGGCCAAAATCACCGCGGAGTCATTGTCGAGGGCAATGAGTTTTGATAGTTCTCCCATCCGACAAGAGTTCGATAGAAAAAGACTCAAAACTGGGCTAATATTTTTCTTATAGGTTTTTTTGCACTCATACCGCTCTAAAAATTCCAAATCACTGCTGCTTGCATCATCTCTAAAAATAGAAAAAGTGTATTTGAGAGCCTAAACGATAGGTTTTTCTCCAAAATCACCCGGACCTCATGTGCGAAGGCTATGAGTTTCGATCGTTAACTTATTTAGCATCGAGCCGGGTCCAGAACTCGCACTTGAACTAAGCGGCCTTCTTTTTTTTTTTACCAAAATCGAGTCGTGGGATGTTGTCGAGGACGAGGAGTTCGATGGTTTTTTCGGTCGGGAAGAATTAGGTCGAAACAACGTAAAAGCGCTTGATTGTTTTCTTTAGGTTTCTTCACGGTCATTCCGCTCTAGGAATTCCAAAGCTCGATGGCTCCCATCGTCTCGAAAAACATAAAAAGTGTATTAGGGGGCCTAAACAATGTTTTTTCCTCTAAAATCACCTCGAGCTCATGTCCAAAGGCAATGAGTTTTGATCATTTACTCGTTTGGCATTGAGCCAGGCCTAAGACGGCACCAAACTAGGCGAGTCATTTTTTTTGCAAAAATCACCGCGATGTCGTTTTCGAAGGCAATTTCGATAGTTTTCCCATCCAGACAAGAGGTCGATCGAAAAAGACTCAAAAGCTGAGCTAATAGTTTTCTTACTTGTTTTTTAGCACTCATACTTGCTCTAAAAATTCCAAATCCCGTTGCTCGCATCATCTCGAAAAATAGAAAAAGTGTATTTGAGAGCCTAAACGATAATTTTTTCTCCGAAATCACCCCGACCTCATGTACGAAAGTTATGAGTTTTGATCGTTAGCTCGTTTGGCATCGAACTGGGTCCAAACCTACACTTGAACTAGGTAACCATTTTTTTTTACCAAAATCACTCACGGGATGTTGTCGAGGGCGAGGATTTCGATGGTTCTTTCATTCGGGAAGAGTTAGGTCGAAAAAGCATAAAAGCGGCTCGACGAGTTTTCTATAGGTTTTTTCACGGTCATTCCGCTCTAAGAATTCCCAAGCTCGATGGCTCGCATCGTCTCGAAAAACATAAAAAGTGTATTTAGGGGGCCTACAACGGTGTTTTTTTCCTCCAAAATCACGTTGAGCTCATGTCCAAAGGCAACGAGTTTTGATCGTTTGCTCGTTTGGCATCGAACCGGACCTAAAACAGAATCAAACTAAGTAGTCATTATTTTTTACCAAAATCACCCGCGAGGTCGTTGTCGAGGGCAAGGAGTTTTGATAGTTTTCCCATCCGACAAGAGGTCGATCGAAAAAGTCTCAAAGCTGGGCTAATAGTTTTCTTATTGGTGTTTTAGCACTCATGCTTGTGCTAAAAATTCCAAACCCGTTGCTCGTATCATCTCGAAAAATAGAAAAAGTGTATTTGAGAGCCTAAACGATGGTTTTTTCACCAAAATCACCCCGACATCATGTCCGAAGGCTATGAGTTTTCATCGTTAGCTCGTTTGGCATCGAGCCGGGTCCAAACGTACACCTTGAACTAGGTAGTGTTTTTTTTTTTTACTAAAATCACCAGTGGGATGTTGTCGAGGACGAGGAGTTCGATGGTCCTTTCATCCGGTAAGAGTTAGGTCGAAAAATCATAAAAACTAGCATGATAGTTTTCTATAGGTTTCTTCACGGTCATTCCGCTCGTAGGAATTCCCAAGCTCGATGGCTCGCATCGTCTCGAAAAACATAAAAAGTGTATTTAGGGGGCCTAAACGGTGTTTTTTCCTCTAAAATCACCTCGAAGCTCATGTCCAAAAGCAATGAGTTTTGATCGTTTGCTCGTTTGGCATCGAGCCGAGCCTAAAACGAGCACCAAACTAGGTAGTCATTTTTTTGCCAAAATCACCCGTAAGTCGTTGTCGAGGGGAAGGAGTTTTGATAGCTTTTCCATCCGAAAAGCGGTCGATCGAAAAAGACTCAAAGCTTGGGCTAATAGTTTTCTTACTGGTTTTATTGCACTCATACCGCTTTAAAAATTCCAAATCTCGTTGCTCGCATCATCTTGAAAAACAGAAAAAGTTTATTTAAGAGCCTAAACGATAATTTTTTCTCCGAAATCACTCCAACCTCATGTACGAAAGTTATGAGTTTTGATCATTAGCTCGTTTGGCATCAAGCTGGGTCCAATCCTACACTCGCACTAGGTAGCCTTTTTTTTTTTACCAAAATCACTCACGGGATGTTGTCGAGGGCGAGGATTTCGATGGTTCTTTCATCCGGGAAGCGTTAGGTCGAAAAAGCATAAAAACTTGCTCGACGAGTTTTCTATAGGTTTTTTCATAGTCATTCCGCTCCAAGAATTCCGAAGTCTGGATGGCTCGTATCGTCTCGAAAAACATAAAAAGTGTATTGAGGGGGCCTAAACGGTGTTTTTGTTCCTCTAAAATCATGTTGTGCTCATGTCCAAAGACAATGAGTTTTGATCGTTTGCTCGTTTGGCATCGAACCGGGCCTAAAATAGAATCAAACTAGGTAGTCCTTTTTTTACCAAAATCACCCGCGAGTCGTTGTCGAGGGCAATGAGTTTTGATAGTTCTCCCATCCAGACAAGAGGTCGATAGAAAAAGACTCAAAAGCTGGGCTAATATTTTTCTTATAGGTTTTTTTGCACTCATACCGCTCTAAAAATTCCAAATCACGCTGCTTGCATCATCTCTATAAATAGAAAAAGTGTATTTGAGAGCCTAAACGATAGGTTTTTCTCTAAAATCACCCGGACCTCATGTGCGAAGGCTATGAGTTTCGATCGTTAACTCATTTAGCATCGAGCTGGGTCCAAACCTGCATTGAACTAAGCGACCTTCCTTTTTTTTTTACCAAAATCAGCTATGGGATGTAAACGAGGACGAGGAGTTCGATGGTTTTTTCGGTCGGGAAGACTTAGGTCGAAACAACGTAAAAGCGGCTCGATTGTTTTCTTTAGGTTTCTTCACGGTCATTCCGCTCTAGGAATTCCAAAGCTCGATGGCTCCCATCGTCTCGAAAAACATAAAAAGTGTATTTAGGGGGCCTAAATAGTGTTTTTTCCTCTAAAATCACCTCAAGCTCATGTCCAAAAGCAATGAGTTTTGATCGTTTGCTCGTTTGGCATCGAGCCGGGCCTAAAACGGCACCAAACTAGGTAGTCATTTTTTTATCAAAATCACCGTAAGTCGTTGTCGAGGGGAAGGAGTTTTTATAGCTTTTCCATCCAGAAAAGTGGTCGGTCGAAAAAGACTCAAAAGCTGGGCTAATAGTTTTCTTACTGGTTTTATTGCACTTATACTTGCTTTAAAAATTCCAAATCTCGTTGCTCGCATCATCTTGAAAAATAGAAAAGGTTTTTTTAAGAGCCTAAACGATAATTTTTCTCCGAAATCACCCCGACCTCATGTACGAAAGTTATGAGTTTTGATCGTTAGCTCGTTTGGCATCGAGCTGGGTCCAATCCTACACTTGCACTAGGTAGCCTTTTTTTTTTTTTACCAAAATCACTCACGGGATGTTATCGTGGGCGAGGATTTCGATGGTTCTTTCATCCGGGAAGCGTTAAGTCGAAAAAGCATAAAAACTTGCTTGACGAGTTTTCTATAGGTTTTTTCGTAGTCATTCCGCTCCAAGAATTCCCAAGTTTGGATGGCTCGTATCGTCTCGAAAAACATAAAAAGCTGTATTGAGGGGGCCTAAACGGTGTTTTTGTTCCTCTAAAATCATGTTGTGCTCATGTCCAAAGGCAATGAGTTTTGATCGTTTGCTCGTTTGGCACCGAGCCAGGACCTAAAATAGAATCAAACTAGGTAGTCCTTTTTTTGGCCAAAATCACCCGCGGGTCGTTGTCGAGGGCAATGAGTTTTGATAGTTCTCCCATCCAGACAAGAGGTCGATAGAAAAAGACTCAAAACGGGGCTAATATTTTTCTTATAGGTTTTTTTGCACTCGTACCGCTCTAAAAATTTCAAATCACACTTGCTTGCATCATCTCTAAAAATAGAAAAAGTGTATTTGAGAGCCTAAACGATAGGTTTTTCTCAAAAATCACCCGGACCTCATGTGCGAAGGCTATGAGTTTCGATCGTTAACTCATTTAGCATCGAGCTGGGTCCAAACACTGCATCGAACTAAGCGACCTTCTTTTTTTTTTCACCAAAATCGAGTCGTGGGATGTTGTCGAGGACGAGGAGTTCGATGGTTTTTTCGATCGGAAAGACTTAGGTCGAAACAACGTAAAAGCGGCTCGATTGTTTTCTTTAGGTTTCTTCACAATCATTTCGCTCTAGGAATTCCAAAGCTCGATGGCTCCCATCGTCTCGAAAAACATAAAAAGTGTATTTAGGGGGCCTAAACAATGTTTTCTCTTCTAAAATCACTTCGAGCTCATGTCCAAAGGCAATGAGTTTTGATCATTTGCTCGTTTGGCATTGAACCAGGCCTAAGATAACACCAAACTAGGCAATCATTTTTTTTGCAAAAATCACCCGCAGGTTGTTTTCGAAGGCAATTTCGATAGTTTTCCCATCCGACAAGAGGTCGATCGAAAAAGACTCAAAGCCGAGCTAATAGTTTTCTTACTTGTTTTTTAGCACTCATACTTGCTCTAAAAATTCCAAATCCCGTTACTCGCATCATCTCGAAAAATAGAAAAAGTGTATTCGAGAGCCTAAACGATAATTTTTTCTCCGAAATCACCCCGACCTCATGTCCGAAAGTTATGAGTTTTGATCGTTAGCTCGTTTGGCATCGAGCCGGGTCCAAACCTACACCTGAACTAGGTAACCATTTTTTTTTACCAAAATCACTCACGGGATGTTGTCGAGGGCGAGGATTTCGATGGTTCTTTCATTTGGGAAGAGTTAGGTTGAAAAAGCATAAAAGCGGCACTGACGGTTTTCTATAGGTTTTTTCACGGTCATTCCGCTCTAAGAATTCCCAAGCTCGATGGCTCGCATCGTCTCGAAAAACATAAAAAGTGTATTTAGGGGGCCTAAACGGTGTTTTTTCCTCCAAAATCATGTTGAGCTCATGTCCAAAGGCAACGAGTTTTGATCGTTTGCTCGTTTGGCATCGAGCCGGGCCTAAAACAGAATCAAACTAAGTAGTCATTTTTTTTATCAAAATCACCGCGGAGTCGTTGTCGAGGGCAAGAAGTTTTGATAGTTTTCCCATCCGACAAGAGGTCGATCGAAAAAGTCTCAAAGCTGGGCTAATAGTTTTCTTATTTGTGTTTTAGCACTTATGCTTTGCGCTAAAAATTCCAAACCCGTTGCTCGTATCATCTCGAAAAATAGAAAAAGTGTATTTGAGAGCCTAAACGATGGTTTTTTCACCAAAATCACCCCGACATCATGTCCGGAGGCTATGAGTTTTCATCGTTAGCTCGTTTGGCATCGAGCCGGGTCCAAACGTACACCTTGAACTAGGTAGCTATTTTTTTTTTACTAAAATCACCGATGGGATGTTGTCGAGGACGAGGAGTTCGATGGTTCTTTCATCCGGTAAGAGTTAGGTCGAAAAATCATAAAAGCTGGCATGATAGTTTTCTATAGGTTTCTTCACGGTCATTCCGCTCTAGGAATTCCCAAGCTCGATGGCTCCCATCGTCTCGAAAAACATAAAAAGTGTATTTAGGGGGCCTAAATAGTGTTTTTTCCTCTAAAATCACCTCGAAGCTCATGTCCAAAAGCAATGAGTTTTGATCGTTTGCTCGTTTGGCATCGAGCCGGGCCTAAAACGGCACCAAACTAGGTAGTCATTTTTTTGCCAAAATCACCCGTAAGTCGTTGTCGAGGGGAAGGAGTTTTTATAGCTTTTCCATCCAGAAAAGTGGTCGGTCGAAAAAGACTCAAAGCTCGGGCTAATAGTTTTCTTACTTGGTTTTATTGCACTTATCTTGCTTTAAAAATTCCAAATCTCGTTGCTCGCATCATCTTGAAAAATAGAAAAAGTTTTTTAAGAGCCTAAACGATAATTTTTCTCCGAAATCACCCCGACCTCATGTACGAAAGTTATGAGTTTTGATCGTTAGCTCGTTTGGCATCGAGCTGGGTCCAATCCTACACTTGCACTAGGTAGCCTTTTTTTTTTTTTACCAAAATCACTCACGGGATGTTATCGAGGGCGAGGATTTCGATGGTTCTTTCATCCGGGAAGCGTTAAGTCGAAAAAGCATAAAAACTTGCTTGACGAGTTTTCTATAGGTTTTTTCGTAGTCATTCCGCTCCAAGAATTCCCAAGTTTGGATGGCTCGTATCGTCTCGAAAAACATAAAAAGTGTATTGAGGGGGCCTAAACGGTGTTTTTGTTCCTCTAAAATCATGTTGTGCTCATGTCCAAAGGCAATGAGTTTTGATCGTTTGCTCGTTTGGCATCGAGCCAAGGCCTAAAATAGAATCAAACTAGGTAGTCCTTTTTTTGGCCAAAATCACCGCGGAGTCATTGTCGAGGGCAATGAGTTTTGATAGTTCTCCCATCCAGACAAGAGTTCGATAGAAAAAGACTCAAAGCTGGGCTAATATTTTTCTTATAGGTTTTTTTGCACTCATACCGCTCTAAAAATTCCAAATCACGTTGCTTGCATCATCTCTAAAAATAGAAAAAGTGTATTTGAGAGCCTAAACGATAGGTTTTTCTCCAAAATCACCCGGACCTCATGTGCGAAGGCTATGAGTTTCGATCGTTAACTTATTTAGCATCGAGCCGGGTCCGAACACTGCTCGAACTAAGCGACCTTCTTTTTTTTTTTACCAAAATCGAGTCGTGGGATGTTGTCGAGGACGAGGAGTTCGATGGTTTTTTCGGTCGGGAAGAATTAGGTCGAAACAACGTAAAAGCGGCTTGATTGTTTTCTTTAGGTTTCTTCACGGTCATTCCGCTCTAGGAATTCCAAAGCTCGATGGCTCCCATCGTCTCGAAAAACATAAAAAGTGTATTAGGGGGCCTAAACAATGTTTTTTCCTCTAAAATCACCTCGAGCTCATGTCCAAAGGCAATGAGTTTTGATCATTTACTCGTTTGGCATTGAGCCAGGCCTAAGACGACACCAAACTAGGCGGTCATTTTTTTTGCAAAAATCACCGCGGAGTCGTTTTCGAAGGCAATTTCGATAGTTTTCCCATCCAGACAAGAGGTCGATCGAAAAAGACTCAAAGCCGAGCTAATAGTTTTCTTACTTGTTTTTTAGCACTCATACTTGCTCTAAAAATTCCAAATCCCGTTGCTCGCATCATCTCGAAAAATAGAAAAAGTGTATTTGAGAGCCTAAACGATAATTTTTCTCCGAAATCACCCCGACCTCATGTACGAAAGTTATGAGTTTTGATCGTTAGCTCGTTTGGCATCGAGCTGGGTCCAAACCTACACTGAACTAGGTAACCATTTTTTTTTACCAAAATCACTCACGGGATGTTGTCGAGGGCGAGGATTTCGATGGTTCTTTCATTCGGGAAGAGTTAGGTCGAAAAAGCATAAAAGCGGCTCGACGAGTTTTCTATAGGTTTTTTCACGGTCATTCCGCTCTAAGAATTCCCAAGCTCGATGGCTCGCATCGTCTCGAAAAACATAAAAAGTGTATTTAGGGGGCCTTAACGGTGTTTTTTTCCTCCAAAATCACGTTGAGCTCATGTCCAAAGGCAACGAGTTTTGATCGTTTGCTCGTTTGGCATCGAACCGGACCTAAAACAGAATCAAACTAAGTAGTCATTATTTTTTACCAAAATCACCCGCGAAGTCGTTGTCGAGGGCAAGGAGTTTTGATAGTTTTCCCATCCGACAAGAGGTCGATCGAAAAAGTCTCAAAGCTGGGCTAATAGTTTTCTTATTGGTGTTTTAGCACTCATGCTTGTGCTAAAAATTCCAAACCCGTTGCTCGTATCATCTCGAAAAATAGAAAAAGTGTATTTGAGAGCCTAAACGATGGTTTTTTCACCAAAATCACCCCGACATCATGTCCAGAAGGCTATGAGTTTTCATCGTTAGCTCGTTTGGCATCGAGCCGGGTCCAAACGTACACTTGAACTAGGTAGCTGTTTTTTTTTTTTACTAAAATCACCAGTGGGATGTTGTCGAGGACGAGGAGTTCGATGGTCCTTTCATCCGGTAAGAGTTAGGTCGAAAAATCATAAAAACTAGCATGATAGTTTTCTATAGGTTTCTTCACGGTCATTCCGCTGTAGGAATTCCCAAGCTCGATGGCTCGCATCGTCTCGAAAAACATAAAAAGTGTATTTAGGGGGCCTAAACGGTGTTTTTCCTCTAAAATCACCTCAAGCTCATGTCCAAAAGCAATGAGTTTTGATCGTTTGCTCGTTTGGCATCGAGCCAGAGCCTAAAACGAGCACCAAACTAGGTAGTCATTTTTTTGCCAAAATCACCCGTAAGTCGTTGTCGAGGGGAAGGAGTTTTGATAGCTTTTCTATCCGAAAAGCGGTCGATCGAAAAAGACTCAAAGCTGGGCTAATAGTTTTCTTACTTGGTTTTATTGCACTCATACTGCTTTAAAAATTCCAAATCTCGTTGCTCGCATCATCTTGAAAAACAGAAAAAGTTTATTTAAGAGCCTAAACGATAATTTTTCTCCGAAATCACTCCGACCTCATGTACGAAAGTTATGAGTTTTGATCATTAGCTCGTTTGGCATCAAGCTGGGTCCAATCCTACACCTTGCACTAGGTAGCCTTTTTTTTTTTACCAAAATCACTCACGGGATGTTGTCGAGGGCGAGGATTTCGACGGTTCTTTCATCCGGGAAGCGTTAGGTCGAAAAAGCATAAAAACTTGCTCGACGAGTTTTCTATAGGTTTTTTCATAGTCATTCCGCTCCAAGAATTCCGAAGTTTGGATGGCTCGTATCGTCTCGAAAAACATAAAAAGTGTATTGAGGGGGCCTAAACGGTGTTTTTGTTCCTCTAAAATCATGTTGTGCTCATGTCCAAAGACAATGAGTTTTGATCGTTTGCTCGTTTGGCATCGAGCCGGGCCTAAAATAGAATCAAACTAGGTAGTCCTTTTTTTTACCAAAATCACTCGCGAGGTCGTTGTCGAGGGCAATGAGTTTTGATAGTTCTCCCATCCAGACAAGAGGTCGATAGAAAAAGACTCAAAACTGGGCTAATATTTTTCTTATAGGTTTTTTTGCACTCATACCGCTCTAAAAATTCCAAATCACGCTGCTTGCATCATCTCTATAAATAGAAAAAGTGTATTTGAGAGCCTAAACGATAGGTTTTTCTCCAAAATCACCCGGACCTCATGTGCGAAGGCTATGAGTTTCGATCGTTAACTCATTTAGCATCGAGCCGGGTCCGAACACCTGCTTGAACTAAGCGACCTTCCTTTTTTTTTTACCAAAATCGAGTTGTGGGATGTAAACGAGGACGAGGAGTTCGATGGTTTTTTCGGTCGGGAAGACTTAGGTCGAAACAACGTAAAGCGGCTTGATTGTTTTCTTTAGGTTTCTTCACGGTCATTCCGCTCTAGGAATTCCAAAGCTCGATGGCTCCCATCGTCTCGAAAAACATAAAAAGTGTATTTAGGGGGCCTAAATAGTGTTTTTTCCTCTAAAATCACCTCGAGCTCATGTCCAAAAGCAATGAGTTTTGATCGTTTGCTCGTTTGGCATCGAGCCGGGCCTAAAACGGCACCAAACTAGGTAGTCATTTTTTTGCCAAAATCACCGTAAGTCGTTGTCGAGGGGAAGGAGTTTTTATAGCTTTTCCATCCAGAAAAGTGGTCGGTCGAAAAAGACTCAAAGCTGGGCTAATAGTTTTCTTACTGGTTTTATTGCACTTATCTTGCTTTAAAAATTCCAAATCTCGTTGCTCGCATCATCTTGAAAAATAGAAAAGGTTTTTTAAGAGCACTAAACGATAATTTTTTCTCCGAAATCACCCCGACCTCATGTACGAAAGTTATGAGTTTTGATCGTTAGCTCGTTTGGCATCGAGCCGGGTCCAATCCTACACTTGCACTAGGTAGCCTTTTTTTTTTTTTTACCAAAATCACTCACGGGATGTTATCGTGGGCGAGGATTTCGATGGTTCTTTCATCCGGGAAGCGTTAAGTCGAAAAAGCATAAAAACTTGCTTGACGAGTTTTCTATAGGTTTTTTCGTAGTCATTCCGCTCCAAGAATTCCCAAGTTGGATGGCTCGTATCGTCTCGAAAAACATAAAAAGCTGTATTGAGGGGGCCTAAACGGTGTTTTTGTTCCTCTAAAATCATGTTGTGCTCATGTCCAAAGGCAATGAGTTTTGATCGTTTGCTCGTTTGGCACCGAGCCAGGACCTAAAATAGAATCAAACTAGGTAGTCCTTTTTTTGGCCAAAATCACCGCGGAGTCGTTGTCGAGGGCAATGAGTTTTGATAGTTCTCCCATCCAGACAAGAGGTCGATAGAAAAAGACTCAAAACTGGGCTAATATTTTTCTTATAGGTTTTTTTGCACTCGTACCGCTCTAAAAATTTCAAATCACACTTGCTTGCATCATCTCTAAAAATAGAAAAAGTGTATTTGAGAGCCTAAACGATAGGTTTTTCTCCAAAATCACCCGGACCTCATGTGCGAAGGCTATGAGTTTCGATCGTTAACTCATTTAGCATCGAGCCGGGTCCAAACACTACTGCTGAACTAAGCGACCTTCTTTTTTTTTTTTACCAAAATCGAGTCGTGGGATGTTGTCGAGGACGAGGAGTTCGATGGTTTTTTCGGTCGGGAAGACTTAGGTCGAAACAACGTAAAAGCGGCTTGATTGTTTTCTTTAGGTTTCTTCACAATCATTTCGCTCTAGGAATTCCAAAGCTCGATGGCTCCCATCGTCTCGAAAAACATAAAAAGTGTATTTAGGGGGCCTAAACAATGTTTTCTCTTCTAAAATCACTTCGAGCTCATGTCCAAAGGCAATGAGTTTTGATCATTTGCTCGTTTGGCATTGAACCGGGCCTAAGATAACACCAAACTAGGCAATCATTTTTTTTGCAAAAATCACCCGCGAGTTGTTTTCGAAGGCAATTTCGATAGTTTTCCCATCCAGACAAGAGGTCGATCGAAAAAGACTCAAAGCCGAGCTAATAGTTTTCTTACTTGTTTTTTAGCACTCATACTTGCTCTAAAAATTCCAAATCCCGCTACTCGCATCATCTCGAAAAATAGAAAAAGTGTATTCGAGAGCCTAAACGATAATTTTTTCTCCGAAATCACCCCGACCTCATGTCCGAAAGTTATGAGTTTTGATCGTTAGCTCGTTTGGCATCGAACTAGGTCCAAACCTACACTGAACTAGGTAACCATTTTTTTTACCAAAATCACTCACGGGATGTTGTCGAGGGCGAGGATTTCGATGGTTCTTTCATTTGGGAAGAGTTAGGTTGAAAAAGCATAAAAGCGGCACTGACGAGTTTTCTATAGGTTTTTTCACGGTCATTCCGCTCTAAGAATTCCCAAGCTCGATGGCTCGCATCGTCTCGAAAAACATAAAAAGTGTATTTAGGGGGCCTAAACGGTGTTTTTTCCTCCAAAATCATGTTGAGCTCATGTCCAAAGGCAACGAGTTTTGATCGTTTGCTCGTTTGGCATCGAACCGGGCCTAAAACAGAATCAAACTAAGTAGTCATTTTTTTTATCAAAATCACCCGCGAAGTCGTTGTCGAGGGCAAGAAGTTTTGATAGTTTTCCCATCCGACAAGAGGTCGATCGAAAAAGTCTCAAAGCTCGGGCTAATAGTTTTCTTATTTGTGTTTTAGCACTTATCTTTGCGCTAAAAATTCCAAACCCGTTGCTCGTATCATCTCGAAAAATAGAAAAAGTGTATTTGAGAGCCTAAACGATGGTTTTTTCACCAAAATCACCCCGACATCATGTCCGGAGGCTATGAGTTTTCATCGTTAGCTCGTTTGGCATCGAGCCGGGTCCAAACGTACACCTGAACTCGGTAGCTATTTTTTTTTTACTAAAATCACCGAGTGGGATGTTGTCGAGGACGAGGAGTTCGATGGTTCCTTCATCCGGTAAGAGTTAGGTCGAAAAATCATAAAAGCTGGCATGATAGTTTTCTATAGGTTTCTTCACGAGTCATTCCGCTCTAGGAATTCCCAAGCTCGATGGCTCCCATCGTCTCGAAAAACATAAAAAGTGTATTTAGGGGGCCTAAACGGTGTTTTTTCCTCTAAAATCACCTCGAAGCTCATGTCCAAAGGCAATGAGTTTTGATCGTTTGCTCGTTTAGCATCGAGCCGGGCCTAAAACGGCACCAAACTAGGTAGTCATTTTTTTGCCAAAATCACCTGTAAGTCGTTGTCGAGGGGAAGGAGTTTTGATAGCTTTTCCATCCGAAAAGAGGTCGATCGAAAAAGACTCAAAGCTCGGGCTAATAGTTTTCTTGCTGGTTTTATTGCACTTATACTTGCTTTAAAAATTCCAAATCTCGCTGCTCGCATCATCTTGAAAAATAGAAAAAGTTTTTTTAAGAGCCTAAACGATAATTTTTCTCCGAAATCACCCTAACCTCATGTACGAAAGTTATGAGTTTTGATCGTTAGCTCGTTTGGCATCGAGCTGGGTCCAATCCTACACTTGCACTAGGTAGCCTTTTTTTTTACCAAAATCACTCACGGGATGTTGTCGAGGGCGAGGATTTCGATGGTTCTTTCATCCGGGAAGCGTTAGGTCGAAAAAGCATAAAAACTTGCTTGACGAGTTTTCTATAGTTTTTTCATAGTCATTCCGCTCCAAGAATTCCCAAGTTTGGATGGCTCGTATCGTCTCGAAAAACATAAAAAGTGTATTGAGGGGGCCTAAACGGTGTTTTTGTTCCTCTAAAATCATGTTGTGCTCATGTCCAAAGGCAATGAGTTTTGATCGTTTGCTCGTTTGGGATCGACCGGGCCTAAAATAGAATCAAACTAGGTAGTCCTTTTTTTGGCCAAAATCACCGCGGAGTCATTGTCGAGGGCAATGAGTTTTGATAGTTCTCCCATCCAGACAAGAGTTCGATAGAAAAAGACTCAAAGCTGGGCTAATATTTTTCTTATAGGTTTTTTTGCACTCATACCGCTCTAAAAATTCCAAATCACGCTGCTTGCATCATCTCTAAAAATAGAAAAAGTGTATTTGAGAGCCTAAACGATAGGTTTTTCTCCAAAATCACCCGGACCTCATGTGCGAAGGCTATGAGTTTCGATCGTTAACTTATTTAGCATCGAGCTGGGTCCAGAACCTACACTTGAACTAAGCGACCTTCTTTTTTTTACCGAAATCGAGTTGTGGGATGTTGTCGAGGACGAGGAGTTCTAATGGTTTTTTCGGTCGGGAAGATTTAGGTCGAAACAACGTAAAAATTGGCTCGATTGTTTTCTTTAGGTTTCTTCACGGTCATTCCGCTCTAGGAATTCCAAAGCTCGATGGCTCCCATCGTCTCGAAAAACATAAAAAGTGTATTAGGGGGCCTAAACAATGTTTTTTCCTCTAAAATCACCTCGAGCTCATGTCCAAAGGCAATGAGTTTTGATCATTTACTCGTTTGGCATTGAACCGGGCCTAAGACGACACCCAACTAGGCGGTCATTTTTTTTACAAAAATCACCGCGGAGTCGTTTTCGAAGGCAATTTCGATAGTTTTCCCATCCAGACAAGAGGTCGATCGAAAAGACTCAAAGCTGAGCTAATAGTTTTCTTACTTGTTTTTTAGCACTCATCTTGCTCTAAAAATTCCAAATCCCGTTGCTCGCATCATCTCGGAAAATAGAAAAAGTGTATTTGAGAGCCTAAACGATAATTTTTCCCCAAAATCACCTCGACCTCATGTACGAAAGTTATGAGTTTTGATCGTTAGCTCGTTTGGCATCGAGCTGGGTCTAAACCTACAGCTGAACTAGGTAACCATTTTTTTTTACCAAAATCACTCATGGGATGTTGTCGAGGGCGAGGATTTATGATGGTTCTTTCATTCGGGAAGAGTTAGGTCGAAAAAGCATAAAAGCGGCATCGACGGTTTTCTATAGGTTTTTTCACGGTCATTCGCTCTAAGAATTCCCAAGCTCGATGGCTCGCATCGTCTCGAAAAACATAAAAAGTGTATTTAGGGGGCCTAAACGGTGTTTTTTCCTCCAAAATCACGTTGAGCTCATGTCCAAAGGCAACGAGTTTTGATCGTTTGCTCGTTTGGCATCAAGCCGAGACCTAAAATAGAATCAAACTAAGTAGTCATTTTTTTTACCAAAATACCCGCGAGTCGTTGTCGAGGGCAAGCGAGTTTTGATAGTTTTCCCATCCAGACAAGAGGTCGATCGAAAAAGTCTCAAAAGCTGGGCTAATAGTTTTCTTATTGGTGTTTTAGCACTCATGCTTGTGCTAAAAATTCCAAACCCATTGCTCGTATCATCTCGAAAAATAGAAAAAGTGTATTTGAGAGCCTAAACGATGGTTTTTTCACCAAAATCACCCAGACATCATGTCCAGAAGGCTATGAGTTTTCATCGTTAGCTCGTTTAGCATCGAGCGGGTCCAAACGTACACCTGAACTAGGTAGGCGTTTTTTTTTTTTACTAAAATCACCGTGGGATGTTGTCGAGGACGAGGAGTTCGATGGTCCTTTCATCCGGTAAGAGTTAGGTTGAAAAATCATAAAAACTAGCATGATAGTTTTCTATAGGTTTCTTCACGGTCATTCCGCTGTAGGAATTCCCAAGCTCGATGGCTCGCATCGTCTCGAAAAACATAAAAAGTGTATTTAGGGGGCCTAAACGGTGTTTTTTCTCTAAAATCATGTTGTGCTCATGTTCAAAGCTAATGAGTTTTGATCGTTTGCTCGTTTGGCATCGAACCGGGCCTAAAATAGAATCAAACTAGGTAGTCCTTTTTTTTACCAAAATCACCGCAGAGTCGTTGTCGAGGGCAATGAGTTTTGATAGTTCTCCCATCCGACAAGAGGTCGATAGAAAAAGACTCAAAAGCTGGGCTAATATTTTTCTTATAGGTTTTTTTGCACTCATACCGCTCTAAAAATTCCAAATCACGCTGCTTGCATCATCTCTATAAATAGAAAAAGTGTATTTGAGAGCCTAAACGATAGGTTTTTCTCCAAAATCACCCGGACCTCATGTGCGAAGGCTATGAGTTTCGATCGTTAACTCATTTAGCATCGAGCCGGGTCCAAACACTGCATCGAACTAAGCGGCCTTCCTTTTTTTTTTTACCAAAATCGAGCTGTGGGATGTAAACGAGGACGAGGAGTTCGATGGTTTTTTCGATCGGGAAGACTTAGGTCGAAACAACGTAAAAGCTGGCTGATTGTTTTCTTTAGGTTTCTTCACGGTCATTCCGCTCTAGGAATTCCAAAGCTCGATGGCTCCCATCGTCTCGAAAAACATAAAAAGTGTATTTAGGGGGCCTAAATAGTGTTTTTTCCTCTAAAATCACCTCGAAGCTCATGTCCAAAAGCAATGAGTTTTGATCGTTTGCTCGTTTGGCATCGAGCCGGGCCTAAAACGGCACCAAACTAGGTAGTCATTTTTTTGCCAAAATCACCATTAAGTCGTTGTCGAGGGGAAGGAGTTTTTATAGCTTTTCCATCCAGAAAAGTGGTCGGTCGAAAAAGACTCAAAAGCTGGGCTAATAGTTTTCTTACTGGTTTTATTGCACTTATCTTGCTTTAAAAATTCCAAATCTCCTTGCTCGCATCATCTTGAAAAATAGAAAAAGTTTTTTTAAGAGCACTAAACGATAATTTTTTCTCCGAAATCACCCCGACCTCATGTACGAAAGTTATGAGTTTTGATCGTTAGCTCGTTTGGCATCGAGCTGGGTCCAATCCTACACTTGCACTAGGTAGCCTTTTTTTTTTTTTTTACCAAAATCACTCACGGGATGTTATCGAGGGCGAGGATTTCGATGGTTCTTTCATCCGGGAAGCGTTAAGTCGAAAAAGCATAAAAACTTGCTTGACGAGTTTTCTATAGGTTTTTTCGTAGTCATTCCGCTCCAAGAATTCCCAAGTCTGGATGGCTCGTATCGTCTCGAAAAACATAAAAAGCTGTATTGAGGGGGCCTAAACGGTGTTTTTGTTCCTCTAAAATCATGTTGTGCTCATGTCCAAAGGCAATGAGTTTTGATCGTTTGCTCGTTTGGCATCGAACCGGGCCTAAAATAGAATCAAACTAGGTAGTCCTTTTTTTGGCCAAAATCACCGCGAGGTCGTTGTCGAGGGCAATGAGTTTTGATAGTTCTCCCATCCAGACAAGAGGTCGATAGAAAAAGACTCAAAACGGGGCTAATATTTTTCTTATAGGTTTTTTTCACTCGTACCGTTCTAAAAATTCCAAATCACTGCTTGCTTGCATCATCTCTAAAAATAGAAAAAGTGTATTTGAGAGCCTAAACGATAGGTTTTTCTCCAAAATCACCCGGACCTCATGTGCGAAGGCTATGAGTTTCGATCGTTAACTCATTTAGCATCGAGCCGGGTCCAAACTACACTGCGAACTAAGCGACCTTCTTTTTTTTTTACCAAAATCGAGTTGTGAGATGTTGTCGAGGACGAGGAGTTCGATGGTTTTTCGGTCGGGAAGACTTAGGTCGAAACAACGTAAAAGCTGGCTTGATTGTTTTCTTTAGGTTTCTTCACGATCATTTCGCTCTAGGAATTCCAAAGCTCGATGGCTCTCATCGTCTCGAAAAACATAAAAAGTGTATTTAGGGGGCCTAAACAATGTTTTCTCCTCTAAAATCACTTCGAGCTCATGTCCAAAGGCAATGAGTTTTGATCATTTGTTCGTTTGGCATTGAACCAGGGCCTAAGATAACACCAAACTAGGCAATCATTTTTTTTGCAAAAATCACCCGCGAGGTTGTTTTCGAAGGCAATTTCGATAGTTTTCCCATCCGACAAGAGGTCGATCGAAAAAGACTCAAAGGCGAGCTAATAGTTTTCTTACTTGTTTTTTAGCACTCATACTTGCTCTAAAAATTCCAAATCCCGCTACTCGCATCATCTCGAAAAATAGAAAAAGTGTATTCGAGAGCCTAAACGATAATTTTTTCTCCGAAATCACCCCGACCTCATGTACGAAAGTTATGAGTTTTGATCGTTAGCTCGTTTGGCATCGAGCTGGGTCCAAACCTACACTTGAACTAGGTAACCATTTTTTTTTACCAAAATCACTCACGGGATGTTGTCGAGGGCGAGGATTTCGATGGTTCTTTCATTTGGGAAGAGTTAGGTTGAAAAAGCATAAAAGCGGCTCGACGAGTTTTCTATAGGTTTTTTCACGGTCATTCCGCTCTAAGAATTCCCAAGCTCGATGGCTCGCATCGTCTCGAAAAACATAAAAAGTGTATTTAGGGGGCCTAAACGGTGTTTTTTCCTCCAAAATCATGTTGAGCTCATGTCCAAAGGCAACGAGTTTTGATCGTTTGCTCGTTTGGCATCGAACCGGAGCCTAAAACGGAATCAAACTAAGTAGTCATTTTTTTTTACCAAAATCACCCGCGAAGTCGTTGTCGAGGGCAAGAAGTTTTGATAGTTTTCCCATCCGACAAGAGGTCGATCGAAAAAGTCTCAAAGCTTGGGCTAATAGTTTTCTTATTTGTGTTTTAGCACTTATCTTTGCGCTAAAAATTCCAAACCCGTTGCTCGTATCATCTCGAAAAATAGAAAAAGTGTATTTGAGAGCCTAAACGATGGTTTTTTCACCAAAATCACCCCGACATCATGTCCGGAGGCTATGAGTTTTCATCGTTAGCTCGTTTGGCATCGAGCCGGGTCCAAACGTACACTGAACTCGGTAGCTATTTTTTTTTATACTAAAATCACCGGTGGGATGTTGTCGAGGACGAGGAGTTCGATGGTTCCTTCATCCGGTAAGAGTTAGGTCGAAAAATCATAAAAGCTGGCATGATAGTTTTCTATAGGTTTCTTCACGGTCATTCCGCTCTAGGAATTCCCAAGCTCGATGGCTCCCATCGTCTCGAAAAACATAAAAAGTGTATTTAGGGGGCCTAAACGGTGTTTTTCCTCTAAAATCACCTCAAGCTCATGTCCAAAGGCAATGAGTTTTGATCGTTTGCTCGTTTAGCATCGAGCCGGGCCTAAAACGGCACCAAACTAGGTAGTCATTTTTTTGCCAAAATCACCTGTAAGTCGTTGTCGAGGGGAAGGAGTTTTGATAGCTTTTCCATCCAGAAAAGAGGTCGATCGAAAAAGACTCAAAGCTGGGCTAATAGTTTTCTTGCTGGTTTTATTGCACTTATCTTGCTTTAAAAATTCCAAATCTCGTTGCTCGCATCATCTTGAAAAATAGAAAAAGTTTTTTTAAGAGCCTAAACGATAATTTTTCTCCGAAATCACCCTAACCTCATGTCCGAAAGTTATGAGTTTTGATCGTTAGCTCGTTTGGCATCGAGCCGGGTCCAATCCTACCTTGCACTAGGTAGCCTTTTTTTTTACCAAAATCACTCACGGGATGTTGTCGAGGGCGAGGATTTCGATGGTTCTTTCATCCAGGAAGCGTTAGGTCGAAAAAGCATAAAAACTTGCTTGACGAGTTTTCTATAGTTTTTTCATAGTCATTCCGCTCCAAGAATTCCCAAGTTTGGATGGCTCGTATCGTCTCGAAAAACATAAAAAGTGTATTGAGGGGGCCTAAACGGTGTTTTTGTTCCTCTAAAATCATGTTGTGCTCATGTCCAAAGGCAATGAGTTTTGATCGTTTGCTCGTTTGGGATCGACCGGGCCTCAAATAGAATCAAACTAGGTAGTCCTTTTTTTGGCCAAAATCACCGCGAGGTCATTGTCGAGGGCAATGAGTTTTGATAGTTCTCCCATCCAGACAAGAGGTCGATAGAAAAAGACTCAAAGCTGGGCTAATATTTTTCTTATAGGTTTTTTTGCACTCATACCGCTCTAAAAATTCCAAATCACGTTGCTTGCATCATCTCTAAAAATAGAAAAAGTGTATTTGAGAGCCTAAACGATAGGTTTTTCTCCAAAATCACCCGGACCTCATGTGCGAAGGCTATGAGTTTCGATCGTTAACTTATTTAGCATCGAGCTGGGTCCAAACACTACGCTTGAACTAAGCGGCCTTCTTTTTTTTTTACCAGAATCGAGTTGTGGGATGTTGTCGAGGACGAGGAGTTCTAATGGTTTTTTCGGTCGGGAAGATTTAGGTCGAAACAACGTAAAAATTGGCTCGATTGTTTTCTTTAGGTTTCTTCACGGTCATTCCGCTCTAGGAATTCCAAAGCTCGATGGCTCCCATCGTCTCGAAAAACATAAAAAGTGTATTAGGGGGCCTAAACAATGTTTTTTCCTCTAAAATCACCTCGAGCTCATGTCCAAAGGCAATGAGTTTTGATCATTTACTCGTTTGGCATTGAGCCAGGACCTAAGACGACACCAAACTAGGCGAGTCATTTTTTTTACAAAAATCACCCGCGAGTCGTTTTCGAAGGCAATTTCGATAGTTTTCCCATCCAGACAAGAGGTCGATCGAAAAGACTCAAAAGCTGAGCTAATAGTTTTCTTACTTGTTTTTTAGCACTCATCTTGCTCTAAAAATTCCAAATCCCGTTGCTCGCATCATCTCGGAAAATAGAAAAAGTGTATTTGAGAGCACTAAACGATAATTTTTTCCCCAAAATCACCTCGACCTCATGTACGAAAGTTATGAGTTTTGATCGTTAGCTCGTTTGGCATCGAGCTGGGTCTAAACCTACAACTGAACTAGGTAACCATTTTTTTTTACCAAAATCACTCATGGGATGTTGTCGAGGGCGAGGATTTATGATGGTTCTTTCATTCGGGAAGAGTTAGGTCGAAAAAGCATAAAAGCGGCTCGACGGTTTTCTATAGGTTTTTTCACGGTCATTCCGCTCTAAGAATTCCCAAGCTCGATGGCTCGCATCGTCTCGAAAAACATAAAAAGTGTATTTAGGGGGCCTAAACGGTGTTTTTTCCTCCAAAATCACGTTGAGCTCATGTCCAAAGGCAACGAGTTTTGATCGTTTGCTCGTTTGGCATCAAGCCGGACCTAAAATAGAATCAAACTAAGTAGTCATTTTTTTTTACCAAAATCACCCGCGAGGTCGTTGTCGAGGGCAAGCGAGTTTTGATAGTTTTCCCATCCGACAAGAGGTCGATCGAAAAAGTCTCAAAGCTGGGCTAATAGTTTTCTTATTGGTGTTTTAGCACTCATGCTTTGTGCTAAAAATTCCAAACCCGTTGCTCGTATCATCTCGAAAAATAGAAAAAGTGTATTTGAGAGCCTAAACGATGGTTTTTTCACCAAAATCACCCCGACATCATGTCCGAAGGCTATGAGTTTTCATCGTTAGCTCGTTTAGCATCGAGCCGGGTCCAAACGTACACTTGAACTAGGTAGACGTTTTTTTTTTTTACTAAAATCACCGTGGGATGTTGTCGAGGACGAGGAGTTCGATGGTCCTTTCATCCGGTAAGAGTTAGGTTGAAAAATCATAAAAACTAGCATGATAGTTTTCTATAGGTTTCTTCACGGTCATTCCGCTGTAGGAATTCCCAAGCTCGATGGCTCGCATCGTCTCGAAAAACATAAAAAGTGTATTTAGGGGGCACTAAACGGTGTTTTTTCTCTAAAATCATGTTGTGCTCATGTTCAAAGCTAATGAGTTTTGATCGTTTGCTCGTTTGGCATCGAACCGGGCCTAAAATAGAATCAAACTAGGTAGTCCTTTTTTTTACCAAAATCACCGCGAGGTCGTTGTCGAGGGCAATGAGTTTTGATAGTTCTCCCATCCAGACAAGAGGTCGATAGAAAAAGACTCAAAAGCTGGGCTAATATTTTTCTTATAGGTTTTTTTGCACTCATACCGCTCTAAAAATTCCAAATCACGCTGCTTGCATCATCTCTATAAATAGAAAAAGTGTATTTGAGAGCCTAAACGATAGGTTTTTCTCCAAAATCACCCGGACCTCATGTGCGAAGGCTATGAGTTTCGATCGTTAACTCATTTAGCATCGAGCTGGGTCCAAACCTACACTTGAACTAAGCGGCCTTCCTTTTTTTTTTACCAAAATCGAGCTGTGGGATGTAAACGAGGACGAGGAGTTCGATGGTTTTTTCGGTCGGGAAGACTTAGGTCGAAACAACGTAAAAGCGGCTCGATTGTTTTCTTTAGGTTTCTTCACGGTCATTCCGCTCTAGGAATTCCAAAGCTCGATGGCTCCCATCGTCTCGAAAAACATAAAAAGTGTATTTAGGGGGCCTAAATAGTGTTTTTTCCTCTAAAATCACCTCGAAGCTCATGTCCAAAAGCAATGAGTTTTGATCGTTTGCTCGTTTGGCATCGAGCCAGGGCCTAAAACGGCACCAAACTAGGTAGTCATTTTTTTGCCAAAATCACCATTAAGTCGTTGTCGAGGGGAAGGAGTTTTTATAGCTTTTCCATCCGAAAAGTGGTCGGTCGAAAAAGACTCAAAAGCTGGGCTAATAGTTTTCTTATCGGTTTTATTGCACTTATCTTGCTTTAAAAATTCCAAATCTCACTGCTCGCATCATCTTGAAAAATAGAAAAAGTTTTTTTAAGAGCCTAAACGATAATTTTTCTCCGAAATCACCCCGACCTCATGTACGAAAGTTATGAGTTTTGATCGTTAGCTCGTTTGGCATCGAGCCGGGTCCCAATCCTACACTTGCACTAGGTAGCCTTTTTTTTTTTTTTTACCAAAATCACTCACGGGATGTTATCGAGGGCGAGGATTTCGATGGTTCTTTCATCCGGGAAGCGTTAAGTCGAAAAAGCATAAAAACTTGCTTGACGAGTTTTCTATAGGTTTTTTCGTAGTCATTCCGCTCAAGAATTCCCAAGTTTGGATGGCTCGTATCGTCTCGAAAAACATAAAAAGCTGTATTGAGGGGGCCTAAACGGTGTTTTGTTCCTCTAAAATCATGTTGTGCTCATGTCCAAAGGCAATGAGTTTTGATCGTTTGCTCGTTTGGCACCGAGCCAGGGCCTAAAATAGAATCAAACTAGGTAGTCCTTTTTTTGGCCAAAATCACCGCGAGGTCGTTGTCGAGGGCAATGAGTTTTGATAGTTCTCCCATCCAGACAAGAGGTCGATAGAAAAAGACTCAAAACGGGGCTAATATTTTTCTTATAGGTTTTTTTCACTCGTACCGTTCTAAAAATTTCAAATCACGCTGCTTGCATCATCTCTAAAAATAGAAAAAGTGTATTTGAGAGCCTAAACGATAGGTTTTTCTCCAAAATCACCCGGACCTCATGTGCGAAGGCTATGAGTTTCGATCGTTAACTCATTTAGCATCGAGCCGGGTCCAAACACTGCATTGAACTAAGCGGCCTTCTTTTTTTTTTTACCAAAATCGAGTCTGTGAGATGTTGTCGAGGACGAGGAGTTCGATGGTTTTTCGGTCGGGAAGACTTAGGTCGAAACAACGTAAAAGCTGGCTTGATTGTTTTCTTTAGGTTTCTTCACAATCATTTCGCTCTAGGAATTCCAAAGCTCGATGGCTCTCATCGTCTCGAAAAACATAAAAAGTGTATTTAGGGGGCCTAAACAATGTTTTCTCCTCTAAAATCACTTCGAGCTCATGTCCAAAGGCAATGAGTTTTGATCATTTGTTCGTTTGGCATTGAGCCAGGGCCTAAGATAACACCAAACTAGGCAATCATTTTTTTTGCAAAAATCACCCGCGAGGTTGTTTTCGAAGGCAATTTCGATAGTTTTCCCATCCAGACAAGAGGTCGATCGAAAAGACTCAAAGCCGAGCTAATAGTTTTCTTACTTGTTTTTTAGCACTCATACTTGCTCTAAAAATTCCAAATCCCGCTACTCGCATCATCTCGAAAAATAGAAAAAGTGTATTCGAGAGCCTAAACGATAATTTTTTCTCCGAAATCACCCCGACCTCATGTACGAAAGTTATGAGTTTTGATCGTTAGCTCGTTTGGCATCGAGCCGGGTCCAAACCTACACTTGAACTAGGTAACCATTTTTTTTTACCAAAATCACTCACGGGATGTTGTCGAGGGCGAGGATTTCGATGGTTCTTTCATTTGGGAAGAGTTAGGTTGAAAAAGCATAAAAGCGGCTCGACGAGTTTTCTATAGGTTTTTTCACGGTCATTCCGCTCTAAGAATTCCCAAGCTCGATGGCTCGCATCGTCTCGAAAAACATAAAAAGTGTATTTAGGGGGCCTAAACGGTGTTTTTCCTCCAAAATCATGTTGAGCTCATGTCCAAAGGCAACGAGTTTTGATCGTTTGCTCGTTTGGCATCGAACAGGGCCTAAAACAGAATCAAACTAAGTAGTCATTTTTTTTTACCAAAATCACCGCGAAGTCGTTGTCGAGGGCAAGAAGTTTTGATAGTTTTCCCATCAGACAAGAGGTCGATCGAAAAAGTCTCAAAGCTGGGCTAATAGTTTTCTTATTTGTGTTTTAGCACTTATCTTTGCGCTAAAAATTCCAAACCCGTTGCTCGTATCATCTCGAAAAATAGAAAAAGTGTATTTGAGAGCCTAAACGATGGTTTTTTTCACCAAAATCACCCCGACATCATGTCCGGAGGCTATGAGTTTTCATCGTTAGCTCGTTTGGCATCGAGCTGGGTCCAAACGTACACTTGAACTCGGTAGCTATTTTTTTTTTACTAAAATCACCGGTGGGATGTTGTCGAGGACGAGGAGTTACGATGGTTCCTTCATCCGGTAAGAGTTAGGTCGAAAAATCATAAAAGCGGCATGATAGTTTTCTATAGGTTTCTTCACGGTCATTCCGCTCTAGGAATTCCCAAGCTCGATGGCTCCCATCGTCTCGAAAAACATAAAAAGTGTATTTAGGGGGCCTAAACGGTGTTTTTCCTCTAAAATCACCTCGAAGCTCATGTCCAAAGGCAATGAGTTTTGATCGTTTGCTCGTTTAGCATCGAGCCGGGCCTAAAACGGCACCAAACTAGGTAGTCATTTTTTTGCCAAAATCACCTGTAAGTCGTTGTCGAGGGGAAGGAGTTTTGATAGCTTTTCCATCCAGAAAAGAGGTCGATCGAAAAAGACTCAAAGCTGGGCTAATAGTTTTCTTGTCGGTTTTATTGCACTTATCTTGCTTTAAAAATTCCAAATCTCGTTGCTCGCATCATCTTGAAAAATAGAAAAAGTTTTTTTAAGAGCCTAAACGATAATTTTTTCTCCGAAATCACCCTAACCTCATGTACGAAAGTTATGAGTTTTGATCGTTAGCTCGTTTGGCATCGAGCCGGGTCCAATCCTACCTTGCACTAGGTAGCCTTTTTTTTTACCAAAATCACTCACGGGATGTTGTCGAGGGCGAGGATTTCGATGGTTCTTTCATCCGGGAAGCGTTAGGTCGAAAAAGCATAAAAACTTGCTTGACGAGTTTTCTATAGTTTTTTCATAGTCATTCCGCTCCAAGAATTCCCAAGTTTGGATGGCTCGTATCGTCTCGAAAAACATAAAAAGTGTATTGAGGGGGCCTAAACGGTGTTTTTGTTCCTCTAAAATCATGTTGTGCTCATGTCCAAAGGCAATGAGTTTTGATCGTTTGCTCGTTTGGGATCGACCGGGCCTCAAATAGAATCAAACTAGGTAGTCCTTTTTTTGGCCAAAATCACCGCGGAGTCATTGTCGAGGGCAATGAGTTTTGATAGTTCTCCCATCCAGACAAGAGGTCGATAGAAAAAGACTCAAAAGCTGGGCTAATATTTTTCTTATAGGTTTTTTTGCACTCATACCGCTCTAAAAATTCCAAATCACGCTGCTTGCATCATCTCTAAAAATAGAAAAAGTGTATTTGAGAGCCTAAACGATAGGTTTTTCTCCAAAATCACCCGGACCTCATGTGCGAAGGCTATGAGTTTCGATCGTTAACTTATTTAGCATCGAGCCGGGTCCGAACCTACACTTGAACTAAGCGGCCTTCTTTTTTTTTTACCAGAATCGAGTCGTGGGATGTTGTCGAGGACGAGGAGTTCTAATGGTTTTTTCGGTCGGGAAGATTTAGGTCGAAACAACGTAAAAATTGGCTCGATTGTTTTCTTTAGGTTTCTTCACGGTCATTCCGCTCTAGGAATTCCAAAGCTCGATGGCTCCCATCGTCTCGAAAAACATAAAAAGTGTATTAGGGGGCCTAAACAATGTTTTTTCCTCTAAAATCACCTCGAGCTCATGTCCAAAGGCAATGAGTTTTGATCATTTACTCGTTTGGCATTGAGCAGGGCCTAAGACGACACCAAACTAGGCGGTCATTTTTTTTACAAAAATCACCGCGCGAGTCGTTTTCGAAGGCAATTTCGATAGTTTTCCCATCCAGACAAGAGGTCGATCGAAAAGACTCAAAAGCTGAGCTAATAGTTTTCTTACTTGTTTTTTAGCACTCATCTTGCTCTAAAAATTCCAAATCCCGTTGCTCGCATCATCTCGGAAAATAGAAAAAGTGTATTTGAGAGCCTAAACGATAATTTTTTCTCCAAAATCACCTCGACCTCATGTACGAAAGTTATGAGTTTTGATCGTTAGCTCGTTTGGCATCGAGCTGGGTCTAAACCTACACTCGAACTAGGTAACCATTTTTTTTTACCAAAATCACTCATGGGATGTTGTCGAGGGCGAGGATTTATGATGGTTCTTTCATTCGGGAAGAGTTAGGTCGAAAAAGCATAAAAGCGGCTCGACGAGTTTTCTATAGGTTTTTTCACGGTCATTCCGCTCTAAGAATTCCCAAGCTCGATGGCTCGCATCGTCTCGAAAAACATAAAAAGTGTATTTAGGGGGCCTAAACGGTGTTTTTTCCTCCAAAATCACGTTGAGCTCATGTCCAAAGGCAACGAGTTTTGATCGTTTGCTCGTTTGGCATCAAGCCGAGCCTAAAATAGAATCAAACTAAGTAGTCATTTTTTTTTACCAAAATACCCGCAGGTCGTTGTCGAGGGCAAGCGGTTTTGATAGTTTTCCCATCCGACAAGAGGTCGATCGAAAAAGTCTCAAAGCTGGGCTAATAGTTTTCTTATTGGTGTTTTAGCACTCATGCTTGTGCTAAAAATTCCAAACCCGTTGCTCGTATCATCTCGAAAAATAGAAAAAGTGTATTTGAGAGCCTAAACGATGGTTTTTTCACCAAAATCACCCCGACATCATGTCCGAAGGCTATGAGTTTTCATCGTTAGCTCGTTTAGCATCGAGCTGGGTCCAAACGTACACCTTGAACTAGGTAGCCGTTTTTTTTTTTTACTAAAATCACTCGTGGGATGTTGTCGAGGACGAGGAGTTCGATGGTCCTTTCATCCGGTAAGAGTTAGGTTGAAAAATCATAAAAACTAGCATGATAGTTTTCTATAGGTTTCTTCACGGTCATTCCGCTGTAGGAATTCCCAAGCTCGATGGCTCGCATCGTCTCGAAAAACATAAAAAGTGTATTTAGGGGGCACTAAACGGTGTTTTTTCTCTAAAATCATGTTGTGCTCATGTTCAAAGCTAATGAGTTTTGATCGTTTGCTCGTTTGGCATCGAACCGGGCCTAAAATAGAATCAAACTAGGTAGTCCTTTTTTTTACCAAAATCACCGCGTGAGTCGTTGTCGAGGGCAATGAGTTTTGATAGTTCTCCCATCCGACAAGAGGTCGATCGAAAAAGACTCAAAAGCTGGGCTAATATTTTTCTTATAGGTTTTTTTGCACTCATACCGCTCTAAAAATTCCAAATCACGCTGCTCGCATCATCTCGATAAATAGAAAAAGTGTATTTGAGAGCCTAAACGATAGGTTTTTCTCCAAAATCACCCGGACCTCATGTGCGAAGGCTATGAGTTTCGATCGTTAACTCATTTAGCATCGAGCCGGGTCCAAACCTACATCTGAACTAGGTAGCCTTCCTTTTTTTTTTTACCAAAATCAGCTCGTGGGATGTAAACGAGGACGAGGAGTTCGATGGTTCTTTCGATCGGGAAGACTTAGGTCGAAACAACGTAAAAGCTGGCATGATAGTTTTCTTTAGGTTTCTTCACGGTCATTCCGCTCTAGGAATTCCAAAGCTCGATGGCTCGCATCGTCTCGAAAAACATAAAAAGTGTATTTAGGGGGCCTAAATAGTGTTTTTTCCTCTAAAATCACCTCGAAGCTCATGTCCAAAAGCAATGAGTTTTGATCGTTTGCTCGTTTGGCATCGAGCCGGGCCTAAAACGAGCACCAAACTAGGTAGTCATTTTTTTGCCAAAATCACCGTTAAGTCGTTGTCGAGGGAAGGAGTTTTGATAGCTTTTCCATCCGAAAAGTGGTCGGTCGAAAAAGACTCAAAGCTGGGCTAATAGTTTTCTTACTGGTTTTATTGCACTCATACTTGCTTTAAAAATTCCAAATCTCACTGCTCGCATCATCTTGAAAAATAGAAAAAGTTTATTTAAGAGCCTAAACGATAATTTTTCTCCGAAATCACTCCGACCTCATGTCCGAAAGTTATGAGTTTTGATCGTTAGCTCGTTTGGCATCGAGCCGGGTCCAATCCTACACTTGCACTAGGTAGCCTTTTTTTTTTTTTTACCAAAATCACTCACGGGATGTTGTCGAGGGCGAGGATTTCGATGGTTCTTTCATCCGGGAAGCGTTAGGTCGAAAAAGCATAAAAACTTGCTTGACGAGTTTTCTATAGGTTTTTTCATAGTCATTCCGCTCCAAGAATTCCCAAGTTTGGATGGCTCGTATCGTCTCGAAAAACATAAAAAGTGTATTGAGGGGGCCTAAACGGTGTTTTTGTTCCTCTAAAATCATGTTGTGCTCATGTCCAAAGGCAATGAGTTTTGATCGTTTGCTCGTTTGGCATCGAGCCAGGCCTAAAATAGAATCAAACTAGGTAGTCCTTTTTTTGCCAAAATCACCCGCGAGTCGTTGTCGAGGGCAATGAGTTTTGATAGTTCTCCCATCCGACAAGAGGTCGATAGAAAAAGACTCAAAACGGGGCTAATATTTTTCTTATAGGTTTTTTTGCACTCATACCGCTCTAAAAATTCCAAATCACGCTGCTTGCATCATCTCTAAAAATAGAAAAAGTGTATTTGAGAGCCTAAACGATAGGTTTTTCTCCAAAATCACCCGGACCTCATGTGCGAAGGCTATGAGTTTCGATCGTTAACTCATTTAGCATCGAGCCGGGTCCAAACACTGCATTGAACTAAGCGACCTTCTTTTTTTTTTACCAAAATCGAGTTGTGGGATGTTGTCGAGGACGAGGAGTTCGATGGTTTTTTCGGTCGGGAAGACTTAGGTCGAAACAACGTAAAAGCGGCTCCGATTGTTTTCTTTAGGTTTCTTCACAGTCATTCCGCTCTAGGAATTCCAAAGCTCGATGGCTCCCATCGTCTCGAAAAACATAAAAAGTGTATTTAGGGGGCCTAAACAATGTTTTCTCCTCTAAAATCACCTCGAGCTCATGTCCAAAGGCAATGAGTTTTGATCATTTGCTCGTTTGGCATTGAACCAGGCCTAAGACGACACCAAACTAGGCGAGTCATTTTTTTTGCAAAAATCACCCGCGAGTCGTTTTCGAAGGCAATTTCGATAGTTTTCCCATCCGACAAGAGGTCGATCGAAAAGACTCAAAGCCGAGCTAATAGTTTTCTTACTTGTTTTTTAGCACTCATACTTGCTCTAAAAATTCCAAATCCCGCTGCTCGCATCATCTCGAAAAATAGAAAAAGTGTATTTGAGAGCCTAAACGATAATTTTTTCTCCGAAATCACCCCGACCTCATGTTCGAAAGTTATGAGTTTTGATCGTTAGCTCGTTTGGCATCGAACTGGGTCCAAACCTACACCGAACTAGGTAACCATTTTTTTTTACCAAAATCACTCACGGGATGTTGTCGAGGGCGAGGATTTCGATGGTTCTTTCATTCGGGAAGAGTTAGGTCGAAAAAGCATAAAAACTGGCTCGACGAGTTTTCTATAGGTTTTTTCACGGTCATTCCGCTCTAAGAATTCCCAAGCTCGATGGCTCGCATCGTCTCGAAAAACATAAAAAGTGTATTTAGGGGGCCTAAACGGTGTTTTTTCCTCCAAAATCACGTTGAGCTCATGTCCAAAGGCAACGAGTTTTGATCGTTTGCTCGTTTGGCATCGAACCGGACCTAAAACAGAATCAAACTAAGTAGTCATTTTTTTTACCAAAATCACCCGCAGGTCGTTGTCGAGGGCAAGGAGTTTTGATAGTTTTCCCATCCGACAAGAGGTCGATCGAAAAAGTCTCAAAAGCTGGGCTAATAGTTTTCTTATTGGTGTTTTAGCACTCATGCTTGCGCTAAAAATTCCAAACCCGTTGCTCGTATCATCTCGAAAAATAGAAAAAGTGTATTTGAGAGCCTAAACGATGGTTTTTTCACCAAAATCACCCCGACATCATGTCCGAAGGCTATGAGTTTTCATCGTTAGCTCGTTTGGCATCGAGCCGGGTCCAAACGTACACTCGAACTAGGTAGCTGTTTTTTTTTTTTACTAAAATCACCCGTGGGATGTTGTCGAGGACGAGGAGTTCGATGGTTCTTTCATTCGGGAAGAGTTAGGTCGAAAAAGCATAAAAGCTGGCATGATAGTTTTCTATAGGTTTTTTCACGGTCATTCCGCTCTAAGAATTCCCAAGCTCGATGGCTCGCATCGTCTCGAAAAACATAAAAAGTGTATTTAGGGGGCCTAAACAGTGTTTTTTCCTCCAAAATCACGTTGAGCTCATGTCCAAAGGCAACGAGTTTTGATCGTTTGCTCGTTTGGCATCGAACCGGGCCTAAAACAGAATCAAACTAAGTAGTCATTTTTTTTACCAAAATCACCCGCGAGTCGTTGTCGAGGGCAAGGAGTTTTGATAGTTTTCCCATCCGACAAGAGGTCGATCGAAAAAGTCTCAAAACTCGGGCTAATAGTTTTCTTATTGGTGTTTTAGCACTCATGCTTGCGCTAAAAATTCCAAATCCCGTTGCTCGTATCATCTCGAAAAATAGAAAAAGTGTATTTGAGAGCCTAAACGATGGTTTTTTCACCAAAATCACCCCGACATCATGTCCGAAGGTTATGAGTTTTCATCGTTAGCTCGTTTGGCATCGAACCGGGTCCAAACGTACACTCGAACTAGGTAGCCGTTTTTTTTTTTACTAAAATCACTCGTGGGATGTTGTCGAGGACGAGGAGTTCGATGGTTCTTTCATCCGGTAAGAGTTAGGTCGAAAAATCATAAAAGCTGGCATGATAGTTTTCTATAGGTTTCTTCACAGTCATTCCGCTCTAGGAATTCCCAAGCTCGATGGCTCGCATCGTCTCGAAAAACATAAAAAGTGTATTTAGGGGGCCTAAACGGTGTTTTTTCCTCTAAAATCACCTCAAGCTCATGTCCAAAGGCAATGAGTTTTGATCGTTTGCTCGTTTAGCATCGAACCGGGCCTAAAACGAGCACCAAACTAGGTAGTCATTTTTTTGCCAAAATCACCCGTAAGTCGTTGTCGAGGGTAAGGAGTTTTGATAGCTTTTCCATCCGAAAAGAGGTCGATCGAAAAAGACTCAAAACTCGGGCTAATAGTTTTCTTACTGGTTTTATTGCACTTATACCGCTTTAAAAATTCCAAATCTCGCCGCTCGCATCATCTTGAAAAATAGAAAAAGTTTATTTAAGAGCCTAAACGATAATTTTTTCTCCGAAATCACCCCAACCTCATGTTCGAAAGTTATGAGTTTTGATCGTTAGCTCGTTTGGCATCGAACCGGGTCCAATCCTACATCGCACTAGGTAGCCTTTTTTTTTACCAAAATCACTCACGGGATGTTGTCGAGGGCGAGGATTTCGATGGTTCTTTCATCCGGGAAGCGTTAGGTCGAAAAAGCATAAAAACTGGCTCGACGGTTTTCTATAGGTTTTTTCACAGTCATTCCGCTCTAAGAATTCCCAAGCTCGATGGCTCGCATCGTCTCGAAAAACATAAAAAGTGTATTTAGGGGGCCTAAACGGTGTTTTTTCCTCCAAAATCACGTTGAGCTCATGTCCAAAGGCAACGAGTTTTGATCGTTTGCTCGTTTGGCATCGAACCGGGCCTAAAACAGAATCAAACTAAGTAGTCATTTTTTTTTACCAAAATCACCCGCAGGTCGTTGTCGAGGGCAAGGAGTTTTGATAGTTTTCCCATCCGACAAGAGGTCGATCGAAAAAGTCTCAAAACTCGGGCTAATAGTTTTCTTATTTGTGTTTTAGCACTCATGCTCGCGCTAAAAATTCCAAATCCCGTCGCTCGTATCATCTCGAAAAATAGAAAAAGTGTATTTGAGAGCCTAAACGATGGTTTTTTCACCAAAATCACCCCGACATCATGTCCGAAGGCTATGAGTTTTCATCGTTAGCTCGTTTGGCATCGAGCCGGGTCCAAACGTACACTCGAACTAGGTAGCCTATTTTTTTTTTACTAAAATCACCCGTGGGATGTTGTCGAGGACGAGGAGTTCGATGGTTCTTTCATACGGTAAGAGTTAGGTCGAAAAATCATAAAAAATGGCATGATAGTTTTTTATAGGTTTCTTCATAGTCATTCCGCTCTAGGAATTCCCAAGCTCGATGGCTCGCATCGTCTCGAAAAACATAAAAAGTGTATTTAGGGGGCCTAAACGGTGTTTTTTCCTCTAAAATCACCTCGAGCTCATGTCCAAAGGCAATGAGTTTTGATCGTTTGCTCGTTTGGCATCGAATCGAGCCTAAAATAGAATCAAACTAGGTAGTCTTTTTTTTTGCCAAAATCACTCGCAGTGTCGTTGTCGAGGGCAATGAGTTTTGATAGTTCTCCCATCCGACAAGAGGTCGATCGAAAAAGTCTCAAAGCTGGGCTAATATTTTTCTTATAGGTTTTTTTGCACTCATACCGCTCTAAAAATTCCAAATCACGCTTGCTCGCATCATCTCTAAAAATAGAAAAAGTGTATTTGAGAGCCTAAACGATAGTTTTTTCTCCAAAATCACCCGGACCTCATGTGCGAAGGCTATGAGTTTCGATCGTTAACTCATTTAGCATCGAACCGGGTCCAAACTCGCACCGAACTAAGCGACCTTCTTTTTTTTTTTTACCAAAATCACTCGTGGGATGTTGTCGAGGACGAGGAGTTCGATGGTTTTTTCGATCGGGAAGACTTAGGTCGAAACAACGTAAAAACTGGCTCGATCGTTTTCTTTAGGTTTCTTCACGGTCATTCCGCTCTAGGAATTCCAAAGCTCGATGGCTCCCATCGTCTCGAAAAATATAAAAAGTGTATTTAGGGGGCCTAAACAGTATGTTTTCCTCTAAAATCACCTCGAGCTCATGTCCAAAGGCAATGAGTTTTGATCGTTTGCTCGTTTGGCATTGAACCGGGCCTAAGACGACACCAAACTAGGCAGTCATTTTTTTTACAAAAATCACCCGTAGGTCGTTTTCGAAGGCAATTTCGATAGTTTTCCCATCCGACAAGAGGTCGATCGAAAAAGACTCAAAGCCGAGCTAATAGTTTTCTTACTGGTTTTTTTGCACTCATACTTGCTTTAAAAATTCCAAATCTCGCTGCTCGTATCATCTTGAAAAATAGAAAAAGTGTATTTGAGAGCCTAAACGACAATTTTTTCTTCAAAATCACCCCAACCTCATGTCCGAAAGTTATGAGTTTTGATCGTTAGCTCGTTTGGCATCGAACTTGGTCCAAACCTACACCGCACTAGGTAGCCATTTTTTTTTTACCAAAATCACTCACGGAATGTTGTCGAGGGCGAGGATTTCGATGGTTCTTTCATTCGAGAAGCGTTAGGTCGAAAAGGTGTAAAAACTTGCTCGACAGTTTTCTATATGTTTTTTCATAGTCATTCCGCACCAAGAATTCCCAAGTCGGATGGCTCGTATCGTCTCGAAAAACATAAAAAGTGTATTGAGAGGGCCTAAACGGTGTTTTTGTTCCTCTAAAATCATGTTGTGCTCATGTCCAAAGGCAATGAGTTTTGATCGTTTGCTCGTTTGGCATCGAACCGGGCCTAAAATAGAATCAAACTAGGTAGTCTTTTTTTTTGCCAAAATCACCCGCGAGTCGTTGTCGAGGGTAATGAGTTTTAATAGTTTTCCCATCCGATAAGAGGTCGATCAAAAAAGACTCAAAACTCGGGCTAATATTTTTCTTATAGGTTTTTTTACACTCATACCGCTCTAAAAATTCCAAATCATGCTGCTCGCATCATCTCTAAAAATAGAAAAAGTGTATTTGAGAGCCTAAACGATAGGTTTTTCTCCAAAATCACCCGGACCTCATGTGCGAAGGCTATGAGTTTCGATCGTTAACTCATTTAGCATCGAACCGGGTCCAAACCCGCACTCGAACTAAGCGACCTTTTTTTTTTTTTACCAAAATCACCTGTGGGATGTTGTCGAGGACGAGGAGTTCGATGGTTTTTTCGATCGGGAAGACTTAGGTCGAAACAACGTAAAAGCGGCTCGATTGTTTTCTTTAGGTTTCTTCACGGTCATTCCGCTCTAGGAATTCCAAAGCTCGATGGCTCGCATCGTATCGAAAAACATAAAAAGTGTATTTAGGGGGCCTAAACAATGTTTTTTCCTCTAAAATCACCTCGAGCTCATGTCCAAAGGCAATGAGTTTTGATCGTTTGCTTGTTTGGTATTGAACCGGGCCTAAGACGAGTACCAAACTAGGCGGTCATTTTTTTACAAAAATCACCCGCAGTGTCGTTTTCGAAGGCAATTTCGATAGTTTTCCCATCCGACAAGAGGTCGATCGAAAAGACTCAAAACCGAGCTAATAGTTTTCTTACTTGTTTTTTAGCACTCATATCGCTCTAAAAATACTAAATCCCGTCGCTCGAATTATCTCGAAAAATAGAAAAAGTGTATTTGAGAGCCTAAACGATGGTTTTTTCACCAAAATCGTCCCGACATCATGTCCGAAGGCTATGAGTTTTGATCGTTAGCTCGTTTGGCATCGAACTTGGTCCAAACCTACACCGACCTATGTAGCCGTTTTTTTTTTTTACCAAAATCACCCGCGGGATGTTGTCGAGGGTGAGGAGTTCGATGGTTCTTTCATCCGGGAAGAGTTAGGTCGAAAAATCGTAAAAATTAGCTCGATCGTTTTTTATAGGTTTTTTCACAGATCATTCCGCTCCGAGAATTCCCAAGCTCGATGGCTCGCATCGTCTCAAAAAACATAAAAAATATATTTAGGAGGCCTAAACGGTGTTTTTTCGTCTAAAATCATCTCGAGCTTATATCCAAAGGCAATGAGTTTTGATTGTTTCTCGTTTGGAATCGAACCGGGCCTAAAACAGACACCAAACTAGGTAGTCATTTTTTTTGACAAAATCACCCGCAAATCATTGTCGAGGGCAAGGAGTTTTGATAGTTTTCCCATTCGAAAAGAGGTCGATCGAAAAAGACTCAAAGCTCGGGCTAATAGTTTTCTTATTGGTTCTTTAGCACTCATACTTGCTCTAAAAATTCCAAATTCCGTCGCTCGCATCATCTCAAAAAATAAAAAAAAAGTATTTGAGAGCCCAAACGACGGTTTTTTCTCCAAAATCACCCCGACCTCATGTCCGAAGGCTATGAGTTTTGATCGTTAACTTGTCCGGCATTGAACTAGGTCCAAACCTTCACCGAATAGGTAGGCTTTTTTTTTTTTTTTTACCAAAATCACCCGTGTGATGTTGTCGAGGGCGAGGAGTTCGATGGTTTTTTCATCCCGGAAGAGTTCGGTGGAAAAAGCATAAAAACTAGCCTGACATTTTTCTATAGGTTTTTTCACAATCATTCCGCTCTAGGAATTCACAAGCTTGATGGCTCGCATCATCTCGAAAAATATAAAAAGTGTATTTAGGGGGCTTAAATCGTGTTTTTTCCTCTAAAATCACCTCGAGCTCATGTCCAAAGACAATGAGTTTTGATCGTTTGCTCATTTGGCATCGAATTGGGCTTAAAACGACACCAAACTAGGTAGTCATTTTTTTGCCAAAATCACTCGCGAGTCGTTGTCGAGGGTAAGGAGTTTTGATAGTTTTCTCATCCGACAAGAGGTTGATCGAAAAAGACTCAAAATTGGGTTGATAGTTTTCTTACTTGTTTTTTTGCACTCATACCGCTCTAAAAATTTCAAATCCCGCTGCGCGCATGATCTCGAAAAAATAGAAAAAGTGTATTTGAGAGCCTAAATGATGGTTTTTTCCCCAAAATCGGCTCGACCTCATGTCCGAAGGCTATGAGTTTTGATCATTAGCTCGTTTGGCATCGAATTGGGTCCAAACCTACACCAAACTAGGTAGCCTTTTTTTTTTAACCAATATCACTCGTGAGATGTTGTTGAGGGCGAGAAGTTCGAGGGTTTTTTTATCCGGGAAGAGTTAGCTTGAAAAAGCGTAAAAACTAGCCTGATCGATTTCTATAAGTTTTTTCGAGTGATTTCACTCCAGGAATTCCCAACCTTGATGGTTCGCATCATCTCGAAAAGCATAAAAAGTGTATTTAGAGGGCCTAAACGGTGTTTTGTTCCTTTAACATCACCTCGAGCTCATGTCCAAAAGCATTGAGTTTTGATCGTTTGCTCGTTTGGCATCGAACCGGGCCAAAAATAGTACCAAACTAGGTAGTCATTTTTTTTCGCCAAAATCACTAGCGGGTCGGTCAAAAAAGACTCAAAACTGGACTAATAGTCTTCTTATTGGTTTTTTCGCATTGATACCGCTCTAAGAATTCCAAATCTTGCAGACTCGTATCATCTCGAAAAATAGAAAAAATGTATTTGATAGCCTAAACGATAGTTTTTTTCTCCAAAATCACCCCGACCTCATGTCCGAAGGCTATGAGTTTTGATCGTTAGCTTGTTTGGCATCGAACCGAGTCCAAACCTACACGGAACTAGGCAACCTTTTTTTTTTTTTTACCAAAATCACCCGTGCGATGTTGTCGAGGGCCGGGAGTTTGATGGTTTTTTCATCCGGGAAGAGTTAGGTCGAAAAAACATAAAAAATGACGTGATTCGTTTTCTATAGGTTTTTTCACGGTCATTTCACTCTAGGAATTCCCAAGCTTGATGCCTCGCATCGTCTCGAAAAACATAAAAAGTGTATTTAGGGGGCCTAAAAAGTGTTTTTTTCCTCTAAAATCAACTCGAGCTCATGTCCAAAGGCAATGAGTTTTGATTGTTTGCTCGTTTAGTATCGAACCGGGCCTAAAACGGCACCAAACTAGGTAGTCATTTTTTTTACTAAAATACCCGCAGGTCATTGTCATGGGCAAGGAGTTTTGATAGTTTTCCCATCCGACAAGAGGTCGGTCGAAAAAGACTCAAAACTACGCTAATGGTTTTCTTACTGGTTTTTTTACACTCATACCGCTCTAAAAATTCCAAATCCCGCTGCCCGCATCATCTTGAAACATAGAAAAAGTGTATTTAAGAGCCTAAACGATGGTTTTTTTTCCAAAATCACCCCGACCTCATCTCCGAAGGTTATGAGTTTTGATCATTAGCTCGTTCAATATCGACTAGGTCCAAGCCTACACCGAACTAGGTAGCCTTTTTTTTTTTACCAAAATCACCCATGTGATGTTGTCGAGGGAAAGGTGTTCGATGAGTTTTTCATCCGGGAAGAGTTAGATAAAAAAACATAAAAATTGGACTGATCGTTTTCTATAGGTTTTTTCACGAGTCATTCCGCTTTAGGAGTTCTCAAGCTCGATGGCTCGCATCGTCTCGAAAAACATAAAAGGTGTATTTAAGGGGCTTAAACGGTGTTTTTTTCCTCTAAAATCACCTCGAGCTCATGTCCAAAGGCAATGAGTTTTGTTCGTTTGCTCATTTGGCATCGAACCGGACCAAAAACGACGCCAAACTAAGTAGTCATTTTTTTTTTGCCAAAATCACCCATAGGTCGTTGTCGATGGTAAGGAGTTTTGATAGTTTTCTCATCCAACAAGAGGTTGATCGAAAAAGACTCAAAATTGGGTTGATAGTTTTCTTACTTGTTTTTTTGCACTCATATCGCTCTAAAATTTCCAAATCCCGCTGCTTGCAAGATCTCAAAAAATAGAAAAAGTGTATTCGAGAGCCTAAACGATGGTTTTTTTCGCAAAATCACCCCGACCACATGTCTAAAAGCTATGAGTTTTGATCGTTAGCTCGTTTGGCATCGAACTTGGTCCAATCCTACACGGAACTAGGCAACCTTTTTTTCTTTTACCAAAATCACCCTTGTGATGTTGTTGAGGGCCGGGAGTTTGATGGTTTTTTCATCCGGGAAGAGCTAGGTCAAAAAAACGTAAAAGCCGACTCGAATGTTTTCTATAGGTTTTTTCAAAGTCATTTTACTATAGGAATTCCCAAGCTTGATGGCTCGCATCGTCTCGAAAAATATAAAAAGTGTATTTAGAGGGCCTAAAAAGTGTTTTTTCCTCTAAAATCACCTCAAAACTCATGTCCAAAGGCAATGAGTTTTGATCGTTTGCTCATTTGGCATCGAACTCGGGCTTAAAACGGCACCAAACTAGGTAGTCATTTTTTTTGCCAAAATCACTCGTGAGTCATTGTCGAGGGTAAGGAGTTTTGATAGTTTTCTCATCCGACAAGAGGTTGATCGAAAAAGACTCAAAATTGGGTTGATAGTTTTCTTACTTGTTTTTTTGCACTTATACCGCTCTAAAAATTCCAAATCCCGCTGCGCGCATTTTCTTAAAAAATAGAAAAAGTGTATTTGAGAGCCTAAACGATGGTTTTTTCCCCAAAATCAGCCCGACCTCATGTCCGAAGGCTATGAGTTTTGATCGTTAGCTCGTTTAGCATCGAGCCAGGTCCAAACCTACACCAAACTAGGTAGCCTTTTTTTTTAACCAATATCACCCGCGAGATGTTGTTGAGGGCGAGGAGTTACGAGGGTTTTTTCATCCGGGAAGAGTTAGCTTGAAAAAGCGTAAAAACTAGCTCGACTATTTTCTATAAGTTTTTTCGAGTCATTTCACTCCGAGAATTCCCAACCTTGAAGGCTCGCATCGTCTCGAAAAGCATAAAAAGTGTATTTAGGGGGCCTAAATAGTGTTTTGTTCCTCTAAAATCACCTCGAGCTCATGTCCAAAGGCAACGAGTTTTGATCGTTTGCTCGTTTGACATCTAACCGGGCAAAAAATAGCACCAAACTAGGTAGTCATTTTTTTCGCCAAAATCACTAACGAGTCGTTGTTGAGGGGAAGGAGTTTTGATAGTTTTTCTATCCGACAAGAGGTCGGTCAAAAAAGACTCAAAACTACGCTAATAGTCTTCTTATTGGTTTTTTTGCATTGATACCGCTCTAAGAATTCCAAATCTCGCAGCTCGCATCATCTCGAAAAATAGAAAAAATGTATTTGATAGCCTAAACGATAGTTTTTTCACAAAATCACCCCGACCTCATCTCCGAAGGCTATGAGTTTTGATCGTTAGCTTGTTTAGCATCGAACCGGGTCCAAACCTACATAGAACTACGCAACCTTTTTTTTTTTTTTTACCAAAATCACCCGTGTGATGTTGTCGAGGGCCGGGAGTTTGATGGTTTTTTCATCCGGTAAGAGCTAAGTCGAAAAAACATAAAAGCTGGCATGATCGTTTTCTATAGGTTTTTTCACAGTCATTTCGCTCTAGGAATTCCCAAGCTTGATGCCTCGCATCGTCTCGAAAAACATAAAAAGTGTATTTAGGGGGTCTAAAAAGTGTTTTTTTCCTCTAAAATCAACTCGAGCTCATGTCCAAAGGCAATGAGTTTGATTGTTTGCTCGTTTGGCATCGAACCGGGCCTAAAACGAGCACCAAACAAGGTAGTCATTTTTTTTTGCCAAAATCACCCGAAGGTCGTTGTCGAGGGCAAGGAGTTATGATAGTTTTCCCCTCCGACAAGAGGTTGATCGAAAAAGACTTAAAATTGGGTTGATAGTTTTCTTACTTGTTTTTTAGCATTTATATCGCTCTAAAAATTCCAAATCCCGATGGTCGCATCATCTAAAAAATAAAAAAAGTGTATTTGAGAGCCTAAACGTTGGTTTTTTCCCCAAAATCACCCCGACCTCATGTCCGAAGGCTATGAGTTTTGAAAGTTAGCTCGTTTGGCATTGAACTGGGTCCAAAGCCGCACCGAACTAGGTAGCCTTTTTTTTTTTTTTTACCAAAATCACTCGTGAGATGTTGTCGAGGGCGAGCGAGTTCGAGAGTTTCTTCATTCGAGAAGAGTTAGCTTGAAAAAAGCCTAAAAACTAGCTCGATCGTTTTCTATAAGTTTTTTCACGGTCATTCCGCTTCGAGAATTCCCAACCTTGATAGCTCGCATCGTCTCGAAAAACATAAAAAGTGTATTTAGGGGGCCTAAACGGTGTTTTGTTCCTCTAAAATCACCTCGAGCTCATGTCCAAAGGTAATGAGTTTTGATCGTTTGCTCGTTTGGCATCGAACCGGGTCTAAAAGAGCACCAAAGGAGGTAGTCATTTTTTTCGCCAAAATCACTCGTAGGTCGTTGTCGAGGGGAAGGAGTTTTGATAGTTTTTCCATCCGACAAGAGGTCGGTCAAAAAAGACTCAAAACTCGGGCTAATAGTTTTCTTACTGGTTTTTTTTTACACTCATACCGCTTTAAAAATTCCAAATCTCGCGACTCGCATCATCTCAAAAAATAGAAAAAGTGTATTTGATAGCCTAAACAATAGTTTTTTCTCCAAAATCACCCCAACCTCTTGTCCAAAGGCTATGAGTTTTGATCGTTAGCTCGTTTGGCATCGAACTAGTCCAAACCTACCCAAAACTAGGCAACCTTTTTTTTTTTAACCAAAATCACCCATGTGATGTTGTCGAGGGCAAGGAGTTCGATGGTTTTTTCATCCGGGAAGAGTTAGGTTGAAAAAACGTAAAAATTGGCTTGAGTGTTTTCTATAGTTTTTTTCACAGATCATTTCGCTCTAGGAATTCCCATGCTTGATGGCTCGCATCGTCTCGAAAAAACATAAAAAGCGTATTTAGAGGGCCTTAACGGTGTTTTTTTCCTTTAAAATCACCTCGAGCTCATGTCCAAAGGCAATGAGTTTTGATCGTTTGCTCGTTTGGCATAGAACCGAGCCTAAACGAGCACCAAACTAGGTAGTCTTTTTTTTTGTCAAAATCACCCGCGAGTCATTGTCAAGGGCAAGGAGTTTTAATAGTTTTCCCATCCGATGAGAGGTTGGTCGGAAAAGACTCAAAACTATGCTAATAGTTTTCTTACTCGGATTTTTTATACTCATACTACTCTAAAAATTCAAAATCCCACTACTCGCATCATCTCAAAAAATAGAAAAAATGTATTTGAGAGCCTAAACGATGGTTTTTTTCTCCAAAATCACCCCGACCTCATGTCCGAAGGCTATGAGTTTTGATGGTTAGCTCGTTTGGCATCGAACTAGGTCCAAACCTACACCGAACTAGGTAGCCTTTTTTTTTTTTTTACCAAAATCACCCGTGGGATGTTATCGAGGGCGAGGAGTTCTTATGATTTTTTTCATCCGAGAAAGCGTAAAAATTGGCTCGACAGTTTACTATAGTTTTTTTACGGTCATTCTACTCTAGGAATTCCCAAGCTCGGTGGCTCGCATCATCCCGAGAAGCATAAAAAGTGTATTTAGGGGGCCTAAATAGTGTTTTTTCCCCTAAACTCACCTCGAGCTCATTTTCAAAGACAATGTGTTTTGATTGTTTGCTCATTTGACGTCAAACCGAGCCTAAAATAGCACCAAACTAGGTAGTTATTTTTTTTATCAAAATCACCCGCTGAGTCGTGGTCGAGGGCAAGGAGTTTTGATAGTTTTCCCATCCAACAAGAGGTTGATCGAAAAAGACTCAAAACTAGGCTAATAGTTTTCTTACCGGTTTTTTCACACTCATACCGCTCTAAAAATTCCAAATCTCGCTGCTCGCATCATCTCGAAAAAAAGAAAAAGTGTATTTGAGAGCCTAAACAACGGTTTTTTCTCCAAAATCACCCCGACCTCATATCCGAAAGTTATGAGTTTTGATCGTTAGCTCGTTCAACATCGAACTAGATCCAAGCCTACACTCGAAGTAGGTAGCCTTTTTATTTTTACCAAAATCACCTGCGGGATGTTGTCGAGGGCGAGGAGTTCTAATGGTTTTTTCATCCGGGAAGAGTTGGTAAAAAAAACATAAAAACCGGCATGATCGTTTTCTATAGGTTTTTTCACAGTCATTCTGCTATAAGAATTCCCAAGCTCAATGGCTTGCATCGTCTCGAAAAATATAAAAAGTGTATTTAAGGGGCCTAAATCGTGTTTTTTTCCTCTAAAATCACCTTGAGCTCATATCCAAAGGAAATGAGTTTTGATCATTTGCTCGTTTGGCATCGAACCGGGCCTAAAACGAGCACCAAACTAGGTAGTCATTTTTTTTTGCCAAAAATCAACCGCGAGTCATTGTCGAGGGCAAGGAGTTTTGATAGTTTTCCCATCCGACCGGAGGTTGATCGAAAAAGACTCAAAGCTGGGTTGATAGTTTCCTTATTGATTTTTTTGCACTTATACCACTCTAAAAATTCCAAATCCCACTTGTTCGCATCATCTCGAAAAATAGAAAAAGTGTATGTGAGAGCCTAAACGATGGTTTTTCTCTAAAATGACCCCGACCTCATGTCCGAACCCTATGAGTTTTGATCATTAGCTCGTTTGGCATCGAACCGGGTCCAAGCCTACACCGAAACTAGGTAGCCTTTTTTTTTCACCAAAATCACCTGCGAGATGTTGTGGAGGGTAATGAGTTCGATGGTTTTTTCATCGAGGAAGAGCTAGGTCGAGAAAGCATAAAAGCCGGCTCGATCGTTTTCCATAGGTTTTTTCACACTCATTCCACTCTAGAAATTTCCAAGCTCGATGGCTCGCATCGTCTCAAAAAACATAAAAAGTGTATTTAGGGGGCCTAAACGGTGTTTTTTCCTCTAAAATCACCTCGAGCTCATGTTCAAAAGCAATGAGTTTTGATCGTTTGCTCGTTTGGCATCGAACCGGGCCTAAAACGAGCAACAAACTAGGTTGTCATTTTTTTTGCCAAAATCACTCGCAGTGTCGTTGTCGAGGGCAAGGAGTTTTAATAGTTTTCCCATCGGACAAGCGGTTGATCGAAAAAGACTCAAAGCTGGGTTGATAGTTTTCTTATTGGTTTTTTTGCACTCATCCCGCTCTAAAAATTCCAAATCCCGTCGCTTGCATAATCTCGAAAAATAGAAAAAGTGTATTTGAGAGCCTAAACGATGATTTTTTCTCTAAAATCACCCTAACCTCATGTTTGAAGGCTATGAGTTCCGATCGTTAGCTCGTTTGGCATCGAACCGGTTCCAAGCCTACACTCAACTAGGTGACTTTTTTTTTTTAACCAAAATCACCCGTAGGATGTTGTCAACGGCGAGGAGTTCGATGGTTTTTTCATTCGGGAAGAGTTAGGGCGAAACAACATAAATGCCGGCTCGACTTTTTTCTATAGGTTTTTTCACGAGTCATTTCGCTCCAGGAGTTCCCAAGCTCGATGGCTCGCATTGTCTTGAAAAACATAAAAAGTGTATTTAGAGGGCCTAAATAGTGTTTTTTTCCTCTAAAATCACCTCGAGCTCATGTCCAAAGGCAATGAGTTTTGATCGTTTGCTCTTTTGGCATCAAACCGGGCCTAAAACGAGCACCAAACTAGGCGAGTCATTTTTTTTTGCCAAAATCACCCGCAAGTCGTTGTCGAGGGCGATTTTTGATAGTTTTCCCATCCGACAAGAGGTCGATCGAAAAAGACTCAAAACTCGGGCTAATATTTTTCTTACCGGTTTCTTTGCACTATACTTGCTCTAAAAATTCCAAATCTTGCTCGCTCGCATCATCTCGAAAAAAAAGTGTATTTAAGAGCCTAAACGAAGGTTTTTTCTCCAAAATCACCTCGACCTCATGTCCGAAGCCTATGAGTTTTGATCGTTAGCTCGTTTGGCATCAAGCCGGGTCCAAGCCTACACCGAACTAGGTAGCCTTTTTTCTTTTTTCTTTACCAAAATCACCCGCGGGATGTTGTGAACGGCGAGGAGTTCCGATGGTTTTTTCATCCGGGAAGAGTTAGGTCGAAAAAGCATAAAACCGGCTCGATCGTTTTCTATAGGTTTTTCACGGTCATTCCGCTCTATGAATTTCCAAGCTCGATGGTTCGCATCATCTCGAAAAACATAAAAAATTTATTTAGGGGGCCTAAACAGTTTTTTTCTCTAAAATCACCTCAAGCTCATGTCAAAAGGCAACGAATTTTGATCGTTTGCTCGTTTGGCATCGAATCGGGCCTAAAACGGCACCAAACTAGGTAGTCATTTTTTTTTGCCAAAAATCACTCGCGAGGTCGTTGTCGAGGGCAAGGAGTTTTATAGTTTTCCTATCCGACAAGAGGTTGATCGAAAAAGACTCAAAACTGGGTTGATAGTTTTCTTACTTGTTTTCTTGTACTCATATCGCTCTAAAAATTCCAAATCCCGCTGCTCGTGTTATCTCGAAAAAGAGAAAAAGTGTATTTAAGAGCCTAAACGATGGTTTTTTCTCCAAAATACCCCAACCTCATGTCCAAAGCTTATGAGTTTTGATCGTTACCTCGTTTGGCATCGAACCGGGTCTAAACCTACACCGAACTAGGTAGCTTTTTTTTTTTTTTTACCAAAATCACTCGCGAGGATATTGTGGAGGGCGAGGAGTTCGATGGTTTTTTCATCCGGGAAGAGCTAGGTCGAAAAAGCATAAAAATTGACTCGATCGTTTTATATAGGTTTTTTCACGAGTCATTCCACTCTATGAATTCCCAAGCTCGATGGCTTGCATCGTCTCAAAAAACATAAAAAGTGTATTTAGGGGGCCTAAATAGTGTTCTTTTCCTCTCAAATCATTTGGAGCTCATGTCCAAAGGCAATGAGTTTTGATCGTTTGCTCGTTTGGCATCGAACCGGGCCTAAAACGAGCACCAAACTAAGTAGTCTTTTGTTTTTTTGCAAAAATCATCGACGAGTCGTTGTCGAGGGTAAGGAGTTTTAATAGTTTTCCCATCCGAGAAAAGGTCGATCGAAAAAGACTCAAAACTCGGGCTAATAGTTTTCTTATTGGTATTTTTGCACTCATACCGCTCTAAAAATTCAAAATCCCGCCGCTCGCATCATCTCAAAAAATAGAAAAAGTGTATTTGAGAGCCTAAACGATGGTTTTTTCCTCTAAAATCACCCCGACCTCATGTTCGAAGCTTATGAGTTTTGATCGTTAGCTCGTTTGGCATCGAACCGGGTCCAAACCTACACCGAACTAGGTAGCCTTTTTTTTTTTTACCAAAATCACCCCGGGATGTTGTTAAGGGTGAGGAGTTCGATGTTTTTTCATCCGCGAAGAGTTTGGTCGAAAAAACATAAAAACTAGCCTCGATCGTTTTCTATAGGTTTTTTCACGATCATTATGCTCTAGGAATTCCCAAGCTTCATGGCTCGCATCGTCCCGAAAACCATAAAAATGTATTTAGGGGGCCCAAACAGTGTTTTTTCCTCTAAAATCAGCTTGAGTTCAAGTCCAAAGGCAATGAGTTTTTATCGTTTGCTTCTTTGGCATCAAACCGGATCTAAAACGAGCACCAAACTAGGTAGTCATTTTCTTTTGCCAAACAGTCGAGCCATTTTTTACGCTTTTCCATCCTAACTCTTCCGGACGGAAAAATCATCGAACTCCTCGGCCTCGAAAACGTACTCGTGAGTGATTTTGGTAAAAAAAATAAGTAACTAGTTTAGTGTAGTTTTTGACCCGGTTCGATGACAATCGAGCTAACGATCAAAGCTCATAACCTTTGGACGTGAGGTCGTGGAGATTTTCGAGAAAAAATGTCATTTACGCTCTCAAATACACTTTTCATGTTTTTCGAGATGATGTGAGCGATCGGGATTCAAAACTCTTGGAGCGGTATGAGTGCGATGAAACGAGTAAGAAAACTATCAACCCAGCTTTGAGGCTTTTTCGATCGACCTCTTGCTTGGATGGGAAAAATATCAAATCTCCTTGCCCTCGATAGCGACACTGTGGGTGATTTTGGCAAAAAAAAATGACTACCTAGTTTGGTGTTATTTTCGACCCGGTTCGATGGCAAATAAGCAAACGATCAAAACTCATTGCCTTTGGACATGAGCTCGAGGTGATTTAAGAGAAAAAACACCTGTTTAGGCCCCCAAAATACACTTTTTATATTTTTTGAGATGATGCGAGCCATCGAGCTTGGGAATTGCTTGAGCGGTACAATTGTGAAAAAATTTATAAAAAAACGATCGAGCCAATTTTTATGTTTTTTCAACGTAACTCTTTCCGGAAAAAAAACATCAAAACTCCTCGGCCTCGATAACATCATGTGGATGATTTTTGCAAAAAAAAAAAATGCTACCTAGTTTTGTGTAATTTTAGACCCATTTCAATGCCAAACGAGCTATCGATCAAAACTCGTAGCCTTTGGACATGAGGTTAGGGTGATTTTTCGGAAAAAACATCTTTCGAGCTCTTAAATGAACTTTTTCTATTTTTTGAGGTGATGTGAGCGAGTCGAGATTCGAATTCTTAGGGCGATATGAGTGAGATAAAACCGGTAATAAAACTATCAACCTAGTTACGAGGCTTTTTGATCGACCTCTTCGTTGGATGGAAAAACTATCAAACCTCCTTGCCCTCGACAACGACCTACGGGTGATTTTGGCAAAAAAAAAAAATGGCTACCTAGTTTGGTGCTCGTTTTAAACCTAGTTCGATGCCAAACGAGCAAACGATCAAAACTCATTGCTTTTGGACATGACCTCAAGGTGATTTAAGAGAAAAAACACTATTTAGGCCCCCAAAATACACTTTTTATGTTTTTCGAGATGATGCGAGCCGTCGAGCTTTGGAATTGCTTGAGCGGTATGACCGTGAAAAAACCTATAGAAAAATAGTCGAGCCGGTTTTACGTTTTTTCGACCTAAATCTTTCCAAACGGAAAAACCATCGAACTCCTCAACCTCGATAACGTCCCGTGGGTGATTTTTGCAAAAAAAAAAAAAATAGCTACCTAGTTTTAAGGCTTTTTCGATCGATCCCTTGTTGGATGGGAAAACTATCAAAACTCCTTGCCTTCGACAATGACTCGTGGGTGATTTTTGTAAAAAAAAAATGACTACCTACTTTGGCGCTATTTTAAACCCGAGTTTGATGCCAAATGAGCAAACGATAAAAATTCATTGCCTTTGGACATGAGCTCGACGTGATTTTAGAGAAAAAAACATTGTTTAGGCTCCAAAATACACTTCTTATGTTTTTTGAGATGATGTGAGCCATCGAGCTTGGGAATTCTCGGAGTGGCATGACTGTGAAAAAACCTATAAAAAAACATTCGAGTCGGCTTTTACGTTTTTTCGACCTAACTCTTCCTAGACGAAAAAACCATCGAACTCCTCGGTCTCGACAACATCCCGCGGGTGATTTTGGTAAAAAAAAAATGGCTACCTAGTTTAATGTAGTTTTGGACCCAATTCGATGCCAAACGAGCTAAGGATCATAACTCATAACATTTGGACATGAGGTCGGGGTGATTTTGGAGAAAAAATGTCATTTAGCCTCTCAAATACACTTTTTCTATTTTTTGAGATCATGCGAGCAGATCACGATTCATAATTCTTAGAACGGTATGAGTGCGATAAAATCGATAAGAAAACTATCGGCCTAGTTTTGAGGCTTTTTCAATCGACCTCTTGTCGGATGGGAAAACTATCAAAACTCCTTGCCCTTGATAATGACATATGGGTGATTTTGGCAAAAAAAATGACTACCTAGTTTTGTGCTTGTTTTAGGCTCGGTTCGATGCGAAACGAACAAACGATCAAAACTCATTGCTTTTGGATATCGGCTCGAGGTGATTTTAGAGAAAACACATCGTTTGGGCCCCTAAAATACACTTTTCATGTTTTTCGAGATGATATGAGCCGTCGAGCTTTGGAATTCCTTGAGCGGTGTGACTATGAAAAAACCTATAGAAAAATTGTCGAGCCGGTTTCTACGTTTTTTCGACCTAACTCTCTCCATACTAAAAAATCATTAGAACTCTTCGGCTTCGACAATGTCCTATCGGTGATTTTTGCAAAAAAAAAAATAATGGCTATCTAGTTTTGTGTAATTTTAGATCCGAGTTCAATGCCGAGCGACCTATCATCAAAACTCATAGCCTTTGGACATGAGGTCGGGGTGATTTTGCGAAAAAAAACATCTTTTAGTCTCTCAAATATACTTTTTATTTTTATTTTTGAGGTGATGCGAGTAATCCGGATTTCTAACTCTTGGAGTGGTATGAGGGCGACAAAACCGATAAGAAAACTATCGGTTTAGTTTTGAGGCTTTTTCGACCGACCTCTTATTGGATGAAAAAACTATCCAACCTCCTTGCCTTTGACGACTATCTGCAGGTGATTTAGGCAAAAAAAAATGACTACCTAGTTTGGTGCTATTTTAGACCCGGTTCGATGCCAAATGAGTAAACAATCAAAACTCATTGCCTTTGGACATTAGCTCGAGGTGATTTAAGAGAAAAAACACTATTTAGGCCCTCAAAATACACTTTTTATGTTTTTCGAGATGATTCAAACCGTCGAGCTTGGGAATTGCTTGAGCGGTATGATCGTGAAAAAACTTATAGAAAAATAGTCCGGTTGGTTTTTATGCTTTTTTGACCTAACTCATTCCGGACAAAAAAACCTTCGAACTCCTCGGTCTCGATAACATCATGTGGATGATTTTTGCAAAAAAAAAAAAATGGCTACCTAGTTTTGTTCAATTTTAGACCCGAGTTCAATGTCAAACGAGCTATCGATCAAAACTCATAGCCTTTGGACATGAGGCCAAGGTGATTTTGCGAGAAAAACATATTTTAGGCTCTCAAATACATTTTTTCTATTTTTTTGAGGTGATGTAAGCGATCGGGATTCGGAATTCTTAAGGAGGTATGAGTGCGACAAAACTAGTAAGAAAACTATCAGCCCAATTTTGAGCCTTTTTCGATTGACCTCTTACCGGATGGGAAAACTATCAAAACTCCGTATCTTCGACAATGACTCGTAGGGGATTTTTGCAAAAACAAATGACTACCTAGTTTGGCGCCGTTTTAGACTTGGTTCGATGCCAAACGAGCAAACAATCAAAACTCATTGCCTTTGCACATGAGCTCGAGGTGATTTTAGAGGAAAAAATATTGTTTAGGCCCTCAAAATACACTTTTTATGTTTTTCGAGATGATGTGAGTTGTCGAGCTTTGAAGGTCCCGGAGCGATATGACTCGTGAAAAAACCTATAGAAAAGCTGTTAAGCCATTTTTTTATACTTTTTCAACCTAACTCTTCCCGAATGAAAAAGCCATTAGAACTCCTCGATGTCGATAACGTCCCGTGCATCATTTTTGCTAAAAAAAAATGGCTACCTAGTTTAATGTAGTTTTGGACCCGGTTCGATGCCAAACGAGCTAATGATCAAAACTCATAACCTTTGGACAGGAAGTAAGGGTTATTTTGGAGAAAAAAACATGATTTAGGCTCTTAAATATACTTTTTTATTTTTTGAGATGATGCGAGCGAGTTGGGATTCAAAATTCTTAGTATGGTATGAGTGCAACAAAACCGGTAAGAAAACTATTAGCCTAGTTTTGAGTCTTTTTTGACTGACCTCTTATTGAATGGGAAAACTATCAAAACTCCTTGCCTTCCACAATGACCTTAGGGTGATTTTGACAAAAAAAATGACTACCAAGTTTGGTGCTCGTTTTAGACCCGGTTCGATGCCGAACACGCAAACGATCAAAACTTATTGCCTTTGGACATGAGTTGGAGGTGATTTTAGAAAAAAACACCGTTTAGGCCCCCAAAATACACTTTTTTAATCTTTTTCGAGATGATGCGGGACGTCGTGCTTAGGAATTCTTGGAGCGAGTATGATTGTGAAAAAACCTATAGAAAAACGATTAGGTTAGTTTCTATGCTTTATTGACCTAACACTTTCCGGACGAGAAAATCCTTCGAACTCCTCGGTCTCGATAACATCTTGTGGGTGATTTTTGTAAAAAAAAATGGCTACCTAATTTTGTTCAATTTTAGACCCGAGTTCGATGTCAAACGAGCTATTGATCAAAACTCATAACCTTTGGACATGAGGTCGGTGTGATTTTGTAGAAAAAAAACATCTTTTAGGCTCTCAAATACACTTTTTCTATTTTTTTAAGGTGATGTGAGCGATCGAGATTTGGAATTCTTGGGGAAGTATGAGTGCGACAAAACCGATAAAAAAACTATTAGCCCAATTTTGAGGCCTTTTCAATAGATCGCTTGCTTGGATGGAAAAACTATCAAAACTTCTTGTCTTCGACAACGACACTGTGGGTGATTTTTGCAAAAAAAAAATGACTACCTACTTTGGTGCTATTTTAAACCCGAGTTTGATGCCAAACAAGCAAACGATAAAAATTCATTGCCTTTGAACATGAGCTCGAGGTGATTATAGAGAAAAAAACATTGTTTAGGCCTCCGAAATACACTTTTTATGTTTTTTGAGACGATGCGAGCCGTCGAGGTTAGGAATTCCTAGAGCGGTATGATCGTGAAAAAACCAATAGAAAAATAGTAAAGCCGGCTTTTATGCTTTTTCGACCTTACTTTTCCCGGACGGAAAAACCAACGGAACTCCTCGACCTCAACAACGTCCCGCGAGTGATTTTGGTAAAAAAAAAAATGGCTACCTAGTTTAGTGTAGGTTTGGACACGGTTCGATGCCAAACGAGCTAACGATCAAAACTCATGTCCGTTGGACATGAGGTTAGGGTTGTTTTGGAGAAAAAAACGTCGTTTGGGCTTTCAAATACACTTTTTTTATTTTTTAAGATGATGCGAGCGATCGGGATTCGGAATTCTTAGAGCGGTATGAGTGCAACAAAACCAATAAGAAAACTATCATCCTATGTTTTGAGGCCTTTTCGAGCGACGTCTTGTCGGATCGAAAAACTATCAAAACTCTTTACCCTCGACAACGACCTACGGGTGATTTTGGTAAAAAAAAAATAACTACCTAGTTTGGTGCTCGTTTTAGGCTCGGTTCAATGTCAAACGAGCAAATAATCAAAACTCATTGCTTTTGGATATGAGCTTGAGGTGATTTTAAAGAAAAAAACATCTTTAGGCCACCAAAATACACTTTTCATATTTTTCGAGATGATTCGAGTCGTCGAGCATTTGAATTCCTTGAGTGGTGTGATCGTGAAAAAATCTATAGATAAACTATTAGGCCAATTATTATGCTTTCTCGACCTAACTCGTCCCGGACGAAAAAACCATCGAACTCCTTGGCCTCGATAACGTCTTGTGGCTTATTTTTACAAAAAAAAAAGGCTATCTAGTTTTATGTAGTTTTAAACCAAGTTCGATGCCAAATGAGCTACCGATCAAAACACATATCCCGTGGACATGAGGTCGGGGTGATTTTGCGGAAAAAACATTGGTTAGGCTCTAAAATACACTTTATCTATTTTTTGAGATGATGCGAGCGATCGGGATTCGAAACTCTTGGAGCAATATGAGTGTGACAAAACCGAGTACGAAAACAATTAGCCTAGTTTTGAGGCTTTTTCGATCGACCTCTAGCTGGATGGGAAAACTATCAAACCTCTTTGCCCTCGACAACGACTTGCGGTTAATTTTAGTAAAAAAAAATGACTACCTAGTTTGGTACTCGTTTTAGACCCGGTTTGATGCCAAACGAGCAAACGATCAAAACTCATTACCTTTAGACATGAGCTTGAGGTGATTTTAGAGAGAAAAAACATTGTTTAGGCCCTCAAAATACACTTTTTATGTTTTTCGAGACAATACGAGTCGTCGAGCTTGGGAATTCCTTGAGCGGTATGACTCGTGAAAGTCCTATAGAAAAATAGTTAGGCCGGGCGAAAAAACTTCGAACTCCTCGGTCTCGATAACGTCCTTTGGGTGATTTTTGCAAAAAAAAAATGGCTACCTAATTTTTTTCAATTTTAGACCTAGTTCGATGCCAAACAAGCTATCGATCAAAACTCATAGCCTTTGGACATGAGGTCGGGGTGATTTTGCGGAAAAAACATCTTTTAGGCTCTCAAATATACTTTTCTTATTTTTTGAGGTGATGTGAGCGATCGAGATTTGGAATTCTAGGGGAGGTATGAGTTAGACAAAACCGGTAAGAAAACTATTAGCTCAATTTTGAGGCTTTTTCGATCGATCCCTTGCTTGGATGGGAAAACTATCAAAACTCCTTACCTTTGACAATGACATGTGGGAGATTTTTGCAAAAAAAAAATGACTACTATTTTGGCATTGTTTTAGACCCGGTTTGATGCCAAACGAGCAAACGATGAAAACTCATTGCCTTTGGGCATGAGCTCAAGGTGATTCGGTGAAAAAAAAACATTGTTTAGGCCTCAAAAATATATTTTTTATGTTTTTCGAGACGATGCAAGCCGTCGAGCTTGGGAATTCCTAGAGCGACATGACCGTGAAAAAACCAATAGAAAAACGAGTCAAGCCGGCTTTTATGCTTTTTCGACCTAACTCTTCCCGGAAAAACCATAAGAACTCCTCGGCCTCGACAACGTCTCGTGGGTGATTTTGGTAAAAAAAAAATGGCTACCTAGTTTATTGTAGTTTTGGACCCGGTTCGATGCCAAACGAGCTAACGATCAAAACTCATAGCCTTTGGACATGAGGTCGGGGTTATTTTGGAGAAAAAAACATCGCTTGGGCTCGAAATACACTTTTTTCTATTTTTTGAGATGATGCGAGCAATCGGGATTCGAAATTTTTAGAACGGTATGAGTGCAACAAAACCGGTAAGAGAACTATCGGCCTTATTTTGAGGCTTTTTTTAGCGACCTCTTGTCGGATAGGAAAACTATCAAAACTCTTTACCCTCGACAACGACTCGCGGGTGATTTTGGTAAAAAACATAACTACTTAGTTTGGTGCTCGTTTTAGGTCCGGTTCAATACCAAACGAGCAAACGATCAAATCTCATTGCTTTTGGATATGAGCTTCGGGTGATTTTAGAGAAAAAACATCGTTTAGGCCCCCAAAATACACTTTTCATATATTTTTGAGATGATTCGAGCCGTCGAGCATTTGAATTCCTTGAGTGGTATGATCGTGAAAAAAATCTATGGATAAGCTTGTCGGGCCAATTATTTTGGTTTCTCGACCTAACTCTTCTTGGATGAAAAAACCATCGAACTCCTCGGCCTCGATAACGTCTTGTGGCTTATTTTTACAAAAAAGAAAAATGGCTATCTAGTTTTGTGCGGTTTTAAACCAAGTTCGATGCCAAACGAGCTATCGATCAAAACACATAGCTCTGTGTACATGAGGTCGGGGTGATTTTGCGAAACAACATCATTTAGACTCTCAAATACACTTTATCTATATTTTGAGATGATGCGATCGGTCGGGATTCGAAACTCTTGGAGCAATATGAGTGCGATAAAACTAGTACAAAAACAATCGGCCCGAGTTTTGAGGCTTTTTCGATCGACCTCTAGCTAGATTAGAAAACTATCAAAACTCCTTGCCCTCGACAACGACCTACGGGTGATTTTGGTAAAAAAAAATGACTACCTAGTTTGGTGCTATTTTAGGCCCGGTTCGATGCCAATCGAGCAAACGATCAAAACCGATTACTTTTGGACATGAGCTCGAGGTGATTTTAGAGAAAAAACATCGTTTAAGCCCCCAAAATACACTTTTCATATTTTTCGAGATGATGCGAGTCGTCAAGCTTTGGAAGTCCTAGAGCGATATGACTCGTGAAAAAACCTATAGAAAAGCTATCGAGTCGGTTTTACGCTTTTTCGACCTAACTCTTTCCGGATGGAAAAAACGTCATAACTCCTCGGCCTCGATAACGTTCGTGATGATTTTTGCCAAAAAAAAAAGGCTACCTAGTTTTGTGCAATTTTAAACCCGAGTTCGATGCCAAACAAGCAATCGATCAAAACTCATAGCCTTTTGACATGAGGTTAGGGTGATTTTGCGGAAAAAACATCTTTTATTCGAGCCATCGAGCTTAGGAATTCTGAAGCGGCATGATCGTGAAAAAACCAATAGAAAAACAGATCGAGCCAATTTTTATGCTTTTTCGACCTAACTCTTCCTAGACGGAAAAATCATCGAACCCCTCGGCCTCGACAACATCCTGCGAGTAATTTTGGTACAAAAATAAAATGGCCACCTAGTTTAGTATAGTTTTTGACCCAGTTCAATGCCAAACGAGCGAACGATCAAAACTCATAGCCTTTGGACATGAGGTCGGGGTGATTTTGGAGAAAAAAAACATCGTTTAAACTCTCAAATACACTTTTTTTTATTTTTTGAGATGATGCAAGCGAGTTAGGATTCATAATTCTTAGAGCGGTATGAGTGCGACAAAACCGGTAAGAAAACTATCGGCCCGAGTTTTGAGGCTTTCTCGACCTAACTCTTCCCGGACGAAAAAACCATCGAACTTCTCGGCTTCGATAACATCCCGTGGGTTATTTTTATAAAAAAATAGCTATCTAGTTTTGCGTAATTTTAAACCAAAGATGATGCCAAATACGCTACCGATCAAAACACATATCCCGTGCATATGAGGTCGGGGTGATTTTGCGGAAAAACGTCGTTTAGGCTCCAAAATACACTTTATTCATTTTTTGACATAATGCGAGTAGTCGGGATTCGAAACTCTTGGAGCGATATGAGTGCAATAAAACCGAGTATGAAAACTATCGGCCCAGCTTTGAGGCTTTTTTGACCTACTTCTAGCTTGGATGGGAAAACTATCAAAACTCATTGCCCTCAATAACGACCTACAGGTGATTTTGGCAAAAAAAGATGACTAACTAGTTTAGTGCTATTTTAGGCTCGGTTCGATGCCAATCAAGCAAACAATCAAAACTCATTGCTTTTGGACACGAGCTCGAGGTGATTTTAGAGGAAAAAAACATCGTCTAGGCCCTTAAAATACACTTTTTCTATTTTTCGAGATCATTCCAGCCATCGAGCATTGGAATTCCTTAAGTGGTGTGACCGTGAAAAAACTCTATAGACAAACCGTCGAGCCGGCTTTTAGGCTTTCTCGACCTAATTCTTCCCGGACGAAAAAACCATCGAACTCCTCGGCTTCGATAACGTCCTATGGGTTATTTTTATTAAAAAAATAGCTACCTAGTTTTGCATAGTTTTAAACCAAGTACGATGCCAAATGAGCTACCAATCAAAACACATAGCCTCGTAGACATGAGGTCGGGGTGATTTTGAAGAAAAAACGTCGTTTAGGCTCTAAACCACACTTTATCAATTTTTTGAGATGATGCGAGCGATCGGGATTCGAAACTCTTGGAGCGATATGAGTGCAATAAAACCGAGTATGAAAACCATCGACCCAGCTTTGAGGCTTTTTTGACCTACTTCTAGCTAGATGGGAAAACTATCAAAACTCCTTACCCTTGACAACGACCTACGAGTGATTTTGGCAAAAAAAAATGACTACCTAGTTTGGTGCTATTTTAGGCTCGGTTCGATGCCAATCAAGCAAACAATCAAAACTCATTGCTTTTGGATATGAGCTCGAGGTGATTTTAGAGGAAAAAAACATTGTTTAGGCCTCCAAAATACATTTTTCATGTTTTTCAAGATGATGTAAGTTGTCGAGCTTTGGAAGTCCCGGAGCGATATGATTGTGAAAAAACCTATAGAAAAGCTGTCGAGCCGGTTTTACGCTTTTTCGACCTAACTTTCCGGGATGAAAAAAAATCGAACTCCTCGGCCTCGATAACGTCCTGTGGCTTATTTTTCCAAAAAAAAAATGGCTACCTTGTTTTGTGTAGTTTTGAACCTAGTTCGATGCCAAACGAGCTACCATTCAAAACACATAGCCTCGTGGACATGAGGTCGGGGTGATTTTGATGAAAAAACATCGTTTAGGCTCTCAAATACACTTTATCTATTTTTTGAGATGATGCGAGTCGTCGGGATTCGAAACTCTTGGAGCGATATGAGTGCGACAAAACCAATACAAAAACTATTACCCTAGTTTTGAGGCTTTTTGGACCGACCTCTAGCTGGATGGGAAAACTATCAAAACTCCTTGCCCTCAACAACGACACGCGAGTGATTTTTCCAAAAAAATGACCACCTAGTTTGGAGCTATTTTAGGCCGGTTCGATGCCAATGGAGCAAACGATCAAAACTTATTGCTTTTGGACATGAGCTCGAGGTGATTTTAGAGAAAAAGCATCGTTTAAGCCCCCAAAATAAACTTTTCATGTTTCTCGAGATGATGCGAGCTGTCGAGCTTTGGAAGTCCTAGAGCGATATGACTCGTGAAAAAACCTATAGAAAAAATATCAAGCCAGCTTTTATGCTTTTTCAAACTAACTTTTTCCAAACGGAAAAACCATCATAACTCATCGGCCTTGATAACGTCCCGTGGGTGATTTTTGCAAAAAAAAAAAAAAATTGGCTACCTAGTTTTGTATAATTTTAGACCCATTTCGATGCCAAATGAGCAATCAATCGAAACTCACACCTTTGGACATGAGCTCGAGGTGATTTTAGAGGAAAAAACATCGTCTAGGCCCCTAAAATATACTTTTTCTATTTTTTGAGATCATTCCGGTCGTCGAACATTGGAATTCCTTGAGTGGTGTGATCGTGAAAAAATCTATAGACAAACCGTCAAGCCGGTTTTTAGCCTTTCTCGACCTAACTCTTCCCGGACGAAAAAAGCATCGAATTCCTCGGCTTCGATAACATCCTGTGGGTTATTTTTATAAAAAAATAGCTATCTAGTTTTACGTAGTTTTAAACCAAGTACGATGCCAAATAAGCTATCGATCAAAACACATAGCTCGTGGACATGAGGTCAAGGTGATTTTGCGAGAAAAAAGTCATTTAGACTCTAAAATACACTTTATCAATTTTTCGAGATGATGCGAGCACTCGGGATTCGGAACTCTTGGAGTGATATGAGTGCAATAAAACCGGTATAAAAACTATCGGCCCAGCTTTGAGGCTTTTTTGACCTACTTCTAGCTAGATAGGAAAACTATCAAAACTCCTTGCCCTCAACAACGACACGCATGTGATTTTGGAAAAAAAAAATGACTACCTAGTTTAGTGCTATTTTAGGCCCGATTCGATGCCAATCGAGCAAACGATCAAAACCCATTACTTTTGGACATGAGCACGAGGTGATTTTAGAGAAAAAGCATCATTTAAGCCCCTAAAATAAACTTTTCATGTTTTTCGAGATGATGCGATCTATCAAGCTTTGGAAGTCTTAGAGTGATATGATCGTGAAAAAACCTATAGAAAAAATGTCAAGCCGACTTTTACGTTTTTTCAAACTAACTCTTTCCAAACGGAAAAACCATCATAACTCATCGGCCTCGATAACATCCCGTGGGTGATTTCTACAAAAAAAAAAAAAAAAGCTACCTAGTTTTGTATAATTTTAGACCCGGTTCGATGCCAAACAAGCAATCATCGAAACTCATACCCTTTAGACATGAGCTCGAGGTGATTTTAGAGAAAAAAAAACATCGTCTAGGCCCTTAAAACACACTTTTTCTATTTTTCGAGATCATTCCAGCCATCGAGCATTGGAATTCCTTGAGTGGTGTGACCATGAAAAAATCTATAGACAAACTTTCGAGCCGGCTTTTAGGCTTTCTCAACCTAAGTCTTCCCGGACGAAAAAACCATCGAACTCCTCGGCTTCGATAACGTCACTATGGGTTATTTTTATTAAAAAAAATAGCTACCTAGTTTTGCATAGTTTTAAACCAAGTACGATGCCAAATGAGCTATCGATCAAAACACATAGTACTGTGGACATGAGGTCGGGGTGATTTTGAAGAAAAAACATCGTTTAGGCTCTAAACACACTTTATCAATTTTTTGAGATGATGCGAGCGATCGGGATTCCAAACTCTTGGAGCGATATGAGTGCAATAAAACCGGTATGAAAACTATCGACCCAGCTTTGAGGCTTTTTTGACCTACTTCTAGTCTGGATGGGAAAACTATCAAAACTCATTGCCCTCAATAACGACCTACGAGTGATTTTGGCAAAAAAAGATGACTAACTAGTTTAGTGCTATTTTAGGCTCGGTTCGATGCCAATCAAGCAAACAATCAAAACTCATTGCTTTTGGACATGAGCTCGAGGTGATTTTAGAGAAAAAAAACATCGTTTAGGCCTCCAAAATACACTTTTCATGTTTTTCAAGATGATGTAAGTTGTCGAGCTTTGGAAGTCCTGGAGCGATATGATTGTGAAAAAACCTATAGAAAAGCTGTCGAGGCCGGTTGTTATGCTTTTTCGACCTAACTCTTCGGGACGAAAAAACAATCGAACTCCTCGGCCTCGATAACGTCCCGTGGGTTATTTTTTCAAAAAAAAATGGCTACCTTGTTTTGTGTAGTTTTGAACCTAGTTCGATGCCAAACGAGCTACCATTCAAAATACATAACTCTGTGGACATGAGGTCAAGCTGATTTTGATGAAAAAACATCGTTTAGGCTCTCAAATACACTTTATCTATTTTTTGAGATGATGCGAGCAGTCGAGATTCAAAACTCTTGGAGCGATATGAGTGCGACAAAACTAGTATAAAAACTATCGGCCTAGTTTTGAGGCTTTTTGGACCGACCTCTAGCTGTATGGGAAAACTATCAAAACTCCTTGCCCTCGACAACGACACGCGAGTGATTTTTCCAAAAAAATGACTACCTAGTTTGGAGCTATTTTAAGCCGGTTCGATGCCAATAGAGCAAACGATCAAAACTTATTGCTTTTGAATATGAGCTCGAGGTGATTTTAGAGAAAAAGCATCGTTTAAGCTCCCAAAATAAACTTTTCATGTTTCTCGAGATGATGCGAGCTATTGAGCTTTGGAAGTCCTAGAGCGATATGACGGTGAAAAAACCTATAGAAAAAATGTCAAGCCACTTTTTACGCTTTTTCAAACTATCTCTTTCCAAATGGAAAACCATCATAACTCATCGACCTTGATAACGTCATGTAGGTGATTTTTGCAAAAAAAAAAAATTAGCTACCTAGTTTTGTACAATTTTAGACCCGAGTTCGATGCCAAACGAGCAATCGATCGAAACTCACACCTTTGGGCATGAGCTCGAGGTGATTTTAGAGAAAAAAACATCGTCTAAGCTCCTAAAATACACTTTTTCTATTTTTTGAGATCATTCCAGTCGTCAAGCATTAGAATTCCTTGAGTGGTGTGACCAGTGAAAAAATCTATAGACAAACTGTTGAGCCGGTTTTAGGGTTTCTCGACCTAACTCTTCCCGGAAGAAAAAACCATCGAACTCCTCGGCTTCGATAACGTCCCGTGGGTTATTTTTATAAAAAAATAGCTATTTAGTTTTGCACAATTTTAAACCAAGTACGATGCCAAATAAGCTACCGATCAAAACACATAGCTCGTGGACATGAGGTCAAGGTGATTTTGCGGAAAAAACGTCGTTTAGACTCTAAAATACACTTTATCAATTTTTTGAGATGGTGCGAGCACTAGGGATTCGGAACTCTTAGAGCGATATGAGTGCAATAAAACCGAGTATAAAAACTATCAGCCCAGCTTTGAGGCTTTTTTGACTTACTTCTAGCTAGATAGGAAAACTATCAAAACTCTTTGCCCTCGACAACGACCCGCATGTGATTTTGGCGTAAAAAAATGACTACCTAGTTTAGTGCTATTTTAGGCCCGGTTCGATGCCAATCGAGCAAACAATCAAAACCTTTTACTTTTGGACATGAGCTCGAGGTGATTTTAGAGAAAAAGCATCATTTAAGCCTCCAAAATAAACTTTTCATGTTTTTCGAGATGATGCAATCTGTCGATCTTTGGAAGTCCTAGACCGATATGATTGTAAAAAAACCTATAGAAAAAATGTCAAGCCAGCTTTTTTGCTTTTTCAAACTAACTCTTTCCAAACGGAAAAACCATCATAACTTATCGGCCTCGATAACGTCCCGTGGGTGATTTCGCAAAAAAAAAAAATGGGTACCTATTTTTGTATAATTTTAGACCCAGTTCGATGCCAAACGAGCAATCGATCGAAACTCATACCCTTTGGACATGAGCTCGAGGTGATTTTAGAAGAAAAAAACATCGTCTAGGCCCTTAAAATACACTTTTTCTATTTTTCGAGATCATTCCAGTCGTCGAGCATTGGAATTCCTTGCGTGGTGTGATCGTGAAAAAATCTATGGACAAACTATTGAGCCGGTTTTAGGCTTTCTCGACCTAACTCTTCCCGGACAAAAAAACAATCGAACTCCTCGGCTTCGATAACGTCCCGTAGGTTATTTTTATAAAAAAAAATAGCTACCTTGTAACGCCCCCATCCCAGTCATATTTCTACTATCCAAGTAGAGTACTAGACGAAGTGCGTTACGGCTGGCATACCCTAAACTCTAAGTAGTTCTCTTATGATATTTTTAAAACTTTAATAGCACATTACGTATATAACTCCTTAAGATAAAATTTACATCACATAATTAAATATCTTAATAAAACATTACAAGCAATATTCAATTTCTCACGAACTCCATACCTCAAATTTACGGATAAAATAAAAACTAATATATGGTGCCTCACATGAGCCGGTTAGGAGGAGCCGGTCGCATCCGTACCAACTTGTCCTTTTTCTGTCACAACATAAAAATAACAACGGGGTGAGCCGAAGCTTAGTAAGTAGGGTGATGCACGTGATATGCAATTTTGTTTTGACTTCCCACCATACTCATAAATTTTAATCTCGGGTACCACGGGTATTAGTCGGTCTACTCTATATATCATCCGGGTGGTCCGCAGATCACCTTCTGCTACAACGGAATTATCCCTCGTTGTAACTACCGTTAGCGGAAATCCATCGTCTAACGAGTGCAAGCACATAACTTGATTTCATCCGGATGATCCTAAGATCATCTTCTGCTACAACGGAATTATCCCTCGTTGTAACTACTATTAGCGGGAATTTATTGTCTAATAGTGCGGGCACACGACCTAGAGTACTAGACTACTAATACCCATTTATTCCAGTTAGGTTATCAAACCTAAATGTATAAACCATTTCTCAATCAATTGACTTGTCTTAAATCACCCACTATGCACATGATGTACGTGAAGACATATTTAATCACATTCAACCAAATTCGGGTACCAACCCTTCATTCTCATGCCATACTCACGGTCCAATCCACACTCGGTATTTACCCGTTGCTCACATACCAATCATGATACTCATAGCGGGAACACAACCTCCGCTCATTAATATTGTTCATTAGTTTCATTAATATTTAAAAGAAGGTCAAGTCCATTTACTTTAATCCAAGCCCATTAACTTTATCCTAAGTCCATTTACCTTATTCAATTCCATTTTATTTAGTCCAAGCTCATTTAGTTTATTCCAAAACCATTAATTTTGTCCAAGTCTAATTCTTTGGTTTTAGGGTTTATTACCGAGCAACTCCTAATCGAGTAAATAATTTTCCAATTTTAGAACATAATTAAATCTTACCCATTTTATTTTAGATACTAGACATATTTATGTATAATATATCCAAAAATTAGGTCTAAATACTAAGTACACAATTAATTACAAATTTTGAAACTTAGGGAGCAATCTGCCTAGTAGTAGTTTGTCTAGAGCTATCTGTACTAAATCGGGTATAACTCTTTGTACACGAATCCAATGACCAATAAATTTTAAAGGCCGTTATTTGAAACATAGAGGAACAACTTTTATGCTTTAAGTTTCACCTAGAAATCGATCTAAAATCCTTGAAAATACACCCCAAAATTCGGACAGAATTTACTCCTTATCAACACTAATTTATTAGTTCATTCCAAGCCAACTTTAAACATGTTTTAGTTCACTTAAATTTAGTCCAAGTTCAATCCAACCCATCACCACATACTTGGATATTTTTCAAAAAATCATAACATCATAAATCATCACAACAAGGCATCCATACATAGATTTATCCCAAGCATCAAGCATATAACCATTGAAGATTATTACAACCCATGAAATAAACACTAACAAAATAACTTAAAAAAAAATAATTTAAGACATTAATCAGCCAAGAAATGAAACCTACTTACCTCTTTTAGGTTTGATTAGAATTTCTTTAGCTCTTTTTCTTTCCTTTTTCCCTTTTCTTTCTCTTTTCTTTCTTTCTCTCTTTTTGCTTGTTTTTCTCTCTTCAATTTGGCTTCTCTTTTTAATTATGGATGGCTATAGTTTTTGGCCTAAAAATGGCAGCCATTTAACCCTCTCTTTCCCTTATATACCCACCTTTTATCCTCTCATTTATTTATATCATAAGTGTTACAATTTAACTAGGCCAAATGTAAAGTGAAGGAAGCTTGGAAGGCAAAGCTGGCATGTTTTGGAAGTCAAAGGTGATGATTTGGCTTCTAAGCATTTAATTCAAGTGCTTAGGTGGCTAAAGAAAACTTAGGATAAATAAAAACATTAATAAGCTGGGTTAATGTAATTAGAAAAAATTTCTTTCATAAAAAATTTGGAAATTTCCATTTTTAAAATTCAGAATTTCTTTTTCTCCAAAATTTCAGCGAGTGTTACCTCCTAACCCATCTATACTAAAATGTGCATAACGCTTTCTATATGTATCCAAAATTTATGAAATGTTATAGAGAGCTAGTACACACATAGAAAAACAACTTTTATTCTTTACGTTTTTCTCAAAAATCAATCTAACAGCATCAAATAAATCTCACAAGATTCGTGCGATTCTTCTCCCAAAATTCCAGCAGAATGCATTTCGAAACAACCCTCACTATAATTGGTATAACTCTTAATGTATAGGTCCAAATATTATAAACGTTTATACAGGCCTATTAAACATATAGATGAACAACTTTCATTCTTTAAGGTTGACCCAAAAATGACTCTAAAGGCCTCAAATAATTCACACAAAACTCGGGTAGAATATAGTCCTTAAAGCACCGATTTTGCATATTTGATTTCTTTAATAATTAAACCATTAATCTTAAACATAATAACTTTAATTTAACATAAATCACATATTTCAAGCATTAATTTCTCATGATTAAATGATAATTATACTTACTCTTAATATACACATATATAGAATTATTCTAATACATGTCGCGTTACGGATAAGGGTTTTTACGGGGGTTACATACCTAGTTTTGCATAGTTTTAAACCAAGTACGATACCAAATGAGCTACCAATCAAAACACATAGCCCGTGGACATGAGGTCGGGGTGATTTTACAGAAAAAACGTCGTTTAGGCTCTAAAATACACTTTATCAATTTTTTGAGATGATGCGAGCGATCGGGATTCGGAACTCTTGGAGCGATATGAGTGCAATAAAACCGGTATGAAAACTATCAGCCCGAGTTTTGAGGCTTTTTTGACCTACTTCTAGCTGGATGGGAAAACTATCAAAACTCCTTGCCCTCGACAACGACCTACGGGTGATTTTGGCAAAAAAAAAAAATGACTACCTAGTTTGGTGCTATTTTAGGCTCGGTTCAATGCCAATCAAGCAAACAGTCTAAACTCATTGCTTTTGGACATGAGCTCGAGGTGATTTTAGAGAAAAAACATCGTTTAGGCCTCCAAAATACACTTTTCATGTTTTGCAAGATGATGCAAGTTGTCGAGCTTTGGAAGTCCTAGAGCGATATGATTGTGAAAAAACCTATAGAAAAACTATCGAGCCACTTTTTATGCTTTTTCGACCTAACTCTTTCGGGATAAAAAAACAATCGAACTCCTCGGCCTCGATAACGTCCTGTGAGTTATTTTTCCAAAAAAAAATGGCTACCTTGTTTTGTGTAGTTTTGAACCTAGTTCGATGCCAAACGAGCTACCATTCAAAACACATAGCTCGTGGACATGAGGTCATGGTGATTTTGTAGAAAAAACATCGTTTAGGCTCTCAAATACAATTTATCTATTTTTTGAGATGATGCGAGCGATCGGGATTCGAAACTCTTGGAGCGATATTGCGACAAAACCGAGTACAAAAACTATCGGCCTAGTTTTGAGGCTTTTTGGACCGACCTCTAGCTGGATGGGAAAACTATCAAAACTCCTTGCCCTCGACAACGACTCGCGAGTGATTTTGTCAAAAAAATGACTACCTAGTTTGGAGCTATTTTAGGCCGGTTCGATGCTAATGGAGCAAACGATCAAAACTTATTGCTTTTGAACATGAGCTCGAGGTGATTTTAGAGAAAAAGCATCGTTTAAGCTCCCAAAATAAACTTTTCATGTTTCTCGAGATGATGCGAGCTATTGAGCTTTGGAAGTCCTAGAGCGATATGACTGTGAAAAAACCTACGGAAAAAATTTCAAGTCGGTTTTACGCTTTTTCAAACTAACTCTTTCCAAATGGAAAAACCATCATAACTCATCGGCCTTGATAACGTCCCGTGGGTGATTTTTGCAAAAAAAAAATTAGCTACCTAGTTTTGTATAATTTTAGACCCGAGTTCGATGCCAAACGAGCAATCGATCGAAAGTCACACCTTTGGGCATGAGCTCGAGGTGATTTTAGAGAAAAAAACATCGTCTAAGCTCCTAAAATACACTTTTTCTATTTTTTGAGATCATTCCAGCCGTCGAGCATTGGAATTCCTTGAGTGGTGTGACCGTGAAAAAATCTATAGACAAACCGTCAAGCCGAGTTTTAGGGTTTCTCGACCTAACTCTTCCCAAACGGAAAAACCATCATAACTCCTCGGCTTCGATAACGTCATGTGGGTTATTTTTATAAAAAAAATAGCTACCTAGGTTTGTATAGTTTTAAACCAAGTACGATGCCAAATGAGCTACCGATTAAAACACATAGCCTCGTGGACATGAGGTCGGGGTGATTTTGAAGAAAAAACGTCGTTTAGGCTCTAAACCACACTTTATCAATTTTTTGAGATGATGCGAGCGACCGGGATTCGGAACTCTTGGAGCGATATGAGTGCAATAAAACCGGTATGAAAACTATCAGCCCGAGTTTTGAGGCTTTTTTGACCTACTTCTAGCTGGATGGGAAAACTATCAAAACTCCTTGCCCTCGACAAGGACCCACGAGTGATTTTGGTAAAAAAAAAAAATGACTACCTATTTTGGTGCTATTTTAGGGTCGGTTCGATGCCAATCAAGCAAACAATCAAAACTCATTGCTTTTGGACATGAGCTCGAGGTGATTTTAGAGGAAAAAAACATCGTTTAGGCCTCCAAAATACACTTTTCTTGTTTTTCAAGATGATGCAAGTTGTCGAGCTTTGGAAGTCCCGGAGCGATATGATTGTGAAAAAACCTAAAGAAAAACTATCGAGCCGGTTTTATGCTTTTTCAACCTAACTCTTCGGGACGAAAAAACAATCAAAACTCCTCGGCCTCGATAACGTCTTTTAGGTCATTTTTGCAAAAAAAAAAATGGCTACCTTGTTTTGTGTAGTTTTGAACCCAATTCGATGCCAAACGAGCTACCAATCAAAACACATAGCCTCGTAGACATGAGGTCGGGGTATTTTGACGAAAAAACATCGTTTAGGCTCTCAAATACACTTTATCTATTTTTTGAGATGATGCGAGCGAGGTTGGATTCGAAACTCTTGGAGAGATATGAGTGCGACAAAACGAGTACAAAAACTATTAGCTAGTTTTGAGGCTTTTTGGACCGACCTCTAGCTGGATGGGAAAACTATCAAAACTCCTTGCCCTCGACAACGACCTACGGGTGATTTTGCCAAAAAAATAACTACCTAGTTTGGAGCTATTTTAGTCCGGTTTGATGCCAATCGAGCAAACGATCAAAACTTATTGCTTTTGGACATGAGGTCGAGGTGATTTTAGAGAAAAAACATCGTTTAAGCTCCCAAAATAAACTTTTCATGTTTCTCGAGATGATGCGAGCTATTGAGCTTTGGAAGTCCTAGAGCGATATGACCGTGAAAAAAACCTATAGAAAAATGTCAAGCCGGGTTTTACGCTTTTTCAAACTAACTCTTTCCAAATGGAAAAACCATCATAACTCCTCGGCCTCGATAATGTCTTGTGAGTGATTTTTGCAAAAAAAAAATATGGCTACCTAGTTTTGTATAATTTTAGACCTAGTTCAATACCGAACGAGCAATCGATCGAAACTCACGACCTTTGGACATGAGCTCGAGGTGATCTTAGAGAAAAAAACATCGTCTAAGCCCCTAAAATACACTTTTTCTATTTTTTGAGATCATTCCAGTCGTCGAGCATTGGAATTCCTTGAGTGGTGTGATCGTGAAAAAATCTATAGACAAACTGTCGAGCCGGTTTTAGGCTTTCTCGACCTAACTCTTCCCGGACAAAAAAAACCATCGAACTCCTCGGCTTCGATAACGTCCCGTGGGTTATTTTTATAAAAAAATAGCTATCTAGCTTTGCGTAGTTTTAAACCAAGTATGATGCCAAATGAGCTATTGATCAAAACACATAGCCCGTGGACATGAGGTCGGGGTGATTTTGAAGGAAAAAAACATCGTTTAAGCTCTATAATACACTTTATCTATTTTTCGAGGTGATGCGAGCGATCGGGATTTGAAACTCTTAGAGCGATATGAGTGCAATAAAACCAATATGAAAACTATCGGCCAGTTTTGAGGCTTTTTTGACCTACTTCTAGCTGGATGGGAAAACTATCAAAACTCCTTGCCCTCGATAACGACCTACGAGCGATTTTGGCAAAAAAAATGACTACCTAGTTTAGTGCTATTTTAGGCCTGGTTCGATGCCAATCAAGCAAACAATCAAAACTTATTGCTTTCGGACATGAGCTCGAGGTGATTTTAGAGAAAAAAAACATCGTTTAGGCCCCCAAAATACACTTTTAATGTTTTTCAAGATGATGCAAGTTGTCGAGCTTTGGATGTCCCGGAGCGATATGATTGTGAAAAAACCTATAGAAAAATGTCGAGCCGGTTTTACGCTTTTTCGACCTAACTCTTCGGGATGAAAAAACAATCGGAACTCCTCGACCTCAATAACGTCCCGTGGGTTATTTTTGCAAAATAAAAAAATGACTACCTTGTTTTATGTAGTTTTGAACCTAGTTCGATGCCAAATGAGCTACCAATCAAAACACATAACCTCGTGGACATGAGGTCAAGGTGATTTTAACAAAAAAACATCGTTTAGGCTCTTAAATACACTTTATCTATTTTTTGAGATGATGCGAGCGAGTCGGGATTTGAAACTCTTGGAGCGATATGAGTGCGACAAAACCGAGTACGAAAACTATCGGCCTAGTTTTGAGGTTTTTTGGACCGACCTCTAGCTGGATGGGAAAACTATCAAAACTTTTTGCCCTCGACAACGACTTGCAAGTGATTTTGACAAAAAAAATGACTACCTAGTTTGGTGCTATTTTAGGCCCGGTTCGATGCCAATGGAGAAAACGATCAAAACTCATTGCTTTTGGACATGAGCTCGAGGTGATTTTAAAGAAAAAACATCGTTTAGGCCCTCAAAATACACTTTTTATGTTTTTCGAGATGATGCGAGCTATCAAGCTTTGAAAGTCCCGTATCGATATGATCGTGAAAAAACCTATAAAAAACGGTTAGGCCGGTTTTACGCTTTTTCGACCTAACTCTTCTTGGATGAAAAAATCATAAGAACTCCTCGACCTCGATAACATCCTATGGGTTATTTTTGCAATAAACAAAAATGGCTACCTTGTTTTATGCGAGTTTTTAACCCGAGTTCGATGCCAAACGAGCTACCGATCAAAACACATAGCTTATGGACATGAGGCCAACGTGATTTTATAGAAAAAAACATCGTTTAGCTCTCAAATACACTTTTTCTATTTTTCGAGATGATGTAAGCGAGTTGGGATTCGAAACTCTTGGAGCGGTATGAGTGCGACCAAACCGATAAGAAAACTATCAACCCGAGTTTTGAGGCTTTTTGATCGACCTCTTGCTTGGATGGGAAAACTATCAAAACTCCTTGCCGTCGATAACGACACACGGGTGATTTTGGCAAAAAGAATGACTACCTAGTTTGGTGCCGTGTTAGACTTGGTTCGATGTCAAACAAGTAAACGATTGAGACTCATTGCCTTTGGACATGAGCTCGAGGTGATTTTAGTAAAAAGACACTATTTAGGCCCTCAAAATACACTTTTTATATTTTTCGAGACGATGAGAGCCATTGAGCTTGGGAATTCTTGAAGCGATATGACCGTGAAAAAAACCTATAGAAAAATAGTCGGGCTAGTTTTTATGCTTTTTCGACCTAACTCTTTCCGGATGGAAAAACCTTCGAACTCTTTGGTCTCGATAACGTCCCGTGGGTGATTTTTGGTTAAAAAAAATGACTACCTAGTTTTGTGCAATTTTAGACCCGAGTTCGATGTCAAACGAGCTATCAATCAAAACTCATAGCCTTTGGACATGAGGTCGGGGTGATTTTATAGAAAAAACATCTTTTAGGCTCTCAAATACACTTTTTTTATTTTTTGAGGTGATGTGAGCGGTCGAGATTTGGAATTTTTTGGGAGGTATTAGCGCGACAAAACCAGGTAAGAAAACTATCGGCTTAATTTTGAGGCTTTTTCGATCGACCTCTTGCTTGGATGGGAAAACTATCAAAAGTCTTGGCCTTCGACAACGACATCGTGGGTGATTTTTGCAAAAAAAAATGACTACCTAGTTTGGCACTCGTTTTAGACCCGATTTGATGCCAAATGAGCAAATGATCAAAACTATTTGCCCTTGGACATGAGCTCGAGGTGATTTTAGAAAAAAAAACATTGCTTAGGACCCTAAAATACACTTTTTATATTTTTCGAGACGATGCGAGCCGTCGAGCTTGGGAATTCCGAAGTGGCATGATTGTGAAAGAAAACAATAGAAAAACAATCAAGCCATTTTTTATGCTTTTTTAACCTAACTCTTCCTAGACCAAAAAACCATCGAACTCCTCGACCTCGACAACATCCCGCGAGTGATTTTGGTAAAAAAAAAAAAAATTGGCTACCTAGTTGATCGTAGTTTTGGACCCGGTTCGATGCCAAACGAGGTAACGATCAAAACTCATAGCCTTTGGACATAAGGTCGGGGTTATTTTGGAGAAAAATACATCGTTTGGGCTCTCAAATACACTTTTTCTATTTTTTGGAATGATGCAAGCAGTCGGGATTCGAAATTCTTAGAGCGGTATGAGTGCAACAAAACCACTAAGAAAACTATCAGCCAGTTTTGAGGCTTTTTCGACCGAGCTCTTGTCGAATGGGAAAACTATCAAAACTCTTTGCCCTCGAAAAAGACATGCGGGTGATTTTGGTAAAAAAAAAAATGACTACCTAGTTTGGTGCTATTTTAGGCCCGGTTTAATGCCAAATGAGCAAACGATCAAAACTCATTGCTTTTGGACATGAGCTCGAGGTGATTTTGGAGGAAAAAACATCGTTTAGGCTCCCAAAATACACTTTTCATGTTTTTTGAGATCATTCGAGCCGTCGAGCATTGGAATCCTTGAGTGGTGTGACTCGTGAAAAAATCTATAGACAAACCTGTCGGGTTAATTTTTAGGCTTTCTCGACCTAACTCTTTCCGGATGAAAAAACCATCGAACTCCTCGGCCTCAATAACGTCCCGTGGGTTATTTTTACAAAAAAAAATGACTATCTAGTTTTGTAAAGTTTTAAAACAAGTTAGATGCCAAACGAGCTACCGATCAAAACACATAGCCTCGTGGACATGAGGTTAGGGTGATTTTACGGAACAAAACGTCGTTTGGGCTCTCAAATACACTTTATCTATTTTTCAAGATGATGCAAGCGATCGGGATTCGAAACTCTTGAAGCGATATAAGTGTGACAAAACCGAGTATGAAAACTATCAGTCCGGTTTTAAGGCTTTTTTGATCGACCTCTAGCTAGATGGGAAAACTATCAAAACTCCTTGCCCTCGACAACGACTCGTAGGGGATTTTGGAAAAAAAAATGACTACCTAGTTTGGTGCTATTTTAAGGTCGGTTCGTGCCAATCGAACAAACGTTCAAAACTCATTGCTTTAGGACATGAGCTTGAGGTGATTTTGGAGGAAAAAACATCATTTAGGCGCCCAAAATACATTTTTCATGTTTTTCAAGATTATACAAACTGTCGAGCTTTGGAAGTCCTAGAGCGATATGATCGTGAAAAAACCTATAAAAAAGCCGTCGAGCCGGTTTTACATTTTTTGACCGAACTCTTCTCGGACGAAAACACCATTAGAACTCCTCGGCCTCGATAACGTCCCGTGGGTTATTTTTGAAAAAAAAAATTGGCTACCTTGTTTTGTGTAGTTTTAAACATAGTTCGATGCTAAATGAGCTATCGATCAAAACACATAGCTCGTGGACATGAGTTCAAGGTGATTTTGTAGAAAAAACGTTGTTTAGCTCTCAAATACATTTTTTCTATTTTTTGAGATGATGCGAATAGTTGGGATTCAAAACTTTTGGAGCGATATGAGTGTGACAAAACCAATAAGAAAACTATCAGCTCGGTTTTGAGGCTTTTTTGATCGACATCGTTCTTGGATGGGAAATCTATCAAAACTCATTGCCATCGACAACGCCTTGTGGTTTATTTTAGAAAAAAACATGACTACCTAGTTTGGTGCTATTTTAGACCTGGTTCAATGCCAAATGAGTAAAGGATCAAAACTCATTACCTTTGGACATGAGCTCGAGGTGATTTTAGAGAGAAAAAAACATCGTCTAGGCCCTTAAAATACACTTTTTCTATTTTTCGAGATCATTCCAGCTCGTCGAGCATTGGAATTCCTTGCGTGGTGTGATCGTGAAAACCTATAGAAAAACGAGTTAGGTCGGTTTTGCATTTTATCGACCTAACTCTTTCCGGATGAAAAAACCTTCGAACTCCTCGGTCTCGATAACGTCCTGTGGGTGATTTTTGTAAAAAAAAAATGGCTACCTAGTTTTGTTCAATTTTAGACCCGGTTCAATGCCAAACGAGCTATCGATCAAAACTCATAGCCTTTGGACATGAGGTTAAGGTGATTTTGTAGAAAAAACATCCGTTAGGCTCTCAAATACATTTTTTTTATTTTTTGAGGTGATGCGAGTAGTCGGGATTTGGAATTCTTGGGGAGGTATGAGTGCGACAAAACCGAGCAAGAAACCTATCGGCTTAATTTTGATGCTTTTTCGATCGACCTCTTGCTTGGATGGGAAAACCATCAAAACTCTTTGCCTTCGATAACGACTCGCGGGTGATTTTTGCAAAAAAATTGACTACCTAGTTTGGCACTCGTTTTAGACTCTATTTGATGCCAAACGAGCAAATGATCAAAACTATTTACCTTTGGACATGAGCTCGAGGTGATTTTAGAGAAAAAAACATTATTTAGGCCCCAAAAATACACTTTTTATGTTTTTCGAGACAATGCGAGCCATCGAGCTTGGGAATTCTCGAAGTGGCATTATTATGAAAAAAACAATAGAAAAACAATCAAGCCATTTTTTACGCTTTTTCGACCTAACTCTTCCCGGACGAAAAAATCATCAAAACTCCGAGCCTAGATAACATCCCGCGGGTTATTTTGGTAAAAACAAAAATGGCTACCTAGTTTAGTGTAGTTTTGGACCCGGTTCGATGCCAAACAAGGTAATGATCAAAACTCATAGCCTTTGGACATAAGGTCGGGGTTATTTTGGAGAAAAAAACGTCGTTTGGGCTCTCAAATACACTTTTTCTATTTTTTGGGATGATGCGAGCGATCGGGATTCGAAATTCTTAGAGCGAGTATGAGTGCAACAAAACCACTAAGAAAACTATCGGCTCGGCTTTGAGGCTTTTTCAACCAACCTCTTGTCGGATGAGAAAACTATCAAAACTTCTTGCCCTCGACAACGACACCGTGGGTGATTTTGATAAAAAAAAATAACTACCTAGTTTTGTAATATTTTAGGCATGGCTCGATGCCAAACGAGCAAACGATCAAAACTCATTGCTTTTGGATATGAGCTCGAGGTGATTTTAGAGAAAAAAAACATCGTTTAGGTCCCCTAAAATACATTTTTCATGTTTTTTGAGATGATTCGAGCTATCGAGCATTGGAATTTCTTGAGTGGTGTGATCGTAAAAAAATCAATAGACAAACTATCAAGCCGGTTTTACGCTTTCTCGACCTAACTCTCCTCGGATGAAAAAACCATCGAACTCCTCGGCCTCGATAACGTCCCGTGGGTTATTTTTACAAAAAAAAAATGGCTATCTAGTTTTGTGCGAGTTTTAAACCAAGTTCAATGCCAAATGAGCTACCGATCAAAACACATAGCCTCGTGGATATGAGGTCGGGGTGATTTTGCGGAAAAAATATCGTTTAGGCTCTCAAATACACTTTATCTATTTTTCGAGATGATACGAGCGAGTTCGGATTCGAAACTCTTGGAGCGATATGAGTGCGACAAAACCGAGTACGAAAACTATTAGCCCAATTTGAGGCTTTTTTGATTGGTCTCTAGCTAGATGGGAAAACTATTAAAACTCCTTGCCTTCAACAATGACTCGTAGGTGATTTTGGTAAAAAAAAAAATGACTATCTAGTTTGGTGCTATTTTAGGCCCGGTTCGATGCCAATTGACAAAATGATCAAAAGTCATTGCTTTTGGACATGAGCTCGAGGTGATTTTAGAGAAAAAACATCGTTTAGGCCCCAAAAATACATTTTTCATGTTTTTCTAGATGATGCAAGTCGTCAAGCTTTGGAAGTCCTGGAGCGATATGATCGTAAAAAAACCTATAGAAAAATTGTCCGGCTAGTTTTTATGCTTTGTCGACCTAACTCTTCCCGGATGAAAAAACCATTAGAACTCCTCAACCTCGAAAACGTCCCGTGAGTTATTTTTACAAAAAAAAAATGGCTACCTTATTTTGCATATTTTTAAACCCGAGTTCAATGCCAAACGAGCCATCGATCAAAACATATAGCTCGTGGACATGAGGTCGGGGTGATTTTGCGGGAAAAAAACGTCGTTTAGCTTTCAAATACACTTTTTTTATTTTTTGAGATGATGCGAGCGAGTTGGGATTCGAAACTCTTGGAGCGGTATGAGGGTGACAAAACCGGTAAGAAAACTACCAGCTCAATTTTGAGGTTTTTTCGATCGACCTCTTGCTAGATGGGAAAACTATCAAAACTCCTTGCTCTCGACAACGACCTACGGGTGATTTTGAAAAAAAAATGACTACCTAGTTTGGTGTTGGTTTAGACTTGGTTCGATGCCAAACGAGCGAATGATCAAAATTCATTGCCTTTGGACATGAGCTCGAGGTGATTTTAGAGGAAAAAAACACCGTTTAGGCCCCCCAAAAAACACTTTTTATGTTTTTCGAGACGATGTGAGCCATCGAGCTTTGAAATTCCTAGAGCGATATGATCGTGAAAAAACATATAGAAAAGCTGTCATACTATTTTTAACGGTTTTTTGACCTAACTCGTTTCTAGACAGAAAAACCATCGAACTCCTCGACCTCGATAACGTCATGTGGGTTATTTTTACAAAAAAAAAGTGGCTACCTAGTTTTGTGTAATTTTAGACCCAGTTCAATGTCGAATGAGCTATTGATCAAAACTCATAGCCTTTGGACATGAGGTCGGGGTGAATTTACAGGAAAAACATCTTTTAGGCTCTCAAATACACTTTTTCTATTTTTTGAGGTGATGTGAGCGATCGGGATTCGAAAATCTTGGAGTGGTATGAGTGTAAAAAAACCGAGTAAGACAACTATCAATCCAATTTTGAGGTTTTTTCAATCGACCTCTTGCTAGATGGAAAAACTATCAAAACTACTTGCGCTCGACAATGACACTGTGAGTGATTTTGGCAAAAAAAATGACTACCTATTTTGGTTTTGTTTTAGACCCGAGTTCGATGCCAAGGAGCAAATGATCAAAACTCATTGCTTTTGAACATAAGCTCGAGGTTATTTTAAAAGGAAAAAAACACCGTTTAGGCCCCTAAAATACACTTTTTATGTTTTTCGAGATGATGCGAGCCATCGAGCTTGGGAATTCCTGGAGCGATATGATCGTCGGGCCGCTTTTACAATTTTTTGACCTAACACTTCTCAAACGAAAAAACGAACTCCTTAGCCTCGATAACGTCCCGTGGGTTATTTTTGCAAAAAGAAAAAGGCTACCTAGTTTTGTGCGGTTTTAAACCCAATTCTATGCCAAACAAGCTACCGATCAAAACACATAACCTCGTGGATATGAGGTTAGGGTGATTTTACGTAAAAAACGTCATTTAGGCTCTCAAATACACTTTTTCTATTTTTTGAGATGATGCGAGCAGTCGAGATTTGAAACTCCTAAACCGGTATGAGTACGAAAAAACCGGTAAGAAAACTATAAGTTCGGCTTTGAGACTTTTTCGACCAACCTCTTCATTGGATGGGACTATCAAAACTCCTTGTCATCGATTTCGACTCGCGGGTGATTCCGGCAAAAAAATGTCTACCTAGTTTAGTGCTCGTTTTAGACCCGGTTCGATGCCAAACATGTAAACGATCAAAGCTCATTGCCTTTGGACATGAGCTCAAGGTGATTTTAGAGGAAAAAAACACCGTTTAGGCCTCCAAAATACACTTTTTATGCTTTTTGAGATGATGCGAGCCGTCGAGCTTGGAATTTCCTAGAGCGGCATGACCGTGAAAAAACCTATAGAAAAATCATCAAGCCGGTTTTACGCTTTTTGACCTAACTCTTCCCGGACGGAAAAACCATCGAACTTTTCGGCCTTAACAACGTCTCGCGGGTGATTTTGGTAAAAAAAAATGGCTACCTAGTTTAGTGTAGTTTTTGACCTAGCTCGATGCCCAACGACCTAACGATCAAAACTCATAGCCCTTGGACATGAGGTCGAGGTGATTTTTGAGAAACAAACGTCGTTTAGGCACTCAAGTATACTTTTTTTATTTTTTGAGATGATGCGAGCGATCGGGATTCATAATTCTTAGAGCGGCATGAGTGCAACAAAACCGAGTAAGAAAACTATCATCTCGGCTTTGAGGCTTTTTTGACCGACCTCTTGTCGGACGAGAAGACTATCAAACCTCCTTGTCCTCGACAACGACATGCGAGTGATTTTTGGCAAAAAAAATGACTAACTAGTTTGGTGCTCGTTTTAGGCCCGGTTCGATGCCAAACGAGGAAATGATCAAAAATCATTGCTTTTGGACATAAGCTTGAGGTGATTTTAGAGAAAAAAACAACGTTTAGGCCCAAAATACACTTTTCATGTTTTTCGAGATGATGCGAGCCGTCGACAACTTCCGGATGGAAAACCTATAGAAAAAGCATTAGAACACCTCGGCCTCGACAACGTCCCGTGGGTGATTTTGGTAAAAAATAAAATGGCTACCTAGTTTAGTGTAGTTTTTACGCTTTTTCGACCTAACTCTTCCCGGACGGAAAAAGCATCGAACACATCGGCCTTGACAACGTCCCATGGGTGATTTTGGTAAAAAATAAATTGGCTACCTAGTTCAATGTAGTTTTGGACCCGAGTTCGATGCCAAATGACCAAAAGATCAAAACTCTTAGCCTTTGGACCGTGAAAAAACCTATAGAAAAACAATCGAGCTAATTTTTACGTTTTTTCGAACTAACTCTTCCCGGATGAAAAAAGCATCGAAAAACCTCGGCCTCAACAACGTCCCGTGGATGATTTTGGTAAAAAATAAAATGGCTACCTAGTTTAGTGTAGTTTTAGACCCGGTTCGATGCCAAATGACCAAAAGATCAAAACTTTTAGCCTTTGGACATGAGGTCGGGGTGATTTTTTAGAAAAAAACATTGTTTAGGCACTCAAATACACTTTTTCTATTTTTCAAGATGATGCAAGCAGTCGGGATTCATAATTCTTAGAGCGGTATGAGTGCGACAAAGCCAATAACAAAACTATCATCCCAGCTTTGAGTCTTTTCGACCGACCTCTTGTCGGATGGGAAAACTATCTAAACTCCTTGCCCTTGACAACCGCTTGCGGTGATTTTGAAAAAAAAAATGACTACCTAGTTTGGTGCTCGTTTTAGGCCCGGTTTGATGCCAAATGAGCAAAGGATCAAAACTCATTGTTTTTGGACATGAGCTCGAGGTGATTTTAGAGAAAAAAGCATCGTTTAGGCCCCTAAAATACATTTTTTATGTTTTTCAAGATGTTGTGAGCCGTCGAGCTTTGGAATTCATTGAGTGGTGTGATCTGTGAAAAAACCTATAGAAAAACTATCGAGCCGCTTTTACGCTTTCTCGATCTAACTCTTCCCGGATGAAAAAATCATTAGAGCTCCTCGACCTCGATAACGTCCTATGGGTTATTTTTGCAAAAAGGTAAAATGGCTACCTAGTTTTGTGCCATTTTAAATGCGATTCGATGCCAAATAAGCTACCGATCAAAACACATAGCCTCGTGGACATGAGGTCGGGGTGATTTTACGGAAAAAATGTCGTTTAGGCTCTCAAATACACTTTTTCTATTTTTTGAGATGATGCGAACGAGTCGAGATTCGGAACTCTTGGACCGATCTAAGTGCAACAAAATCGGTAAGAAAATTATCGGTCCAGTTTTCGGGTTTTTTCCACCGACCTCTTGTTGGATGGGAAAACTATCAAAACTCATTGCCCTCGATAACGAAATGCGAGTGATTTTGAAAAAAAATAATGACTACCTAGTTTGGCGCCGTTTTAGACCCGGCTCGATGCCAAACGAAGAAATAATCAAAACTCATTGCCTTTGGACATGAGCTCGTGGTGATTTTAGAGGAAAAAACATTGTTTAGGCCCTCAAAATACACTTTTTATGTTTTTTGAGAAGATGCGAGTCGTCAAGGTCGGGAATTCCTGGAGCGGCATGGTTGTGAAAAAACCTATAGAAAAATAGTTAGGCGAATTTTTATGCTTTTCTTACCTAACTCTTCCCGGACAAAAAAAGCATCGAACTCCTCGGCCTCGACAACGTCCCACGGTTGATTTTGATAAAAAAAATGGCTACCTAGTTTGGTGCTTTTTTAGACCCGGTTAGATGCCAAATGAGCAAACGATCAACGCTCATTACCTTTTGACATGAGCTCGAGGTTATTTTAGAGACAAAACACCGTTTAGACCCCTAAAATATGTTTTTTTTGTTTTTCGAGACGATTCGAGCCATCGAGCTTTGGAATTTCGGAGAGGTATGACTCGTGAAAAAACCTATAGAAAAAGTCGGACCAATATTTTCGCTTTTTCAACCTAACTCTTCCCGGATGGAAAAACCATCAAAACTCCTCGACTTCGACAACGTCCCACGGGTGATTTTGGTAAAAAAAAAACATAGTTACCTAGTTTAGTGCAGTTTTAGACCCAATTTGATGCCAAACAAGCTAACAATCAAAACTCATAGCCTTTGGACATGAGGTCGGGGTTATTTTGGAGAAACAAACATCGTTTGAGCTCTCAAATACACTTTTTCTATTTTTCGAGATGATGCAAGCGGTTAGGATTCGAATTCTTAGAGCGAGTATGAGTGTGACAAAACCGATAAGAAAACTATCGATCCAGCTTTGAGGTTTTTTTGAATGACCTCTTGTCGGATGGAAAAATAATCAAAACTCCTTGCCCTCGACAACGACCTCGCGAGTGATTTTGGCAAAAAAAATGACAACCTAGTTTGGTGCTCGTTTTAGGCCCGGTTCGATGCCAAACGAGCAAACGATTAAAACTCATTGCTTTTAGACATGAGCTCGAGGTGATTTTAGAGAAAAAACATCGTTTAGGCCCCCAAAATACACTTTTCATGTTTTTTGAGATGATGCGAGCCGTCGAGCTTTGGAATTCCTTGAGTGGTGTGACCGTAAAAAAACTTATAGAAAAACCGTTAGGCCGGTTTTACGCTTTCTCGACCTAAATCTTCCGAACGAAAAAACCATCAAAACTCATCGACCTTGATAACGTCATATAGGTTATTTTTGCAAAAATAAAAAATAAAAAAATGGCTACCTTGTTTTGTGTAGTTTTAAACTCGGTTCGATGCCAAACGAGCTATCGAATAAAACACATAGCTCGTGGATATGAGGTTAGGGTGATTTTGTAGAAAAAACATCGTTTAAGCTCTCAAATACACTTTTTCTATTTTTTGAGATTATGCGAGCAATCGGGATTCGAAACTCTTGAAGCGGTATGAGTGCGACAAAACATCATTTAGGCCCCTAAAATACACTTTTTATGTTTTTCGAGATCATGCGAGCCATCGAGCTTTGGAATTTGTTGTGGTGTGATCGTGAAAAAACCTATAGAAAAACTTTTAGGCCGGCTTTTACGCTTTCTCGACCTAACTCTTCCTGGATGAAAAAACCATCAAAACTCCTCGGCCTCGATTACGTCCATCGGGTTATTTTTGCAAAAAAAAAATGGCTACCTAGTTTTGTGCGGTTTTAAACCCGGTTCGATGCCAAACAAACTACCGATCAAAATACATAGCCTATGGACATGAGGTCGGGGTGATTTTGCGGAAAAAAATCGTTTAGGCTCTCAAATACACTTTTTCTATTTTTTGAGATGATGCGAGCCGTCGAGATTCGAAACTCTTAGAGCGATATGAGTGCGACAAAACCGAGTAACGAATTATCGACTTAGTTTTGAGGCTTTTTCGACCAGCCTATTGTTGGATTGGAAAACTATCAAAACTCTTATCCCTCGATAACGAAATGCGAGTGATTTTGAAAAAAAAAATGACTACCTATTTTAGTGCTCGTTTTAGACTCGGTTTGATGCGAAATGAGCAAACGATCAAAACTCATTGCCTTTGGACATGAGCTCGAGGTGATTTTAGAGAAAAAGCATCGTTTATGCCCCTAAAATACACGTTTTATGCTTTTCGAGACGATGCAAGTCGTCGAGCTTGGGAATTCCTAGAGCGGCATGACTCGTGAAAAAATATATAGAAAAACAATGAAGCCAGCTTTTATGTTTTTTCAACCTAACTCTTCTAGATGAAAAAACCATTAGAACTCCTCGGACTCGACAAGTCCCGTGGGTGATTTTGGTAAAAAAAAAAATGGCTACCTAGTTTAGTGTAGTTTTAGACCCGAGTTCGATGCCAAACGAGCTAACGATCAAAACTCATAGCCTTTGGACATGAGGTCGGGATGATTTGGAGAAAAAACGTCGTTTAGGCTCTCAAATACACTTTTCTATTTCTTGAGATGATGCGAGCAGATCGGGATTTATAATTCTTAAAGCGGTATGACCGCGACAAAACAAGTAAGAAAACTATCAACCCGAGTTTTGAGGCTTTTTCGATCGATTTCTTGTTGGATGAGAAAATTATCAAAACTCCTTGCCCTCGACAAAGACCTACGGGTGATTTTGGTAAAAAAAATGACTACCGAGTTTAGTGTTTTTTTAGGCTCGGTTCGATGCCAAATGAGCAAATGATCAAAACTTATAGCTTTTGGACATGAGCTCGAGGTGATTTTCGAGGAAAAAAACATCATTTAGGCCCCCAAAATACACTTTTCATATTTTTCTAGACAATCCGAGCCGTCGAGCTTTGAATTCCTTAAGTGGTGTGATCGTGAAAAAATCTATAGAAAAACAATCGAGCTAGGTTTTACACTTTTTTGATCCGACTCTTCCCGAAGGAAAAACCATCAAAACTCCTCGATCTCGACAACGTCCCACGGGTGATTTTGGTTAAAAAAATGGCTACCTAGTTTAGTGTAGTTTTGGATCTAGTTCGATACCCAACAACCTAACGATCAAAACTCATAGCCTTTGGAAATGAGGTCGAGGTGATTTTTGAGAAAAAAACATCGTTTAGGCACTCAAATACACTTTTCTATTTTTTGAGATGATGCAAGCGATCGGGATTCGTAATTCTTGTAACGAGTATGAGTGTGACAAAACTAGTAAGAAAACTATCAGCCTAGATTTGAGGCTTTTTTGACCGACCTCTTATCGGATGAGAAAACTATCAAAACTCCTTACCCTCGACAACAACTTACGGTGATTTTGGCAAAAAAACTTACTACCTAGTTTGGAGCCGTTTTAGGCCCGGTTAAATGCCAAATGAGCAAATGATCAAAACTCATTGCTTTTGCAGATGAGCTCGAGGTGATTTTAGAGAAAAAATATCATTTAGGCCCCCAAAATACACTTTTCATGTTTTTCAAGATGATGCGAGCCATCGAGCTTTGGAATTCCTTGAGTGGTGTGATCGTGAAAAAACCTATACAAAAACTTTCGGACTAGTTTTTACGCATTTTTGACCTAGCTCTTCCCGGACGTAAAAACCATCGAACTCCTCGACCTCGACAACGTCCCGTGGGTGATTTTGGTAAAAAAAAATGGCTACCTAGTTTAGTGTAGTTTTGGACCCGGTTCGACGCCCAACAACCTAACGATCAAAACTCATAGCCTTTGGACATGAGGTCGGGGTTATTTTGGAGAAATAAACATCATTTGAGCTCTCAAATACACTTTTTCTATTTTTCAAGATGATGCAAGCGAGTTAGGATTCGGAATTCTTAGAGCGAGTATGAGTGTGACAAAACCGAGTAAGAAAACTATCAGTCCAGCTTTCGAGGTTTTTTTGAATGACCTCTTGTCGGATGGAAAAATAATCAAAACTCCTTGCCCTCGACAACGACTCGCGAGTGATTTTGGCAAAAAAAAATGACAACCTAGTTTGGTGTCGTTTTAGGTCCGGTTCGATGCCAAACGAGCAAATGATTAAAACTCATTGCTTTTAGACATGAGCTCGAGGTGATTTTAGAGAAAAAACATCGTTTAGGCCCCCAAAATACACTTTTCATGTTTTTTGAGATGATGCGAGCCGTCGAGCTTTGGAATTCCTTTAGTGGTGTGATCTGTAAAAAAACTTATAGAAAAGCCGTTAGGCCGGTTTTACGCTTTCTCGACCTAAATCTTCCCGAACGAAAAAACCATCAAAACTCCTCGACCTTGATAACATCATATAGGTTATTTTTGGAAAAATAAAAAATAAAAAAATGGCTACCTTGTTTTGTGTAGTTTTAAACTCGGTTCGATGCCAAACGAGCTATCGAATAAAACACATAGCTCGTGGATATGAGGTCGAGTGATTTTGCAGAAAAAACATCGTTTAGGCTCTCAAATACACTTTTTTCATTTTTTGAGATTATGCGAGCGATCGGGATTCGAAACTCTTGAAGCGGTATGAGTGCGACAAAACATCATTTACGCCCCTAAAATACACTTTTTATGTTTTTCGAGATCATGCGAGCCATCGAGCTTTGGAATTCATTGTGGTGTGACCGTGAAAAAACCTATAGAAAAAATTTTAGGCCGCTTTTACGCTTTCTCGACCTAACTCTTCGTGGATGAAAAAACCATCAAAACTCCTCGGCCTCGATTACGTCCACTCGGGTTATTTTTGCAAAAAAAAAAAAATGGCTACCTAGTTTTGTGCGGTTTTAAACCCGAGTTTGATGCCAAACGAACTACCGATCAAAATACATAGCCTGTGGACATGAGGTCGGGGTGATTTTGCGGAAAAAAATCATTTAGGCTAATACACTTTTTCTATTTTTTGAGATGATGCGAGCCGTCGAGATTCGAAACTCTTAGAGCGATATGAGTGCGACAAAACCGATAATAGAATTATCGACTTAGTTTTGAGGCTTTTTCAACCAGACCTATTGTTGGATTGGAAAACTATCAAAACTCTTATCCCTCGATAACGAAATGCAAGTGATTTTGAAAAAAAAAAATGACTACCTATTTTGGTGCTCGTTTTAGACTCGGTTTGATGCGAAATGAGCAAACGATCAAAACTCATTGCCTTTGGACATGAGCTCGAGGTGATTTTAGAGAAAAAAGCATCGTTTAGGCCCCTAAAATACACGTTTTATGCTTTTCGAGACGATGCAAGCCGTCGAGCTTGGGAATTCCTAGAGCGGCATGATCGTGAAAAAATATATAGAAAAACGAGTGAAGCCAGCTTTTATGTTTTTTCAACCTAACTCTTCTAGACGAAAAAACCATTAGAACTCCTCGGACTCGACAAGTCCCGTGGGTGATTTTGGTAAAAAAAAAAATGGCTACCTAGTTTAGTGTAGTTTTAGACCCGGTTCGATGCCAAACGAGCTAACGATCAAAACTCATAGCCTTTGGACATGAGGTCGGGATGATTTGGAGAAAAAACGTTGTTTAGGCTCTCAAATACACTTTTCTGTTTCTTGAGATGATGCGAGCAATCGGGATTTATAATTCTTAAAGCGATATGATCGCGACAAAACCGATAAGAAAACTATCAACCCGAGTTTTGAGGCTTTTTCGATCGATTTCTTGTCGGATGAGAAAATTATCAAAACTCCTTGCCCTCGACAAAGACCTACGGGTGATTTTGGTAAAAAAAATGACTACCGGTTTAGTGTTTTTTTAGGCCCGGTTCGATGCCAAATGAGCAAATGATCAAAACTTATAGCTTTTGGACATGAGCTCGAGGTGATTTTCGAGGAAAAAAACATCATTTAGGCCCCCAAAATACACTTTTCATATTTTTTTAGACAATCCGAGCCGTCGAGCTTTGAATTCCTTAAGTGGTGTGACTCGTGAAAAAATCTATAGAAAAACAATCAGTGCTAGTTTTTACACTTTTTGATCCGACTCTTCCCGAAGGAAAAACCATCAAAACTCCTCGGTCTCGACAACGTCCCACGGGTGATTTTGGTTAAAAAAAATGGCTACCTAGTTTAGTGTAGTTTTGGATCTAGTTCGATACCCAACAACCTAACGATCAAAACTCATAGCCTTTGGAAATGAGGTCAAGGTGATTTTTGAGAAAAAAACATCGTTTAGGCACTCAAATACACTTTTCTATTTTTTGAGATGATGCAAGCGATCGGGATTCGTAATTCTTATAACGAGTATGAGTGTGACAAAACTGGTAAGAAAACTATCAGCCTAGATTTGAGGCTTTTTTGACCGACCTCTTATCGGATGAGAAAACTATCAAAACTCCTTACCCTCGACCACAACTTACGGTGATTTTGGCAAAAAAAATTACTACCTAGTTTGGAGCCGTTTTAGGCCCGGTTCAATGCCAAATGAGCAAATGATCAAAACTCATTGCTTTTGCGGATGAGCTCGAGGTGATTTTAGAGAAAAAATATCATTTAGGCCCCCAAAATACACTTTTCATGTTTTTCAAGATGATGCGAGCCATCGAGCTTTGGAATTCCTTGAGTGGTGTGACTCGTGAAAAAACCTATAAAAAACTTTCGGACTAGTTTTTACGCATTTTTGACCTAGCTCTTCCGGACGTAAAAACCATCGAACTCCTCGGCCTCGACAACGTCCCGTGGGTGATTTTGGTAAAAAAAAATGGCTACCTAGTTTAGTGTAGTTTTGGACCCGGTTCGACGCCCAACAACCTAACGATCAAAACTCATAGCCTTTGGACATGAGGTCGGGGTTATTTTGGAGAAATAAACATCGTTTGAGCTCTCAAATACACTTTTTCTATTTTTCGAGATGATGCAAGCAGTTAGGATTCGGAATTCTTAGAGCGAGTATGAGTGTGACAAAACCGGTAAGAAAACTATCAGTCCGAGTTTTGAGGTTTTTTTGAATGACCTCTTGTCGGATGGAAAAATAATCAAAACTCCTTGCCCTCGACAACAACCCGCGAGTGATTTTGGCAAAAAAAATGACAACCTAGTTTGGTGTTGTTTTAGGTCCGGTTCGATGCCAAACGAGCAAACGATTAAAACTCATTGCTTTTAGACATGAGCTCGAGGTGATTTTAGAGAAAAAACATCGTTTAGGCCCCCAAAATACACTTTTCATGTTTTTTGAGATGATGCGAGCCGTCGAGCTTTGGAATTCCTTTAGTGGTGTGATCTGTATAAAAACTTATAGAAAAACCGTTAGGCCGGCTTTTACGCTTTCTCGACCTAAATCTTCCAGGACGAAAAAACCATCAAAACTCCTCGACCTTGATAACGTCATATAGGTTATTTTTGGAAAAATAAAAAATAAAAAAATGGCTACCTTGTTTTGTGTAGTTTTAAACTCGGTTCGATGCCAAACGAGCTATCGAATAAAACGCATAGCTCTGTGGATATGAGGTCGGGGTGATTTTGTAGAAAAAACATCGTTTAGGCTCTCAAAGACACTTTTTCCATTTTTTGAGATTATGCGAGCGATCGGGATTCGAAACTCTTGAAGCGGTATGAGTGCGACAAAACATCATTTACGCCCCTAAAATACACTTTTTATGTTTTTCGAGATCATGCGAGCCATCGAGCTTTGGAATTCATTGTGGTGTGACCGTGAAAAAACTTATAGAAAAAATTTTAGGCCGCTTTTACGCTTTCTCGACCTAACTCTTCCTGGATGAAAAAACCATCAAAACTCCTCGGCCTCGATTACGTCCATCGGGTTATTTTTGCAAAAAAAAAAAATGGCTACCTAGTTTTATGCAGTTTTAAACCCGGTTCGATGCCAAACGAACTACCGATCAAAATACATAGCCTCGTGGACATGAGGTCGGGGTGATTTTGCAGGAAAAAAATCGTTTAGGCCCCTAAAATACACGTTTTGTGCTTTTCGAGACGATGCAAGCCATCGAGCTTGGGAATTCCTAGAGCGGCATGACTCGTGAAAAAATATATAGAAAAACAATGAAGCCGGCTTTTATGTTTTTTCAACCTAACTCTTCTAGACGAAAAAACCATTAGAACTCCTCGGACTCGACAAGTCCCGTGGGTGATTTTGGTAAAAAAAAAAAATGGTACCTAGTTTAGTGTAGTTTTAGACCTAGTTTAATGCCAAACGAGCTAACGATCAAAACTCATAGCCTTTGGACATGAGGTCGGGATGATTTGGAGAAAAAACGTCGTTTAGGCTCTCAAATACACTTTTCTGTTTCTTGAGATGATGCGAGCGATCGGGATTTATAATTCTTAAAGCGATATGACTGCGACAAAACCGATAAGAAAACTATCAACCCGAGCTTTGAGGCTTTTTCGATCGATTTCTTGTCGGATGAGAAAATTATCAAAACTCCTTGCCCTCGACAAAGACCTACGGGTGATTTTGGTAAAAAAATGACTACCATTTTAGTGTTTTTTTAGGCCCGGTTCGATGCCAAATGAGCAAATGATCAAAACTTATAGCTTTTGGACATGAGCTCGAGGTGATTTTCGAGGAAACAAACATCATTTAGGCCCCCAAAATACACTTTTCATATTTTTTTAGACAATCCGAGCCGTCGAGCTTTGAATTCCTTAAGTGGTGTGATCGTGAAAAAATCTATAGAAAAACAATCGGGCTAGTTTTTACACTTTTTGATCCGACTCTTCCCGGACGGAAAAACCATCAAAACTCCTCGGTCTCGACAACGTCCCACGGGTGATTTTGGTTAAAAAAATGGCTACCTAGTTTAGTGTAGTTTTGGATCTAGTTCGATACCCAACAACCTAATGATCAAAACTCATAGCCTTTGGAAATGAGGTCGTGGTGATTTTTGAGAAAAAATATCGTTTAGGCACTCAAATACACTTTTCTATTTTTTGAGATGATGCAAGCGATCGGGATTCGTAATTCTTATAACGAGTATGAGTGTGACAAAACCGGTAAGAAAACTATCAGCCTAGATTTGAGGCTTTTTTGATCAACCTCTTATCGGATGAGAAAACTATCAAAACTCCTTACCCTCGACAACAACTTACGGTGATTTTGGCAAAAACAATTACTACCTAGTTTGGAGTCGTTTTAGGCCCGGTTCAATGCCAAATGAGCAAATGATCAAAACTCATTGCTTTTGCACATGAGCTCGAGGTGATTTTAAAGAAAAAATATCATTTAGGCCCCCAAAATACACTTTTCATGTTTTTCAAGATGATGCGAGCCATCGAGCTTTGGAATTCCTTGAGTGGTGTGACCGTGAAAAAACCTATAGAAAAACTTTCGGACTAGTTTTTATGCATTTTTGACCTAGCTCTTCCCGGACGTAAAAACCATCGAACTCCTCGGCCTCGACAACGTCCCGTGGGTGATTTTGGTAAAAAAAAAATGGCTACCTAGTTTAGTGTAGTTTTGGACCCGGTTCGACGCCCAACAACCTAACGATCAAAACTCATAGCCTTTGGAAATGAGGTCGGGTTGATTTTTAAGAAAAAAACGTTGTTTAGGCACTCAAATACACTTTTTTTATTTTTCGAGATGATGTGAGCGATCGAGATTCGTAATTCTTAGAGCGGTATAAGTGCGACAAAAGCAATAAGAAAACTATCGAGCCGGATTTGAGGCTTTTTAAACCAACCTCTTGTCGAATGAGAAAACTATCAAAACTCCTTGCCCTCGACAACGACTAGTGGGTGATTTTAGCAAAAACAATTACTACCTAGTTTGGTGCTATTTTAGGCCCGGTTCGAAGCCAAACGAGTAAATGATCAAAACTCATTGTTTTTGGACATGAGCTCGAGGTGATTTTAGAAAACAAATACCGTTTAGGCCCCCAAAATACACTTTTCATGTTTTTAGAGATGATGTGAGCCGTCGAGCTTTGGAATTCCTTGAGTGGTGTGACTATGAAAAAACCTATAGAAAAACTTTTAGGCCGTTTTTACGCTTTTTCCACCTAACTCTTCCCGGACGAAAAAACCATAAGAACTCCTCGGCCTCACTAACGTCCAATGGGTTATTTTTGGAGAAAAAAATTGCTACCTAGTTTTGTGTAATTTTAAACCCACTTCGATGCCAAACGAGTTACCGATCAAAACACATAGCTTCGTGGACATGATGCGAGCAATCAAGATTCGAAACTTTTGGAGCAAGTATGAGTGCGACAAAACCGATAAGAAAACTATTAGCCCGAGTTTTGAGGCTTTTTCGATCGAGCTTTTGCTGGATGGGAAAACTATCAAAACTCCTATCCCTCGACAACGAAATGCGGGTGATTTTGGCAAAAAAAAATGACTACCATGTTTGGCACTCGTTTTAGACCCCGTTCGATGCCAAACAAGCGGATGATCAAAACTCATTGCCTTTAGACATGAGCTTCGAGGTGATTTTAGAGAAAAAAACACCGTTTAGGCCCCCAAAATACACTTTTTATGTTTTTCGAGACGATGCAAGCCGTAGAGCCTTGGAATTCCTTAAGTAGCATGACCGTGAAAAAACCTATAGAAAAACAATCAAGCTAGTTTTTACGCTCTTTCGAGCTAACTATTCCGGACGGAAAAACCATCGAACTCCTTTGCCTCGAGAACGTCCCGCGTGTGATTTTGGTAAAAAAAAAAAGGCTACCTAGTTTAGTGTAGTTTTGGACCCAATTTGATGCCAAACGAGCTAACGATCAAAACTCATAGCCTTTCGACATGAGGTCGGGTTGATTTTAGAGAAAAAAAGTCGTTTAGGCTCTCAAATACACTTTTTCTATTTTTCGAGATGATGCGAGCGATCGGGATTCGTAACTCTTAGAGCGGCATGAGTGCAAAAAAGCGATAAGAAAACTATCATCCCAATTTTAAGGCTTTTTCGACCGATCTCATGTTGGATTGGAAAACTATTAGAACTCATTACCCTTGACAATGACCTGCGAGTGATTTTGGAAAAAAAAATGATTGCCTAGTTTGGTGTTGTTTTAGGCTCGATTCAATGCCAAACGAGCACATGATCAAAACTCATGGCTTTTGGACACGAGCTCGAGGTGATTTTCGAGAAAAAAAATCGTTTAGGCCCCCAAAATACACTTTTCATGTTTTTTAAGATAATACGAGCCGTCGAGCTTTGGAATTCCTTGAGTGTTATGACCGTGAAAAAACTTATAGAAAAACATTCGAGCTAGTTTTTACACTTTTTCGACCTAACTCTTCTCGGACGTAAAAAACATCGAACTACTCGGCCTCGACAACATCCCGTAGGTGATTTTGGTAAAAAAAAAATGGCTACCTATTTTAGTGTAGTTTTGGACCTAGTTCGATGCCGAATGACCTAACGACAAAAACTCATAGCCTTTGGACATAAGGTCGGGGTAATTTTATAGAAAAAACATTATTTAGGCACTCAAATACACTTTTTTTATTTTTCGAGATCATACGAGCAATCGGGATTCGTAATTCTTAGAGCGGTATGAGTGCGACAAAACCGATAAAAAAACTATCGGTACATTTTTTAGGCTTTTTCGATCGATCTTTTGTTGGATGAGAAAACTATCAAAACTCCTTGCCCTCGACAACGACTCGCGAGTGATTTTGGCAAAAACAATTACTACCTAGTTTGGTGTTGTTTTAGGCCCGATTCGATGCTAAACTAGCAAACTAAAAAACTCATTGCTTTTAGAGTTGAGCTCGAGATGATTTTAGAGGAAAAAACATCGTTTAGGCCCCTAAAATACACTTTTATGTTTTTTGAGATGATGCGAGCCGTCAAGCTTTGGATTCTTGGAATGGTATGACCGTGAAAAAACCTATATAAAAGCAAGTTAGACCAGCTTTTACGCTTTTTTGACCTAACTCTTTCTAGATGAAAAAACCATCGAACTCCTCGGCCTCGATAACGTTATGTGGGTTATTTTTGTAAAAAAAAAAAAAAGGCTACCTAGTTTTGTGTAGTTTTAAACCTAGTTCGATTCCAAACGAGCTATCGATACACATAGCTCGTGGACATGAGGTCGTGGGTGATTTTGTAGAAAAAAACATCGTTTAGGCTCTCAAATACACTTTTTCAATTTTTTGAGATGATGTGAACGATCGGGATTCGAAATTCTTATCGGATGATGGGGAGGTATGAGTGTGATAAAACCGGTAACAAAACTATCGGACCAGCTTTAAGGCTTTTTTGACCGACCTCTTATCGGATGGGAAAACTATCAAAACTCCTTGCCCTCGACAACGACTCAGCGGGTGATTTTGACCAAAAAAAAATGACTACCTAGTTTGATGCTCGTTTTAGGCCCGGTTCGATGCCAAACGAGCAAACGATCAAAACTAATTGCTTTTGGATATGAGCTCGAGGTGGTTTTAGAGAAAAAACATCGTTTAGGCCTCCAAAATACACTTTTCATGTTTCTCGAGATGATGCGAGTCGTCGAGCTTCGAATTCTTAGAGCGGTATGACCGTGAAAAAACATATAGAAAAACTATCGGGCTTGTTTTTACGCTTTTTCGACCTATCTCTTCCCGGATGAAAAAACCATCGAACTCCTCGCCCTCGATAACGTCCCGTGGGTTGTTTTTGTAAAAAAAAAAATGGATACCTAGTTGTGTAGTTTTAAACCTAGTTCGATGCCAAATGAGCTACCGATCAAAACACATAGCTCGTGGACATGAGGTTAGGGTGATTTTGCGAAAAAAACATCGTTTAGGCTCTCAAATACACTTTTTCAAATTTTTGAGATGATGCGAGTAGCCGGGATTCGAAATTCTTAGAGCGGTATGAGTGTGATAAAACCGAGTAAGAAAACTATCGGCCTAGTTTAGAAGGTTTTTCGATCGACCTCTTACCGGATGGAAAAACTATTAAAATTCCTTGCCCTCGATAACAATCGTAGGTGATTTTAGCAAAAAAAATGACTCTCTAGTTTGGTACTATTTTAGACCCGGTTCGATCCCAAATGAGCAAATGATCAAAACTCATTACCTCCGGACACGAGCTCGAGGTGATCTTAGAGAAAAAAACACTATTTAGGCACCCAAAATACACTTTTAATGTTTTTCAAGACGATGCGAGCCATCAAACTTGGGAATTCTCGGTGCAGACATAACTTTGAAAAAACCTATAGAAAACGAGTCAAGGCATTTCTTATGCTTTTTTGACCTAACTCTTTCCATACGGAAAAACCATCAAAACTCCTCAGCCTCGATAACGTCTTGTGGGTGATTATTGCAAAAAAAAAAAAGGCTGCCTAGTTTTGTGCAATTTTAGACCCAATTCAATGCCAAACGAGCTATCAATCAAAACTCATAGCCTTTGGACATAAGGTCCGGGTGATTTTACAAACAAAAAACATCTTTTAGGCTCTCAAATACACTTTTTCTATTTTTCAAGATGATGTGAGCGAGTTGGGGTTCGGAATTCTTAGGGCGGTATGAGCGCGGCAAAACCAAGTAAGAAAACTATCAGCCCAAATTTGAGGCTTTTTCGATCAAACTCTTGCTGGATGGGAAAACTATCAAAACCCTTGCCCTCGACAACGTCCTATGGGTGATTTTGCCAAAAAAAATGACTACCTAGTTTGGTGTCGTTTTAAACCCGGTTCGATGCCAAACGAGTAAACGATCAAAACTTATTGCCTTTGTACATAAGCTCGAGGTGATTTTAGAGAAAAAACACCGTTTATGCCTCGAAAAATACTCTTTTTAGTTTTTTCGAAACGATGTGAGCCGTCAAGCTTAGGAATTCCCGGAGCGGCATGATTGTGAAAAAACCTATATAAAAATAATCGAGCTAATTTTTAAGTTTTCTTGACCTAACTCTTTTCGGATGAAAAATCCATCGAACTCCTCGGCGTTGACAACGTCCCGCGAGTGATTTTGGTAAAAAAAAATGACTACCTAGTTTAGTATAGTTTTAGAGCCGCTTCGATGCCAAACGAGCTAACGATCAAGACTCATAGCCTTTGGACATGAGGTCGGGGTGATTTTTTAGAAAAAAATGTTGGTTAGGCACTCAAATACACTTTTTTCTTTTTTTCGAGAAGGTGCGAGCGAGTCGAGATTCGTAATTTTAGAGCGGTATGAGTGCGACAAAACCGAGTAAGAAACCTATCGGCCAAGTTTTGAGGCTTTTTCGACCGACCTCTTATCGGATGAGAAACTATCAAAACTCCTTGCCCTCGATAATGACTTGCAGGTGATTTTGGTAAAAAAAAATGATTACCTAGTTTGGTGCTCGTTTTAGGCCCGGTTCGATGCCAAACGAGCAAACGATCAAAACACATTGCTTTTGGACAAGAGCTCGAGGTGATTTTAGAGAAAAAAAACATCATTTAGGCCCCCAAAATACACCTTTCATGTTTTTGGAGATGATGCAAGCCATCGAGCTTTGGGATTCCTTGAGTGGTGTGACCGTGAAAAAAACCTATCGAAACACTATCGAGCCGGGTTTTACGCTTTTTCGACCTAACTCTTCTCGGACGAAAAAACCATTAGAACTCCTCGGCCTCGTAACGTCCCGTGGGTTATTTTTGTAAAAAAAAATGGCTACCAAGTTTTCCGTAGTTTTAAACTCGGTTTGATACCAAACGAGCTACCGATCAAAAGACATAGCCTCGTGAACATGAGGTTAGCATGATCTAGCAGAAGAAAATGTCGTTTAGGTTTCCAAATACACTTTTTTTATTTTTCGAGATAACACGAGCGAGTCGAGATTCGAAACTCTTTGAGCGATATGAGTGTAACAAAACCGAGTAAGAAAACTATTAGTCCAGCTTTGAGGCTTTTTCAACCGACCTCTTATCGGATGGAAAAACTATCAAAACTCCTTGCCCTCGACAACAACCTACATATGATTTTGGCAAAAAAATGATCGCCTAGTTTGGTGTTGTTTTAGGGCTGGTTCGATGTCAAACGAGCAAACGATCAAAATTCATTGCTTTTGGACATGAGCTCGAGATAATTTTAGAGAAAAAAATCATTTAGGCCCCCAAAATACATTTTTCATGTTTTTTGAGATGATGTGAGCCCTCAAGCTTTGGAATTCTTGAAGCGAGTATGATTGAGAAAAAACCTATAGAAAAAATGTCGAGTCGGCTTTTATGCTTTTTCGACCTAACTCTTCCCGAACGAAAAAACCATCGAACTCCTCGGTCTTAACAACGTCCCATGGGTGATTTTGGTGATAAAAAAAAATGGCTACCTAGTTTAGTGTAGTTTTTGACCCAATTTGATGCTAAACGACCTAACGATCAAAAATCATAGCCTTTGGACATGAGGTCGGGGTGATTTTGCAGGAGAAAATGTCGTTTAGGCTTTCAAATACACTTTTTCTATTTTTTGAGATGATGCGAGCGATCGGGATTTGGAACTCTTGGAGTGGTATGAGTGCGACAAAACCGGTAAGAAAACCATCGGCCTAGTTTTGAGGTTTTTCGACCGACCTCTTACTAGATGGGAAAACTATCAAACCTCCTTGCTCTCGACAACGACCCGCAGGTGATTTTAGCCAAAAAAAATGACTACCTAGTTAGTGTCGTTTTAGACCCGGTTCGATGCAAACGATCAAAACTCATTTCCTTTGGAGATGATCTTGAGGTGATTTTAAAGGGAAAAAACCCTCTTTATGCCCTTAAAATAAACGTTTTTATGTTTTTCAAGATGATACGAGCCGTCGAGCTTGGGAATTCCTTGAGCGGTATGATTGAAAAAACCTATAGAAAACCGGTAAGGCCAGCTTTTATGCTTTTTCGACCTAACTCTTTCCGGACAAAAAAACCATCGAACTCATCGGCCTCTTTAACGTCATGTGGGTGATTTTTGCAAAAAAAAAAAAAAAAATTGGCTACCTAGTTTTATGGAATTTTAGACCCAGTTTGATGCTAAACGAGCTATCGATCAACACTCATAGCCTTTGGACATGAGGTCGGGGTGATTTTGCGAAAAAAATCTTTTGGGCTCTCAAATACACTTTTTCTATTTTTTGAAATGATGCAAGCGATTGGGATTCAAAACTCTTAGAGCGGTGTGAGTGTGACAAAACCAAGTAAGAAAACTATCAGCCCAATTTTGAGGCTTTTTGATCGACCTCTTGTTAGATGGAAAAACTATCAAAACTCCTTGCCCTCGAAAATGACTCGCGGGTGATTTTAGCAAAAAAATGACTACCTAGTTTGATGTTGTTTTAGGCCCGGTTCGGTGTCAAACGAGCAAACGATCAAAACTCGTTGCTTTTGGACATGAGCTCGAGGTGATTTTAGAGAAAAAACATCGTTTAGGCCCTCAAAATACACTTTTCATGTTTTTTGATGTGATGTGAGTCGTCGAGCTTTGGAAGTCCCGGAGCGATATGAATGTGAAAAAATCTATAAAAAAACTATCAAGCTAGTTTTTATGCTTTTTCGACCTAACTCTTCTAGGACGAAAAAAACCATTAGAAATCCTCGGACTCGATAATGTCCCGTGGGTTATTTTTGCAAAAACAAAATGGCTACCTAGTTTTGTGCGAGTTTTAAACCTAGTTCGATGCCAAACGAGCTACCGATCAAAACATATAGCTCGTGGACATGAGCTCGGGATGATTTTACGAAACAACGTCGCGTAGGCTCTCAAATACACTTTTTCTATTTTTTGAGATAATGCGAGCGATCGGGATTCAAAACTCTTGGAGCGGTATGAGTGCAACAAAACCGAGTAAGAAAACTATCGACTCGGTTTTGAGGCTTTTTCGACTAACCTCTTGCTAGATGGGAAAACTATCAAAACTCCTTGCCTTCGACAACGACCTACGGGTGGTTTTGACAAAAAAATGACTAGCTAATTTGGTGATGTTTTAGACTCGGTTCGATGCCAAATGAGCAAATGATCAAAAGTCATTGCCTTTAGACATGAGCTCAAGGTGATTTTAGAGAAAAAAACAATGTTTATGGCCCCAAAATACACTTTTTATGTTTTTCGAGATGATGCGAGCCGTCAAACATGGGAATTCCTAGAGCGATATGATCGTGAAAAAACCTATAGAAAAGCAATTAGGCCATTTTTTATGCTTTTTCAACCTAATCGTTTCCGGACGAAAAAACCATCGAACTCCTCGGTCTCGATAATGTCCTATGGGTTATTTTTGTAAAACAAAAATGGCTACCTAGTTTTATGTAGTTTTAAACCTTGTTCGATGCCAAACGAGCTATAGATCAAAATATATAGCTCTGTGGACATGAGTTCGGGGTGATTTTGTAGAAAAAACGTCATTTATGCTCTCAAATACACTTTTTTCATTTTTCGAGATGATGCGAGCGGTTCATAACCGGAACTCTTAGAGCGGTATGAGTGCAAAAAACCAATAAGAAAACTATCGCCCAGCTTTGAGGCTTTTTCTATCGACCTCTTGCTTGGATGAGAAAACTATCAAAACTTCTTGCCCTTGATAACGACTCGCGGGTGATTTGGCAAAAAAATGACTACCTAGTTTGGTGTCGTTTTAGACTTGGTTAGATGCTAAATGAGCAAACGATCAAAACTCATTTCCTTTTGAATTGAGCTTGCGGTTATTTTAGAGAAAAAAACATTGTTTAAGCCCCCAAAATACACTTTTTATGTTTTTCGAGACGACGTGAGCCATCGAGCTTGGGAATTGTTGGAGCGGTATGACCGTGAAAAAACCTATAGAAAAATAGTCGAGCCATTGTTTATGCTTTTTTGACCTAACGCTTTCCGGACGGAAAAACCATCGAACTCCTCGACCTCGATAACATCATGTCGGTAATTTTTACAAAAAAAAATGGTTACCTAGTTTTGTGCAATTTTAGACCCGGTTCGATGCCAAACAAGCTATCGATTAAAACTCATAGCCTTTGGACATGAGGTCGGGGTGATTTTACAAAAAAAAAACGGCTTTTAAGCTCTCAAATACACTTTTTTTTATTTTTTGAGGTGATGCGAGCAATCGGGATTCGAAACTCCTGGAGCGGTATGAGTGTGACAAAACTAGTAAGAAAACTATCGGTCCAATTTTGAGCTTTTCCGATCGACCTCTTGCTTGGATGGGAAAACTATCAAATCTCCTTGCACTAGACAACGACCTACGGGTGATTTTGGTAAAAAAAAATGACCACCTAGTTTGGGGTCGTTTTAGACTCGGTTCGATGCCAAACGAGCAAACGATCAAAACTCATTGTTTTGGATATGAGCTCGAGGTGATTTTAGAGAAAAAAACACCGTTTAAGCCCCCAAAATACACTTTTCATTTTTTTCGAGATGATGGGGGTCGTCGATCTTGGGAATTCCTAGACCGGTATAACCGTGAAAAAACTATAGAAAAATAGTCATGTCGGTTTTACGCTTTTTCAACCTAACTCTTTCCATAAGGAAAAACCATCGAACTCCTCGGCCTCGATAACGTCCCGTGGGTGATTGTTGTAAAAAAAAAATGATTACCTAGTTTTATGCAATTTTAGACCCCGTTTGATGCCAAACGAGCTATCGATCAAAACTCATAGCCTTTGGACATGAGGTCCGGGTGATTTTGCAAAAAGATCTTTTAGGTTCCTAAATACACTTTTTCTATTTTTCGAGATGATGTGAGCCGTCGAGTTTTGAAATTCCTGGAGCGATATGACCGTGAAAGAACCAATAGAAAAACAATCGGGCATGTTTTATGCTTTTTCAACCTAACTCTTTTCGAATGAAAAAACCAATAGAACGCCTCGGCCTTAAATATGTCCCGCGGGTGATTTGGTAAAAAAAAAATGACTACCTAGTTTAGTATAGTTTTGGACCAAGTTTGATGCCACACGAGCTAACGATCAAAACTCATAGCCTTTTGACATGAGGTCGTGGTGATTTTATAGAAGAAAAAAAATATTGTTTAGGCTCTCAAATACACTTTTTTTATTTTTTGAGGTGATGTGAGCATTCGGGATACGAAATTCTTAGGGCGATATAAGTGCGACAAAACCGAGTAAGAAATCTATCGCCCAGCTTTGAGGCTTTTTCGATCGACCTCTTCTTGGATGGGAAAATTATCAAAACTCCTTGCCCTCGACAATGACTCGCGGGTGATTTTGGCAAAAAAAATGACTACGTAGTTTGGCGCTATTTTAGACCCGAGTTCGAAGCCAAACGAGCAAATGATCAAAACTCATTGCCTTTGGACATGAGCTCGAGGTGATTTTAGAGATAAAAAACACCGTTTAGGCACCCAAAATACACTTTTTATGTTTTTCGAGACGATGCAAGCGAGTAGAGCTTGGGAATTCCTAGAGCGGTATGACTCGTGAAAAAATCTATAGAAAAAGAGTCGGGCTAGTTTTTATGCTTTTTCGACCTAACTCTTTCCGGACGAGAAAACCATCAAAAATCCTTGACCTCGACAATGTCCCGCGGATGATTTTGGTAAAAAAAGAAATGGCTACCTAGTTTAGTGTAGTTATGGACCAAGTTCGATTCCAAACGATCTAACAATCAAAACTCATAGCCTTTGGACATGAGGTCCGGGTGATTTTGGAGAAAAAATATTGTTTAGGCTCTCAAATACACTTTTTCTATTATTTGAGATGATACGAGCAATCGGGATTCGAATTCTTAGAGCGGTATGAGTGCGATAAAACCGGTAAGAAAATTATCAGTCCATTTTTTAGGCTTTTTCGATCGACCTCTTATCGGATGGGAAAACTATCAAAACTCCTTGCCCCTCGACAACGACCTACGGGGGATTTTGGAAAAAAAATGATTACCTAGCTTGGTGCTTGTTTTAGGCTCGGTTCGATACCACACGAGCAAATAATCAAAACTCATTGCTTTTGAAAAGGAGCTCAAGGTGATTGTAGAGAAAAACAACACCGTTTAGGCCCCTAAAATACACTTTTTATGTTTTTCGAGACGATACGAGCCGTCGAGCTTGGGAATTCCCGGAGCGGTATGACTATGAAATAACCTATAGAAAAACGATCGAGTCAATTTTTATGCTTTTTTTACTTAACTCTTTCCAAACGGAAAAACCATCGGAACTCTTCGACCTCTATAACGTCCTATGGGTGATTTTTGAATAAAAAAATGGCTACTCGGTTTTGTGTAGTTTTAGGCCCGAGTTCGATGCCAAATGAGCTATCGATGAAAACTCATAGCCTTTGGACATAAGGTCATGGTGATTTTGAAGAAAAAACATCTTTTAAGCTCTCAAATATACTTTTTCTATTTTTTGAGGTTATGTGAGCGATCGGGATTCGAAATTCTTGAGGCGGTATGAGTGCGACAAAACCGGTAAGAAAACTATCGGCCTAGTATTGAGGCTTTTTCGATCAACCTCTTGATGGATGGGAAAACTATCAAAACTCCTAGTCCTCGACAACGACTTGCAGGTGATTTTGGCAAGAAAAAAGACCACCTAGTTTGGCGTCGTTTTATACCCGGTTCGATGCCAAACAAGCAAACGACCAAAACTCATTGCCTTTGAACATGAGCTCGAGGTGATTTTAAAGAAAAAACCACTATTTAGGCTCCCAAAATACACTTTTTATGTTTTTCGAGACGATGCAAGCCGTCGAGCTTGGGAATTCCGGAGCGGCATGATTGTGAAAAAACCAATTGAAAAACGATCGAGCCGGTTTTATGCTTTTTTTACCTAACTCTTCCTGGACGGAAAAACCATCGAAATTCTCGACCTTGACAACGTCCCACGGTGATTTTGATAAGAAAAAATGGCTACCTAGTTTAGTGTAGTTTTGGACCCAATTCGATGCTAAACAAGCTAACGATCAAAACTCATAGCCTTTAGACATGAGGTCGGGGTAATTTTGGAGAAAAAAATGTCATTTAGGCTCTCAAATACACTTTTTTTATTTTTCAATATGATGTAAGCGATCTGGATTCAAAATTCTTTGAGCGGTATGAGTGCGACAAAATCGGTAAGAAAACTATCAGCCTAGTCTTGAGGCTTTTTTGATCGACCTCTTGTCGGATAGGAAAACTATCAAAACTCTTTGCCCTTGACAACAACATGCGAGTGATTTTGGCAAAAAAAAAATGACTATCTAATTTGGTGCTTTTTTAGGCCCGGTTCGATGCCAAACGAGTAAATGATCAAAACTCATTGCTTTTGAACTCGAGCCTTCGAGTTTTGGAATTCCTGGAGCGGTATGACTTTTAAAAAACCTAAAGAAAAATTTTCAAGCTAGTTTTTATGCTTTTTTGACCTAACTCTTCTCGGACCAAAAAAACCATCGAAGCTGCTCGGCCTTGGCAACGTCCCGTGGTTTATTTTGCTAAAAACAAAAGCTACCTAGTTTAGTGTAGTTTTAGACCCGAGTTTGATGCGAAACGAGCTAACGATCAAAACTCAAAGCCTTTGGCCATGAGGTCGGGGTGATTTTGTAGAAAAAAACGCCGTTTAGGCTCGAAATACACTTTTTCTATTTTTCAAGATGATGCGAGTATTCGGGATTTGGAATCTTGGAGTGGTATGATTGTGGCAAAACCGAGTAGGAAAACTATCGGCCCCGTTTTAAGGTTTTTTCGATCGACCTCTTACTCGGATGGGAAAGCTATCAAACCTCTTTGCCCTCGACAACGACTTGCGGGTGATTTTGGCAAAAAAAAAATGACTACTTAGTTCGGTGCTATTTTAGACCTAGTTCGATGGAAAACGAGAAAATGATCAAAACTCATTACTTTTGGACATGAACTCGAGGTGATTTTAAAGAAAAAACATCATTTAGGTCCCCAAAATACACTTTTCATGTTTTTCAAGATGATGCGAGCCGTCGAGTTTGGGAATTCTCGGAGCGGTATGATTGTGAAAAAACCTATAGAAAAAATTCGGGCTATTTTTTACGCTCTTTTGACCTAACTCTTTCCGGACGAAAAAGCCATCGAACTCCTCGGCCTTTATAACATCCTATGGGTGATTTTTGTCAAAAAAAATGGCTACATAGTTTTATACAATTTTAGACCCAATTCGATGCCAAACGAGCTATCGATCAAAACTCATAGCCTTTGAACATGAGGTCGGGGTGATTTTGTAGAAAAAACATCCGTTTGACCCGGTTCGATTCCAAACTAGCTAACGATTAAAACTCATAGCCTTTAGACATGAGGTCGGGGCGATTTTGGAGAAAAAATATCGTTTAGGCTCTCAAATACACTTTTTCTATTTTTCGAGATGATACGAGCAAGCAGGGATTCGGAATTCTTAGAGCGGTCCGAGTGCGAAAAACCGGTAAGAAAACTATCGGCCTAGTTTTGAGACTTTTTCGACCGACCTCTTGTCGGATGGCAAAACTATCAAAACACTTTATCCTCGACAACGACTCGTGGTTGATTTTGGCTAAAAAAATTGACTACCTAGTTTTATGTTGTTTTAGGCCCGGTTCGATGCCGAACGAGCAAATGATCAAAACTCATTGCTTTTGGGCATGATCTCGATGTGATTTTAAAGAAAAAACATCGTTTAGGCCCCAAAAATACACTTTTGTCCGTTTTTTGAGATGATGCAAGCCATTGAGCTTTGGAATTTCCGGAGTGGTATAACCGTGAAAAAATCGATAGAAAAATTGTTAGGTCGGTTTTACACTTTGTCGACCTAACTCTTCCCGGACGAAAAACCATCGAACTCCTCGGCCTTGACAACGTCCCGTGGGTGATTTTGGTAAAAAAAAAAAAAATAGCTACCTAGTTTAGTGTAGTTTTGGACCCGGTTCGATGCCAAACAAGCTAACGTGTAAATAAGATCAAAAGTCACCCTACCCGGTCTTGCCTAAGACAAGCGACATCGCATGTAACATTGGTTCGATTTCTAATTTTTTTATAAAAATGCCCCTAGTCGAGTGATTCGGGACTCGATCGGTCGGAGACCTCGTCCTCACTCTATAATGGATGGCCGAAATGATGGCGAAATAGATAAAACAAAAAAACAAGTAAAAGTTGACAACCTAGGTCAAAACAAGCAAAAAATCGACAACTTAAGTAAAAATAGGCAAAAATGGCAACGAAAGCAAAAATCGACGACTTAGTCTAAAATCGACAACAAAAACCGAAAGCAACGACTTTGGCTAAAATAGACTAAACTCGACAACTAAAAACAAAAATTGACGAGTTTAGGCTAAAAATGGGCTAAGATCGACGACGAAATCAAAATATTGGCGGCTTTGGCTAAAATAGGCTACAATTGGCGACGAAATCAAAAATCGACGGCTTTGGCTAAAATAGGCTAAAATCGATGACGAAATTAAAAATCAATAGCTTTGGTTAGAATAGGCTAAAATCAGCAACAAAATCAAAAGATTGACGACTTTAGCTAAAATTGGCGACGAAATCAAAAAATCGACGACTTTGGCCAAAATAGGCTAAAATCGATAATGAAAGCAAAAATCGATGGCCTAAACAAAAAATAGGCTAAAAGCGACAACGAAAGCAAAAATCAGCGGCTTAGGCAAAAATAGGATAAAAGCGACAACGAAAGCAAAAATCGACGACTTTAGGCAAAAATAGGCTAAAAGCGATAGCAAAAGCAAAAATTGGCGACTTTAGGCTAAAAATAGGCTAAAAGCGACAACGAAAGCAAAAATCGGTGACTTAAGCAAAAATTGGCTAAAAGCGACGAGAGAAAGCAAAAATCGACAACTTTAGGCTAAAATTAGGCTAAAAGTGACAATGTAAGCAAAAATCAGCAAATTTTCCTAAAATAGGCTAAAATCGACAAACTCAAGCACATGTAGGCAAAACTTGACGGGAATTGACAATTAGACCAAAAATGGAGAAAGCACAAAAATCGATGATATTAATTACTTTGGCATGCATAATCAATCATGTTTAACACACATGCATAGGAGTTGCTCGCTTAGGGAGAGGTTGCGAGCGAGGTGCATGCTACTGCTACTCGTTGGGGTGAGGCGCCGCGTAGGGCCGGTGCGTGGGCCGGCATCGCACGTCCGGCGTGTGGAGGTGCACCGAGCTCGTATGAGTGCTCGGTGGGAAAGGCCGATAGGGTCGGTGGCGTGGAAGGAGAGGCTGCTATGGAAGGGGTGGTTACTGGTGTGGGGAGATGGCTATGTGTAGGAGGTGACTGCCGGTGTTAATGGAAGAAGGTCGGCGGCTAGTGGTTCCTTTTTGAGGGGTGAACAGGTAGTTGGCTCCTTGTGGGAGAAAAAAAGGGGCTTTTATACTAGATTTTTAGGGCTTTTTGGCTAAAAGTCTTTTTGGTCCATTGTTTTACAAACCAACTTTATTTTGCTTCTTTTCTCTTTTCTTCTTCAATTACACCCCCATATATATATATATATATTTTTTTTACTTCCTTTTTCTTTTTTTCTTTTTCTTCTTTTTCTTTTTTTTTTTTTTTATGAAATCCAAAATTGGGTGCTAACAATTATCATAGAATCAAAATTGAGCCTATAAATGATATTTTGGATTAAAAAAATATTTTTATCTTTACTTCTTTTTTTCAATTTTTAGTGAGAATGACAACATATATCGTCGACTTTTACCTAGTTTTATTTTTTTTCAAAATTCATTTATTAGAGTAAAAAATAAATAAAATTTAGACAAAAAATAGAATAGAGAGATGAAATTAAGATTAAAAAAAGTTAATATTTGTAGTCTAAAAATTAATGGAGAGACAAATTAAGACAAAAACCAAATATAAAGGAATGAACTTAAGACGAAAGAAAGTAAAAGAACACAATAAAGACAAAAGAAAGACTCTAGAGACCTTTACAATCATTAACCCTTTATTTAAAAAAAATTGCTAAATACAAAAAATAATAATATATATATTTATTGAAATAAAGGTTCATAAAATTGTTATTCATATATGTGTCATTAAATCTATTCAAATAAAAAAAATTAAAAACATTTTTTTCAAATAAGAAGATTTATTCTAATATCATATTATTGTATTAAAATTTAGTAGGATCTTGAATAAAACTTTTGTTCATATAATGCATTTTACATATTCTACATTTCATAGAATATAAATAGATTTTATTTGAATAAATTACTCATTTAGAAAAAATAATTTAGAAATATTTTAGTAATAAACCATACATATTTACTAAATATATATGATCAAAATCAAACTTTAAGAACAATATTATATTATGTAGGATCATATTTATATTTGGATAGCTTGATCATATAATTTAAATTGACTTAAATTTTAAAATTAAATAATATTTTATTATTTTTTGTTTAAAATTTTTTTCCATATAAATAATGAAACTTTATTTTTCTTTTCATTTCTTTTCTTTTTGCATGAAGGATGTGGAGTTTTCTTATAACAACATATGATACAAAAATTAAATTTCCAATTTCCAACTATGGAGGTAAATAAATTGGTATAAATTTTTTAATGGTTGTTATTTTTATGTGATAAAAATTATAATTAGTCACACACATACATGGGACGAGACTCATACACACACACACAAATATATATCCTAGCTATTTTATATCTATTTTTTTAATGTAATAAAAATTTATTTATATTTTTTAAAAAAATCAAACAAACTAAATTAATTATAAATTATCAAGCTTTATGCAAAACTACTAATATTTTAAAACCAAAAAATATAATTTAATAAATAACAAAAATATTTACTATAGATAATTCAAAAAAAAATCTATTAGAGATTATGAAGTGTTTGATTACGTAAATATACAAAGCCCCCTCCACTTTTTCTCGAACTTTGGCAAGAAACCAATTGGTTTATTTCAATCTTGTTAATCTTTAGGCTTTCTTGTGTTGCTTTTTCTGTTTGCTTGCTTGCTTTATTTTTTGTTTTTCACAACTCTTGCTAGGCCAATCGGTCAAGAATTATGCACTTTCCTTTGTTAATTTCGGTGTGTATTCAAGAAAAATTCTAAAAAAGGTATGATTAGTTGTTTTTAATTTGAGCCAATCCTCTTAGGACTAGGGGCTAGCTATTAGTTTTCTACCGAAGTGGTATTTTTTTTTAATTTTCTTTATTTAGTACTCGAAGTGGTAAGATCATAACTTTATCATCTCTATTTGTAATTAGTATCGAAGTGGTATTTTTTTTCTTCTATTATCAAATTCTTTTCATTCTTTTTCGATGGCTAAAATAAAAGAAACAACTTTCTTCAAATTTCATACGCCAAACATTTGGCATATCTATTTTCACATTTTGATCCTAACCCCGTATATGCAATGTTATTGAGCCTTGAATTGGTTGTGTTGCAGGGGAAGAGATAGTAGGTTGCCTAGCTTCCACGTATGTATCATCTTATATCGAGATCATAAATTGAACAAATAAATCTTGCTTTATCTCCTCTTATGCCCAAGATGATTAATCGGCTTAACATATGTTACAATTACTAGTGAAAAGTTCCAATTTTCATTTACCTAAACCTAGATTCATATGTGCTTGTAAGAGAGCCATAAAAATACAAAAGTAAATGTTTTTAAGCTTATTTCTTGTTTCTTAGATTTTCATGTTGTTTGACGGATCCTACGTTTTGATGCTTTTTGATGCGCCTCAATGTTTCGATCATTTAATTATGCAATCCATAATACATTATGATGTACCTAGGCAAACCAATCTTGAAACATAGTCTAGAGAAAACTCGTCATAACTACTTGAACATAATAAATAGTAAACGGAAAATCATAATCAATCAAGCATATTTCCTTTTAGAATCGATGGCATCCTATTCTCTTGTCGAAATTGTGCTCGTGTATTCTCTTTTGTTGAAAGCCCAAAGATTTCGTGTGTCCCCCCTTTCTTGATTCAATGGACCTACGTAATGTATAAGGTCCTTTCTTACCTGCAAGAAGTGCATTTACTAGTTTCCCGATAAAGCGAGGCTCTCAATTTTGCTTAAAGTAGTTGTTTCCCCATGACCTCTTGCATAAGGATTTTTTTATATAGCTCGTAAAACTTTCGGTGAGCAAATGAGAGAAGATAGAATTCCATAAGAAACCTAATAGTCGAAGTACAATGAAGCAAATCGAGAATTATATATCATAGATAATATATCGCTAGTCATCAATAAAGCCCAATTTCTTGTCCAATCCTCTCGGTTAGTTATGAATTTGAATGTTCAGTTTCTTTAGCCTCTAGTAGGAAATGTCCAAAAGAATGTTATATAACCGGTTATGACACAAGTTATTTCAACGAACATGCTTTTATGCAAGTTCTTTAAGCAAATACAATATATATTCATAATTTAGGTAAACTCATCGTAGAGTGAATGTGAATTTCCCATAACCAATGATGACACAAGTTATTTTTTAAGAAACTATACGAAAGGTCATTAAGGGCATCTATGAAATTGAATCCAAAAATCATAAGAAATTCGCTAATCAAACACAAAATAACTACCAAAATAAGAAATAAATGACAATATCTCGCTAAATGAGAAATAAACATAACATTACTAAATGAGAGTTGAACCTTAAAAGCAGAATTATGAATATAACCCCTACATGTACCTTTGCTAATCCTTGTCGCCTAACTCGCATTTAAAAGCTAACGAGCATTAACTTTGCTTATTCATTCATCAATTCTTCCCTCTTCAAAAAGAGCTCCAATTCAACTACCTATAACTTCCTCCACTTCTCCCTCATCTTTGCCTTTTTCCTCCCATGCACAAAATCCAATCCCCTCCTTGCAACATAATCATCCATTCTTCCAACACTCACACTATTATAAAACTTCGAAACCTTTTTGATACTTGAATCTCTCTCTATCTCACCTTCCATTATGTCCTCTCCCACATCAATATCTAACTTAACCCTCAACACCCCCTCATATTATTATTATTGCTATCATTTTTCTTCTCATTACCTTTAATACTTCCTTCACTACCTCAAATATTTTTCAACAAAATATGCTTCACAATTTGGTTGGGTTCGGATTCGCATTTGGATTCCGATTCCAACTCATATTTTGATTCGGACTCAAATTCGGAGGAGAGGGTTGATTTTATTCATCATCGGATACCTCTTCCTCTTTACCACTTGGAAGTTTCTTCCTCTTCTTCATCTTCTTCAAAGCTAGAAGAAGAGGGTGGATCTTCAACGAGAAGGGGGCATTTTGGTGCCATTAAGAAACAAAGAGTTATGGTTTTGAAGGAGAGTTTGATTAGCGACGATACGGAAGGTCTTTGAGAGAAGACAAAGAGCCAACCCTAAACAAGTTTAAAAGAAACCCAACCCCATCTAAACTCTTCCCCTTCTCAAGTTCAAAACCGATAATCGAAGTAGAACCATAGCAGCAAAGTGCAAATTACGTATGGCTTCAAATTACATATTGGAAGCCATACGATTATATAAGTGTTAGAGGCATGACGGAGTGGCCACTACTCGTAATGGAGTCATCATATAAGTGACCACTCCAGGTCTTTCGACATGTTAATTGCCTCGGGTTTGACACCATTATGAGAGGTCTATTGAAAATGGTGCAGCAAATGATCGATCATCAACATGACCAAATTGATACTAAGTTATGCGAGCATGGCATACCCTTCTTCCTCGCTTCAAATAGAAGTAGCTCGAAATTATTGTTGGGCAAAGAAACAAAAATAACATAGTAAAACCTCTTTACCTTTACTTGAGCAATCAAATACAAACTATAACCAAATACCCAAGCCAAAAACAAAACTAATTATTTAAAAAATAAAATATCAATCGCACAAGAAACGCATAAATTTTAGTGGAAAACCTCCTCAATTTGAGAAGAAAAAAAACCACGGGATCGAAGTCCATAATAACTTCCATTATCAACAATAATGGGCAATATAAGGAGTCCTCTTTAGATTAAACTAGAGGAATACATCAGCCACAAATATCAAAGGTTATACACCCTTGGCAAATCACATCAATAGATGATACACAAAGAAAAGAGAATAAACCAAGTTCGGATTTCACCAAAAAATAACATTATTATGAGCATCATATCTTACTCTCTAGGACACAAAACTAGATCGTCACCATTCATAATATGCATCTTTCTCTCTTAAACGTGTGTACCAAATTTAATCTCAATCTAACGGTTAAAGAATCAAAAAACTTAATTTATGTGTGACTCGATCTGCGTTGAAATTTTCTTCCCTATTTTTTTCTAAAGTTACGGATCTCTCATTTTCTTTTCTTTTTCTCTCTACCTTTTTTTCCTAATCTAATTTCAGAATAAAAGAGAAGAGAGGATTTATTTAGAAATACCAAAAGTATCCTTCAAGTGATTAAAAATTCCTTCTCCATATGAGCTCTAAGATTTGGGCTCATGTAGGTAAACATTTAGGCCATCCTCTAACTAAGAGGGAAACCCAACAATCATGACCCCTCATGTCAACATCCTCCTCAAAGAACCTCTCCGGCCGAAAATCTAAGGAGTCCTTCCACACAGTCGAATCACCGACCACTCGCATGAACAACGGATCCCTTAGTGATGTCATAGACACAAATTTTAACATTTGCATTGGCGGGATAAGGTAGCATCGGTGGTGTTAAGAGGGTGCAACCCGAGTGATTCCTTAACTATAGCTTGTAGGTCAATTAATCATATATCCATAATTAAAAGATTAAATAAAAAATTATCTCTTGTAGCGTAGATTTAAACTTTTATAAAAAAGTAGTCATCCAAGTGCCCACCCTCTATCGATAATCCACCTAGCCAAGCACCACACAAAAAGCATTCAAAATTATTAATGTGCTAGTTCCACCTTTTCTAACTTTGTTTAGTGTTTTTTTAGAAAAATAATCAAGGTAATTTTATGACAACCTTAAGAGAAGGAGGAAAAAAGTGGCATGTGCTAGAGTTAGAGAGAAAACTATTTTTCTCCTTAGTTTTGCTCAATGTCATTTGTCCTATTCTTTTTCTTGCTATTTAAAACTATTGTACGAATTTGTGATGCATTTCTACGGACTTCGCAATAGGAGGCTACAATTGTTGTAAATAATTTTAAAGTTTAAAATAATGTAAAATTCAGTAGAAGGCTATAGTTTTTGGAAGTAATTTTGAGGTCTAAAATAATGTAACGAGTGAATATCTCAAAGAGTCAATGAGTTTTTTGAATAGTCAAATTCATTAACTCTAAATACATAAATGTAAAATAAGGATCATAACTTTAGCATCTCACTTACAGTAATTAGTACTCGGAATGGTAAATTTTTAATTTTCTTTATTTTCCCAACATCATTTCTTTTGTTATCAAATTCTTTTCATTCTTTTTCGGGGCTAAAAAAAGAAACAACTTTGTTTAAATTTCATATGCCGGACATTTGGCACATCTATTTTCACATTTTGATCCTAACCCCGTGCATGCAATGTTATTGATCCTTGAATGGGTTGTGTTGCATGGGAAGAGAGAGTAGGTTGCCTAGCTTCCATGCATGTATCGAAATCATAAATTGAACAAATAATTGTTGCAATTTCTAGTGAAAAGTTCCAACGTCCATTTACCTAAACCTAGATTCACTTATGTTATAAGTGAGCCATAAAAGTACACATGTAAATGTTTTCAAGCTTATTTCTAGTTTCTTAGATTTTCATGTTGTTTGACAAATCCTCCGTTACGATGCTTTTGGATGCGACTCCCTGTATCCATCATTTAATTATGCAATCCATAATACATTATGATGTAGTGAGTCAAATCGGTCTTAAAAACTACTCTAGAGAAAACTCCTATAACTACTTGAACACAATAAATAGTAAAAAAAAAAATCATAATCAATCAAGCATATTTCCTTTTAGAATTGACGAGCATCCCATTCTCTTGTAGAAATTGTGCCAAAGAGTTTCTTGTGTATTCTCATTTTGTTGAAAGCCCAAAGATGTCCGCATCTTTCCCCCTTTCTTAATTCAATGGTCCTTTATTCGACTCCGTAAAAGTACATGCATATAGGGGAATGAAAAATAAAGATGCGGTGGGATTTCCTCTATGCTTTAGTTTTCCATCGGAACAATCTCAATTATTTTGAGACTATTCAAGAACCGTCAAGAAATGCATTTACTTCTTTACCGATAAAGCAAGCTCTCAATTCTACTTAGATCTGCTTGCTTCCTTTCGCCCTCTTGCTTTTTTTTCATGTAGCTCGCAAAATTTTCAGCAAGTAAATGAGAGAAGATAGAATTCAATAAGACACCTAATAGCAAAAATATAATGAAGCAAACCTAAGAATTATATATCATAGATGATACATCGCTAGTCACCAATAAAGCCCAATTTCTTGTCCAGTTCCTCCGGCTAGTTATGAATTCGAATGTTCTTTTCCTTTAGCCTTCAACAAGAAACGTCCAAAAGAATGTTGATAGAAAATGGAGCCAAAGTTTACTTGCTTAAAGTGGATCATAATTTTTTATTCTTTTTTAAAGTATCCGATATCGATGGGTATGTATGTATGGCAATACCTTATGCTTGTAACATGCCACCTTCACCAAACCATCTTTAAGACTCATATTGCTCAACATCATTAACTCATGTGGTGTGGACATCGATCAACATAAGGCGAGATAAGCAAAAAAAGATATCCCAAAAGTCATCCATCGATTTCCCCGAAGCCATTAGTTTCTATCATCCGCCAAACTTATTTTCAAGGATATATTGATCTGTGAGAGAATGTTTCCTTGATATATAAGTTTAAACAACATACTTTTAAGCAAATTCTTTCGCGAGTGAAGATGAATTTCCCATAACTAGTGATGACACAAGTTATTTCTAAAAAGGCACCTATGAATTTGATTCCAAAAATTATAAGAAATCCACTAATCAAACATAAAATAACTATAAAAATAAGAAATAAATGAAAAAATATCTATTAAATGAGAAATAAAGCTTAACATTACCGAATCGGAGTTGAACCTTAAAAACAAAAATATAAATATAACCCCTACATGTACTTTCCAGATTTAAAAGCGAGACAACATTAACTTTGCTTGTTCTTCTATCAATTCTTATCATTTCAAAAAGAGCTCCAATTCGACCACTCGCAACTTCCTCCACTTCTCCTTCATCTCTCGTCTTCTTCCTCCCATGCATAAAATCTAATCCCCTTCTTGCAACATAATGATCCATTCTTCTAACACTCACACTCGTTATAAAACTCCAAAACCCTTTTCACACTTGAATCGCCCTCCATCTCACCTTCCATTCTATCCTCCTCCACATCAATATCCAACTTAGCCCTCAACACCTTTTAGGTTTTGGGATTTTTTGGGGTTGACTTTTAGGTTCAAGTGGTTTTGGTTTGTGGTTGAGGAGGAGGGGTTTGATTTTGTTCATCATCGGATACCTCTTCCTCCTCACCACTGGAAGTTTCTTCCTCTTCTTCTTCAAAGCTAGAAGTAGAGGGTGGATCTTCAACGGGAGGGGAGGTTTGGTGCCACTAAGAAACAAAGAGTTAGGGTTTTGAAAAAGAGTTTGATCGTGGTGTGTCTTTGAGAGAAGACAGAGAGACGACCCTAAACAAGTTTAAAAGGAAGACAAGACGCCGATTCCGTTGGTTTACTCGTCGATTAATTGTTTAAAATATCTCACGGTAATTTTAGTTTTTAACCATTCGAATATAGTCGAGTAGAGAACGGATAATTAATATTAAATAGAACTTTAAAGTGATTATTGTTTCAATAAATTTAAACCAAATAATGTATCATAAATATTGTTTCCATACATTAATTATTTTCCTATTTTACTCAAATAATAACTAGTGAGAAACCTTTAAATCCCTAAACCTCTACATATGTGTGTGTGTAAAAAAAAATTCATCAATACATTTTTTCAACAAAAACAGGTAATATTTTAAAATAACATGAATTTAAATTTTAATAAATGCAAAAAAAGTATTTTTATTTTGATTTAGATTTTTAATTTTTTTATTTAATTAATTCTTTATGTAGGGTTTGCTAATCTCAAAAGATATTAGATGCAAAAAAAAAAAAAACACATAATTATTAGAAGAACGACACGTAAAATTAAGTATTCTTTCAAGTAAAAGTAAAATAAATAAAAAAAATCCCCAAATTCAAATTAAAAAATAAAATAAAAAACCCTAACTCTTTGGTAAAAGCTAATTGAAATCCTTAATACTAATGTAACAAAACCAATAACACTAAATCTTAATTTTCCACGATTGTTAAAGTATCTACTTATTTAATTACTAAGTTATTGAAATTTTTAGAACTCGATCATCCACACTTCAAAAGGGTTAATCGCATCAAACATTCCTCTACTTTTTTTATATTCTTAAAATTGCTATTCGATTATTTTTTTGACTAATTTTCCAACAAAAAATGACATCCGACAAAAAATTACCATATGTCATGCTATGTCATATTAATTTACCGTGTGAAAAAAAATAAAAAAATAGGCTAAGAAAATATATAATTTTTAATATTAAAAAAACAAATTAAGTACTATCTCTCTTCCTTCTTTGTTTCAAATTTACCCACCATCAAAACCCACTAATTTTTGAAGTAAAATGTCGAAATTAATTACTCTATCTCTCTCCCTCCTCTATCGTAATTTATGCGGTGTTCTTTGTTCGGTTTTTATTTCCATTTTGTTTGCTTCCTTTTTTAAGTTTCCAATTAATTACTTTCTCTCCCTCCTCTGTCACAATTAAATACTTTTTTGGTGCCTTTGATTGAGACCTTGCTTATGTTCGTCAACGCTAAAGGTTACACAATCATATTACTAGACTAGGAAATCTAACAAAAAAAAATCCACATGTATAGATTGCCCAAACAAAATGGAAGCGAGTTGATATAATTTAATGGCAAAAAAGAATTGAATCTTGATATATGAAAAAAAAATGAGGTTGCAATTTTATATCGAAAATTGTCTTGACCCAGATCCAATTGCTCTCTAACCCGAATAACTATGACTCAAACCTCGCTAACTTTATCTTCTTCACCCGACTTCCCACCATCAAAACCCACATTTTTTCATCAAGCCTCCACCCTTCACGGCCATTTCCTCCCAAAACCAAGTCAATTGTGAGCTTCAACGTCCATAACCTCTAAAATTCGATTATCCATTTTAAGATTAAAACCCTAATTTCATCTTCCTCATCATCCGCAACTAAAACCTAGCAAAAATCACCTTGTCTACCCATTACAACCATTTTGTTATGGCCCTAATCATACCACTATCAAAATTTTGCTAAATAGCAATGGATTTTTCCGTTGCTTGTATGAAATTAGCGATAGATTAAAGATAATATGAATTTTGTTGCTAATATGGTGGTCGCTAATTTTTTAACAATCAAATTTTTTTTCATCGCTAATTTGTTGACATTCCATCGCTAAATAGATTTAAATCAATTGTCCGTAATGTCTCATATCCATTGCCAAACCATTGCTATTTCTATAACACCTCTAACCTAGGACCTAATAAGTTGAGAATAGTAACATCGTTAACTTATATTCGAAGTGCAATAAATGTAAGCCAACAAGGCATTATGTCTTTCGTTAGGTATTCTAGGTATGGAATTAGCTACGGAAGTCTAACAATGATCGGCGATTCTAAATTTCAACCCAAAATGTACTATAAATTTTTCGAGTTTTAACATTTTATTTTAATTGTTTGGACTAAATGAATTCGATCTATGATGCTCGGTTTTCTCAAATTCATTTTCTATTAGTCTATATAAATTAATTTAATTATAACCCATTATTCGGTATTTAATTTCTTTTATCCTCATAAAATGCATAAAATGCCATTTATTATGAATATTTTCTTATCGTCTTTATTGTTCTTATCTTACTATTAATGCTAGGATGTAAGAAATTAATTTTAAAAAAAGCTACACTAACTATGATTATTCTACTATTTTACTATCAATATTTTGATTAATATACGGATCGTCTTTAATTTACATATACCAGTTCTGCACACATACTATAAAAATGACTTATTTAGTACATTCATTTTCTTTCTAACTAACTAATTTTTTTGTGGCTTTGACTATTATGTAAAAGAAAGATGTCACACCTAGAAAATATATCGAATACCGAGTACTAATATAACTATTGTTTGTAAGAGGTCCACCTTATACTCGCACCCAAGATACATGCGACGAGCCGATCCCTCGGTAATCAACTCAAATGTGAACATTGTTATCTTTATCTTTTGTACCTACACCACTACGAGAATTTGGTGAGCAATTGTTTAGCAAGTTAATCTATGTATGATGTGCATGTAACTAAAATGCATATGATATATTATATGCATATTCTTTGAAAAATCCTTTTTCATATCATAAAATCCTCATCATGAATATTCTAAAAAATCTTTTCTATCTTTGGACATGTCCCATCTTTTGACTTCGGGGTTTTCATGATATATCCGGAGAAGTAAACCGGTTTGCGGTTGCTCCCTTCCAAGTCTCCGAAAGTGCACGTCCGCATCCACTCCGCATCGAAACCTTTAATCAAGAAATTCATGAAAGACCCATGAAGCCCCTCTTCGTAAAATCATGAAAGTCATGAAAACCTTGTAATTATGAAATATTTTCAATTGCTATTGGAAAATCCTTGAAAGAAAATCCTCTCTCATAACTTTAAACTTTTTCCATAAACTTGGCATGCATATGCATTTCAATTTGAAAATGATAATTGATGGGAAAATAAGGGAATCGATTAGAAGGGGAGTAAAAAAATTGACGAGCATAAGATCGAGTTTCTACAAGGTGATTCTATTGTTGTATTCAATTTTTCATAAAAGCTTGATCTTGTTACCAAAAGCTATATGTCTCTACTTTATTGATTCTTCTTGAATATTTTGGTTTTATGCTTTATCTCGTTTTAAGTGAGGTTGTTAAGCGGGCACCTTTTGTGGTTGACTCATACCATACACTTGGACTTGTCCATAAAGCATTTGGCAATACCGAAAGGGCCATGAAATTTAATAGGATTGTTGTGTTTTTTAGACCGAAAAATTCATCTTTGTGGAAACTACTTTTTAGTTGGCACATGTAAGCTTTTTAAAATTTGACATTATCATTAAATGTGGCATGGCCTTTTGAATTTGATATGACCAATATATTTTCTTGATGGTGTTCTTACTACATTGCAATAAACTGAATTCAATTGATAGATATATGCTTGTAGTAGGTCACTCGCTCTTAAGCTTTGCTAATTTTCACCTCATTCGGCTTACCCGGATTCTAGATGGCGAGTATGAGTTTTAGTTTCAGATCGTATGTTGAAAAGAAAGAAATAGAAGCAATTGGAAGGAAAAATTTCCCACACTTTATTAACGTGAGCTTAGTGCATATATATATACAAGCTAGCAGAGAAGAATTACCAATAACTAATTCTAGCTAACTTTAATTAATCTATAATTAAGAAAGCTAATTGATGATTAGTTACAACTGTGTAAAACAAATCAAGCAACAAAAAAGAGAAGATGTCATGCTTCATAGGTGCAATAATAGGTATGCGAGTGCGAGCTTAATGAATTTATAAGCTGCAGATTATGGATGTAGAGAGAAGCTTTTTAACGTGCGAGTTTTGTTGCTTCACGAGTGCAGCAATAACTTCCAATAGCCCCCTCAAGTCGCAGAGCATACGGATTGTGTATGCAAAACTTGGAAATGATGGCATGAAATGCGGGAGCATTGAGAGACTTGGTGAAACAATCGGTAAGTTGATGGGCGAGAGGTAACGAGCAAGAGCTTAAGAATTCTCGCTTGTAATTTTTCACGAACAACATGGCAATTAATGTTAATATGTTTCGTGCGTTCATGAAAAACTGGGTTTTTAGCAATGTGTATGGCAGAGAGATTATCACAAAAAAGAAGAGCTGAGTGAGGGTGATCAATCTTCAAATCGCAAGTAAATAAAGTAACCATTGAATCTAACAAGTGGTTGTGGCAAGAGCTCAATATTCAGCTTCAAAGGAGGAGCGTGAGACTATGGTTTGTTTCTTGAATTTCCAAAATATGAGTGCGATGGCAAGAAATATACATAAACCATTGATCGACTTTCTAGTTATAGGACATCCCGCCCAATCGAAACCGAAAAACCTTTTAACCGGATTGTGGAATCGGAGGAAAAGAATAAACCTTAGCCAAGTGCAACTTGAATGTATCTAAGGATTCTATGAGCATCAAGAAGGCAAGATTGAGTGGGGTTATCTAGGAATTCAGAGAGCTACTACACTACAAAGGATAAATCGAGTCTAGTGATGTTGAGATATAAAAGTCGGCCATAAGCCTTCCGTAAGATGTGATATCATCAAGAGGGGCGAGCATCATCTCGAGTTAGCTGAAATTGAGGATGCATGGGGGTTTTGGTAGGTTTGCAAGCAAGGAAGCCGGTATCACCGAGCAATTTAAGGGCATATTTTCGTTGATAAAGATTTATCCCGGATTGTGTTTTTGTAACTTTCAAACCAAGAAAGTAATAGAGATAACCAAGATCTTTAATTTGGAATGTAGTATGCGGGAATTATTTTAAGGCATCAATACAAGCCATACTATTATCGGCAATGATCATATCATCAACATAAACTAGTAGCAATGAAACCGGAATTATTGGATTTGATGAAGAGAGAATGATTAGAGTTGGCTTATATAAACCCTCGTCGAAGGAGAGTCTGCAGAGAGTTTGGAAAATCACTCGTCTATTAGCTTGTTTCGAGGCCATAGATAAACTTTAATAGTCTACAAACCCGATTTGGTTTAGGATAGAGATAACTCTGGAGAAAGATCCATGTACACCTCTTCATGCAAGTCACCATGAAGAAATGCATTATTAACATCCAAGTTGTTGTAAAAACCAGTTGTGAGCAACAGCTATGGCTAGGAGTGTTCTAATAGTAGTTATCTTTGCAACAGGAGAGAAAGTCTCTAAATAATCGATTCCATTTTGTTGAGTGTAGCCCTTGGCCACAAGTCTAGCCTTATGTCTTTCGATGGAACCATCAGCTCTATGTTTAATCTTGTACACCTATTTACATCCAATGGATTGTTTGGAGGCAAGTAAGTCGATAAGTCGCCAAGTCTTGTTATTCTAAAGAGTAGTCAACTCGACTTGCATGGCATCCCTCCAACAAAAATGTTGAATGGCTTGATTGTATGTAGTAGAAGTGGAATGAGTACCGATGTTGATGGCAAAACTTTGATGATCAAGGGGAACATTAGAATAAGATAAAACGAAGTTAAAGAATGAGGAGAAAAAGAAGAAATACCTAAAGGAGTAATTTTTATACCCGATGTAGAGGATGAATTGGATTGAGGCAATAATGATGCAAGTTTACAGTGATAATCTTGAAGATAGGAAGGGGCCGTGTGAATTCCGGTGGATTTACGTAGAGGAGCAAATGTAGAGGGAGGTGTTTGAGCGAGGAACGGAAGAGTTAAGGGTAGAGAGGGATGTATCGGTAATAGAAAATGGATCACATAGAGGGTCAAGATGAAAAGTGGTGGTAGGTTGTGTGGAAGAACAAGGTGTGTCGAGTATTAGTATTAGTTGGGAATGTATCCCGGTAGCAAAAGGAAGGAGAATGAAAAGGAAAAATGGTTTCATGAAAAATAACATTTCGGAGACAAAGAATTTTCTAGTGTGAAAATTGTATAGCCTATATCCTTTAATGCCATAAGGAAAACCCGAAAATATGTAGTTGGTAGCCCTAGTATCAAACTTGGATCGACCTTGATCGGTTGTGGAAGCAAAACATAAACAAACAAAAACCTCGAGGTAACGGAATGAGGGGGTTTGTGGTATAGCAGGTCAAAAGGTGTGTGATCATGAATGATAGGTGAGGTTATTCTGTTTATTAAATAAATAGCATGAAGGACACAATCACCCCGAAAAGAAAGAGGAAAGTGTACTTGAAAACGTAGAGCTCTAGCAACATTTAGAATGTGTTGATGTTTTTTCTCTACAACACTATTCTCATTAAGGAGTATGAGCATAGGATGTTTGATGTTTAATGCCTTGACCGGCATAGAAATCCGGCATGGTAAATTCCTATCCTTGATCGGTGCGAATGCATTTAAGAGAAAGAGAGAATTGAGTTTTGATGAAAGTACAAAAATGTTGAAGTAATGATCCGGCTTCGCATTTAGTTTTCATGAGAAAAAGCCAAGTAATTCCACCGAAATCATCTACAATGGTCGGAAAGTATTTGTGTCCTTAGACATGGGACCTCAAATATCGGTGTGAACTAGATCAAAGCAAGCATTTGTAACGTAAGTACCGACAGGAAATGGTAATTTCTTTTGTTTAGCAAAGTGACAAATGTCACAGATTACATCGGGATAAACCGAAATAGAAGGATCTATATCTTGTAAAAGTTTGATCCTAGGGATAGAGGCATGGCCTAATCTGTTAAGGCAAATTTCGGAATGAGTTGAAACATTTTGTGTAATGTTATTTATGGAACCAAAGGGTACATCGAAGAAGTTATGTTTCACAGAGCCGAAGTTGAGGATAAACAAGGTGATACAGACCGTGTAATTGTTTACCCAATCTAATCGTCCTCTAACATGCAAGGTCCCGAATAATGCAAGAATCGGATTTAAAAATAACACAGTAATTAGAATTTTGACAAAGTTTATCGGTAGAGATGAGATTAAATGAAAAAGTAGGGACAAAGAAAGTCGAATGCAGTATAAAATCAAGACAGAATTGAACTTGACCAATGTGAGAAACATGTGTAAGATAACCGTTTGGAAGTTTTACAAAAGTGTTAATGACAGATTTATAGGAGGTATAATAATTAAAAGAACAAATAATGTGATTCGTTGCTCCCGAATCAAGAATCCAAGTGTGATTCTAAAATGTTTTTGTATTGTTTAAAAAAGAACATATGGAAACATATTTACTCGACATTTCATCTATAGGAGCAAAGTTAGATGATATAGCATTGACATGAGGAATTACTATAGGAGTGGTGTTAGGTTGGATAAGAGCCATTAATTTGGAATATTGATCTTGAGTGAAGGTGATGCCTGTAGGTTAAGTGTTCCGCATGCTAGCGGAATGAAGACTTGCAAATTGCCCCGCGAGTAAATATCTTGATTTGATTCTAGAGAATCTTCACCAGCTAGAGGAAAATCAACCTAATTGACGGAGCTTCTCGTTAATCTAAATATATTCCTTATACCAAAAGGAAAACCATGTTTCTTATAGCATCTCGTCAACGTATGTCCTTCTCTCGTTATAGAAGGAACAAATAGGTGCTCTTGCAAAATAACTCTTTGGTGGATAGAACTTCTTTAGATTCGAAAATTATTCCGAAATTTTCCTTTGAATCTAGAGACAGATTTGCCGTAAAAGGCACCGACAAGTAGTGTCACTAAACAAGGAGGAGCCAAGAGCAAACATGAATTGTCTTTCATGTTGAGAAGCTAGAGCAAATACTTTGTTGATCGAAGGCGGGGATCTAACAACATGATTTGAGACTTGATAGTAGAGAAGCTATCATTTAATCCCTTCAAAAATCCGATGACATAGTCATTTGACCTATAATTACGAATGACATTGAGTGTAGTACATTTACACTCGGGATCACAAACATAAGCAGGAATAGGCTTGAGATTTGTGAGCTCATCCCACAAAATCTTCAAATGAGTGCAATACTCGAAACCGACAATGAACCTTAATGAAGAGAATATAATTCCTCTTGAAGATCGGATATGCAAAATACATCACTTTGAGAAAATCATTCATGGAGATCATCCCAAACATCTTTGGCGATATCCAACCATAAGACATTATTTTTAATTGATTCGGACACATAATGCAACAACCATGACGGAACTATGGTGTTGCATCTCTCTCGTAAGTGGTAAGAATTATGATTAGAAGTCGGTATTGGAATAGATCCATCAATGAATTTGATCTTATTCTTAGATAAAAGTACCATACGAATTGATCTAGACCAACCGTGATAGTTGGATCCAAGTGAGAGGGGTTGAAACAAGAGTAGAAGTCTGGATTTTCATTGGGATGAAGAAAATATGGGCTTAAAGGAAGTTCCTCTACTCGGTCGTGGAGGATTTGTAGGCAAAGTTGCCATGATGATAACAAATTTCTTATGGAAAAGTGATGAACAATGTCAAATCTTAACAAACCAAGAACGAAAATGAAATTACCGGAGGCTCGATACCATGTTAAAAAGAAAGAAATATAATCAATTGGAAGGAAAACTTTCCCACACTTTATTAACATGAGCTTAGTGTATATATATATATATATATATACATACAAACTGGTAGAGAAGAATTACCAATAACTAATTCTAGCTAACTTTAACTAATCTATAATTAAGAAAGCTAATTGATGATTAGTTATAGCTATGCAAAACAAATTAAGCAACAGAAAAAAGGAAAGATGTCATGCTTCACATGTGCAGTAATAGGTATGTAGGTGTAGGCTTAACGAATTTGTAGGTGTAGTTGTGGATGCGAGAGACAAGCTCGTTAATGTGCATGTTTTGTTGCTTCCTGTGTGCAGTAATAACTTCTAATAGTACTCGTCGCTACTTGGTAATTTTGCCAAGTTCAAATATTCAGTCGTACTTGCTGCACCTTATTCAGACTTACCGTGAATTTCGGATGATCGTAAGTTTATTTCTAGACGTAACTTCGTCGCTAGTTGGTAATTTAGCCAAGTTCAAATTTTGATGGGTACATATAGCTATTGAGAATCCTTATTTGCCGATTTTAACTTAAATCCATAAATAACTTAAATTTATTGAAAGAATTTCTTGTAAGAATCTATACCGAATTAAGTAGTCTTTGCTATTTTGTTTTAGAAAATATATAATCATTTTTACGACATGATTGGTGACATTTTTTTAGCTAAATGTTCCGTGTCGTAGTTAACATGGGAACAGAACTATCTAATCTCCGTATCCATGCTCAAATACTCGTATTTTTTTAATGAAAAATAATCGAGTGCTCACTTGCTTGTATAATTAGTGATAACTGTTTGTACGTAAATATTATAATAATAAAAGCAAAAACTTACAAGATCCATAGAGGCTCAATCCCTATGAAGTCGGTGGAGACTATTTATGTGTATTAAGGTAGTGAAGAGCACACGAAAATCATTTGCTTTTCCCTATTTATCTTATTACCGTTGGTCACAAAAGTGCCCGAATATCCTTTTCCTCAAACATTCCATATATACCTTTAGAGCGGAGTCTTATAGATTCAATCATCATTTAAAACATCAAGGACAAGTCTGTAAAATTAACCAAATTTGGTTTCTCCTTATTATGATTGCTAAATAAATTACATAGAACAATGAGACAACTTCGAGCATGGAAGTGCCTTTCTAAAGCAATAAGTGCCGATCCCGATGATATCGACCTAAGATCCCTTCATGCATTATTTTATGATGAACTTGGAGATCATCAAAGAGTCGCCGAGTCCTATGAACAAATAGTTCGAATCGTCCTAAGGATGTTGAAGCAATAAAGACAACTGCTAAGGTTTTCTTCCAGACTTTGTTCATAAACCCTTATTCAATATAATTATGTTTACCTACTATACATGAAATTATAATCTAATTAGTCTCCTTTTTTTTATTTGTTTTGCTTAATTACCTATAGCAATGTGATAACCCTCGAGCCCTAGCTCTTTTGTAATAAAGTCGAGTAGAGCATGTTTTGAATTTTAGCAATCAAGAGGAAAGAACAATAGGGACTAGACTACCTTATTGATGATTGATTTTTCATTACTCCAAAATTCAATGGAAGAGAAATAAGTCTGCTAATTGATTTTCTTATGCAAAATTTAACATGGAGGAACTAATAGTGGTATCCATAATTGTTATACATCCGAAGCGAATAAAGAAAAGGGGTTGGAGAGCTTCATTGGACATCCATGAGATCAAGGCAATAATGGTTCAACTCCGGGACGAGATTCTTCCAAACTCGGGGAGAATGACCCACGAGCTTTCTTAGGATTTTTTTTATTATATTTCGATATTAGGCTTACTTAATTAATCAAGGGTCATGTGATTAGCATGTGACTTTTTAAAGCATTTCTTTTATAGGCTAAGTAGTTTTGCTTAGGGCCTAAGACTAAGAATCCTTTTCCTACAAAAATATAAAGCTTAAACCAAAAAAAAAATATGTTGCTAGGGTTATTTTTGTAGTATTTTTTTGTTATTTTATCAATCTATTCAAATTCTAAAGGTTTCTTATGAATCCTAAATTCTACTATTTAGTTCCAACTTCAATTTTATCCTAATTTTAGCCACCATTTTGCTATGATTTCTGTTTCTTACTCGTTTTCCTCTTCCCACACTATGTCATAAATGCATTTTCTATATGCAAAATGTTATTTTCTATACTCTTGAAATGCTATTTTTGTTCATCTCCACTATAGTGTAAATGTGCACCATTTAATTACCAGCTTAGAGCCAATCCGATTATAGAACAACCTCCCAAACTTCTTTATGTTATTCATGCAACCGATAGGAAGTTAACCAACTTTCCATCGGAGATACAATTTTGAAAAAAAATAAATAAAAAGGAAGAAAAGATGAACCGAAAGGTAGAACTCCTTTCTACATGGCTACACCAATTAGTCATTCTTGTTTTTGTTTAGCTTCATATGTAGTGGAATGCTTATTCCCATCCACAAAATGCTCTACGTGGCTATATCATGAAAGTTTATGCAAGAATGATGAACCGGCTTATCTCCTCGTTCTTCTCACACTTATGGTGGCAATTTTAGTGCACCTTTCGACCTTTTTTAATTACGTAAAAATGATTGAGAAATAGCAAAAACATCTTTAAACATACACATGCACACACATATTGTATGCGTAATTAATTGTTGATTCACATTTCGTTGATCTTTATATTGCATTTTGTCTAGGAGGGCAATTTACGTGTGAAAATTGCTCGGTGTTACTTATCTTTGAATGATCAAGTAAAAGCGATTATGTTCCTCTACAAAGCTAACATCACCTCACAAGAATTACAGATTTTCTTTTTATTGGAATTGTATTTCAACGATACCTTTTTTATCTCACCCCTTTCTTTCTTTCTTTTTTTCCTTTTTTTTTTGTTCCAAAGACTTTCCGTGGTTGATAAAGCTTTGTTGTTTCAGTATGCTATTTCTCTTATGCTTCAACTAGGACTTTCGGTGTTGAACTAGGTTGTGTGAACCGATTCGGAAAGATCTAAATCTATATTTCAAGATTGCCGCTTGATTTATATGTTTGTGTTGTTTCATATATTTAGGATTAAATGTGTATAAGGGGAAGAGTTTATCTTTTCTAGTTGTGTAGTGGCCAAGTTCCCCATGAATTATAACTCTACCACATAAATAAATGTATAAACAAAGTCTAAAAGGACAAGATTCACTTGGTAGAATGACCGAATTAATTGTTAGAATCAGTTGGTGAAGAAAGAGGGGGATATATCTTCCTTGGAACAATTTGTTAAAAAAATTCACATTTCGGATTGATGAACCTTTTAAAATGATTCACAGCTTTATGTGGTTACTTTGACTTAAAAGGAACGATCTATAAAGAATTTTTATCTTCGAACCATCCGTTGGAAACCGAGTCGTGCTTGATAGAATATTCAAAGGCTCGAAAATCCCATTAGATGTTCAAAATGGTTGTAGTAGTTACGAAGGAAGATGTTGTATAGAAGGATGATAATTTATTTGATGTTATGGATGACCGGTTACGGAGGCACTCGTTTTGTTTTTATATGTTATTCCAGTCTTATTGTTGTTCCTCGTGCATTCATTCCATGAACATTCCGGAACTTCATTATTTCGAAACATTTTTTACTCTAAACTTGAGGAGGGTTGAGAAGAACATGTGATCGATATGTTTATGCTCGGTTCATGTTGAGGGATAACTTGGGAGTTGACAAAAAAGAGGCGATTTTACACATGAAATCACTCGCCTCGTGTAACATTCCACACGCTCTATAGGAGATGTTATTTAATGAGTGAAAGTTATAATATATGTGAATTACAGATTGTTCCCTTCTAATTTTTTGTCACTTTCAAACAATTAAGCCCTTGTACTTCAATAGAATGTTGCACTCGTTTTGTTATCTCCGAATAAGGCTAATATCTTTTGGAAACACTAGGGACTAATTGAAACTCAGTCCAAACTGATATGATCATAGTAATACTCAACAAAAGCCAATGACAAATATGATATTATTTATGATTTTCTCTTGAATCTTCTAGAGTTAAACTTTCCCGGATGCTCATAAGATTAACAATGTTAGTCGACACTCATAAAATAGCCATATTGAAAAGGTTAAAAGAATCCAATTGTTCTCAAATAAGACCTATATGCCATTACCAAACTAAAAGCTTTTAATTCTTAATTTACCGCATTTTTAGTTCTAGCTCAAGATTCTAGATAAAAATATGATAGTAAAAGCTTAAGCCATTGGTAAACCGCCGACCTTTCTTGTTTAACCGATTTCATTGGAAAGTCAAAGTTCCTTTTGATAAATTAAAGAGTTTTTCTAAAAAATTTTGTGTCTTTCTCTCTTGATAGATTTACAATATATAGATATTAAGTGTACATCAAATCCCTACAACTTAGGACCTAATTACAGTATAAAATATATACAATCAAATAAAGATCCTAAAGAAGAAATCAAGGAATTTTCTACACATTCCTTACTTAGCATAATCTCCTAATTAATGATAATATGATGACAAAGAAAGAATAATAAATGAGAATAATTTTATTGACATCCCCCTCAAATTGATACGGGTAAGTTTACAAGCATCAATTTGGTACTAAGAAACCGATGTCGCTTACGCGTCATAGCTTAGTAAAGATATCGACTATTTGAAGATCAAGTAGTGACATGAGGAAGAGTGATAAGACGACAATCAAAAGCATCCCGAATGTAATGACAATCCACTTCTATGTGCTTGGTGCGCTCATGATAAACTAGATTAGTAGTGATATGAATAGCACTAGTATTATCACCATGAAGCGAGTAGGATCAATTTGAGGAAATCCAAGTTCAAAGAGAAGACCACGTAACCACACAACCTCATAATAAGCTACGGATATGGCTCTATATTCAGTCTCCGTGGAGGATTTAGAAACACACTCTTGCCTCTTACACTTCTAAGAAATCAAGGCATCTCTAAGAAAAATGCACCAACCAGTTGTAGATTTCCTTGTATCCGGACATCCGACTCAATCGGCATCACTATATGTAGCCAAGTGAAGAGAAGAACCTATAGGAAATAATAATCCGCGAGTAGGGGATCCAATTAAGTATCGAATAATGTGCCTAACTCGTAACAAGATGAAGATGCCGAGGTGATTGCATAAATCTACTAACTATATGGACAAGCATATGAGATATCGGGCCTTGTAATAGTTAGGTAGATAAGACTATCAACTAGTCGCCTATAAAGAATTGTATCGAGCGTAAGCTCGGCCTTCATCTTTTTGGTACTTCACATTCACCTCCATTGGTGTATCAACGAAGTAGCATCCTTTAAACCAACCAAGTCAATAAGGTCTTGGACATATTTATGTTGATTTAAAAACAACCCATGTGTTCGAGAGTGAACCTCTAGTCCTAAGAAATAAGTGAGATGTTTAAGATCTTTCATATGAAATGTATTATGTAACATGTGTTGGAGCTTAGTGATTATACCTTTGTTATCACCAGTGATGATTATATCATCAACATAGACTAAGAGAAAAACCACACCCATAGTTATCTTATGAAAGAAGAGAGACAAATTATATTGGCTTTGTGTGAAAGAGAAGTTCGGAAGGGTGCTGCGAAACTTCTTAAACTAGGCTCAATCGGCTTGTTTCAGCCCATATAAGGATCGTCTTAGCTTGCACACTTCATGAGGAGACGTTACTTGCATACCAACTTGGAAGTTTCAAGTAAATGTCTTCTTTGAGGTCTCCATACAAGAAGGCATTTTTTACATCCATCCGAAGTAAGGGCCAAGACTTAGAAGATGCAATAGCAATAATAGTTCTTACCGTGGTCATCTTGGCAACCGGAGCAAAGGTTTCATCATAATCGAGCTCATATTCTTGTTTATTTCCAAGAGCAACCAGTCGAGCTTTGTATCTATCTAAAGAGCCATCGGACTTAAGTTTCACATTATAAACCCACTTACTCCCAATGGGTTTGACATTTGGAGGATAAGAGACAATATCCCAAGTGTTGTTTTCCTCAAATGCTTAAAGTTCTGCTTTCATTGCTCATTGTCGCACTCATGTTCCATAGCCTGTTTATAACAAGAGGGAATGGAAATAGAAGATAAAGTAGTAGACAAAGACACAAGAGATGTAAATCTATATCGATTATGAGGTTTATAAGTTCTAGAACTTTTTCTGGATAAGAGCTGGATCACTAGCAAGTCGAAGAAAAGGATCGGATGCCATATGAAGATCTAGAGGAACCACAAGTAGGGACTTATAAGAGAATCGGATGTAGGTGGAAAACGTCTTTAATAAACATGACCAGGCTTAAATCTTTGTATTGGTGCTCGGAGACTCGAAATATATGGCAAAATAGATATAGAAGGAGATTTTGAAATCTGTTTTGTGTTAAAGAAAGATTGATTTTTTTAAAAAAAATGACATTCCTAGAGACACGAGTACGACGAGCATGAGAATCATAAGCAAAGGAAACCTTTTTGGTGTTTAGCATATCCTAAAAAAGCACACTTGATAGATTGGGCGGTGAGTTTAGTTCTTTTATGTGTAGGAAGATGAACAAAATATACACATCCAAAACGATGAAGATTTGAGTAATTTGATGCATGCCCAAATAAACGAAGATAAGGTGAAACATTGTCCATGGTTGGAGAAGGTAACCTATTTATTAAATAGTGAATAGTGAATTATTCACTTCTTTTAGTTTTATAAGAATATCTAGCGGCCCAACAAATTAAACCTATTGGCACTCGCTCGTAGTACTATTGTTTTCGAGCTTTCTCACTGAATAGAATTTTAAGGGAAAAGGGCAATATATATATATTACAAACAAAACCAAAAGAATAAGAGTATTTATTGTTCAACTATATGCCTAAAGCGACAACTTTAAAGTGGCAAATTCTAATACACTACCCCTTAAATAGTTAAATACAAAAGCATGAAAACTATAAGATATATATTGGTGTTTTTCATAGCAAGGGTTTTTACTATTCTACTATATACCTAAAAAACAACTTTAAAGTGACAAATTCTAATACACTCCCCTTTAAATAGTTAAATACAAAAGCATGAAAACTACAAGATATATATTGGTGTTTTTCGTAGCAATTTAGACTTTGAGTATATGGTAAATTACCTTGATGTTTTAGTTTCTTAAAAAAAAAGTCTCCATCCTACATTAATTTAGTAATTAAATTTGATCATATATTACTTACGTGGTGTAGTTTCTAATCAATCACCATCCTCTCGTATAAGATTTTTTTTTTTCAAATTCAATATTAGAATAATAATTGTAAGAAAATTGAAAGATTTTTTAAGAGATGAAAGTTCAAAATTTGAGTTTAAATAATATCGCAAACACTACTTCTCTCGTCAATGTATATGAATGCAAAGCAAATGATTTGATTTGCAATTGTAAAAATATCTATTATAATTGTTAGTTCTAAAAACTTATAATTTTGATTTTAATGGTAACAAAGTATTAATATAATTAATTTGTATTTAAGAGTTTGTATTTTATAAATTTATCAAGCAAGCATAAAAATTGGAGTAAAACCTTAGTTTTGTTGAAAAGTAGCATGGTCATCTAATTTACCGGATGTCTTAGTATATAAGACTAATTTATTGTCTACGCTACGCTACAAATCAAATGAATAAAATCATTTCAAGTTGATACCCCACGCTATGTGACGGTTTTATTAAAATATATCAAATCAAATGTAAAAATATTTAAAAAAACAAATTTAATAACTTTTAATCAAAATATTATATTTAATTGATTATTTCTTATGTTTTTAATAAATTTTCAACCGAAAAAAACATTATTTGTTTTTTGTATGCATTGATTCTTAAATAAAACTTGTAATAATCTAGATAGAAAAATGAATTAATTCTTTTGTAAAAACCTTAATATTTTTTTTTCATAAGGTTGTATAAAAAAATAAATTTATAATTAAGGTAAAAACTTGAATAAGAATTAATTAATAAACAAAATTGTTCTTATTTAATGTTGATGAGAAGATTATTTTTTAAAGTGTATACATACATGCATACATACACATATATATATATATATATATATATATATGTATATGTATATGTATATGTATGTACACACATATATGTATCTATATGTACGTACATGTATATGGATATATATGTATATACATATACGTATATATATACATATATGTACACACACACACACACACACACACATATATATATAGGAGCGGGTCGAGTTCGTATCATCGCGGAGCAACAGCCGCGTCCGGATTCGATCTATCTACTCGTCAATTCATCCGGTGACTTCACGGTTTGTAAAGATAAATACATCGGTGCTCCTCTCTCTTAGGCCTCTTGTGACTCTCATTTGGCAACCCGTTGCGCCCTCGTCGCGACGTTAGCAGCCATTGACGATGTATTGAAGACTAAGCGAGCCAACCTAGAATGGAGCATATGCTACTTCTTCTAAATTGTTGGTCGTTGTTCCGGTCGAGCACTCTCTTTTCTTTATCCAATTCCGTATGACCAAACAAGACCGACTCCCGATGCTATTTTTTGGGGGCGAGTTTGGGGTGCTTCAAATGGTGGGAGATAGTTTGGAAATGTCCCGAGCCCCAACGGATTCCAAGAGAGAGGAAGAGGCTAATTAGGACCGGACCGAGATAGGATTGGTAACGCATCGTCGCCTCGCCCGCAACTTCCTCTACACACACACACACACACACACATACACACATATATATATATATATGTTCATGTACATGTACATATATACACATATATATACATATATACATATAGACACACACACACACACACACATAGATATATATATCTCGTGTGTGTGTGTGTGTGTGTCTATATGTATATATGTATATATATGTGTATATATGTACATGTACATGTATATATATATATATATATATATATATACTTTCAAAAAATAATCAATAATATAGCATTAAAAATGGTATTTGAATCATTGGGTGGTTCTTTTAATTATTTTATTCGAAAGAAACTAATTTTAAAACATTCAAAAGAGAAAAAAATTAATAGTAAATAGTTGGTGTTATATTTATAGATGCATAGTCATTTTTTAATAAAGCCGATAATCCATTTTTTTTCTTTTTATATATATCATAACTATATTCAATAGATTTAGAATGAGCAAGTATAAAAATTAATAGTATATAGTTAGAAACATTTGAATCTTTATACAAAATAATTAACACGATGAATTATAGTCCTATGACTTTCGGACCAAATGGTAATAAACGGTAAAACCATTAGCATGAACAACGATAACAAAATTTTTATTTACTCATCTCTTAAATAACTTTTTTTTATTGATTTCTTTATTTATTGTCATTGTGTTCTAATTACAATCTCAATTTGACTCTTCTTGATTAGAATGTTTTTTTTATTTAGGATGATTTAGAAGGCTACAAGAATGATTTTATTGTTACTAATTTCACCTTCTATCTTTTGGAGGCATATTGTTAATTATGGATTTACGAAGCTACGAGTAAGCTAAAACTTATATACACATTACAAGAATTCATATAATTTATTAATAATTGTAAATTTTCAATCTCGACATTTGCATTCCTCACCAAATGTAGAATGGTGTGTAATGAGGTTAGGGGTATCACTCATTTAGTTGATGGTAAATCCGTATTTGATGTTTATCATGTGATAATCTATTGAATTGATGCTAAGGTATCTTTCTCCTTTTATAATAGTTTTCATGTACATATGTCATATATATGTCATTTGCATGGTTTATAGTTGATTGCCCACTTGAGTAGTTTAGCCATTTGTTTATGGTGAGCATCGATGATCCAACTTCTTCATTCATGTTGCCTTTGAGCTTGTCCTATGGCTATTTTCTAGCTCATAAGTTGAGGTTCATGACATGATATATTGACGATAATGGTGCATGGGAAAGATTGATTGATAAATTCATATATAACGTTTATGCATTAACTAGTAGTAGTTATGGAAGGCATAGAAGGTTTCCATAAGAGATATATATATATATATATATATATATATATATATATATATATATATATATAGCAAGAAGGGACATTCTCAAGATAGTAGTTGTGCATAAGCATTTGCGGGGTGCTCTTATTATTTCACTTTTTTTCTTCCGAAAGTGGGAACCTTTTCCGATTTAGTTAGAAAAAAATGATTCATTTTAAAAAGAAGTTTAGATGTGAAGAACTCCATTGACAAGGCATTTATCCGAAGAAAGGGTAGATAGTAAAGCTAATAGAGCGACTCACAACATGTGAAGAACTTTCTTGTTTTTCGAAGAGGTTTTTCTTGTGAAAGACTTATATCAATGTGGTAAATAAGGCCAAACGAAGAAACAACATAGAGCATTATAAGACCTAAAACTCATTCAATGTTGAACTTTGCCTTCTCACTTATTGTATTTTAGTTTTTTTGTAGCCGAAAGTTAGGATTTCTAGATAAATTCTAAAAGTTATGATCAATTAATTTGCCTTCTTTTTTATGAAATGCTATAAATCTACCGATCTCTTTCAAATCGACTAAATTTCCCTAAAATGGCCTTCAATTGATATGGAATCAATCGTTAGCTACATAATCAAATGAAATATCTAGTCATAGGGTGAAAAATATGCTCGTGATGTGATTAACAATAGGAGTAGATTCAAATATCTATTACTTGAAAGATTTTTAGTTTGAAATCTTGAGGCTACGTGATCATCTAAAAACTCAAGAAGGTTCGAGTATATTTTTAATCCTACTAGCTAGAAAGGGATAATAAAGTTATGCGAGTGTTGACATATGTTGGCATCTCATGTTCGGTTGATTTTTTTCATTCATGTAGTTAGCTTCCCTCCCTTCTTTTTTCATGACCATATCTCGTCTCTATCTTAAGGAATTACACTCGAAGTCAATTAAAACATTTTCTTTTATCAAATTTTGTATGTCCTTTTTAATTACTTGAACTTATCCTTAATTTGTAGGGAGTTATTATGATGTTTTTAGGTTTTCTTCTTTGTTATAATGATTAGAACATTGTACTTGGTAGGATCTAAAACTTCTTTAGGTTGAGGTTTGCCTTTCTAGATAAGGTATTTGCACTTTCTGTTAGTTGAAGTTGGATTTTCCAAATAACGTCATTAGGCAATCTATCGATCATATGTTCGCTTTCTATTTTGCAATGTTTTTGACGGTTAGATCCCGAACCTTCTCTAGAATCTTGAAAAATTGGTGAAGTTGCTTTTACCATCAAACTTCAAAAATTCAAAATGGGGCCTTTAAAATCACAGAAAAAACAAAAAGGTTATTTGATAAGGAAAAAAGTAAGAGAAACAACCCAACGAGGTTTTGTCCAAAGATCAAGAGAAAAACCAATTTTTATTTTTGTTACTTGGTGACTCAACTAGAAACCCTTATAACCCGACTTGCTAATTTCAAGTTTCAGCTCATGTTTCATGAAGACTTTCTTTCAACACTAGTACAAGAAATAAAGGTATAGAATATTCATGAAATTTCTCAAAGCAAATACATGCGATTCAAGAAATGAAGAAAAAAACGAATTATTAGACTAACGAAAGAAAAAGAGGTAAGAAAGAAAAAAACCCTAAATTGGTACTATTCAAGAGAAACCAATTTCTAGTTTTGAGATTGTGACTCGACCTACCCTTTCCCGATGGTACAACTCCTAACAACTTGTCAAGATTAAAATTCCTCGACAAGTATTTATAGTATAAGGCCAAACTTGAGACAAAATTATAAACCAATCAAGTTTTAATAAATTTTAATATCAACACTCGAAATTAACATACGAAATTAATGGTAACACTTTTCTTTTTTATTCCTTAATCATTGTTACTCGCTTTTATGGAGCATTTGGATCATGGAATGGAAGAGAGAGAAAAGAAGTTGAAATGTGTAATAAATTAAGTAATATTGTATTTAACTTAAATCTATTAAGAAAATATTGCATTCAAATCTTTTAAAAAAAAAATCTAATTTTTTTTTATAAGCTAATTGATTCAATAGTATCCTACACTCGTCAATCAAATAAAAGCTGGTATCCGAACTTTAGTTTTTTCAAATTGTATTCAGCATGGTTTTTCACACGTAATGGTGATATAGTCAAATAAATAAAAGACATATAGTTTTGTTATGTAATATGTACAATGATATCATAACTTAAAGATGTGAAATGATAAATTAACTCATGTTAGTATGCTCTTCATCTCTACGAACACCACTTAACTTAACCATCTTGTACCAATCTTGTTTTTTTTTCTCCTCTTTTTCATTCTCAAATACTTCAACACCACTATCATTTCCAAGCAAGCATTTTCTCTCCATCAATATCCCTTATCGCACCTTTTTTCATGTTTCCTAAACCATCTAACTTTTTGTTTACTTTCATTCTAACTTTCACCTTCTCCTCCTCAATAAAACACCCTAAAAGCCCTCCTTTTTCAAGCTCTAATATTTCTTCCTTCTTCTTCATTATACTTGACAACTTAAAGAGCTTTTCCGAAAAGTTTTGTGTCTTTCTCTCTTGACGATTTACAATATATAGATATTAAGAGTATATCAAATCCTTACAACTTAGGACCTAATTGCAGCAGAAAATATATACAATCAAATAAAGATCCTAAAGCAGAAATCAAGGAATTTTCTACACATTCCTTACTTAGCATATTCTCCTAATTAATGATAATATGATAATAAGGAAGGAATAATAAATGAGAATAATTCTATTGACATCCCCCCTCAAATTGATGTGGATAAGTCCATAAGCATCAATTTGGTACTAAAAACTAATGTCGTTGGCATGTCATAGCTTTAGTAAAGACATTAGCTATTTAAAGATCGAGTAGTGACATGAGGAAGAGTGATAAGACGACAATCAAAAGCATCCAAAATGTGATGACAATCCACCTCTATGTGCTTGGTACGCTCATGATAAACTCGGATTAGTAGTGATCTAAATGGCACTAGGCACTAGTATTATCACCATGAAGCGAGTATGATCGGCTTGAGGAAATCCAAGTTCGAGAGAAGACCATGTAACCACACATCCTCATAATAAGCTGCAGTACATGGCTCTATATTCAGCCTCCGTGGAGGATTTAGAAACACACTCTTGCTTCTTACACTTCCAAGAAATCAAGGCATCTTCAAGAAAGATACACCAGTTAGTTATAGATTTCTTTGTATCCGGACATCCAGCCCAATCGACATCACTATATGCGACCAAGTGAAGAGAAAAACCTATAGGAAATAATAATCCGCGAGTAGGGGATCCAATTAAGTATTGAATAATGCACATACCCGCAACAAGATGAAGATGCCATAGTGATTACATAAATCTGCTAACTATATGGACATCATATAAGATAGCGAGCCTTGTAATAGTTATGTAGATAAGACTACTAACTAGTCGCCTATAAAGAAATGGATCGAGCGTAAGCTCGCCTTCATCTTTTTGGTACTTCACATTCACCTCTTTTGGTGTATCAACGAAGCATCATCTTTTAAATCAGCCTAAGTCAATAAGGTCTTGGACATATTTATGTTGATTTAAGAACAACCCATGTGTCCGAGAGTGAACCTCTAGTCCCAATAAATAAGTAAGATGTCCAAGATCTTTCATATGAAATGTATTATGTAACATGTGTTGGAGCTTAGTGATCATACCTTTGTTATCACTAGTGATGATTTTATCATCAACATAGACCAAGAGAAGAACCACTCCCATGGTTATCTTATGAAAGAAGAGAGACGAATCATATTGGCTTTGTGTGAAAGAGAAGTTCGGAAGGGTGCTGCAAAACTTCTTAAACTGGGCTCGAGGGGCTTGTTTTAGCCCATATAAGGATCGCCTTAGCTTGCACACTTCATGAGGAGCCGTTACTTGCATACCAACTTGGAAGTTTCAAGTAAATGTCTTCTTTGAGGTTTCCATGTAAGAAGGCATTTTTTACATCCATCCGAAGTAAGGGCCAAGACTTAGAAGATGCAATAGCAATAATAGTTCTTACTCGTGGTCATCTTGGCAACCGGAGCAAAGGTTTCATCATAATCGAGCCCATATTCTTGTTTATTTTCAAGAGCAACCAGTCGAACTTTGTATTTATCTAAAGAGCCATCGGACTTGAGTTTCACATTATAAACCCACTTACTCCCAATGGGTTTGACATTTGGAGGACAAGAGAATATCCCAAGTGTGGTTTTCCTCAAGTGCTTGAAGTTCGCTTTCATTGCTCGTTGCTAACACTCATGTTCCATAGCCTGTTTATAACAAGAGGGAATGGAAATAGAAAACAAAGTAGTAAACAAAGACACATGAGATGTAAATCCATACCGATCAAGAGGTTTATAAGTTCTAGAACTTCTTCGGATAGGAGCTGGATCATTAGCGATCGGTAGAATAGGATCGGATGCCATAGGAAGATCCGGAGGAACCATAGTGGGACTTATAGGAGAATCGGATGTAGGTGAAAAGCATTTTTGATAAACATGACCGGGCTTAAATCTTTGTATTAGTGTTGGAGACCGAAAAATATGGTAAAATAGATATAGAAGGAGATTTTGAAATCTGTTGTATGCTAAAAAAGATTAATTTTTTAAAAAATAACATTCCTAGAGACACGAGTACGATGAGTATGAGAATCATAGCAAATGAAACCTTTTTGGTGTTCAAGCATATCCTAAAAAAGTACACTTGATAGATTTGGACGAGTGAGTTTAGTTCTTTCCGTACAGGAAGATGAACAAAACATACACATCTAAAACGATGAAGATTTGAGTAATTCGGTGCATGCCCAAATAAACAAAAATAAGGTGAAACATTGTCCAAGGTTGGAGAAGGTAATTTGTTTATTAAATAAACAACGATAGACAAGGCTTCACATCAAAAATGAGGAGGAACAAAAGAATCGATTAAAAGAGTTCGAACAACATAAAAAAGGTGACGATTCTTCCTTTCAGCCACACTCGTTTTGTTGTGGAGTGAAAGGACAAGAACGTTATGATAAAATCCAATAACTTTGGAGGAAAGATTGAAATTCATTTGACATGTATTCACCATCGAATCCGATCATAAGATTTTGACTTTGGTAGAGAATTATGTATCAAGCAAGGTAAGAAACATTTTAAACACGGAGAAAACCTCACTTTTAGACCTAAGAAAATAAATCCAAGCAAAACGTGAGAAATCATCGATGAATGTGACAAAATATTTGTAATGCCGATGAGAAATCACCGGTGCAATACTCCGGACATCGGTATGAATGAGTTCAAAAGATTTGGTGGTACGGGTTGTATGCAAAGGAAAATGAAGAGTTTTGCTTTTACTAAGCTTGCAAAAAGCACAATCAACATTGACATCATCAACAAAAGTCAAATTGTTATTACCAAGTAAACCAGATTTAAGCAACACACGAAATACATGAGAATTAGGATGGCCTAAACGCTTATACCACACCCGATCATTACATTGAATAGGATTGCAAACAACAGAATTTAACAAATGATAGAAAGGAGATAAAAATTTTAAAAACAGTACATCCCACTTTAGGTCCATGTGCGATCGTCTTCGCTAACACTTGATCCCGCACAACACAACCGTAATTTGAGAATTGAACATTACAATTATTATCAACTAATTAACCAACCGATATAAGATTAGTGGATAGATTAGGAGACACAAAAATAGTATTTAACGAGGCCGAAATATCACCAACGTACCGTGATAGGTAAGGAATTACCATCGGCTATGTGAATATGAAGATTTCCTTTATATTTTTGGACATTGGTAAGAGGTAACAGTATTGGTCATATGGTTTGAAACACCGAATCAAAATACCAAGGTTTAGAAGCGTAATAGTTATTACCTAAAATCCCTAAAGCGAGAAAAGGTAGAAACTATCATTTGTCGAACCATTTCGGGAGTAATAGAGGACCGACCATGATTAGGAACATAAGTAGGGTTAGAGGACGTGGCAAGTAGAACCAAAAGCATTTAAGGAATCAACCGAGACGTCGTAGGCTCAACGATTTCTTTAGAGGTCGAATAGAGCAATCTTTGATGATATGTCCTACTTTCTTACAATAATTACGAATTGTTTAGTACAATTAGTGGCAATATGCCCAAATTCTCTACAACTATAGCTACTGGACATTAATCATGTCTCTACTTCCTTTAAATCTCCTTTGAGCAAGCATAGGCAACAAGAATTGGAGTAGAATTTTGAGCTTTTTGCTCCATGGTAGCTTGAGTAATAAGCCTTTGTTCTTCCCTTAAAAGTTCACCAAGACAAATTTCCAAACATGGAACTAGATCTCTATTTATTAAATTGGATCCGATTCCTTCAAAATCTCCCCTCAATTTCATCAAAAATTGATCTTGCTTGTTGGTCTCATGCACATTTTGGACAGCAGAGAGTCCTTCAAAAGATACACTTGCATACACAATATCGGTGTATTCGACCCGGAGATTCCGAAAGGAAGAGTAGAAATCTTAGATCGACATGTTGCCTCGAACAAGAGTGCCCAACTCAAGTTCTAACCGAAACCTTTGTGTTGTGTTGCTCCGGTTATAAACTTTCTTCAAGTAACCCTACATTTCTTTGGAAGTTTTATAAGGCTTGAGGTTGAGAGGAATGGATGGCTCGACACTTCCAAGAATCCAAGACATAATCCGAGCATCCTTCACCTCTCATTTCATATACATTTCCTTCTCATTCTCTCTATCGAGTGCAATATTCGTCCCATCAATATGCCCAATAATTCCTTTCCCTTGACAAAGATCTCGGAATTGAAATTCGTAGGTCGAATAATTCTTGCCATTAAATCGAACACAAAAATGCTCAAATCATTCAAAAGACATGATTCAAGTAAAAAAAAAAAAGATGGCTAAGATATCAAATTAGATAACCGAAATCGAACAAGCAAGATAAGAATAACTAAGAACAAGAATACTAGGATCATGAAACTAGGCAACAAGATGAAACAATGTCGAAACTTGGCTTTGATACCATGACAAATTAAAGAGCTTTTCTAAAAAGTTTTATGTCTTTCTCTCTTAACGATTTACAATAAATAGATATTAAGAGTACATCAAATCCCTACAACTTAGGACCTAATTACAGTAGAAAATATATACAATCAAATAAAGATCCTAAAGCAGAAATCAAAGAATTTTCTAAACATTCATTACTTAGCATATTCTCCTAATTAATGATAATATGGTAATAAGGAAGGAGTAATAAATGAGAATAATTCTATTGACAATACCTTCCAAATCGATTTATTAGCGAATTTCATTCTTTATTTCAAAAACTCGAATCAAATCTATTAACAACTAAGTCTTTAATAACAAACCTTTTATCTTTCACCTCCATTATGTTCTCAAAATCTCAATTAATATGTTCTAACCTCTTGAAACACTTTTTTATATAATAAAAATCTAGAGTATAATCAACAAAATTTATGAGCTTTTGATTAAAAGATTCAATTGATTTTTTTAAAATAATGGGTGCTACTTGATCAACGGATGAGGTAGCAATAGTTGTTGGTGGCATGTTGGAGGACATGGTTTTTGCGAGTTGAAAGAGGCGGGTTTTCCAAACAATTTTATGGTCGGAGTTGCAAAATGTCAATTCGAAAACCATCATCACTTCTAGCAAATTTTGAGAGAAGCAAACATAATTTTGAGTTGGGAGAAATGAAAATTGAATGACATATCTTTTAATGAGTTTGAAGTTTAGTGTTTGTTATGTTTTATTTATGATATGAAGTTTGCTTAAAAGAAGTTTGATAAAAATTTCAAGTGAGACTTCTTCATTGTAAATGTGGTTGCTATGATTCCATATTCATTTCATTGCTTAAAAGTTAGTTTGGATTTTTTGGTTATTTAACCATCGCATGTTTTCCACGTGTGCTCGGATGTTGGTCAATGAAATCACTCGATTCAATTACAAACAATAAAATGTATGATATTCAAATTGAAAAAATTATAATTCAAATACTAATCTTCGTTTGATCGATAGCACAAGATAATATCAAACCAATTAGTCTTTTTTTATATTATGATATATATGTTCTTACAATTTAAATTATTACGACAAAAGTTCTTTATTCTAATTATTGTTACTCAAGCTCAATTATTTGAAAATAAAAAACAATCATCTTTATATAGTTATATCTTACATCATAACAAATGTATTTTCGTTGTTTGGTTTAATTTTTGCAACGCTCCTAGTATATTTTTCTAGCAAAAATCTTGTATCGTTACTAATTTGTTAATTGGTTAATAATTTTATTTGTTAAATGTTAATTTGTTAATATTGGTTCTATAATGATATCAAAAAATATTTTTAAGGCGATTTATTTGTTATCATATGAGTTTAATAAAGGACTACGAACAATTAAGATTAAGAGAAGACTTTTTTAGCTCTTAAAATTTAAAAATCAACTTTTAGTCCCTATTTTCTTTAACAATATTTATTCATAATTGAAAACTTGTTGCACAAATTTAGACTGAAAATATAATTTATGTTGACATTATTTTTGATTCGATGGTGTGATAAGTAAGTTCATTATTTTATTTTTTATTTAACGGCTAAAAAATACCTAATTAAATTCAATTAGAGAGAGAGTTAGTGAAATAACTAACTTGAGAATTCTTCATTAAAATTAAAAAAAATAAAATAAAAGTGAGGTTATTCTTCATTAAAATTTTAAAAAATAGAAGCAAGGTTATTTGTGTTTCAGTATCTTGGGTCCAATTCCTACTTAGTTATATAAGAACAAATTATTATCACTATTAATTTATTATTACCGTTTCCGTGTCCGTTTCTGGTTCTGATTCTGCAAATTAAATACGTTCATCCATCAAATCTTCACATCTTCTTCTTTTAGTCTCGATCGATCTTCACGTCGCTTCTCTTTCCAAATCTTTATACTTTATTCCCACCCAATTTAGGCTTTTCTTTTAATCTCTCTGTTTCTATCTAATTTCTGCAAAAATCAAACCAGATCAAGATGGCTGTATACGTTCCTCTTTGCTACGGGTTCAATCCTACTGATTCTGAACTTGCTTGCCATTATCTTTCCTACAAAGTCATGGGCTTTCCTCTTTCTTGTCCTCACATTGTTCAAGATTATGATTTGTACGGTCAGGAGGAGCCCTGGCAAGTTTGGGACAAATTTGGAGGATCGAATAATGACGAAGACGACGACGGGGCTGGTCCATCCACTCTGGATCTTTTCTTTTTCACCACGTTGAAAAAGATAAACCCTAAAAGCCGATCCTCCAATTTTGAACGTGCTGTTTGCTCCGATGGTGGCAGTTGGCATGGTCACCACCTTCGCACTTTCCATTCTAATGGAATTACTTGGAATCGCAGGAGATATTGCTACAAGAATCCTAACATAGGTACTGCTGATGCTTCCTGGATTATGATGGAGTATTCCCTTGATGATTCGAAGAAAAAAAGAACAAGAAAAACTGCGGTAGAAAGAGGAAATCTGTCCAATCTAACCCTCAGACTAAACCAGTTAAACGTCAGTTGAAGAAATTAAAATCGGAATCAAGGACAGAAGAGACTGTTCAAGTCACAGCACCCCCAACTCATGTTCCTGTCCATGTGCCTTTGTCTGAAAATCTGCTCTATGCCCTCGATGATTCATGTTTCAATGAAAAACAGAAGATTGCAATCGATTCTCTTGCTTCTCTTATGAAAGCTATGGAGGCTATTAAAACTTCAAATACTGATGATTTATTTGCCTTCTTTCTTTTCTCGTTTTGCTGTATTTCTTTTTGTGTTTCTCTGCTCCTTTCTTTCTTTTTCCATTTTATTGTAGGATGAAGGATTCTACTTGTGTTGGAAAAGCTCGGGCATCAACGTTACCTAAGTATCATAACGAGGCATCAACTTGTGGTGCACACTCACATACTTGGTACTATCAGTCTCTCTTTTCCCTTCAATGCCTTTATATTATTTCCTTTACTTATGATTCGAACATTAGAGCCTCTGATGCACTTACAGATCGTATAAGTCAGGTGAAACATGAAAAACATTGGAATTGAATCCAAATAAGCAATGAAAGAATTACTCATCCAAACACTGAAACTGAAGAGATTGTGTATATTGGGTAAATATCTATTTGTGCATTCAATGTTTATGAATTTAGAACTTTAGTTAGCGTTATGGTTAATTAATTTGCAATGTAATTGGATTTTGTTTTAGACATACATTATGTATGTGTCTGTATGTTGACATAAATGGATAATCTGATAATTTAGTGGAATAAGATGGAAAGGTTGGAACTGTTTTTGGTCAGGTTTGCAATGTTGACATGTCTGCAAAATTACTTTTTTTTTTTTTTTTTTTTTTCCGCTTTAGAGTTTGGCTTTTCTAAAACAATTGCAGAATTATTTACATACATAACATGCAATTCCTAAGCTGTATCAGAACATTATTTTGAGTTGGCCATGAATATCTACCACATTTTACGTTTCTTTTGGTTTATTTAAATTGGGTGCGCACACACACACATTTTAATGCATGTATAGCCAAGTATTATTGGTCAAAAGCTTTTTATAAGATAAATCACTTACAACCTGCCAATTGTCAAAACTTACTAACGTTGCATCATGTCTTTCCTTTCCTTTTCTTTATTTTTATTGTCCTGAGGAACTCTGCTTCTATGGTATTCTCTGGGTGCCTACTCTGGCCTTCAATCTAAGCACAATGTGAGTTCAGAATTTAATATTAAAATTTCCTGTAGCACGGGAGCGCTCAAATGTGTCAGCTTTGCCAATCCCATGGGGCCACCAAACTGATCTGAGTTCTTGCAGAAACTGAGGTATTATTCTTCATATCCTTTATGATCTTATCGTTGAAGGGATGCTTATCGTTATCAACTGTGCCCAGCTCGATATTATCATTCACACTCTTCCCTTTCTTCCCCTCAATAATTTTTTCATTGCTTTCTTTATTTTGGTCACTGATATGATGGTTATATGATGATGATAGATTTGCCTCTATCAGGTTCCCACTTTGTCGGACGCCCATAAGGGATGCCTTTCTTCGACCTAGTGTCTATACTTTATTTTATCGGTACCTTAACATGCATATAAATATCAAATAGGAATTTAAACTATTGAAAGATAATTGACTTGTTTAAGTTAATGGTTGTTAATTGGTGACTGAATTCCTTGATTCATATTTTTCATGTATGCTCTTGGAAGGACGTAGAGAAGAAAAGGGAATGAGTATACTATGTGAATTTTGTTCAATTGTATCAAGTTGCCAAATAATGTGCTTAGAACAACTTGATTGAGTTTAATCCTTTTGCTGTACAAGTTTCCATTATTGGTCAATGCAAATGGATGATGTCTGGATGAGCTCAAGCTCAATCTGCTGTTCGTATTTCTATTTAATTATTTTTTTTTCTATTAGTGAAGATTATATCAATCTATCAGTTCTTTTGCTTCTTGGTTTTTAAAGTGTGATACTGGTGATGATGGGTCTTTTGTTGATTGTGAGCAGCGACATTATGTTCAGGGAAGACGTAGGCATCAATGCTCTTCTTTCTGTTCTTTCTGGTTTCTTATATGATGGCAGTGCTACATCTTCTTTCTTGCTGCAAACAACCAATTTTCATGGTGGTAATTTCGATTTTAAAGATTGCAACGTCATTGTGCCTTACCTGCAGGTATAGCTAGATTCGTGGCTGTAGGCATTGTTCTAGTAGTTTGCATTTGTCAAATTCGTACTGGGACTTTGTATTAATGAATATATCTGTGGTTAGTTTGATGTGAATTTTAGAAACTGGAAAACAAAAGTTTGCAGTTTTGAGGGTGTAATTGTATTGGATGTTTTCTTTTATTCATGTTGCAATCATTATTAGTTTGTAACTGTTAGAATTTTGATGATTTGGAAAAGCATAAAACCCTGATAATTTAGTTGAATAGCAGCATGGAATGGTTGCATTTTCTGTTGAGTTTTTTTTTTTTTTGACAAGTTTGCAGTGTCCATAATGGAATGTGAACTATGAGTGTGATTTTCTTTATTGTGGTAACTTCCAGAGATAATTGATAGGATCATCTACATGCTCATGTGATTTACCGACCGCTCCTATCTTTTGTTTTTGAAATGCCCTCTGTTTTAACTAACCGTAAATCTCAACTCCCTTTTTATTTTTTAGGCCTACTTTAAACGTATTGCCTGACTCGGACCGGACACTAAGTCCACAATTCTACTCGTTGTTACCAGGGAGTATAGTTTGTGGAAAATGTTCATGCTGCTATTTAGAAATCATGCAGTTTGCTTTGGATTCTTAGAAATAGAGAACAAAATTATGTATTGTTGCCATCTTTTTTTCTTTTTATCAACTTTGTCATGTCCTTTTCAAAGAATTGATAACTTATCCTCAAATTGGAGGGAGCTATAATGATTTTTCAGGTTAACTTTATGCTGCAACAATGATTTAAAGGAGTTAAAAGCAGAGCAAGTCTACTATTAATTAACATGCGGTCATGCATAGATGTAATTAATTCATGTTGTGTCTTTCTTGTTAATTATGAGATTTTTCATGTGTTTGCAGATCTGTTCCCTTTGTTTCTTTCCTTCACTTTTTGTTTTTCCTTCCCTGTGTTCACTGAAAACGAAAGGCTGATGCCCTGTTTGTAACCTGCAATTGAATGATTTGTTCATTAACAGAATGAGAGTTTGAGAATTAAAATAAAAACTGCCAGTAGCGTGGGAAGCACTCATACTTGCTAGCTTCGCCAATTCCATGAGACTACAAAGGGGACCTGAGTTCTTGCAGCAACTGGAGTTAAGGTCCTGAATATGCTTTATGATTTTATCATTAAAGGGATGCCTATCAACTGTCCTGGAGTTGGTATTATCAATCACACTTTTCCCCTCAATAATTTTTTGATTCCCCCCCCCCCTTCATTATGGTCATTAATATGGTTACATGATGGTGATATATTGCCTTCTATCAAGTTCCAACCTTGTTGGAGATCGTCGAACGATCTTCTTATTTTATCTATTCTTCATTTTAATCTATTGAGAATGTCAAAGATTTAATTTGATTTAGCTTGATTTGATTTAGTTTCTTATTTTCTGCCTATAATTAAGAGCTATAAATATAGATTTGGTCAATGATCTAAATTAGGGAAATTAGAATGTAATTAGTTAATTTTCTATTATTGTATAGTCTCTTCTATAAAAGACATTGAATATCACAATTGTATGTAATAGAATGTATTTCTATCAATTCTACATGGTATCAGAGCCAGGTCTGATTCTCTAGCCGACCTTCAAACTTTATTTGCTGCCTACAGCTTTTTAAAAACAAACCCTAATCTTTATCATGTCTGAAATCACATCTGATCTCGCACCTAGTGCACAAGCATCAACCACTACCATCATTAAACCTAGGACATCGCACTTGGAAAACCATCATGTCTAGATCACCACAATCAGGCTAAATGGTTAAAATTTCTTACCTTGATCTCAATCTGTGCGCATGTATATACGGGGTTGAGGAAAGATGGGCTATTTAACAGGTGATGTAGAGGAGCCAGCGAAGGGGGATTCCTTGTATGCAACCTGGGATGCTAAAAATTTCATGGTTATGACATGGCTCGTGAACTCAATGGAGGAAGAGATCAGCTCCAATTATGTGTGCTATTTGACACCCAAGGAACTTTGGGAGAATGTCAATCAGATGTACTCTGATTTAGGTAATCAATCCCAAATTTTTGAACTAACCTTGAAATTTAGTGACATTAGATAGGGTGATGATAATGTTACCTAGTACTTCAATCAACTGAGCGTTTATGGCAAGATTTAGACTTGTTCAATGACTATGAATGGAAGTCTATTGATGACTGCAACCACTTCAAGAAAGTGGTGGAAAATAACCCGATTTATATGTTCTTGGCTGGACTTCATGTTGAATTTGGTAAAGCGAGAGGACGTATCATTGGGAAACAGCCATTGCTATCTCTCAGTGAAGTTTTTTCAGAAGTTAGAAGGGAGGAAAATCGAAGGAATGTTTTGCTGGGGAAGAAAGAGCCATGGCCTCTCTGGTCTTTGTTTAGCTTCATATGCAGTGGAATCCTTATTCCCATCCACAAAATGCTCCACGCGGCTATATCATGAAAGTTTATGCAAGAATGATGAAATGGCTTCTCTCCTGTTCTTCTCACACTTCTGGTGGCAATTTTAGTACAGCTTTCAACATTTTTCAATTGCAGACAAATGATTGAGAAACAACAAAAGCATCTTTGAACATACACATGCACACACACATTGTATGCAGATTTAATTGTCGATTCACATTTCTGTTGATCTTTATATTGCATTTTGTCTAGGAGGGTGATTTACGTGTGAAAATTGCTCAGTGTTACTTATCTTTGAATGATCGAGTAAAAGTGATTATGTTCTTCTACAAACGTAGCATCACCTCACAAGAATTCCAGATTTTCTTTTTATTGGAATTGTATTTCAGCATACCTTTTCTATCTCACCCCTTTCCCCTTTCTTTCTTTTTCTTTTCCCTAAGATTTTCTGAGGTTGACAAAGCTTTGTTGTTTCAGTATGCTTTTCTCTTCTACTTCAACTAGGACTTTCGGTGTTGAACTAGGTTGTGTGAACTGATTCAGAAAGATCTGATTTCAATATTGCTGCTTGATTTATGTGTGTGTTGTTTCATATGTTCAGGATTAAATGTGTACAGGGGGAAGAGTTTTTCCTTTCTAGTTGTGCAGTGGCCAAGTTCCCTGTGAATTATAAATCTACCACATAAATAAATGTATAAAAAAGTCTGAAAGTACAAGATTCACTTAGAATGACTGAATTAATTGTCAGAATCAGCTGGTGAAGAAAGATGGGGATATCATCTTCCTTGGAACAGTTTGTTAAAAAAATTCACATATCGGATTGACGAACCTTTTAAAATGATTCACAGTTTATGTGGTTACTTTGACTCAAAAGGAACGATCTATAAAGAATTTTTATCTTGGATCCCACTGTTGGAAACTGAGTCATGCTTGATAGAAGATTCAAAGGCTCTGAAAATGCCATGAGATTTTCAAAATGGTTGTAGTAGTTACGGAGGAAGATGCTGTATAAAAGGATGATGATTTATTTGATGTTATGGATGACTGGTTACGGAGGCACTGTTTTGTTTTTATATGTCAGTCCAGTCTTATTACTCTTCCCTTGTGCATTCTTTCCCTGAAAATTCTGCAACTTCATTGTTTCGGAAACATTTTTGACTCTAAACTCGAGGAGGGTCGGGAAGAACATGTGACAGATATGTTTATGCTCAGTTCATGTTGAGGGATAACTTGGGAGTTGACAAAAAAGAAGCGATTTTATACATGAAATCACTCTGCCTTATGTAACATTCCACGCACTCTATAGGAGATGTTATTTAATGAGTCAAAGTTACAATATATGTGAATTACAGATTCTATTTTTATTTTTACATACCATTTTAGCATTGTTTATCAAATGCTTAGACCATAAATAGGGAATGTTGTGTTTGTGTTTGCTTTTTCCTTCTTATCGTGTTGAGGGGAGCAGCTAAGTAACCATTTACTGATGGATACCTGGAACTAGAATGAGATCTAGCAGAGCAAGAAAGTTGCTTCAAAAGAAGGAAGAACAGAGAGCTGCTGATAAAGCTGCTGGTATTTATTTGCATAGTGATTATTCAGATGATGGTATAGTGCAACTGATTTTTGTATGAGTTACCTAAGACTTATTCACATGACTGGCAAGTTCTTGTCATTTGGGCATGATGACCTGATATATATTTTTCAGTTGTAATTTTTATTTCTTAAATTTATTTCTTCCTTTTCTGTTTATAAATGCTAACTTCAGAACGTGGGTTGGGTGGCTGTAATTGGTAATCTTTATATAAATTCATTTTCTTGGCATCCATATTTAGAAGTCTGTACCATTTTTTTTTTTTGTTTGTTTGGAATGAGCTGTCTCGACTTGTGAGTAAAATTTTCTCAGCAGAAGATTTGTTTGGAGGCAGTGAGACTATAGTAATTCATCTCCTACAGATAAGGTGACTCATGATGATAAGGGTGTTTTTGCAGTATATCCGAATGATTCTGAAGCCCGAAAGCACTTGCTCAAACACTGTTTAGTGGATAAGTTCGAAAAAGAAAACGATTGTTTCATGGATCGAGTAGGTTGGGAGAGAATTCTTCTATGCATAGAAGTGACGTTTTGGTCTGAATTGATGCTCTTTTTTATGCTTTCAAGGTTCTAGGATGGTGGATGCTCCCTTTTGTTTTTGTTGGTGTCTGTAACCATGATTGAAGTTCAGTAAACTGTAAACAGTAGTTTGTGATGGTTCCATGGCACTCAAATCATTTTAGAATGGCGGGATTGTTCGTTTGTCGTAAACCATTGCTTTGTCTTTGGATTTTATTTATTTTTGGGTCTGGTTGGACTGCAATTACATCATCCTTGGAGTTATAATCTTTTTGTCATTTGCTATTTGTAACTTGCGGTTCTCAGAGGTGGATAATGATTCTGAATTCATGTTGAAGTCTAGATGGCAGCAATCCTAAATCAAACGCATGCAATAGGTTCCATAGCTGGTTTCTCTATGTTTGATAGGTTTATTGAAGGCATCAGTGTGGTTGAGTGAGGGTGGACAGAAACAGCATTACTAAAATCACAAATGACATGAAAATCAAAGCAAAGGTGTGGATCTTTGTGAAAGAGTAGAAACAAAATATTTTAAATTTTGGAAGATAGGGGGTGTTAGTAAACTTGTTGTTTTTGTCAAGCTTGGGGTCAATGGGATTACTTGGTGGAGAAAACCTGTTCAATTGGTTAGATTATCTTAGCTTGAGCATAGGCCAAAGGAGGCCGACCATCAGAAGTTAAAGTAAGGAAATTTATTGTCTACTTTCAGATTCTATTTTTATTTTTACATAGCATTTTAGCATTGTTTATCAAATACTTAGACCATAAATAGGGAATGTTGTGTTTGTATTTGCTTTTTCCTTCTTATCGTGTTGAGGGGAGCTAAGTAACCATTTACTGATGGATACCTGGAACTAGAATGAGAGCTAGCAGAGCAAGAAAGTTGCTTCAAAAGAAGGAAGAACAGAGAGTTGTTGATAAAGCTTCTGGTATTTATTTGCATAGTGATTATTCAGATGATGAATCTCTGGTAAAGTGCAACTGATTTTAGTATGAGTTACCTAAGACTTATTCAAGTTACTGGCAAATTCTTGTCACTTGGGCCTGATGACCTGATATATATTTTTCAGTCGTAATTTTTATTTCTTAAATTTATTCCTTCCTTTTCTGTCTATAAATGCTAAGTTCATAACGTAGGTTGGGTGGCTGTAATTTGTAATCTTTGTATAAATTCATTTTCTTGGCATCCATATTTAGAAGTCTGTACCTTTTTTTTTTTTTTTTTTGGAATGAGGTGTCTTTACTTGTGAGTAAAATTTTCTCATCAGAAGGCTTGTTTGGAGGCAGTGAGAATATAGTAATTCATCTCCTACAGATAAGGTGACTCATGATGATAAGGGTGTTTTGGCATTATATCCAAATGATTCTGAAGCCAGAAAGCACTTGCTCAAACACTGTTTAGTGGATAAGTTCGAAAAAAAAAAAAAAGGATTGTTTAGTTGATTGAGTAGGTTGGGAGAGAATTCTGCTATACATAGAAGTGATGTTTTGGTCTGAATTGGTGCTCTTTTTTATGCTTTCAAGGTTCTAGGATGGTGGATGCTCCTTTTTTGTTTTTATTGGTGTCTGTAAGCATGATTGAAGTTCAGTAAATTGTAAACAGTAGTTAGTGATGGTTCCATGGCATTCAAATCATTTTAGAATGGCGGGATTGTTCGTTTGTCTGAAACCATTGCTTTGTGTTTGGATTTTTTTATTTTTATTTTTGTGTCTGTTTGGACTGCAATTACATCATCCTTGGAATTATAATCTTTTTGTCATTTGCCATTTGTAGCTTGTGGTTCTCAGAGGTGGATAATGATTCTGAATTCATGTTGAAGTCTAGATGGCAACAATCCTAAATCAAAAGCATGTAATAGGTTCCATAGCTGGTTTCTCTATGTTTGATAGGTTTATTGAAGGCATCAGTGAGGTTGAGTGAGGGTGGGCAGAAACAGCATTACTAAAATCACAAATGACATGAAAATCAAAGCAAAGGTTTGGATCTTTGTGAAAGAGTAGAAACAAAATATTTTCAATTTCGGAAGATAGGGGGTGTTAGTAAACTTGTTGTTTTTGTCAAGCTTGGGGTCAGTGGGATAACTAGGTGGAGAAAACCTGTTCAATTGGTTAGATTATCTTAGCTTGAGCGTAGGCCAAATGAGGTCGAGCATCAGAAGTTAAAGTACAGAAATTTATTTTCTATTTTTATTTTTACATAGCATTTTAGCATTGTTTATCAAATACTTAGACCATAAAGAGGGAATGTTGTGTTTGTATTTGCTTTTTCCTTCTTATCTTGTTGAGGGGAGCAGCTAAGTAACCATTTACTGATGGATACCTGGAACTAGAATGAGAGCTAGCAGAGCAAGAAAGTTGCTTCAAAAGAAGGAAGAACAGAGAGCTGCTGACAAAGCTGCTGGTATTTATTTGCATAGTGATTATTCAGATGATGAATCTCTGGTAAAGTGCAACTGATTTTAGTATGAGTTACCTGAGACTTATTCAAGTTACTAGCAAGTTCTTGTCACTTGGGCCTGATGACCTGATATATATTTTTCTTTCGGTGGTTACAGCAAGAAATCGGAGTTTCTCACCTGCATAATTTCTTAAAGGATGAAGCGCATCACAATCTTATTATAGATGTTTGTATTTTTTCCATCATTTATTTTGATTCATCTATGCTTTATTTTTATTTATTTGCTTGAAATTTATTTAATATGCACTTGACAGTTTGTTTTAGAATCATTGTTAGGGAATTCCACTCTTGTTGAATAAATTCACCGGTACATTCTTTAACCTTCTGATAGTTAGCTCTATTTTGGTTTGTTTCATAGTTGTGCAAGGCATTGCAATCGTTGCAAAGATAATCTGAAGCTCTAGAGATTATAAATCTCACCCAGAGATTGGTTTCTGATAAATTGCCTGGTGATAAGGAAGAGGAAGTTCAGTCTCTTTTAGCTCGTAAGTTCTAGGCCTAGAAGACAACCCCCACCCTCCCTGTGGCCCCACACCCCTATACTTCTCTTCCTAGTTTTCTATTTCTTTTTTCCCCTCTTCCTCTGTTTATTTTCTTAGATGCCATCATGAAAACTATTCAAGTCTGCTTTTTCCATCAAACAATAAAATTCTGCAGCCTTTTGGGGTTTAACTGAAGCTGAGTATTTTGTTTTTGTTTCCTCAGAAATATCTTTTAACGCCACATATCCTAAACATGATTTTGACTATGTAAGATCCGCAATTCAAAAGCAGCCGCACAGCATTTCTGGCTAGAACTGTTATGACAAAATAGCCTCAAGGTGACTGTTATTTTATATCTTAATGTTAATTTTCACTACTTTGCCTACCAGTTTCTGGTTTCATATGGAACATGAAACAGGATGCTGGCAAATTTGTGGAATCTGGTATAATGAAGTGGTGACATGCAAATAGATGTACCCATTCTTGATAATTTTCTCAAATTGCTGCAAAATTCAAACAATCCTATTTACCATTTTCTTAATTTCATACACAACATGAACAGCACACTGCCAAATTTGTGGAAACTGGTATAGTAAAGAGGTGATGTACAAATAGATGCACTTATTCTTGATTGTTTTCTCAAATTGCTCTCAAATTCTCACAATCCTATAAAGTTATTGACTATATAATTTAGTTTATCAAATTGCACATGCCATTGTCATATGCATTGATTGAAACTTACATCTTGAATCTTCCTAAGCTTTTGTTTACTATAGTCTCTTTGGCATAGTATCTGTGTATTCTGACTGATGTTTACTTGTCATCTAAAAAAAAAAAGGTTTGTTCGAGTTTCATTCCTTTTTGTTTCCTTCTCTTTGCTTGTGGATCTTGGTGACCTTAACATAAACATGGTATTCATGCATCCTGAAAACACGAAACCCGAAGCAGGAGAATGTTCATTTATATGACCACTTTCACTTTTGTTTTTCATCTTTTTGTTCATTTGTGGATTTCTCATGATATCATAGATTGGGAAAGAGCTATTCAAGGCATGCCAAATTTCTACGTTATATGCGAAGCAAACACAAAAACTGTGTTCCGCCTATTGTCATTTCTGCTCATTAGTTTACAATGCTCGGCCATCATCAAGATGCTGCAAGAGAATACCTAGAAGCTTATAAACTGATGCCATAATGTCCTCTAATTAATCTGTGTGTGGGTGAGGTTTTCTTCGACTTTTCTTCAACAATTTATTTGTACTTGTAGTCTTGTTAAATTATACAGTAAGAGATGATATGTTATGCTTATTTTCTATCTATTTTGTTTTCTTCTCCAGGAACTGCCCCTTGGATTTAGACTTCAAAATAAGCACCAATGTCTTGCACAAGGCTTAGCCTTCCTCTATAATAATTTACAGCAGACAGAGAATAGCGTGGTTTGGTTCATTGTCATATGTACATGATTTTAGTTTATGTGATCAAAATTTCTCCATGTCAATAAAAAAATTGGTATTGTAGAGTCCATTGGTGAAATCGAGGTCAAAGAATGTTGAGGTTGCTGGCATAACTTTATACCAATTATTTTTATTGAAGCATCTATATTGCTGTATATTGGGGAAGGAAAACAAAACTGGACCTAACTCAACATTTAGCTTTCCATATGCATCCACATGTTCTTGTAAGCACAACAAATTGGAGTTCCTTTAATATGATCTTGTGTGATTATTAGTGTGTCCATGCAATTAAAGATAATCAGTTCAATCAAATAATGGTTTATTTTTTCAAAGTTGCTTTAATTGGGTTAGTTTCCAATTAAAATCATTGACAACCAAAATGCAAAAGTTGCAGTCAATCCTGATGCTATTTCTAATTGGCCAACTACCATCAATTCCTACCTGCCCAGAGCTGAGCTATTGTAGAGCTTCCATTATTTTATGCATATATGATCTGCTACTGTGTTCTAGATTTTGTTGAGCTCTATTACCTTGCATGCATTTCAGTGATCTTTTGACTATGTATAAAAAATCAGTAACGTTTGTTGGTACATGAATATGACACATGCCCTTGTGTTTTGGGTGGTTAGGGATTGTATGGAACTGAATAGTTAGCAAAACTTTTATTATTTTCTGTCCCTATTAAAGCTACCCTCTGGATCATAGGCAGTTCCATGTTGACCCCTAACTGCTCAATTCATTCAGTAGAACATACATTGTCTTTCAACTATCAGCCTACTGAGAGATTATTTGGGCAAATGTGTCAAGTTGTTCTTTTCATCTGCTATCATATACTCAGCACTTTTTCTCAGCGTCTATGATTTTTTTGAAGTTTCTGTATTTTCTAATGTGGCTGCTAATTCCTTGTATGACAAATGCTTGAATTTTTGAAAGCAACATATGGTCAATCTTGTTCCCTCTTTGTGGGTTTTTGTTTGTAAAATGGTACCAAATTAATACTATTGCCCGTGCCTATCATCATGTTGGACTAGTGTCTTTAGCAGCTTCACATTATGAAAAGGTGCTTGCAACCTGAGAGAAGGATTACCCCATTCCGAAACTTCTGAATGAGAATTCAGAAATGGAAAATATGAAACTAGGTTATTGTGATCGGTGCAGAGAAGCAGCCTATAATTTGCATTTAATATACAAAAACAGTGGAGCATTTGGTCTTGCTAGGCAGGTCTTGAAAGATCACTGCACATTCTTACTAAATATCTTTGATGCTAAAATATAGCTCTGTAGTCGAGCATTGGATTGGTAAATTTATGTAGATATTAGATTTGCTTAGATAAATTTACCATTTACCTTATTTCAATTTGTGCCCTTGTTTTTCATGAACTTCATATATTTTTTAACCTTTTTCTTTGGGGAAGGAGATTCTTTGAGGTGCCTTGTTCAATTTTAACTGTATTGGGAGTTTTCCAAAGTGATAGAAACTTTACTATCATTTGTCTTTATTTAGGATGATTTAGAAGGCTACAAGAATGATTTTATTGTTACTAATTTCACCTTCTATCTTTTGGACGCATATTGTCAAAAAGGATTATGGATTTACAGGCTACAGGTAAGCTAAAACTTATATACACATTACAAGAATTCATATAATTTACTAATAATTACGAATTTTCAATCCTAACATTTGCATTCCTCACCAAATGCAGAATGGTGTGTAATGAGGTTAGGAACATCGCTTATTCAGTCAATGGGAAATCTGTATCTGATGTTCATCATGTGACAATCTATTGGATTAATGCTGAGGTATCTTTCTTCCTTTATAATAGTTTTCATGTACGTATGTCATACATATGTCCTTTGCATGGTTTATAGTTGATTGCATACTTGAGCTGTTTAGCCATTTGTTTATGGTGAGCATTGGCTGTCCAATTTCTTCAATCATGGTGCCTTTGAGCTTTTCTGTGGCTGCTTTCTAGCTCATAAGTTTAGGTTCATAACATGATATATTGACAGTAAAGGTTCATGGGAAAGATTGACTGATAAATTCGCATATAGCTTCTATGCATTAACCAGGAGTAGTAGTAGTGGAAGGTGTAGAAGGTTTCCAAGAGAGGGAGGACGTTCTTGAGCATAATAGCTGTGCATATGCATTTGTAAGGTGCTCTTCTTATTTCATATTTTTTTTTATCTGAAACGGGGAACCTTCTCTGATTTAGTTAGGAAAAAATTATTTATTTTAAAAGAAAGTCTAGATGTGAAGAGCTCCATTGACAGGGATTTGTCTGATGAAAGAGTAGATATAAGGCTAATAGAGTGGCTCACAACATGGAAGATTTCTCTATTTCTTCTTCTTAATTCATCCATTTCTTTCTCGTTTTTCAGAAGAGGTTTTTCTTGTGAAGGTCCTATATCAATGTGGTGAATGAGGCCAAATGAAGAAACAACGTAGAAAATTATAAGGCCTAAAACTCGTTCACGGCTGAAGTTTGCCTTTTCACTTAAGGTATTTTAGTTTTTGGTGAGCTGAAAGTTGGGATTTCTAGAAAAATTCTAAAAGTCGTGATCAGTTAATTTGCCTTCTTTTTGTAGAATGCTACACATCTGCTGATTTCTTTCAAATCGATTATGTTTCCTTAAAATGGCCTTCAATTGATATGGAATAAATTGTTAGCTGCTGAATCGAATGAAATATCTAGTCATAGGGTGAAAAATATACTGCGATGTGATTAACAATAGGAGCAGATTGAAATATCTATTACCTGAAAGATTTTCAGTTTGAAATCCTGAGGCTATGTGATAATCTAAAAACTCTAGAAGGTTCAGTATATTCTGGCTTTGCTTGCTAACTTTTATCTCCTGTTAATTGTGTTGTTTTGAATCCTACCAGCTAGACAGGGACAATAAAGTTATGCAGTGTTGACATAAGTTGGCATCTCATGTTCAGTTGATTTTTCTTATTCATGTTTTTAGCTTCCCTCCCTTTTTTCATGACCATAACTGTCTCTATCTTAAGGAAGAATTGCACTTTGAAGTAAAAAAAAACATTTTCTTTTATTAAATTTTGTAGGGAGCTATTATGATGCTTCGAGGTTTTCTTCTGTGTTACAATGAGTGGAACATTATACTTCGTAGGATCTAAAACTCCTTTAGGCTGAGGTCTGCCTTTCTAGATAACGTATTTGCACTTTTTGTTGGCTCAAGTTGGATTTTCGAAAGAACGTCATTAGGCAATCTACTGATCATTTCTTCACTCTCTATTTTGCAATGTTTTTGACAATTAGATCCTGAACCTTCTCTAGAATTTGCAAAATTGGTGAAGTTGTTTCTGCCATCAGACTTCAAAAATTCAAAACGGTGCCTCAGAAATCACATAAAAAAAGGTATTTGATTAGGAAAAAAGTAAGAGAAACTCCTAGACGAGGTTTAGTCCAAAGATTAAGAAAAAACCAATTTTTGTTTTTGTGACTTGATGACTCGGCCAGAAACCCTTGAAACCCAGCTTGTGAATTTCAAATTTCAGCTCATGTTTCTTGAAATTTCTCGTCCTCTTCATCCTCAAATACTTCAACATCACTATCATTTCCACCAAGATTTTCTCTCCATCAACATACCTTATCTCACCTTCTCCTCCTCCATAAGATACCCCAAAAAGCCCTCATCTTTCGAGCTCCACTATTTCTTCCTTCATCTTCATTATACCCTCCAAACCAGACCTCTCTGCAATTTCATTCTTCGTTTCAAGAAACTGGATCAGATCAATTAACAACTAAATCCTCAATAACAAACCTTTTATCCTCCCCCTTCATTATGTTATCAAAATCTCAACTAATATTTTCTAGGTTCTCAGAACACACTTCTACAGAATCAAAATCCAAAATAGAATCAACAAAATTTATGAGCTTTTGATTAAAAGAGTCAATTAGTTTCTAATAAATACTGGGTGCTATTTGATCTGCAGATGAGGTGGCAGTAGTGGTTGGTAGCGTGGTGGAGGACATGACAACAACCGTTGGGGAGCAGAAACATGAGAGGTAGTGATAAAGTTTTAATTTTGTTCTTTTAAGAGTGAGTTTTTTTTTTTTTTTTTTTTTTTGGGAGTTGGAACAGGCTGGTTTTCCAATCGATTCTATGGCTAGAGTTGCAAAATGTCAATTTGAAAACCGTCATCACTTCCAGCAAATTTTGAGAGAAGCAAGCATAATTTTGAGTTGGGAGAAATGAAAATTGAATGACATATCTTTTAATGAGTTTGAAGTCTAGTGTTTGTTATGTTTCATTTATGATATTAAGTTTGCTTAAAAGATGTTTGATAAATTTCCTAGCGAGACTTCTTCATTGTAAATGTGGTTACTATGATTCCATCTTCATTTGACTGCTTAAAAGTTAGTTTGGATTTTTTGGTTATTTAACCATCACGTGTTTGTCATGGGTGCTCGGATGTTGGTAAATGAAATTGCTCGATTCGATTACAAACCATCAAAATGTATGATACTCAAATGGAAAAAAATTCAAATTCAGATATTAGTCTTGGTTTGATTGATAGTACAAGATAGTATTAAAACAATTAGTCTTTTTTTTTTTTATATATATATATTATGATGTGTATGTTCTTACAATTTAAATTATTATGACAAAAGTTCTTTATTATAATTATTCTTATTCAAACTCAATTATTGGAAAATAAAAACAATCATCTTTATATAGTTATATCTTACATTATAACAAATATATTTCCGTTGATTGGTTTAATTTTTGCAATGCTCCTAGTATATTTTTCTAGCAAAAATCTTGCATTGTTACTAATTGTTAATTGGTTAATTATTGGTTAATATTGGTTCTATAATGATATCAAAAAATATTTTTATGGCAATTTATTTGTTATCATGTGAGTTCAATCAAGGACTACGAACAATTAAGATTATGGAAAGGCTTTTTTAGCCCTTAAAATTTAAAAATCAACTTTTAATCCATATGTTTTTTTAACAGTACTTATTCATAATTGAAAACTTGTTGCACAAATTTGGGCTGAGAATGTAATTTATGTTGACATTACTTTTGATTTGATGGTGTGATAACTAAGTTCAGTTTCGCATTTTTAATTTAAGAGCATGCAAGATATATATATATATATATATATATATATATATTTGAGTAGGAATTTGGATGCAAAATACCTAATTAAATCTAATTGGTGAGGGAGTTAGTGCAATAACTGACTTGAGAATTCTTCATTAAAATTTAAAAAGTAAAAGTGAGGTTATTCTTCATTAAAATTCAAAAACATAAAAGTAAGATTATTCGTATTTCAGTTAATGCACTAAGTCTCTCACCAATTGGATTCAATTAGGTATTTTGCGCTCAAATTTCTACTATATATATATATATATATATGAATAAATCATTAGAACTATTAATTTATTATTACCATTTCCGTTTCTGGTTCTGATTCTGCAAATTAAATACGTTCATCCATCAAATCCTTACTTCTTCCTTTTTTACTCTCGATCGATCTTCACTTCGCTTCTCTTTCCAAATCTTTATACTTTATTCCCACCTAATTTAGGCTTTTCTTTTTAATCTCTCTGTTTCTATCTAATTTCTGTAAAATTAAAAAAGTAAAAGTGAGATTATTCTTCATTAAAATTCAAAAAAATAAAAGTAAGATTATTCGTATTTCAGTTATTGCAGTAAGTCTCTCACCATTGGATTTAATTAGGTATTTTGCACTCAAATTTCTACTATATATATATATTTGAATAAATCATTAGAACCATTAATTTATTATTACCATTTCCGTTTCTGGTTCTGATTCTGCAAATTAAATGCGTTCATCCATCAAATCCTTACTTCTTCCTTTTTTACTCTCGATCGATCTTCACTTCGCTTCTCTTTCCAAATCTTTATACTTTATTCCCACCTAATTTAGGCTTTTCTTTTTAATCTCTCTGTTTCTATCTATTTTCTGCAAAAATCAAGCCAGATCAAGACGGCTCTATATGTTCCTCTTGGCTACAGGATCAATTCTACTGATTCTGAACTTGCTTGCCATTATCTTTACAACAAAGTCATGGGCTTTCCTCTTTCTTGTCCTCACATTGTTCAGGATTATGATTTGTACGGTCAAGAGGAGCCCTGGCAAGTTTGGGACAAATTTGGAGGATCGAATAATGACGAAGACGACGACGGGGCTGGTCCATCCACTCTGGATCTTTTCTTTTTCACCACGTTGAAAAAGACAAACCCTAAAAGCTGATCCTCCAAATTTGAACATGCTGTTTGCTCCGATGGTGGCCGTTGGCATGGTGGCCACCTTCGCACTTTCCATTCTAATGGAATTACTTGGAATCGCAGGAGATGTCGCTAGAAGAATCCCAACATAGGCTGATGCTTCCTGGATTATGATGATGGTTAATTGGTGACCGAATTCATTGATTCATATTTTCGATATTATGCATTCTATTCTTTCTAGTTTCTTATGTGATGATGGTGCTGCATCATCATGCTTGCTGCAAGAAACCAATTTTGATGGCGATAGTTTTGATTTTGAAGATTGCGTATCCTTTGCATCTATGCTTCAGGTTTCAGGTACAGCTAGACTAGTGGAATAGGTTGCTGTTTTAGTGGTCTGCATACATGCATCAACTTCTTAATGGAACGTCAATGTTAATTGTGTCAACGAAGACTGCTGCTGATTTTAGAAACAGGACATAATTTTGTAGTGTTTAGTTAGCAAATAATCTTCATGCATTTTTCCCTTGGATGCTGTTTTAACTTTTTGTTATTCATGTAGCTGATTATACTTTAGTTTGTAATGAGATTCAATTTGTACGATTTGGGAATCATAAAACTCTGATGATTTAGGAGAGTAGCGTGGGAAGTTTGGATTTCTATCTTGACTGTTTTAAATTGAGACATGTTTGCAATGTTCATGTAATTGAACGTACACAATGAGAATATGTGGTTATTCTGTAGCATTATAAATAATTTCATATTTGCTAATGTAACTTTCTGGCCACTCTATCTTCTGCCATAAACCTTACCCCCATTTTCATTTGTTAGGTCTCTTTAAACTTTGATCCCTGACTTGGGCAGGACATTATGTCCTTAGTGCCATTGCTGGTTTGCGGGGAATACATTTTATGAAAAATGTTCGTGACATTATTATAGAACATATTAGTCATTGATAAGAAGATTAATAACTTACAATATAACATTAAAGCTAGTTATACTGATATGACTTATTTGCCTTCTTTCTTTTCTCATTTTGCTGTCTTTCTTTTTGTTTTTCACTGCTCCTTTCTTTTTTTTTCCATTTTATTGTAGGATGAAGGGTTCTAATTGTGCTGGAAAAGCTCGGGCATCAATGTTACCTAAGCATCATAACGAGGCATCAACTTTTGACGCACACTCGGCAACTTGTAATGTCAGTCTCTCTTTTCAATTCAATACCTTCATATTGTTTCCTTCACTCATGATTCGAACTATCAGTTGTCTATCGCTGCATAATTATTTTAGATTCAATGACTTTCTTAGTTCAACTGGAGGGATACAGAGAAGTGGTGGGGTCTTTCGTCAAGAAGATTTTTTTCTATTGGCTATTGAAGATGATTCATTGTTTATGTTCTTTCTTCTCTAACAATTTTATCTTGAGTAATGCTAATCTTACTAAAAACTTCTCACCGAACTCACTCACTTCCCTGCAAATTTCAATAATTGAATTTATGGGATTGACTATTCTCCAGCCCCATAATGTGCAAAAGTGGAAATATCTCTTGGAGTGTTTGCAGCTCTACTGAATGTTAGCTTTCTCTATGTGTTCTATTATTCCTTTTTGCTCTAGATTTTGCAATTTATTGCTTGAAAGTATCACATAGAGCTAATACTTGGGTGCACCTGGTTGAAATATTCGATTTTTTGCCAGAATGGTTATGCTCAGGAGTTTTAATGATATGTTACAGCCTTAAAGAATACTAGAGGAACTCAAGTTTGTCATATGCACCTTAGGCTGTCTGTTGAGGCATAGATGTCCGAAAAGAATTTAACCTATTGCAAAGATAATTGACTTGTTTAAGTTAATGGTTGTTAATTGGTGACTGAATTCCTTGATTCATATTTTCCATATTCTGCGTTCTATTCTTTCTGGTTTCTTAGGCGATGATGGTGCTGCATCATCATGCTCGCTGCAAGAAACTGATTTTGATGGTGGTAGTTTTGATTTTGAAGATTGTGACTCCTTTGTGGCTATGCTTCAGGCTTCAGGTCCAGCTAGATTCATGGAATAGGGAGCAGTTTTAGTGGTCTGCATACATGCATCAACTTCTTAATGGGACGTCAGTGTTAATTGTGTCGATGAAGATGACTGCTGATTTTAGAAACAGGACATAATTTTGTAGTGTTTAGTTAGCAACTAATCTTCATGCATTTTTCCCTTGGATGCTCTTTTAAATTTTTGTTATTCATGTAGCCGATTATACTTTAGTTTGTAATGAGATTCAATTTGTATGATTTGGGAATCATAAAACTCTGATAATTTTGGAGAGTAGCGTGGGAAGTTTGGATTTCTATCTCAACTGTATTAAATTTAGACATGTTTTCCAGGTTCATGTAATGGAACGTATGCAATGAGAATATAAGGTTATTCTGTATTGTTATAAATGATTTCATACTTGCTCATGTAACTTTCTGGCCACTCTATCTTCTGCCATAAACCTTACCCCCATTTTCATTTGTTAGGTCTTTTAAACTTTGACCCCTGACTTGGGCAGGACATTATGTCCTTGACCCCATTGCTGGTTTGTAGGGAATATATTTGATGAAAAATGTTCGTGACATTATTATAGAGCACATTAGTCATCGATAGGAAGATTAATAACTTACAATATAACATTAAAGCTAGTTATACTGATATGACTTATTTGCCTTCTTTCTTTTCTCGTTTTGTTGTCTTTATTTTTGTTTTTCTCTGTTCCTTTCTTTCTTTTTCCATTTTATTGTAGGATGAAGGATTCTCCTTGTGCTGGAAAAGCTCGGGCATCAACGTTACCTAAGCATCATAATGAGGCATCAACTTTTGAAGCACACTCGGCAACTTGTACTATCAGTCTCTCTTTTCCCTTCAATACCTTTATATTGTTTCCTTTACTCATGATTCGAACTTTAGGGCCTCTGATGTACTTACAGATCGTATAAGTCAGGTGAAACATGAAAAACATTGGAATTGAATCCAAATAAGCAATGAAGGAATTGCTCATCCAAACACTGAAACTGAAGAGATTGTGTAAATTGGGTAAATATCTATTCGTGCATTCAATGCTTATGAATTTAGAAGTTTAATTAGCATTATGGTTAATTAATTTGCAATGTAATTGAATTTTGGTTTAGACATATCTTATGTATATGTCTGTATGTTGACATAAATGGATAATATGATAATTTAGTGGAATAAGATGGAAAGCTTGGAACTGTTTTTGGTCAGGTTTGTAATGTTGACATGTCTGCACAATTAATTTTTTTTTCCCCAAGAGTTTAGCTTTTCTAAAACTATTGCATTATTATTCACATACATAACATGCAATTCCTAAGCTGTATCAGAACATTCTTTTGAGGTGACCATGAATATATACCACATTTTACGTTTCTTTTGGTTTATTTAAATCGGGCGCACACGCACACATGTTAATGCATGTATAGTCAAGTATTACTTGTCAAAAGCTTTTTATAAGACAAATCACTCACAACCTGCTAATTGTCAAAACTTTCTGACATTGCATCATTTTTTTCCTTTCCTTTTCTTTCTCTCTCTTTTTTTTTTTTTTTTTTTTTTTTTTTCTGAGGAACTCTGCTTCTATGGTATGTGCTGGGTGCCTAATCTGGCCTTCAATCTAAGCACAATGTGAGTTCAGAATTTAATATTAAAATTTCATGTAGCACGAGAGCACTCAAATGTGTCAGCTTTGCCATGGGGGGCCACCAATCTGATCTGACTTCTTGCAGAAACTGAGGTATTTTTCTTCATATCCTTTAGGATCTTATTGTTGAAGGGATGCTTATTGTTAGCAACTGTGCCCAGCTCGGTATTATCACTCACACTCTTCCCTTTCTTCTCATCAATAATTTTTCCATTGCTTTCTTTATTGTGGTCACTGATATGATGGCTATATGATGATGATGATAGATTTGCCTCTATCAGATTCCCACTCCGTCGGATGTCCCATAAGGGATGCCTTTCTTCGACCTAGTATCTATACTTTATTTTATCAGTACGTTCACATGCATATAAATATCGAATAGAGATGCATTAGGATTTTCTACTACTATAACCAAGGAAGAGCTTCTCTCTTTTTTGGGGTGGATGGGACATCTGAGATTTATAAATCTTTGGTTCTTAGTCTTTGTTGTAAATCCTTTATTCTGGGTCCACTCCTAAGAAACTGACTGTTCAAAAGGATTGCAAGGGAAAAACCATGGGCTAAAGAATCTTTGAAATGTTGGTTTCTTGATTGATCTTCTTTTTAAAATTTGATGTAGAGGCATCATAGGATAAAAAAGCTAAAAGGACTCATTCTGATTCTAAGCTGTTAGAGATACTATTATGGGCTTTGAGGAATATATCTTTGCTAAGCTAGTTATCTTTCTGTTGGTTGTCCCAGCAGCCTAGATGTTATATTCTATGCCCCATCAGTTGTCTATCGCTGCATAATTATTTAAATCCAATGACTTTCTTCGTTCAACTGGAGGGATACAGAGAAGTGGTGGGGTCTTTCGTAAAGAAGATTATATGCTATTGGCCATCGAAGATGATCCATTGTTTGTGTTCTTTCTTCTCTAACAATTTTTTCTTGAGTAATGCTAATCTTACTAAAAACTTCTCACCGAAGTCACTCACTTCCCAGCAAATTTCAATAATTGAATTTATGGGGTTGACTATTCTGCCAGCCCCATATTGTCCAAAAGTGGAATATCTCTTGGAGTGTTTGCAGCTATACTGAATGTTAGCATTCTCTATGTGTTCTATTAATTCCTTTTAGCTCTAGATTTTGCAATTTCTTGCTTGTAAGTATCACATAGCGCTAATACTTGGGCGCACCTGGTTGAAATATTCGATTTTTTGGAGGAATGGTTATGCTTGGGAGTGTTAATGATATGTTACAGCCTCAAAGAATGCTAGAGGAACTCAAGTTTGGCATATTCACCTTAGTCCGTCTGTTGAGGCATATATGTCCGAAAAGAATTTAACCTATTGCAAAGATAATTGACTTGTTTAAGTTAATGGTTGTTAATTGGTGACTGAATTCCTTGATTCATGTTTTCTATATTCTGCGTTCTATTCTTTCTGGTTTCTTAGGCGATGATGGTGCTGCATCATCATGCTTGCTGCAAGAAACCGATTTTGATGGCGGTAGTTTTGATGTTGAAGATTGCAACTCCGTTTTGTCTATGCTTCAGGCTTCAGGTACAGCTAGATTCATGGAATAGGGAGCAGCTTTAGTGGTCTGCATGCATGCATCAACTTCTCAATGGGACGTCAGTGTTAATTTCTAGAAACAATCAAAATTCAAGAAATTTCTACAAACAACTCCATTGAAATATTTATTGTGGAATAGAGTCATTGTCTTGGCTTTCATGGCAGTCCTTGTCAGAGGCTTTTAGTTCTTTATCCAAAATTTAAAGCAGTCAGAGTCCAAAAATTTTGATAGCTGTCAGCAATGGTTTGGTATTTTTTTGGTTTCTTATTCGAAGGATGTCTCGTTTTGCTTCCTACAATTTCTTTTCATTTGTACCTTGGTTAATAAAATTCTGTCAAAATAATAATAATAAGTACAATCAATAAAGAATTAAGTAAATAGAAAACAACCTAAATGTATCATTAAGGAAATGAAGGCTATATGATTTGAGAATGAAGAGTTATGGTAATTGGAATGATTTTGCCTTCATGCAGCACCGGTGTGGAAGCACTTACTAAAGATTTAGTTGACTCATTGATTAAAGTGCTGAGAAATGTCGAAGGTACACAAACAATGTCATTGGTTGAAGTTAAATGACTTGAACCATGCAACAAAAATGGCCTTTGTACTTGGAGGGAATGTTAGTTGTTATGAGTTTTGGGTGAAGGATTTTTGTGCTGATGTTCAATTAGGAGAATTGTCTCCATACCTTTAATGATGGCACAGTTCAATGCAATCTTTGGTAGTGGCGTATATAATTTATATTCAGATATTTGGCCTTTCATAATATCTCTTTTAAGTTGCTCTCTTGGCAGTTAAGCAAGTTTTTTGGCTGATCAATGCCTCTCTTCAGCTTTGTCCTTGCTAGACGATAGCATTGATGCCCGATTGGTTTGGCTTGGCTTATCCTTGAAGACGCTAAAGAAGATGAGGCTATTTCTTTGCTTTCTCCTCCCAAAGATTTGGGTAACATTGTTCTGATAATTTTTTCTCTCTCTTTATTTCAAAATAGTTTACTTTTTTGGAAAGCACTCATGATCTTTCTTTATCTCATGGTTTATATATACAGATTTTGTTAATTCAAATTCCAATATGCGAAAACCATGGTGGCTTGATGAAAAAATAAAATTAAAGCTTTGCCACATAAATAAGCAAAGGGGATGCTTCAAGAGTTTGTTAATACAATCTTACCCTTGGTTCGTGAGTCAATTTATGTAAAAACCCTTCGTCGAAAGGTAATTGTAATGCTCTACAATATAAAAAAACTTGTAATGTTAAATCTTTGTTCTTCTGACTCCTTTCTTCCAAATGTCTTAAGTAAAATCTGATCCTGAGAGGATAATATAAATCTTCACAGAAGGTCCATTTTATCTTCGTCTTTATTCACCATTTGCACTCAGATGTTTAAACAAATTTTTAATTGGTAAGTTTCTTATCGTAAGTTGTTTTATCGCTGTTTTATGCTACATAAGCACTTCTACAGAATTTGACTTCATAACTCCTCAAATTTAGTTACAACCTGCAATGCAATGATTTTAGCATTGGAAGTTAGGATCATTTATCTGCATTTCTGGGTTCATTCTATGGTCTGCACCAGGCTGAAGTCACTAAGCACACATTTAGCCTTAGTCGTCGTATATGTCTTTGTTTGATATTCTTTTTTTAGTTACCAACACCATTATTCTCGTTGCGAGTGTGGATTGATTGATTCTCATTTAACTTTAGGTAAAGAAAAGGCTGACAATAAGTGTTCTGCGTGAAAGAATCAGTATTCTGAATGTTCAGGAAAATGATGATGTTTTTGGAGAAGTGAGACCACTGGCTTCTAAATCAGATCTGTGAGTTTTGACTCTGCTGATGCTTTTCAGTTGTAATTTTGATTTCTTAAATTTGTTTCTTCCTTTTCTGTCTATAAAGGCTAACTTCAGAACGTAGGTTGGGTGGTTGTAATTGGTAATCTTTATATAAATTCATTTTCTTGGCATTCATATTTAGAAGTCTGTACCCTTTTTTTTTTTTTTTTTTTTTGGAATGAACTCTCGACTTGTGCTTAAAATTTTCTCATCAGAAGTCTTGTTTGGAGGCAGCAAGAATACTGTAATTCATCTCCTACAGGAAAGGTGACCCGTGATGATAAGGGTGTTTTCACAGTATATCTGAATGATTCTGAAGCCAGAAAGCACTTGCTCAACCACCGTTTAGTGGATAAGTTCCAAAAAAAAAAAAAAAAGATTGTTTAGTGGATCAAATAGGTTGGAGAGATTCTGCTATACATAGAAGTGACATTTTGGTCTGAATTGATGCTCTTTTTTATGCTTTCAAGTTGCTAGGATGGTGGAAGCACCTTTTTGTTTTTGTTGGTGTCTGTAACCATGATTGAAGTTCAGTAAATTGTAAACAGTAGTTAGTGATGGTTCCATGGCATTCAAATCATTTTAGAATGGCGGGATTGTTCGTTTGTTGTAAACCATTGCTTTGTCTTTGGATTTTATTTATTTTTGGGACTGTTTGGACTGCAATTACATCATCCTTGGAATTATAATCTTTTTGTCATGTGCCATTTGTAACTTGTGGTTCTCAGAGGTGGATAATGATTCTGAATTCATGTCGAAGTCTAGATGGCAACAATCCTAACTCAAATGCATGCAATAGGTTCCATAGCTGGTTTCTCTATGTTTGATAGGTTTATTGATGGCATCAATGAGGTTGAGTGAGGGCAGACAGAAACAGCATTACTAAAATCACAAATGACATGAAAATCAAAGCAAAGGTTGGGATCTTAGTGAAAGAGTAGAAACAGAATATTGTCAATTTCAGAAGATAGGGGGTGTTACTGTGTTAGTAAACGTGTTGTTTTTGTCAAGGTTGGGGTCAGGGGGGATAAATTAGTGGAGAATTAAACCTGTTCAATTGGTTAGATTATCTTAGCAAACGAGGCCGACCACCAGAAGTTAAAAGTACAGAAATTTATTGTCTGCTTCCAGATTCTATTTTTATTTTTACGCAGCATTTTAGCATTGTTTGTCAGATTCTTAGACCATAAATAGGGAATGTTGTGTTTGTATTTGCTTTTTCCTTCCTATCGTGTTGAGGGGAGCAGCTAAGTAACCATTTACTGATGGATACCTGGAACTAGAATGAGAGCTAGCAGAGCAAGAAAGTTGCTTTAAAAGAAGGAAGAATAGAAAGCTGCTGATAAAGCTGCTGGTATTGATTTGCATAGTGATTATTCAGATGATGAATCTCTGGTAAAGTGCAACTGATTTTAGTATGAGTTACCTAAGACATATTCAAGTTACTGGCAAGTTCTTGTCACTTGGCCTGATGAACTGATATATATTTTTCTTTTGGTGGTTACAGCAAGAAATCAGAGTTTCTCCCTTGCATAATTTCTTAAAGGATGAAGTGCATCAGAGTCTTATTATAGATGTTTGTATTTTTTCCGTCATTTATTTTGATTCATCTATGCTTTCTTTTAATTTATTTGCTCGAAACTTATTTAATTTGCACTTGACAGTTTGTTCTAGAATCATTGTTAAGGAATTCCACTCTTGTTGAATAAATTGATAGTTAGCTCTATTTGGTTTGTTTCATAGTTGTGCAAGGCATTGCAATCGTTGCAAAGATATTCTGAAGCTCTGGAGATTATAAATCTCACCCCAGAGATTGTTTTCTGATAAACTGCCTGGTGAGAAGGAGGAGGAACTTCAGTCTCTTTTAGCTCGTAAGTTCTAGGCCTAAAAGACCAAACACCCCCCCCCCCCCACCCCACCTTTGGCCCCACACCCACCTGCAACCACACCCCTATACTTCTCTTCCTAGTTTTCTGTTTCTTTTTTCCCCTCTTTCGCTGTTTATCTTCTTAGGTACCATCATGAAAACTATTCAAGTCTGCTTTTTCCATCAAAGAATAAAATTCTGCAGCCTTTGGGGTTTAACTGAAGCTGACTTTTTTGGTTTTGACTATGTAAGATCTGCAATTCAAAAGCAGCCGCACAGCATTGCTGGCTGGAACTGTTATTACAAAATAGCCTCATTGCCTCAAGGTGACTGTTATTTTATATCTTTATTTTAATTTTCACCACTTTGTTTACCAGTTTCTGGTTTCATATTGAACGTGAAACAGGATGCTGGCAAATTTGTGGAATATGGTATAATGAAGTGGTGACGTGCAAATAGATGTACTCATTCTTGATAATTTTCTCAAATTGTTCTCAAATTCAAACAATCCTATTTACCATTTTCTTAATTTCATACACAACATGAACAGCACGCTGCCAAATTTGTGGAAACTGGTATAGTAAATTGGTGATGTACAAATAGATGCACTTATTCTTGATTATTTTCTCAAATTGCTCTCAAACTCTCACAATCCTTTCAAGTTATTGACTATATAATTTAGTTTATCATAGTTTATCAAATTGCACATGCCATTGTCATATTCATTGATTGAAACTTACATCTTGAATCTTACTAGCCTTTTGTTTACTAGTCTCTCTGGCATAGTATCTGTGCATTCTGACTGATGTTTACTTGTCATCCAAAAAAAATAAAAAAAGGGTTTGTTCGAGTTTCATTCTTTTTTGTTTCCTTCTCTTTGCTTGTGGACCTTGGTGACCTTAACATAAACATGGTATTCATGCAGCCTGAAAACACGAAACCTGAAGCAGGAGAATGTTCATTTATATGACCACTTTCACTTTTGTTTTCATCTTGTTATTCATTCATGGATTTCTCATGATATCATAGATTGGGAAAGAGCTATTCAAAGCATGCCAAATTTCTACGTTATATGCGAAGCAACACAAAAATTGTGTTCCACCTATTGTCATTTCTGCTCATCAGTTTACCATGCTCAGTCATCATCAAGATGCTGCAAGAGAATACCTAGAAGCTTATAAACTGATGCCAGAATGTCCTCTAATTAATCTGTGTGTGGGTAAGGTTTTATTCGACTTTTCTTCAACAATTTATTTATATTTGCAGTCTTATTAAATTATACAGTGAGAGATGATATGTTATGTTTATTTCCTATCTATTTTGTTTTCTTCTCCAGGAACTGCCTTGATCAACTTGACCCTTGGATTTAGACTTCAAAATAAGCACCACTGTCTTGCACAAGGCTTAACCTTTATAATAATTTACAGGTGACAGAGAATAGCCAGGTTGGGTCCTTCGTCATATGTACATGATTTTAGTTTATGTGATTCATGCTTCTGTAAGTCAGACACTTTTGATAACTCATTGAGGTTGATCAAAATTTCTCCTTGTCAATAAAAAATTGGTATTATAGAGTCCATTGGTGAAAACGAGGTCAAAGAATGTTGAGGTTGCTTGCACAACTTTATACCAAGTATTTTTATCAAAGCATCTATATTGCTGTGTATTGGGTAAGGAAAACAAAACTTGACCTAACTTGACATTTAGCTTGCCATATGCATCCACGTGTTCTTGGAAGCACAACAAATTGGAGTTCCTTTAATATGATCTTGGGCAATTATTAGTGTGTCCATGTAATTAAACATAATCAGTTCAATCGAATAATGGTTGATTTTTTCAAAGTTGCTTTAATTGGGTCAGTTTCCAATTAAAATCATTGACAACCAAAATGCAGAAGCTTTAGTCATTTGATCTTGATGCTATTTCTAATTGGCCAACTACAAGCTACTGCAGCAGTTGGATTCCTGGCATCCGTATCATTGATGCTTGTTGGCCATTGATTCAATTATGTCTGTTGCTTCTTGTATTTGTTTTTCCATCACAACGACCTAACTTTAGCAATAGGCACCTAACTCCATCAATTCCTACCTACCCAGAGCTGAGCTATTGTAGAACTTTCATTATTTTATACATATATGATCTGCTACTATGTTCTAGATTTTGTTGAGCTCTATTACCTTGCATGCATTTCAGTGATCTTTTGACTATGTATAAAAAATCAGTAACGTTTGTTGGTACATGAATATGACACATGCCCTTCTGTTTTGGGTGGTTAGGGATTATATGGAACTGAATAGTTACCAAAACTTTTATTATTTTCTGTCCCTATTAAAGCTACCTTCTGGATCATAGGCAGTTCCATTTTGACCCCTAACTGCTCAATTCATTCAGTAGAACATACATTGTCTTTCAACTATCAGCCTACTGAGAGATTATTTGGGCAAATTTGTCAAGTTGTTCTTTTCATCTGCTATCATATACTCAGCACTTTTTCTCAGCGTCTATGATTTTTTTAAAGTTTCTGTATTTTCTAATGTGGCTGCTAATTCCTTGTATGACAAATGCTTGAATTGTTGAAAGCAACATATGGTCAATCTTGTTCCCTCTTTGTGGATTTTTGTTTGGAAAATGGTACCAAATTAATACTATTGCCGGTGCCTATCATCATGTTGGACTAGTGTCTTTAGCAGCTTCACACTAGGAAAAGGTGCTTGCAACCTGCGAGAAGGATTACCCCATTCCGAAACTTGAATGAGAATTCAGAAATGGAAAATATGAAACTAGGTTATTGTGATCTGTGCAGAGAAGCAGCCTATAATTTGCATTTAATATACAAAAACAGTGGAGCATTTGGTCTTGCTAGGCAGGTCTTGAAAGATCACTGCACTTTCTGACTAAATATCTTTGATGCTAAAATATAGCTCTGTAATCGAGCATTGGATTTTGGTAAATTTATGTAGATTATTAGATTTGCTTAGATAAATTTACTATTTACCTTATTTCAATTTGTGCCTTTGTTTTTCATGGACTTCACATATTTTTTAACCTTTTTCTTTGGGGAAGGAGATTCTTTGTGGTGCCTTGTTCAATTTTAACCGTATTGGGAGTTTTCCAAAGTGATAGAAACTTTACTATCATTTATCTTTATTTAGGATGATTTAGAAGGCTACAAGAATGATTTTATTGTTACTAATTTCACCTTCTATCTTTTGGACGCATATTGTCATAAAGGATTATGGATTTACAGGCTACAGGTAAGCTAAAACATCTATACACATTACAAGAATTCATATAATTTACTAATAATTGCGAATTTTCAATCCTAACATTTGCATTCCTCACCAAATGCAGCATGGTGCGTAATGAGGTTAGGAACATCACTCATTCAGTCGATGGGAAATCTGTATCTGAAGTTTATCGTGTGACAATCTATTGGATTAATGCTGAGGTATCTTTCTTCCTTTATAATAGTTTTCATGTACGTATGTCATACATATGTCCTTTGAATGATTTATAGTTGATTGCACGCTTGAGTTGTTTAGCCATTTGTTTATGGTGAGCATCGGCTGTCCAATTTCTTCAATCATGGTGCCTTTAAGCTTGTCCTGTGGCTGCTTTCTAGCTCATAAGCTTAGGTTCATGACATGATATATTGACAATAATGGTTCATGGGAAAGATAAGATTGATTGATAAATTTACATATAGCTTCTATGCATTAACCAATAGTAGTAGTTGTGGAAGGAATAGAAGGTTTCCAAGCGAGAGAGAGGACATTGTCGATCATAGTAGCTGTGCATATGCATTTGTGAGGTGCTCTTCTTATTTCATATTTTTTTCCTTCTGAAACGGAGAAATTTTTCTGATTTTGTTAGGAAAAAATTATTCATTTTAAAAAGAAGCCTAGATGTGAAGAACTCCATTGACAAGGCATTTATCTAATGCAAGAGTAGAGAGTAAAGCTAATAGAGCGGCTCACAACATGGATGATTTCTTTATTTCTTCTTCTTAATTCATCCATTTCTTTCTCTGTTTTCAGAAGAGGCTTTTTTTAAGAAGAGGCTTTTTCTTGTGAAGGACCTATAACAATGTGGTGAATGAGGCCGAATGAATAAACAATGTAGAACATCATAAGACCTAAAACTCGTTCAAGGATGAAGTTTGCCTTTCCACTTAAGGTATTTTAGTTTTTGGCGAGCTGAAAGTTAGGATTTCTAGAGAAATTCTGAAAGTTGTGATCAATTAATTTGCCTTCTTTTTGTGGAATGTTACACATCTGCATGAACTTGGGCATGCAGATTAGGGTTAAGCTTTTGCAACCCTTCTTCTGTAATCCAAGTGCAATCAGAAAATGAACGTCCTTTACGCTTGACAAGGAACTTTTGGTAGCCTCCAGTTCTAATAGAAACCATTTGATAGTCAAAAATGTGTTCAATCTCGTTTTTTGTGTTGTAGTGCTGGTGGCAATCGAGAAACAGCTGAATCAACAATTGGATCCTCATCATGACCACGATACAAAGTAAGATCTTCAACATTAAAAGTACTACTTATGCCCATGTCATCTGATAGGTCTAGGACATAATCGTTGGAGCTAATCTTCTTTAGAACCTTGTAAGATCTGGTACAATGTGAGTGAAGCTTCTTAAATTCACCTTTAGGATACCGCTCAGGTCTGATCCGCACCAGAACCATGTCACCTTCCTCGAACTCAACAAACCTTCTTCGCAAATCCACATGAGAGTTGTAGCTTGCATTGCTAGAAGCAATCTTTCGAAATATATTATCATGTAAAGCTTCTGCTTCTATGCTAGGACGAGTCTCAATAGGCAAGGGAACCAAATCAATTGGCTTTCTTAGAAGCATACCTGTCACATTTTCAAAGGGACCGAGTCTAGTACTTCGATTCAGTGAACTATTATAAGCAAGTTCAGCCATAGGAAGAACTCTATCCCAAGTAGAAATATGATCACCAACACAACAACGAAGAAGATCACCCAAACCTCTATTAGTAACTTCTGTTTGGTCATTTGTTTGATGATGAAAAAAGAAGAAAATTTCAGCTTTGTGTTAAACATCTTCCATAAAGAATGCCAAAAATAACACTCAAACTTCACATCACGATCAAAGACAATTATCTTTGGTAACCCATGAAGTCTAACAACTTTTTTAAAGAAAAGCTAGCAATATGGACAACATCAGATGTTTTTGAATAAGGGATAAAGTGAGCCATCTTTGAGCAACGATCCACAACCACAAAGATAGAATCATGGTCTCCTAAAGTTTTAGGTAAATTGAGAATAAAATCCATACTTAAATCTTGTCAAGGCTTATGAGATAAAGGTAAAGGCATATACAAATCGGTATTCTGTCTCCTTCCCTTAGAGATTTGACAAGTATGACATCTTGCAATAATCTAAGCAACATCCCTTTTCATACGTAGCCAATAAAATCTATCCTTCACCATTGCAATGGTCTTATCTCAGTCAAAGTGTCATGCTGCACCTCCAGCATGTAATTCACGCACCATTTCTTCACGAAGAGATGTGTTAAGCAAGCACAAACGAGTTTCCCTAAAAAGGTATCCATCATGTATGGAAAAACTAGGATGCTCATCATGTTTTCCAGCTAATAAATCAGCATAGATGGTGCTGAAATCCTGGCTAGAAAGGTAATCTTTCTTGAGCAAGTCAAAACCAACAACTTGAACATTCATTCAATTAAGAACTAGTGTCATATGGCCAACTGCATCAGCTGCCTTGTTTTCAATTCTAGCCTTATGTTTGAGAACAAAAGTGTATTCTTGTAAGAAAGAAACCCAATTTGCATCGCGATAGTTTAGCTTCTTTTGAGAATTTATATATTTGAGCGTCTCATGATCAGAGTACAGCACAAACTCCTTAGAAATTAAGTAATACCGCTAGTGTCCTAGTGCTTGAATCACGGCATAAATTTTTTGTCATAGGTTAAATATTTTTGTTTTGTCGCATTAAGTTTTTCACTAAAATAAGCTAGTGGATGCCCATCTTGGCTAAGTACACCACTAATACCCATTTGAGATGCATTATAAGCCACCTCAAATACTTTAGAGAAATCTGAAAGATGTAAAACATGAGCCTTGTTCATCATCCTTTTGATTTCTTAAAAAGCCTTTGTTGTTGTCTTTGTCCGGACGAATTGACCTTTTTTCAAACAATTAGTTATGGGAGCCATTATGGTGCTGAAATCTTTAATAAATTGCCTATAAAAAGTAGCTAATCCATGAAAACTTCTTACTTGACTCAAAGTGGTTGGGGCTGGCCATTCCCTAATGGCCTTCACCTTATCCGGATCAATTTCAACTCCCTTTGATGAAACAATAAAACCTAGGAACACAACACTTGAAGTCATGAAAGAACACTTCTTTAGGTTGATGTAGAGTTTTTTTTTTTTTGGCTAAGAACTCTCATTATCCGTTGAAGATGAGAGATGTGCTCTTCCTTGGTCTTACTGAAAATCAAGATATCATCAAAGTAAACGACGAGAAAATGACTAATAAAGGGTTGGAGTATTTAGTTCATAAGGAGCATTGGAGAGCCCAAATGGCATGACTAGCCATTTGTAAAGTCCATCCTTGGTTTTAAAAGTTGTCTTTCATTCATCACCAAGTCTGATTCGTAACTGATGATATTCACTATCAATACACATGCGTCACGTATCATATTTTTTAGATGTTAGTAATGCTGGAACAACACAGGGACTTAGACTTTCGTGAATAAATCCTTTAGACAGCAGCTCATCGACTTGCTTTTTGAGTTCAGCATGCTCACTAGGATTCATCCGATATGCTAGAATGCTAGGTAGTTGTGAGCCCGGAACAAGATTAATTACATGTTGAATACTACGTAAGGAAGGCAATTCCTTAGATAGATCTTCCGGTACAACATCGGAGAAGTTTGATAAAAATCTAGTCACCTCCGGAGTCAAATTAAAAATAGGAGCAGACAATCGACTTTTCTGTCTCTCTTGTAATAACAACAAAAATCACCTCGGACTTGGAGCTTGTTGCTTGGAATTGTCTCTTAGCCAATACTTGGAGATACTTCCTTGTAGTGCCACCGTTGTGGATCAGCCATCGTGCGGATGTTTATTTATTGCTTTTATTTATTATTTATTAAGAATAAGTCAAATTAGGAAAAGAATATAAGAGTTTTAATTGGTTTAATATTTTAATTAAGACTTTCTATGTGAGTGTGAGTCTATTTAGGCAATAGCCTATTAGGGTTTTGTCTTTATTTTTTAGCCGCTTTTATTATATAAAGAGCGGATGTTTTTTTAATAAAGGTATCGAATAATTAAGTTAAGAAAAACCCGGGAGAGTTGGTGGTCTCTAAAACAAACCATCTATTGTTATCTCGTTCACAATAGGTTCTTCACGAAAGAATCGAAACGTGAATAAGGCAAAGCTAATTGATTTCCCCATTAATCGACCCTTGACAAGATCGTTAACTCGGGACCATAACAGCCACCAATACTTTTTGAATTCCGAGACTTCTCTTCATACTTCTTGATGTTAAGTGAACTCATTGGCCTTAGGACAATAACTTTCTTTTCAAAGGAAAAGTAGTATGTATTCTCATGTTCATCATGTTTCACATGTCAATCAAAAAAGCCAAGGTCGACCAAGAAGAATGTGAGCAACTTGGATAGGAACCACATCACACAATATAAAATCATTGTAGGATCCATAAGTAAAGGCAACAAGACATTGTTGTGTTACGGGATGGTTGTGTTCTCAATCCAAGCTTCTTTGTATGGTTGTGGGTAAGGGTTGATAAGAAGCTTGAGGCGGTCAATTGTGGATTTTGAAACTACATTCATACAACTCCCACCATCAATTATAAGTTTTTTGGCTTGATTCCCACAACCAACCAAGGTTTGAAATATTGTAGATCGTTTTCAATTTTCATCTTTTTCTACTTTAGGGGCTGCAAGAATGCGCCTAATAATAGATAAAGGAGAAGTATCCTTGTCATTGTCATTAGCAAGATCATCAATTTCATAAGTTTCAAATTCAAGTGAATTGTCGATTCTTCTTGTGTTTAATCTCTTTGCTCGATCCCAATATGCAAACTATTCTTCTTAGGACATTGGTAAACCATGTGTCCATGCTTCCCACATTTAAAACGAGACGGATCTTTTGTTATCTCTATCTTTAGTGTAGGTTATATTAGAAGAATATGGTTTTGATTTAGTGTAGGTTACATTAAAAGAAGATGGTTTTGAGACATAAGAATGATTAAAAGTTTGTGGAGAGGTTGGCCTTACTTCGCATTCATGTCATTGTACCTTCGTGTTGTTGTACCCTCGGCTTGAAGCTTAACTTTCCTTGTAACTAGTTGCTTTAGGTATTCATCCGCGTCGAGTCGCTATTTGACATACATGCTCTACACTCTGTAAAGATCTTTCCCAAGTAATTCCCTTTTGATATCGGCTCTCAAACCAACCTTGAATCGAGCTAGAGGTTGTTCGGGATCTTCCACAATCCGACCTTTGATATTTAGCTCTTTAAATTTTTTCATATATTCATTAATAGTTAGGTCGCCTAGTCGTAAAACATAAGTCGCCTCACAAATCTTTTGAACATAATTGGTTGGCATGTGCTTTTTCATAAGTTTGGCTTTCATCTCAAACCAAGTAATGATAAATGCATGTCCAAGTTGACCTATATCTTGTTCAATATGATGTCATCAAATCTTGGCTAAACTCGTAAGTTTCATCTTTGCAAATCTCACTTTTCGTTCATTCGACATATCATACCAATTGAATAATGTTTCCATGATCTTAATTCAATAATTGAATAGTGTAGGTCCGCCTTTCCTTCAAAATCAAGGACATCAACTCTTACTTTTTTGGTAATATCGCGAGTAATGTCTTGTAGGTTGATTTGCTCCCTTCTTTAAATGGGCAATGTAGTTGGTTGGTTACTTTGGGTAGCCATAACACCATGAGTTTGTGGAAAGACTTATCAATTGCTCTGTGATAACAAGTTGCTTGCCTAGAACAATTTCGAAAGCCTTTCAATTGACGCAACTCGTTGTTGCAACTCTAGAATCAAATCTATCCTTTATTGCTCGCAAGTCCGGAATCAAGTCTTTCTTCAATGTTGTCGAACCTTTCATCCATAGATTTCTTGCTCGCTTAAGCTTCTAGTCGAAAAGCTTCAAATTTTGCATTGACTTCGGCGACAATCACCATGATTGAAGAACGCGATAAGAAAAGTTTCTAGGATCTTGAAGCTCGATACCAACCGATGCAAGACAACTTAGGGGTTGTTCGGATCCGATTTTGGGGGTTGTTAAAGGTGTTTAGAGTTGTATTGAAGTAGGCTTTTTGTCTGGAATATGAGGAAGTATGTAGGTAGGATTCTAGGAGTCACACATAGAGGGTAAAAAATCCTAAACTTCACACTTAGGGTTTTTAGGAGTCACACCTAAGGGAGATTGAGTCGCACAATCGAAGCAAATTGCTGAAAATTATTTAATATTATTGCATATATCGAATATTGAAAGGTTACATGCTCGAATTTATAAAATTATAGAAGTCCAAATCCAATTAAGACAAGGATTCCTAAACCTCCCACATAATTATTCCTAATTAAACTAGGCAAACCTATAACTATTCCAATTTTAGAATAGAAAAACTACCTTTAAAACTAATAAAATACTTTAACAAAAATATTATAATTTCGGATTTTCCAACAAATCTGAAATTACTATAATGCCCTAATCAATTACTCAAATTTTCACTTAGGGCTAATCAATTACCTAAATTCCCAATTAAGGCTATTGCCCACGTCCCCCATCAATTATGCGAGTGTTGACATATGTTGACATCTCATGTTTAGTTGATTTTTCTTATTCATGTTGTTAGCTTCCCTCCCTCTTTTTTTCATAACCATATCTATCTCCATCTTAAGGAATTGCACTCTAAAGTCGACTAAAACACTTTCTTTTATCGAATTTTGTATGTTCTTTTTAATTACTTGAACTTATCTTTAATTTGTAGGGAGCTATTATGATGCTTCTAGATTTTCTTCTTTGTTACAATGATTAGAACATTTTACTTGGTGGGATCTAAAACTCCTTTAGTTTGAGGTTCGCCTTTCTAGATAAGGTATTTGTACTTTTTGTTAGCTCAAGTAGGATTTTCCAAAGAATGTCATTAGGCAATCTATCGATCATATGTTTACTCTTTATTTTGTAATGTTTTTGACAATTAGATCCCGAGCCTTCTCTAGAATTTTGTAAAATTGGTGAAATTGCTTCGCCATCGAAAAAAAAAGTATTTGATAAGGAAAAAAGTAAGAAAAATACCTAAAAGAGGTTTAGTCCAAAGATTAAGAAAAATTCGATTTTTGTTTTTTGACTTGGTGACTTGGCCAAAAACCTTTATAACCTAGCTCGCTAATTTCAAGTTTTAGCTCATGTTTTATGAAGAATTTCAAGCACCGGTACAAGAAATAAATGTATAGAATATTCATGAAATTTCTCAAAGCAAATACATGCGATTCAAGAAATGAAGCAAAAAATGAATTATTAGACTAATGAAAAAAGAAGGGTTGAGAGAGAGAAAAAAACATGGATCGGTGCGATTCAAGAGAAACCAATTTCCAATTTTGAGATTGTGACTCGGCCTACCTTTTTAGATGGTACATCTCCCAACAACTTGATTGGATTACTAAGCAAGTATGTATAGTATAAGACCGGACTTGAGTTCGACAAAATTATAAATCGAGTCCCTCAAGTTTTAATGAATTTTAATATCAACATTTGAAATTAACATACAAAATTAATAGTAACACTATTCTTTTTTATCCCTTAATCATCGTTGTTGCTTTAAATGAGATTTATGGACTATTTGGATCATGGAATGGAAGACGAGAAAAAAATGAAGTTGAAATATATAATAATTTAAGGATTATTGTATTTAACTTAAATGTGTTAAGAAATATTGCATTCAAATCTTTAAAAAAAAATGCTGATTTTTTTTATATATATATATATATAAACTAATTGGTTTGATGGTATTTTGTACTATCGATCAAATAGAAATTGGTATTCGAACTTTAATTTTTTCGGTTTGTGTTCAACATGGTTTATCACATGTAATAGTGACGTAGCCAAATAAATAAATAAATAAATAATAATAATAATAAAAAACATGTAGTCTTATTATGTAGTATGTATTATGGTATCGCAACTTCAAGATGTAAAATGATAAATTAACTTATACCGGCATCCTCTTCATCTCTATGAACGCCACTTAACTCAACCATCTTGTACCCATCCTCTTTCTCCCCCTCTTCATCCTTAAATATTTAAACATTGCTATAATTTCCACCAAGCATTTTCTCTCCATCAACATCCCTTATCTCACCTTCTTCTATGTAACCCAAACCATCTAACTCTTTGTTTACTTATATTCTAACTTTCACCTTCTCCTCAATAAAAACACCCCAAAAGCCCTCCTTTTTTTAAGCTCTAATATTTCTTCCTTCTTCTTCATTATACCTTCCAAATCAAATTTATCAACAATTTCATTCTTTAATTCAAAAACTCGAATCAAATCTATTAACAACTAAGTCCTTGATAACAAACCCTTTATCCTCCACCTCCATTATGTTCTCAAAATCTCAACTAATATGTTCTAGCCTCTCAAAATACTTTCCTATAGAATCAAAATCCAAAATAGAATTAGCAAAATTTATGAGCTTTTGATTAAAATATTCAATTGATTTTTTAAAAATAGTGGGTGCTACTTGATCAACATGAGGTAGCAATAGTTGTTGGTGGCATGGTGGAGTGCATGACAACAACCATTAGAGAGGAGGAGGATCGAAATATGAGAGGTAGTGATAAAGTTTTAATTTTATTCTTTTAAGCGTTGGAGGTGGGGTTTTTTTTTTTTTTTTTTTGCGAGTTGAAAGAGGTAGGTTTTCCAAACAATTCTATGGCTAGAGTTGCAAAATGTCAATTTGAAAACCATCATCACTTCTAGCTAATTTTGAGAGAAGTAAACATAATTTTGAGTTAGGAGCAATGAAAATTAAATGAAATATCTTTTAATGAGTTTGAATTTGAAGTTTAGTGTTTGTTATGTTTTATTTATAATATGAAGTTTGCTTAAAAGATGTTTGATAAAATTTTCAAGTGAGACTTCTTCATTGTAAATGTGGTTGCTATGATTCCATATTCATTCGATTGCTTAAAAGTTAGTTTTGATTTTTTGGTTATTTAACCATCGCGTGTTTTCCATGTGTGCTCGGATGTTGGTTAATGAAATCACTTGATTCAATTAGAAACCATAAAAATGTATGATATTCAAACCGAAAAAAATTATAATTCGGAGATTAGTCATCATTTGACCGATAGCATAAGATAGTATCAAACCAATTAGTCTTTTTTTATATTATGATATATATGTTCTTACAATTTAAATTATTACGACAAAAGTTCTTTATTCTAATTATTGTTACTCAAGCTCGATTATTTAAAAATAAAAAAATAATCATCTTTATATAGTTATATCTTACATCATAACAAATATATTTTCATTGTTTGGTTTAATTTTTGCAATGCTCCTAGTATATTTTTCTAGCAAAAAATCTTGTATTGTTACTACTTTGTTAATTGGTTAATAATTTTGTTTGATAAATATTAATTGGTTAATATTGGTTTTATAATGATATCAAAAAATATTTTTAAGACAATTTATTTGTTATCATGTGAGTTTAATAAAGGACTACGAACAATTAATATTAAGAAAAGATTATTTTAGCCCTTAAAATTTAAAAATCAACTTTTAGTCCCTATCTTATTTAACAATACTTATTCATAATTGAAAACTTATTGCACAAATTTGGATTGAGAATGTAATTTGTGTTGGTATTACTTTTGATTTGATGGCAATAAGTTCATTATCTCATTTTTAATTTAAGAGCATGCAACACACATACACACACACACACACAAATATATATATATATATATATATATATATATATATATATATATATATATATATATATATATATATATATATTATGAGTAGGAATTTGTATGCAAAATACCTAATTAAATCCAGTTGGTGAAAGACTTAGTGTTCATGTGCAATAACCGACGGGAGAATTCTTCATTAAAATTAAACAAAAAAACTTAAAAATAGGGTTATTTGTGTTTGAGATCCAAGCACATCTTCATTAAAATTAAAAAATAATAATAAAAATAAGGTTATTCGTGTTTGAGATTCAAGCGAGTAGGTTTATTCAAGATATAAGTGTCATACTCTCTTCCAAAATCAACATGCGTCAACTTCTCAATGGGACGTCGGTTTTAATTGTATTGATGAAGATGGCTATTGATTTTAGAAAACTAGACATAATTTTGTAATGTTTGGGTAGTAACTAATCTTAATGCATATTTCCCTTGGGTGCTCTTTTTTTTTTTTTTTTTGTTATTCATGTAATGAGATTCAATTTGTATGATTTGGGAATCATAAAACTTTGATAATTTAGGAGAGCAAGCATGAGAAGTTTGGATTTCTATGTTGATTGTTTTAATTTTAGACATGTTTGCAAGGTTCATGCAAAGGAACATAGACAATGAGAATATATGGTTATTCCGTAGCACTATAAATGATTTCATACTTTCTCACGCAACTTTCCGCCACTCTATCTTCTATCATAAACCTTACCATCGTTTTCATTTGTTAGGTCTCTTTAAACTTTTGACACATGACTTTGGCGAGACATTATGTCCTTAACCCCATTATTGGTTTGCAGTGAATACATTTGATGGAAAATGTTCATGACATTAGTAAATGCATAATTATTATGAATTCATGTAATGCACATAATAAATGGTGTGCATTTATGCCATGATAATGAATGATTCAACATTATAAATGCACCATGATACTCATACCTTGCATTGTCATCCAAATCATTCCAAACAAGGAATTATCACATAAGCATCATATAAGATTCACATAATCTAATAATGGCAACATTGTTCCATATAAGGAATTATACATCCAATCATTCAATTCACAACATAAGAATCACACATTCACATTCACATTCAAAGGCTATCAAGTCAAACAAAACATGCCATAAACACTATTTTTCTCAATATGGCTAAAAGTGTCACTAATTTAGGCTACGTAAATTTTTTCAATTTCAATGCTAATTTCTCATGATAATTCACTCAAATTCATTTTAATACCAAGAATTTAACCAATTAAGCATTCATAAGCTATTAGCATGCAAAACTCTAATTTTGGGCCTAATAAGCCAAAACCCTACTTAGGGTAAACTAGGTTAAATTTTTAATTTCAATGAAATTTCTCATACTAATTAATCTTTTTACACTATAATAGTTTGAAATTAATCAGTTAAATCATTAAAAATAAAAAACATGAAAACCTTAATTTTCTTCCTAATTAGGTTGAATGTGGGCTTAGAGTAACTAGGGAAATTTTTCAAATTTTATGTAGTCTCTCATGCTCAATCATCAATTCATACTCAAATAACACATAACCAAACAAAAATTCACTAAACAAACCAAAGGATCTAAAACCCTAAATTTAGCAATTTGGCTTCAATGGTCTTTAAGAAATCAACTTAAGAATTTCTTGTTTTTAATATCTAGTTTTATGCTCAATTGACATAGTTTAACTTCAATTTTATAAATTTTCAAGTCAAAATCATTTCTCTCAAAATTTTCTCACCAAGACCCCTAACCCTAATTTTCAAAACTAATTCAATTAAACATAAATTAATGGTTCTAAATTGACAATTGGCATCAATTAATACATCCTTGTGGTGTAGGTGAGATTAACTTACCTCTAAAGCTCTAATTAAACCTTTGAAAAGTTGAATTGCTTGGAAAATTCTTCCTCCTCCTTGCTCACTGAACTTTCGGCCCAATCTTCAAATTTTTCTCCTTGGGATTTTTTATTTTCTAGCTTGAATTCTATGCTTAATTAGGTGTTTTTGGGTATTTAAACGTGTTTAGGTGGAAGTTTGAGTGGAATTCGAGAATTTTGTAAGAGTTTCCCTTTAAATTTTCAATTTTTCTAGCATTTTTCCATTTCTCTTCCACCCATATTTATAGGTAAGCTTGGTGGACTTTCTCCATGTTTGACTCCATCTCCACCCTTCATTTGATTTTATCTTGGTCCTTGATTTTCCTTTTAAATTCATCCCTTTATTTGGTTTAAATCCTAACCATCCATTCTTTATTTAATTCTTAACTCTCCATCTAACCATCTTTTTTAAACTTTAACCCTCTATTTGTGCATGAATTAATTACATCAAATAATTGAGTGAGAGTGGCGACAAGAAGACGAGAAAAATCTCTCCAAAATTATTTAATTTTTGGTCCCTCAATTTAATAAATTTTCCTACAATTACTCTTCCATAAGTCCTCCAATTATTCAATTGATTCTTCTAGGCCCTTCCTTTAAGGTTTTTCTAACAACTTTTTACTTCCTAGATTTTATTCCCAATTTAATTTGAAAGTTTAAACTTTTAATTTTATGCAATTAGGTCCCTAATTCTATGCAATTAGGCCTTTACTTACATAAATTTTATTCCACATATTTCTAAAAATTAATTTCTTTTCATAATAAATTCAAATACCTCCTATAAGAATTTTTTCACAATTCATATAATTTTTATACACTTATTCATCTAAGTTCATGAAATATTCCAACACCTCTTAAGTGATTTTTCTATGATCATTGGATAATTTTTCAACACATTTAAAATACTCAAAATAATTAATTTACACGAAAAGCATTATTCATGTACCGAAAATATTCATCGAACATCAAAAAATTCATCCAATGGCATCGAATAATCTAACACCCCTCTAGCAAATATTATATGCAAACAAAACATTTTTCATGGACATTTAAAATGCTCAAAACATTTATTTTGCATAAAAAATTACTATTTATGCATCGAAAATCGGATAAATGTTCACTTAATATAGAAAAATTATCCTAAATGCATCGAATATTCTATTAACTCTTTACAATCCATTGCCATGAAATGGTTTTCTCACAAGAAAATTATCCCGAGTTGGAAGAATGAGTTTGAGATTTAATTTCGATGTAGTATCTAAGACAATTATCGCTTGCAAGTGTGCATAAATTAATTGTTGGTTGATTTAATTTCAATATTTATGTGATCATTTAAAGGATCTCTTAATTGAAAAATGTGCAATTTATAGGAGACTCGTCAAAATTTTGAATAATTTATAATATATTTTTAGTGAAATTATTATTCATTTGTTAAATTATTGAAGGTTTTATTATTGAGTTATGCCTCATGGATTGAGCGGATCCGATTATAGTGTTAGTAGTCCGAGTTCCGATGTTGACTATGCGATCAATAGTGGTGATGTACGTACACATGGCACTACTAGTGCAATTGTCCAAGGCCTCGAACTTGATAGTAGTGTCGGCAAGTCCGTATCCCCTTTAATAGTGTCATCATTAGTTATGCCCCCGTCGATAGTGTCCCCTGTTGTAGATGTTCCCTTGACAATTTTCTCAACTCCAAGAAACTCTACTTGGATCTAATGATGGACGAACTATTTGAGTCATGAATAACTAATGAGTAATATATTTTACACATAATAATTAGTTTTATATTTTCATATATTATATTAGAATCATTAATTCATTTATTTATCATTGATTTGTTTTATTCAACGACGTGGTTTCATTAAGTAAGTGCTTCATAAAAATTACTACAAGTTTCAATGAGCGGTTGGACATCGCTAACTCCACATGAAAATCTATGTCCAAGGAAATGAAAGACTTATACTTTAATGAGTTTACGATTACATATTAATTATTTTCTTATATTTCATTTAACGTGTTAATTTAATATGAAAAGTATTAATATTATTTTTTTCATGTAAAAGTACTTTTATGGGATGCGATCGTTGCACTAATTAAGGATGCGTAAGAGAGTCTAGCACGGAGGTTGTACGATGACATGCTTAACAAGCTAAAGCATAAGAGTAACAAACATGCGTTTGTTAAACAAGAGATGTGCGAAACATGGCACCGGAATTGGACCACTCTCGAGCATTACGCCCAATCTTAATAGGCATCTAGGAGTCGTATGTCGGAGATAAGTGGTGTCAATGCTAGTCCATCCAAACATACTAAAGGGTCCATCTCTTTGATTGAGTATACTAAACATTTGGTAAATCATACATTATTCATTATATTATAAATTAATTTATACATTTATTACATCTCATATTATTTTATCTATTTTTCAACATAATAACTTAGGTCGTAATCCAAATTCTTACGAGCCGTTCATGACTATTCACAAGCCAAAAGATGGTCCTTTGTCAATAGGCGATCACAAACAATAATGGTAAGATTTATATTTTTTAAAATATATACACATCTACCAATATAAACTAAAAGATATATTTATGATTTAATATTGTAATTATTTCAATGACGAGAACATGTGCAATTAATGCAAGAAGCAATTGTTAAGGAGTGACATAAGGTTGATTCATCATCTCCAAATATCAACATGTTTAAGATATATTTGGATGTTGTTAGAGGGGAGAAGAAGCAAAGAGTATATGATATTAGATCTTATATGTTCAAGTATTACTCATATTCTAGTGCTAACTTCACCTCTGCCACTTCGTGGTATCTTTAGCGGTAATATCTACGAGGCTTTTGTTCGAGTACGAAGATAAGATCATAGAGATGAAGGCTAACACCCAAGCAACAAGTTAGGAACATATAAAGTTAGTTACAAATAGTGATGGAATTGCTATAGAACTTGTAGCGAGACTCACGTCCCTTCTACTAACCATCCCACAACCCAAGAGTCAACTATTCGTCCCAACACTCAACAGGTTGAAAGATGATACAAAAGATGATGATAATGAGGACTAAATTTCTTTTTCAAATTTTTTTTTAAATATTTTTGTACACCTTAATGCATTTATATATTTATTTTATTTTTATTAAATAATATATCGTGTTTTAATAAGGTATTATTTATAGTTATTTATTATGACAATTAACAATATATGGCTATTGACTTAAAAAAATTAAAAAATTCCTTTTAGTGATGGATTTAGTAATGAAATTGGGAGAAAATATTTAGCGACGGAGACATATACGTTTGCTAAATAGTGATAGATTTAGGCACGAAATTGTGAGAATTTTAGCAACTATAATTTAGCAATACCCATTCCATCGCTATTTAGTGATGGCATGGTGACATATATAAGACCTTAAAAATGACTTTTTTAGACTGATTTAGTTATGGAAATTCTACAAACTAGCAATGAAAATTCCAGTGCTAATCATTGATGGAAATAATTTCGGTTGTTAAGGAAATAACATCCTTCATATTAGCGATGAAATTCATATTGTCTCTAATCTGTCGCTAATGATATATAGTAATGGATTTTTGAACATATAGTATGGAAAAATTCATCGATATATGCTTAATTTTTGGAAGTGCAAAATTGCAAAAGTTTGGAGTTTTTAACAACGATTGAACAATAGAGTTGTCAATATCATCTCGCCTCCTCCACATAACGTGTGGTGTAGTTAGGAGTAACTTGGTATATCTATATACCCAACTCCTACTTTTTTCACTCGATGGGGTGATGAGAGATAGCATTTTCCTAATCATTACAATAATTCCGATGTTGTGGCAAAGGATCCTCTAAATAGCATCTTTTTTTTTAAGAACAACATTTTTCTTATTAAGTTTATCATGGCAAATGTACCTCCAATGACAGTAATCCTTTGTCAAGTGTCCAACATATCTATGGTTTTGACAATTCTTAGAGTTTGCTTTGTCCTCTAGAGAAGGTAACATCAACTTGATAGCCTAATCAACCTCCCATCGGTCTAAAAGAGCATAGATCTTATCCATAGTGCATGAAAAAGGTGGTGGCAGATTAATCTCATAAAAGCCGACTCAAAACCCATCCCTCTTAGTCTTTTGTTTTGTAGCCCCCTTTTGGTACACTAAGAGAAGAAGTAAAATCATTCCTTCTTGAAAGGAAAATTAAATTAATAGTTCGATGAGCACTTTTCACTAAAGTAGAAAAATAGTCAAGAAAAGATTCTCAAGGTGTATCTTATACTCTATGTACATGCCTTAGATACATAACTTAACGACTTTTTTCTCATCAAAACCATCTTGAACATCTAGGTATGGTCATAGAATTGTTCAATATACTCCAAGTAACCTTTCTCTAAAACCTTGGTTTTCTCTTCCTAAATTAGACATAGTCACCCTTTTATGAGTAGAGAAAAAAATTTTGTAAACATTTTGCACTTGTTTGCTCAAGTCCGCACAGATTGGGGGACCAAGTTTGCATATAATGTGTATGTCTTCTCGGTCAAGGACTTAGAAAAGTTTTTCAAATTCAAACCATCATCTAAGCCATAAACACCCAAGGTCTCTACAAACTTCACAAGGTGCATATTAGTGTCACTTTGTTTTCTATTGAAAACTTTAAACTTGGGACTCACATAATCCTTCGGATAAGGCCTTACAAAGATGTGAGTTGGATAAGGAAGTTTGAGATTGAATTCCCTAGTACACTTAGCCAACTGCTATTCAAAAAATTTTTCTAAGTCCTCCTTAGTAAGATAGTAGAGTTAATCACTAGAAGCGGTAACATAATAAGGTTGTTAGTGGTCATGTAGTTATAATGTGGTTGTTAGGTAAGGAAATATCTTTTTTTATCATCTAGTTGAATAGGCAACATAGGATGATCATTAACATTAATTATTGGTGGTCTCATAGCTTGAGGGACAAGCAGTTGGGAGATTCAGTTCGTAGACAATAGTTTTATGATGTTATTAAGGACATGAGTAAATATGACATTATTTCTTTGAAGGATGTTGAACATCTATTGTTATTCCTGCTATAGTCTAAGCCGAGCATTCTCAAAAACATTCAAGACTCGGTCATGGATCGAAGACCTAAATGTGGAACAATTGTGGCAAAGACTTGAGGAATGGGTCGTGGTAGGCCACCTATTGGTATTGCCGACAAGTCGCCACCGTCAACTCGAGGGTTCGGAGGGTTATTGATATTTTTAATGTTAAGTAGGCTAACATTGCCAACATTGTGATTAGGATCATGTGAATTATCATCATTGTTGTGGATGGTGGAGCTAGTGGTGGGATTGGTGTTCTTCTTAATTGTTTTGTAAAGGGTCTGTTTTTCTTCATAATTACTAATTCTCAAAATTTAGAAAGTGGTTCTTGAGAAATAATCATACAATTGATTTGTAGGAGAATCAAGATACAAAGAGCTAGTGTTGTAACTTGTAAAAGCAACGATCAACTAACCAACGTTTCAAAAAAAAACAAAGGATTTGTGAGGGAAAATTAGTGACGGTCTCAAAACCGTCGGTAATTTACCAAAATTGTGACGATTTGAAGCACTTTAGCAAGAGAAATAAGCAACGGTTTTTGACGATGAAAAAACGAGTTGCTAATTTCAATTTTTTTTAAAAAAAATTCTTCAACCATTTTTTGCGACGGTTTTTGTAAAAAAATTGTTGCCAATTTCAAATTTTTTTTTAAAAAAAATTATTTCTTCCAACCTTTTTGCGATAGTTTTTTTACAAAAAAAAAAAAAAAGTTACAAAATTAGTAAATTAGCAAAGGTGTAAAAATCGTCGCTAAGTAAGAGTGAAATGACTACTTTTTAACTTTTTTAGACATTTAGCGACGATTTTTAGACCGTCGCTAAAACGTTCAACCCCTATATATCAATTTGCCGAAAAATTTGCAAGAAAAAATTTCTTCTTGCTCTTCTTCTTCTTCTCCAAGTGCCGATCTCCCTTCCATTTCCATCAAATCTTCCCCCTCTCTTTTTTATTTTCCTTCCAATCTCCTCCTCTCTCTCGTACTTCCCTTTCTCCCCTCCATCTCTCCCCCTTTCTTCCTCCTTTTCCTCTTTCTTTCTTCCTTTCTCCCCCTTCCTCAACTCGGCCATTTGCCAACCATAATATTTCGACAAAGCCCCTCTACCGACACGACCCACTATCCTCCTTATGTTGGTAAAAGATCTTCCCTCATCTAACCCCTTAATTAATTTTTTTAATTTTTTTTAATTATTTACTTAATTTAATTTTAATTTTTTTTTTGTTTATTGTTAATTTAATTAGTTAATTTAGTTAGTTTAATTGTTAAAAAAAATTAATTGTTATTAATTTTTGTTAAATGTGAGAGTTTAATTGTTTAATTGTTAATTTTCTTGTTAAGGAAATTTTATTGTTATTATTTTTTTTAATTTAATTATTATTGTTATTAGTTTAATTTTTAATTGTTATTGTAAATTAGTAATTGTTAATTTAGTTGAAGCATAGCACTCACAAGTCCTACCATATATAATCAATGTCCAATCTTGACAATTCTATGACTTGAGATATTTAATGATATCATTTAAATATATTGTTAAATGTAATTTATTAATTTAGTTAGTTTAATTGATGGTATTTTGGAAAGTTAATTATTTTAGAAAATTTTTAATAAGTTATTAGAAATATTTACAATTTTTAGTAATTACAAAAAGAATTAGTCATTAAAAAATTAATAATTTTTTGAAATTATATTTAGTAATTAAAAAATTAATTAGTAATTAATTTTATTTAGTTTTTGATTAAGTAAAGGAGTTAAGTAATTAAAAAATTAATTAATTTTGAAATTTTGTTTAGCAATTAAGTTTATTTAGTTGCTGATTAAGTAAAGGAATTAAGTAATTAAAAAATTAATTAATTTTGAAATTTTATTTAGGAATTAAAAAATTAATTGGTAATTAAGTTGATTTAGTTGTTGATTAAGTAAATGAGTTAATTAATTATGAAATTAAGTAGTAATTAAAAAATTAATTTTTTTGTAAATTATATTTAGTAATTAAAAAATTAATTAGTAATTATGTTTAATAGCAACAAACTTTCTACATTTTTCAAGAATTTAATAATTGAATAGTATTTATTACATTTTAATAAATTTTATAATAAAAATTATGAAATTTTAAAATATTATGTTTTGGGTATTTTGTAGACCTTTAAATAGCAATTGGTTCGGGTAAAAAAAAATAAAATAATATTTTAGTGACGGAATAGACCGTCGCTAATTTTTTTACGATGGAATTAGCAATTGGTTAATTTAAAATGAGGGTAATAATAATATTAATAATAATATTTTAGCAACGGTCTAGATGGTTGCTAATTTGTTTACGACGAGATTAGACCGTCGCTAATTTTTTTGCGATGGAATTAGCAATTGGTTAATTTGAAATGAGGGTAAAATAATAATAATAATAATATCTAGACCGTAGCTAATTTTTTTGCGACGGAATTGATCGTCGCTAATTTCAAATATTAGCGGCGGTCCAAAACCCTTGCTAAAACCGTCACAAAACCGCAATCATTTTTTGAAATTTTGCGATGGTTTAAAAATCGTCGCAAAGTTTTAGCGACCGGCATTTTATCGATGGAAATTAGCGACGATCGCTAATTCTTTTTTTTTTTTTGGTAGTGCAATGAGAAATGATGCAAATACCGAGAGGCATGGGAGGAGAAGCAAGCAATGCTAACAAGGCATGAGTTAGTGGTCGACATGTGGTTAGTCAAAGTCTAAATAGATAAAGCTTTAGGCGTTGTCCGATATATGAGAGGAAGAGTTTTTAGAGAGAATCCAAAGGTTTCTTTTACTAGACATCAAAAATTCTAAAGTCAAGTTTTCTTATGCAAAAGTTTTTTTTTTTTTTTTATTTCACAATGATGTGAGGCTAGTATTTATAGTGAAAGAAGCGGGCTCTAAACTGCTAAGATTATGTAGCGTCATTCAAATTTGGACGATCGATTTAGCTTGAAAAACTTAGATTTTTTAGACTAAATTGTTTCAACTTGCTAGTAAAGGCTAAAGAAAATAACAATTTGGCCTTCTTTAGTGGATTCTGCTCCAACCCACCAAGTCAATCTCTCTAATACATTTCAAATACAAGGCATGAACTTTGGCCCCGCTAGAATACCTATGTCCATCCTTGCGACTCAAGACTTTGTTTTGAGTTAGGTTTATTTTTAGCTTAAGCCACTTATCATACAATTTGGACCCATGTCAAAATAAAAAAAATAACATGAATTAATATAGAATAAAAATTAGATAAGTTATTTAATTTTGTAAAAGATCTAGCATATAAAGAATTCAATTAATTAATGGTGATAAAGAAGCCCTGCATTGAGGATAGGAAAAAAGAAGAGCAAGATAAAGTGTTTGAAATCTCTATTATGCCTATCATTAACTATTATGTAATGAAAACATAGAAAGTCAACAATCAAAGGTTATTTCACAAACAAAATTGAGGAGTTCAAACAAATTCTGATCTAACAATGATATTTGCTGGTTCAATTCCAAAAGCACGTTCCACAGGGAAAACTCCATGCTGGTTTTCAATAATCATGTTTTCTTGAGGTAATTTGGGTGGAGGACATGCCTGAATTTTTTTTTTTTTTTTTCCTGTTCTTGCTTCTGATGTAAACCATTGAATGATGATCAATAATATTGCATCAGAGGTTCAAATATCAAAATAAAAACCTGAGGATTTCAAACATATAATTTACTTTCCTTCCATGAAAAAAAAGACATTGCAATGCAAAATAAATCGATGCATCATGTACCATTTCAATTTGTATTTTACAACTTCGAAGTATTCATTATTATCCTGAGGGAAAAAAGGGTTAAAATAACAGCTTGACTTTATCTCCTATACATCATGCCACTTACCGTCTCCAACTTTCCGATCGATTCTAGAACCCTGAAGTGTTGCTGTATTCAAAATGTGGTGAAGAATTAAAGACCCTCATCCGATTTCCAGTGACTGAATTTGTCATAAATTTTCCATGGCTCTTCACTATAAAGATTATAGTTCTTAACACAGATGCCATCTTCCTCTGACAAAATTTCCATAGACTTTATTGAAGAGGTAATAGCTTTTTATTTTATTTTTTGCTGTTTTGGTGAAGGAATTTAACTCTGTTCAGGACTTTGTGTGCAGTCGGAATTCAAATCCAGGTGAAATTAATTAGATTTTAATTTGAATATTGAAAGAAAAATTGGCTTGAAAGAACATTGACATTAACCTTAATCAAACTTGTTATATGAAAAAATAAAAAAATAAAAAAATTGTCATTTATGCGAACGACCTTGTATCTTGCAAGACAGCAAGACTAATGCCCCCAACGTGACAATCCTGCGGTTAAGACATGAGATTTCTGCATGGAGATAAACAAACCTTGTAAAGATTGAGATCGTCAGATTTAAAGACTAAGAAAGGGTATCCCTATTGAATAGCCTAATGCATATTGCTGAATGTTAGATCATAACTTAGAATTTTATCTAACAGCTCAAATTTTTTTAGTTTTGATGGCTGTTTCATATGGAATCATAACCTTACTGTTAGGCTGCACAAGTTTCAAGTTCAAGAAATTTTTACCGTATTATATGTTAAAAAATAATATAATTCGTATCCTTAAGTTAATTTTTAGATTGAGATAATTCTTTGACCCTCATCTTTAATTTATGTATCAATATTGATTTTTTATTTTTCTACAAATTGTAATACAATATTGTATCTACAGTGATATATGATGTAATTAATGCAATAAATTAAACAAATGTTTCTTGAATTGCCATGAACAACGGATTTTTTACGTTTGAAGAATTGGCTCTTGAGCGAAAAGTGGGGGAAATCTCTTCGTGGATACGCCGAAGAATTGCTTTAATTCTTAAAACTTCAAGGATGACTTTTTTGTTTTTTTCTTCATCAATCGTTTCAACTAAGGCCTCCTCTTCGTGGCAGCTACATCGGCTTTCTTGGACCATTTGCATATCTGCAACGTCTATAATGCCATCACCGTTCGCTCCTTACAACCATTTTCTGCCAAATCAACTGCATTGGCATTTAACCTTCTTTAACTCTCCTATTTTTCCTTTGCCGCTTGATTTAGCTGCCTGGAGTCATGTCCATCATGCAGGAAAATAAGGACATGCCAACCTTTTTTTCCCACCTTTGAGTTTGAACTCTTCTGGCTGATCCTTCGCTTCCACTATGATGGCATTGCTGACGATCTCAAATATACTTCCATTTGCAACTCTTTCCACTCGAAAAGCCCCTCAAAATTTATGGTCACAATCTCAAGTCTCGCTACCTCTTTATTGAATTGCAATGAACAACGATCTTTAAAGGAAAAGCAAAAACAAATTTGTTGGAATAATTGGGGGATAAAAGGCTAATCGTAGGTTCGTTTATTCTAAGAATGAGTTGAGAGAAGAAAAACATCTTGATCAAGATGACAATTTTTAGTACTGCTTTTGTTTGTTGGAATGCATAGCAAACAGGGCGTTTATATATGCATAAGGAAATAAATATGTAGACCAATTTGCACCTTGTAAGAAGATTCATTGAGATAATTATGTAATTAATTTTGCATATTTTCATAAATAGAAATCATATAAATTTTATGTGTATTTTTTATATTTTAAAAAGTTATTTGTTCAATTTTCTCCAAAATGAAATTATTATAATTATCATTCAATTAAATTTTAGCACGGATACATATCCGACGTAACCAATTCGTTATGTATCTAATACATTTAGTCAATTATAGTATAAAAATTAGGATATGTTTACCCAATTCTATTGCAATTTGAATTTTATTATTATTATATAATTATTATATAGGTGAATATTGTAATAATTATTTTCTAATTTTAACCACCATTTTTTTTTAATTATGAAAATGTGAAATCAATAATTTTCTTCTTCATTTCTATTTTTTGATTTGTACAAAATGGTTTTAATATAATTATCATTCAATTAAATTTTGGCACAGATATCTAATATAACTAATCCATTATGTATCTAATATATCTAATCAATTATGGTAGAAAAATTATGACATGTTTATCTAATTTATTGCAATTTTATCTATTTATTTTTATAGAGATGCTCATATCTATAACAATTGTATATATAGGTCTACCTTTTTTATAATGAAATTGTACAAGTCAATAATTTTCTTCATTTCTAATTGTTTGAGTTATACAAAATGGAAGTGATATAATTATCATTCAATTAAATTTTAACATGGATTAGAAAAATTAGGACATATGTATCTAATTGATGCAAGTTTTCACTTTCGATATGAGGAAATCAATCATAAACCTTTCATATTCCAATAAAATAAGGAACTTTTTGGTAGTGTAACACCATGATTTTGGTATTGTAACACTATGATGTGTCATAACAAGAGTGGCAAGTAAGGATAGCAATGGGTCGGATATAAAGCGGGTATCCGCTTTATCTAATCTAATAAATATCCTTTAAAGACATTCAATGAGTATTGAAATTGATGAGGATAAAAAAAATATACATCCACTAATATGATTTTAAGATATTCATATTCACTAATTTATTTAGATTTTTTTTTAATTAGCATGAAAGGATCTAATTGCATAAAATTTAAAAATTGAGGATCAAAATATTTTTTTCCAAAAACCTCAAGAGCAAAAAAAACTTATAAATAAATTACTACAATGCCAAAAAAAAAATAAATTTTAAGGATAAAAAAAATTTTTAAAAAAAATTATGAAAACTAAAATGAATATTTTTGACAAATTAAAGTTAACGAATATTTAATGAATATTAAATAGACAAATAAAGTAGTATAAATCAAATATGAATTGAATAAAAATTTATATGCTAATTTCTTAATAAGAAATGGGTATGATATTTTTTTAATAGATAGAGTGAAAAATTGAATTAATAGACCAAATATCTACCCATTGTCATCCTTAGTTGAAAGTAGCACGAGGAACAGTAGTGCTTGGTAAATTACTATTGTGCTTTCAAAAATTTGTATACTTTTTGGAAAAAATATAGTGGAACTCAAACAATCTATTTTCCTTTTGATTAAAAAAAAAAAAAGGACCTTATTTTGATTTAAAAGCAAAACAATTTTCTTCTAAAGTTCTTTTTTTAACAAAAAAAAAAAAAAAAAAAAAAAAAAACAAATGTCCACCAAACAATAACGTTTTTTAAATTTAATTTAATTTTTTTAAAAAATAAAAATAAAAGCACAAGAATAATAAACACCCACTTAAGGGTAAGAGACCAGCCCCATCTTAAAACAGGGAAGCCGTCAGGCAATATGGTGGACAGAGCATTATTAGAACACAACCTCCGACCTCCAAGCCTGCAGTTGCAGAAAAAGAATCCATCTCTAGAGAAAGAGTTCGATAACATCACCCATGGGCCTCATCCTGCTTTGGGAGGTTGGAACACAAGTAATGTGAAAAACAATTAACGAACGAAGGTGTTGGGATTCTAGAAAGAGAGAAAACGTACAAGTCATTAACCATTTTGCAAATATGAACACATTCAACCCCTAGAATCCCAGTGGGCGTAAAAACAGCAAAATGGAATTGCAATAATAGTATATTTTGACAACTGCAGAATCAGTGCATGAACTTTAGTGCAATCCCCAAGTTCTTGTCCTACTTCTCACAAGGTGATACACACATTTTTTAACTTGTAGAGTTTAGAATGTATTGATATTGTCCAGAATCTTCAGATGCAGATGTAAAATGCGAATCAGTGCATGCCTATGGGGCTTCCATGTCAACAGCACGCGCTTATATGCTCTCTGCATCAGTAGTGCCATGGACTAGTTCACTGCGCCACTCCTGGAAGTTCAAACCAACAATCATCTTCACTCCATGACTTCTGATCAAACAAAAGATTTATTTATTTATTTATTTTTTTTTTTTTTATTTTTTTTTTTGCACACTTCATGAAACAGAAAAAATATCGAAATTATCAAAATAGAATTTATAAAAGCTTCACCAGTAGACAACAAAAAAAATAATAACTCGTCCTCAAGACTTTTGAGAGGGCAGAAGTTGCATGCTTCGATGAAGTTGGTGTGAATGTGATACTTGTAAACTGGAACTAATAATCTAAGCATATGTTTCTGCTTTGTCTAGAGTTTACTCAAATAACAATTGATAACAAATTGATGCAGGACCTGCTAGGATCTTAATCATAACATCAGCAATTTATTCGACTTGCATTTATCCAATTGTAGGCGGTTACTATTACATCATTAGCACCACATTGAAACATTCTCCCAAGTTTAGCTGCTAATACGAATAAGAAAAACTCTGTTTCTAGTACGTAGAACAGACTATGGCACCACTCAAGGGATATCTGCAACTCTCGAAATGGAATGGTGCCAGGAACTTGGCTCATTTGGGGGGTTCTATCAATTTTTAAAGCAGGAACTCTTTATTTTATCTTTAAGTGGTGGAAAACCACAGAAATGAATCAGCTAATGAAGATTACGGATTTGGTCAAGAGGAACAAACTTATACTATCTTAGCCCCTCATGGTTGTTTTGGCCGATTGATCTTCCAAGATGCTAGTTTTGACAACTCTCGTTCTTTATATTGATCAAGACAGAAAAATTAGTGTGTTTGAAGAAGGGTTTGAGATAGTATGCGTTTGAAAATTAAAGACACACCTTAGTTATGGAAGACTGTGAGAGTGAAAAATTAGAGGGTAGGTACAACAAAATCCGCTGCTCCAACTCTGCACACAGTAGAGCAATTGCAAAAATTATTTTATAAAGCTAGTTGTTGTCCATTGAATCACTGAAATTGCACAAACTTGTAGTTCATTATGTACAAAACTTGAGAAAAAATAACTTACCACAGAAAGCAATGGTCCCTGTTTGAACTTGTCATGAAACGAAAATGCAATTGGCATTGGATTGTCTCCAGGCCCTCTAATAAACCCACTGGAAGCATATCAAGGCAATTCATAAATACATACAGAATAAAGTTGCTATTCAATTATTCTGATTAAAATCTCATTTTATATATTGTAAAAGACAGAAATAACAATTGAAAAAAGAGACACTACAAACAGATTATAGTGAAATGAGAATGATAATGAAAAACAACTCACATTAGTGACGCAGAAATCAGGGGTGTCCTTCTAATATCATATATCGCAACAAGACCTTTGTAATTATCATCCCCTCCTTTATAAGATATAGCCAATCTTTCACCAGAAGCATCCCAGGCTACCTTCTCAACTCCTTCACTGCATTATAAAACATGTGAAAAAAATAAAATAGAACAGTTGTCATAGTGTCCTTATGCAATCAAAAGGGGGAGAGGACAGAGCAATTAGCTTACAACCCAAAACATTAAGAATATTCATCTGAGGCATAAAATTAAAGATTTAAAAAATGAATGGTCATATCACGCATAACTTCATTTCTTTCTGGAAGTACAATAATTGGATAACCCAATTCACCATCCATTCAGATGCTTTTACTTCTTTCATGTTTAAGAGTCAGTTAAGTCATAAGATATCAAACCTTATAAAAGAAGCTCACAAAACATTTGGTGCAAATTTACGAGACATTTTATATACCTGCCTGCCAAGGTTGTGATCTCTGGCAAATCAACTGGTAACAGATGTGCATCTGCAGCAGAACAATAATGATATGTAAAGGTGAACTAACCATAGAAAAGAATTTATTCACTAAAGAACTTCATTAGAAAAGAAATAAACTGAATTTGAAGAGGAATGATCTTCCATGTGAATAGAAAGCATAAGCAAGAAAGAAAACCAGGTCCACACAGCTTTCCAATCAGAATGAATATCAGGCTAAAGAAAAACCTGGAAGCCTCTGAAACACTACACCATAAATAAGCCCAACAAAGTAATCGATCCCCCAAAAGTTGGGAACCTCTAAAAATTCATTATAAAACTAAAAAAATTCTGTTGTCCACAGTCATCAAATGACTGCAAACCTAGCAAATTTTCACAAAATTCTCTGGCCCTCTCTTCTTCCGAAGGAATGTGCTAGAAGACTCTGCCTTGTAGATTATACATACTATTGTCAAAGTCAACAATTTGATGCTTGATTGAAAAAAGCTAAACAAAATCACCCCCCTGCCCATCCCCTCCCCCATCTGAGTGAAAAAATAAATAAATAAATAAATAACAGAGAGAAAGAGAGAAAGAGAGATACAGGCTTCTTAATTTCTATACAATCCATGAAAACATTCATTTAAACAGACTGTATGCATAAATAAGTACATATAGTAATCCTAAACTTGAAGAATCAGCTGAATCAGCACTCATAGTAGGAAACTATACATTTTGGACTCCTAAATGAACGGAAACACCAAAAACCTACAAATATAACCAAACACAATTTGAGATCCACTGACCTGCAGCCATACAGAACATTACAAACGAGTTCCAAATGTCAAGGGTGTATGATATACCCCTTGACTCGTAAAGGTAAGGAAAACCTAAAAAAATTATACACCTAAATAAACTAAGTAGAGCTCAATACTAGAAGAATGAGATTTTACAGTGCATATACTCTGGAGTGTGATTTCATATAATAAATAGTCTTCTAGTTTGCTTCGTTGCAAGCCTTTTATGATCCACATCAAGATGATTAAGTGCAAATATTTTAAACGGTCCTGCCTGCATACCTAAAGACGGAGGCTTTGATGCGAAATGAATGGAGCCCAATGTCGAAGATCCAGAGAAAGCAATCACTATTATACGGCCATCAGGATCCCATGTTGCTCCCTAATAACAGAAGACATCATTGATATCTGATGCCAATAGAAATTCTTGTATTATATGGGATAACGAACAGCATCCAAGATTATAAAATAATTCAGTTTCTGTGATTATCCAGCCCATTATCCAATTACTTTACCTCCTCAGCCAAATAAAGGTGGGGCATTTAACTCACTTTTAATAAGATTTAAATTTAAAATTTTCATCCATTTCATAAGAATTGCATCAAAAACTTGAAATAGATAGAAAAATGGGGCAAAGAAAAATGGAACATTGATAACTTTCATATTTTGTGACATCAATTCACTTATAATTGGACCAATTAAAATTGAATAAAGAAAGTTAATTTGGAAACTAGAACTCCAAAAAGTTGGATTGGCATCGTTTTGGCAACATTCATAAGAAATAAACAAAACAAAAAACTAGAATAGGGATTACAATAGCTGAAATTCTTTACTTAAATTATCTCAATATTTTGAAAATTGTAATCATGAGGTTAGTAGTTATACTTGAATGGTGCGAGTGTCATCTTATTCTTACCGTGACAAAGCCACTAGACGAAGACCAAGGTTCAGACGTCCATGTGTTTGTCTCCCAGAGATAAAATGTCCCATCACTAGATGGGAAAAAAAAAAAAAAAGATTAGCAACGCCTCTTGAAGTGGGGATCAATGTTCTATCCAAATATATATATATATATATCAACTTGAGTTATGGGCATACAATTTTGCAGCAAAAAAGTAATCCCCAGTAGGTGACCATTTCAGTGTCGATATGCCTCCTAATCCCCGTCGAATGGGTGTCCCTAAACCTAGAGATTGTTATAAAAACAAGATAGAAGGAAGAGATTAGAGACCAAAAACCTGTGAGTGATGAAATATCAAGCACAATAATAAACTAGCCTCCCCCAAAGCTTGAGGAACACATATAAAGGCACAAGGTCCATAAAAAACCAATAGGTTTTATCCATGAAAAGCCACACATCAGACCATGTCTGAGGCATATATGTATGAAGCCAACGTCAGGAAAAATACAAAAATAAGCAAATAAAAAGCTATTTTCTTTTAGCTGGAAACTTCAAATGGCCTCTGTTACCAACTAATTGATGCTAACCATAACAATTTAAGGGGTCAACAATATTCACATACCTTGCGAGACATCCCATATGGTGAATGAGGAACTCTCACATGATGCAGATGCCAAAAATGTGAAGCTAAGTCAAGGAAATTCAATCCCCTTCGAAAGCAGAAAATAATCTGGAATGATGAATAGGCATACAAACTAGATACTAAATTTCACAGCTAACAAATTGTAGAAAATATTAAGGATCTTAAGACTAGTCTAACAGAAGTAAAGCTTGCACACTAATTCTGAAAAAAAAAAAAAAAAAAAAAAAGGCTGCCATATACATGTGATAAAATGGTATGGGGATGTAAAAAGCTTCAATGACTACAAGATCTGCTATGACTTTGATCTAAAAGCAAATCCTTCTAATCATTTAGGCAGATGTAACACAAAACTATAAAACTTCAAATTTAAATTGATTAGGATATCTTCCATCAGGACTCCAAGATAGCGCACTTATTTGTTCCTCGTTATGACTACGAAGAAAATCCACTAGAGTCCATCGACCTCCAGAGCCTCTCGTAAGGGTTCCCAAGTAGGGGGCAGCACTGGGTCTCACAGTTGCTGCATTACCTGGATAAGAAGCAGCCCAAATGCAGATTCCACCCCTGAAATCCAACAACCGAGAAAATGCACAGGCTCAGTACCTTATAAAAGAACTCCCATAAGTTAAATACAATGGCAGAAATTTCAATTTCCGATACTTGCTTGCATGCTACAGAAAGTGACTTTCCACCATTTGGTCTCCACTCAAGGGCCTTGATATCTCTCTGAGCCCCATTGCTTAAAATGGAAGCGTCCTTCCCTTTTGTTGAAAAAATTAGGAGCAATATCTCTCAGGAGTCTTTAAAAAATAGGCTTTACCCCAAAACAAATGCACTGCTCTTTTAAAATCACAAAAACCTTGTACTATAAAACTGCTCACCTGAATCTTCATAATCACGAACTATAACCTGATTTGGACCCGAAATAAATGCAATAATATGCTTATGTTGGTGCCAGCTCACTCCTTGAAGATCAATCTCTGGTAACAAGTGTACCTATACCATTCACTACTTGAGAATGCAGAACTACAGTGTATCAATTCTTTCACTCACTACTTCTCATTCATACACTTATAAGAACAGTTGTGATGGCCTAAATTCTCATTTAAAGCATGTATCATTACTAATTACAAAATCAAACTAAATTTAAAAGATTGAGGTGTTTTTATTAGCTTACACAATTGGGGTAAAACATTCGCTTTATCGAGTCATTAACAAGGTACTGCAATGATTTGACCAAACCTTTCCTTTCAAAACTCTCGCCATTGTTTCTTTCCTGGTGTTCAGTTTCCTGATCTTTGCCGGTTGATCCCAATTGCTCTGGTTGAAATGGAATTGGACTAAACACCATTCCCTAGTCATCATTAAATCCAAAACGTTTAAAACTTTCACTAACAAAACACAAAATAAAACCAAACCCATTTTTTATAAACACTACAAAAACAACCTATCACTAGAAAACCAAAACTCTGAAACTTTTCATTGGTTCAATTCTAAAAAAGATGAAAACTTTCAACAAAAAACACAAAATAAAAGAAACCCATTTTTATAATTACAAAAAGGAAGCCAATTTACTAGAATTTTTCCATAAGTGTCCTTGGCTCTATCATCAGAGATGAATTCAGCTACAACTGCAATGTAGAGCAAATAAATGTGTAAAAACCTAACCTTTTTGGAAGAATTAGGAAATCAAAAAATTGAATGATTTAAGAGAGTGAGAAAGAGTACTTAGGTCTCGATTGATTTCGCAGATGGTGACTGAGCCTTGCAGTGGAAAGGAAGGCATGGCTTTTGAGAGGATGCAAGACAGTGACTCAGTGGGTTGGGACCGAGTTGTTGTAATTTGGGGTTTAGGGTTTTTGTTTTCTCGTTGCAGTGCAATATTTCTTAGAGAGCTTGGATTCTTGATTGCCCCATTTACCTTCCCGCTTTTTTGCTAGGTTATTAGTCTATTACGATTGTTCAGTCCCTGGGTTCTTAAAGCGCTTGTATTTAGTCCTTTGTTATTAATCATTGGTTCAATAATAAATTTTATCCTGATTCTATTGCAATTTGATAATTTCAGACCTATAATACTAAATTCTATAATTTTAACTCTAAAGTATTAGACATTGAGAAAATATGATCTCAATTGTCCAATCTCCACTAATTGATCGTTATTTGAAATGCTAAAATGATATCGTTTTGACATTATTTTATTAATTATGTATTTAAAAAAAAATACTTTGAAAATGCTTTTAACCCTCATAATCTTGAACTTTAAAAAAAAAAATCTTACAAAATATTATAAACATTTTATAAACTATATAAAAATATTTTTAACCATCTAATTTAAAAAAAAATAAAAACTTTTATAAAATGTTATTGTAAAAAAAAAACATAATTATAATATTTTATTAAAAAGTTCAAAATTAGGGGGTTTCAAAATAGTTATAAAATGTTGTTTATATAATTTATAATATTTTATAAGATTTAAAAAAAAACTGTTCAAGATCAAGGGTTAAAAAAAATTTTAATTTTTTTTAAATCATAATTAATAGCAGAATATTAAAACAACGTTGTTTTATCACTCTAAGTAATGATCAACCTAGTTGGTCGTTGTATATAAAGGAGATTGAGTAATTTAGATCACATTTACCTAATTTCTAATATTTTAGGATTCAAATTATGAAATGTAATATTATAGGTCCATGATTGTCAAATAACAAAATTTGCCATTAAACCATCAATCATTTTGTTTACAAATTTACTCTTTTGTACTTTAAAATGGCTAAAGTCTCTTATCTTACCAATCTCACACCTCTTTCTCTTCTTTTTGTTCTCTCATTTCTTAAAATAAAGAAGTTTTATTTTGTGATGCAACCCTCACTTAATAATGTTAGCAACTGCTACTACTAAAATGGTTGGAATTGCATATGATTTATCATTATTAGTTACAAGTGTAAAAAAGGGGTTTTAAGTGATGAAATACGAGTCTAATGACAACAAACGTTGATTGTATTATTAAACTAATATAAAAAAGATATAATTAAATTAAATAAATATAATTGATTTTAAAGAATCTGTCAAAATATTGAAACTTATAACTAAAAGATTTCAGCATCAAATATATAATATTTTTTTTCATTAGTGTAATGCAAAAAAAAAAAAAGAGATTAATTGAAAAATATAAAAATGACAAATAAATAAATTGGATCCTATCAATCGAATTTGATTTTTTAAAAGAATATAATATTATTAATAAACACAAAAGAACGAGTAGGGGAGATAGAATGAAGAAGACGGACGGGAGAAAAAATAGACAATAGGAGAAGGATTGAGTTTAACTTTGGTTTGACAAGAAAGATAAAGATCTAAGGAAGGATTTGAGAAATCCCTCCAATCTTTCATTACTTATAATTTTCAATTTAGGTAAAATGACATTTATCTTTTTCTTATTTGTTAGCAAAACATCTAGATAAATGGTCGGTCATCTATCATTTTCCTTCCCTTTCTTTTTACCTTTTTCGATCAATAATTCCCTCCATCTTTTTCTAACAAATAGACCCTTAAAGTTCGAAGGTGTTAAAGATTTAGATATAAAAGGATAATAATAATAAAAAGCATTCTAATTACTTCACAATCAACCCAAGACATTAGGCAAGGGATGAATCCATAAGTTTTGAGTAATGAAGGACTAAATTACTAGAATATTGAAAATCTAGAGACTTAAGAATAATTAACTCAAAACATAATTTGTAAGCAAGGCTGCAAGATAAACATACCCTATACATAGCCCATGATACACATTGATTACTTCATCAATAAGCCAAGCCTGGGTATAAGATGCTTGAAGCTAGACCAGACCAGCCCATACAAGTAAAATAGAATCACTCTTCAAAGCCCGAGCTCCATAGCCCGCCCTCTCCTTCTCTGATTTAACTATATTTTTCTGTTCTCAGACCGAACAGGAAAAGAAAAAAAAATGATCCTGTCGAAAATCAGCAAGCACCCCTGTTTATTACCGACCAGAATCCACACAAATCGTCAAGAAACACACTTTCCAGGAATCCCATATGGTCCATTCAATTCATTTATCCAAAAAAGGTGGAAAAAGCCAGCAAACACAGCACAAACTCGCTTAGAATCCAGAACTACAGACTCCAAACTCGACAAACTAACAACCCACCTCAAAAAACTCAAAACAATCCTCAAAATCTACGACCTCATGTCTAATCGAAAGAGGGGTGCCTTTGTCTCCCTCCAGTTGATGTCTAGATGGAGAAATATAGTGGGGTTGAATGTAGCTATGGGTGAGTTTGTGCATAAATACCCCCATGTGTTTGATGTATTTACACATCCGGTTAGAAGGAATTTGTGTTGTAGGATTAGTGGGAAATTCAAGGGTTTGGTTACTGAAGAAGAGGGTGTTGTAAAAGATTGTGAACTAGGGTGTGTGAAGAGAGTGAAGATGTTGTTATTGATGTCTAAAGCTGGGAGACTTCATATTCATGCTTTGAGGTTGATTAGGAGAGAATTGGGGTTGCCTGAGGATTTTAGAGAGTCAATTTTAGGGAAGTATGTAGATGACTTTAGGTTGGTTGATTTGGAGATCGTTGAATTAGTTGATAAAGATGAGAACTTGGGGGTGGCTGAAGTTGAGAAATGGAGACAAAAAGAGTACAAAGAGAAGTGGTTAAGTGAGTTTGAGACAAAGTTTGCATTTCCTATTAATTTCCCAGCGGGTTTTAAGATTCAAAGAGGGTTTAGAGAGAAGTTAAAGAATTGGCAAATGCTTCCTTATTTGAAGCCTTATGAGGGAAATGAGGTTGTTCGGGTGGGTACTTGTGGAGGGAAGGAGAGATTTGAGAAACGAGCGGTTGCGATGATTCATGAGTTGTTGAGTTTGACAGTAGAGAAGATGGTTGAGGTTGAGAGATTGGCTCATTTTAGGAAGAATTTTGGTATGGAAGTGAATGTGCGCGAGTTGTTGTTGAAACATCCTGGGATTTTCTATATATCAACTAAGGGAAGCACTCATACTGTTATTCTTAGAGAAGCATATAGTAAAGGGTGTTTGATTGAGCAAAATCCAATTTACGTTGTTAGGAGGAAGATGTTGGATCTTGTATTTCTGGGTTGTCGAAATACAAGACAGTTGCAAGCTGAGGAAGAAATTAAGAAAGGGAGTGACAGCCTGATTAGGACAGCAAATGCTGGAAGTACAAGAGTTGGAGAGTGGGTCGTCCCAATTTTAGAGAGTTTTGACAATATGAATGACCATGATGATCCAGGAGAACTCAGTGATGCATCTGAGGACGAGTTTGATGGATGCTATGAAACTGGAGGCAGTAAATGTGACGGATGAACTAGGGGATGGCACAATAACATATGGTGGCTTTACATTCAGCATCCAACGTTTGATTGCATGGTGGACACGTTTGAACACCAACAAGGTTGCCACCACAATGGCTGCTAGGAATATAAGTTCTACTCCAAACAGTTTCTGCTTTTCTAAATGGAGTAATTTTACACCAGTACACCAATACATCCATTTGGTAAGCCTGCCTATTATCAATTTAACAATTTATTTTCCCTTGTTTAGGGACACAGAAGTAGTTTCGTGTAGCATTCCAGAAGGTCTAAGGGGCGCAGAATGTACACCTTAACTTGAATCATAGTCTTCTCAGAAATGCTGGAGTGTCGAAATGGATGGCTGTTAAGACCAACAAATATGAATCTATGTTACGTAGGCTTCTTCTCAGACATGCTAAGGGTCCTAGTAACCGACTGCACTGATGATTTGTGACTGGCTGCTTTAAAGATGATCTGGCTGGGATTATGGACAAGCATTCAAGGGGTCAGAGGATTGATGGCCTTAGCTTGACTTGAATACTCGCTTTAGCCAGTGCTGAAGCATTTAATGAGAGCTGAGTGGGAAAGCGTGCCTCTGGCTCTAAACACAGATAAAGTGGTGATTTAGAATGACTTTGGTTATTGATTCATGAAGTCTTATTGGTACACGACCAGGCTGTCTGAACATCAACAAGATTGGCACTGGACCGGGCTGCTTGAGATCTAAGATTGCCTCTGAAACAGTTCTGGTTTTCGGTTTCCTTTTATTTCACCCTCAAAGAGTACTTTTTCACCACACCCATTTTTTCTCTCTTTTAACTTAGATCATTTTTATAAACTTGGCGTCAATTTAATACGTTCTTCTCCTTTTTTGAAGGGACAGAAGTAGGTTGGTGTAGCATTATAATCTTATCAGATGTTCAGCAATATGACAAAGAAAATCTGAAAAAATCCAGCAAACGAAGTCTTTAATGCTGTGGTCAATAATGACGGTGAAGAGAAAAGAATTGCAGCACAGTTATTCTATTAATGCTGTGCTGGGTCAACAATGATTGAAGACTATTTCTTCCATCACAAAACAAGAAGCAGTCTCCAGTCTACGTAAGGCCCATCAATGGTTATTTTGCATAAAAGCAAGGGAATCTTCAACTTACAAAATCAAGGTCTCCTCATATGCTAAAGCAACGAAGTTAAGATTCTCGACCAACAAATTTAACTTAGACACAGAAAAAGAGGAAAAAGCGGGGAAGTGCTATAAGTTAGACATATCTTATGGCCCCCGTCGCCTTTCAGGTTCTCTCAAGAATTCCCTCTTGATCTTTTTAAGCCTTGCTAGGATTTCAACCATGTTGATCCTTTCCTCAGGTGATTCATTAGTACACTTCAAAGCTGACTCCATTATAGATGTGACGCAATGCTCCTTGTTTTAAGGAGTAGCCATCTCCTCTGTTCAGCATATTGCTATCCACAACGTCAAGTATTGAATTAGGCAATGATTCTTTGACCAATCGGTAGGCTTCTTTCGCGTGAATATTTCCATCAACATGATTCCAAAGCTGTAGACATCAATCCTGGCGGTGGCGGACACAAGTCCATCCTGTCCATGTTCTGCATATAAGGGTTATAGGATGTGATTTGCTAGATATTTAATCCAAGGCATGGCATATATTCTATAATAGGGACACTAAAGATCACCTGGTGCCATATACCCTATTATGGCAAGGGTCTTGGTTTGTGCAATGGACTCACTTTCACCCAAGAGTTTTGCAATGCCAAAGTCACATACGTGTGCAACCATGTCTTCATCTAGCAACACATTGCTCGGTTTCAAATCGCAATGCACCACCGGAGTTGAATGACCGTGATGGAGATACTCTAACGCAGATGCAACATTGTAAGATTGTAACCATTTTTCCAAGTTTCCTTCGGGCATGTACTCCAGGACCAAGCCGTTGACGTCAAGAGTAGAGCAGCTGCAAATAATCTTCACAAGGTTGCGGTGTCTAACGCTGTGCATGGTTTCACACTCTATCAAAACTTCCGATTCCTCCTCGCACTGCAGATTAAAAATCTTCACAGCTATATGCAGCCCATCAGGAAGCACCCCTTGATATACAGAGCCAAAACTTCCAACACCCAGTAGATTAGTCTCATTAAATTCATTTGTTGCGCGTTTAAGTTCTAGGTAAGAAATTCTTCTCTGTATTGCTGTCAATGGCAAGGGTTAACAAGTTCTGGAGCGAGCCTATTGAACTTGGAATATTACCAGACAATAGATTACTCTGACAAATCAATTGATGTCCAAGCCTTCAATTCCCCAGTTCGCGTTGGAAGAGTCCCGCCCAGGGAATTTGAACTGAAATTCAAATCCAAGAGATCATTGAGGCTCCATAATGTCAAAGGGATGGTAGGACTCAATGCGTTGGAATCAAGATAAAGTTTTCTTAAAAAAGGAAGATTCCCTATGCAGTTAGGTATCGATACAGTAAACTGATTTGAACTCAAGTCTAATACAGCCAAGCTCCTTGCAAGACTATATCAGAAGCAAGGGAACCAGTAAGCCTGTTTCTATAAAGATCGAATACTTGAATCTCCCTTAGCCCTTCCACGATCGTTGGAATAGGTCCAGTCAAATTATTGTCACCCAAGGCTAAGCCAATTAGGTTACTCAAGTTGCCAATCTCACTTGGAATATTGCCTTTTGAGTTTGCTGGAGTATACATAAAAATATTCTAGAGAAGTGGAGAGATTCCCTACAGAATTTGGAAGCATGCCATTTAAAGGGTTCTTCCCTACGCTCAGTGTTTCTAACTTCCTAAAATTTGTCAAAGAAGTGATAAAGTTGAGTACCTGACTGGAAAGGTCATTAGTAAAGAAATTGGAATGCAAAATAAGGACTCTTAGGGCTCTCAAGTTTCCAAATTCTTGCAGAATGGATAACAAGTCAAGCATTTCTGACCTGGTTAAATTACCAAGAGAGGGTGGCAGTGGCCCCTCTTAACATTTTTGCACCAAAGGTTCGACATTTGCATGGAATCTCACCACTGAGCTGGTTTTGCTGAAGCACCAGCATTTCTAGTAAAGGGAGGTGGTGACATATGTCCGTTGGGAGACGACCAGTCAATTCATTCCAGTGAAGATAAAGCATATTTAAAGAAGAGATGTTGAAGATGGATGATGGAATATGACATGATACGAAGCAGATGGATGATGATTAATGGGTGAAGAACTAAGTTTTTAGTGATTTACAGGAATTAATATTTTGATTTATATCAATAAATTGGATGTAATTCGAGAAAGAAACCTATAAATAGATTTATTTGTAAAAAAAGAACTTTTAAAACTATCATTTAAAAGCATGTAATAAAAATAGCAATGAGTAGACATTGCCAATTTTTTAAAATTGAAACTCAAATATTAATGATTCATCAATGAGATTATTATTAGATAATTGCTAGAAAAATCTTCTACAAAACTCATCAATTTATTTTCAAATCTCTAAATCTAAAAAATATTTTTTTTATCAAAATACCTAATACTTAACCCTCAACTTAATATTAATTAATCATTAAGTGTTTAAATAAGAAAACTATTGTTTTAGATTTGAGATGTTTGAAAATAAATTGATGAGTTTTTTAGATAGAAGATTTTTTTAAATGATTTTTCTAATAATTATCTTATTTAATACTTTTTTTTTATGAGGTCGATACCATTTTTTTTTTTTTTATAATCATGATCAAGTTCAAGTTCTATCTCATTGCAATCCGAAGAAAAAGAAAAAAGTTTGCCTAGGTTGTTTGGATGTTCACACATCAACCTTCAACTACTATTTTCTTATTACACTAAAAAAAAAAATTATAAGAGTTTTATTTTCTTCTATTCATCATCGTTTGTTTCATCAACTATGAAATTAGCTTTACTACCTAGTAGATAAAATTAGATTCTTGTTATCCTCTTGTAATTTAATCCAAGAATTATTATAAACATAAGAAAATCAAGGATATGTAAGGTTATGAATATTAGTGATATCCTAAATCCTATCATATTGATATAAAAGAAGCACCATTAGAATACTACTGTTTAATTAATCAAAGCTTAGCACTTTTTATCTAACGATTAAATTAAATTACATGAATATATAATGTATCTTGATGCATTAATTAGATAGAGCATAGGCATCCACAATAAAAATATATACTTTGAAAAATAATAGTTTTATTTAAGTTAGGAATAATTACTAGAAAATCCTCTTAAAAATCGTTTATCTAAAAACACATCAATTTATTTTAAATCTAAAAAATATTTTTCTTACTAAAACAAATTTCATAGCTAATCGGGTGTTAAGTTAAGAGTTAACTCGTTGTATATTTTGGTAAGATTTTTTTTTTATTATTATTATTTGAGTTTGAGAGGTTTGAAAATAAATTAATGGAACTTTTAAATAAAAGATTTTTTAGAAGGGTTTTCTAGTAATTCTCTTTTTTATTTAATCTTCAGCCTCTACAAGAGTTTTTAGTTGTAGATGTTGACTAAATCAGTAATCAAAATCAAACTTTTAAGAAATAGATTAGATTATTTATTATCATAATTTTTTTTAATATTTTTATGATATTTATTTTTATAATATAATAAAAATAATTTTATTTTTAAAATCAAGATTCCAATACTTTTTTATTATTATTTGTTAGGTTTATTGTATCCATGTATCACTAGACCATCAAAAAGAAAACTTTCATATATATGTGTGTGTGTGTGTGTATCTCGTTTGTGTTTTACTTTTTGGACAAAATTCTCCTTAGACCATCAAAAGAAAATTTAATTTCAAAAATCACAAAAATTAAATTAAAAAAAATAATAATAATATTTAATGTTAGAACACATATCCCACGTTGAATATTTAAATAAAAGATATCTCACGTTGAATAGCTAAATAAAAGATAAGTGACATATAAAGTTCGTAAAGAGTTATCCATCATAAGATTTAAGTCTTATCTATGGAATCTAATCTCAATTATCTAGCTCTATATTTAATATAAAAAATTACAAAAGATTTGGACATCCCAAAAAATGAAATAAACTAAAAAAAAATTTCAAAAACATTGGTAACTAATGAAAATTTTAAAAATTCCAACTCCTGCAAAATTTATTTTGATGTCATAGAGACTTTGTGGACATGATTTTTCCATCTGTCAGATTTTACAAGTTAGTATTATTATGAACTTTTTTTAAAAAAAAATTCTAAGTTTTCTTAATGTTATTACGTTTTGTTTTTTCTAGGTGTTTTTTTGTGTTTTAAATTGTAAAATATTTTACGGTAATTTTTTTAATGGTTCCAGGGCATTATGGTCTAAAAGCTGATAAAAAATGGCATATGAGAGAAAATAAGAATATATAATGACATTTAGAAAAGAGAAATTCTAAAAATATATATATATATATATATATATATATATATGAGAGAATACACCTAATATCCGAGGATAGATAGATTAATTAACCCTATTTTTTTCTTTTAATGAAAACAATTGATCACATGAAACTTTCTGGCTTGAGATGAAGAGTGTTGTTTCAATTTCTAACTATATATGCTTGTTATTTAAAAAGAAAGTGCAAACTTTTTACATATGGTCGTATGTATCTCCTATCATATAAATAAAAATAAAAATTGATGATCAAAATGTAGGTTATGCACAGAGCATGTGACTCAAACCTGACTACATATTTTCACCCAGATTTAAAACCTGAAGAGGAAGGTATCCAATTCCTTCGGGTATGGCTCCAGTGAAAGTATTACGAGTTAAATATAATGTTTGTAGCTCTCTGCATTTATATAATCTAGACGGAATTGGCCACTGAAACGATTCGAGTAAAGTGAAAAGAATTCCAGTTTGGGAAGATGGTCGCACATGTTCTTGGGTAGACTTCCAAGTATGAGGTTAAACGAGAGATCGATGACTTGCAAGGAAGAGAAGTTGAAGATTGTAGATGGAATTGTACCTGAAATATATTTAATTTATAGTTACTAACTTGGCATGAGAACTTCTTAATATGAAACTGATGATTTGAAGAAGGGGATCATAACGTACCTGTGAGATTATTTCTATCCAACAATAAATTTTGAAGTTTGTGCAAATTCCCGTAACTTTCCGGAATCACTCCTGTAAGGTAATTAGTTCCCAAATTAATCGATGTAAATTACCTATCTCGCTGGGTATATGCCTATGGAAGCTGTTGTTGTCAAGATTCAGAACTCGAAGGAAGAAGAGGTTTCCAAGTTGCGGTGGGATGGTCCCTGAAACGATTCGAGTAAAGTGAAAAGAATTCCAGTTAGACCCGTGTGAGAGAGGTCCAATGCCGTGACTCGTTGCCTGCGAAGACTGCACGAGACTCCTCGCCAATTGCAGAAGGAGGTTTCGGAAGACCAGTTGGGATCAAAAGTAATGTGAGCTTTGAAGGAAAGAAGAGCAGATTGATCAGTAAAGTTACTTTTGGCCATGCATATGCACTTTCCTGGCAAAAACATTAGCAGCATTGAAACAAGAATACCAATGATCCAAAATTTCCCCATAATTTTAAGTTGGGTAATGAAAATGAAAATAATAAAGATAAAGCTTTATAAGCTGATCAGAGAACTCTGTTGAAGATGGCACCTAATACTCCTCATCTTCAGGGCAGCTGTCTCCTCCATTTTCATTGAAAATAAGAGAGGGCTTTCCAGGTTGCATATACATTAATTTTAGCCCAATTGTGAGTGTAGACATGGCAACTAATCAAATTTATCTACTTAATTGGAAGGAATTAGCCGCCCTCTTCGACTTCGTGATCCTAAAAGCATGGCGTCTGAGAAGTTGACGGCTTAATATTACGTAGTAAAATTTGTGTGCATGCCATGACCAGCAAATTCAACTTCGAGAGAAAACCAAGGCCACTTTCAAAGGGATTATCCGGTCTTCAAGAAGATGTACTCCATCTTTTGACTTCATAAATTTGAATCTCAAGATTCACACCTGAATAAATTCATTTTCTTTAAATACACTAAAGGCTAATAGATTCGATAATATACTCTCAATCAAATATTGATTGATATCTCAATTTTAATTTTTTAAATTCAAGGATTATAATTATTTTTTGATTTGTAATCAAATTGATAGATTTTATCGCCGAGATAGTGAAATGATGAAAAAAGCTATGTCTAAATTAAATTACCAAACTTAATTTTTTTTCCACCATTCTTTTTTTTTTTTCCCATCTCCAATTTTCTTGTCTTTTCAATCATCAAAATGCTTCTTTACATATTGAATCTCCAGCAACCAATTTCTTCTTGGTTAACAAAAGCGATGTGTTTCTCATTAAGAATCCTTGCGAGGTGGCATGTGATATACAAAACAAAACAAACACGTCGGTGATTATCCCCCAAATTAATCAATTGTAGACTCGAATTATCTCATTTCCAACGGCTATTCTTGTCAAGAAATTTAAATTTCCAACCATCTTTTACCTTTAAAATTTTGAACAACAAGAATATAAGAAATTTCTCAACAATATTCTTGTCAAGAAATTATCCCCCAACTATATCTAATTCTCAATCAAATCCCTAAAAAGAACATCCCGAATACACATTATCTTGAAAACTTTGTATTTCTTTAGTATATTACATTGATGATTACAATAAAATATATAGGTAAAGATTAGACTATACATGTAACCCTCGTAAAATTCGTAATCGTATAAGTGTACGTATCAAGATATTATATTCGTACGTATATATATAATATATCGATTACGTACGTGAAAATCGTAACTAGATCAACATATGTACTTGGAATATGCGGTATTTACGTTTTGTTGAGAATAACGAGTGTACGTACAAAAAAAAAAACATTGGGTAAATTAGTTACAAAATTTATTTTATATGGAATAAGTATAGATTATATATATAAAAAAAAAAAAGAAGGAAAGTGCTAATTGTCGAAATTTCGGTAGGAATTCTGAAAATGTAGTTAATTGAATTACCCTTATTTAATCACATTTTGACCCCTACTTTTTACAAATTTCCATTGACCATCATCTTGAAATTTACACTCATCATTTCATTAATTTCAGCCACATTTACCTTGCATTTCACCACAAGCTTTTGACACTTGTAATGAACATTGAATTGATGAGATTAAGTGAGATATTTAAGTAAGAAAAAATGGGATAAGGATGCATTTTGGTGCATCCCATAGCTGCCTTAAAACCAAGAAAGAAAGAGTCAAAGAGAGGGGAGAAAGAGGAAAAAAGGGAAGGAAAAAGAAGGGGAAACTAAAAGGAAACAAAAGAGATTTTAGGAAAGTTAATCCAAAGTAAGTAGGTTTCATTTTTTTTCTTGCTTTGTTTATGCTTTCCTTGTTTATTTCATGAGTTATTTAATTCATGTGAAATGTGATTATGGTATTTGTGATGATTTTAAACACTTGATGTTTGATGATGGATGGTTAAGCATGTGTGTTGAGAAATGTGCTTTAAGAGAAGATTTTCGGATTTTAGGGGTGGAAAAACCAGAACTTGGTGTGATTTATTTCGGCATCTTAGAGTGATTTTTAGAAAAAATACAACGAATGAAAGTTGTTGATATATGTTTCTACTATGTTCCTTTAAAATTTCGTGACTTTTAGAGATATATATATGGCGTTATGACTGAATTAGTATGGATCGTTCGAATGGAACCTCTACTGGAAAAATATTTCATTCAGAAGTTGTGCGATTTATTTCGGGATCACAGAGTGGTTTTTGGGCAGAACTCAAAGAAGGAAAGTTGTTCATCTATGTGTCTACTTTATGTATCTAAAATGTCATGATTTTTAGATCTGTATGTAAGGATTTATGACGGATTTGGTATGGGTCGTTGAATGGACCAGTTACTGGAAAAGTTTATTTAGTTCCGAAACTTGTGTGAATTATTTAAGGATTTTAGAATGCTTTTTGGAGGAAACTTAAAACATGAAAGTTGTTTATCTATATGTCTAATATCTCCCCTTAAAATTTCGTGAGTTTTAGATATATATTTAAGGAGTTATGGCTGGTTTGGTATAGGTTGTTTAAGTGTGCCACTGCTGGAAAATTTTAACCTAAAATAAATGGGCTTGGACTAATATTAATGGGCTTGGACTTGAGTTAAAATGAGATGGGCTTAGATTAAAATAAATGGACATGGACTAATGTTAATGGGCTTGGACTTGAATTAAAATAAGATGGGCTTGGATTTAAAAATAAAGTGGACTTAGATTAAAACAAATGGACTTGGGCTTGGATTAAAATAAATGGGCATAGACAAATGTTAATGGGCTTGGACTTGAATTAAAATAAGATGGGCTTGGATTTAAAAATAAAGTTGACTTAGATTAAAACAAATGGACTTGGGCTTGGATTAAAATAAATGGACTTGGACTAATATTAATGGGCTTGGACTTGAGTTAAAATGAGATGGGCTTGGATTTAAAAATAAAATGGACTTAGATTAAAACAAATAGACTTGGACTTGGATTAAAATAAATGGGCTTGAACTTGAGTTAAAATGAGATGGGCTTGGATTTAAAAATAAAATGGACTTAGATTAAAACAAATGGACTTGGGCTTGGATTAATGTTAATGGGCTTGGACTTAAATAAAATAAACTTGGAAATGGACTTGGACTAAAATCAAAAGGCTTGGTTTTAAAGTAGATGGGCTTAGACTAACGAAAATGGGCTTAGGCTAAAATAAGTAGACTTAAATAGAAATAAAAAGGATTTTAAAATTTTAAAGAAAATTTATTCTTTCATAGAAAAAAAAAAAGAATTTGGACCTTTTTTTTTAATTATTAATGAAACTAATAAACAATATTAATGAGCGGAGGTTGTGTTCCCGCAATGAGTACCATGATTGATATGTGAGCGTCGAGTGAATCTCGAGTGATGGTTGGACCGTGAGTATGGCTTAAGAAAGAAGGGTTGGTACCCGAGTTTTGTTGAATGTGATTAAACATGTCATCACGTGCATCATGTGCATTGGGAGTGAAAATAAATTGAGAAAAATCATTGAGTCTTGAATTGACATGGTTTGGTAACCGAATTGAGTGGATTGGGTAATAGCAAGGAATCCATAGTGCGAGCTCTATTTACTAACACCGTTAAGCGAGGGATAATTCCGTTAACTATGTGCTACAACGAGGGATAATTCCGTTGCGAGCGGTAGGTGATATTGAGATCACCGAGAGAAAGTAATAGAGCGAGTAGGTGATAACACGATCACCGAGAGATTAGGCGCACGGACTTGCATATACCTAGGGTACCCGAATTAAAATGGATGAAAATATGGAAAACACAATAGCATCGCATATCACGTGCATCACCCTACTTACCGAGCTTTGGCTCATTCTATTATTGTATTTGTGTGTTGTTCGAGCAAGGGCAAAGTTAAGCCGATCGAGGATGCTACTGGTTCTCGTTAAAAGAGGCTCATGTGTCACTCATAAAAATAGAAATATCTTTTGTGTCATTAAAAAGGGATACGGGCCTAGGTTGTAAATTTTTAGGCATTTTGAATATGTTATAAATTATAGAACTATCTATACTAATGTTGTAAATTATATCATACGTTTCCCATGGTTTAGTTTCGTTGTGTATGATGGAGGAAGTAGGGGACTTAGTCCCAACGAGTGTGTCGCGTCGGTCACGCTTGTTAGGTAATAGGCAAGGGAGCCGGAGGCGTCACAATACAGCTCGTATAATTACTCAAAGTCGGCCAAAAGATTAGCTCATAACATTAGCCAAGAGATAAGCATAGACTACTAATGTTACAATGACAAAGAAGGCAAGAGATCAATGACATGTTTCTTTCTTATCATCCTTCCACGAGTTGTGCATCTCTCTATAGAATGTACAACTTCTCACATAACTCGGAGAAAGTGGCGATGGGACGAGCTTAATTACTAAGAATGTTAGCGATCTACTTTTGGATGGACAAGTAGGCACGTGTAATGCACTTTGTTTCACTTTATCTCGAATAAAGTGAAAATCAATTTCAAGTCGTTTAGATTGAGAATGAAATATAGAAGTGTTAGTTAGATAGACACAAAAGCATTATCACACTAGATAGTAGACTTGGAGTGTTAGAGAGGAATAATTTTATAGAAAAGGCACTCAATCCATTCAATCTCGGAATGAGTTGTGGCTAAGACATGATACTCAACCTTAGTAGAGGATGTAGTTCCTATCCATTATTTGTGAGATAGCTAAGAAATAACATTTTTACCATAATAAATGGCATGACTCGATGTACTCTTCCAATCATCAATATCTTCATCCCAATCGAGTTAGTATAAGTATAGGCTTAGATGGTTGGAGAGATCGATCATTGTAGTTGCAAACCATAATGCTTCATGCTTTGGAGCTACTATAGGATATGCTTACCAAGTATACTAGTGGATAAGCAATATCGGGACGAGTGATATTCAAGTACCGAAGGCCCCTCATAATGCTTCTATATAAAAACGGATTAGCAAAGGGTTTCCCATCTTTAATAGAGAGCTTCATTGTAGGACAAGCTCGGTGTGCTAATTAATCGAGCCTCTTACAATTTGGTCTTGCCCAATAAATCACCGACATACTTTTCTTGAGTGAGAAGAAGGCTGATTTTGTTCCAATGAACTTCAATCCCTAAGAAATAATGTAAATGACTAACCAACGAACCTCAAATTCATTCCGAAGAGCAGAGAATGGTGGCAGAAATAGTGTCCGAATTGGTGCCTATAATAATAAGGTTATCAACATAAATAAGAAAAAAATTAAGTCTCGTGTTGGACCTTCTAAAGAATAAGAAGACATTAGTTTGAGAGCCGTGAAATCCCATAGAAAGAAGCTTGTTAGTAAGGTGGTGGTATCATTGATGCGGTGCATGTTTCAAGCCATAAATTGATTTTCCTAGCTTGCAAACATGTGTATAACGATTGGGGTCAACAAAATCCCATGGTTGAACTATGTAAACATTTTTTTTTTTTTGAGAGGACCATGAAGAAATGCATTAGATATATCAAGTTGTTCAACTTGTCAATTTTGATTCATCGTAAGAGAAAGAGTGAGATCAATCACTATATGCTTGATAACAAGACTATAAGTGTCACGATAATCGATCCGTAGAAGTTGATGAAAACCTTTAGCCACGAGATGGATTGTATAGTAATCAATCTATTCAATAGGTATGGCTTTGATGCGATAAACCCACTTATTTCCGATGACATTGAAGTGAGGTTGATGAGGAACTAGTTCCTAAGCTCCATTTTTAAGAAAAACATTGATCTCTTCATCCATAACATGAAGCCATTTGGGATCATTAGCTGCTTATGTATAGGTAGAAGGTTCTATTAGAGAGACAATAATAAAGAAAGTCTTAGGCTTTAAAGAACCAATTTCAGCCTATATGATTATAGGATATGTAGGTTCAATGGTTTTGATAGATTTGGCGGGTTTTAATGATTATAGTACAACAATAATGATATTGTGGTGATGAGGTGGCAATGGTAGTGTGGTGGTGGTGCTAACGACGAGTGAATGTTGTGGTGATTGAAATAGTTGAATGGTATCTTGAGTGGATTCATATTCAAAAAATATTTTATGAAATTGAAGTAAATTATATATTAGTTCACTAATCAATGTTGATCATGCTTAAATTAATATTAATTTATTTTAAAAAATTTAAAATTTTCTCATCAATTATTTCTTTTTTTTTTTTTTTTACTTTTTTTAATTTATTAAAATAAAAAATCAAAATAAATTGAAAAAAATATAGAGACTAAATTTGTTTCTCAAAACTAGAGGGATTAATTTATCATTTATTTTATAAAACTTCAAGAGTTGAAAATGTTCTTCAACAAATGAACTAAATTTAAACATTGACCATATAATATTTTACATTGACCAATTTAATTGTAAAATATTTTATCGAAAGGAATATAAGAAAATAAAAAAATCTTGAGTATTAATTATAGGTGAAAACCAAATTATCGAATAAAAAAATTGATATATTTCGAAACCGAACCGAAAACCCGAATAACAATTTGGTTTGGTTTAAGCTATTTTTTTTTGACAATTTGGTTAACCGAAAATTGGTCAAAAAATTTCGAAACCGAACCAAATTACACAACGAACACCCTTGGTGGATTAAAAGAGTTTTATGGAGGATTTAAGGGGTTGAGGGAGGATGGCGACAACCTTAGGGAGGAAGAGAAATGAGGAAAAATGAGGAGGGAGGGTTCCGCTTGGTTTTAAAAAACCTAGATCAACAACGTAAACGATTCCGTCATTGATCCGTCCTTATTTGGAGAAAGATATTAGTGTTCGTCATTAGATATCAACATCCGGCGCCTTTGAATTTTCGAAGGCTACCCAAAATTTCAACAATTAGTGACGAGAAAATTTCCATCACTAAATAGCGACCTTTGAGAGAGGAATTGACCATTGCTAAAAGACAATTTTTTTAGCAATGGTATCAACGTCCCATCGTTGTTTTCTATAGCTAATCCGTTGCAAAAAATCCATTTATCGACGAAAATTGATACATCATTGATAATTAGTTACAAATCTATCCCTAAATGTAACATAAGTTAATTTGACGCTATTTAGTAATAGTTTAAATCGTCCATTAACTTGAAATTTATTCAATATATTCTCTATATGCTCGAGTAAATGTTTTATTTTATTTTATTTTAAGATGACTATAAGCCCAATCAATATATTCATTGAGTATAAAAGAAATAAATCATAGGTTTTATTAACACACAACTATCCACCTACACATAAAACATTGACAATTCGCTCTTTATTTATTTAAAATTAGATATTCTAAAATCAATTTCTTTTCAAATAAATAATATCTTTAAAACCATTCGATGATACCATACTTTTCAAATAAGATTGTAGTTTCTTTATATTCTAATATTATTTAATATTTTGTGAATAAATATATATAAACCTAATGTACACACTTTCAAAAAATAATTACCTTATTAATATTCAATAAGAATAATTTTTTATTTGTTAATTTTAATAAAAAATTAAAATTCATTGTTACTTTATTTTTTTTATACAATCTTATGAAAAAAAGAAAAATCAAGGCATTTTTTTTGGGGCTTTTTGGTTGAAACTTACACTTTAAATTATTATAATTATTTATTTAAGGATTCATGTATAAAGAAAAAAAAATCATGTTTTATTAAAATGTAAATTTATAGAAAAGCTAAAGGAAAAATTAATGAAATACAAAATTTTGATCAAAACATCAATAAACCATACAAAAAAAATATATATTTTTTTTCCTCTTCAATCCATATAATTTAGTGTACTCACATCAAACTAATATATACCAAATATGTCGAGTGGGTTTGATTTCGGTAAAATCTAGCACTTAGGCATTCGGAGAAGCTTACCGGCTTCAACCACGCGGTGGATGTGTTGTAATTAGTCGGACAAGGCTTTCTAGCCCCCAAGCCTTGTCCGGGTATTTGCGAGTGGTCGTAGATAAATTGGAGAAATAATATCCGGAACCAATATTTCCTCATCCGGGACTCAATATATCTAGCCTATGGATTATCTTTCCGTAACTTTATTTGACGAAGAAGTGTGAAAATGTTCTCCTTCGCTTGAATGATATTGATAAATGCTTTATTTTATATTATTACTCTTTACATTTAGTTTATTGGATATGTTTTATGTTTGATTAAATGCTCATATTTATGTATAAGACATAAATTAGAAACCGAGAGTAACCGTGTTTAAAGTTAAGGAAATTGAAATATCGAGTTGGACTTTCCGAGCTTTTCACATGTTTTTAGTGGATTTGACATTGGATTTGGAAGAAGTAGCATTCAAAGCTTTTGTAGAGTACATCTCAAGTTTTTCAAAATGGTATTATGGATGAAAATATTCGAACTAATTGTAATTTTTATTTAATATCTTGAGTTTTAAACCTTCAATCAATGTAATGCTAAGCCCATTGAAGAGTTTAGGACCGCATCTACAACTTTAACAAGAGCCTAAGTTCAAATTAGGTCGTTTTGGAGGAGGAAATTAACTGCAAACTTGAATTTCTGAGTCTAGATGGACTGATTGTGGACTGGTTGAGACAGTCTCGGTATTCAGCCCATAACTTGAGTTGTGGACTTTTTTTTGGTGCAAGTCCTATAGCGTTGGAAAGATGGGGAGTAGGGTTGCAACTCTCCTGAAGAGAGAAAACTCCCATTCTGCTTGTAATTGGTCCGAAATTGACAGCAAAAACAGAACAAGAAATCAGCAATACTTATGAATTGTAATTGAATTATGATAACTCTTGATTTTTAGGAGATAATTGAGAGATTTTCTAGTCACCGAGTTTCTGCTATTCTATGTTCTTATTGATTATAAATATAATGTGAAGGAGAACATAAAACTCTCTCCTCTCTTTGGTTAATTTTTTCCCTAGTTTTTACTTAGATTTGTTTTTTCGATTCAAGGGATATTCAAACTTACAGTAATACAAACGCTTCTTCTCCATTATGGCATGGTGTCTGTAGTGCAAGTACCTTTTTCTTCAACTGAACAAACCAAGGTCCCTTCATATGCTAATTAAAGCAACAAAGCTAAGACTATTGACTAGAAAATTTAAATTACACAGAGAAAAAGTGGAAAAACTGTGAAGTAGTGCAAGTTGATGTATCTTATGGCCTCAGCCTCTCAAGAATTCCCCTTTGATCTTTTTCAGCCTTGCAAGGATTTCAACCATGGTGATTCATTAGTACATTGAAGAGCCAAGTCCATTATAGATAGATGTGACAAAATGCTCTTTGTTCAAGGAGTAGCCATCTCCTCTGTTTAGCATATTGCTATCCACAATGTCAATTACTGAATCCGAATCAGGCAACGATTCTTTGACCTTTCGTTTCAACCTCATTTCTCCCTCCAACATTTCATCGTAGGTTTTTTTCCCCTGAATATTTCCATCAACATGATTCCAAATCTGTAGACATTAATTCTAGTGGACCCAAGTCCATCCAGTCTGTATCCTGGACAATACAATTACAATGTTACAGGATGTGATTTGCCAACTATTTAATCAAAAGCAAGACACGTGTTCAAGTTAAAAAAAAACAAAAAACTTTCTATCTTTCAATACGCTCATTTTTATTCGTAGGATAATGAAGCTTAGTTAAGAATCAAACCACCACAATTTTTTTTTCCAAAGATTTTTGCCGCCAAATTTGCCTTCTTGCAATATCTAAAATTAGATATCGGTCGTTGAAACCTTTGGAACAAACAAAAGTTACATAATTTGTTTTTTTTTTTAATTATAAGGGGCCAGAATGGAACATTGATGAATCCATAAGGGCTAAAATATAGTTTACATTTCTTCTTCCTTTTCCCACCATAATAATCCCTCATATTTAGCCTCCATCTCCAACAACAATAGCACATTCAGAATGAACAATTTGATCAGGTAAAGCCAATAACATATGGAACATTCTACATCGTTGCATTTACATAACATATGGAACAACCTCACACTTCCTAACCATGAAAGACAAGCAAAGCCAATTTGTTACCATTTTGAATCATATGAAGTTCATCAAAGAGCTACCTAAATTTAAGTGATAAAGTACAAACAGAGAATCACATTGAAGGATCACAGAAAACAGATTTTCAGCAAGGAAAGGCACGGCCTATCATTTTCTTGAAATTAGCAAGCAACAAAAAACCCAAAATAATGGAAATTGTTCGAAAAAAAAATTGATCAATTGCTTATCCAATTAGCAGCTGGACTGTCCAATTGGCATGAAATATCTTAAGGTAAACTACTTCTGTACGTTGAGCAAGCTGCATGTAAAATCTATAGCAAGGTCAGGCTGTCAGCTGTATTTTTTCAAATTTCTCCAATCTTAAACACTACACGGAAAATTAGACATATTCAGATCTGAAAAAATCACCATGTTTTTTCTGTCAGCACAATTAGGCTTTTCTATTGATGTCTACCACCAGCACTTACTGCCAATTTCACTGCTAAGCTTTAGTCAACACAAGTAAAAGTGAATCATGTTGGTTATCTACTAACACACAATGCAAATTACTTCCATGGTATGTTTTTAATGCCTCCAGGGAGATGTCTAAGCAGTCCAGAGTCCATTTTCTTCCTCAACATTGACAATAATAATTTACTTCAGCTCATGCAAGTTTCTCTGAAACAGGAACAGTGGATCACTACATGCTTTCATGTACGAGTGGACGCTTTTGGGAATTGGCAAACAAAAGTGGAAACGCGAGAAAAATAAATAAGGAGATTCCAACCTCTACCTCTTTACACATAAGCATCAAGCGGTTACTATGATAATCAAATAATATGACCTCAAAGGGTGTTTTCAATATCTAGAGAAACAAGAAGATTCTACATCAAAACAAAACCAGTAGATAAGGAAACAAAAATTTGTTGAACTGCTGTAAATAAATGAAACTGTATACTTGACACTAAGTCAAAACATTTATTTCTTACACTTCTGGAGCTATAATTATAAGAATGATAGTTGCCATTTGTTTATTAAGGTACGGTGATGAAAAATATAATGTTATCTTGAAAATTATGATTCTAAGCAATCGGAATTATTGGACCCCATTAGTTGCATGAACGGCAAGGGCAGACCAGGTGTACCCACACATGCACTTTTCAATTAAATTAAACAGTTTAAATCCCCCTTATACATGCATTAATAGGCTAACACCTAAAATGCGAACCGAAGCAACAAAAACCTTTGATTCGTAAAAAACGTGATGATTTTTTTTTTTTTTTTTTTAAGGACTTTTCCTTGGAGAAATTTGAATAGATTGGCACAAGAAATGTTTTCCTTTTCCAATCTCTAGTTAATTGAACAGAAGTTCTATTTTCTAAGAAAAAAGAAAAGATATCAGTTCCTATTGTAGGAAAAAAGAAAGACCAACTACAAAGGATATCACTCCCATCTTATCAGCAAGCAAATAACATGCTAGCGCAGGAGGAGAGGAGGCGATTCCCAATCCTGCATTACAGAATGAAAACCTGAACCCAGATGAGCATATATATAGTCTGCATACTGGTTACCTTTGCGGAGAACATGCATGAGCTGACTAATATAACCTGAGCAACCCTTAATCCAATTGCCAACGTGATCCAAAATTCGTCCCATTCATTAAAATTGCACAAAAAAAAAAAAAAAAAAAAACACATCCATTACGATGCATTTATCATCCCCGTCAACAATGGCCAATACCTCTCTATACATGAGTTAATTACACACTTAAATCATAACCAAAAGAACAACACACATTGTCTGTTTCTGCCATGCAAGTGTTTCCAGGCAATTGCACACAAGGCCAAAACAAAATCAGAATGTTGAGCTTGCTATCATTAACATTACAAATATTTAATCAATGCCCACACGCCAACAATTAGAATGACAATAGCAATGACCAGAAAGATCCAGCAAGCACAGCCACCTTTGGTACGTTTGTTCAGAAAAGCCAAATTCCTTTGAACCCTCTGTTCCAAACATAACAAATATAAGCATCAGGTTAATGTGATACTTACCATTCAGGCAACCATAAATTTACTCATAAGATTATTAAAAGACACTGAAAACTCACCTCTTTCACACAGTAAAACCCTAAATCAATCCGTTATTTTATTGCTAACAAAATAAAAATTAACATCAATCAATTGCATACCGCCAATCTAAAGACTAGAAAACAAACCTGTAAACGGGAATTTGTTACATCCACATGCTCGTCTAAATCATCCTGCATAAAGAAGAGAAGGGCATATTTAGTTAAAGGTTGCAATCAACTCCAAAATGTTATAGCATGGTGAAAATGCAAGGAGATTATAAATAGGACAAATGGGAAATAAATCAACACCACCCACCAGAAGCCTAGTGTGTAAGGTAAGTTCCTCATTGACAGCCAATGCAATGTGTTTTGTACTTGTCACTGTCTCCTCCAATTTCCCAAGGCCTTCGTCTTGTTCTGTTTTATTATGCAAAACAAGTAAAGAATCAGCATTGCATATTCCGAAAACCACAGAAGCCAACAAAAAAAAAAAAAAAGTTGTAAGACATGCCTCTCATGACTTGCCGTTGAAAACCAACAAGGCCCTGGTTGTCAAAGCCAGATGCTCTATCCATAATATCGTCGGTCTTGCTATCAGGTCCAAGCAAGTTCTCTCTGTTAGCAGCACTGGACATATTGAGAGCAGTAGCCATCTGGTTAACTTTTGTACTCAAATTTTTCAGCATGTCTAGACGCCGATTCATCTCTTTCCCTGATCTGGTCATGAAAATAGCAGTCAGATATTTCCATCAAGATCAGGAAGAAAGCAGCAGCAAATTACCACTTAGCATATCATACAGGCACTGTTAGTCTACCCTCCCTCGCCCCTTATACCTATCTATAAATGACTCATTCATCTCATTTTGGTAAAATATCTGTCGAAAGGTCAACAAATCAAAAGATTTCCACTCTTCAACTGTACACAATAGTGAGTATCTACTTCAATATTCAATCCTCCTATGAAAAGGGCTTTCTATACAATTGTGGATGAACATTGAACACCACAACCACATACATCACCACCAACACTTTCTATAAAACAAAACAAAACCAAAAAATGAAACAACACCTGTTGATAGTTGATAGATTATCATCTAAAGTAACACCAGTACTCCACACATTTAGCCGTGTCCTAGCTCCTTAAAAGACTAGCATTAACATTAAATTTGAAAAAAAAAAAGCCCACAACTTAACATTCACCAAAACTTCATAAAAAAGGAAAAGGAAAAAATAACTGCTGCTACATTCTCATATAAACTAACACGACTCTACTCATTTAGCACTGTCCTAGCTCCTTAAGATTAGAATTAAATTCCAAAAACAGCACACACCTTAACATTTTCAAAAAAAAAAAAAAAAAAAAAAAAAAAAAAAAAAAAAAGACCCATGAACATAAAACAAGATTCCATTACCATACTACGGAACCATTCACACATAATGACAGAAACACTTACATTGGCTGTTTGCTAGGAAGTGCTGACAAAAGGGACTGCAAAACATCAAGTTTGGTCCTCAAAATAGTGGTCTTTCTCCGAACGGCAGAGAGATGCCGTTGTGTTTCTGGTCCTGATTGAGGTAAAGAATTCTTCCCAGAAATCATGCCACTGATTTCATCACCAAGTTTTGATGCTTCATTGAATTCTTGCATCCATGATTCTGATGGTGATGCCATTTCCCCTACAATTACAATGACTACTTCCAATTTGATCAAAACGGATCAAATTTTCACGAAAGAACTGAGCTTTCAGAATGCCCATTACTTATTAAAATAAGATATGTAAGTCTCTTTCGATCAGAATTCAATTCAATTCAATTCGTAGCTAAATTTCAAAATCAATGAAGCACTAAAAAAATGCAAAATAAACAAAATAGAACAATTGAATGGCTATTTGATTATTACTTACCTTAGCAAAAACGAGAAGGAGTGAATATGCTTTGAGAATTGAGAAATGTTTCTAGTGCATAAGCTCTGTTTGTGTAGAGAAAATGAAGAGAAGAATTCTTCGGCTTACTCGCCTGTGTCTAGCTGTACAAATCGATCAAAAAGTTTCTATAACAAGAAGAGACTGGCAATCTTGTAAATAATAAGAATTAGTTGGGCTGTTATACATTACAACGGTGGATTTTTTTTTTTTTTTTTTTAAATATATGAGCGGCCTCGGTAGCGTCCCCCACCGTCGAATAAGGTAAAACATGGATTATCCATTAGTTATGGATAGATAATAATTAAACCATTATAATTTTTAGAGTTCATTGTCCAAAAATTTAATCCTAAAAAGTTAGTTAGGTTGTTAAAAAAATTTGTTCCATTTTTTTTTTATCTGAATTCGAAATGCTCTTATATATATATATATATATATATATATATATATATATATATACACCGAAAAAAGGAGTTATTTTAGCATTTCATAAATATTTTTTATATAAATTAATAAATATAATACAGTATAAGGTGGTTAAGGAAAAAGCTTGCACCGAAAATGAAAAAACTCCAAAACGGGAAGTTTCTCAATGTTTGTAGTTGGAGCGCGGGACCTGTTTGGTCGGCCCGCACTCAATTTTTGAAAACCAAACGCCAACTTTTAGTATTTGGACGCTTTCAAACGCGGAGCCAAACAGTGCTTTAGTGCGTGGTAGGATTTTTGCTCTCGTTGGATCCAAGATTCAAGGTCATGCATGAATTCCATTCTCATATCAATGGAGGGCAATTACTTAGCAGAAGAGAGAACACATCTTCCTCTTCTATGATGGAGCAAAGATGTAATCAAGAAATTGGTTCTATTTGATGCATAACAACTAGTCCTCACATATCCTTTGAAATGCATGTTAATCATGCTGATAATGATCATCAATACATATCTAATGATGAGTTAATTACACTTGTACACACAACCATAAGACCAACAAACGTTTTCCCTCTGCCGTGAAAGTGTAGCCATGCAAGTCCACAAAGGGCCACAGGCTGAAAAAAGACACCATAATTTCGAGCTTGCTATCTTCAAAGTTACAAATATTTAAACAGTTCCCATATGACAACAATTAGAGCGACAATGGCAATGACCAATAAGATCAAACATGAGCAGCCACCTTTGGTGCGTTTGTTCAGAAAAGCCAATTTCCTTTGAACCATCTGTCGCATAAATAACAACAAAACATTACATTAAAGTATAATCCAGACACCTTAAAGGTTAAAATCCAGAAATTGGCACATAAGAATATCAAAAGATCAACTCTTTCACACAAGTAAAGGCCCTAGTGAATACCAACGGATTGTGAATAGCAAAACTAAAAGTGAAAAACAAACCTGTAGACGGGAATTTGTTACATCCACATGGTCGTCTAAGTCATCCTGCATCAAAGAAGACAAGGGAATGTTGAGTTAAAGGTCGCAAACAGCTCCAGCATGAAAAAGGATGATGAAAATGCAAGGAGATTATACAAAAGGAAAATACAGAATAAAACAACAACACCCACCAGAAGCTTAGTGTGTAGGGTAAGTTCCTCATTGACAGCCAGTGCAATGTGTTTTGTACTTGTCACTGTGTCCTCCAATTTCTCAAGGCCCTCATCTTGTTCTGCAGTTTTTATGCGAATCATGTTACAAATCTGCGTTACATCATTATGAAATCAGTGAAAGAAAAAGCATCCAAGTCATATTAACATGCCTTTCATAATTTGCCGTTGAAAGCCAACAAGACCATGGTTGTCCAAGCCAGATGCTCTATTCACGATATCATCTGTGTTCTTATCAGGCCCAAGCAAGTTCTCTTTGTTTGCAGTACTGGACATATTGAGAGCAGTGGCCATCTGGTTAACTTTAGTACTCAAATTTTTCAGCATGTCTTGACGCCGATTCATCTCTTTCCCTGTTCTGTTCATGATAATATCAATCAAAGGTTTTCAACAAAGTCAGATGAAAACTGTAGCTAAGTTATGGTTTAGCATATCACACTAAATTAAGTATGGTTTTGCTCTAAAGTATGGTTTTCAACATGATCAAGATGGAAAACTACAGCAAACATATAGTTCAGCATATCATATGCATCAACCTGTCCCTTCTATATACTAATGAATTTCTCGTTCATCTGATTTTGGAAAATTATTTGTTCAAAGATCAACATATCAAATATTTCCCCTATTTATGTGCAGAATACTATGCAATACTAAGCATCTTATCCTCAATATCTGATCCTCCTATGAAAAGGGTTTTTAATGCAACTCTGGAGGAACACCATAACACATAGCAACTGAACTTTGATACGGCAAAAAGAAGAAAGAAACAAAGAATTCTGACCTCCCTATAAACCTGTCATTCATTTGATTTCGGTAAATACCTATTGAGAGATGAACATGTTGATCCTTTTTTTCAACATGCATAGACTACAAAGGGCTTTCTAGTCAACTCTAGTTTAAACTTTTTTTTTTTTCCTCTCCTAACTCACACACCCAAACTAGGATTTGAACCAGTGACCTGTAGACGAACACCTCAACCACATAATCAAAACTCTATATAAAACAAAAGGAAAAATAAGAAACAAAGAATTGCTGTTACAATTTCTTCGAAACTAAGACATGCACTTCATTCATTCACCACTGTTCCAGCTCCTTAACAATAACTTTGAAAAACTGCGCACATCTTAACATTAGCCAAAAAGGATAACCACAAACATAAAACAGGATTCTATTATCATATTAAAGAACCATCAGGAAGTCCATTGCTAACACAGGCGCTGCAGCACAGCACAATTCAAAGCCCAAAAGAATGAATTTATTAAAACAACTAACTAAACAAGAATTCAAAAGAAAAGAAAAGGACTTACATTGGCTGCTTGCTAGGAAGTGCTGACAAAAGGGACTGCAAAATATCAAGTTTAGTTCTCAAAATAGTGATCTTTCTCCTAGTTGCAGAAAGATGCCGTTGTGTTTCTGGTCCTGATGGAGGCAAAGAATTCTTCCCAGAAATCATACCATTAATTTCTTCACCAAGTTTTGATGCTTCATTGAATTCTTGCATCCATGACCCCGATGGCGTTGCCATTGCCCTATAACCAAAAAAAAAATTTCAATTTTGCTTCTTCTTTTCTCCCTTAATCCTAACAAAGTCAAAGGAAAGCTAATTCTACAAAAAGGGTATAAATAACACAAACAATTGTCACAAAATTCTAATTCAATATTCAATTTTGAAACAATCCCATAGTTCCGATTAAAAATAAAAAAGTTACCCCAAATTGATGAACCATAAAACAGAGACATAAAACCTGGCCTCAAGAGGAACAGAGAATCGTTACCTTAAATTGTATGTTCTGATGGGTTTGGTTTCGTTGGATTGATTGATGAAGAGAAGAAAACCTGGGCTCCAGAGAAACAGAAAATTAACGTTGACGAAAAGTAGACCGCGAGATGAGAAAGGAAGCTGATTGTCCGGTTCCTAATCAATGAGTAATTTGACACGTGTGTTCCGATGAAGTTGTCTGGATTTCCGCAGGAATGTAAAAACATAAAACAAAAAAAATGCCTTGGTTCGTCCGTTTGTTCGGGTTAATAATATTTAATAATGTCTGATAATTGCGGGTTTAACTTTAATTATGTATTTGTTCGGTTTTGCTTTCTAATCCAGTCCCTGCAAATTGGGAATTATAATCTATGATTATCCAACTTAATCGTGCTTTATTAGGAGACCCTATAGAACATGGGACGGATTTAGAATTTTTGAATTCATTCTAATTAAGATATTATAGGGTGGACCTGGATTGATGTATATGACTCTTAAATACAGAATAGAGAAGATAATAGGTAGAGCATTATGTATATTAATCCAATACTTTATTCTATTTATTTTTTGAAAAATATTTCGTATGTATCCATTAAAAAATTATATTTTAGACTTATATTAGATTTATATCTGATTTCTTTGTCTATTTTATATTCTTGTAATATTAAATAAAAGTAATTTGTTAAAATATTTCCTTTTAGTTCATATAATTTTGGTCCTTAATTTTTTATAATTTGATCGTTTATTTATATATATATTTTTTTGAGTTTTTAAAGTTTTCATAAAAAATATTTTAGTCCTTACTCCATTAATTCGACTTTCAATTCAGCAAAATCCGCCCCCACATATTTCTGCGGCGTTGTACTGGACGTTTATCTAGGTCCATTTATGGGCCTAGAGCCTTTTTTGAGAATTTTTTGCTTTTCCTATTGTACTGGCCCAGCATTCGGGCCACAACGTGATATACATGTATCGGGTCCTACAACTCCTTTTCTCCCGCTGAGACTCACAAGGCCCGTCTTTTCTACTTTTGAATTTGGGTTCAATTCGTTTAGGACTAAACTAGTCGCTTGCCAACACTAGACTGTGGCTTCAGTTAAAAAAAAAAACAAAATTATTTTAAAAATTTAATAATCTTTTATTTAATTAAAAATTTTAATTTTTTTTATAAATTTTCTGCTTCAAAAAAATATAAATCATTCTTCACTATGGATTAATTTTAAAATAAAAAAATATAATAATTTTAACTAAAATATTAATCAAGAATTAAAAAAACTTTAAAAATATAATTTTTATAATATTTTATTTCAAAAAATAAGTTTATAAAAAAATAACAAATGAAAAAAATTATTATTTAATACTAATGAAAAGATTATTTTTTGAAATTATCCGTGCAATGCTATGGGTAGATAAAACAAAATCATTAAAAATTTTATATTTTTTCATTATTTTTTATTTAATTATAATTTTTTTTTGTTTGTTTTTCATAATTTTTTTTGCTTAAAAAATTATTTATTCTTCTTCATGTAAGGATTCTTAAATAAAAACTTGTAATAATTTAAGCCTAAAATATTAATTGAGAATTCAAAAGAAAATACTTTAAATTCATATATATATATATATATATATATATATATATTACAAGAATGCATCAAAAAAATAAAGTCACAATTAATTTATAGACTTACATAAAAATTAACTAATAAAAAATAAAAATTTATTCTTATTTAATGTTGGTGAGAAGATTATTTTTTAAAAAATATATACATTAGATCTATATATGTTTATTTACAAAATAATCGACAAAATTAGCATAAAAAAACTATATTTGAATTATTGGTTGGTTCCTTTAAAAAATTATTTTATTACAAATAAATTTTTTATGTAATGTTAAAAAAATATATTCATAGAAAATAATTTCTATTATGTTGGAAGATGTATGGTTAATTTTTAATAAAATCAATGGTTCAATAGTTTTTTTATATGTCTTAACCATACCTAGTGAACTGAGATAAATTATTTGAAATATAGTTTTAACCTTTAGAATAAAATAATTATATATGTATATATGCGCAACTATCATTTAAAAATTCTTAGAATTCATGATATATATTATACTAATTTATTTTTTTAAAAAAAGGAAAAAATAATCATGTTTTAAAATTTTATTCTAAAATTCAAATATAGAGAAAAATAAATTATATTTATCAGTAAATAAAATCTTATATAAAAAACATTAATTGGATGAGAATTTTTATAAAAAATTGATAAATTCAAAGAACGAAATTTAACCGATATGAGTAATATAAGCTTACGTATATGTTAATTTTAAAATATTAAAAGATAGAGTATGTGTGTGTGTGTAGTGTGAAAATGAAAGAAAAATGAAAACTAAGGATTAAAAAAAATGTTATAACATGAGGGATGAAAAATAGTAAAAAAGTGTTAAATTTGCATATTAGTGTCCAAAAACATATAAAAAATGACACACAAAAATTACTTAAATTGCTATCAAGTGAATATTAATTTTATGCATATGAACAGTGAGTGAATAAGAATTATAGACATATAAATAATTCAGATTCTTGTGCTATGCTTGCAAACCAAACTAAACATATTTATTTCAGTTTGATAATATATAATGTGTTATTGGTCAATTAAAATACATTAAATTAAATATAAAAGATAAAATTTCATCTAATTTTATAATTTATATATATATGTTTTAAAAACATACGATTTTGTAACCCTCGTAAAATAAATAAATAAATAAATAATTTTATACATATATCAAAATTGGTGTGCTGAGAACTATATTTTGCCATATATATATATGAAAATCGAGTGTCTTGCGGGCTACATTCTCGCTTGAATTTTATGTGACTTATTTAAGAATTTTAGAGTGGTTTTTGGGTAAACCTTAAAGAATAAAAGTTGTTCTTCTATGTGTCTACTAGCTCTCTATAAACTTTCGTGATTTTTAGATATATATATAAAGAGTTATGATCATTTTAGTGTAATTTGGTCTTGAAGCATCACTCGCTAGAATTTTTGGGAAAAGAATGGACAACGAATTTTCGAGTTTTAAAAAAGTAAATTTTCGAAATTTCATGAAGGAAACTATGTTTATTTACTTGAATCAAGTTAATTAGGGTGTGCATTTAACCTAAAATTTTAGTAGACACCTATGCAATGCATTAAATGAATTAATAGCCAACTCACCCATTTTTGTCTCAAATCGCCACTTGTCTCTATTGACTCACCATTAACTTTCCACTTTTCCAAATTAAATCCAACCATTTTTACACTTACTTAGACCAAGACTTTAAGCATGTATATATATATATATATATATATATAGAAAGAGTGCAAATGATAAGAAATTTTTAGGCAGTCGTAGCCATCAAAATTGGGAGAGAAAAACGATAAACAAGAGAAGAAGAGGAAAGGAAAAGAAAAAGAAAAAAGAAAGAAAATAAAGAAGGGGAAAGCCTAACCAATCTTTAGACAATTCAAGAAAGGTAAGTAGGTTTCATTTTTGGTTTATTAATATCTTAAGTTATTTTTTTAAGTTATTTTTTTTTAGTGTTTATTTCATGGGTTTGTGATAATTTTTCTATGGATTGCTATGGTTGTTTGTGTTGGTGTTAGGGCTTGCTAAATTGTGATGGATTTATGTGTTTTGTTGTCATGCAAAGCTTGTTTGATAGGTTTAAATGTGTGGATGGATTGGAAAGGAAAAAGAAAGAAAAAGGGTATGGACCAAATGGATCGAACTTAACCTAGGTTTGGTAAGCTTAACTTGAAAAGAAAAAGGAATACACTTCTAGAGTTTCCCTAGGCTAAAACCATTCGACCAAGTGGGAAAAGGTGAAAAGAATTGATCTTTTGGGGAAAATAAGGGCCTAGAATATCATGGTAACTCAATTAGGAATGGGTTAATATTTTAAGGTGAAAATAAATTCACTAGACAAAAGAAAGCAATCCATGGCCATCTTAACAACCCATTCGGCCTAACTAAAAGAAAAATATGGTTTTGGACTTCATTCGGTAAATTGGACATTTGATCACTAAGTTTGGGTTCCTTGGTGGACCTTAAGGTTTAAATCTCTTTGGTAACTCTTCTAAGTATGAGTTGGTAAGTCATTAAAAAGGAAGTGACCTAGAAATGAAAAAATAATTTCTTGCTTATTTTGGGACCATTTGGCCTAGGAGAGAAAATGATTAGCATTGAATTCCTTTTGTGTAAGTAGAGATCAAGAACTGAAGATGAACGCAAGTAGAGATCAATGATTACAAGACATATAAATAGGGTAATAGAAAAAGAGAATTCAAGAAAAATCAAGATTAAAACCTAGACCCTTTATGAGTCGACTTCGACTACTAACATTAAATGTTCGGATTAAGCAAAAATTTAGCTTAAGTATGTCATGTATAAATCCTTAGGATTAATTGATCTCATACACTAAGTTATACAATGAAAATCCGAGCCTAGAATTAACTGGTACACGAAAAGGAAAAACTCATAAGTACGAAATAGATTTATGCAATAACTACTATCGATGAATGAAAATTGTATTCTTATTTTGAATACTTTAAATGGTACTTGAAGCACATGTGAAGTCCCGAGTGTACGTTGGACATGAGAACGATCCGAGAAGAAAATGGTGATAGCATAATTAGTTGAATGAGTTAAACATAATACCATATGCATCACGTGCATTCGAGGGTGATATGAAATTGAGAAACATCATTGAGTCATGAGATAAAACGGTTTGATAACCGAACCGAATGGAATGGATAATAGCATGAAACCATATGCATGTTCTATTACTAACATCGTTAAGCGGGGATGATTTCGCTAACCGTGTGCTACAACGAGGGGTAATTCTATTATGAGCGAGTAGGTGATAATGAGATCACCGAGAGAGAGTAATAGAGCGAGTAGGTGATAATGCGATCATCGAGAGATGGAACCCACGGACTTGCTAATACCTAGGGTACCCGAATTAAAAATGGATGGATAGAATGGAAAATAGAACTTCATTGCATATCACGTGCATCACCCTACTTACCGAGCTTTGGCTCACCTCATTATTATTTGCATGTTATGATAGGTAGTGTTGACTATAGTACCAATAAGGACGCTACCGGATCCTCCAAAAGGGCTTAGAGGTGATATAAACCTTAAGGGATTTTATTTTGTTTATCCGTAATTTTGGGGTTGGGTGTCAATGAATATTTATGGTATTGTAAATAAATTTTATAATTTCTTCCACTTGTTTTGTTAATATTATGTAAATTTTCTTGGTCACGTTTTATTGTATGGTAAGTCCTTAATGTATAAACACACATGTGTTTAAGGTAAATTCGGAAATGGGTCGTGTCGGCGTGACGCGCCTCGCCTAGTTACTGCTATTTAGGTAATAGAGAGTGAATCGGGGTGGGAGGCGTCATAGGGTGATATCAAAGCTATGGTTTAGTTAACTAGGTAGAACCTTAAGTGTCACCCGAGCCTAAGGACCGGTGTGCTACTTGACGAGTAACAATCTAATCCCCGATTTTTAAAATGTTTATGATTATTATTATGTGATTTTCATGTTGGTATAATTGTGTTCTAAAAATCTTAATACCGATAATTATTTTTTCCGTAGATGTCGTATTTATTTCATACACCCTGCGTTGGTAGGACGCGTCAACAACGAGCCACTCTAGCTACCTGTTGGGCTAAACTAAACGAACTTGACTATGACCCCGGATCGGGATATAGTAGCCCATATCACTTAGGTGCATAACCTAATTCAGCAAATAACATTCGCCGATGCTTATTTCCAGTAGTACTCGTAGTATGGATTTCTTGCGACTAACTCTGCGTTGGACTCTTTTATCGAGAGATCAACGGTTGCTAGATGAGGTTTGGGAAGGGTTGATAGGTCGATTTTGTTATCAAGACTTAGTTCGAGCCTTCCTTCCAGGTACAGAGTTAGGCGGACCCATACCCGATTGATGTATAGCCGGAGTCTACCATTGCCTCTCGCTCACGAGATAGTACGCATTGCATCGAATGATGTTATTGACTAGTGGAGGGTCAAGCACTCCTTCTCACGACTTATCCGATATGTTGGTTGGACGGAATAGATCGTAACTCAATCACGCGATGCGAGTACATGTTGTGTATTTCCCGATGTAAAAAAAACGTACACTTTTGATTGTAAATAGAGCATAAAAACTTTTAGAAGGTACAAGTGCTTGTAAATACCGTTGTGTACGAAATGCTATGTACATAAATATCTATAATTTTGCACTTAAATGGATAATTTACGAGTATATATTTTTTTTCATACCAAAACTAACATGGACATAACATGGCATGTACATAGTTCAAGCATGTCAAGAAAGGAACCAACACGAGCGAGGAGGTGAAAAGACCTCAAATGATCACAATAGAAATCAGCATGAAGCTTTAAGTCGCATGATGGACATGATGCGAGCATCAATAACAAGCAATACGACAATAGCAACAAGATCATACGGAGCAAATGAGACAGACTCCCGGTTATACATTAACAACATCCACCTCCGCCACCCTAGCATAGGAATGATGCGATGGAGAGGTTTCATAAGATGAGTCCTCAAAAATTCTCCGGGGTGTTAACCCAATGATAGTGGATGGATGGATTAAGTCATTAAAAGTAATATTCGAATACTTATAATTCACTAACAATAAGCGAGTATCATGTGTTATTTTTATGTTAACTAAAGATGACCGCACTGGTGGGAGAGCGCACGATTAACTATAGACGTGTCGACTTTGACTTGGGAAGGATTTAAGGAGGTCTTCAATAATAAGTACTTCACCGTAGATGTAAGGGCTAAAAAGATTCGAACTTCTTAGAACTAAAGCAAGATGAGATGTCGGTAGGTGAATATGTATGAAAGTTTGAACAAGGTTGTAGATTCGTCCCATTCATTGCTGGGGATGAAAATCGAAAAGAACAGATTCCCGATAGGGTTAAATCTCGGAATATGAAGTATGGTTCGGATGTCCGTCGCTAATACCTTCTCGGAAATGATGGATAAAACGATGAAAGGCGATGAGGATCGAAGGAGATTACAAGGGAGGTGTAGCGGAAGAGGTAGGTGTTTAGATCGGGAGCCTCATCGTCGGTCCGAGTAAGGCGAGGACTCGTCTAGGAATTTCAACCGAAGTGGTGACCAAGGGAATACTTAGGCCACCAAACCAGCACCTTATGTCCCGAGACCACCGTCGAGCGGCCAGCCAAGATCAATGATGGAAAATCTACCCCGAGTGCAATAAATGTAAAAGATTCCACATGGGGAGTGCCGACCGGATTTGAGGGTCCGTTATGTTTGTCGAAGCAAAGACACATAGCCTATAACTATCCTCGGACATAAAAATCGAGATCGAGAAGAGTACCTACTCGGGTGTACACTATGTGTGACACCCCTAACCTATGACCTAATAAGTTGAGAATAGTATCTCCATTAGCCATATTTGAAGTGCAATGAATGTAAGCTAACAAGGCACTATGATCTTATTGTAACGTATATAAGAATATTTACGTGGTAAATTTTTTTTAATGATGTTAAGGTCCTATTTCTTACTTCAACTTCACTATAAATTTTTCACGTTTATGTCACATTTATTTATCATGATATTTTATTTTAATTTATTTCATTTTATATGTTTGCTAAACTTCTAATCATGTCAATATAGAGTAGATAATTTAAAGTAATTATACTACTATTATGATATTATTATTTATTATCACCGATTCGATTACACACCTTAACTACTTACATACATGATCGATTCTATGTCAACTACTCGTGTTATGGGTCTACCCGAAAGCCAAACCCTCATCCAAGCTACATGCATCCGATGCTTCCTCGGTAGTCGGCTTTGCAGAGAAGTGAGCCTTAGTTTCTTATTTATCTACACCACAAGGAACCGTATGAGCTACAACCTAATAAATTAACATTTCATAAACGGTTTGAAAATCTTTTTTCTATCTTTGGATATGTCCCATTTAGGTACTTCGGGGGTTTCATAACATATGTCCGGCAAACCGGACCCATCCACGGACCCGCCTTACCGAGCCTTTAAAAGTGCACGTCCGCATTTGCCCGCCACCGAACCATTACCATCACTCGTATGAAAAACCCATGGAGTCCCTTCCTCAAAACCTCAAAGTCATGAAAATCTTTTTCTTTAAAATCATTTTGATTGCTATCGGATACCCATGACATAAAATATATTTCCATGACTTAAAACATTATTCATGAGCTAAGCATGCGTATACAATTTGCAATGAACCAGCAAGCTATATGAATTCATGAATGCCTACTTAGAATGGTTAAGTAACCAAGTCATAAGATTCGATATAAAATTAGGCAAGCATAACGACATAGATAACATTAATCCAATATAAACCAACACCGTCATCATTGGCACATCGATCATCATAACCCAATTCTCATCATCAATCACATTCAAGCATAACCATTATTCATAATCTAATGCATTCATGTAGCATTTGAAAGAACATAACCATAACATAAAAGAAGATTAACATTTTTGTTCCATTTCTTTGTTCATTAAACTTACCTTTCACTTTACTTTCCTAAATTCTTTTCCTTAGGTTCTTAATCATCTTTCCATATTTGGTCTTTATCAAATTAAGTATCATTTGATGTTCTAACCGAACTAGGTATCATTTCCTTGATTTAGGAGGTTTAATTTTTGTTTAGGCCTTAATGGGCCTAAAGTCTTTTTTTTTTTCTAAATCAATTTCCTTTAGATTTTCATGAACACTTTTATTCTAAACCATCCTTTTACATTATCTTGAGCATGAATGAACTAATTTAGGGTATGGAACTTAAAGAGTGACTTTTAAGTGATCGATGAATTACACAGGAAGAGACACGTCCGTGTGAGAGGCCGTGTAACTCTCCGCCTTCAACAAAAACACATTTCTTCATTACACGAGCAAGGGCACACTCGTGTGAGAGGCCGTGTAATTCTCTACCTTCAAGAAAAACACATTTCTTCATTACACGGTTAAAGACACGTCCATGTGGGTGGTCGTGTAACTCTCTACCTCCAAGAAAAACAAATTTCTTCATTACACGGGGTAATGACACACCCATATGAGAGGTCGTGTAACTCTCTCGCCTCCAAGAAAAACATATGTCTTTATTATACGATCAAAGACACACCCGTGTGGGTGGCCGTGTAACTCTCTACCTCCAAGAAAAACATATTTCTTCATTACACGAGAAAAGATATACTCGTGTGAGAGGCCGTGTAACTCTCTCGCCTTTAAGAAAAACATATTTCCTCATTACACGAGCAAGGACACGCCTATATGGGGGGTCGTGTAACTCTTTACCTCTAAGAAAAATACATTTCTTCATCACACGGGCAAGGACACACCCGTGTGGGAGGCCGTGTAACCCTCCGACTTCAAGAAACACATATTTCTTCATTACACGAGAAAGGACACATCCGTGTGGGAGGCCATGTAACCCTCTCGACTTCAAGAAAAACACATTTCTTCATTACCCATTTTCTTCAATTTTTATCAAATTTTTCCTTCCTAAACATTAATTCATACTCAAATAAGTCAAAATCAAGTGCCAAAACACTAATTAAATAAAAGAATTCAAAACCCCCAAATTTGGTTCATTAAGAACCCTAACCCTAATTTTTATCGGTTGAGCAATTGAATAAAATCAAGCAATTAAACATTCGATTGACTTAAAATTAAGTATATTTATGGTGTAGGTGAGGTTAACTTACTTGTTTGATCTACAATTAGATTCTAAAAAGGTAGATTGGTGAAGGATTTCTCTTCCTCCTCTTTTCCCCTAAATTTTTGAATTTGATCTTTGAATTTTTCCCTTAAGATATTTAGCTTCCCACTTAAAATTCAATCTTCTTGCACCGATTATAGATGGATAGAATTTATTAAAAATGTTTTGGGTGATTTTTAAGTGAAAATTTTATAAGAGTTTCCTTTATGTTTTTCAATTTTTTCCTCTCCTTTTTACTTTTTCAGCACCCCTATTTATATGGAATTTTGTGGAATCATTGACCCCATCTCCACCCTTAATGTGGGAAAATCACGACCCTTAATTCAATTTCTAATCATTCACTTGTATTTGTTCTAATGTTTTTCCATTTATTCACCTTTTTTTTTAACCCTTCCACCTTGATTATTTTTTGCCATAATTTTTATTGGAAGTCGGACATAATTAATGCTCTAGGTCGATCAAATTTGGGAGGAAAATGACAAATTTTAGTCCTTCAAGTTTTCGGACTTTTCCATGGCCCATTCTTTCCTAAGTCCCTCTTTTATGCAAAACCTCACTTCTAATCCTTCCTTTTTAGTTTTTAGGACTAATTTTTAACCTTTAACATTCTCACATAATTTGATTTGGATTATTAGACTTTTAATTTTATGCAATTGAGTCCCTAATTTTATGTAATTTAGTCCCTACTTTTAAAATCCCATTCTATACTTTTCAAAAATAAAATTTATTTCTAGAATAAATTCAAAAATTAATTAAGGGAGTTTGATTTAAATTTTCATAATTGTTTTCCCTAATTTGAGCCTTCAATTTATTTATTTAGTGTGAAAATTACACTATTTCCTATAAAACAAAATATTCCCTATGCTTACTAAAATTAATTTAAATTTTCTAGGCACTCTCACACATCCTATATGATTATTCTATGCTCTTAAAAAATTTCTCATACTTGTAAGGTGTCTAATTAAATTCTATACCTCTAAAAACACTATTCCTACACTTACAAAATTCAATGAAATATTCACCATATGTAGAAAAATTCATAAAATCATATAAAATAATCTAACACCCTTCTAAAAATTATTCTAAATAAAAAGATATTTTTCATACACAACCAACATGCTTTAATTAATTTTCTCATGCAATAACTACTATTCATGTATCGAAAAATCACTAAAATATTCTTTAAGCATGGAAAACTATTTTGACCTTTGTAAATATTCTTTTAAGTTTTTAATAATTATTTCTCATTCTTAAAAATATTTATTTATTTATTTTCATATGGTTTTAATATTAAAATTTTATTATATTTTTATTTTAGCGAGTACCGGCATTACATCCTTCCCTCCTTACAAAAAATTTCATCCTCGAAATTTCTATTAGAATAATTCGAGGTACAGCGCCCGCATCTCCGTTTCTTGTTCCCATGTTGCCTCTTCCACTTCATGATTCCTCCATAATACTTTGACTAGAGGAATCTCTTTATTTCGTAATTTCTTAACCTCTCGATCTAAGACTTGCACTCGGTCCTTCTTCATAACTAAGATCGGCTTAGAGGTTGGGGCGTTCGCTACTCAATATGTGATTTGGGTCATCCACGTATTTTCGAAGCATAGATATATGAAATACGTTGCGGATTGAAGAGAGCGAAGGTGGTAATGCCAACCGATGGGCTTAATCACCAATCCTCTCTAGTATTTCATAGGGTCCTTTATAACATGGACTCAATTTTCCTTTTTGTTCAAATCTCATTACGCCTTTCATAGGGGCTACTTTCAAAAATACTTTATCACCTACCTAGAACTACCAACTCTTTTCTCCTCATGTCAGCATAACTTTTCTATCGACTTTACGCCGTTTTCATTCTCACTCGATTTCGTCGAACAATACTAGTCATTTGCTTGGATCAACTCGATCCCAACGAACTTTCGTTCACCCACGTCATCCCAATGTATTGGCGATCGACACTTTCTCCCCTATAAAGCTTCATAGGGTGCCATCCCGAGTGCTCGATTGGTAGCTATTATTGTAAGTGAACTCGACCAGGTGATAGATATTTTTCCCAACTTGCCGACCGATCCAAGCACACAAGCCCTTAACATGTCTTCTAGTATCCGGTTCATCCATTCCGTTTGTCCATCCGATTATGGATGAAAAGCCGTGTTGAACTTTAGTTATGTTCCCATCATTTCGTGGAGGCTTCTCCGGAATCATAATGTGAATCGAGGGTCTCCGTCCGATACGATTGAGACGAAATTCCATGTAGTTAGAAAATTTCTTTTAAATATAATTCCGCATACTCGTTGCATGGAATAAGTCATCTTAATGGCCAAGAAATGAGCCGACTTGGTCAATCGGTCTATAATGACCCATATATCATTCGCTCCCCATTCCGATCTCGGTAGACCCAATATGAAGTCCATTGATATGTGTTCCCACTTCCATTCCGGGATATCTAAAGGTCTTAATAATCCCGATGGCCTTTGGTGTTCAACCTTGATTTGTTGACATGTCAAACATCTTACCATATAGTCGGCGACATCCCGTTTCATCCCTTTTCACCAATAAGTCTTTTTAAGATCTCGATACATCTTTGTACCTTCGGGATGTATGGTATACGGTATAGCATGGGATTTTTTAAAAATTCATCACATAGCTCATTTTCATTAGGAATGCATAACCTATTATGATAGCGTCAAATATCTTCATTATCCAAGGTAAAATCTATCGTTTTTCCTTCGGTTACCTTCTATCAAATCTTAAAAAACTCTAGATCTCGCCGTTGTCCTTCTTTCATCCTCTCGCTTTGTATTTGGTCGTATGGTCGGCACACCTAAAAGGTTGTTTTGACTTTGCTTCGGGATAACTTCGAGTTGAAACTTCTCAATGTCTCACGTAATTTGTGTTTGTAAGGTCGCAACGGACTTTTCGCTCAATGCATTGACCACAACATTTGCTTTTTCGAAATGATAATGGAAAACGATGTCGTGGTCATTAAGCACTTCGAGCCACCTTCTTGGTCTCATATTTAACTCTTTTTGAGTAAAGATATACTTAAGGTTCTTATGATCGATGTAGATATTATATCAAACACCATATAAGTAATGCCTCTAGATTTTTAAGACAAAGATTACCGCATCCAACTCAAGGTCATGAGTAGGATAATTTCTTTCATAGTTTTTTAATTATTGAGATACGTATGCAATCACCTTCCTATCTTGCATTAAGACCGCCCTTAGACCAATGCGAGAGGCATCGATGTAAACCACGAAGTCTTCATTATCCTTCGAAGAGCTAATATTGGAGCTCTCGTAAGCTCGAACTTTAGCTCCCGAAAGCTTTGTTCACATTCATCATTCCACTCGAACTTGTCATTCTTCCTCGTTAATCGAGTAAGTGGCATGGCTATCTTTGAAAATCCTTTCACGAACTTTTGATAGTAGCATGCCATCCCAAGAAAACTTTGAATCTCAAAAACATTCTTCTAGCTGCTTCCATTTTTGCATTGCTTGCACCTTGTTGGGATCTACCATAATCTCATCCTTGTCATAACATGACCAAGGAATGCTACTTGCTCGAGCCAAAATGCCCACTTTTTGAGCTTAGCATACAATTTGTGCTCTCGCAATGTCCGCAATGCCTTCTTCAAATGCTCCTTATGCTTCTCATGACTCTTAGAATATATCAAGATACCATCGATAAACACAATGATGAACTTATCTAAGTATTCATGGAATACTCTATTCATTAAATCCATGAGTACAAGTGAGAGCATTGGTTAACCCAAATGGCATTACCAAATACTCATAATGTCCATATCGAGTCCTAAACGCCGTTTTTTTATATCTCCCTCTTTAATTCTCAACTCGGTGATATCCTGGTTAAAGGTCAATTTTGGAGAATACCGAACTTCCCTCAACCGATCATGTCAATCCGTAAAAGAGGATACTTATTCGTAATAGTCACCCAGCTTTAAGTCTTTATAATCAATTCATAACCGTAGTGACCCATCTTTCTTTTTCACAAATAGCACGGGGCTCCTAACGGTGAACAACTAGGTCGGATATAACCTTTATCTAGCAGCTCCCGTATCCGAGACTTAAGCTCCCGTAACTCCGTTGGAGCCATCCGATAGGGTGCTTTATATCTCGGTGTTGTTCTCGATTGTAGTTCAATTTCAAAATCAACTTCCATTCTCGATGGTAATCCCGACATACTTTCAGGAAAAACATCCGAGAATTCTTTAATTATCTCAATATCTTCTAGTTTTGGGCTTTCTTCTTTTTTAGTATCAACTAGGTTCACTAAGTAGCCTCTACACTCTCCTTTTATTAACTTCCAAGCTATCATGGTTGACACCATAGTTACGGGTCTCATTCAAGTCCCAACATGTAACTCAACAGATTATTCATCCGATAGGTGAAATATCACCTTTTTACCCATACAAGTCGATCGATGCTCTATTCTTGGATAGGAAATCCATACCAAGAATAATATCAAAGTCTCGAAGGCTCAAGACTATAAGGTCCACGTGTAGGGTAAATCTCTAATTTTTATTTCACAATCCATAATTGCAACATTAGATTCCAGTGACTCACCGGATGGGAGTGCCACCTCATAAGTCACATTTAATATTTTTGGGACCATGCCTAGTTGTCTCATCAATGAACGAGCAATAAACAAATACATGGCACCCGAGTCTATTAATGCATATATAGTATAGTTGAGAATTGAAACATTACCGCATATAACATTTGTATCCTTTTTATCTACTTTCTCCCGGGTCGTGGTATACACACGTCTAGGTACACATCGTCCTTCGAGCGACTTCCTCTTCGGACGGTTATTTGCTAGATGTCTAGCCTCTCGACGTAAATAACACACGTTGGTCCCCATCAAATAATCTCCCGTATGAGTGCATCCATATTTTGAATATTTTGGGATACCACGATCCTCGATCTTTGGAACCTTAACGAGTGCCTTGTGTAGCGCCTTCCCCTCGGTCATTTTTCTACTACCCAAGTGAGTACTAGATGAAGCGCATTACGCCGACATACCCTAAACTCTAAGTAGTTCTCTTATGATATTCTTAAAAATTTAACAACACATTACGTATATAACTCCTAAGATAAAATTTACATCATATAATTCAATACATTAATAAAACATTACATGCAATATTCAATTTCTCACGAACTCCATATCCCAAATTTACGTACAAAACAAAAACTAATATATAGTGCCTCACATGAGCCAGTTAGGAGGACTCGGCCGCATCCATACCAACTTATCCTTTTTCCGTCACGACATAAAAAATAACAACGAGGTGAGCCGAAGCTCGGTATCCGGGGTGATGCATGTGATATGCAATGTTGTTTTGACTTCCCACCATACTCATAAATTTTAATCTCGGGTACCACGGGTATTAGCTAGTCTACTCTATTTATCATTCGAGTGGTCCGCGGATCACCTTCGCTACAATAAAATTATCCCTCGTTGTAACTACTGTTAGCGGTAATTCATCGTCTAACGAGTGCAAGCACATAGCTTGATTTCATCCGGATGATCCTCGGATCATCTTCTCGCTATTACGGAATTATCCTTCGTTGTAACTACTATTAGCGAAAATCCATCGTCTAATAGTGCGAGCACACGACCTAGAGTACTTGGACTACTAATACCCATTTATTCCAGTTAGGTTATTAAACCTAGATGTATAAACCATTTCTCAATCAATTGACTTGTCTTAAACCACCCACTATGCACATGATGCACGTGATGACATATGTAATCACATTCAACCAAATTCAGGTACCAACCCTTCATTCTTATGCCATACTCACGGTCCAACCCACACTCGAAATTTATCCGTTGCTCACATACCAATCATGATACTCATAGTGGGAACACTACCTCCACTCATTAATATTGTTCATTAGTTTCATTAATATTTAAAAGAAGGTCCAAGTCCATTTACTTTAATCCAAGCCCATTAACTTTATCCTAAGTCCATTGACTTTATTTAATTCTATTTTATTTAGTCCAAGCCCATTTAGTTTATTCCAAACCCATTAATTTTGTCCAAGTCTAATTCTTTGGTTTTAGGGTTTATTATCAGGCGACTCCTAATCGAGTAAATAATTTTTCAATTTCAGAACATAATTAAATATTAAAAATTTTATTTTAGATACTAGATATATTTATTTATAACATATCCAAAAATTAGGTCTAAATACCAAGTACATAATTAATTACAAATTTTAAAACTTAAGAAGCAATCTGCCTAGTAGTAGTTTATCTAGAGGTATCCGTACTAAATTGGGTATAACACTTTGTACACGAATCCAATGACCAAGAAATTTTAAAGGCAATTATTTGAATCATAGATGAACAACTTTTGTACTTTAAGTTTCACCAAAAAATTGACCTAAAATCCTTGAACATACACCCCAAAATTCGGACAGAATTTACTTCTTATCAACACTAATTTATTAGTTCATTCCAAGCCAACTTTAAACATGTTTTAGTTCACTTAAATTTAGTCCAAGTCCAATCCAACCCATCACCACATACTTGGACATTTTTTAAAACTTCATAAACATCATAAATCATCACAACAAGGCATCCATACATAGATTTATCCCAAACATCAAGCATATAACCATTGAAAATTATTACAACCCATGAAATAAACACTAACAAAATAACTTAAAAAAATAATTTAAGACATTAATCAACCAAAAAATGGAACCTACTTACCTCTTTTAGGTTTTATTAGAATTCCTTAGCTCTTTTTCTTTTCTTTTTCTTTTCTTTTTCCCTTTCTTTTTTCTTTCCTTTCCTTTCTCTCCTCATTTTTTTTTCCTTTCTTGTCTTTCTTGCCTTTTCTCTCCCAATTTTTGGTACCTACGGGTTGCTAAAAGTTTTCTCACTATTTTAAAACTTGCTATATATATATATATATATATATATACTTACTTACCTTCAGCTACAAGTGTTAGAAATTAATGAGACAAGGTGTAAAAGTTATGGGTGAGTCATGAGGAAAGGTGGTTGCTTTGGGACCATAATGTGTGAGTTGGCCTTAAATTCATTTATTGCATTTGCTTAGGTGTGTATATAAAATTTAGACTAATTAAACTCATTAATTAACTTAATTCAAGTAACTAAACCTACTTTATTTCATAAAAAAATTCGAAAATTTCCATTTTTAAAATTCAAAATTTCTTTTTTTTTCCAAAATTCCAGCAGTGTTACCTCCTAACCCATCTATACTAAAATATGCATAACTCTTTCTATATATATCAAAAAAATTATGAAATTTTATAAAGAGCTAGTATAGACATATAAAAAAAACTTTTGTGCTTTAAGTTGTTCTCAAAAATCAATCTACTGTCATCAAATAAATCTCACAAGATTCGGGCATATTCTTCTTCCGAAATTCCAGCAGAATGCATTTCAAAACAACCCTCACCATAATGGATATAACTCTTAATGTATAGGTCCAAAAATTATAAAATTTTATACAGGTCTATTCAACACATATGTGAACAACTTTCATTCTTTAAGGGTTACCCAAAAATCATCCTAAAGTTCTCAAATAATTCACACAAAACTCATGCAGAATATAGTCCTTAAAACTCGATTTTGCATATTTGATTTTTTTAATAATTAAACCATTAATCTTAAGCACAATAACTTTAATTTAACATAAATCACATATTTCAGGCATTACTTTCTCATGATGAAATGAGAATTATACTTACTCTTAATATACGTATATATAGAATGATTCTAATATATGTTGCGTTACGGATAAGGGTTTTTACGAGGGTTATAATTCTCCCCTCAAAAAAAATTTCATCCTCGAAATTGATTCACTTGAATAACTCGAGGTATTTATCTTTCATTTCTTGCTCACATTCCCAAGTCATTTCTTCGAGGTTATGGTTTTCTCACAAGACTTTAACTAGCCCAATCTCTTTATTTTTTAGCCGTTTGACCGTCGATCGAGAATCCGGACTAGTCTCTCTTCGTACGTTAAATGCGGAGTAAGATTCGGTGGCTCTATATTCAAAATTTGACTCGACTCTCTAATGCACTTCCTTAGCATAGACACATGAAATACATTGTGTATTCTCGCTAAGGATGGTGGTAGTAATATGTGATACGCTTTATCTCCTATTCGCTCCAGGTATCTCAAACTGGTCCTATATACCGTAGGTTTAACTTTCTTTTTTTCCCAAACTCGTAGTACGTCTTTCATTGGTGAGACTCTTAAAAATACATAATCATCGACCACGAACTCTAGATCCTTCCTCCGTTTATCCGCGTAACCTTTTTATCTACTTTGAGTCGCTTTCATCCGTTGGCGGATCCGGTCTACTACTTCGACTGTCCGTTGTACCAATTCGGTCCTAGCAATCTTCTTTCTCCTATTTCATCCCAATGCACGGGAGATCTACATCATCGTCCATACAAAGCCTCATAGGGAGCCATCCCAATTAAAGCTTGGTAGCTATTGTTATATGCAAATTCAACTAAGCGTATATATTTCTCTCACTTTTCGGACCAATCTAGAACGCATGCTCATAGCATATCTTCAAGAATCTAGATTATATGTTCGGATTGTTCGTCGGTTTATGGATGATAAGCCATGTTGAAATTGAGCTTGGTGCCCATGGCCTTATGCGGACTCTTTCAAAATACGAAGGTGAATCTAGGATCTCGATCCGACACAATTAAGATTGAAATCCCATGTAGTCTTACGATTTCGTCCATATATAATTGGGCATATTGGTTTAAATCATAGGTGGTTTTGATAAGAAGAAAGTATGCTGATTTGGTCAACTCTGTCTACGACTACCCGGATGATATTTGACCCTCTATCCGATCTCGATAATCCCATGACGAAGTCCATAGTTACATGCTCCCACTTCAATTCCGGAATCGCTAGTGGCTTTAACGTTCTCGAGGGTCTTTGGTGCTTTGCCTTCACTTATTGGCAAGTTTGACACCTTACCACAAAGTCAACTATATCTTTCTTCATTCCAGCCCACCAATAATACTATCGTAAATCTCGATACATTTTCGTACTCCCCGGGTGTATTGAATATGGGGTTATGTGTGCTTCCTTCGGTATCTCATCTTTTATGTCCTCCGTTGTGGGAACAGATAGTCTTACTTTGAATCTAATCATTCCTTTATCATCCATCACAAAATCGGACACTTCTTCAGCCTCTATACCTTTCTTCAATTCCTTCGACTTTTCATCCTTTTGCTGCTCAATTTGAATTCTTTCTTGCGGCATCGATTGGGTTAATAGTGCTGATAGCATGCTCCCGTGGTCTATAGGAACTATTTCTAGTTTTAGTGTTTGTAGGTCCTTCATTATCGGCGTACGGGTCACCCACACCGCAGCGATTGATTTTCTCGCTTAAGGCATCGGCAATAACATTGGCTTTACCGGGTGGTAGTTGATTATATAGTCATAGTCCTTTACCGGCTTTAACCACCTTATTTGTCTCATATTCAGCTCCTTTTGTGTGAAGATATATCATAAGCTCTTATGATCCGTGTATATCTCACACTTTACTTCGTACAAATAATGTCTTCGATTTTTAAGGCAAAGACTACTCGCTACTAATTCTAGGTCATGTGTCGAGTAGTTTCGTTCGTACTTCTTTAATTACCGTGACGCATAGGCTATTACTCTCCCATTTTGTATCAGCATCACTCCTAATCCATGTTTGAAGGCGTCCGTATAAACTATGAAAGTTCCATCCTCGGACGGAATGGTTAGCACTAGAGCCGTGACTAGCCGTCGGTTTAGCTCTTGGAAGCTCTCCTCACAAGCATCCGTCCACTTGGAATCTAGTGCTCTTTTTCATCAAGTTAGAAAGAGGCCTAGCTATATTCAAGAAGCCTTCCATAAATCTTTGGTAATAACCTACCAACCCTAAGAAGCTTCGTACCTCCGTTACGCTCTTCGGGGTAGGCCAATTTTGAATAGCCTCTACTTTCTTTGAGTCTACCGCGATGCTTTCCTTCGTCACCACATGGCCTAGAAAAGCCACTTGTTCTAGCCAAAATTTGCATTTCTTGAATTTGGCATACAAGCTGTTGCTCCCTTAGCTTATGCAAGGTGGCCCTTAGATGTTCCCTATGCTCCTTCTCACTTCGAGAGTAAACCGGGATATCATCGATGAATACGATGATAAACTTATCCGGGAACCCTTTGAAGACTCGATTCATCAAGTCCATGAAGGCGAGTCGGGGCGTTCGTCGCCCAAACGACATCATTAAAAACTCGTAGTGATCATATCTCGTTACGAATGTTGTCTTCTTCATGACTTTTGGTCTCACCCTCAATTGGTGATATCCAGATTGTAAGTCTATTTTAGAGAATACCGTCACCTCTTGTAATTAGTCAAATAAATCATCAATTCGAGATAATGGGTACTTATTTTTAACGATCACCCGATTTAGTTCCCGATAATCGATACATAGCCTTAGACTTTCATCCTTTTTTTCACGAACGAGTCTGGAGCTCCCCAAGGTGAGGAACTAGGATGTATAAAGTCCTTGTCTAGTAAGTCCTGTAATCGCACCTTTAACTCCTTTAGCTCGGCGGGAGCCATTCTATAAGGGGTTTTCGAAATCGAGCCGTACTCGGCTCTAGTTCAATCTTAAACTCTATTTCCCTCACCGGTGGTAACGTGGTCAAACTCTCTGGAAACACATCTATATATTCCCGTACAATCTCTATATCTTTCGGTTTCAACTTTTGCTCCACCTGGCTATCCACCACATGCGCTAAGTACCCCATACATCCTTTTCCTCGCATGTTTTGAGCTTTAATAGCTGAAATGATTGGTGCCGTTCGAAGCTTTAAATCAGACCTTAAACTCTAATTGTTGACTTTTGGGTATATCAAAAGTTATCCTTTTTCCTCGACGAGTCTATGTTGGCGCCATGCTTTGTCGACCAATCCATCCCTAGGATTAAATCAAAATCCCGGAGGTCCAAGCACTATCGGATCGTCTTCTAATCTCCTATTTTTAATATGTACCGGATACTTTTTAACCACATTTGACGATTCCATAGTGTCACCGAAGGAACCGCTATAAGATATCTTACGGCTAATGTCTCCGGTTTGACCTCTAGGCTTTTCAATAATGTGTTTGATATAAAAGAATGTGTGGCACCGGAATCCATCAAAACATATGCAATTAAGCCAAGGATTGAGACATTACCGTGAATTATAGTTGTATCCCTCTAATTTGCCTCTTCTTAGGTCATAGTATACACCCGAGCAGGTACTCTTTCACGGTCCTGGTTTACGTACTTGTGGGCAATTGTAAGACATGTGCCCCGGATTTTGACACACGTAGCATACCCGTTGTTCGATTCGTATTCCCCAGCATAGAACCTTCCACACTTTCTACGCCGAGGAGGACCGCCCATCATTGACCTCGGTTGGTTGCTTGATGGTGGTCTCGGAACATATAGTGCTAGTCCGGTGGTTCGAGAGTTTCCTAGACCATCACTTCGGTTGAAATTCCTAGGCGAAACTCGTCTCACTCGGTCCCGATGAAGAGGCTCCAAATCTAAACCCTTGTCTCTTTTCTTGTAAGTCCCTCGAAATCTCCTTTTGATCTTCGTCAACTATCATCGCCTTTTCCATCATTTTTGAGAAGGTATTGGCGGTTGACATCCGCACCATACTTCGCACTCTTGGGTTTAACCCCGTCGAGAATCTTTCCTTTTTAGATTTTCATCCCCAGTAATAAATGGGACGAATCTAAAGCCTTGTTCAAACTTTCATACATATTCGAAGATCGACATTTCATCTTGCTTTAACTCTAGAAAGTCTTGAATCTTCTTGGCCCTCACATCTACGGTAAAGTATTTATTATAGAAGACCTCCTTAAATCCTTCCTAAGTTAAAGTCGACACGTCTACGGTTAGTCATGCGCTCTCCCACCATGTGCGGGCATCCTTAGTTAACGAGAAAAATAGCGCATGACACTCGCTCCCGGTTGGCAAGCCGTAGGTATTCGAATATTGCCTCCGGAGACTTAATCCACTCCTCACCTATCATTGGGTTCACTCCCCGACAAACTCTCGAGGGTTCATCTTACGAAACCTTTCTACCGCATCATTCCTGTGTCTGGGGTGGAGGTCATTGTTGTGTAGCTAAAAGCTGCCTCACTGTTTAGCGTGAACCTATTTTTGTTGCTGCTGTTGCATTATTTCCATCATTTGATTCAGCATTTCTTGTTGGTTCGAGCCATTATCGTTGAAGGTCCCTTCACCTCCGGCTCATACGGGGTTCTTTCTTGGCGGCGTAGTTTATCTTTATATACACATTAAGTTCACATTAGTTTTAGTATGGATTTTAACATTTAATGCTAATCATTCATACTTGTATGAAATTATACATTTTTATACATAGTAAACATCTCATACACACCTTTACTAGATTTTCGTGCTATATTTACAATCAAAAGCACTCATATTTATAGTGTAGAATATACAAAAGATACCATGTCATGTGATGAGATTCCTATTAACTTATTTATCGGACACGTGGAGGAAAAGAACCCCTAGTAACCACCGATCAATGCGATTTTCCATTGCCGCATGGATTATTTCACGGGCAATGGGTAAGGGTAGTCCCCATCCGTACATCGGCCGAATGAGGGATCGTCCGGCTCGGGTTGGTAGAAAGGTTCGAATTAGAGCCCGATAAGAGTGTTGGTCTATCATGTCTTCCCAAACTTCGTCTAACAATCGTTGGTCTCCCGGTGGGAGAGTACAACGTAGAATTATTCGAAGAAAGTCCGAGCTAAAATACCGATTAAAGGAGGCATCGGTGAATGAGATTCTCCGAAGTAGGTTGTGAAATCACACAATATGCACCACCGAGTCCCGTTCTAGAACCATAGTGAAGTTATTTAGCTCGACCCTAAGCGCGACTAGCATTGCTCGCTACCATTGCGTTCTAGGCACGCTTGGTACTCGATACAAAGCCGACATCTATAGTGATAGGGTTTATTGTTACTAATAATTTCAAACGAAATTTTATACACATTACACAATAAAAAAAACATACATAGTTTAAGAGAACCGAAATTAAAATTACCCATCCAGGAGCAAACCGATCCTCGGGCTCATATGGCACTTACGGTTCTACCCAACTCCCTAAACCATTGCTCTAATACCATACCGTAACGCCATCACCCCGAGTCATATTTCTACTACCCAAGTAGAGTACTAGACGAAGCGCGTTACGCCGACATACCCTAAACTCTAAATAGTTCTCTTATGATATTCTTAAAACTTTAACGAGCACATTACGTATATAACTCCTTAAGATAAAATTTACATTACATAATTAAATACATTAATAAAATATTATAGGCAATATTCAATTTCTCACGAACTCCATACCCCAAATTTACGAGATAAAATAAAAACTAATATATGGCGCCTCACATGAGCCGGTTAGGAGGAGCTAACCGCATCCGTACCAACTTGTCCTTTTTCTATCACGACATAAAAAATAACAACGAGGTGAGCCGAAGCTTAGTAAGCAAGGTGATGCACGTGATATGCAATGTTATTTTGACTTCCCACCATACTCATAAATTTTAATCTCGGGTACCTTAGGTATTAGCTAGTATACTTTATTTATCATTTCGATGGTCCGCGAGATCACCTTTTGTTAGAACAAAATTATCCCTCGTTATAACTACTATTAGCGAGAATCCATCGTCTAGCAGTGCAAGCACACGACTTGATTTCATCCGAGATGATCCTCGGATCATTTTCTCGCTACAACGCAATTATCCTTTGTTGTAACTACTATTAACGAAAATCCATCGTCTAATAGTGCAAGCACACGACCTAGAGTACTTGGACTACTAATATCCATTTATTCCAGTTAGGTTATCAAACCTAGATGTATAAACCATTTCTCAATCAATTGACTTGTCTTAAATCACCCATTATGCATATGTGCACGTGATGACATATGTAATCATATTCAACCAAATTCGGGTACCAACCCTTCATTCTCATGCCATACTCACGGTCTAACCCACACTCGAAATTTACCCGTTGCTCATATACCAATCATGATACTTATAGCGGGAACACAACCTCCGCTCATTAATATTGTTCATTAGTTTCATTAATATTTAAAAGAAGGTCCAAGTCCATTTACTTTAATCCAAGCCCATTAACTTTATCCTAAGTCCATTGACTTTATTAAATTCTATTTTATTTATTCTAAGCCCATTTAGTTTATTCCAAACCCATTAATTTTGTCCAAGTCTAATTCTTTGGTTTTAGGGTTTATTACTAGGCAACTCCTAATTGAGTAAATAATTTTTCAATTTTAGAATATAATTAAATATTAACCATTTTATTTTAGATACTAGACATATTTATTTATAACATATCCAAAAATTAGGTCTAAATACCAAATACACAATTAATTACAAATTTTAAAACTTAGTGAGTAATCTGCCTAGTAGTAGTTTGTCTAGAGCTATCCGTACTAAATTGAGTATAACTCTTTTTACATGAATCCAATGACAAAGAAATTTTAAAGACAGTTAGTTGAAACATATATGAACAAATTTTGTTCTTTAGGTTTTACCCAAAAATCGACCTAAAATCCTTGAACATACACCTTAAAATTCAGACAGAATTTACTCCTTATCAACACTAATTTATTAGTTCATTCCAAGCCAACTTTAAACATATTTTAGTTCACTTAAATTTAGTCCAAGTCCAATCCAGCCCATCACCACATACTTGGAAATTTTTTAAAACTTCATAAAAATCATAAATCATCACAACAAGGCATCCATACATAGATTTATCCCAAACATCAAGCATATAACCATTGAAAATTATTACAACCCATGAAATAAACACTAACAAAATAACTTAAAAAAATAATTTAAGACATTAATCAACCAAAAAATGGAACCTACTTACCTCTTTTAGGTTTTATTAGAATTTCCTTAGCTCTTTTTCTTTCCTTTTTCCCTTTCTCTTTTTCTTTCCTTTCCTTTCTCTCCTCACATTTTTTTTCCTTTCTCGTCTTTCTTGCCTTTTCTCTCCTAATTTTTGGTACCTATGGATTGCTAAAAGTTTTCTCACTATTTTAACACTTGCTATATATATATATATATATATATATATATATACTTACTTACTTACCTTCAATCTGTAAGTGTTAGAAATTAATGGGACAAGGTGTAAAAGTTATGGGTGAGTCATGTTGAAAGGTGGCTTCTTTGGGACCATAATGAGTGAGTTGGACTTAAATTCATTTATTGCATTTGTTTAGGTGTCTATATAAAATTTAGACTAATTAAACTCATTAATTAACTTAATTCAAGTAACTAAACCTACTTTCTTTAATAAAAAAATCGAAAATTTCCATTTTTAAAATTCGGAATTTCTTTTTTTCTCAAAATTTCAGCAGTGTTACCTCCTAACTCATCTATACTAAAATGTGCATAACTCTTTCTATATATATCTCAAAATTATGAAAGTTTATAGAGAGCTAGTAAACACATATAAAAACAACTTTTATTCTTTAAGTTGTTCTAAAAAATCAATCTAATATCATCAAATAAATCTCACAAGATTCGGGTAGATTCTTCTTCCGAAATTCCAACAGAATGCATTTCGAAACAACCCTTACCATAATGGATATACCTCTTAATGTATAGGTCCAAAAATTATAAAATTTTATACAAGTCTATTCAAAACATTGATTAACAACTTTCATGCTTTAAGGGTTATCCAAAAATCACCCTAAGGTCCTCAAATAATTCGTATAAAACTCGGGCGAGAATATAGTCCTTAAAACTCGATTTTGCATAATTGATTTCTTTAATAATTAAACCATTAATCTTAAGCACAATAACTTTAATTTAACATAAATCACATATTTCAAGCATTGATTTATCATGATGAAATGAGAATTATACTTACTCTTAATATACATATATATAGAATGATTCTAATACACGTCGCGTTACGGATAAGGGTTTTTACGGGGGTTACACCTTGCCTTTTTTATTGTCCTTCCTTCGAGTTTAGATTGAAAGGCCTTTTTACGCTAGACTGTCCTCCAAATCTGTTTAGAGGGATTCCTCCCCTTCTCATGCTTGGTGGTGGTAACCGAGTGGTCTCCTTCTAGTCCACTTTGACTCCTATTACCTTCGCCTTATGTCCTTATAAGTATCGATTGACATGCGAACAAAACTTTGTATCTCGGATATGAGGCGACGGAGGAAATGTTCCTTCTTTCTTTCTTCACTTTCGGTAATGAAAGTAGCATAACAATAGCCATGCTCGAACTTATGAACATATTCGATGACCGACATGTCTCCTTGTCCGAGCTAGAGGAACTCTTGTATTTTATGGGACCTCACCATGTTAGAAAAATACTTCTCATTGAAAAGATCTTTAAAATGGCTCCAAGTGAGCCCTTCATCTCTTAGTGATACTTTTATAGTTTACCACCAATTATGTGCATCGGCGAGTCATCATAAAGGTGGTACATGCTACCCGATCTGCATCACTCATGTCCAAGTACTCAAAAATAACCTCTACTCGACTCAATCTATTCTTTTGATACATTAGGATTTGGCCCACCTCTGAATTCTTTTGGATTGAACCTTTGAAATTGTTCCACCATTTTGCTCATTTGTGGTTGACGAGCTTCGGTTGGACCTCATCGGGTCACTTCTAAAATCCTCTACATCCGTTCCTCATGCCTCTCCTGCTGCCATTCCATCATCTCCTGTTGCTTCCTAAGCGGTTTTATCAATTTCCCTTCTCGATCACCCGACATTCTCGCTCTACCCCGCGTTACCACTAGCGGTATTACTATTAACTCGTTTAGGTGGCATACTTGTTCCTTTTTGTTTTTACATTCACATATACACAATATTTATTAGGTCATCCATATCACATTATAACTTTACCATCTATATAACATCACATCAGTTTCATTTATAACATACACGACAATCAATCATAATCATCAATCATCGGACATATTTACCGATTACCGAGAGGCTATAGAGAGGCACCGTCCACGTAACTTGGATGTAGTTGGACGAACCGCTCCGATACCATCTCCGTAACACCTCTAACCTAGGACATAATAAGTTGAGAATATTATCGTCGTTAGCCACCTTCGAAGTGCAATGAATGTAAGCTAATAAGGCACTATGATCTTATTGTAACGTATGTAAGAATATTTACGTGGTAAAAATCTTTTAATGACGTTCGAGTTCTATTTCTTACTTTAACTTTGCTATAAATTTTTTGTGTTTATGTCGCGTTTATTTATCATTATATTTTATTTTAATTTATTTCATTTTACATGTTTTTTAAACTTCTAATCATGTTAATATACGGTAGATAATTTAAAGTAATTATACTACTATTACAATATTATTATTTATTATTACCGATTCGATTACACACCTTAACTACTTACATACATGATTGATTCTATGTCAACTATTCTATGTAATGGGTCGACCCGAAGCCAAACCCTCATCCAAGCTATATGCATTTGATGCCTCCCTCGATAGTTAGCTTTATAGATAAGTGAGCCGTAGTATCTTATTTATCTACACCACAAGGAACTATATAAGCTATAGCCCGAGTAAGTTAGCATATGCATGTAGTGTAAGTACATGTGTATGTATGCATAAGACACCGATATACATAATGAATCCTTTTTTCTTATGTCATAAAACATTTCATAAACGAGTCTAAAAATTCTTTTTCCGTATATAAACATGTCCCATTTAGGTACTTCGGTGGTTTCCATAACATATGTCCGGTGAACCAAACCCATCCACGGACGCGCTCTGCCGAGCCTCTCAAAGTGCACGTCCGTATTTGCCCGACCCTAAATCATTACCATCACTCGTATGAAAAACCTATGGAGTCCCTTCCTCAAAACCTTAAAGTCATAGAAATCTTTTCCTTTAAAATCATTCCATTTTTTATCGGATACCCATGACATAAAATATATTTCCATGACTTAAAGCATTATTCATGAGCTAAGCATGCGTATACAATTTGCAATGAATCAGCAAGTTGTATGAATTCATGAATGCTTACTTAGAATGGTTAAGTAACCAAGTCATAAGAATCGATATAAAATTGGACAACATAACAACATAGATAACATGAATCCAATATAAACCAACACCACCATCATTGGCATATCAGTCATCATAACCCAATTCTCATCATCAATCACATTCAAGCATAACCATTATTCATAATCTAATGCATTCATGTAGCATTTGAAAGAACATAACCATAACATAAAAGAAGATTAACATTTTTGTTCCATTTCTTTGTTCATTAAACTTACCTTTCACTTTACTTTCCTAAATTCTTTTCCTTAGGTTCTTAATCATCTTTCCATATTTGGTCTTTATCAAATTAAGTATCATTTGATATTCCAACATAACTAGGTATCATTTCCTTGATTTAGGAGGTTCAATTTTGGTTTGGGTCTTAATGGGCCTAAGGTCTAATTTTTCCTAAATTAATTTTCCTTTACATTTTTCGTGACCACTTTTATTCTAAACCATCCTTTTACATTATCTTGAGCATGAATGAACTAATTTAGGATATAAAACTTAAAGAATAAAAGTTGTTTGTCTATGTGTCTACTAGCTCTCTATAATCTTTCATGATTTTTAGACCAATATATAAAGCTTTATGACCATTTTAGTGTAAGTTGGTCTTGAAGCATCACTGCTGGAATTTTTGGAAAAAGAATGGACAAGGAATTTTTGAGTTTAAAAAAAAGAAATTTCCAAAATTTCATGAAGGAAACTGTGTTTATTTACTTGAATCAAGTTAATTAAGGTGTGTATTTAACCTAAAATTTTAGTAGACACCTAAGCAATGCATTAAATGAATTAATAGCCAACTCACCCATTTTTGTCTCAAATCATCACCTCTCTCTCATGACTCACCATTAACTTTCTATTTTTCTAAATTAAATCCAGCCATTTGTACACTTACTTAGACCAAGACCTTAAGCATGTATATATATATATAGAAAGAGTGCAAATGATGAGAAATTTTTAGGTAGCCGTAGCCACCAAAATTGGGAGAGAAAAACGATAAACAAGAGAGGAAGAGGAAAGGAAAAGAAAAAGAAAAAAGAAAGAAGGGGAAAGCCTAACCAACCTTTAGGAAATTCAAACAAGGTAAGTAGGTTCCATTTTTGGTTGATTAATATCTTAAGTTATTTTTTAAGTTATTTTTTTAGTGTTTATTTCATGGGTTTGTAATAACTTTTCTATGGATTGCTATGGTTGTTTGTGTTGGTGTTAGGGCTTGCTAAATTGTGATAGATTTATGTGTTTTGTTGTCATGCAAAGCTTGTTTGATACGTTTAAACGTGTGGATGGATTGGAAAGGAAAAAGAAAGAAAAAGGGTATGGACTGAATGGATTGAACTTAACCTTGGTTTGGTAAGCTTAACTTGGAAAGAAAGAGGAATACACTTCTAGAGTTTCCCTAGGTTAAAACCATTCGGCCAAGTGGGAAAATGGGAAAAGAATTGATCTTTTGGGAAAAATAAGGGCCTAGAATATCATGGTAACTCAATTGGGAACGAGTTAATAGTTTAGGGTGAAAATAAATTCACTAGACAAAAAAAAGCAATCCATGGCCATCTTAACAACCCATCCGGCCTAACTAAAAGAAAAATAGGGTTTTGGACTTCATTAGGTAAATTGGACATTTGATCACTAAGTTTGGGTTCCTTGATAGACCTTAAGGTTTAAATCTCCTTGGTAACTCTTCTAAGTATCAGTTGGTAAGTCATTAAAAAGGAAGTGACCTAGAAATGAAAAAAAAATTTCGTGCTTATTTTGGGACCATTTGGCCTAGGAGAGAAAATGATAATCATTGAATCCATTTTGTGTAAGTAGAGATCAAAAAGTGAAGATGAACGCAAGTAGAGATCAATGATTACAAGACATATAAATAGGGTAATGGAAAAAGAGAATTCAAGAAAAATCAAGATTAAAACCTAGATCCTTTATGAGTCAACTTCGACTACTAAGATTAAATGTTCAAATTAAGTAAAAATTTAGCTTAAGTATGTCACGTATAAATCCTTAGGATTAACCGAGTCTCATACACTAAGTTATGCATCGAAAATTCGAGCCTAGACTTACTTGGTATACGAAAAGGAAAAACTCATAAGTACGAAGTAGATTTATGCAATGAATACTACCGATGTACGAAAATTATATTCTCATTTTGAATACTTTAAATGGTACATGAAACACCCGTGAAGTCCCGAGTATGCATCGGACATGGGAACGGTCCGAGAAAAAAACGGTGATAGCATAATTAGTCGAATGTGTTAAACATAATACCATGTGCATCACGTGCATTCGGGGGTGATATGAAATCGAGAAACATCATTGAGTCATGAGATAAAACGATTTGGTAATCGAACCGAGTGGAATGGGTAATAGCATGAAACCATGTGTGTGCTCTATTACTAACACCGTTAAGTGAGGGATGATTCCACCAACCGTATGCTACAAGGAGGGGTAATTCCGTTGTGAGTAGTAGGTGATAATGAGATCAATGAGAGAGAGTAATAGAGCGAGTAGGTGATAATGCGATCATCGAGAGATAGAATGCACGAGCTTGCTAATACCTAGGGAACCCAAATTAAAAGTGAATAGGTAGAATGAAAAACGAACTTCATTGTATATCACATGCATCACTTTACTTACCGAGCTTCGGCTCACCTCGTTGTTATTTGCATGTTATAACACGTAGCGTTGACTATAGTACCAATAAGGGCATTCGTTGGATCCTCCAAAAGGGCTCGGGGGTGACATAAACCTTAGGGGATTTTATTTTATTTATCGGTAATTTTAGGGTTGGATGTCAATAAATATTTTAATGGTATTTTAAATAAATTTTGTAATTTCTTTTACTATTTTGTTAATATTATGTAAATTGTCTTGGTCACGTCTTATTGTATGGTAAGTCCTTAATGTATAAACACACATGTGTTTAAGGTAAATTTAGAAATTAGTTGTCAACGTGCTACGCCTCGCCTAGTTACTCCTATTTGGGTAATAGAGAGTGAACCGGGGTGGGGGCGTCATAGATTTGTTCTTTGTTATACATTTATTCTTAAATTATTTTATTATATTGTATCAAACAAATAAAGCAATAATTAATATAAAAACTTATATGAAAATTAACAAATGAAACTTTTTTACCGATGAGAAGATTATTTTTTAATATATATATATATATTGTCAACGTGCTACGCCTCGCCTAGTTACTCCTATTTGGGTAATAGAGAGTGAACCGAAGTGGGGGCGTCATAGATTTGTTCTTTGTTATACATTTATTCTTAAATTATTTTATTATATTGTATCAAACAAATAAAGCAATAATTAATATAAAAACTTATATGAAAATTAACAAATGAAACTTTTTTACCGATGAGAAGATTATTTTTTAATATATATATATATATATATATATATATTTGATTTATATATATTTATTAACAAAATAATGAATAATATTAGTATAAAAAATTATATTTGAATTATTAAGCAGTTATTCTAAAATATTATTTCAACTATTTTATTTGAAAAAATTATTTTAGATATTAGAAACATAATAGCATATAGTTGGTATTGTGTGTGTAGATGCATAGTTGATTTCTAATAAAATTAATGACTTTAATGTTATTATTTTTAATACATCATGACCATACTCAATAGGTGCAAATATATAAAATACATTAAAAAAATATTTTAAAAAATAAATGGTAAAATATATATTGAAGTTAATAGAGTGCAGTAAAAACCGTATATTTGATTTCGATAAAATTTGATTATGTAAAAAAATAAGAAAATAAAATACATATATTCAATTTTTAAATGTTGATTATATAAGAACCAAGTAAATAAAAGCAGTTATTAAAAAAAACTTATTCAAATCCATACATAGAGAAAATAAGTCATATTTATTAATAAATAAAATTATAAAAAAATAAGAATAAAAATTATCCCGATGCGATTGTTTATAAAAAAATCAATTTTATACAATAAGAGTAGTTTATATGTATTCTAAAATCTAAACACATATTGTATAATACACCTAATTATATATATATAATACACCTAATTAAATAAAAAAAAGAACATAAATTGATGAGAAAAAAAAAGGAAAGGAAAAAAAGGCATGAGTAGCATTATATAATCGTTAGGTTGTGTGAGCAAAAAAACAACGATTGATTTTTTAAAAATTTTAACACCTAATTAAATAAAAAAAGAACATAAATTGATGAAAAAACGAAGAAAAGAAAAAGCATGAGTAGTGCATTAGATAGAGGATTAAAATTTTTATTTTAAAATTTTGGATATGAAAATGAAATAATCCAAAAATTTAAATAAAAAAAAAAGAACCTAAGAGATCAAAATAAATAACTTGGGAATGTTTTAAAAAAATTAAATAAAAAAAAACCTAAGAGATTAAAACGAAACAATCTAAAATTTAAAAAAAATAAATAAAAAGAAGCCTAACTTGATGGGGGAAAAAAAAAAGACTTGTATTCACAATAACTTGAGACAAAAGAATGAAGGAAAAAAAAAGATGAATAGTACCCGAAACAAAAAAAAAAAGAAAAAAAAAAGAGAGAGGTGAAATTGAAACAAAAGAAGGAAAGAAAAAAAAAGAAGGAAAATGTGAACATTAAAAAAAAAAAAAAGATGCAAACGAGTCTAACAAATGCTTATGCTTGGGAGCGAGTCCCGGTATAGGCTTGGAAGGCAAGCACCCTAACCATTGGACCGCAAACGCCTTCTTGTGCTTCAATTACACAATATATATATATATATAACAAAAGGTGAACGGGATGAACGGTTAGAACCCCACGTGTTTTCGACATATAGTAATGCGAATTCAACTATAGATACTTTCACTTCTAAGATAAAAACCAAAAATCTATGTTGGTATTTTTGCAAACAAAAGCAAAACAAATGAGAGGAAAATAATAATAATAAAACACCGGATAAAAAGGATTCAATACAAAAAAGAAAAAACAGAGAGGATAATTTGGGTTCTAATCCCTCCTTAAAAAGAGGCAAAAATTAGGAAGATAAGATTGCCAATGATGACATGTGAAAAACCAAAGGTTAGACCAAAGTTGTAAGCTTTTGGGAGACATCAAGACAGGGGATATAACAATCCATGAAAAAAATAAAAATCTGGATTAATCTTTTTGTTTCATTGGTGAGAAAACAAAGGAAAAGGCAAGGAAATAAAAGCTCATGATGGCTAGGTGGTGGAGTAGGTCGTGGTGCGATGGGTTATGGTGGTGATGCGGGTTGATGGTCGTTGTCAAGCTATTTAGGTTTGAAAGATGATAATTGGAGGTAGAGAGTGACTACACGGAAGAAAAGGAAAAAAAATGGAATAAAAAGAAGACAAGAGCCACCGAGGAAAAAAAAAAGAAGAAGATGGTCGGTGTTAGGTCGAGGAAAAGAAAAAGAAATAAAAGCTCATGATGGTCGGGTGGTGGAGCGAGGATTTGATGCGATGGGTTATGGTGGTGATGGGGGTTGATGGTCGGGGTCGAGCTATGCGGGTTTGATAGATTATAATTAGAAGTAGAGAGCGACTATATAGAAAAGGAAAAAAAAAAAGGAATAAAAAGAAGATAAGAGCGAGCTTGCGTTGGGGGTGGGGGGTGGGAAGGGGAGAAGAAAAGAAGATAAGAGTGGTCGATGCGAGAGATGTGAGAAGGGTAGAAAGACGAAAAAAGATTTAAGGGAATAGTTGAGAAATGAAAAAGAAGAGGGCGAAAAGCATAAATATAACGATGGTAGAAGTGTTATTACAAAAGTAGAGGGGTAAAAATTATATTAAAAAAATAAGGAATGTTATAAAAGAAATGATAACAATAGTAGAATTGAAGAGAAAGATGATAAGAAAATGAATTCATTATAAGATAAAGTGAATACAAAAGATAACAACTTCAAATAATCTCTTAATCTTTACAAAATACTTTTACACAAACTAATGAATAATCAAACATATTTATAGGCTTCAAGATTAGTAAGAGAATTGGAAGAGACTATGAACGATTGTAATTTTTTATAAAACTTGAAATTAATTAATTCGTTAATAAATAAATTATTTTTTCAGCACTATTCATTTGTAACTAAGTCAATGGTTTGTAATTTTAATCGGTTGTAAAATTTTCTTGGTAATTTTGGTGAATAATTGGTTACAAATTATTCCAACATTAATATTTTGAAACTAAATGAATAATTATCTATAAATGATAACTAATAATTTATAAAATTATTTTTTAGACTAAATTATTGGTTCAATTTCCAAAAAAAAAATTCTTAATTGAGTTATCAAAATAATAATGATAGGATCACTTAGATTTTTTTTTAATTAAATGTGAATATTGACTTGATTTGTTCCAAGTAATTTTGATGAATTGGTTTGATGGCTAAAAAAGTACATTTTATTTTTTGAATTAAAATTTTAGAGTCAATATTTATGAAAATTTATTAAAATTTTCTAAATGTATATTATATTGTAAAATTGTGAATATACCTTTTTAAAGGTTTCTCAAAACTTGTCGATGTAATAATCGGATAACGTTTTGTAGTTTAATTTTCTATATCAAATAAATGCTTGAAATATATTTTTCAATAGTTTTTTCATGTAATTGTCAAACGACGGAAAATATTTTTTTAAAAATAATTTCCTGGAAAATAACTTCTTTAGGAATTTATTTTTCTATGGAAGTTATTTTCCGCCAAACAAACGGAGCCTTGGTAAGCTTGGAATACTTAGATTCGTCTTAAAGTAACTTGTCTGGAGCAATCCCCATGTCATCAGAGAAACTTAGATATTTGAAGTATTTCGATGTGTCTTTCAATGGACTACGAGGAGAAATTCCAGGTGGAGGACCATTTGCAAACTTCACTGTTTATTCTTTATGAATGTATGCGGCCCTTCTCGGCTGCAAGCCCCACGCCCATGCAGCAGCGAGTCTCATAGACCTTCAAAAGCTTAATCCAGAGTTTTAGCGTTCAGTTTACTTCTGCTCGTAGTGGCTTTCATTTTTCTTCTTATGGGATGTCGACAAAGGAGCAGCAAAAATCCTATTCCAGAAGCCTTGTCATTGACAGCAATCCAGAGAAAAATTTCCCACCTTGAATTTCAGCATGCAACAAATGAATTTCATGAGAGTAATCTGCTGGGTGTAAATATACTCAATAGAGGAGATGGCTACTCCTTAAACAAGGAGCATTTGTATCACATCTATGATGGAGTTGGCTTTGCAATGTACTGATGAATCACCTGAAGAAAGGATCAACGAGATTGAAATCCTGGCAAGGCTTAAAAAGATCAAGGGGGAAGAAATTCTTGAGAGATCTTGAGAGGCTGAGGCCCTAAGATACATCAACTGACATAGTTCTTACTGCTTTTCTAACTTTTTCTGTTCGTAAGTTAAATTTGCTGGCCAAAATACTCAACTTAATTTTTGACTTGGCATATTAAGAGGTCTTAATTTCTGTGTTGTTGAATCCAAAATTTATTTCAAAATCTTAATTACCGCCATAGCTGCTGATATTGTGTAGCAATTTTACATATAATTACTGAAGTAAATTTTGCCCCAGAGTTTATTGATGAATAATTCTATCATTGTTTCCTCAAGTTTCATAAAAAGAATGGCGTGAACATATAGTTACTTTTGCAAGGCAAATAAACAGGTCCAAGTGCTGAACTTGAATTAAGAAATTGCGTATTAATAATTGGGCTGGCATGCATATTAATTCAATAATCCATCGAAACATTTTGGTGATTCTTACTTGTTGTTTTCATATCTAATTAGGGCACAGTTGGATTACAAAGGAAAGCCCCGGTCCAAATTATGAGGGAGCAATTGCTTGGCATCCTAAGCCCAAGTACATATTGACCTGTTGTGGTGTTTTTCGGCTCGTAAACCATAATCATGAACCATTGGGTTTAGAAACGGTGCTGTCAGAAATTGGGCGTATTAGGATTAAAAAAAAAACTTTAATGTGTTTTTTTGGCAATAAAAAATATAATGGTGAAAATAAAAATAAAAATAAAAATAAAAATTAAATATAATTTCATTTAATAAAAATAAGGAATGATATATATATATATATATATATATATATGTGCAAAATAGCTATGTATTATTTTTGTTTATTGTGTATTAATTACTTCTAATATTACTACTAATATTATTATCACTATCATCTACTTCACTACTAATACCACTATTACTATCGTTATCATCTTCATTGATGGTGATGAAAATAAAATTAAAAAATCTTTTAGGATTATTATGATTCTATTACCATTATTATTTTTATTATACTATTGCTATCATTATTTTTCTTAAGGTGATGGCATTATTTTTTAAATACAATATTTTTATCATTATATTATTAGTCCATTGTTACTACCACCACCACTATCATCAAAACCCTCATTTCCTTCTCCTCTTTAACGACCATTACAATCATCTTTATTATTTTTATTATTATTATAATTGATAAAATTATTTTTTAATTATTATTTTTATTCGTTTTAAAAATTAGATATTAAAAATTTTAAATTTTTTATTATTATTTATTATCATTTTAAATAAAGTATTAAAATAAAAATATTATTTTGATTTTTTAATTTTTATTCTAATCGTGCTTTTTTATTTTGTATCTTTTATCGTTGGTAATCGAACACCAACTAAAAGGTTAGTCTAATGGTTAGAAAGGTTTGTTTCTTTATTTGATTTTTTGGATTTGAATCTTGAGATTGGCACTCAAGCAGCTTTAAGATCGTCAGAAAAAATATTTAGTTTTGATTAATGCATAAATTAATTTAAAAACACCTTTTATACTCGAAAAATAAAAAACTAAGATCAGAAAACATTAAAATAAAAGAAGTTCGTCTTCATTCTAAAGATGTCGCCTTGCTAATCATCTTGCAACGCCTTGTCATATATGTGCAGAGATGGATTTCGTTGAAAAACTCGATGCTTATGGTTTTGGGATAATGCTAATTTAAATATTCACACACACAAAACATGAAGTTATTAAATTATTTATAATTTTTTTCTATCATAATATTTCCAATTTTTTTTTATGTAAAATTGAATTTATTAGTCAAGTCATCACTGAACTTTTTCTATATTATTTTGACCAATTGAATTCACATATAATATGTTTTTAATTTGAGGTCGTATTTCAAGTAAGAAATGGTGGCTATGTAATACAAAATAATAATATATTATTATATAATAATATTAATAATATCGTTTACATTTATAAGAATCTGTAAGGATTTGACCCCACCTGATTAATCATAGTAATTAATTTCACTTTGTTTGCTGTAACATTGAAAAATTTCTTTTTCGGATGACTAAGTCTTCAGGTGATTGAAAACAGATTAATTAACCAGGCAGGCTCTTTTTATCTGATCTGTAAATTTTTTCAATCATATTTCTTTCTTTTTTTATGTGTGGAAAGTTGAATTTATTAATCGGTCAAGTCATCACTAAGATTTTTCAATGTTATTTTGACTAATTCACTTCGCATATAATGTGTTCTTTCAGTCCTATTTCAAGTAACAGATGGACGTGGCTACATCTGGTACAGTCGGAGTTTCCGATCAAGCTGTTGTCAAATTCTCTCTCTCTTTTTTCCTCAAAGTATTTTCTATGTTTTCTATTTACAGAAATAAATTTATACTCACGTATTCCAATAAAAAATATTGTATATTTTACATTTAGAAGTGTAAGAATGCACGACACCAAGATCATGTTATTTTCGAGTCAAATATAAATCAGTCCCTCGTGTTTAAAAAAATGAATTATTTAATCTTTTATTTTTAATAATTACATTAATCAATTAGTCATTTTATCAGTTTTCTATTAGATTTTTGATTTTTTGTTATTAAATTGTTCTTCTTATGATTTTTTAGTTGATGAGATTAAAAAGGAAAGTCGGTGGAAAAAAAGAAGAAATAAGACATTGAAAAAGGGTAATATATATATATATATATATATATAAAAAACACTAATCTAATAAAAAACTGATAAAAAGACTAAATTATATCTTGATGAAATTAAAATATAAAAAAATAAATACTTATTTTTTTTCAAAATCAGAACAACTAATTAATTTGTTTTTTGAAACTAGAAAGATTAATTTATAATTTACTTTATTATTTTCACTTTGTTTGTTATTACATGAAATACCTCTAAGATAGAAAAATATCTTTATGGGATGACTTCAGCCTTCAAGTGCTTGAAAAAAAATTAACTAGGACAAAAACACAACAGTTGGAAAATTGCACAGGACATATTCTCCCCTCCCCCCAATTATTTAATGATTCTCAATTAGATCCCAAAACAAAAATAATTTCTAGTTGGGTCCTCTGTCAATAAAACGTCACATAATTGACCCCATCACAATGTTTTTTTTTTAAAAGATAAAATACGTCGTCGTTTTTAACATTTCAAAGGAAAAAAGTTTAAGGCAAGGGTAAATTGGATAATGTTCAACTGATAGGAGACCCAATTGGGAATTTGTATTCTTAGTGATCCAATTAAGAATTGAGTGACAGTTGGGGGATTAGTATGTCCGTTGCAAAACAATTAAAAAAGGAAAAAGAGATAGAGGAGGCTGTTTTGGCAATGCATTAAGAAAAATATAGCTAGAGGAGATTTCTTTGGGAGCAAATTATAAATTAGTTTCTCTGGATTTGCAAAACAAAAATAATCATTTCTATTGTTGTGCATACTTAATTTAATATTATTTTGTTTCAAAAAAAAAAAAAAAGAAAAAGAAAAATAGCATGAAATGGACAATAAATGGACTAACGAATTAGATTTTTTTAAAAAAAAAACTAAAAGAATTATTTGATTCGTTTTGCAAAATTAGAGGACCTAATTTATAATTTTCTCTTTCTTTGGTAATGAATTATATTTGCTTTGCCGTGTATTTTAGTTTTCATCCTATTAATTCCTGTTTAAGCAAAACCTGCACTAAATATTCTTTTAAAAAAAAACTTCTGGAAGAGAAAGAATTTTGAGATTCCTTTGTACCTTGACTGTCAAAATCAATGGAAAAAAATTGATATTTTTGTTTTAAATATTTAAAACAAAATTCAAGTCTCAGAAGTAGCCACAGAATAAGCAGCCAGAGGCGCAAAATCACAGGTGGAAGCTAGAGCAGGTTCATACTGGAAGCAACTTCCCCTTCAAACTTCTAATTTTGGTGGTAGTTTTCATAGCTACGCACTTGATTTGGACTACAGCGTTGAAACTCCACCTATATATGGAAAAGCTTGGATCCATTAATGGATTACGCATTCTTGGTCTTGGTTTACTCTCAACTTAAAATCATGGGGAAACTTTGGAGCATTAACGTTCTTGTTTTAATGCTGCTAATGTTTCTGCCAGAAAAATGCATTAGCACACCCAAAAGTAACTTCTCTGATCAATCTGCCCTTCTTGCCTTCAAGGCTCACATCATTTTCGATCCTCAAAACCTCTTGCAAAGCAACTGGTCCTCCGAAACCTCCTTCCGCAACTGGATGGGCGTCTCATGCAGTCTTCGCAGGCAACGAGTCACAGCACTGAATCTTTCAAGCATGGGACTAATGGGGACCATTCCACCACAACTTGGAAACCTTTCCTTCCTTCAGTTTCTAGATCTTCGCAACAATAGCTTCCACGACCATCTACCCAACGATATAGGTAGTTTACGCCGATTAAAGGCAATGGATATGCGATTTAATGACTTATCCGGCGTGATTCCAGAAAGCTTTGGGAATTTGCACAAGCTTCAATATTTTCGATTCTTTAAAAGTAGTCTCACAGGTACGTGTACTTACCATATGATCATCTTCAATAACATAATTTTTTGGAAAGAAATTTTCTAAGATTGGGCTTATGTAGGAAAACCTTTGGGCCATCCTCCAACTAGGAGGGAAACCCAACAGATTTATCAAGGAATCAGTTGTCTGGTCATATTCCAAGTACAATAGGTTCGCTCCAGAAGTTGTCATCTATCTCGTTATCTAATAACAGCTTTCAAGGGTCCATTCCAGAATCATTTGGTGATTTGGTAGCCTTGGAAATCTTGGATTTGTCTCGAAATACCTTGTCTGGTTCAATCCCCAAGTCACTAGAGAACTCAGATATCTGAAATATTTGAATGTATCTTTCAATAGCCTCCGCGGACAAATTCCAAGCGGAGGACCATTTGCAAGCTTCACTGCTCAATCTTTTATGGCGAACAAGGCTCTCTGTGGCCCTTCTCGGCTGCAAGTCCCACTCTGCAGCATTGAATCTCATAAACATTTAAAGACTAAATCCAGACTTCTAAAGTTCGGTTTACTAGCTGTTGCTTCACTTCTGCTCGCATTGGCTTTCACTTTTCTTCTTATAGGATGTCGACGAAGGTGCAGAAAAATTCATATTCCAGAAACCTTGCCGTTGACAGCAATCCAAAGAAGAATTTCTTACCTAGAACTTCTACGCGCAACAAATGAACTTCATGAGAGTAATCTGCTTGGCGTCGGAAGCTTTGGCTCTGTATATCAAGGGGTGCTTCCTGATGGGCTAAATGTAGCTGTGAAGATTTTTAATCTGAAATTGCAAGGAGCTTTCAGAAGTTTCGATACAGAATGCGAAATCATCCGCAACATTAGACACCGCAACCTTGTGAAGATTATCTCTAGTTGCTCTAATCTTGACTTCAAAGCGTTAGTCCTAGAGTTCATGCCTAAAGGAAGCTTGGAGAAATGGTTATACTCTTACAACTATTGCTTGGAAATCATTCATGATCGATGTTGCGTCTGCATTAGAGTACCTTCATCATGGATATTCAACTCCAGTGGTGCATTGTGATCTGAAACCGAGCAATGTGTTACTAGATGAAGACATGGTTGCACACGTGTGTGATTTCGGCATTGCAAAACTTTTAGGTGAAAGCGAATCCATCGCACAGACCAAGACGCTTGCTACAGTAGGTTATATGGCTCCAGGTGATGTCTAGTCTTCTTAATATAGTATTTTTTTTTGCGTAGCTTTCACTTTAATGTCTGCCAAATGACACCCTATAACAATTTAATTATCATGTGCAGAGTATGGACTGGACGGACTTGTTTGATGTCCACAGTTTTGGGATCATGTTAATGGAAATATTCACACGAAAAAAGCCTACAGATGAAATGTTTGAGGGAGAAATGAGCTTGAAAAGATTGGTCAAAGAATCATTTCCTGATTCAGTAATTGACATCGTGGATGGCAATATGTTGAACACAGGAGACGGCGACTCCTTAAAAGAGAAGCATTGTGTCACATCTATAATGGAGTTAGCTCTGCAATGTACTAATGAATCACCTCAGGAGAGGATCAACATGGTTGAAATCCTGGCAAGGCTTAAAAAGATCAAGGGGGAAGTCTTGAGAGTCCCAAAGACGCAGAGGCCATAAGATACCTCAACTTATGTAGTAGTTAATAGCCTTTCTACCTATTCTCTGTGTGCAAGTTAAATTTGCTGGCCACGACACTGAACTTTGTTCCCTTAAATTCTGAGTTGTTAAATCCCAAGTTTATATCAGAATCTTACAACCATAGCTCTTCTGAAGCAATCTTACAGAGTTCCGTTCCAAACGACGTTGAAAGGCAGATAACAGGTCCATGCAGCTAGTGATGATTGAGTTCTCCAAACTATTAGCTGAACCCACAAAACTTTGCGGGTGTTTGTAGTCCTTCCTTGTTTGGTGTTCATTCGAAAGCCTGATCTCTGTTAAGTCATACAGAGCTTGTCAGTTGTCTTGTGCAGATTATGGATTGTGTCCAAGAAACTCCATGCCTAGATAATATTCACACCCAATAAATAAATAAAAGGCTACACATGAAGTGCTTGATAGATATTAATTGAACTCCAAACAGGTGATTAAAGATTCATTGTCTGAATCAATAAATGGCATTAATGGACAAGGTTCATGTCCGAAACAAAAAAGGAAAAAAAGAGCATAAGAAGCATTACGTGTCTCTTGAAGTGGAAGAACTTGAGTTGCTCGGAAGAAAATTTAGTCCCAATTGATAAGCTGGTTGATCAAAAAATAATTTCTACTATCATATCATAAAAAGTAAAATAAAGAAAAACTTTAGTTGAAAAATTGAGATGCCATAAAAATCAAGTTATGAAATTATTTTTAGTATCGTTTTTATCATAATTCCAATTTTTCTATGTACGAATTTATTGGTCAAGTCATCACATAACTATATTTCTTTTAACATTAAAAGAAGAAACAGATTAGCAATTGGATTGGCTAATTCTATAGTTCATCAACTATAGTTTGGTGAAGCTAACACGGCATTTTGGTGGTAATTTTCGGCATTTCGGATGCTTCATGACAACTAGTTAATAGGTCAGGTTCTGCCAAGTTCATGTAGATCGTCTAGAACTTCCTATGATATCATTGTTTTTTTTTTTTTGCGCTCCACACATTTGTAAAAGTTAATAGAGAACGTTTAGATATAATAATAATAATAATAATCTAGATATGTTCTAAATAATTTTTAAAAAATCATTTATTATACATATTTAGAGTGTTTTATAGAAATATCTATATAGAAGAGTTCTAAATAATTGACTGCGGCTATTAAATTAAATTGATCATAAACATTCATTTATCCCAACTCCTTTTTATAATTTTTGTTCAGATTCTTTAAATTATAGTCATCCAGATGTGGTTAAAGATTTGGGTTTCCTATTTTAGTAACTTTCATGGTAATAATGAATTATATTCAGCTCAAGACAAGGCGGCTAAATCCTCCTTGAAGAACAACTATTGTGTTTAAAGGCTTGGGCTGCGAATGTTAGCGATTTTGGCATTGAAAAAGCTCTTGATGTGAAACCAGGATCCTTGCCAGCATGTCCATCAATTAGTGGTTGATTAATTGTTGTTTTTATAAATCATAATATTAATTCTATATATCTTGATCGATTTACTAATCGGTCGTTTGATCAGTTGCAAAAAAATCATCCACACACATTTAAACCACGGGTTATATTTTATACTAATTAATGACCGTGCTAGTAAAGACAAGACGAAGAAGAGGGGGAAAATAGTTACAAAATAGTCCTACACCCTCTTTTTTTTTTTTTTTTTAAATTATGTAGTACTAGCTTGACAAATGAGGAAAGGAAATGATAAATGAGCGTTGACAATAAATATTAAAGTTTAGCTCGTTTAATATGGTAGTTTGGTTAATTGATGGATTTTAATTTGCTTAGACTTCCATGACTGCTCTCTTTGATCAGCACCTGCTTCAAAACTTGAAGTCTACATGTTTTTAATAATGTTGATAGAAAAAGTCAAAAGAAAAAACCCAGTAAATTGGAATGTTCAAGGGTGATATTAGCTTGAAGAGTCAATGTCTAATTATTGATGAATAATTGAAAAAGGTGCATTAATTATCCTGTGTCAACTATTATGGAATTGGTTCAGGAAGATAGTTTCAAGTTATGGTCATCACGGCTGTTATTTAATAGATTTGGACATGTTCATTATTATTATACTACCTTTTGCAGAGTCCAACAACATTTTATCCAAATAACGACAATGATGATTATTAATACTTGTTATTTGATGAATAACAACTGTTATATTATTATTGTTAAAAAAATAAAATAGTACTATTATACTTATGGAGATGAATATTTATGATATGTATCTTGAAATTGTATTATAAATGTTATTAACTTTTTTGGTAATAAATTTAATTATTTTTATATGATATTAAATTATTTGAGATATTATTATACTTAATTAATAAAATTGTTGAAAATATATAAATTAGAATAAATTTATTAATGACTATGGAATTTGTTAGTTAAGACAGTCAACCTTTATTAAGTAATAATTCTCAGTTACTTCTGGAAAGCCATGTGTTTGGGATCCTATTTCAAAATGGCTGCTAAGCCCTACCTGTGAAACAAGTAATTGAAGAAAATTTAGATCAAGATTTCACACACACATATATATCTTGTTTTTCATTCAAGTGATGTAATTGTCTCTTTTCTAATTCGCATTTTCCTTATAATTTTCTCTCAACTTAAGATTATGGAGAGAGTATGGATAACTGTTCTTGTTCCATTGCTGCTAATGCTTCTGCCAGAGAATTGCATTAGCATACCCAAAAGTAACTTCACTGATCAATCATCTCTTCTTGCCTTCAAGGATTGCATCACTTTTGATCCTCAAAACATCATAGCTTACTACTGGACTGCAAAAACCTCTTTCTGCATGCAGTCTTCGTAGGCAACGAGTCACGGTATTGAAACTTTCTAGCATGGGTCTAGTAGGGACCATTCCACGACAACTTGGAAACCTCTGCTTCCTTCGATTTCTAGGTCTTCGCAACAACAGCTTCCATGGAGATCTACCCAGCGAGATTGGTAGTTTACGCCGATTAAAAACATTGGATACGGTATATGATAACTTATCAGGCGGCGTGATTCCTGCAAGTTTTGGGAATTTCCACAAACTTCAATATTTTGAATTCTTTGAAAATATTCTCCCAGGTCGTACGTACTTACTATATGCTCTTCTTCTTCATTTACATAATTTCTTGCAAAGAAATTCTCTAAGATTTAGCAAGTGAAGTTTTTGCTGACTCTATATATGAGTTTTGCAGGTACAATTCCGTCGACAATCTTTAACATCTCTTCCTTGTAAGTCATTGATCTCCCGTTTAACCACTTATTTGGAAGTCTTTCAACAAACGTATGCGACTATATTTCGAAACTGAAATACCTTTCACTTCACTCGAACCGATTCAGTGGCCAAATTCCGTCTGAATTAAATAAATGCAGAAAGTTACAAGAATTATGGTTATCTTCTAATAATTTCACAGGAGCTATACCTGAAGAAATTGGGTGCCTCCCTATGCTTAAGAATTTAAACCTTAAAGGTATTATGAAAAAAAGTGGAAACAAAACAAGTAATGAAAGATAGTAATCAAAAGATAAAGCTAACAAATTATTAATACACAGAATTTACGTGGTTCAACAAATTGATTCCACGAGCGAGAGAGAAGTTTTTATTATCTTGATAGCAAGAGAATACAAGAATTCTAGGAGCTCAATACAAAGTTTTTGTCTTTCAATCTATTTCCTAAACAAAGATACAAGGAGGTTTAAACACTTTATACCTATAAAGAAAAAAAACCTAATGGGCTAAATATATTATTGGCCCATAAAATTCAAGCCATATACAACAAATCTCTACCTTGGTTTGAATTTTGCAAACCTTCAAAAATATCAAATAATTTCTCAAAACACATCTCTAAGTTTATGTGAGCTAACTCGATGTAAGAAACAAGAGATGTGAAGAGAGAAAATATTGACTTTAACAATAGGACTAACAAAATTCCTTCTCTTCCATGCATAAACAAATGTTTGAGGCACACAGGCAAATTCATGAGCATACGGCCAAATCAATAAAGTCACACACCCGTGCTTCACTCTCTACATCAAAACACCACATGAGTTGTGGCATGAGGCATAGACATAAGATAGAAGTGTCACACGAGCAAAAACATTAAGCACGGGTGCAAGACAAATGCTTCACACGGGTAGAGGCATGAAGCACGAGAGAGAGAAGAAAACTCATATAGTCGTGCCTTTCTCCTTCACATGATCGAGGGTTTCTTTTCGGTAGCATACTTTGATTTTCTTAACACCACTCGAGTCCAAACAATGCATGAACTTATTTGTTGTAATGGGTTTAGTTAACACATCAACTCGGATTGTCTTTAGTGTGAATTTTCTTCATGCAATCTTTTTGTCGAAACTACTTGACAAATGAAATGATACCCGATATCACTATGCTTGTTCCTCTCATGATGTTCTTGATTTTTGGTTAAGTGTATAACATTTTGGTTGTCACAAAAGACAATTGAAGTTTCTTCTTGTTGAAGATGAAGTTCCTCCAATAAGTTCCTCCATAAGATTTCTCAACCAAATAGTTTCCTTCATGGCCTCGACCACTACCATATATTCGCTTCGGTAGTGGACAAAGCAACGATCAACTATATTGATCTCCAACTTATAGCAAAACCCGAAAGTGTAAAGATATGCCATGTCAAAGATCTTTTTTTTTTTTTTTATTGAGGTCACTTGCATAGTTAGAATCCACACGAGTCTACAACGAAGTTTCGAAGCATCGCCCCTTTCAAAGACTAAACCCAAGTCTATGATACCTTTGAGATACTTGAGAATCCACTTCATTACTTGCCAATGTACCTTTCTTGGGTGAGCCATATATCTCGCTCATAACACTAACTCGCTTAGGCATTATCCGGACCATAACATATATTATGCTCCCTACTCGCACTGGAATATGAGACTTATAACATGTCCTTCTCTTCTTCTTTATTTAGAGGTAACCGAGAAGCTAAAAGTTTGAAATGAGCAGACCAATGAAGTACTAACAAGTTTGGCCTTTTACATACCAAAGCACTCAAGCACTTTCTTAATATATCCTTTCCGTGACGGATATAATTTTTCAACCTTCCTATCTCTATGAATCTCCATACTTAAGATCTTTTTTGATGATCTAAGATCTTTCATCTAAAACTCATCACCGAGTTGTTTTTTTAGAACTTAAATTTCCGACATGTTATTGACAACAATAAGCATATCATCCATATACAATAAGAGATACACAAAAGATCCATCCGTTAAATGTTTGAATACACACAACTATCACAAATAGATATTGAATAACAATGATTAAGTATAAAATTATTAAACCTTTTGTACCATTGCCTTGGTGATTTTTTTAGGCAACACAAAGATTTCTTCAATCCGCAAACATGGTCTTCTTTCCCTTTCATAAATTATCCCTCCGGTTGAGACATATAAATAGTCTCCTTAAGTCTCTATGTAGAAAAAGCTATTTTCACATTAAGTTGCTTCGAGCTCCAAATCAAATTGAGTTACCATAACAAGCTGACGGACGAATAGTGGTGTGTTTAACAACTAGAGAAAATACTTCATTATAATTAATCCCCTCATTTTGACTATAACCTTTAGCCACCAAATCGTGCCCCGAATCTAGCATCTTTAACACCCGATATTCTTGCCTTTTTCTTATAGACCCATTTACATCCAATGAGTCCGTTACGTTTAGGTAATGTCACTAAATCCTAAGTTTAATTTTTATAGAGTGAATTGAGTTCTTCTATCATTGTAATGGCTAATTGACTAGACTCTTCACTAATCACTATCTTTATATAGGTAGAAGGCTTCGAATGCTCATTGCCTTAGCTCTAGTGAGGGCATAGGATACTAGATCGGTATAAACATATTTCTAGAGAGTTCTTACCTATCTCCTTTCTTGGCCAGTAGCTATTGAGTATGTTTGTTCAAATTCCGTGACATCTTCATTCATATTTGAAACTTGTTGCACATCTACAACTATAGAAGATATATCTAGGGATGGTTTTTTTGAGGAGTCTCTCTTTTAAACTCCACGTGAAGCTCGCTTTATCCATGGCTTTCTCATCCTTTCCTGTAGACTCATAAATAATCTTTCCTTGATCAAGAATATATCTCTCATTAAAAGTAACATATCTACTAATAATAATTTATATGAATTGGTTTCAAGGCATCATAGATGATAACCTTCCACCCCATTAGCATAACTAACAAATATGCATTTCTTTGCTCTAGGTTCAAGTTTATCATCTTTAACATGATAATAAGTAGGGCTTTCAAATACTTTTAAATTTGAATAATTACTAGGTTTACCCGAGTATATCTCATTTAAAATCTTACAATCAATGATAGTAGAGAGAAAATGGTTGACAAGATAATAAGTCGTGTTAACTACTTTAGCTCAAAAATCCTTTTCTAAACCCAAATTAGAAAGCATACATCTAACTCTCTCTATCAAAGTCCTCGTTCATGCACTCTGCCACCCCATTTTGCCAAAGAGTGTGTCTAATTATGCGATGTTAGATAATACTATAGTTTGTACAAAACGTATTTAAATTTCCACCATAGAATTCTAAGCCATTATCTATTTAAAGACATTTAACCTTCTTCCTTGTTTGATTCTCCACTAGAACTTTCTATTGTTTGAAGGTTTTTAAAACATCTCTTTTATTTTTGAGAAAATACACCTAAATCTTTTGAGAGTAATCATCAATAAACACCAAAAAATAAAGTATACCACCTTTGGATGAAACCTATTCTAGTCCCCATAAATCTGAATGAATGTAATCAAGTGTGCCCTTTATAGAATAAGTGCCAACAGAGAACCGCACTCTAGTTTGGTTTCTTAGGACATAATGCTCACATAAATAAAATGATGTCATTACATCATTTGATCACCATAAAGCAAACCACATTTACTTAGAGAATCATATCTCTCTCACTCATGTGGCTTAAATGCATATGTCATAATTAAGTCCTTTCCTTTTCGTAGTGGGAAGTAATCACCCTTGTAAAGTCTATTACTCGTACTACCTTATAACACATAGAAATGATTAATTTGAGTTGCTTTCATCACAACCATAGAATCCTTAGAAACTTTAAGAATTCAACTTTTACCGTAATAGCCATAACATCTCAAATCCGACTAACTTAAAGAAATTAGATTCTTCTTTAAATCGGTATATGTTTTACTTCGTCAAAGTCCTTACAACTAAATTATGACACTTGATACGAATTGTATCAATACCAATCATCTCACAAGTTGAATTGTTACCCATCATAACAAATCCACCGGTTATAGATTCATAAGTAGTAAACCACTCTTTATTTGGACATATATGATAAGAAACACCCGTATCCAAAATCCACTCTTGGTCGAACTAACATATAGAGGACATACAAGTAAGAACACTTTTAGTGGCGTCACAATCGGTAGCCTTTACCATATTAGCGGACTCAAAACTTTGACCTTATGGTTTCTCCTTTTTCATCGAATAGGACAATCTGATTTGTAATGTCCTTTCTTGTGATAGTAGTAGCACTCAATATTATTCTTCTTATTTGAAAGTGATCTAGACTTAGAACGAAATTTGAGTCTTCCTTTATAACCCTCTCTATCCTTCTGTCTCCTCTTTACTAGCAAACCATCGGCCTAACTATCAACGACTATACCATTCAACTTGTGTCTAAGTTTAGCAGAATTTAAAAAGGCCTTAACATCCTCTTAAGGTATGGACTTTTTACTATATAACATTGAATTAATAAAATTCTCATACGAAGCGAGTAATGAACATAATAAAATAAGAGCATGATCTTCTTTATCAAGTTTAATATCAAGATTTTTCATATCCATAACAATCTTATTGAATTCATTAAGGTATTCTTGAATAGATGTACCTTCTCACATATTTAATGTATAAAGACACAACTTCAAATACGATCTTGTTGTAAGAGATTTCTTAATATAGAGGCTTTCCAACTTCTTCCATAGTCCCGTCGTCTTCTCTTTATCCGGGACTTTTTATAGTATCTTGTCCGATAATGATAATTGTAGAGCACAATGAGTCTTCTTATCCATCTTTTCAATTTTGATAAAAGTTATTAAATCATCTAGGTATATACCCTTAATTGCTTTAATAGAATCTTCAAACCATAATAAAGCTTTCATCTTTATTCTCAATAGGCCAAAATTATTTTAAACATCAAAAGGTGTAATATCAAATTTCGTAGCTACCATTATGAATAGAAAATCCAAAGATGTAACCTATACTCCGATACCAGTTTATTATGATAAACAACAAAAATAAGATAAATAATGACATACAACAATCAAAAGATAAATCTAAATAAATTATCAATACACATAATTTAGTGGTTCAACAAATTGCCTACTTCCCAAGTGAGAGGAAAGTTTTTAATAGCTTGATAGTAGGAGAATACAAAAATCTTAAGAGCTCAATATATAGTCTCTGTCTTTTACTCTATTTTCTAAATAGAGACATAAAGAAGTTTAAATACCTCATACCTATAAGAGAAAAAAACCCTATGAACTAAATATATTATTGGTCTATAAAATTCAAGCCACATACAACATAAAGAAATAATTCGTTAGGTTCATAGTATCATGCCTCCGTATATCTTTACTAACATTTATGTCAATATTTTCCCAAACTATTCTTTGAGTCTCATCTTTTTATTATTATTATTATTATTAATATGCTAAGAAATTATACAGGTGATTTACCTCAACCAATCTTTAACATGACTTTTATAAAAGACATTTATCTTTCTTTTAATAATCTATCAAGTAATGCTTTCTTTCCTCCATCTTCATACCTTGAATAATATTATTGTTTATTATCATTAACATAGTCGAGACAATTCTAAGAGGATCAACACAACACTAGCCATATAAGTGTCAAAAAGTAAATAAATGAACACACCTTTATCACTAAACCATGGATCAAATTTTGACAGGATCAATATCTCAAAAGATAGGTAATCTTCCCAAATTAAAGACACCGTAGTTGTAAGCGAATAAGTTAACATGTCATGTTCCTTTAGCTATATATCTTAAATATCGATCTCTTCTATAAGGTTTATCTTGTCTAAATATTGAGTATTTGCTAGTCTCTAAAAGGATTTTATGTCTCCAATAGTTTTTGACATTATCCTTCTTTACGTATGTTATTAAGGTCAAATCCATGCTCTCCCGGTAATTTATCTAGGTTGGAGAATCTTGATTTGTCATTTAACACGATGATTGGTTATATTTTGCAAGAGCTTAAAAATTTGAGAGCACTCGCAAATCGTCTATTTACAATATAATTTCTTTGCTAAGGACCCTTCTAGTTAGGAACTTGACTTTATCACTTCATTAACAAATGGTAAGAACTCGACTTTATCACTTCATTAACAAATGGCCAAAATCACCCCTATGACTTAAGCATAGCCGATGAGTTTTGCTCATTGACTCGTTTGGCATTGAATTAGGTCTAAAAAACTTCGAATTAGGCCGATAGTTTTTGTTTAGATTTTCTTATGCTCATACCATTCTATGAATTCTAAGGCCCATTGGTCCGCATTGTCCCCCCGTAAAGAGAAAATCTTCCTTTGAATTTTCCGTATCATCATCGTTAGAAGAGTCACCACGAAAGGGAATCAAATGCTTGACATTGAACACATCGGCTTTGCGAATATGATTAGGTAGCTTGAGGTGATAAGCATTGGGGTTAATCTTCTCATCTATCTTTACGGAGCCTAATCTATTTGTGGCTAATTTGTTAGACTCTGCTAGAAAAAAATGATCCTTGGTGAGGATAACCCATATGAAGTCACTTTCTTCGAACTCGATATGGTAACATTTCTTATCAATAACTACCTTATACTTCAAATAACATTGAGTCAAGTTATCATGTATAACCTTATGAATTTTCTATAATCTCATCATAAAATCAACTACTTTGCCATGAATATTGGTGTTGTTAGGCGGAGGTATCGGATCCTAAAGCCCTCGAGGAACAATAAAATACACCACTTGGAATGGATCGAATCCAATACTCCTATTCAAATTATGGTTATGAGCAAATTTAGCTTGGCATAACTTTTGATCCTAGCTCTTGACAAGATCACCAACAAAACATCTTAGCAAGTTTCCTAAAGATCGGTTGTCAACTTCAATTTGCCGATCTATCCGTAGGTGATAGGCATTGTTGAAATTTAATTACGTGTTCATCATCTTCCACAAACTACACCAAAAGTGATTGAGGAACCTTGTATATTTTTCAGAAACAATAAATGTCGACAAACCATGTAGACAATACACCTCTCAAAAATAAAGATGAGCCACGTTAATAGCATCTCGTTGTCTTCTTACAAGGAATAAAATGAACTATCTTAGAAAAAGATCAACAACCACATAGATGAAATCATTATCTCGTTGTGTATGGGGTAATCCCAAAACAAAATCCATGTTGACATTCGCCAAGGCTAAGAAGGCATAGGCAACAACATGTATAGTCTTGCATTATTAGTTACACCATTAGACACTTGGCAAATTCAACGGTGCTATATAAACTTCTCCACTTCTTTATGAATGGTAGGTTGAAAGTACAAAACCCGAACTAATTGTATCATTCTATCTCACACTATATGACCCTCCCTATGAAGTTCCTTAATGATCTATAAATACAAACTACAATCGAGAACACAAAGTTGATTTTCCTTGAATAGGAACCCATTATGTAGTAAAAAATTTATCTTCTCTCTTGTGTGGCTCTTTCCATAACAACAGAGAAATATGGATAAATATCAAGCAAATCATAAATTAAGTCTAAACTAGGTATCTCAACTCACATTCGTGTTAGCAAATAGCTCCTTCGCTCAACATCCATCGCTCCGTTAATGACCCCAACCCGATACTTAACCACAAAAGTAAAGTATTACAAATAAGCAATCCACCTCACATGCCTTACGGACACTTTATCCTATTTGTGTAGGTGTTTTAATGCTTTATGGTTAGTATGTAACATGAATTCCTATGGAATAGGTAATGCATCTAGTGTTTTATAGCTTGAACCACTTTATAGAATTCTACGTCATAAGTACTACAATTAAGCTTTGCCCTCGATAGCGTCTCATTAAAGTAGGCCACTCGTCTACCGTTCTAACTCAACACCACCCTAATGCCTAGTTTCAATGCGATACTATATAGCTTGAAGGGTTGTATAAAATCTAGCAAGCACCAAAATCGTGGCGATTGTCAATCGTGTTTTAATCTTTCGAAATGCCTATTTTGCCTCTTCAATCCAAGTAAACTTTGCTCCCTTCATGCAGTTAATAATCGAGGCCATGATGTCGTTGAAATAAGGAATAAAATGCCGATAAAAAGAGGCAAGCCCATGGAAGCTTCAAACCTTAGTAATGGTACTTGGTCAAGGTCATTGTCTCATCATCTCAATCTTAGACTCATCTATCTACAATCTCTCTTCGAAACTACATAACTAAGGAATAACACCTTGGTCACCATGAACACATATTTTTTCACTATTGCATAAAAATTTTTCCTATAAAGCACAATCAAAACCTCCCTTAAGTGTCGAATGTGAACTTTAAGATTAGCACTATAAATCGGGATATCATTGAAGTAAACAACAATAGATTTATTGATAAATGACCTCAAGGTCCGATTCATGAAATGAATAAAAATGCTCGGCGTATTTGATAACCTAAATGGCACTACTAATCACTCATACAACCGCTCGCATGTCTTAAAGACTATCTTTCACTCATCTATAGGCCTAACACATACATGATGATATCCACTCCTCAAATCTAGTTTTATAAATACAATTGCACCATTAATCCGATTAACCAAATCATCTAGTCATGGAATAGAAAACTTGTATCAAAATGTGATTTGTTAATGACTAGGTTGTCTACACTCATTTGCCAAAAACCATCATTCTTTAGCGTCAACAAAGCGAGTACGCACAAGGACTCAAGCTCTCTCGTATATGCCTCATTGAAAAGCGGCTCCTCAACTTATCTCCTCAACTCTTCATGCTCATTGGGACTCATGTCTGTATCGGGGTATGTTGGGTAACATTGCACTAGGCTCTAAATCAATCTAGTGCTAAATGTCTTACAAAGGTGGTAACTCCTCAAGCAACTCATTTAGGAATACATCATGAAATTCCACAACTATGAGGGCTAATATTTTGGTACCACCTCATCAATTCTAGTTTTCTTTCCAATCAACACATAGATCACTCCTAAATCCTACAACTCCTTCTTAAACCAAGTTAGTAACACCAGACTTGCTATTATCTCTTACGGACTTAAAAACAATTGGGACCTTGCTAGGTACAAGCACAATCTTTACACCATTAAACCTAAAACTATAGGCTCACCCTTCATGAATTACATTCCTATCATATTACCATGGCCTACCCCATAGTAAATGACATGCATTCATAGCAATCACACCACATCACACATCATCCTTATACTTAGAGCCAATAGAAAATAAAACTAAAGCTTGTTGAGAAATAATTATCTCTCCTCCTTTTTTAAGCTAGACCGACTTGTAAGGCTTAAGGTGCCCTTTTGTTGTGAGATTTAGTTTACGCATCTGTTTTATCGGACATAATATTTTCACAACTACTAGCATCAATGACAAAATGACATATCTTATCTTGAATTATATAGATGGATTAAAAAATATTACTCCTTAGCCAATCATCATCGGTAACTTTATGAGTCAAATAGGACCTCCTAACAACGAGTGATGTCCTATCATCACCCATCACAACCTTCTCTTTTGAGATATCTCTGTCATCATAAATTGGACCACTAGTCAACTTTATATCACCATCATAATAATCTTTAGCATTAACAAAAAACGTTCTCTTCCCTACCTTTCGACACTCGGATTGTTTGTGGCCAACTTCACCACACCCAAAGCACTCTATATTGGTACCAATTACTCGCTACTTTATCCCATAACTCGTGGTGTTCTTGCTACCTTCCCCTCTTGCTCAAACTATACGACCACCACCACCACCAATTGTGTCGCTACTACTTCTCATGCTTCGAAAGGGTTAATAAAGCTACCTAACAGGATTGTTTCTCAACCCGTAATGCTTTTAAAAGGCGAGGAGAAAGACATGCGAGTTTCAAACATGTTAGTAGGATTCCTAATATGTGATTTTAGACAACCAATGTATCTCGCCACCAATTGATCCTCTATCGCTCGTAATTCGTTTTGGGCTAACAACTAGCGAACTCAATAGTATAATCATCTACCGATCAAGTCTCCCGCCTTAAAACCCGTAATCATTGGTACATCATCATTTGAAAGTTATAAGGTAAGAAGATAGTATGCATGTGCTTCTTTAATTTTTCTTAAGAATTAATCTTAGGTTTTTCCATCCTGTTTTTAGTCAATTTCAATCGCCCCTACCAACCTATTGCTCTTTTCTTGAATTTGATGGCTACTAAAAACACACATTTATCCTCAAGGACCTCTTTAAATTCTAGAATCTCCTCTACTATTGACAACCAATCCAAGAAATCCTCTATCCGAAGTGGTATCATAAACTCGGGTATCCCGGCCTATATACCAGCTTTTTATCTCCTACTATCATAATCTCTCATAGGGATCCTCTTTTTCCGTGTGGAATATCTTCTCCATCCTCTTCCTCATCCATTCTAGTATCAAGGGCCTCTCAATTACAATGGTGGGATTGGTTCGATGGCCTCTACCCATATTCATCATTAGCGCTCCTATTTGTTGTGCCAATGTCCCCATCTATTGTGTTAACCGCTATAATGACTACTCTATCTTGTTATTCATCCGCTCAACTCGCTACTCTAAATGCACCACATCGGTGTGCTCATAGATCTCATCCATATCCCGTCGTTGGTGTCTCCTTAGCAGTATGGTTAGAACAATGACGAAAGAGCTTTGATACCAAGTGACGTAGCAGAAGCTCACAATAAGAAAATAAATACCGTTGATTTGAAATCTAGATATCAATCTATGACAACTTATTAAATTGTGCATAAATACCGGGAAATAGACTTCAAATTCCATTGATTTAATGAATGTTGAAAATTATGAGAAACTTGAGATATTCTCTCATAAATTTTTATTAATAAAAGAAAGTTGTGTTTTTCGGTCTTCAAGTCATACATAGGTAGGAAAATTCAGCCAAAAATATATAGCAATTCAAAAAGAAAACAAATACTAAAAACTCAAAAATGAGAAAAAATCTTAAAAAATAGTAAAAGTCAATTTTGAGGACCTAAACGGTGTTTTTGGGCCAAAATCACCCCTACATCATAGACATAGCCAATGTGTTTCACTTGTTGGCCCATTGGGCATCGAACTAAGTCCGGAAAACTCAAAATTAGATTGACAAGTCATATCATTCCATGAATTCTAAGGCCCGTTGGTTTGTATCGAACTTGATGGCTTTGGCCTTGGACGTAAACCATTTGAATGGAGTGGTACCTAACTATATAGGAAATCTTACTTCTTTACTAGAACTTGAACTATATTCACATGCATTAAGTTTTAACATCCCTTTGACATATGGTGCCTCAAGTATCTCTTGATTTTGGATTTGCATTCAAATTCTCTAAATGGATCTCTTCCTTTGAAAGTTGGAAGAATGATGGCTATGATATCGGTTGATTTGTCGGGTAATCAATTGTTTGGTAATCCGATGGTACTCGGTCCTTTAAAATAAGAGGTCACGGATTCGAATCTTAACGGACTAGTTCTGCTAGAAACTTTGAGTGTGTGAGTTAATATATATATATATATATATATATATATATATATATATATATATATATGTATGTATGTATGTATGTATGTATGTATGTATGTATGTATGTGTGTGTGTGTGTGTGTGTGTGTGTGTGTGTGTGTGTGTGTGTGTGTGTGTGTGTGTGTGTCCAGTAATATTCCAAGTATAATAGGTTCACCGAACAACTTGGTAATTGTCTCGTTATCTAACAGCAGACTTTCAATGGTCGATTCCGGGATTATTTAGTGGTTCTAAAGTAATAGAACTCTTAGATTTATTTCAAAATAACTTGTCCGGTGCAATCCCTAAGTCATTAAAGAAATTTAGATATTTGAAGTATTTGAATCTGTCTATCAATGGACTACAAGGAGAAATTCCAAGTGTAAGGTCGTTTGCAAACTTCACTTTTCATTTTTTTTAAAGATGAATAAGGCTCTTTGCGACTCTTCTCAACAAGCAAGTCCCACTCTACAGACATCGAATCTTATAAACATTCAAAGACTAAATCTAGACTTCTAAGGTTCAGCTTACCAGCTATTGCATCACTTGTGCTTGTAGTGGCTTTCACTTTTCTTCTTATAGGATGTCGACGTAGGCGCAAAAAAATCCTATTCCGGAAGATTTGCCATTGACGAGTAATCCGGAGAAGAATTTCATACCTTGAACTTCGCGTGCAACAAATGAGTTTCATGAGAATAATCTATTAGGCGTTGGAAGTTATGGCTTTGTGTATTAAGGGGTCCTTCCCGATGGGCTCAATGTAGTCGTGAAGATTTTTAATCTACAATCACAAAAAGGATTTAGAAGTTTTGATATAGAGTGTGAAATCATGAACAATATTAAATAACGTAATCTTGTGAAGATTATCCGTAGTTGCTCTAGTCTTGATTTCAAAGCCTTGGTCTTAGAGTACATGCCTAAAGGAAGCTTTGAAAAATGGTTATACTCATACAACTTGCTTAGATATCATTCAAAGGGTGAACATTATGATAGATGTTGCTTCTACATTAGAGTATGTCCATTATAGCCATTCATGATTTGTGGTGCATTATGAGTTGAAACTAAGCAATTTGTTACTAAATGAAGACATGGTAGCACACGTATGTGATTTTGGCATAGAAAAACTCTTAGATTGAAGTGAATCCATTGCACAAACCAAGACTCTTGTCGGTATATGGCGTCAAGCGATGTTTATGTTTTGTTATATATAGTCTATGGATGTTCCTTGCTTTCGCTTAAATATATATTTACCAAATCACATCCTATAACATTCCAAACATCTTATGTAGAGTGTGGATCGGATGGACTTGTGTTTGTAAAGATTGGCGTCCACGAGTTTTGAGATATGTTGATGTAGATGTTCATGTGAAAAAAGTCTACTAATGAAATTCTTGAGGGAGAAATGTGCTTGAAGAGAATGGTCAAAGAATCATTGCTCGATTCAATAATTGATATTATGGATACTAATATGTGGACTAGAAGAGATGGTTACTCGGTAAATAAGGAGCATTGTGTGACATCTATAATGGAGTTGGCTCTACAAATGTACTAATGAATAACCTAAAGAATGAATCAACATGGTTGATGTCCCGGGAAGGCTTCAAAAGATCAAAGTGGAATTCCCGAGAGAACCCGAGAGACCGTTGCCATAAGATACTCTAACTTCTATTACTTCACTGCCTTTCCTTTTTGGGTGTGTAAGTTAAATTTTCTTGTCAATGATTTGAACTTTGTTTTTTTCTTTAGCATATGAAGAGGCCTTAATCCCATGTTTATTACAAATGTTATTGCCAAATTTCTTATCAAGCAAGTTTTCATTGATAATTTATGAGGATATGTATTTCCCTTTGCCCTTGTGGCTTGGAAAGCTACCTACATGTGTCTAGTGGCTACGGACTACGGGAATGTCCGTAGAAATTTTTAGGATACTATGGAAAAGAAAGTTATCGCATCAGCTTTTGGTGTCCTTTTCCATTTCTTTGGCATTGCATATGGGGTATGGGCTATCTAAATTATATGATTTTGAACTTTTCTATAAAAAACGTTATAGTACCACTTAGGGAATTATTTCTTGTGACTTTCTTCTCCATCTTTAATCCAAGCACAAATCTAGATAGGTGAATGACCTTTTATTACGTTTTTATCTTTTTTGAATTTGTACGTAACATGGTGTTTGAGCCACTAAACTTATAATTACCACACTTTCATCCAGTGCTCTTGAAGCAATATTATTGTGTTCAAGAATTGATTCATATAAAGATTGACTAAATACATATACTTGGGGAGGAATCACATGGCATTTGTGTCGAGACTAAAGCTTATCATATCAAAAAAATTTAGAGCACTCCGGGAATAACTTTTTCTACTTAATATTCGAGTGAATTTGCTGCTCGTAGCATGCACTCAACTTTTTCTGCTTAATATCAAGTCGCCAACTTCAATAGTGGCATGTTGTTTGGAATCATACTAATGAAAATATTCATAGAAAAAGAAAAGCCTAAAACTATCCTTTGATAAAAGAACCGAGTGCCATTCTAAATGCCCATTTCCCGGTTTCGATTTCTCTTAAGTGCTTGTGAATGCAACAACAACGCTTAGTTTAATGCTTCTTGTTGTTCTTAACACAAAAAAGAACATAATTAAATAATAAATATTGATACAATAAATAAATAATTACCTTGATCATTGGAAAAAAAATTAATGATTAAAATCACATTATCATATTTCGTAGTATAAAGATGACCAAACCATCAAAATAGTTTTACTATAATTTTTAGGTGATTAGCTCGAGGCACAATCTTGTTGCTTTTTTGAGACGATACGCACCATCTACAAAATTTATTTGATGCAACGAGATGAAGAATATATTGCACGCCATGTTAGGGATATAACAAACTCGGCCATCTTATCATGTTGTTGGCATACCTAAATTTTAAAAGCCACATGTTGATTGGAATCGATATGTATTTACATACTAAAATGCTACACCTTAATTAGAATAATGCATTAATGAGACGATGTGTTTGGTTTTACAAACCAATCACTATCGACAAAATAGAGATTTGAGAATCTTAAATGAAACGATGCGTTTAGTTTCATAAACCAACCAATATTGAAAAAATAGAGATTCTGTTTGGTTTCACAAACCAATTAATGTCGATAGACGAGAGAGAAAGATAAAACTTGATAAGCATTTGCGTTCAAAATTTGAAACTCTAGACAATTATCAATCAACAACGGTTTAAAAGAAAGAGGAGGAAGACAAACAAAGAAAATGACATCATGATAAGATTTCTCCGAAGATTACTTTTATCCTATTTTCTTTAGAATAGCCTTTACTTTGCTACAAGTAGATCATTAGTGTTTAACTTGCTTTCTAGTAACTTAGGATTTTCAATTTCAAGTATTATCAAATGGCTTCAACACCATCCAAGACTCGTTGATGTAAGTGTTGTATTTTTCGATTTATAATATTTTTATCCCGGCTTGTCTCATAGAATGTTTATTTCTTCCGATTAACAACATTCCTCTTTATTTTCATTTTTATCACTCAAATCGAACTACCACGTAAAATTCCTAATGGCTTACTAGGTAGCATTGAACCCTTTATTATTTCATCGTGAAATGCTTAGTTACAAATTAAAGTGTTGATTTATTCCACATTTAAGACCAAATTCAATGAGCGACGAACAAATTTTGACAACCACAAGTGGGAGAATCAATGTCGAAGCATGGTATTACTAGAAGCATGAAAAAGCATCCAACCTCTGAGAAGACCAAATCGGTGAAACGTAATCAGCTTTTGTCAAAGAAATGGTTCGGGTTTTTGAAGTTATGCCTTTTAAAGAAAAACAAAATATAGGAAACCACACTAGTGGACAAACTATGGATAACCAAGGGGGTTACTCGAAAATATGACGGACAAAAGCCATAACAATGGCTAAAACAAGTTTGGTATCGAAATTAAGAACTTATGAACTCGGAAGGGAGTGATACCTCTACCGATAAGGGATAAGATGTAGTAGCAAAAGAACCAAACTTTAGTGTTCAATAGATGTTGTCAAAACGAATCGATGGAAATTGACTTTGGCATTAGACCAAATCAATTCTAAACCTTTTTATAAGTGATTGACATTCAGCTTATAGATTGTATGTCATTGAGAAGGCCTTAAATCCACCTCATCGAACTCGTTACATCTTCGTTGTATCAAAGGTTGAAATACATAATCGATGGAAGACTAGTCACTATGAAAATAAAAGAGGTCATGGCTATGACTAAAAATGTTTGTGTTCCCTACATTGTGGCGTAAGGAACTTATGATGGAAATTTACATACCTTTAAAGTGGTCAATGTTGAGTTAATTTCCGAGAATTCACAAATGAGGAAGCCTAAGTTGTCAAATGTTTTGAAGATTGTAGCAAAATACATGTTGAAATTTGGTTTGCTACTATTTGACATAAATGGTGTTTTCTCTAAGAGAATCAATCATGTGAAGTTGGGTACTATAGACTAACAATTTGGGCTAGGTTATAAACCATCCTAGAAAGACTATCAAAGAATGGCCGAGAAAAAATAAGAGAAAAGATTGGCTCATATACCCCAAATAGTCGTCAAAATAGTCATGATGAAAAAAAAATAAAGATAGCAGAATCAAAATATGTGTAGATTTTTGTGACCTAAATAGGGCCAGTTCAAAAGATAACTTCCCATTACCACACATTAATGATTTGGTCGACAATGTAGCGAAGAATGCAACCTACTCATTTATCGATGCATTTTTGAAATATAATCAAATTAGGATGGCCGTGAAAGATAAAGAGAAAATGACATTTGTCACACCTTAAGGGACTTTTTTGTTACAAAGTCATGCCTTTTGGTTTGAAAAATACCGAGGTTACTTACTAAAGAGCCATGGTTATATTGTTTTATGATATGATGCATAAGAAAGTGGAGGTGTATGTAGATGATATGATTGCAAAATTCAAAGACGGTGAAAATCATGCTTTGGTTATGAGAAGGCTATTTGATTGGTTGAGGAAGTATTAATTGAGGTTGAATTTATCGAAATGCATTTTTGGTGTGAATTCAAGAAAACTGCTAAAGTTCATAGTAAACAATAGAGGAATCAAAGTTGATCATCGTAAAGCCATTCAAGGCACAACACCATCAATTGAGAAAGAAGTCGAACCTTTTTAGGTTAATTGAATTATGTTGCCTACTTTATTTCTCAATTAACAAACACAAGTGAGTCGATATTCCATTTGTTATGAAAAAAGAATCTTGGTGTATAGGATGATGAATGCCAAAGAGCATATGACAAAACCAAACAATACTTACAAGAACCACCATCGTTAATGCCATCAATACCTAAAAGACCTTTGATTTTGTACTTGTCAATGATAGAAGTGGTCATGAGAAGTGTCCTAGGTCAACATGATGAGCCAAGAAAGAGAAAATAAGCATCTACTACTTGAACAAAAACTTTATTGATTTGTGAGTTAGGGTAGAATGTCCTTGAAAAAATATGCTACGAGTTTGGCATAGCGCACACGATAACTAAGATAATACATGCTCTATTACACCACTTGGTTAATTTCAAAAATAGATCCGCTCAAGTATATAATCAAAAATTCATACATGTCTAGTTGAATTATAAGATGATAAGTCATGTTGTCCGAATACGATATTGTTTATAGGATGAGAAAAGATGTGAAAGAAAGTACAATAGCCGATCATCTAGCAGACAATGCAATTGATGACTATAAGCCTTTGAAATTTAAATTTCTTGATGAATCATTCATGGCGGTTAAAGAAGAATTTAAACTAGATAATGACATGAGGACTTTGTATTTTGATGGAGCAATCAATGTGTATAGAAATGGTATTGAGTCAATTTTGATTTCACTAAAGGGAAAATAGTTTCCAATAGTTGTCAAGTTGTAATTTTAATATGCAAACAATATAGTTGAGTATGAAGCATATGTGTTTGGTTTGGAAGCAACCTTAGTGATGAAGATTAGCAAGCTTGATGTATTTGGTGATTCATTACTCATAATCAATTAAGTGAAAAGAGAGTGGCAGATGAAAGATGAGAAACTAAAGCGATACTAAGAATACTTGATGAAGTCGGCTAATCGGTTCATAGAAATCAAGTTCACCCAAGAGTAGAGAGAAGAATCATTTATCGATGCTTTGGCTACCCTCACCTTAATGATTGAAATTGAATATGGTGTGAAAATTTAACCTATATGCATTAAAATTAAGAATTCTCCAGCATACCATTATTGTCCGATTAAAGATGAACCGGATGAAAAGTCGAGGTATTATGATATTAAGTAATTTATTGAAAGTCGTAAGTACCCATCGAGTATAACCAAGAATGATAGAAAGATAATCAAAAGGTTAGTGATGGATTTTTATCTTGATAGTGAAGTCTTGTACAAAAGAAGCTTTAAAGGCTCTTTACTAAGATATTTAGATATAGTTAAGGTAAGAAAGACCATAAGAGAAGTCCATAAAGGGATTTGTACTACATATGCCAACACGCGCATGATGACTTGATGGATTTAATAAAGTGGTTACTTTTGGATCACTATGGAAAAATAGTACATCGACTATATGCAAAAATATTACAAGTATCAAATTTATGATGAACGAATAAATACTCCTCCAACTTCTCTTTTCAATATGGTATCACCTTGGCCATTTGCGATGTGGGGCATGGATATGATTGGGTCGATAAACTTCGAAGTAAGCAATATATAATATTTTATCATTATATTTATTGATTACTTCACAAAATAGGTTGAAACTACTTCTTTTGCACATATGACTCAAAAAGTGATAGGTCATTTTGTTAAGGATATCATCTATATATGTGGACAATGATCGAACTTCAATGGAAAAGTGATAGATTTGCGCTAATATTGGAATATTAAGCACTATTATTCTTCTCCATATAGGTTTAAGATAAATAGGATAATGGAAGTTATAAATAAGAATCTAAAGATGATTATATAAAAGATGGTAGTGACATATAAAAGTTGGCACGAGATGTTACCATTTATATTGCACACTTACCGAATAGCTATTAAAACTTTAACAAAGGTAACTTCCTGCTCTCTAGTATATGAAATGGAAGTAGTGATGCCTTTGGAAGTAGAAATACCTTCTTTGAAAATTTTGAAAGACATAAAATTAGAATAATAAGAATAGGAAAAGAGTTGATATGAATAGCTAATCTTAATAAGTGAGAAATGACTTACTACTATTTGTTATAGCCAATTATATCGGAAAAGAATGGTCAAGGCATATGACAAGAAGATGCATTTTTTCGAGAATGAAAAATTATGTAGAAGAAAGTTTTGCAAACCCTTAGGGTAGATCCGAGTAAATAGGCACCTAACTATAAAGGTTCATATGTGCTTGAAAAAGGCATTCTCAAGCGAGCTCTCACCGTAACAAACATGGATGGTGATGAATTGCTAAAACCTATGAATTCGGATGCTATAAAGAAATATTACACATGACTTATGACTTTTTTTTCAAAGTAATAAAGACATTAATCAAAGTTTTGGACAATCCATTCTATGTGTCGGTATTTTCTTTTACTTCTTAATTTCTTAGTTTGTCTCGTATGATCAAGTATATGATTTCTCAACCTTCAAATTTACTTTATTTTCAAATGGGATTAGCTCCTAAAAACCTTATTCTTTAGTCCTTTACATAATGATATATTAGTATTATTCAAAAAATATGATAAATAATACAAAATCTTAAAGAATTGCATGATAAAGATATTTATCAAAGCTTTTGGGATGATAAGACCTTCCTAATCAAAATTCATAAGAAAAATAAAAATCAAATAAAAAGAGAATCATGGGGTATTACAGATAAATCTAATAAAGTCAAAAGGAGATCTTACAATCAACAAGCTCGAAAGCTAAAAAAAAGAGCAAAATTCTAAAATGGGAAAAGATGGTTCCCTACCTTACAAAAAAGCCGATCAAATGATGTTGGTATAATCCGATGGCCCGCAATAAATAACAACGATAAAGCTATCAAACATATAAGAAAAGATGACAACCAAAAGAAAAAAAAAGTGGTATGGATGACGACGAGTTATGATTTTGCAAAGAAAGAAAAATATCATAAATGCATAGCAAACAATATAAATTTTCTATTTAATTTCATTATATGACACATGAATGAGGCTAGGTCTCCTTGAATAATAGTCCATAGGGATAGATTTCCCTCAACAATAAACCTTCGGGAGAGGTCGGTCTAGAAAATAGACCGTAAGAAGCAGTCACCCTAAACAATAGGCCAAAAGAATGACATGTGTTTTCTTTATTTGTGTGTTGCTTGTGTTTTATGTATTTTTCCTTTCTTTACAAAACTTCCTAAGCAATGCCAAAAAAAGAAGAAGTATTTTTCAATAACTTTGTGTTTTAAATATTATAAAGAGGAAGCAATCTGTTATCACCTAATTTTAACATTTTTTACATAAAATGTCTAAAAAATAAAATGTTTTTATTAGTTCACTTGATTTTATAAATATTTACTTTTATGTAGTTGGGATTTTAAGACACCCATAATTTTGATTTTAAGAGAAAATACAAAAAAAAATGGAAAAGAAAAGAAATAAATGAAGAGAAGAAAAAAGAAAGCAAATTAAAAAAAGGAAAGAGAGAAAATAATAAAAAGAGAGAGCAAAAAAAATAAATTGGAATTAGGAATTTTTGACCCGGATAATTAAATGCGAAAAATTAAACTAAAAATAATTGAGTTAGGGATTCAACTAAAAATATTACCAATTAAAAAAAAAGTAAGGTGTAAAATATGGGAAAAACGATGGGGCCAATGTAAAAATTATCAAAACCCTAACTAACATTTACAATAAAAGCATTACTTTCTCTCCTACATAAGGAGATGGCTATTTTCATTCATCTTCTACTAGAGAAATAGAAACCTAAAGAGAAGAAAAACCCAATCCATTCATCTTCCTAAAAAAAACACCACTATCAACCATAAAAAACATCTCATTCATCATCCATGGCCACCGTAACCTAACCCATAAAATTCCCTAAAACTTCATTCAATCCATCAACACAATAACCCCGAACAACCTCAAAAACATACTAACAACTCTCCTCCACAAAGTCGCCACCATTGCTTGTCATTTTCTAACAAGAATAACAACAGTCTCCTCTTAAATTTAGCCAAACCCCCCCCAATCAACCATAAAAGACCTCCTTCAAACCATCTATAAAAACCCTCTTAAATTTAGATGAAAACCTCCTTAAATCTACTATAAAATTTTTCTACCAAGGTGTTATGACGAGTCCCTCTCTTTGATGTCACTCCTATCATTGAAACAACCCCAAAACTACCCAAAAACACTAGCCACAGCCCCTCCTTCTCTTGGCCATTTTCACTATGGTAACGATCGTTTAAGACATCAACAATAATGATAAAATCGATAAGATAGTGGCAACTTCAGTCATATCCATCTTTTAACCAAAACATCGACCTTTCCCTTAGTAATTTTTAGCCCAAACACTTCTCCAACAATAGCACCAATAATGGTTGAAGTAGCCACTTTTTGGGTAGTAACTCACGATTGAAGTAGCCCTTCACATAACAACAACAACCACCAACAATAGTTCTTTAAGTCTATCTTTTCTTAGTAGTGGTGAATAATTTCTCCTAACCTATTTTAGTCTCGAAAGGTAGCCCTATAACATCCCTCTTCATCTAGCTTTCCCTCTCTAGTTAACAATATCAATTATCTTCATTGAAGGATATAAAAAAGTGGTCTAAGAAACAAAAGGGGACCTCAAATCATCGATGCTCCTAAGAAACTTCTTAGGTTATTTTGGTAAGAAAAGTAAGTTTTTAACACTTCTATATTGCCTTTACATGTGGATGAAAATATAAGATAAATGAGTGATGTATGATTGAAAATATGGATTTCAAAATACACTATTATGTATTAAACCCAAAAGGATTGGAGACTTCGAGTACTCTCGAGGTCAAATAAGATGGTGTTCAATGCTCCATAATAGAGCTTAGGGGACTAGGCATGGGTTTTATTTTCAATGATTTATCTAGGACGAGTGTCAATCTCGATGTGCGTATTTAAGAACAATGTTACTTTTATGATGAGATTTGTATTAAACATGATGTTCATGCCATGTTTGTTTGTATTGAATTGAATTAAAGTCATCGATGGCTTCTCAATTATGTAGAAAAAGTCCTCGATATCTTTCTAATTATAAGTATCAAAGTCATCGGTGCTTCCTATTTATATGGATGAAATTATTGATGACATTCTAATTATGTGAATTGAAGTCATTGGTGGCTTTCTATTTATACGGATGAACTCATCGATGGCTTCCTAATTATAAAAACTAAAGTTATCGATGGCTTTCATTTATGTATTGGCTTTTTAATTATGTGAATCAAAATCATCGGTGGCTTCTTATTTGTGTGGATAAAGTTGTTAGTGACTTCTTTATTATATGAATTGAAGTCATCGGTGAAATTTATAGCTCTTCGAGTGCCTCGTCATTTCTTAGTAACGGAGGACCCTACCTATTTCGATCTTGAAAGGAAACCCTATAACATCCCTCTTCAACTAACTTTCCCTTTTTGGTTGACAATATCGATTTTCTTCATTGATGCTCCTAATGAACTTCTTAGGCTATTTCAACAAGCAAAGTAAGTTTTTAACACTTCTATACCGACTACATAAGTTCATGATACTTTTCAAAATTAAGGCCTACGAGAAAGAAATTAATATTCATAAGATACTTTGAATATTCAAAGGGATACATTTTCATTAGTAAGGACTCTAATAAACGAGGCACAAAATTCAAATCTAGAGCTATTACTTTTATGAAAGATCTTTTCCTTAAAAGAATAAGATAGGTAAAAATGATCCTTATTTTTTGAGATAGAAAAAGAGAATGATATATATGTAAGTCGACCGAAGTCGATACACAACTAGTTATACAAGACTTTCTTCTAGGAGCTTTAATACCACAACCCCACCATCTCAATTGAGTGGGACGAATGAGAATGATTCAATTTTGATTGGTGTTATTGATGATCATTATTTACATAGGAGCCATTGACTAAGAATTCTTAAAAAATAATTTAAAATTAGGAATGTAACGATTGAGACCATTTTGGCATAGCATATGCTTGTTTGTATGAGTTTATCTTGACATCTAATTAATTTAATTGATGTTGAAGCTTAAATTTTGCATGCATGTGGCTATTGAGAATTGGCAAGTCATGACATATTGTCCATACCGCCAAAATCGGCTATGTCATGACATGTCAATTTTCGTTAACGATTATATGTGCCCGAATTACTTAGCTAAATGTTCATGTTTGATGTATGATTATTTTTTTGAAATTACTATATTTAGACTTTCCAATTTTTATGGATGAAAAATGCTACGTCCGGACATGGCGGTTTACGTCAACAAAAACTACCACTATCGTGGCAATCATTTTTTTGTTAACAAATTTTATGTCCAATCATACACCTTGATATATTAGTTCCTTTATCATGAAAATCATATAAGGACACATTACGTATGAATTTTTCTTAATTTAAGGGATTTGATTATATGGATTAAATATTTTAAAGGGACTTACCTTCTCCTTAAGTAAATGGAAAGCTAGGTGTCACCACCATGCCTTGCATAGGTGACTTAGCTAAAGAGGTGCCATCCTCTAAAATTTTTACATATTTCTTTAATACATGGATAGCCTATATAAAGAGAGGGTGAGGCCATGGAAAGATTCTTTTGGTCATTTGAAAATTATACAAGTGAAAAGGGAGAGTTTGTTTAATAGGGAGCTACTTATGGCTAAGAAGGTTGCTGCTAGTTTTGGTCGAGGGTTGGACCAAGTGCTAGGAGGGTTTCTTATGGTCTTTTATAGTGTTTTTCTATCTCACATTTCTAGACCAAGTAAGTATAATCTTAACTACATCTTAAGACTTAGAGGTATTAGGTATTCCTTGACATGGTTGAGTTTTATTTCATTATGTTTATGTGTTTAATGGGAATGTTTAAACCTTGATGCATGAGGAATAAAGACTTGTCACCAAGCATAGAATTTCCATGTAAACCCTAGAAAATATGAGATGAATTGGAGTGACTTTGTGACCAAATGAATGGCTTGAATTACTTGAATATATTCCGTCGAAAATTGCTTAGCTTGGCTTGGATGTATTCTACCAAAATAGTGATGTTGTGGTTGTCATGTTTTGCATGAATTAAATCTAAATTTCAGGTTGCTTAAGATGAAATTAGACATTTTAATAAGTTATCTTGGTGAATTATAACATATCTTGACTTGGCTAAATTCATAGTGCGATGCCTAAATAATTTTTATTATTTTACGTTGAGAGCCTCTATTAAATGTGGTGACACTTTTTGTTTGAAATTTACTTGATGAAATGAATTGCTTGCTATACTACATTTAATATGGTATTTTAAAGAATTAGCTTGATGCTCAAAGATTTTTTTAATATAGTTATATTGTCTTGGGATTTTTTATGATATTTGGGTGCGTAACCATCAAAAACATATGTTCATGGCATGGAATAGACATTGGTTTTCATGGTTCATGTTTTAGGTAAGAAAAAACTTTTATGTGCATGACCATAGAGAGACCACCCATGAGAATGATCTATTGTATACCCAACGGTTGGTCCTTGATTAAACATTGTCTTGCTTCAATGTTTTTTGTCAAGGTTTTAAAAAAAAGACCGAATTACACATTCGACAAGGCATGTTCAAAAGAGAAAAATGAATTTCTTCGAGAAAAATAGGTTTAATGAACTCATGCCTGGTTTTACTTACTGATCATTAGCTTATATTTTTAAGTCTTGTGGTATAGGTGATTGCAACGATGCTTATGAGTAGGCTATAACAAGGATGGTCGTCGTTGGATGCTTTTAGGGTTTGCTAAAAAGTGTACTTTCCTCTAGGCTTCTAGCTCGTAGGCTATGGTTAGCTCATGTTTATATGTTACATCATGTTTTTCTTATAAATAATGAATGTAAAATAGCCTCACAACCAAAACGATATATGTATAAGTTGGTTATAACTAAAATAGAAGTGTTTTGCCTAAATCTCATATCTATTTATTTTACGTTGTCTTGAATCTTTTGGTATCTTATATTTAGTTTTTATGTAGCTAAAACCTTAGTTTTTCTACTATAAATTTGTAGGACGAGTAGGTCGACATTATCCATAGTAGATTTATGCGGTTTTACATGCTCGGCTATATGGATGTAGTTTTGCATCGATGAAATTTCTATGGCACAATACAAATTGTTAGGTCGATGAAAAGTTTCTAGTTTCACCATGAGTTTTTACATAGTCTTTCAAACCAAATGTTTTCCACTATGCATTATATGTCTCATACATGGTTTTAAGTCATAGGACTTCAACGCATATTCGAGGAGTGCGAGATAGAGTCATGGCACGCCCAACCTACTATTCGCTACGTATGCCGCAACTACGTCTAGTGCTCCATGAATGTTTGATATTATTGTATCACTCTAGCCTCTTTGTAGGTTGCAAGGTACTATAATGAATCCTACATTATAACAGACACAAGATGATGATGAGCCTCAAATAGTGAAAAAGGCATGTCCTTCCAAAGATAAATGAAAAGTTAAATTAAAAGAGAAAATGGAATCCATGAAATTGAACTAGGTATGGAGTTTAGTTGATCTTCTACTAGGTTGTAAAGCAATTGGAAACAAATAGGTTCTTAAAATGAAACAAAAGCAGATGGATTAGTTGAATGAATAAGGCTTGCTTTATGGAAAAAAATTTTACCCAATAAAAAGGTATAGACTATGAGAAAACCTTTTCTCTTCTTATTAGGTTTGCCTCGATAAGATTACTTTTAGCCATTGTAGCACATTTAGACTTAGAATTACATCAAATGGATATGAAAATAGCTTTTCTTAATAAGAAGCTAAAGGAGAAATCTACATAGAACAACTCTGTAGATTTCATTGTTGAAGGCCAAAAGCATAAAGTTTGTAAACTCTAAAGATCTATTTATGGTTTGAAACAATTATCCGGATAATGGTACCTTCATTTTCATAAGGCAATAATGACTTATGATTTGAAAATAATTAAGGAAGACCATTATGTTTATGTTAAAAGAACTGAAGAAAAGTTTGCAATTCTATCTCTAAATGTTGTCGATATTTTGGTAGCTAGGAATGATAAAGATTTTGTCATGTCTATCAAGGTAAGGTTATCCGCATATTTTGAATGAAAGACATGAGTTTGACAAACTATATTTTGGGTGTCAAGATCATTAGATATTGTTTGAAAAAATTTATGGCCCTATCATTAGAGCATTATATCTAGAAAGTTCTAAAACACTTCTATATAGGTAATTATAAGCATGAGGACATCCTTATGTCAAAAGGCGAGGCTTTAAGTGTAACGACCCAAACTTTTGACGTAGCATATCCATGTTTGTGTTTAACTTGATGTCTTATTAATTTGCTTGATGATTAATGCTTAATTTTTGCTAATCCATGTGGTCGTCGAGAATTGACATGTCAAGACATGCTTGTCTGCGTTGTCGAATGACTATTGCATCATGATATGTTAATTTATGTCAACGTTTATGTGTGCTCGAATTGCATAATGAATGTTTATGTTTGATGTATGATTGCTGTTGAAAACCAACTGCATCAAGACATGTTAGATTCATTGTCAAAAACAACGAGTTTCTCGACGTGCCGGTTTGCTACCAAAACTATCGTGCCAAGACAAGCTTTATTCATCGACGAAACTGTTGTGTCTAGACTTTCTCGCTTTCATTCATGATTTAATGTTTAAATTAGGTTTTGCTACCAAATGTCATGCTAGTATGCTATGTGAAATGTTTGTCAAAAATGACTAAATCTGGATAAACCATTTTTCGTTTACAAAAAATGCTATGTCTAGACATTTCGGTTTACATCAACAAAAACTATCACCTGTCTTGGCATCGGTTTTTCATTGACAAATTTTATATCTAGTCATACATAGTGACAAATTAGTCCATTTATTATGAAAATCACACAAGAACATATTAAGCATGATTTGGGCTTAATTAAGATACTTGATAGCATGGATTGGACATTTGAAAGGAAACTACTTTTTCCTTTAGTTAGTGAAATGCTAAGTGTCACCACCATGCCTTACATTGGTGACTCGGCCAAGGTGGTGTCATTCTCCTGAATTTTTGGCCATTTTCTATTGCATGACTGGCCTATATAAAGAGAGGGTGAGACCATGGCTGAATCTTTTGGCCATTTGACATATCTATAAGAGAAATTGAGTGGGAGTCTGTTGGAGCTATTGTAACTTGTTAGAGTTGATGTCAATTTTAGCTAAGTGCTAGACCAAGTACAAGGAAGGTCTATTGTGGTCTATTGTAGCATTTTTCAATCTTATAACTCTATACTAAGTAAGTGTAATCCATTCCACTACGCTACGAGACCTTGGTTTTGGTAATTATTAACATGTTGAGTTTGATTGTTGCTATGTTTGTATGTTGAATGAAAAAGGGTTAAAACTTGATGCATGTGAACTTAGGATCGAGTGTTAAGCCTAAAATTACCATGTAAACTCTAAACATATGCGGGCTAAACTTGGTGTGCCTTTGTGGCCAAATGGAATGCTTGAAATTGCTTGAATTGTGATTATATCAAAATTAATTGACTTTTGATTCCGTTGAAATTGCTTGGCTTTTGATTCCGTAGAAATTGCTTGGCTTGTGATTCCGTAAAAATTGTTTCGCTTGTAATTCTACTAAAATTGCTTGACTTGTGATTACTGCCAAAATTGCTTGGCTTGTATTCTATCGAAATTGCTTGGCTTGTGATTCTATCGAAGTTGTTGGGCTTGTGTTTACGTCGAAAGGTTAAATTGTGTAGCTGCCATGTTAGGCTATAACTTGTCTTGGATTAGCTTTAATGTGTAGAGGTTATTAGCACGGTTGTGTTATCATGAATTTGTTGATGATATTTGGTTTTTCAAGCATTAAAAGGACATGTATTAATGGCATAGCATGGCATCGCATTGGTTTTCATGACTCATGTTTTAAACAAGAAAAGAAGCCATTACATGAACATGGAAATGTTACCCGTAGGAATGATCCGGTGTACACCTAAGGGTTGAACATAGAGAGACTACCCATGGGAATGATCGCGGTGTATACTCGAGGTCTGGTCCTCGGCTAGACATTGTCTAGTTCCATGGTTTTCTTTAAGGTTTTAAAAAAGGCCGGATCATACATTCGGCAAGGCATCTTTGAAAGAGGAAAATTAATTTTTTCATGAAAACACACTTTCATAAACTCATGCATGATTGCACTTACCGAGCGTTAGCTCATTATTTATGTCTTATGGTGTAAGTAACCACAATGATGCTTGCAAGTAGGTGTTGTGAAGATGGTGTTGCTTGGACGATTTTGAAGTTTACTCGAAATGTGTACTTTTGTCTAGGCATTTAGGTCGTAGGCTATGTCTAGCTTATGTTAACATGTCATAGCATGTTTTTGTTATAAAAATTAAATGTAAATAGCTTTACGGCCAAGACATGTATGTAAAAAGTTTGTTTGAATGGAATGGAATTAGTTTTCCCAAAACATGTGTCCCTTTATTTTTCATTTCCTTTCATATTTTTGTATCCTATGTAAAGCATTCATAATGTGTTCATGTAGCTAGACTCTCAATTTCTGCTACAAAGTCACCTGGACAATAGGTTGTCATGAATTATGATAGATTTAGGCTATCGTAGACATAAGCTCGCCTAGACGCAATTTGAGTCAACAAAACTGCGAGTTGCGATGGAAGCTTTTGCATCGACAAAAAAGTTTCGGATACAAACTAAGTTTTAAGTACGCTTTTGAGCCAATGTCTTCGGATGTGCATTGTATGTCTCATGTATGGTTTAAAGTCATTAGGCATCAATGCGTATTTGGCGAGCACGAGATGTGGCAGTGGTGAGCCCGACCCTACTAGCCGAGTGCGCTACAGTCGTATCGAGGGCTCCATGAATGTTTGACACTATCATAACATTCCATCCTCCCTTTCAAGGCTTGGGGCACTATAGAATCTTATCAAAGAAAATTAGTTCGGTAGGCTAAGAAAGTACATACAAACTCTAGCTCCAACAACATCATTAATACGTAAGTGCTTAAGTTTCATTGGATATGAAATTATGAATTGTTTTTCCCTTGCAAGTATGATTGTTAACTTGTTATGAACTATGCGAATTGATTGGATGCTTAATGAATTCATAACTTGTTTAATTGATGAATTGCTTAATATGTTCAATGCTTGTTGATATTATATGTTTGATGCTTTCCAATATTATAGAATGTGTTTGTGTGTTGCATTGTGTATCATGGAGACGATATTGAAATGGTTGTAATCGAATAGCATGGTGAAGAAAAATAACAATGGTGAGGGTGTTGCTAAGAAAAATTACAACGGTGAGGGGTCAAGTTATCCACCGTGAGGGGAATAATGGACCTACAAATAATTGGAATGAAAAACGTTAATTCCGAGGATGGAATTTTTTATAAGAGGGGAGATTGTAATGACTCATAATTTTGATATAGTATATGTATGTTTGTGTTTAACTTGATGTCTTAGTCATTTGCTTGATGATTGATGCTTAAATTTTGGTAATGCATGTGATCGTCAAGAATTGACACATCACGGCATCTTGTCTACTTTGTTGAATGTCTATCGCATCATGACATATTAATTTATGTCAACATTTATGTGTGCTTGAATTTCATAATGAATATTTATGTTTGATGTATGATTGTTGTTGAAAACCAGCTACGTCAAGACATGCCAAATTCGCTATCGAAAACATCGGTGTCTCGATACGTCGGCTTTGCTACCGAAACTCCCGTGCCAAGATAAGTTTTATTCATCGATGAAACTGCTACGTCCGGACTTCCTACTTTCGTTGATGATTTAATGTTGAACTTAGGTTTTGCTACCAAATGCCATGCTAGTATGCTATATAAAATGTCCGTTAAAAATTACTAAATCTGGACAAGTCATTTTTCATTGATGAAAAATATTGTGTCCAAACATTCTAGTTTACATCAACGAAAATTACCATTGTCGTGGCATCGGTTTTTCATTGACGAATTTTATGTCCAACCATACATAGTGACATATTAGTCCCTTTATTATGAAAATCACACAAGGACATATTAAGTATGATTTTAGCTTAATTAAGGGACTTGATAGTATGGATTAGACATTTAAGAGGGACTTACTTTTCCCTTAGTTAGTGAAATGCTAGGTGTCACCACCATGCCTTACATGGGTAACATGGCCAAGGAAGTGTCATCCTCTTGAATTTTTAGCCATTTTCTATTACATGGATGGCCTATATAAAGAGAGGGTGAGACCATGGCTGAATCTTTTGACCATTTGACAAATCTCCAAGAGAAAAGAGATAATTGTTTAAGGGGAGGCTGTTGTAACTTGGTGGAGTTGCTACCAATTTTAGCTAAGTGCTAGACCAAGTACAAAGAAGGTCTATTATGGTCTATTGTAGCATTTTACAATCTCATAACTCTATACCAAGTAAGTGTAATCCATTCAACTACACTACAAGACCTAGGTTTAGGCAATTTTTGACATGTTGAGCTTGATTATTGCTATGTTTATGTTCTGAATGAAAAAGGGTTAAAACTTAATGCATATGGACTTAGGACTAACCACTAAGCCTAGAATTGCCATGTAAACCCTAGACATATGTAGGCTGAACTCGATGTGCCTTTGTGGCTAAATGGAATGCTTGAAATTGCTTGAATTGTGATTCTATCGAAATTGATTGACTTGTGATTCTGTCAAAATAATTTGACTTGTGATTTTACCAAAATTGATTGGGTTTTATTCTATCAAAATTGCTTGGCTTGTGATTCCGTTGAAATTGCATGACTTGTGATTCCGTCAAAATTGCTTGGCTTATATTCTACCGAAATTGCTTGGCTTGTGATTCTACCGTAGTTGTTTGGCTTCCGTTTCGTTGAAAAATTGAATTGTGTGGCTACCATGCTAGGCTATAACTTGTCTTGGATTAAGTTTAATGCATAGATGTTATTAGCACGGTTGCGTTATTGTGAATTTGTTAATGATATTTGGTTCTTTAAGTATTAAAAGGGTATGTATTCATGGCATGGCATGGCATAGCATGGCATTAGTTTTTATGACTCATGTTTTAAACAAGAAAAGAAGTCATTGTATGAACATGGAAATGTTATCCACGGGAATGATCTAGTGTATACCCAAGGGTTGAACATAGAGAGGCAACCCATGGGAATGATTTGATGTATACTCGAGGGCTAGTCTTTGGCTAGATGTTGTCTAGTTCCATGGTTTTCTTCAAGGTTTTAAAAGAGGGTTGGATTAGATATTCAACAAGGCATGTTCGAAAGAGAAAAATCAATTTCTTCATGAAAGCAAGCTTTCATAAACCCATGCATTATTGCACTTACCGAGCGTTAGCTCATTATTTATGTCTTGTGGTGTAGGTGATCGCAATGATGTTTACGAGTAGGTTGTCGCGAAGATGGTGTTGTTGGATGCTTTTGGAGTTTGCCGAAAGGTGTACTTTTATCTAGGCATTTAGGTCGTAGGCTATATCTAGGTTATGTTAACATATCATAGTATGCTTTTGTTATAAATGTTAAATGTAAATACCACTTACGACTAAGGCATGTGTGTAAAAAGTTTGTTTGAATGAAATGAAAGTATTTTGCCCAAAGCATATGTCCCTTTATTTTTCATTACCTTTCATGTTTTCATATCCTACGTAAAGCATTCATAAGGTGTTCACATCGCCGGATCTTATTTTTCACTATGAATTCATTGGACAATAGGTCGTCATGAATTGCAATAGATTTAGGTCGCGCCGAACGTAGTTTGTGTCAACAAAATTCGAGTCGCAACATAAGCTTTTGCATCGACAAAAAAGTTCCAGCTATGATTTGAGTTTTAAGTAGCCTTTTGAGCCAATATCGTCTACTGTGTATTGCATATCCCACTTATGGTTTCGGGTCATTAGGCATTCATGTACATTCGGTGAGCGCGAGGCCGCGGCGTACCTAACCCCTGCCGGCCTAGTGCGTTACGATTACGTCCACCACTTTGTAAATGTTCGACGCTGCCATAGCATTCCAACCTCCCTTTTGGGGCTCGGGGCACTACATTAAATCATGAAAGATATCCAAAAACTCCACAAGAAGAAGAAGAAATGTCTAAAGTATCATATCTAAGTGCGGTTGGAAGCTTTATTTATGCAATGATGTGTACTCCCCGGATATATATTTTATGGTTGATTTGGTTAGTTGATTTTATCCAAATCCTAGTTAAGAATATTGAATAGGCTGTAAAAAGGATTCGAGATATCCGAAAGGCACTATGGATTGTTATTTGTGTTATCAAGAGAAAAACTCACATCTAACTAGATACTTAAATGCTGATTAGGAAAGAGACCTTAATAAACTCAAATCAACTTCGGTTATGCTTCTTTACTCAAATAATGGTGCTATATCTTAGAGAAGTAAGAAACAAACCCGAATAGTTTATCAACTATTGAGGCTGAATTTATAACTTGTTTAGCAAAAGCATTTTGGTTAAAGAGATTCCTTGATGATTTAAAAGTTAATAATGATAGCCCAAGGCCTATTACATTTTATCGTGACAACCAAATAGCTATTGCTTATACTAAAAATACCTAGTATTATAGTAGAACCAAACATATTGATATCAAGTATAACTATGTTAGAGACATTATCACAAAAAAAGAAAAATATCGGTACAATATATATCTACACATCAAATGATAACGGATTCTCTCACAAAACTCATACCAAAATATATATCTACACATCAAATGATGATAGATTCTCCGACAAAACTCATACCAAGAGATGTGTATCTTAGACATTTTAAATAGCTTGAAATACATAGATTGTAACTTAGTCATAATCATGAATAAGTGAGCTTGTATATTGTACTACTTCTTTTATGAATGCAATTTGATGTTCTCTATCTCATATATATATATATTGTATGCATGTCGTTATGATATAGCTCAACTTTGAAAGTGACACGGGTTTATATTGCCTCTCTAATAAGCAATCGCTTCTAACGTTATTAAGAACGAGTATAGATGAGACAAACCTCCTCTAGCTTTATTGAGAGCGAGTAGAGTGGAGATAAGATTAAGAAAATATCACCTTAATATAAAAAAGATGATATTGTAAACCAATATATATTTTATAACCGATTTAGATAACACGATCCAAATAACTTGTAAAAGACAAATTTGAGATATCGATGATAATACCTACTAAGAAAAAACAACTTGAGAACTCAAGTTAGTTTCTTGTGTCCGATGATTGAACTAAGATCCGTATAGTGAGTTTAAGATGTGACAACTAAGAAGATTGTAGCTCGTGATTCATACCACGTGTACTAATATGACCATAAAAGATAGTGTAATAATGAATCATTGCTTCTCTACTATATGAGAACTTTAGAGGAATAATAATATTCTCTAACTAATGCTTTTATCTCTTTTTACTACTATTCAAGATTTAGGCTTGGTGTTTGCTTTTTTATCTACTTATAATCAAGTATGATTCAATCTATATAACTGGTCTAAAAAACTAGCCAAGTTCTAAATTAAGAATTTCAAGTAAGAAAGGAAGATGTTCGATATATTTATTGGTCGAGCAATCATGTCACTTGAAAGAAGGATCGCTTGACGAGTAGTATGGACGTGATTATGGATATACAATATGAAACCAAACTATATGTCAATTGAGAGATTTGATATAACGGGATGTTAAATATAAAAAATTGTCCAGGGCATTGTGAGATTTACGATTTACCATATATTGTTCATTAATCTTAGATGGTAGCTATTATGTTATTCCTAACGGATGCATAGTAATAAGTTCTCAAAATCCTAGAATGCTCGTTAGGTTGCACGATCTATTTGCTAGCCTTCTTGTTTCACTCTCGATATCGCATAGAGCCTCGAGTCGAGTCTAGCCTATCATGTGCAATTAGGAGATGTTAAAAAAAAATTAGGTCGAGTCGACTCGATAACAAAATTATTTAAAATAAAATATATAAATAAGAAAAGAAGTTACATTTCAAGAAATTGTTGTATAGTTACGGAGAAAGTTATTCCCCTCAACTCCCATATATATATGGCAAAAAAAAGATATAAGGATACGGAATAAAAAAAATAGAGAAACAAAAAGTTTTTGACTCTACGGAAGCGTAAAACAAGTGGAAGATTATCTTGGCACTTGTGGAATTTGAGACAATGATTTAATATCACTAGCAACATATTTAGTGAAACTACTAACAAGTTTTATTTCTATCTTAAATTTGTTATTTATGTTTTTATTACATACTTTATAACAATAATGTCCTAGCAAGGCTTCAAAAGATCAAAGTGGAATTCTTGAGAGAATGCGAGAGACCATTGCCATAAGATACTCCAACTTCTATTACTTGATCGCAGTTTCTATTTTCGTGCTTAAGTTAAATTTTCTTGTCAATAATCCGAACTTTAATTGTTGCTTTAGGATAGGAAGAGGGCTTAATCCCAAGTTTATTTCAAATGTTACTACCAAACTTCTTGTCAAGCAAGTTTACATTGACAATTTGTGAGGATATGTATTTGCCTTTGCGCCTTTTGGCACGGAAAGTTGTCTACATGTGTCCGTAGAAATTTTAAGGATACTTGCGGAAAAGGAAGTTACGAGCATCGGTTTTTGGTGTCTTTTTCCATTTCTTTGGCATTGCATTTCAGGTATGAACTATTTAAATTAATTGTATTATTTTGAACCTTTCTATGAAGAAAGTTATAGCATCGATTAGGGAATTATTTCCTGCGACTTTCTTCTCCATCGTTTTTCAAGGCGCAAATCTAGGTCAAGGGCCTTTTATCTTTTTCCACTTCGTGCGGGACCCGGTGATTGATATAAATATTGACTAAACACATGACTTAGGGAAGAATCACACGAGCATTCGAGTCGAGACCAAAGCATATCATATCGAAGAAGTTCGAGTACTCCCGAATAACTTTTTCTACTTAATATTAAGGTGAATTTGTTGGTCGTAGCATGCACTCAACTTTTTCTACTTAATATTAAGATGCCAACTTCGAAACGGCTTGTGTTTTTGGATCCCTATTCCAACTTTTTCTACGTGACGCTTGACGACGAATAGGGTCGCTAATTCCTTCCCATTAAACAAATTGATGGTTGAAGCAAATTTTATTGAGAGAAAAAAATTTTTGGTGTACAATGTTTGTTTGTTTGTTTTTTCCTATTTTGGTATTCAACCGTTGGTTTTCAATGATTTGCTATCCAATTTTTGATTTTTTATTTGTTTTGGTGTCCCACTTCATCTAAGGTTAAATTTTGTTGATGAGTCCAGAAAGAGGCTGCCACGTGGCGGTAAAAAAGTGACTCATAGTGGTTAACTCCGGATACATCAACATCCCATACTCTAAGGTAGTTGTGAGCACTCAAATTAAAAAAAAAAAAAAAATCAAAGGTTAGGCATTGAAATATGAAAAATAAAAAATAAAAAAAGAATTTAGAGATTGCACCTAAACAAAAAAAAAAATTAAAATCAATAGTTAGACACCAAAAATATAGTTTTCTTAAGAAATTTATTTCAGTTTTTTCACTCCAAATGTCTATCCTCTTCTTGTACTTTGATCTCTCTTTTTTTATTATAAATAGATTTCATGAATATTTTATGCTTCTATAATCTTTTTATACATGTGGTCTCTTCAAACTTTTTTTTTAGATATTGAAAGTCATATAATTTAAATTCTAAAAATATCGGCAATTGCATGCATATATATATATATATATATATATATATATATAATGTTAGCTAATTGCATAAGTAATTTTAACAATGCATTCACTTCTTAGCTAATTCGTACTTTACTTATTACCTTTATCATTATCATCAACGTTGCCAAAAGTATTACACTTATTCATCTCGATTATATCTCATCTCATCCTACTATGAAAAGTTGAACATGCTACTGGCCAAAAAAAGCTTATGTCACTCATTATATGTTGGTCGATCTTCTCCCTAGAAAGAAGAAGCAGCTTTTTCTACATAAATTTATCCATTGACCAACCATTTGTTTCATAAATGGCAATCATAATAGGATCTTATATATCTTTTGTTTTTCTAGATTTACTCCTAATTGGACTTTATATATATATATATATATATTTGGACTAAATGACATAATATTAAATTTGTCTAGACAACTAAAGAGATTTAGAATTTCTTAAAAATAATTTTTAACCGAGTATTAAGAAACTGCCTTTGATAAATAAAAAAACACCACGAGTTTTATATGAAAAATATTTATTAGAAATTGTTGGACTTATTTTGCAATCTTGAGACAATAAATTTCTTGAAAAACTATTTTTTTAGGGCCCAACATTTAATTTTTTTTCTATTTTAATGCCTAACTTTTGATTTTTTTTTCTTTTTTTTTTTATTTGAGTACCCACAACCATCTTAGAGCATAAAGTGCTGACATGTCCGGTGTTGACTATCACATGATACTTTTTTTACTACTCGTGGCAAATCTTGCTGAAGACATTAGTAAAATTGAATCTAAGGTGAAGTCGAGCACCAAAGCAAATAAAAAATCAAAATTTGAAAAGCAAATCATTAGAAATCATTGTAGGGCACCAAAAAAGCCTTTCTCTTAGTTTTATTTATCGATCAATAGATAATCGTACTTTACTTATTATCTCTATCATTATCATCACCGCTACCAAAAGTTTAGCACCTTAAATGCCCAAATCAAAAAAGTTTATCGGTAAACTTATTCATCTCATCCTGCTATGAAACGTTTAGCAATTTATTGGCCATAAAAAACTTTTGTCACTCATTATATGTTGGTCGATCTTCTTGGTGTAAAAAAGTAGTTTCTTTTTTCATAAATTTCTCCATTGACTTACCATTTGTTATGTGAATAACAATTATAATTGAATCTTATATGTCTTTTGTTCTTCTAGATTTACTCTTAATTGGACTTTATATATATTTGGACTAAATGACATAATATTAAATTTTCCTAGAAAATTAAAGGGGTTTAAAATTTGTTAAAAATAATTTTTAAATGATTATTAAAAAAGCTGCCTTTGATAAGTAAAAAGCACCATGAGTTTTATAAGAAAAATATTTATTAGAAATTGTTAGACTTATTACGCAATCTTGAGACGAGTACATTTCTGGAAAAAAAAAAAAAAAAAACTATTTTTTTGGTGCCCAACCTTTAATTTTTTTTCTATTTCAATGCCTAACTTTTGATTCTTTTTTTCTTTTATTTGAGTGCCCATAGCCACTTTAGAGCTTAAGGTGCTGATGTGTACGGAGTTGACTACTACATGATACTTTTTTTACTACCCACGGCAAATCTCATCAAACACGTCGGTAAAATTGAATCTCGGAGTTGAATTTGGGCACCAAAACAAACCAAAAATCAAAATTTAGATAGCAAATCATTAGAAATCAATGATATGGCACAAAAAAGACTTTCTCTCGGTTTTATTTATGTAGATATATACTCCCGGTAGTATTTTTTCATCAAATTAAATTAGTGCAAAAGTGAACAAAAATAAAATTAGTATATTTTATTTTATTTTTGATATTTTCATAAAAACACAACCCTACACGAGTAACCTTACTATGAATAAGAGATCCACTTGCTCTAAATATGCCTAAACATAATCTACATTCCAAAGAAATCCACATAACTAAGAATATCTATTTGCCAAACTTGCCATCGATCTTTGGGTTTAGTTCACTATCCTACTGGAAAAAATACCGTGTATAAATATTAAATAAAAGACACCACCCCACACGCCAACCTCTAGAAATAATGGTACTTACACCAATGCCTATAAGATATTCATTTATGAGGATTTTAAACTTGTAAATACTCTAGTTAGATGTCGTTGCACTATAAAGATAAAGACCTTTTTGCCTTCGATTAAAAAAACGAATATGCCCTCCACTCCATGTAAGTTGATAATTCTCGTCACTATATAAATGGTTAATATGACATTTTTCAAAAGGAGTTAGGTTCTGATTTATATCTTTCTCAAATATAACCAAATACATGACTAAACCTAATTAGGCCAAACTTGTCAAAAAAATATGCCATTAAACCTAATCAAGTCAAGCTCTTTGCTTTGTATGCTAACTTAACTATCAAATGGTCCTTCAAACATTAGAGAAAGACTTTGTTTTACAGGTATATGTCATATGACTCCAAGACAATGAAAAATCTACATTTATAATCAACCAAAGAAAAACAATCTTTAATCATTCAAACAATCTAACGATCACAACCTCATTAATTTTCATAATGAGGTTACCATGTGCAAAGCATGGAGTGGGATGGACTATTTTGTCACGAGTTTTGGAATGATACTAATGAAAATATTCACTAGAAAAAACTTAAACCTATCCTTTTATATAAGAACCAGTGCCATTCTAAATTCCCCATTTCCTAGTTTTAGATTTCTCTTAAGTCCTTTTGAATGCAATAACAATGTTTAGTTTAATACTAGCATGCATCTTGTGCATTATCACAAGGTGAGTTACATAGTTTTCTCATGTGTTCAACCATATAAAATAGAGATTTCTAACAATCCATGTAATAATGTTAATAAGACAATTTAAAAGAGTATAGAAATGAATTATTTCAAATCTTTTGATAAATCTCTTTTATAGAAATGAAAAATAAAGAGTACCTAATTGACTTTTTTATAAAAAAATAATAAGAAAAAACATATCAAATGATTACTTCAATAAAAGAACTTATGTACAAAACAATTATTTAAAAAGACCTGCAAAAAAAAATTCAAAAAAAATAAAAGAAAAACCTACAAAGTTGAGTAAAATAATATTTTTAATTAAATATTGCTCAATACAATCAAATATTTTTTATTGAAATATATATAACAAGTGACAATTAAAATAATAATGTGATAGCTTCATGAATCTTGGATGGTTATAGTTTTTACTATTTATTTTTTATCTATCATTTATTTGTCTTGATATTATTATACTTATTAGATAAGAGAATGATCTTGAAAAGCTCTGTTTTAGCTTGATGGAACACAAAATAATAGAGATTGTATATATATGCATAGTGATCAAAATAAAATAAAAATCACATAATAGAAATCAAGATAGAAAGAAAATTCTTACTTAAAGCCAAAAAAAGACATAGGAACAATAAAACTCATTACGCATAATGTACGGTAAAAATCATACACAATAAAATTTCAATGATCAAAATAAATTAAGGAGCACATAACAAAGACCAAGAAATATTACACATTAATTGTGACTTTTTTTTTCAAAGTAATAAAGACATTAAACAAAGTTTTGGACAATCAATTCTATGTGTCCATATTTTCTTTTGCTTATTAATTTCTTGGTTTCTCTTGCATGATCAAATATATGATTTCTCAATCTTCAAACTTACCTTATTTTCCAATGTGATCGGTCCCTAAAAACCTTCTTTTTAGTCCTCTACATAATGATATATTAGCATTGTTCAAAAAATATGATAAATAATACAAAATCTCAAAGAATTGTAAGATAAAGATATTTATCAAAGCTTTTGGGATGATAAGACCTTCCTAATCAAAATTCACAAGAAAAATAAAAATAAAATAAAAAGAGAATCATGGGGTATTACGGATAATTCGATAAAGTCAAAGGGAGATTGTATAATTAACAAGCTTAAAAGTAATTAAAAAAAAAAAAAGCAAAATTCTAAGATGGGAAAAGATGGTTCCCAACCTTACAAAAAAAAAAAAACCGATCAAATGATGCTTGGTATAATCTAATGGCCCATAATAAACAACAACAATGAAGCTATCAAATAGACCAACTTAAGGAAAGCGAGTGAGTCTTGCACTTCAACTTTAGATAAGAAAAGATGACAATCAAAAGAAAAAAGGAAGTGTGGTTTGGATGACGATGACTTATGCAAAGAAAGAAAAATACAATTTATGGATCATAAATGCATAGCGAATGATATAATTTTTTTTTTAATTTCATTATATAACACATGAATGAGGCCGAGTCTCCTCGAATAATAGTCCATAAGGATAGATCGCCCTTAACAATAGACCTTAGGGATAGGTCACTTCGGAAAATAGACCGTAAGAGCGAGGTCGCCCTAAACAATAGGTTAAGAGAATGATGTGTGTTTTCTTTGTTTGTGTGTTACTCATTTTTATGTGTTTCTTCTTTCTTTACAAAGCTTCTTATGAAACGCCAAGAAAAAAGTATTTTTCAATGACTTTGTCCTATAAATATTGTAAAGTGGAAGCAATTGTTATCACCTAATTTTATCCCTTTTTATTTTCACATAAAATGTCTAAAAAAGAATAAAATATTTTTTTATTAGTTCACTTGATTTTATAAATATTTACTTTTATGTTGTTGGGATTTTAATACTCCCACAATTTTGATTTTAAGAGAAAATACACAAAAGAAAAGGAAAAAAATAGAAAAAAATGAAGAGAAAAAAAAAGCAAATTAAAAGAAGAAAAGAGAGAGAAAAAATAATTTGGAATTACAAATTTTGGACCCAATTGATTAAATGTGAGAAATTAAACCCAAAAATAATTGAGTTACGGATTCAACTAAAAAACTTACCAATTAAAAAAAAAAGTTGGGTGTAACATGTGGGGGGAAAAAAGAAGAAAAAAGATGGGTCCAACATAAAAATTATCAAAACCACCCTAACTAACCTTTACTATAAAGGCATCACTTTCTCTCTCACGTAAGGAAGAGGCCATTTTCATTCATCTTTTCCTAGAGAAATAGAAACTTAGAGAGAAGAAAAACCTGCTCCACTCATCTTCCTAGAAAAACACCACCATCAACCATAAAAAACATCTCATTCCATCAGCATAACAACCCCAAAAAACCTCAAAAACCCACTAGCAACTCTCCTCCACAAAGCTATCACCACTACTCGCCATTTTCTAGCAAGAGTAACAACGAGTCTTTTCCTCTTAAATTTGCCAAAAAAAAACCCCCAATCAGCCATAAAAGACCTCCTTCAAACCTTCTATAAAAACCATCTTAAACCTACCATGAAAACCTCCTTAAATCTCCTATCAAATTCTCCTACCAAGGTGTTATGACAATCCCTCTCTTCGATAGTCACTGCTGTCATTGAAACAACCCCAAAACTACCCAAAAACACCAGCCATAGCCCCCTCCTTCTCTTAGCTATTTTTAGTATGGTAGCTATCGTTCAAGATAGCAACAATAGTGACAACATTGATAAGATAGCACGACAACTTCAACATCATCCATCTTTTGACCAAAACAAGCAATCTTTCACTTAGTGATTTTTAGCCCCCAAACACTTCTCCAACAATAGCACCAATAGTTGTTGAAGCGACCACCTTTTGGGTAGTAACTCATGACTTAAGCAACCCTCAAAACTACCGAGACAGCCACAACACAAGATAACAACAACCATAAACAAGAGTTCTTCGAGTAGCTATCTTTTTTTAAGTAGAGGTGGACAATTTTTCCCTACCTATTCCAATCTTGAATGGTAGCCCTATAACATCCCTCTTTAACTAGCTTTCCTTCTCGAGTTGACAATATCGATTGCTTTCGTCAAAGGGTGAAAAAAGTGGTCCAAGCAATAAAAGGGGACCTCGACTCATCGATACTTATATGTGTGTGTGTGTGTGTACATATATATATGTATGTATGTATATCTACATTTGTACATATGTATATATGTATGTATGTATGTATGTATGTATGTATGTATTGCGTTGGATAAATAAGTTGTATATGGATGAAAATATGAGATAAATGAGTGATGTATAATTGAAAATATGGATATTGAAGTATTTAAAATACATTATTATGTATCAAACCCAAAAGGGTTGGAGACTTTAAGTACTCTTAAGGTGAAATAAGATGGTGTTCAATGCTCTATGAAAGAGCTTAGAGGATTGGGTATGGGCTTTATTTTCAATCATTTATCTAGGATGAGTGTCGATCTCGATGTGCACATTTGAGAACAATGTTGCTTTTATGATGAGATTTGTATTAAACATGATGCTCACCCCATATTTGTTTGTATTAAGTTGAATCAAAGTTATTGGTGGCTTCTCAATTATGTGGACAAAGTCCTCGATAGCTTTCTAATTATATAATCAAAGTCATTAGTGCCTTCCTATTTATATGGATGAAGTTATTGGTGACATTTTAATTATGTGAATTGAAATCATCGATGGCTTTCTATTTATGTGGATCAAGTCATCGATGGCTTTCCAATTATAAAAATTGAAGCTATCGGTGGCTTTTCATTTATGTAGATGAAGTCATCGTTAGCTTCTTAAATATGTGAATCAAAATCATTAGTGGCTTCTTATTTGTGTGGATGAAGTTGTCGGTAGCTTCCTAATTACATGAATCAAAGTCATCGATGGCATCTATAGCTTTTTGAGTGGTTGTCATTTCCTAATACCGGTGGATAGTTTCTCCCCACCTATTTTAATCTCGAAAGGCAACCCTATAACATCCCTCTTCAACTAACTTTCACTCTTTATTGGTAATATTGATTATCTTCATCGAAGGGTGGAAAAAGTGGTCCAAGCAATAAAAAGAAGACTTCGACTCATTAACGCTCCTAAGGAACTTCTTAGGCTATTTCAACAAGCAAAGTAAGTTTCTAACACATTTATATCTATTGCATATGTCCATGATACGTTCCAAAAGTATGGAAAATTAGGGCTTATGAGAAAGAAAAGTACCTTCATAAGATACTTTGAATATTCAAAGGGATATATTTTCATTAGTAAGGACTCTAATGAACGAAGCACAAAAATTGAATCTTGAGATATTACTTTTCTAAAAGATCTTTTCCTTAAAAGAATAAGATAGATAAAAATGATTTTTATTTTTGAGATAGAAGAAGAGAATGATATATATAAGTCGACCAAAAGTCGACATACAGACCGATTATCCAAGACTTTCTTCTTCCTAGTGGGATCTTTAATATCACAACACCATCATCTCAATTGAGTGGGATGAATGAGGATGATTCAATTTGGATTGGTGTTAGTGACGATCTTTATTTACATTTGAGCAATCGACCAAAACTTCCTAAAAAATAATTCAAAATTTAGAATGAATATAACAATCGAGATAGTTGCCTCATATCATATGCTTATTTATGTGTGTTTCTCTTGATGTCTAATTAATTTACTTGATGTTGATGCTTAAATGTTGATGTGCATATGGTTGTTGAGAATTAATGTGTCATGGCATATTGTCCATATCGCCAAAATCAACTATGTCATGACAAGCTAATTTTCATCAATGATTATGTGTGTCCGAATTACTTAGCTGAATGTTCATATTTGATGTATGATTGTTTTTGAAAATGACTATGCCTGGAAATGCCAATTTTTATGGACAAAAAAATGTTATGTCCAAACATGGCAATTTACATCAACGAAAATTGCCATTAGTTTTTCGATGATGAATTTTATGTCCAGCCATACACCTTGATATATTAGTTCCTTTATCATGAAAATCACACAAGGACACGTTAAATATGACTTGTGCTTGATTTAAAGGGTTTGATTGCATGGATTAAATATTTAAGAGGGTCTTACCTTTTTCTTGAGTAAGTGAAAAGCTAGGTGCCACCACTATGCCTTACATGGGTGACTTGGTTAAAGAGGTGTCATCCTAAAAAAAATTTATGTATTTCTTTATTGCTTGGCTGGTTTATATAAAGAGAGGGTGCTAGATTCTTTTGGCCATTTAAAAATTATACAAGAGAAAAGAGAGAGTTTGTTTGAAAAGAGAGCTACCGTGGTCGAGAAGGTTGCTTGCCAGTTTTGGTTAAAGGTCGGACTAAGTGCTAGGAGGGTCTTTTATGGTATTATATGTTGCTATGAGATAGTTCAACTTTGAAAGTGACACAGGTTGTATTGCCTCTCTCATAAGCAATCGCCTCTAACGTAGCTAAGAACGAGTAAAGATGAGACAAAACTCCTCTAGCATTATTGAAAGCGAGTATAGTGGAGATAAGATTATGAAAATGTCACATTAACATAAAACTAAGGTGATATTGTAAACTAATGTATATTTTATAATCAATTTAAATAGCTCAATCCAAATAACTTATGAAAGACAGATTAGAGATCTCAATGATAATACCTCTTAATAAAAAGCACCTCGAGAACTCAAGGTAGTTTCTTATGTCCGAAACCCGAACTAAGATCTATATAGTGTGTATAAGATATGACAACTAAGAAGATTGTAGCTCGTAATTCATACCATGTGTGCTAATATGACCATAAAAGATAGTGTAAGAATGAACCACTACTTCTCTACTTTGTGAGATCTTTAAAGGAATAATAATATCCTCTAACTAATACCCTTATCACTTTTTACTACTATTCAAGATTTAGGTTTGGTGTTTGCTATCTTGTCTAGTTACTTATGATCATGTATGATTCGATCTATAGAATTGGTCTAGAAAACTAGCCAAGTTCTGAATTAAGAATTTCAAGAAAGGAAGATGTGTTCCATATATTTATTGGGTTTACCCTATAATTGATCCTTATATAGTTTTAATTTTTTTGATTGAGACTCTCTATTATTTTTTAGTTTGATTGAAACCCTCTACTATTATAAATTTTTTGATTAAGACCCTCCGTTATAACACTATTAACTATTCATCTTACATGGCAATTTAAAAATAACGATAACCAATTAGACAACGACACGTGATATAATGGGTCTCAAATATCAATGTCGTTGTCAAAAATTAAAAAAAAAGATCTAAAAATATTTTAAATATAATGATTCTTTTCTTCACCCGAACAAAAAAAATAGTTAAAAAAATATAAGTTGGAGGACTATCACTATTCATCTTCCTCCCCTATCTTTGCCACAAATTCGAGCATCGCTAGTGCCATCCCTTCTAGTTGACACCACTAGGATATTCTCATGCTTCAAGTCATAATGAACATAACCTTCCCTATGAATATAATCAATCCCTTAAAGAATATACCTTGTGTATCTCCGACTCAATTTAGGCAGCCCAAAACCACCATTAGGTTCTCGATTAGATTGGCAAGGGTTCCACCGGATGCACACTCATTCTTGTTGACAATCGTTTCTTCACCAAAGCAAGCGATAATGTAAGGACAAGCAATGGGATTGTCAACCTCTCCAGATTTGACGACCAAAACAAGAGGGTAACAACCATATCTTGATTTGGGATTCCTCAAATTCTCCAAATAAACAAATCCAAATCTTCTTTTTCCAATTAGTGGCCTCTTGACGATGCCATTACTTGATTATACAAGCCACGTTCTCCTTCTTCCTCCTCCTCTAATTAGGGATTATGACTCTATTGATGATAAATTAAAGAAAAATGAGTTAGGCAAGTGTAATGGGATAAGGGCAATGTGGTCTTTTCTACTTATTTTTAAATACTAAATATTAGTTTAATAATAAAAACCTTTTTAACTCTTTTTTTTTAATTTTGAAAATATACTATTAGAGTTAGGACCTACTATGCCACGTGTTCATTTGTGATTGGTTACCATTAATTTTAATATACCACGTCTAATGAGTAGTTAATGGAGGGTCCGAATCAACAAATTTGTGAGAGTATAAGGCTTCAATCAAACTAAAAAATAATGAAGGGTCTTAATCAAAAAAATTAAAACTATACGAGAACCGAGTTATGGGGTAAACCCTATATTTATTGGTCGGCAAATCATGTCACTTGAAAGAAGCATCACTTGAGAATAACGTGGACATGATTATAGATATACAATATGAAATTAAGCTATATGTCAATTAAGAGATTTGACATAATGAGATATTAAATATAAAAAATTGTTTGGGACAATGCAAGATTTACGATTTATCATATATCATTCATTAATCTTAGGTGGTAGCTATTATGTTATTCCTAACGGATGCATAGTGATAAGTTCTCAAAATTCAAGAATATTGGCTAGGTCTCACGATTTATTTGCTAATATGAAAATATACCTTCTTGTTTTACTATCGATATTGCATAGAGCCTCGATTCGAGTCTAGTTTGTCATGTGCAAGTGGAAAATGTTAAAAAAAATTGGGTTAGGTCGACTTCGATAACAAAATTACTTAAAATAAAATATATAAATAAGGAAAGAACTTAAATTTCAAACAACTATTGTATAGTTACAAAGAAAGTTATTCCCTCAACTCCCATATGTATATGGCAAAAAAAAAAACAAGATATAAGGATACGGAATAATAAAAATAAAGAAACATAAAGTTTTTGACTCTCCGTCGAGGGGTAAAACAAGTGGAAGATTATCTTGGTACTTATGGAATTTTAGACAATGATTTAATATCACTAGTTACATATTTATTGAAACTACTAACAAGTAAGTATCATTTCTATCCTAAATTTGTTGTTTATGTTTTTATTACATATTTTATCACAATAATGTCCTAGCAAGGCTTCGGAAGATCAAAGTGGAATTCTTGAGAGAATATGAGAGACCATTGCCATAAGATACTCTAACATCTATTACTTGAATGTCGTTTCTTGAGAGAATCTAAAAATATACTTTTTTGTTTTACTATCGACATTGCATAAAGCCTCGACTCGGGTCTAGCTCGTCATGTGCAAGTGGAAGATGTTAAAAAAATGGGTCGAGTCAACCCGATAACAAAATTATTTAAAATAAAATATATAAATAAGAAAAGAAATTAAATTCGAAGCAACAGCTTTGTAGTTACGGAGAAAGTTATTCCCCTCAACTCCCATATTTATATATGGAAAAAAAAAAAAAGATATAAGCATATAAAATAAAAAAAAATGAGAAATAAAAAGTTTTTGACTCTCCGCGAAAGAGTAAAACAAGTGGAAGATTATCTTGGCACTTATGGAACTTAAGACAACAATTTAATATCACTAGCTACAGATTTAGTGAAACTACTAACAAGTAAGTATTATTTCTATCCTAAATTTGTTATTTATGTTATTATTACATATTTTATCTCAATAATGTCCTAGCAAGGCTTCAGAAGATCAAAGTGGAATTCTTGAGAGACTCTGAGAGACCATCGCCATAAGATACTCCAAATCTATTACTTGACTGCCGTTTCTTTTTTCGTGCTTAAGTTAAATTTTCTTGTCAATAATCTGAGCTTTAATTGTTGCTTTAGCATAGGAAGAGGTGTTAATCCCAAGTTTATTACAAATGTTACTACCAAAGTTCTTGTCAAGCAAGTTTACACTGACAATTTGTGAGGATATGTATTTGCCTTTGCCCCTTTTGGCTTGGAAAGCTGTCTAAATGTGTCTGTTTACTGACAGCCTACATTTGTCTGTAGAAATTTTAAGGATACGGTGGAAAAGGAAGTTACAGTATCAGTTTTTGGTGTCTTTTTCCATTTCTTTGGCATCGCATTTCTGGTATGAACTATTTAAATTAATTATATTATTTTGAACCTTTCTATGAAGAAATTTATAGCATCAGTTAGGGAATTATTTCCTGCGACTTTCTTCTCCATCATTTTTCAAGGCGCAAATCTAGGTCAAGGGCCTTTTATCTTTTTCCACTTCGTGCAGGACCGAGTGATTGATATAAAGATTGACTAAACACATGACTTGGGTAGGAATCACATGGTATTCGGGTCGGGACTAAAGCTTATCATATCGAAGAAGTTCAGAGTACTCCCAGAATAACTTTTTCTACTTAATATTAAGGTGAATTTGCTGGTCGCAGCATGCACCTAACTTTTTCTACTTAATATTAAGATGCCAACTTCTGAAACGGCTTGTTTTTTGGATCCCCGTTCCAACTTTTTCCACACGATGCTTGACGACGAACAGGGCGGCTAATTCCTTCCCATTAAACAAATTGATAGTTGAAGCAAAATTTAATGAGAGAAAAACTTTTTTGGTGTACAATGTTTAATTTTTTTTTTCTATTTTTGTATTCAACCATTGATTTTCAATGATTTGCTATCCAATCTTTGATTTTTTTTTCTTTTTTTTTTGATGCCCTACTTCATCTAAGGTTCAATTTTATTAATGTGTCTAGAGAGAGCTGTCACGTGACGATAAAAAAGGGATAGATATTTGGAGTGAAAAAATTGAAATAAAGTTTTTGAGAAAACTATATTTTTTGTGTCCAATTATTGATTTTATAATTTTTTTTTTTTTTTTCGCTTAGCCGCCCAATCTCTAATTTTTTTCTATTTCAATGCCTAACTTTTTTTTTTTTTTAGTGACCATAGCCACCTTAGAGCATGGGATTTGTACATATCTAGAATTGATTGCAACTGTTTTGTACTTTGATCTATCTTTATTATTATTATTATAAATAGATTTCATAAATATCTTATGCTTCTATAATCTTTATATATACGTGGTCTCTTAAAACTTCTTTTTAGATATTAAAAGTCATATGATTTTAAATTCTAAGAACAATAGCAATTGCATGCATGCATTTATTTTATACTAATTGCGCAAGTAATTTTAATAATGCGTTCACTTTTTACCTAATTCATACTTTACTTATTACCTCCATCATTATCATCATCGCTACCAAAAGTATTGCACTTTAGACGTCCAAATAAAAAATGTTTATCATTAAACTTATTCATCTCGATTATATCTCATCTCATCCTATTATCAAAATTTTAACAAGTTATTGACCATAAAAAGCTTAGATCACTCATTGTATGTTGGTCGATCTTCTTCTTAGAAAGAAGAAGCGGTTTTTCTTTTTGTTATTTTTAATAAATTTCTCTATTGACCAACCATTTGTGTAGATGACAATCATAATTGGATCTTATATGTCTTTTTTTTTTCTAAATTTACTCTTAACTCGAACTTTATATAAACTTGGACTAAAGGACATGATATTAAATTTGTGTAAACGACTAAAGGGGTTTAGAATTTTTCAAAAACAATTTTTAACCGAGTATTAAAAAATTTCCTTTGATAATTAAAAAGACACTACGAGTTTTATATGAAAAATATTTATTAGAAATTGTTGGACCTATTTTGCAATCTTAAGACAATAAATTTCTTGAAAAAACTTTTTTTTTTTTTTTGTGCCCAACCTTTATTTTTTTTTTTTTTTCTATTTCAATGCCTAACTTTTTGATTATTTTTTTTTATTTGAGTGCCCACAACCACCTTAGAACATAAGATATTGACGTGTCTACAATTGACTATCACGTGGTGCTTTTTTTACTACCCGTGGCGAATCTCACCGAACGAGTCGGTAAAATTAAATCTCAAGTGAAGTCGAGCACCAAAACAAATAAAAAAATCAAAATTTGAGTAGCAAATCGAGTAGAAATCAATGGTAGGGTACCAAAAAAGCCTTTCATTTAGTTTTATTTATCAATCACTAGATAGATACTCGTAGTATTGTTTCATCAAATTAAATTAGTGCACAAGTGAACAAAAAAAAATTAGTTTATTTTGTTTTTATGAAAATAAAAACACAACCCTACACAATAACCTAACCGTGAATAAAGGATCCACTCGCTCCAAATATTCCTCAATAGAATTTGTGTACCAAAGAAATCCCCATAACTAGGAATAACTATCTCGCTAAACTAGCCATCGGTCTTCGGGTTTAGGTCACTCTCCTACTAGAAAAAACACTATGGATAAATATTAAATAAAAGACACCACCCCACGCACCAACCTCCGAAATAATGGTACTTGCACTAATACCTATAGGATATTCATTTAAGAGGATCCTCAACTTGCAAATACTCTAGTCGGATGTCATTGCACCATAAAGAGAAAGACCTTTTTGCCTTCAATAAAAAAAAAAAAAAAAAAAAAAAAAAAAAAAAAAAACGAACATGCCCTCCACTCCATGCAAGTTGAGTATTCTCGTCACTATATAAAAGGTTAATATTACATTTGTCAAAAGGAGTTAGGTTCTGCTTTCTACACTCTCCATATTGTTGATAAAATAATATTGTATACCTTTTTCAAATATAACCAAATACACGCCTAAACTTAATTAGGCCAAACTTGTCAAAAGATATACCATTATATCTAATCGAGTCAAACACTTCTCCAAACATCGGAGAAAGACTTTTTTTTGCAGGTATACGCCATAGGACTCCAAGAGTGACAAATCTACACTTTATAATCAACCAAAGAAAAACAATATCTAACCGTTCAAACAATCCGATGATCACAACCTCATTAATTTTCATATTGAGGTTACCATGTGCAAAGCATGGAGTGGGATGGACTTTTGTGTCTAGAAAAATTGAAGTCCACAGCTTTGGAATGATACTAATGAAAATATTCACTAAAAACAACCTAAACCTATTCTTTGATATAAGAACCAATGCCATTCTAAATTCCCCATTTCCTGGTTTTAGATTTCTCTTAAGTGCTTTTGAATGCAATAACAATGTTTAATTTAATACTTGCATTGCATCTCTTGCATTATCACGGGGTGAGTTACATTTTTCTCATGTGATCAACCATATAAAATAAAGAGTTCTAACAATCCATGTAATAATGTTAATAAGAAAATTTAAAACAAGTATAGAAATGAATTATTTCAAATCTTTTAGATAAATCTCTTTTATAGAAATGAAAAATAAAGAGTCTTGAATTGACTTTTTATCAAACAATCATAAGAAAAACATATCAAACTATTACTTCAATAAAAGATCTTATGTATGCAAAAAAAAATTATTTAAAAAGACTCGTAAAAAAAATTTCAAAAAAAAAATTAAAGGAAAAACTCGCAAAGTTGAGCAAAATAATATTGCTAATTAAATATTGCTCGATACAATCGGATATTTTATTAGAAATATATATAACAAGTGACAATTAAAATAATAATATGACAGACTTCATGAATCTTGGATGGTTATAGTTTTTACCATTTGTTTTTTTTATCTACATATAGTTTGTTTGTATTGACATGATCAAACTTGTTAGATAAGAGGATGGACTTGAAAAGCTCGTTTTAGCTTGATGGAACACAAAATAATAGAGATTGTATATATATGCAAAATGATAAAAATTCAATAATCAAAATAAAATAAAAATCACAGAACACAAATCAAAATAGAAAGAAAATTCGACTAAAAGCCAAAAAAAGATGTAGGAACAATAAAACTAAAAAACTCATTATGTATAATGTACAGCAAAAATCATACATAATAAAATTTCAATGATCAAAACAAAATAAGGGCTACATAACATAGACCAAAGCAAAAGGAAATTTTTAGTTAAAAGCCAAAAAGGCCTTAGAAACAGTAAAATTTTGGAGATTATACTATTTCTATTTAGTCTTTTTGGGTCTTTAGTTTTGTCATTCTTTCATATTCATATTTGATGTTTTCACTTATACACTTCTAAAAATAACTAATTTCTCCCCAAAAAAAATCAGATTATTTATTTGCAATACAAAAAAAAAATTATTTAAATAAACAGACATACTAATTTACTCCAATAATGTATTAAAATCAAATCAAAGAGCCTATTTTTAATATTTCAATAAAATATTTTAAGAAAAAATAAAATACAACAATAAAATGAGTATAATAACAATAATTTTAAATTTTAAAAGATCAAAATAAAAATATAATATAAGGACTAAAATGAAAAATGAAAAAAAAAAACTTCGTAATATTTAGAGCCAAAAATGGCCTGACCAAAATTCCAATTATCAAAATAAAAACAAGATCACAGAATAGATATCAGAACAAACAAAAAAATTCTCCAAAAGCAAAAAAGAAAGAGGTTAGCTTCGGTTAAACCCTATTTTATTTTAGTATATTTATTAATTAATTAATTTCTTAACTCTGTGTAACGCTTTGGTACCATTCAACCTTTCTGTATTGAATGTACTCATTATACCCTATTTGTCATATCTGTTGGTATTGAATCTTTTCTTCTTCTTTTTGTGTTGTAATCTCTCATTATAATTCTTTGGTAATCATTGAGATTAGAAACATGATCATTGTTATCTCCTTTGAATTCTATTTTATTACCGATGCTTGAATCTTCTAGCCAAGTAACCTGGGTTACATCTGCACTGTTGACCCTTATGGGGGATTTGATCTGCCAGGTAAAATCTACAGGTTCTGCCAATAGGTGTTATTAGCAAAATGTCTGTCTTTTGCATTTTTCTTATACTCTGCCAGATCACTTCTAGGAACTTGTAGTGGTGTTCAATTGTAATAATTAAGTTATTATTTATTCATATATTCTCGTTATGGGACCATTTTCACCTTAACTTCTCTAAATCTTGGCTTTTTTTTTTGTGATTATTCAAGTCTAACCCCTAGACCTGAAAAGAAGATTCATATTTACTCACCTGAAAAGAACTTTCATATTTACTCACCTGGGGCTGGGGCTGATTGATGCCTCATTGCATTTCTGTTGATAATTACATGGTTTATTTAATACACGAGTGGAAAGGGTCACCTCAAGTACACTGGAATGTGTAATTCCTCTGTGGAAAAGAAAAGGAAAAAAGAAAAAAGGGAAAAGATCAATGGGAGAGTCAAGTTTAAGACCTCAAAGTGTTTTTTTTTTTTTTTGCCTCAATGTTTAGTCCGAAGTTCTACCCTTCAGAATTGACTCCATACTTTTGTTGGCCTGTGGATGATCCCAACCTCTGTTACTAATTACTTATGCTGCATTCGTTCATGGTCTCTTAGTTACTGCCTGTTTTGGTACCAGCTGTACTCCAATGCATATGTTAACCTTGTCAACTACAATTTTCTATTAAAAAGAAAAAAAGAAAGAAAGAAAGAAAATTCCTCTGCTTCTGTGGATTCCTGATAACTTTTCATCGCAAAACTTGATTTTCTAATCTGAAGTATTGGGGAAATACATGTGTTTAGGCATAAACATAAATCAGTCATTCAATATTTTCTAATACAAAGCATTAATTGTTTCAGGAACAGTGTCATAATTTGCGTAGGCACAGCAGGGAAGAGATACTGGGATCCAATCCTGCAGAATAAGCTTATAAAAGAGCCATTAATACCTTTAATTTCGTCTCATGGATTCACCTGTTATGGTTCGGTTGGATGAACAATGTGAGGTGTATAAATACTTCACATACTCATACTCGAAATTATTCAATCAACTATCAGATATGGTATAAATATATAGTATAAGGACTTAGTGAGACTCTTGTTCCTTCACGGCATTTTGAAATTCCACAAACATAAAGCATAATATATAAAAGCAATGAACAGCTGGAGTACATACTTCCACAGACGGATTTCTTTTCATTTCATTGTATGAAAAAAGTTACTTGGTCTTTATTCAAGGGACGTTTATCTCTTCTCTAATCAGCTTATAAAGCTTTATCCTGTTCTTCGTTTTGATTTTAATTTCCTCTCTACTCATAATTATGGGGAGTGTTTGTGTTAGCATTCTTGTTACAGTGCTGCTAATGTTTCTGCCAAAGAAATGCAGTGGCTTTACCAAAATAAACTTCACTGATGAATCTGCTCTTCTTGCCTTCAAGTCTCACGTTACTTTTGATCCTCAAAACATCTTAGCTCACAACTGGTCCTCCAATACCTCCTTCTGCAATTGGATGGGCATCTCGTGCAGCTTTCGCAGGGAATGAGTCATCGGATTGAGTCTAAATAGCATGGATCTTACAGGCACCATTCCACCACAACTTGGAAACTTGTCCTTCCTTCAGTTTCTGAATCTCTACAACAATAGCTTCCATGGGCATCTGCCCAGCAACATAGGAAATTTACGCCGGTTAAAAGCGATGGATATGAGCAAAAATAATTTGTCAGGAGTGATCCCAGTAAGTTTTGGGAATTTGCACAAACTTCAATCTTTACTATTCGAAACAAATAGTCTGACAGGTACCATATGTGTGCTCATCTTCATTAACTTAATTTCGGGCAAAGAATATACGGCTAAGATGTACCATTTGAAGTTTTTTAATATTATACATATGGGTATGTGTGTGTTTCAGGTACAATTCCACCTACAATCTTCAACATCTCTTCCTTGCAAGGCATTGGTCTCCAGTTTACCTACATATTTGGAAGTCTCCCAAAGAACATCTGCGACCATCTTCCTGAACTAGCATTTCTTTGGCTTTCCTCTAATAAGCTCTCGGGACAAATTCCATCCGAATTATCTAAATGTAGGGAATTAAAATCAATATCATTATCCTATAACAGTATGGTTGGATCGATACCGGAAGAGATTGGATACCTCCCCAAGCTTGAGGTTTTATACATTGGAGCAAATTTCCTGTCAGGTTTGTAGTCTTATACCTTTGCACATAGCCAGACTATCTTTGCAAGCCTTTCTTTACTAACCTATTCTTTTATTATCATCTTATGTTATTGAATGCAACAAAATTGTGCAGGTGATTTGCCTCGATCAATCTTCAACATGACTTCTATTAGTGACATTGATCTTTCTTTCAATAACCTGTCAGGTAATTCTTTGTTTTTTCCATCTTCATATCTTGAACCCTGTATATTATTTTCATTAACGTAGTTAAAGACATTTCTAAAAAGGAGTAGAACACAAGTCATACAAGTAAAAAGAATAAGTGAATGAACCTCACAGAATATAGGTGTTCTTCTTCTCTCTTCTTCATCTTATTGCAACGATCACCAAACTATTCATTAAAAGTTGCGAAGACTTTGTGAAACATAGTCGTCAAAATGTTATATAGGAATTCTAAATCGTCTTCCCACTTGATAAAAATTAAAAATACTAACTCCTTTACCAAAAATCATCATCCATCTCCCAAAGATAATGTGCCTTGCGTTTTTTTGGCAGGATTACCTCAACAGATAGGCAACCTTCCCAACTTGAAGGAACTGCAATTGCAAGATAACAGTATAACAGGTCACATTCCATACGCTATGTATAACAGGTCACATTCCATACGCTATGTTCAACATCTCTTCTTTATGTCAGGATTATCTTGACTACAATTCAGACTATCTGTAATGGACTATTAATTGTATGTTGGTGGCAATATGTTATCAGGGTCACTGCCACGCTCTCTTGGTAACATATCCAGGTTAGAAGCGCTTGACTTGTCATATAACCGGATTGCTGGTCATATTTTGCAAGAACTTGGAAATTTGAGAGCGCTGCAAGACCTCCGTTTGCAATCCAATTCCTTCACCAATGACCCCTCCAGTCAGGAACTTAACTTTATCACTTCTTTGACAAACTGTAAGGAGTTAGAATCATTGTGGATTTCAGACAACCCTTTAAATGGCATGCTTCCAAATTCTATAGGGAATCTCTCATCCTTTCTAACAACCTTTTATGCATACTCCTGCAAAATCAAAGGCAATATTCCGAGTGCGATTGGCAACTTGAGTAACCTTATTGGCTTAGACTTGAATACAAATAATTTGACTGGATCCTGTCCTACAACAGTGGGAGGGCTAAGGAAGATACAACTAATGGCTCTTTATGAGAACATGCTCAGTGGTTCCATTCCTTCCGATATATGTCTTGCAAGGAGCTTGGCTTTATTTTACTTCGATGAAAATAAGTTCTCTGGAATGATACCTAATTGCATTGGGAATCTTACTTCTTTACGAGAAGTTTATCTTTCTTCCAATGCATTAACATCTTCCATTCCTTTGGCATTATGGAGCCTCAAGGATCTCTTGGTTTTGGATTTGGATTCAAATTCTCTGAAAGGATCTCTTCCCTTGGAAGTTCGAGGAATGAAGGCTGTGATATCAATTACTTTGTCGAGGAATCAATTGTATGGTAATATTCCGAGTACAATAGGCTCACTTCAGAACTTGATAGATATCTCATTAGCTAACAACAGTTTTCAAGGGTCCATTCCAGAATTATTTGGTGATTTGGTAACCCTGGAATTCTTAGATTTGTCTGAAAATAACTTGTCTGGAGCAATCCCCAAGTCATTAGAGAAACTTAGATATTTGAAGTATTTGAATGTGTCTTTCAATGGACTACAAGGAGAAATTCCAGGTGGAGGACCATTTGCAAACTTCACTGTTCATTCTTTTATGATGAATAAGGCTCTTTGCGGCCCTTCTCGGCTGCAAGTCCCACCATGCAGCAGTGAATCTCATAAGCCTTCAAAGACTAAATCCAGAGTTTTAAGGTTCAGTTTAGTGGCTGTGGCATCGCTTCTGCTCGTAGTGGCTTTCATTTTTCTTCTTATAGGATGTCGACGAAGGAGCAGAAAAATTCCTATTCCGGAAGCCTTGCGATTGACAGCAATCCAGAGAAGAATTTCCCACCTTGAACTTCTGCGTGCAACAAATGAGTTTCATGAGAGTAATCTGCTGGGTGTTGGAAGTTATGGCTCCGTGTATCAAGGGGTCCTTCCTGATGGGCTCAATGTAGCTGTGAAGATTTTTAATATGCAATCACAAGGAGGATTCAGAAGTTTTGACACAGAGTGCGAAATCGTGCGCAACATTAGACACCGCAACCTTGTGAGGATTATCTGCAGCTGCTCTAATCTTGACTTTAAAGCCTTGGTCTTGGAGTACATGCCTAAAGGAAGCTTGGAGAAATGGTTATACTCTTACAACTATTGCTTAGATATCGTTCAAAGGGTGAACATTATGATAGATGTTGCATCTGCATTAGAGTATCTCCATCATGGTTATTCAACTCCTGTGGTGCATTGTGATCTGAAGCCGAGCAACGTGTTACTAGATGAAGACATGGTTGCACATGTGTGTGATTTCGGCATTGCAAAACTCTTAGGTGAAAGTGAATCCGTTGCACAAACCAAGACCCTTGCGACGATAGGGTATATGGCACCAGGTAATCTGTAGTCTCCCTTAAATTGAATATTTGCATTGCTCGCTTAAATATTTGGCAAATCACATCCTATGACTTTCATTTCCTGTGCAGAATATGGACTGGATGGACTTGTGTCCACCAAGATTGATGTCTACAGTTTTGGAATCATGTTGATGGAACTGCTGACACGAAAAAAGCCTACTGATGAAATTGGTCAAAGAATCGTTGCCTGATTCAGTAATTGACATTGTGGACAGTAATATGCTGAATAGAAGAGATGGCTACTCAGTAAATAAGGAGCATTGTGTGACATCTATAATAGAGTTGGCTCTGCAATGTACTAATGAATCTCCTGAAGAGAGAATTAACATGGTTGAAATCCTGGCAAGCCTTAAAAAGATCAAAGTGGAATTCTTGAGAGACCCTGCAAGGCGAAGCCCATAAGATACATCATCTTGTACTACTTACACTGCTTTTCCATTTTTTGGGTGCAAGTTAAATTTGCTGCTCAAAAATGTGAACTTTGTTGCTTTATGTAATGAGAATGTAATGCTGCATTATTTGGCTTTCTAGCTGTTCTATTTTTCCATTGAGCCTTCCCCAGGCATTCAGACCCTAGAGACTTGGCTGGTTTTTGGGTTTACTTTCCCGCGTTTATCATTTGAAGTTTGAGTCCAAGCAGGTCTGTGACAAAGAATTTTTTTGCGAATAAAAAAAAAATCTGGATATAGATTGCTTATCTAAGACCTGATCAATGAAAAATTTTAGTTTCTTCTTCCCTCTGTTAGCCCTTATGTCATGGCAAACCGCTCTTTTATATAATGGGCTTCTAATTTGAATAGCCCATATTTAACGTAACTTTGAACCTTCTGGCCTTTCTAATGGAATTTCCTACTGTTCTGAAAAAGAACAAAGTGACTGTCTTTAACCGTTTCAATTCCACTAGGTTAACAAAACAAACAAACAAACAAAAGCAGAGACAAGAAACAGTTGAAGCGGCAACGAGTGTGTCCCACTATCACTTCTACAGCCAAAAGCCAAAACCTTTTTTCGCCAAATCCTTCTCCACTTTCTAAACTCTAAACCTCTAGTCACCAAAAACCCCACCTTTAAACCCTCAAAGAGCCAATCTTTTCATTTGTAGCAAAAATGGTGCCAAACCCAGTAGTCTCTCTCACGCGCAAGACCCCACTCCTATACCGTTTGGTGGGGTTTTCAAGCAAACCCACTTCTCATTTTAACCAAATAACTCAGCTTTCATTGAACCCTGTTCAGATAACTGGATTCAGGGCCTGTTCTTCTTCTACTTTGTTTTCAAATTCTTTAACTTATAGTCATGGAACTATTTTGAAGGACTTGGGTGGTTCTAAAACGGGATATAAGCAATTGGGTTTTGATCAATTTCGTGTCTTGGCTGTTTCTGATGGTGGCTCTGGTGGGATTGGAGGCTCTTCTGGTGGTGGAGGAGGTGGTGCTGGTGCTAGTGGCGGTTCTGGTTCTGGTTCTGATGGAAATAGTAACTGGTCCTTCCTTTCATGGTAATAATGAATTGTGAGTTTTGCTAATCTGTTCATTTTTCAAGTCGTTGCTGATTTTAGTTCTTTTTTGTTCATGTTGCTTAGCAAGCTTCCTTTTTTCTCATTGGGGTTCGATAATTAGTAAAATTCTATTTTGTTGTCAAGTATGAATTTTAAATTCCTGTCTCAAATTTCTCGTAAGTCCTTGGAAAGGCAATAAAAATGTTTAATCTGATCTTTCTAATCTCCTAAAGTGGAACTATCTGGAAGTATGGCATCTTTTTGTATTGGATGTACATATTGTACCCTATTTGTCATCTTTGTATGCATTGAATCTTCTTTTTCTTTTCCACTTTTTGTGTTGTAATCTCTCGTTATCCTTCTACTTCTTCGTTAGTAATCTAGATTAGAAATACGATCACTTTTAACCCAAAATGAGTTCTATGTTATTGCAGGTATTTGAATCTTCTAGCCAAATACCCTGTGTTGACTAAAGCTGTTACTTCTGCAACATTGACTCTTATGGGGGATTTGATCTGCCAGGTAAATTTTACATGTTATGGCAATAGAGGTAGCAAAATGTCTCTCTTTCACATTTTACTTATTTTAGATTTTTTCTGCTCATATGTGTCATGAGTGTTTGTGCATTGTATTAATTGTCATTCGTATTTTACACAGAATGAGTGGTTTTTGCTTTATATGGCAACCAGTGGATTCATCGTGAACTGAAACTGTTGGTCTAAATATTGATCAATAAACTTTATAAGCAACTCTTTTTTTTTTTTTTTTTTTTTTGTGTGTGTGTTTAAATGGTTTTTAAATGATAATTTTTCTTCATTTTTCCAAACAAGGTGTCAGCAGTCTTTGAGAAACTAATTTCCAGCCCACCATTTTTATGCACTGCAGAGCATTCAAACTCAAGTTTACTGCCATTGGTGTCCCCTTGAATTAGGAACCACTGAGCCCACTTTGGCATTTATATGTTCTCCCATATATGTGTGTCCTGTTTACACTATGGCATCTTCTAAGAACTTCTTGCAGTGTTCAGTTGTAGTTCTTAAGCTATTTTCATTACATATTATTGTTATGAGACCATTTTAATCACAACTTTTCTAAATCTTGGCTTTTTATGCGTCAGCTTATGATTGATCAAGTTCCATCCCTAGACCTGAAAAGAACTTTCTTATTTACTCTCTTGGGGCTGGTGCTGGTGGGTCCCACATTGCATTTCTGGTAATCCTTCAGACTTTTCATATCCTCCTTTTTTTTTTTTTTTTTAAGAATAAGGTCGGTGGAAGATTGGAATTTAAATTGACACATGTAAGAGCTATTCGTGAAAATAACAACCCTAAAAAATTTATGCCTCAATATTTGCAGTGGAAGTTGTTCTACCTTTCAAAAGTGATTCCATATTTTTGTTTGCCAGGAGTTTCGATGATCCAATCTGTGTTACTAAATACTAATGCTGCATTGATTAATGGTTTCTTAGCAACCACCGAATTGTTTTGGTATCAGCTTTACCCCAATGCACAAGCTTATCTTGCCAATCAGAATTTGCTAAGAAAAAAAAATTAAAATAGCTCTGCTTTTACAAGATCCTGCTAATTTTTCATTACTCAACTTGATAGGTACTTATATTTGAGTAAATTGGTACCAATGCCTGGAGCACCAGGTGCATTATTGCGCCTTTTAGTTGATCAGGTGACATCTATTTTTCATAGTTGGTCTTCACAATTTTCATGACTACTCATTCATGCTATTGAGCTAAATTTGTTCTATGTGTTCTAAAATAATTGCAGTTTGTTTTTGCTCCTATATTCATCGGAGTTTTCTTGTCAACGTTGGTGACATTAGAGGGAAGGCCATCACAAGTCATACCTAAGCTTCAGCAGGTTGTATTAAAGACTTAAGAGGCATCCCTCTCTGTTCCTTCCGTGGCTTCTATGTCTATATACCATTGAACACAGCCAGCTGGAATAATTATTCAGCATTGACCTTTCTTGATATTCTTTTCTGCAGGAGTGGTTTTCTTCTGTTCTTGTAAATTGGCAATTGTGGATACCATTTCAATTTCTGAACTTTCGTTTTGTCCCACAGCAATTTCAGGTTAGAATGAGCATCGTGTGTCAGTGCATTTTTGTTTGTTAGCATGTTATATGTCTTACATGGTTAGATAACTTTGAAAGTGTTATTTCAAAAAAAAAAAAAAAAAGAAAGAAAAAAAAAGAAAAAAAAAAGAGGAAAAAAGAAAAAAACTTTGAAGAAGCACAAGAGGACCGTCTTTGCCTTCCCTACTTGCTTCTGACATCTAATAATGCCAGAAATGAGCTAAAATTGCGGCCAAATTGAATTATGTGATGGTAAAGTGGCGGAGTGGTCCCTACCTTTATCTGCATAGTATGTGCTAGCTGAGTGCTGACCATATTTAGGTTCATTACCATTCACCTCCAGGGATGTTAATATAGAGTCAAGTCAGTGTTACGTTTTGCTATATTATTTAAGTCGTATCCATCTTAACTTTTGCTAGTTGTTTTGGCTACTATACTGTTTTTGTGCTAATATTCATTATAAAAAACCAATTTCAGGTTCTTGCTGCTAATGTTATTGCTTTAGTCTGGAATGTGATTCTCTCATTCAAAGCTCACAAAGAGATTCTCCCAAAATAGAACTTGCCCTGAAGGTTGGTTTTCCCCATGCTTGACATACCAAATTAATCAAGATGATTTTTTATTGGGTTTGATATTCTGTAAGGATTTTGGGAGATGATTTTTTTAGGATTGCAAGATTGTTTGGATCTAAAGGTTGCTAACTAGAGTTTCCTCAAGAGAAATAACATCATCACCAGGAGTGGTCAGTATTTGATTCTGATCATTCTCCAACTTTGCCTTCTGTGCAATAGGTCCTAATCTTCATGAAAGCACGTTTTTATTACACCTTCAAATGAAGCTTCAATGCTTTTAACTTCTAACTCAGTGTAATAGGAACCTCCTATTAACTCTTTTCCTAAGTTCTAGAAATAATAGCAGGAAATTTGCATTTGCATTTACAAAGTTTGGGATAAGCAACTCTTTCTTTTTCTTTTTCTGTTTTTGTTTACAGAGGCTCGAACCAGGAGTGGTCAGTATTTGATTCTGATCATTCTCCAACTTTGCCTTCTGTGCAATAGGTCCTAATCTTCATGAAAGCACGTTTTTATTACACCTTCAAATGAAGCTTCAATGCTTTTAACTTCTAACTCAGTGTAATAGGAACCTCCTATTAACTCTTTTCCTAAGTTCTAGAAATAATAGCAGGAAATTTGCATTTGCATTTACAAAGTTTGGGATAAGCAACTCTTTCTTTTTCTTTTTCTGTTTTTGTTTACAGAGGCTCGAACCTGGGATCTATTAGAGGCTGGGCGGATAATAGTGCTGGTTGAGCTCGAAGCTTATTGGCAATAAGCAACTTTACAGATCTAGGGTAGTAATAACTATTGATTCAGGAAGCCTTCGTATCCTCTCATTGTTAACATGCATTCAAACCAGAGTTCCTTCGTTTAACCCCCATGCTTGTTTGTTTCTCAGATGAAATGGACAGTAAACCAATGATTGTAGAGATGAATTTGAAGAAAACATCTTGGGTTCTTCTAAACATATTGAAACAATTTTTACTTGGATCTGCTTCATTCAAGAGCCCGGGTTACGTTGAATTGTTCAAGTACATGGAACCTGGTTCACTAACCCTATCTACCACCCTTTGTGTATTTGTGATTTGCAAAAGTGCGAACTTTAGTTAGAACCCGTTTTGAAGATTGAATGCTTATTTTCTTCACTAGGGTGATCAACTATCAAGTACTAGATTGAAAACAACAAAAGGTTTCGTTGCTACCAAGTCAATTACCATACCATTCATTCTTTTTTTTCTTTCTTTTGTTTTTCTTTATCTATACTTTATATAACATAATGACCCTTTGATATTGTAGGAGCAACCCTCAACAAATTACAAAAGGAGGATTGAAACCCTAGACTTGGCCCCCTCTCTTTTCTCAAAACCATTGGACTTGTTGCTCCATAGGTGATGATGATCCATGTTTTCTCTAGTAAATTATAGAGTGGTCTCTCTCACTTCTGGGAAGGAATTGATTAGTCTCTTAGCCAAAACCTAATTATTGAGTTCTTTTTGCTATTTTTCAATTTATTTTTATTTTTTTGTTTTGAAAAAAATAGAAAATAAGTAAAAATATGAAAAGATTGATGAGGGGAAAAAGCCATTTTATAAATAAAAAATATTAAATTAGTGGGGTCAACACCAGTTAAAAGCACTAAATAATTAGTTTTTGAAACTAAGGAGATTAATTAATTTGTTTCTCAAAACAAGAGAAACTAATTTCCTTGTAAGAGATTTCAAGGAAATTAGTCCCTCTCATTTCAATTTATAATTTACTCATGTTTTCTTCCCTCTAAGAGATTTCAGATTCAATCCTCTCGGTATTTCCTTGTAACGTAAAAACAAAAAAGTTCATGATTCACGAGGGTGGTTATCATCGGTATGGATGGAGTAAATTATAATCAGTCCCTCTAGTTTTTCAAAACGAGTTGAATAGACTTTTAGTTTGAAGAACTAATAAATTATGGGTCTTTTCAGAATCAGTAGACCAGCACTTCAAACATATAAGGGCATTATTGGATGCTACTGAAAGAACAGATTTAGCCATCTCGTCTAAAAAGACGAAGTTCTTCCAACTTAACATCAGGTTTTAGGGTTTAACATCTCTAAAGGTCTTGTTGGCCCTATTGATAAAGCTATCCAATATAAGGACAAGTTCCCAGATGACACTAAAGATAAGAAGCAGTTGCAAATTAAGGTTTCTGAGAAGCTTGTAAACTCTTATTTCAAAGGCTTAGGAAAAATCCTATGCCCTGGACAAATGAGCACACACGAGCAGTCTAAAAAATCAAAGCAAAAACTAAGGAGCTACCTTGCTTAGCTATTCTCGATTCCAATGCCTTTAAAGTTATAAAAACAGATGCCTCTAAGTTAGGTCATGGTGGGATTCTTAAACAAAAATTCCAAGGAGATAGAGAAAAAATAGTGAAATTTATCGCAGGAATACATCAAAAGAGACCTTAATTCTCTGCTAGATTTCTTAATTGGAGCCTTTTTGTAGGGATCAAAGAATGAAAGTTGTTCAGTCCTCTCCAGAATACATGAGGATCCCAAAAAGGTCCAAAAAGAAATAAGGGATCTTCATCCTCGACCACTTTTAATGACAAAGGTGGCTCCTGTCTGTCCAGCTTGGCTTATGAGCACAGCTTACCTCCTCACAATCCTAGAGAGGTTAAATATCATTTCATCGCAAAGCCAGTTATTTAGTAATGCCCCATGGAAGATAATCATCTTTAACATGATTCCTTATCAGGTAGCTAAAGCGATGCTAATTAAGCATCTTTCTCCCAACCTTAGCAAGAGGAAAGTTTATTATTTCCAAGTCATTCTTATTGAGACTGGCTCAGTCATCTTCGCTCCCACATCTTGTAATAGGAATGAGCGGGCTTACTCTAAATTCAAAATCAAGAGAATTTTGTCTCCTGCAGATTAGGGTGTCAACCTTCTCTCAAAAAAGACGCTGAAAGATTACGCCTATTCTCCTAAAAGCTTCTCCTATTTTGATTACATTGAAGCATGGAAAACAATCCTTCTGTATGGAAATCCAGCTCTAAAGCACAGCTGGTTCATTCATTTCCAACTAGGTTCACACAAGTTTCCTTCTCGTTTGGTTCAGAGATCGATATTTTGGATGGGGTCTCTTCCCTATTTCTATGTCCATCTCCATTAATTCTTACTTCAATAATTTTGTAGTCATGCATTCTTCTGGAAACAAGCTTGATAATTTGATCTTCTTCGTCTCATTTTTCCAAATCTCTTGGATAGTTAGACGGGATTATGCTATCAAGAAATCTGATGTTGAGCGAAATGATATCTTAACGGATCTCATTTCTTGTGTAGAAGATCACTAATTAAGTGGTGGGCAAAGTTTGATCTTGGAGAAAGAAAATCCTCTTTTTCTCAAGCCAGTTCTGGTCCTGCTTCTCCAGAATCTTCTAAATCAACGATTAAATGGGTCCTTTTAGGGCTTCTGGTCTTCCGCTTCAAAAGAAGACATAAAGAAATCCCTAGCAAAAGCTTTAGAGGACGACAAAGAGACTAATCAGTCTCTCTTTCAATATTCTCTTGATCCAGACTTTTCAGACATTGATACGAACATCGATATGCAGGAAACCTGAGTGATCATCTGGGACCTTCTAGATAATTACTTTCGACCTAAATTAGATCTCACACCTTTTGAAAATGTGTCTGCCACTTCGCCAGCTCCAGATTTTTTGGCCATGAGATGAACCTTGCATTCACTACTATCGGCCACCAGCTCTATTTTACCTTTTGCTTTTGTTGTTTTCAGGCCATCTGTATAGTATTATGCTTTATTTATTTTTATTTTTTTGCCTTTTATTATAGAAAGTCCATTTATGAAGTCTTGTTTTTGTCTTGTTGTAAGCTTGCCTCTAGATAACAGCATTTCAAGTCAGTAGTTCATCGTCTAAGTGTTGAATATTGAAAATTTGAGTGTCTCTCTCTTTTGTAAAATAGAGTATAGGAGTTTTTGAATAACCATCCTCTTGTGACCATTTTTTTTGAAGGTTCTTCTATAGTATATGTCAATAAGGCCCGTGGGTGGGTGATACACGATAAACATAAAGTCATCGCTTAGCTAATTGAAGAGAACAAAGAAAGCCTAAACATACCGATCCGAAAAGATATCCGAGTAAATGGTCGGTTACATATTGAGAAGATATAATATGATCATCATCTTGTCCTATCCGAGGTAACCTCCATTAAAATCATGTGAAAATAAAATCTTGTTTTTTACTATATTATTATTATTTTATGTCTATTTAAATAAGTTTATTTTGTTAAGATATAAACGCATAAAAGTTTTAGGGTTGGGATATAAAATAGAGTAGTTTGGAGAATCGGATCGGTCTAAGGTCAATTTTTTTTATATATATTTACTCACACATCCTAATCTATTAGGATTTGAACCTATGATTTCTTGTTGTAAGAGATTACTATTACCGAGCTACAAGCTCTTTGGTTTAAAGCCAAAACCCCTCCCCCCCCCCTCCCCAAACCGAAAGGAAAAAAATGAGATAAGTTGAAATTTTGACTAATATTTAACGAACATGACCTATATTAACGAGTATATGAGTTTTAAAGATCGATAGTCTTTATTGACATGAAAAAAAATCATCGACAACTTTACTCACACAAGTGAAAAGTTATCATTGACTTCGGATCATGAGTTTGGGAAGCTACTAACAGCTTTATTGTACAAGTGAAAAGCTATAAACAACTTCATTTTGCTCGTGCAATGAGTAGCTAATTAATTTGGAAGCTATCAACAATTTCGTCATATAAGTAGAAGTCATCGATAGTTTTTTTTCAACAAACAAAACACATGTAAAATAATTTTCAAATCATCGATGATTTTGTCACATAAGTAAAAAGTTATCGATGGCTTCGTTTCTATAAATATTTTTAGGAGAGGATTGGGATGAATTATCCTCTTTTAAGGTTTCTTCCATGATATTAAGGCCTAAGTATTATCCTTATGACTCTTCAAGAAGGATCTGGAAAATACTTCTCCTTAGTCCTTCGTCAATGTCCAGGTTGTTTATTTTCTTTTTAACTGGATAATTGTTTTTGTAATGCCCGGTTCGTCACATTTGTAACAAACTGGAACCTTCTTATCCTTGGGTTTAGAGCTAGAAGCTCCTGGGTTTCTGTCATAACTCCTTACTCTTATTATAAGAAGATTTTCTCTTAAAATGATGTTTCTTATTAGAAACATCTTTCTTGCTTGATTAATCATTAGAAATCATGGGTGTAGAGTAACCTATCTGTTTATAGAAGTTTCTCAATATTTTTTTATTGATCTTCTTTTGCTTATTAAGCTGACTTTTTAGTTTGATGTCGTTGCATAGGTTTATCCCTTCATTGATTACTTCAGCAATGAGTTCTCCATAGGTGAGGTTGGAGTAACGAATGACTCCTCCAGTAGCATCTTTATTCTATTATGAACCCTATCTGCAAACTAAGGGCGAAGGCCAGAGGTGAACTTCTCCTTCTAGTAGTCAGCTACTCTGTCTGGTCTAGCAAAGATATCATCTTTGTAGTAGTGGAAGTGCAACAAAGTTGGACACTTTTAAGTTAATTAGCTGCTCCTGAAGTAAGTTATAAATTAGTCCCTCTAGTTTCAAGAAATAAATTTTCTTTCAAAAACTATTATTTAGTCATTTAATCAATGTTGATCATGCTTAATTAAATATTATTTTTATTTCATAAAATTTCTTATTTTCTTATCAATCTTGTCATATTTTTTCAAAATTTTTTCTTTTTTTATTTCTTAAAATAAAAAATCAAAATAAATTTAAAAAATAGCAAAAAAAGACTAAATTATAAGTAGATTTTAAAACATGTAGACTAAATGATTAGTTTTTGAAACAAGAAAGACTAATTAATTCGTTTCAGAAAATGAGAGGACTAATTTATAATTTACTCGTTGCTCTTGAGATTTGTCAATCTGGACAGCATTCGTGCCTATAAAGTGGGTTACAATTGTGTATATTAGGGTGTTGACTACGTCTGGCTCCATTTTTCTTTCAAATTTTCCATTAGCATTAGTGATTGCAACTTCTTTGCCCGTCGAGAGGATCTCTTGCTTGGCTTGATCAGTCAAGTAGAAAACCCATCATTCATGAAGTTGTCCTACAAAGCTGTTAGCAATGGAGTCTCCAGTATAGGATATCGGATCATACTTTTCTGCTTCTTCAAATGGAAGATCCACCGACGAAGGCCTGAGATTGTAGTAGTTTGTTTGGGTTGTCGGAACTAGTCCTTGTTGGGTTAGTTTATTAATTGATATAGACTCACAATTAACATGTTGTTCTGTTAAGGACAGAATTAAAAAATAATAATAATAAGTAAAAATATGAATAGATTGTTGAAAAAAAGAATATTTTATAAAATAAAAAATATTAAATTAGTCACAATAAAAATACTAAATAATTAGTTTTTAGAACTAGAGAGACTAATTTATAATTTACTCATGTTTTCTTCCCTCTAAGAGATTTCAGATTCAATCCCCTCGGTATTTCCTTATAACTTATAAAAAAAAAAATTCATGATTCATGAGGGGTATGGATGTAGTAAAAAATTATAAATGAGTCCTTCTAGTTTTTCAAAACAAATTAAATAGTCTTTTTAGTTATATCATAAGTCCGTCTATTTTTTCAAAATAAATTGAATAGTATTTTTAGTTTGAAAAACTAATTAGTTATTCTTTTTTATAATCTATTTATAACTTAATCTTTTTGGTAGATTTTTAAATTATTTTGATTTTTTTAAAAAAAATATTAAAAAATAAAAAATTTGGAATGAATGAAAAGAAAAGAAAAATTCTTTTGGATCAAAATAATATTAAATTAATAATATTATTCAAGGAACTAATTAATTAGTTTTAAAAAAAATTATAATTTACTCATATGAAAGTGGCTTGATGGAAACCTATTATGGTTCTCTCCTAAGATTTGAGGCCGTCGAGTAGCCCATTTGTTTAACCTTATTAAGCCCATATTATTAAACAGTTAGAATCGGCCCATATTCGGTAAGTGAAGCAGCCCACTCATCTTAAGAAACAGGCCTGTCTATCAAAGCGGAGGCAAAACCCAACTACTTGTTGTATTCAAAAAATTATTCAATACCAGGAAGATTTTACCCTAACCCTATCGAAGCTCAACTAACTGAAGTCCTACGAATAAAAAATCTATATCAACAAGGTTATTGTAAAAAATAAATCAATTCAACCGTCAATTTTTTTTCCTCCTCATAAATAAAATCATGTTCTCATGAAAAATGAGAAAAAAAATTCCGTGTTGTCACATGATTATTGGACTTCCCAATTCGTCCATATTTAATTGGTAAGCAAGGACTTATTTAGAAAAAATTTACAAAAGCTTTTTTTAGCAAAAACATAATGATCCGTTACATGTATAAATACAGAATTTTTTTTTTCATTTAGTTATTAAGGTAAATAGCTCAGTTTATTTTTATATAATAAGTTGAGTCTTTAATTTGTTTCTACATTTCTAATTATATATATTGTATTTTGAATAATATTTAAATTTTTAATTTATCTTTTTAATTAAATTTTTTGATCATAGATAAATTTTTTAATTAAAATATCCTCAATTGAAATATATATATATAATTACCGAGCACCACAGTTGATATGGATAAACATTCAGATATATAAAATATATAATTAAAAATATAAGAATAGATTGAAAACTTAAATTATTATATAAAAATAAATTAATTTGTGAAGATGAATTTTTTCTCTTAAAAAAAAAAAAATCACCATCCCTCAGCACTCCTACTCGGAGAGACAAAATTCACGTAAATAACTACCCCATATATTTGCATATAAAAGAAATTAATGGATTATTAGTATATGATAAATGGCTTCAAAGACTAATTCTTCTAATTTATGTTCTTTTTCATTAACGATTAAAAAAAATGTATGTGGCTGGATTAGGTAATAAACACTTGTGATGAAATGCAGAGGCAAGCATGAGGTCAGGGATGAAGGCAATAATTTGAGGAAAAAGAGCAAAGAATAAATTAATAATAAAGTACAGATGCATCGTTATTTATTACCACTGCATATTGACAGGGACAGACCAAAGTCAACGGACACGTCAGTCATCGGTAAACTCCTGATTCTCTCTCAAAAAGCGAATCCTGCTTTTTGGGTCAACAACTTCTCCCACTTGCCTGCTTGCAATTTCCTATGAATCTGCTCTCTCTTTAGCATCTTTTGATTTTTAAATCCAAACGTTTGCTATTTGCATAGATGATTCAAAGTATAGCATAAATAATCTCAAGGAGAATTATTCAAGCTGAGATATATCTTTAAAATTGTTCAAAAAAAATATTAATTTGATTTATATATACGCTAATCTGTTGAACTTAAAAATAAAAAAAAACTAAATTATTTAAAAATATTTAATTTTGATTGATATATAAATTTATTTGTCAAATCAAATAAAAAAATGTAATATGAATATTCAGTCACCATTATTTTGATAAAAAATAATATTACTTTCTCTGTTTCAAAAATACTATCTTTGTTTCTATTTATATTTATCCTAAAATATTTATCTTGTCAAAATTTTAAAAAATATGTTTTCTTAAAGTACTCCTAATTAATAAATAAAAGCAATCAATTCTTTCGTTCATTTTTCCATAGCAAAAAAAATTAAAATTTTTTATACTTTTTGTATACATACAAATACTTTTAACATAAAAATTTCAAAGAAAAAATACTTTATTGCATAAAAAATATTTATCCTAGTGTATACCTAAATTTTGAAAGTAAAATGTTTCCATTCGTATATTATTTTTTTCATAATTATTTTAAATTTAATTTTTAATTCATTTTTTTTTCTTTTTGATTCACCACCTTCATTTTGGATATATTTTCTTCTTAAATTAATATTGATTCTATATAGTACAAAATTAAATTTAATAACTAATAATTTTGATAAAAATTTTTTTTTTAAATATGAATAAAAATATTGATATTGTAAAACAATAAATAATTTTTTAAAACTGTATGAAAAAGTAAAAAAAGAGACAATTTTTTTTATTTTTTTTTGAAATAGAATAAGTATAAAAATTATTTTGGTATTCTAATCTGACACTTTTTGAACTTTATGATGCATATTACCCACAATATATACGTATAGGTTGTAGAATCATAGTGAAAAAAGATTAATTTTATTTTTCTGAAATGAATTTCAATTCATAGCAATATTATTCATACGTTCTAGAATAAAGCATATATAGATTTTTGAGATAAAATGTAAGAATTTTTGGTTTCAAAAGCTCTACAAAGGCTATCATATATTCAAAATATTGTCACAAATTTTATCAACAGCAATCTCATCTTCTGCTTTGGGAACTAAAGTGGCTCTTATCTTCTAAACCTATTCTCAGGTGTGGGTCAGCAATAGCTGTCGACCGTTCGATTCGTATGGGATAATGATCAATCGGCGGAGGACTAGCTAGAGAGCACGTGGTTGGCCACTTATACGACACGGCATGTAAAGACCAAAAGTCTTTGATATGGTGGGGAGGTAGAGACAGGTCATAGTCAGTCAAAGAAGAAAAGAACAATATTGTACAATCAAGTACAGCCCCCCATTTTTGACCCTTCTCTGCCAGAACTTTGCTCTATTAACTATTAATTTTTTAGATAATTACAATATAACATATTAATATTCAATTTTTTCTTAATGAAATATATAGATTGTAATTTGAATTTATTAATTTTTTTAAACTGTAAATTAAATATTTTTGTTAATTTTTTATTAACTGACGATATATCTTTTATCCTAAAAATATCAAATTATAACTTTTTTTTTCAATGAAATACATGAGTTTTAATTTTTTTTCAAATTAAATACATCAAATTTTTAAAAAAAACTACCAATCAAGTACTTTTATAAATTTCTTCATTAATTGATGATTTTTTCAAATACCAAATTATTTTTTTTTCATCTTTTACCGTCATGAACTTTCTTTTTAAATTATTCTATCATTTTAAAATTTGACAAAGAATTTTAAAAAAATTATTTTTAGTTATAAAATCTCAAGCTAAACTTAGGAAGGTTTGCTATTAAAAAAAAAAAAATTCAGTTATGTTTTAAGAGTAAAAATTAAAGAAAATACAAATGTAAGATTTTTCATCGAAAAGATTCATTTGTGTTTTTCTTTAATTTTCACTTTTAATCTTAACTAATTTTTTTTTAACAGCAACCTAATTGAATTTAGTTTGAAATTTTAGAGATAAAAAATAATTTTTTGAATTATTTGAGTTTAGGGTTTAGGGTTTAGGGATGTAAACGCTAATTGGCTAAACAATTGCTCGAAAAATCATTATCCTTCCACTTTTTTTTTTTTTTTTTGGCAGTTTTGAATAGAGACGTACATTTTACATATGTGAAGGTGGGAGAGGGAAGTATCTAGATTCAATTTCTAGAAACAGAAGATAAACATGTTAGTTGAGCATGTTGCAGATGGTTTAGGTTCATGATCTCTGGCAAATGGCCAGACCAGAATTTCAAACATGCATGTCACTTTAGATGCCTAATTCCTCTGTAAAAAAAAAGTGGAAGCAATATCTAATCTGCTTTTAGAGCCCAAAATACCAAATCTTATTTTATTTTGGCTAAAAATCAAGCACATGCAATCAAACATGGCCGTGGACTTTGAGTGTTTTGTTCTTCCTTTTTTAACCCTAGAACAAGCTTCAGACAATTTTTCAGACCCACCTTTTTAACAAAAACAGTTTGAAATGCTTACGTCCTGGCATGGGTCATCTCATTCTTTCGTTGTAATGGAATTATTCGTTTCAATCGAACGTTTTGACATTGACCCAAAAAAAATGTTAAGAGCCATTATTACATGCCTCCATAACCACCGCCTGTCTAATTGTCTACATTGTACCACTGCCCACGTCATTGTATTGTTCGTTTCTGAGATGAGCTTCTCCTAGAAGTGGAAGGAATAAGTCTTATCCTCCGTGGTAAGCAATGGGGATCTTATGCTACACTCAATTTTTTTTTTTTTTTTTTTTTTGGATTCTAGTGTTTTGAATAAGTTTCTTCATCAAGTTGTTTGTATATAGAAAGCTTATATTAGCATTTCACCTGTTTATTATAAAATTATAACTTCATTATAAATGTTGATTCAATTATAAAAGGTCAAAACTATAAATTTTATCTGAATTTTAAATTATTTAGGAATTAATTTATAAATTTTTAATTTTGAATTGTACTTTGACTCTTTTAACTATTTTTTATTTAAAATAGAATTCTTCCGTTAGGTTTTAATCTATTGTAATGTGCAAATATAGTTTTTTAGTAGATAAAAACATATTAAAACTTATGGATGTTTTATTCTCTCCTCTAAAACTTTTTTTCCTCTTTTAAATGTTAAGAAATCAGTAATTTAATAACATTTTAGAAAGAATAGAAAAAATAAGTTTTGAAAAAAAAAAGAAAAAGCAAAACATTATAAGTTTTGATATATTTTTAGCTGGTAAAAAAATTTTAAAAAAATCAATTATGTGCAAGTTGGGTGTATTTATATTATTAGAATTGATTAAAAAAAAACTTAATAGAAGAACTTAATTTCAAATAAAAAAAGAAAAAGTTGGAAGAATGTTCAGTTTAAAATTAAAAGTTAAGGACTGATTATCAAACAACTTGAAGTTTAAGAAGGATTAGAACCATTTAACTTTATGATAACTTGTTTTAATCACCAATGGAGGCTGAGAGCAAAATTAATACTGTTATTGAATAATTAGATCCCTCAAATTCCCTCCTCCCCGAGCATGCAAGGAATTCTTTTCTTCATTTTTCTTCTTCCTTTATTTATTTATTTATTTTGGCTGTGTGGAAAAGGAGAGAGGGAATCTAATTAAAGAAAAAGAAAAGTAACATGAGTCCGTCTCAGCATGGAAAATGACTTATTTTATTTTTTATGCATTTGTAAAATACAGTAAACTAAGACTAATTACTTGCCTTCAGAAGTGGTATTATAAAATATGTGGGCCAGACTTCTCTATCAAATTGAGAGTGACACAACACATTCATTTCCACTCTTCTCGCAACACCATCTGGTTAATTAGATGATTGAACCATGTATTAAGCAGTTTGATTATGTCAACTCCTTGTCCTAAAGTTAGATTTTTTTTTTACATGAAAAAGAAAATGAAAATATAGATTTTCTTACGTAAAAAAATCCATTTAATGTACTGAATTTCAATAAACATCGATCTCAACGAGTTGCATCAATTGAACAACTTCACTATTTGCTTCTTTTTTTTTTTTTAATAATAAATAAAGAGGTTTCAAGACCTAAGTCAAGCCTATGATGCTACCTAACACATTATAGGGGACTGTGTATTTATTTTATTAAACCTTTTGACTTGAGCAAATATTTGCAGTACTAATATATATAATGTCAATGTGTTAAAGATAATTTTTTTCCAAATCTAGAGCTAAGCTGATCTCATTTATTTTCTTTCTAGAAGACTAAGAGTCTGTAAGGATAATGAATTGATTGGTTTACATGAAATTGTTTTTTTCCTATGTATCTTAGCAAAGAAGTCATGCACAGTGAAGTTTGTTAATTTAACATCTTGAAGTTTTGATTGGATTCAAGATGTAAATAAATAAATAATCTTTGCTGAAATAGTTGGTGTTAAAACTTTATATTCAATCTTCTTAGTTGTACTTCATTGTTTAATTATAATAAATAAATCATGATCAGACTAATTATCTTTGTTAACCCATCATAAATGTCTCTCATCAACCCAAGTTCAACATCTCTTGTTTAAAAATAAAAAATAAAAAATAAAAATCAACATCAACCCTAGGGCTTGAATTTATACATCTATAAGGAAAAGGCAGATTTAGGAATCTTATTTGACTGTGGAGCAATGGACCTAAGTCAAGTGGAGCCTCAAACTGACAAAAAAACAGGATGAGAAATTAAATAATAACAATGAAAATACTGGATTACACTTTGAGGATTTTCTCTTAAATCCAAGTTTTGCCAACTGTCTCCAACGTGTAAATTCCTATTCCTGATTCTTATTCCTATACACGTTAACGTTATTGGTGTTGAGATTTGATAATTTATGTACTGATTAATTAATTAAAACAAATATCATTACTCCTGAAAATAATTATTAATTTCAGCATCAAGTTTAATTAGGTGTTTACGCTCCAAAATTTGTGTCCATTTCATGCTCTTAAAAATGGAGAGGCATTGCTATCCACATGTAGCAAAACGACAATAGGCACCAAGATTTGCTTGGATTGTCTAATCCTTTTAGCTACTAGGAAAATTTTGGAAAAATTAAAAATAGTATATAGTCCCTCCTCCTCGACTCGAAGATTAGAATAATATGATGTAATTAGTCTCAAAACTATAAAGATATATTAGTTAGTTGTACTAGTCTATAGAAATTCATAAAAATTAAAAATGTTTGAATCAAATATTTCGATGCTCATCAACTATTTGGCTCGATTACTAGCAAAGTCTTTAATAATAATAAACAAAAAGCTTTGAGTTCAAATTTTTACGTGCAGGAAATCTAAGTTCGTACTTGTTGGAAGTAAGTTGCGTAATTCTTACCCTGGCTTTGCATGTCAAGGGCAGGGAAGAAATGCTGTAGATAAAATGGTGAAATTTTCTATTTTTGAGCAAGAAAAAAGCGTTCAAATTATCACAAGAAATAAAGAAAAAGGTGTCAAGAGTAACTAAGATAGTGAAAAGAGACAACCTTAAGTTGAACTATCTTAAGCAATGGGGTTCCATACAGTTTTGATTTATACTTGCAAAAAGAAAGTGGTACTCGGATCACAAGAATGTAGTTTAACTTATGCCCATCAACTTCTTTTTTCTGAAATTATTCACATGAAGCAAAAGCTGCCTGAAATTTATGTCCCACTCCACGTGACTCGCTAGACAGAATATAACAAGGCCAAGGGTGGTTTAAATGCAAATTCAGAAGAAAATAAATGAGGCCCAAATTAAATAGCATAAAGCATTAATAATTATACTAATGCATTCGACAAAGTTTTACATCACATAAATAGCTAGAAATACAAAATAAACAAAGCTATAAAGAACTAATCTAAGCCAAGATGTCCCAAAAATATAAACAAGATACTCCACATAATCCTTCACTTACTGACCTCCCAAAATACCAATATATATAAATACAATTAATTTGTTACACAACTTTCCATGATTCTAGAGTGGGAAAGCTAGAGAAAGTGTCAAAATCTAAGCCACCACTAGAACTAACCCCAACATCCCCCACCAAGGACTGGGTGAACGCATTTGGGCCAGGCCCAACAGCAGGCCCAGGGCAAGTCCCAGAAGGCGACCCCATGACGACCTGCTGTTGATGATGATCAAGCAAAAACGCCGACGTATCAAGCGTAGGCAAGTACCCACTACCCCCTTGAAACCGGCCACCAGGCCTCTGTGGCTCAGGCTTCAAAACAGGAACCATTGAAACCTGCGAGTTACCGAATCTAACACCGGTAACCTGTTGCACCATCTGTCTAAAATTAGCCGGATCCGCTGTTATAAACGTTGTCTGAGACCGTTTCGAAGCCCGTGATTTCCGTTTCGAAACCTTCCCAGTAGCACCTGGCGCCGCGTTTCGCTGGCGTTTCGTGACTCCAGCCGTTTCTGGGTCTGACCCAGAAACGTTTGAGACCGTCGGAGTCGGGGGTGCCGTCTCGATTAGGTTGATAAATGGGTTGGTTGAATTTGAAGAAAACGTTTCGGTTATGGAAAAGGAGTTAGTACTGTTCTCATTTGTGTTTGTGGGGTTGTCATCAATAGTGTTAAAGAGTGATTTTTGGAGGGCTTTTGTTAGAGTTTCTGTGTCGCGAGCATAGGCTTCAGAAAGCCAACAATCAGGTAAAGTTGGCCTAAACATCATATTCCATGGTTCCAGACCTGCCAAGTTCTCTGGTGATGCCATATTGGTTGCTGTGATTATTTTGTTGCCTTGAAACTTGAAGAACAATGGAAATTTGTAAAAGAAGCCAACTTTTAGGTGTTTTTCAATGCATTTTTCAGCAAGAAGTGAATATCTATAGTGGAGTTGACAGAAAAAACGACTAAGAAGGGAGGAACAAAGTCAAGAACAGATTGGTTTGACCGGAAACCAAGAAGCGGTGACCGGTGAGAGGCAAGGTACTGGTGCTTTGAGGCAGGGAGAATTTTTGTTCTGTTTGAGAGAAATGGGAGGGAGTGAGAAGGAAGGAAGTAGGGGAGGATAAATAGGGCGGTGGAGAAGGAGAAACCGCGTTTGTAGGGGGACACGCGTCAGCTATTTTGTACGGAAGATTAGACTCTTTTGAGTATCGAGAGAGCTTCAAAATTAAACTACACTAACCATGGTTATGCTTGTAGATTTGACTGTTGAGGAATGTGCCTGGCTGCTGCTAGGCTATATAGCAAATTTCATTTTGATTCATCAATTTTAAAAATAATCAATATTATCCTTTCCCCATTAGAACTATCCAAGCCGTTGTGCAAAACTATCCTTATTGGGTGCATGTTTTAAGCGTCTCCTCTTCAAAATCACTTTTTAATATCATGACTTAATCCTAATTGTAAATGGGTATTATTTTGCAAGAATCATCAAATTTATAATATTTTATTTGTCCTCAAGAATAATTACTATTAGATTTTAAGAGTAAATGATGGTGTGTCAGGAATTCCTAAATAATACATGTGATAAAATAAAAAATTTAAAATAGGTTTTGTTAGTTAATTTATTTTAGTAATCAAGGAATTGTGAAAGTAGTTTACATAAATTGAGATTGAATTTCTCCTCAATTCAGTTTTATGTAAGTTATTTATTCTTTTTTTTAAAAAAAATATTCTCATTGACTTTCACATAGATTAAGAAAACTATTAATTGTTGTCATATCAGTATTTTTGTTCTTATTTTTTAAACTATATTTGGATGTTATTTTAAAAAATAGACTTTAATTAAGACTATTGTCAAATAAGTTTACATACATTGAGAATATCTCTCCAGTCGAGTTTTATATAAGTTATTTACCTCTTTTGTCAAAAAAAGATTGTCTTGTTTTCTTTTTTGACTTTTCACATAAATTAAAAAGTTATTAATTGTTATATCATATAGTATTTTTTATTCATACTTTTCTCAAATATATTTTTTAATTTTTTTTGATAATTTTTTTTACAAAATGGATTTTAATTAAGGGTATTTTAAAAAATATATAACTTAAAATTTTGATCAAAAAAGCATTTGAGACGCATATAAATAGAAAGATAGATACTTTTTTTTAGAATCCAGGGAGTATATTCAAATTACTTACTTTGTCTAAAAGAAATCATCATCTTTGACTTTTTACATAATTTTAAAAAAGTATTAATTGTTATGTTGTATCAATAGTTTTTTGCCATATTTTGCTGAAATATGTTTTTTGTTAAAATTATTAGTTACCAAATTTAATCATACATTAAACGAATCAGTATTAGTTTAAGGAGGAAATCAATTCAAAATTAAGATGGAAAATTAAAAAAAAATATTAAGTTAATTAAAGATCAAGTTTAAAATAATTATGAAAAAATAACATACTAACTAAAATATTTTACTTTTAAAATTTTGACATGCAATAAAGTTTATGCAAGAATGAATATTTTTTATGTAACAAAAACGGAATTTCTACTGAAATTGTTTTAGTAAAAGTATTTGTAGGTATAAGAAAAAAATAAAGAATATTAATTTTTTGTCAATGAAGAACATGAAATGAAAGAAAGAATTGATTTTTTTTAAAAAAAATATATCATTTAAGTTTCAACCAAACAATTATTTTAAGATAAACATAACTAAAAAGAACAACAATCTCTTTAAGACATAACAAGTAATACATTTTACAAAAATAAAAAATAAAAACTCCACAATCTCTTTTTGAATTTGAAAATGAAATAGTAACTTGAGGACAAATCCACTTATGGCCTGAGCCAGCACTTCAAATTTGATGACATTGATTACCTCTGATAGAGGATAATCTTGAACTCTAAACACTTGAGGAGAATAACATGAATATTTGAAGGACTTTTTTATCCTTTGTTTTAAAATGGAGTGTGAGTTTACTAAAGACAAGTAATAATAAACGAGTGTGGTAGTGAGGTATTGTGAGCTCTGAGGGTCAAGCCGCGTCGCTCGGCGTCCTTCTTTTTAACGCGTAATCTCGCTTCCCAATCCCTTCCTTTGTCTAATATTATTTCTTTTCAGCTTTTGTTCGATTCTTATAGTTTTCTTTTTATAAAATTTTAAAAGCACTGCGCCGTTACCGTCATCTGCGCACGTACTCTATATATATATATATATATATATATATATATGAAATAATGTTACTCTAATCACACAGCAGTTTTAAATTTTGTATATTGTGAAAGTGAATATATAAGGAAAAAAAAAGAAAAGGGAAAGGAAAAGTGAAAAAAGATGAGTATCTTGTAAAGAAATACTCCTAGATGAATATAAGAAAAAAGAAAAGGAAAAAGAAAAGTGAAAAAAGAAAGTATCTTGTAAAGAAATACTCATAGATGAATATTCACTTTCACAATATACAAAATTTAAAACTGCCATGTGATTAGAGTAACATTATTTCAAATATATAGTTAGTCAGCTTTGGTATCAGTAACTCAGGCTTTAAAAAAAAAATTAATATCATAATACATTTAGTTTTTAATCAATTTTTTTTATTAAATTAATATTAAAATATATTTAATTTTTAATCGATTATTGAACTATCTTTTAAATCAAATCAATTCAAACTTAATATAAGTAAAAGATAATTATAATTAATTATTTATGAATAATAAAAATTAAACTCCAATTTTAATGAAATTAAAATAACTAACTTATTACTAAACCACATTCTTTGTTGGTACTTCAAATAGTTCATATAAATTAATTAAATTTGCATAATAAATTTCGTTTTCTTAAATTATTTTATAAATATTTATAGTATTTTTTTTATTTACAAGTTCGATAGATTTAATCGGCATCCATAAGCAAATTATTTCTAATTTCTTAATGTGCTTGAAACTTTAATCGTAAGTATTTTAATAGAGATGGGAAGTGAATTTATGATGAGTTGGTTATAGTAACTATTAATAGTTAATATTTTTTACGAATCAAAAAATAAATTTCATTAACTTTGGGTTCTTTTCGTCACAAGGAATTGAATCAATACAAGTGTTATTCGTGCTTCTAAATTTCTTGATATCTATTGCTTTTGAGTGTAAAGTTAATGGTGATAAATCAATCATTCTTATATGATCGGCATTGGAACACAGCTTTTTCACTCGGTTTTGATTCTTTTTAATCATTGCAAACAAGAAATAAAGAACTAGTAGCTAGTGGTAATTCGTATCTCTAATTTTTATGATATTATTATTTTTTTGGTAGGGCACAATCCATGCAGATTCCATTGCCAACCAATTGCTGCAATTCACGTGGACATAGGTCTAGGCCATTGGGCCGCAAATGGAGAAAGCGTGTGGGTCCATTCATTTTCTGGCTTAAACAAGATTTATTTTATATTTTATTCTCTTTATATACGTTACCAATATTCGAATCCTTATCTCAAGTTCTCTTTTGAAATTAAAAAGAAAGAAAAAAATTAGTAGAGTGACTGGAGTTGATCAGCACTTAATGTGGGCGTGGGCGAGTATCTCGACATTTTTTGTGCATTTTTTTAGTCATTTCAGAAAAAAAGAAGGAAAAAAAAAAAAGGCAATTAAAAAATTGTCTATCTAAGGACTAAGGGCCCATAAATAAAGCCCGAGTGATTGCGTGTCTCTAAAAGGGTAGATATGGACTGCCGTATCAGGGGATGGCAAGTGGGGTTAGGTAACATTGGAATTGATGTGTCTCCTAAAACATTATGCTCCTCGTTATTGTAATTGCTCAGATTTGGGATTGGTTGGTAGCAAGTGGCAACTCTATTGAAATGGCAAGAAAATGTTTGAATGAGTAATACACTCTTGTATATACCTACATTTTGGAGGGTGTTTTTTTTTTTTTTTTTTTGTTGAGAGGTCCAACGATTTATTATATGAATATAATGGAGGCAGAGATAGGTCTTTTTCAATATGATTAAGAAAATTGTAATCGTTAAATTTGAATTTTTTTTTAACTAAAAAAGCGTTGTTGGATACAAATTTATTAGACTAAACCTACTTTGTTATAAAAATCTATATTAATTTTGTGAAATAGGCCATTTAGATAATTATTTTGAAGGCTTGCCACATAAATTTTTACACAAAGGTAATGTACTAATTAAAAGGGGGAATTTTGATCTTCGATGGTCCCAAAACTACACACAACATAGACTTAATTGGCATCCTATCCCCAAAATACATGGCTTATTTCATCCACAAGTAGTTATGGATACGAGACTATTAAATTATTATTGCTCATTAGTTTTATTTATTCAAGGAAGAGGCAAAGTTTATAAAATTTAAGAATCACACGTTCACAAATGTCTTTTAATAGAAGATTGCTATATAAAAAATATTTAAATAATAAGAAATTCGTAGTAAAAAAAATAAGTAGGAGAAACAAGTCAATTTGCAGAAAGATTCGTTGCTATTAATAATAATTAAAAAAACAAACACTAACCTACTTGCTCATAATAATTTTTATTTATTTATTCAACAAAGAGGTAAAGCTTTGGAAGAATTAATGCAGTTTATAAAATTTGACAATGGCATTTTCACTTGATAAGAGACTAATACAATATAAAAAAGCATTTCAATAATAGAAAGTAAGCATTAAAAACAAGCCAATTAGTCATTTAAAAAATAAAAACAAACTAATTGCTCCTCATCTAGTTAGGAAAATTAATTCTTTTGGCATAATATTTGGGGACATTTTTTAATGAATTATGTGATTTCTTCCGTACAATCAATGAAATTTCATGGCACATTGACGAAATATCTCCTTGAATACCTCATTACTTACATAAAATGGGGCCAATTTTATAGACTTTGTAGATTATTCCAAGTGGACAAAGTTCAATTAATCAAAGAACAGCCGTGAAGATTCATCCATTATCTCTATGTATCGAAAAACTTGACTTACGTATTGCTTGAATTTAACAACGCAAGTTTATTAATGGACTTGGATCAAACGATATATACTTGACAAAATAGCATCCGTAGACTAAAAATTATGTCTACATCGTAGTTCTTTTCACAAACATCAATTCCATGATGACTGACTTCCTCTTTCACTCCAGACCACCTCACGTTTATGCTAGTTCTTCAATTTTGTGAAGACCATAATTACAACTTTTGACACAGAAACATATTTTAATACATATATCATGTCATGCATAGATAAGGTGTTAACAAAATCGATTCAGAAAACCACTTTAGAGTGATACCAAACATTGGATAGAACTACATCTCACTTTTGATGAGGTTAGGATCTTCGGTCTGTATGAAAGGTTGGATAAATCTTCTTTTCAGCTGGTCATGGGATAGAGATTTGTCTAAGGCTTAACGTTTTAAAGTAAATACATGCAAAACAAAGTCTTCTTTTTGGATTTTAAAGAATCCTTCTACGGTTAAGTCAAAGTAGGAAGAGAGGTGTTTAATTTATTATATTTAATAATATATATTTAGAATATTTTACTTGAATAGACTTAATAATGTGCTATTTTTTGTATAGAGAGAAAATATACAATATTTGTTTCTGTCTCATGGAGGATGTATAAAAGGCAAAACCTCTTATTGTTATGCTTAACCATTTTACAAGTATATGTTTTCTCTTTTTATAGTAGATGCGAGGAGAATCGACTTGCATGAAGTAAATGACATATTCATCATTTACTAGAGGGTAAAATGAGTCTTTTTTTATTATATAACGCCATCCGATAAATATTTAAAGATCTTCTTAGAAAAATGTCTCTTATTAGTATAAATAGTGTCATTTTTAGAATTAGACGTGTGATATAATGTTTCTTATTTAATACTTATATTTTATATTTCTTTCTAAAAGAAGAGTGAGTTAGATTTGGAAGTGGATAGTGAAATAGAGGTGAGGATATCTTTGTTTATAGAATGTTTTTGTGAGATTTCATACAAGAGTGTTTGTGGTGGATAAGTCTTTCTATCTTGCTTTAATAGAAAATACAATTCAAGTTGTTTTTTTTTTTTTCTCTCAACATATCAACTTTAATTCAATAAAAACTAAGAGTTTGCAATTAAGAATTTGTTTGAATTGCATGGATCAAATATATATTTAAAATTAAATCTTGACCACTATTAAATATAAATAATTTCGTATTCAATTATTCCTATATATTTTTTATCTAGCATGCGTGTGCCAACGCGCATATATATATATATATATATATAGGTGGGGGCATTATGCCAAGAAAATTATATTAAAAAATTGAAAATTTTATTTACTGCCCTTTTCTACTTTGAACAGCATATTTGTAGATTATACCAGTAGCAAAAACTAGGTAGCTCAAAAGGAATCGCATGGACGATACCACCAATTTTTTTCATGAGAAATATACTAATCTACTTAAATTTCCAATAAAAAAAATGTATATATGTCTCATAAAAATCAAATCAATCATAGCGTTTAACAATCAATGTCCCACAAGGACCACTAGGTGGTATTTGGACAAGGAAGATAGAGGCGCCGGAGAGAGGCTTTCTAGATTGATAGAAAATCAAATTCAAAAAATAATTTAAAAAGGCCAAAATGGCGCGAGCGGTGATGTAACAGGATTGCGTGGCATGACGAAATCGTGACATGTACATTTTTTAATAGTATTATTTAGAAAAAGAAAAAAGAAGAAATTTAAAGCAGAGGATAGGATTTGACTTGAGTGATTTGTTATTTCCAATTTTTTTAATTAATTTTTTCAACTTTTCTTGATGCATACACCGAAAGCTTTTGGGTTTATTCCCTAGAAGCAGACAGTCTTGTTCCCCCAACTCTTTAATTTCTTCTCTTCAACTTCGGCTTGGCTTGGCTTGGCTTGGCTTCATATGGCTTTCAATGTTTTAAGCAGGCTTGGGCTTTAAAGATTTCTGTTATAACGGCGTTAATTGGATTTTTTAATTTTAGCACTAAAACCAAAACAAAATATTACAAATAACTTCTTTTTTTTTTTAAAAAAAAAAGGTGTTCTCGAAACCAGTTTTTCTATGCCCATGCTAAAGACAGTGGATTTATAAGAAAATTTATTTTTCGCGGCACTCTTTTGTATTTATATTCAAAATGATAATATAATTAAAAAAATAGTATTTTGAAGCTGGTTTTCCCGAGATTAAATTCATCTTAATTTAGTTCAAGAGTTAAAGGCTGGTTATTCATAGATTTTTTTTCTTAGGCGTTTTTTATTACATGACTAATTTTTTTTGAAGCGAGAGTAATAAAGTTTAATCCGATTGTACGATCTTAATAAGTTATTGTTTTACATTTAAATTGAAGTGCCAATTACTGAGAAAGTAGGTTAATGTTTATATATTTCATTTGAATCCAAGCCTAAGATTGGAAACTTCCATAAATCACTATAATTGCCATTTGATTGTTGTTGAAATGAGTAGCAGATGAAGAATATTGCAAGACAGGAAAATTTTCAACCGTAATGATTTAATTTTGATATGGCTATAAAAATAAGAAACACAGTCAAGGGCATCATAGACTATGGAGTTTTACATGCAATGATGTTCGTGGACTTAATTCTGCCTGTTTTCCATTAATAATCCAGAGTTTCACATTTGACTAGCAAGGCAGAAAAGCTGAAGCAAAGATCTAGCCAGTGGGGTACTGGGGAATTTGGTTTCACTAAATTTAGCTCAAAATCACCTCTTAAAAGGTGGAAAAAATGACATGCTGCATAATTACGTACCTTTCATGTCAAGTCATATGTTTAGCCTAATTTAGGAAAAATATCATTAACGTCTTTAAATATTTTAAATACTTGTTTAGAGTTTATGATGTTTGTGTGGTGTTAAAGAGTAATATAAAAATTATTTCTAGAGCTTTCATCTAACATCTTAAATTTTTAGGTTGAGATGATTTTTTGATATGATATTCGAGCTTTGATGACCAAACGATCAAGAATTCGAATCTCATCATTCTCACTTTTTTTTTAATTAAATGATTAAGTATAAAATAATGGTGGGTATATTTAAATTTTAAATTTAAAAAGTTTTTACTTAAAGAGTCGTGTCTAGAATTTCACCTAATAATTTAAGATTTTACGTTGAAATGGTTCTATATAACATGTAATCATGAAAGGTAGCATAATAATTTTAATTGGTGAGTGTATTTAGAACATCCATTAAACATAATCTAAATGCATTGATTGCACTTTATTTCATGTTGAATTGTAATAACAAAAGAACAAAATTAAATATTTGAATGAAAATGAATCCGGTTATGAGTACTAAACATGCATTATTTTATATGACAATATTTGAAAATCGAATTCGAATCATTAAATAACTTTTAAAAAAAGTATTCCAAGTTCAAATTCTATTTGTTTCTTGGGGAAAAAAAAGAAAAAAAGAAAAAAAGAGAGAAATAAATTAACTTTGAAAATTACATGTTTTATTTTAAACAAGCAGTATCACAAATTCTATTTGTTTCTTAAAAAAAAAAAAATTGAAAATGAGATAAATCAAGTAGAAAATTAATTAATTAATTTTTTTGTTTTGTTTTAAACTGCTTAACCATGGATGATAATTAATCAATTAGTTAAGTTATACAGAAGTGAAGAAAAAGCTGTCAGTGTTAAATCATTTGAAGATCAATCCAACAACTAATTAAATAACGAGCTAGCTTGCAAGCAAAATGAGAGCATTAATTAACAAAACATTATTCTACTAATCTTATGCAAACAAAATCTTAGTGGGTCATGCATTGACTTCAAAAAACACATAAACAAAAAAGACAGAGAGAGTAAACCACGACCAACACGACATTAATGATATTTGTATGGAGACTTTTATTAGGGCAACCTTCCTTGGTTAGACTTCACCTCGTGAGACACAAGAATTGTGCCACGTATAAAATTGCTGGACTTGTTCTTTGTTTTGATCTGCCGTACCATGTTTCACGTTGATTGCTCTCTCAATTATCATCAATGGAGTTGGATGTGTTTTAATTTGGGATGGCAAACTTTCACCAAACAATATTTGGCTTAATTTGAAGGTATACATCAATCCTGGTAACACCGTGTTTGGTCAAGAGAAAGGTAATCAGCAAGGAAGGAAAATTAAGGGTTATTTTAATTAATTGCTAACTTGGCATGGAAGGAAAGAAATTAGCTTTCCTTAGTTCCAATATTGGATTACGTGAGGAAATGTAGAAAGGCAGTTTACTAAATATTTCAAAGTAAATTGTAATTAGATTGCTTTGATTTCTATTTTTATTTGTTTTAAAATATTTGTCTTACTTAAAATATTAATTATATATTTTACTACAATGTTTAATTAAAAAAATATTTTATTAGAGATTTATGATTTAAAATATTGGTATACAAAGAATGATGACATGATATAATGATTAATGATTTTGTTTAACTGTTTGAAAAATTAAAATAACAATCTTTATGGGATAGAAGAAGTAGTAATTATTCTTGAAGTTTGGTAATTTAATTGTTGATTAATGATTTTGTTTTCTAAATTTGCATTTGCGATGTCCCTTTTGAGCTGGATAAACTTCATCTCCCTTCAAATAGATTCATAAATTAATGCTCAACAACCTTATTCTTCGGATTTCCTCAATTCTATCCCTTGTTTCACTCATCTTTTTCTCTCAAATCCTTATACATATGATAATTTCTCCCAATAATCGATCAATTAATTAATTCATTCATAAAAATAAAATTCTCACAATTGACTTAAAAACCTAAGAAAATAGAGTTTCAAAAGTGGTTTAGCGATTAAATCTCATTAGCTAATAAATTATTAGGGGTAAACTTGGGATATATGGAAACTTTAAGAACATTATTGAAAACATTAGAACTGTAGGAGTGAAGATGAAACATTTTGAAGTTGTAAGAGCAAAATTGGGGTTTAAACTTTCAGTTTTCTCCCGTATCTGCCCCCTTTTCTCCCTGCCTTTTTTTTTTCTTTTCCCTAAAATATAAATACAATGTGAAATCTAAAGGCTGGTCCCCAGCCTATTTATAGAGAGAGAACTGATGATATAATGGGTGTAGATCATCGGTGTCATCACCCATGGAGTCATCAGCCATCAATTCTAAAATATCACATCAAACTCAAGTCCTAGTGATGAGGACGATACTTCTTATGTATAATTCAATTTATTAATTATTAGATTCAATTCTTACTGATTATAAATAAATAATTATAATTATTCTTAATGATACTGGACATAAGTTAATTTAGTTTAAGAAAGAGTTGAATTATCGATCAAAATCTAAACGAGTCCTATTGTGAATTGGTTTAAAAAATAAATGGATTTAATATCAATCAATATGAAAGTTGGCGTGTGGGTACAATAACTATAAATATATAAAAATTATCGATTTATCATTGAAATTCATAAATTAAATTTCATATAAATATTAAATAAATGTATAGGTAGATATAATTTTGAGCAGTACTATGCATACTAATAAATTATACAGAAAATCAATAAATCAATATAACAATTTATTTTATTTGTTCTTAACTAATTATTCTGTATTAATTTTTAGATTCCAAATCCATTAACTATATATCACTTTCCACCTATCTCTACTAAATTTAGTATGATTTATTTAATTTATGCATAGTATCTTAATTTCCATAATTACATATGACAAATAATAATAATGTGAAGTTTAATAAGACGGTGAAATTAATATCAGCAGTTAGGGGATGGTGTGAACTGTGAAGGTTCCCATGCAGAATAGCTTCCGTCCATTGAAAACCTTTTCTTGATTCCTTGATTAGGGTTTGGGGACCTCATCCATCCTTTTATAAGGACATTTGTGGGCCTTTTTTGTTATCCTGTGCGAGTTTCATCAGGAACTGTTGGCCTCATAATAATAATAATGATGATGATGATAATGTTGGCTATCTTGGAAATTTGCATGAATTAATTGTCGGTTTCCTTGCTTTTTTTTTTTTTTTTTTTTTTTAATGGTCATTCCACAATAAATTTGAGCGGACTACATGCTGAAATTTCAAGGAAATGATATTTGAGAATTTCGGAATCTATCTGCCCTCAAAATCATAAACTTTTTCTCATAGGTCGATATGATTGGGTTAGGTTTGCCGTCTTCCTTTCGTTAATTGCTACTTAAAATTCATCCTTAAATCTACCCACTTTTGTTTTTTTACACTATAAAAGAATATGGTTTAGCAATAAAAACTTTGTTTTTGATTTAAATAAAATAAAATTTTAATTTTTGTTATTCATAAATAAATAATTATAATTATTTTTTAGTAGTATCAAGATCATGTTAAATTAACTTAAAAAACATACAGTTAAATGGTCGATCAAAAACTAAATTTGCTTTAATATTGACTTAACTAAAAAAATAATAAACTTAATTTTCATTAATGCAAAAACTAACTCAATCATACTTCACTATATATAAAGAATCCTAATTATGCATCCGAATCTTAAACATGTTTAGAGTGTAAAAATGGTGAAATTTGGATCTTAAATCTATTATATTTACACTAAAATAATCATGCATGGTTATATTCGGTGGTTGATCCTAGTTGTCCAGACAAAAATACCTATGATTAGAATATACAAATGCGTGCAGCTGTTTCCGTGCTTAACAAAATCCGTCTTTCATACCTATATTTTAAGCCGAAAGCAAAATAAAAAGAAATTGCGAGGAATTATTTCAGTATTTTGTTATTGAGAAGTTTCTCCTAGCTTGGTTGATAGCTTTTATTTGCATAAAAACATAAATCCAATTCAAGGCTTAAAAATTTTCTGTTGGTCCATTCGTTATGGAGTAAATTATAAATTAGTCCCTCTATATATTTTAGAAGTGAATTAATTAATTTTTTATTTTAAAAAATAATTAATTATTTATTTGATAAGTGTTGATCATATTTAATTTAATATTATTTTATTTTTTAAAAAATTATTTTCTCATGAATGTTTATATAATTTTTTTACTATTTTTAAAATAAAAAATCAAAATAAGTTAACAAATAATTAAATTATAAGAAAATTTTAGAATATAAAAATTAAATAATTAATTTTTAAAAAACTAATTAATTTATTTCTCAAAATTAAAAGAATTAATTTATAATTTACCCCTTCCTTATGCAAAGGCACATGCTCATTTTATTCCAAGTCACCGGCGCACCTCATTTTATTCCAACCATATTGCTTTACGTGATTATATATATATATTACTTTAAGTAAAAAAATCCTATCTCAAATTAAAGAATTAATTAACACACCTTTAACTTTAACAGATCCCCAAAAAAATCTCTATTTTTGGATAAAAAGGCAGCAAGTAAGGGCGAAAGTGACGATGAAAATGATGGTATACTTTTTTGTTTGTTGGACATGAATGAACCAATGGATACCTTATGCGTTTAGCTCAAGAAAAGGATAAAGGAAGAGAGCTAGAATCATAAAAAAGCAAAATAGAAGTCTCTTTCAATGGCTCTCCTTCATTACTTTTTAATTCCTTGTAAAAATTAACTGGAATCTTCTTGTCTTCTCTTTTGGGCACAGAAGCTCAAGGATGACGATACCAATCGTACCTTGAAGATTATGTGTACACGTAAATTCCAGGATATGCATAGATAAAGATAAACCAGAACTCACCATTTAGACTCTAAGAAGGGGATATATTGATTCACATATACTTCTAGACAAGGTAAGAATCCAAAAGCACGATATTCTGTGGTGAAAGACAATGGGATTGACTGATTGCTCCTATATATGCCACCTGATTTTGGTTTCAAATATGCCTAGCAATATGATTGATGATGGTAGATAACTTGTAAGGGAAAAATATTAATTTGTTGGGTACTTTTGATGTATTGTTCTCTAACATTCATTAGAAATCCAGTCATAATAATTATCTTTTATCTATACGAATGTGAACAAGGGAGCAAATACATATAATTATTTTCATCATCCTATTTTTACCCTATAAAAAAGAAAAAAGAAAAAAGAAAAAAGAAAAAATTAAAAATCAAAAAAAGGAGAAAAAAAAAGACAAAGAGAGGAATTGGCCTAGATCGAGAAAAAAGAGAGAGAGGAGGAATGGACCTAGATTAGGCATTGAGTTAGGCCATATTAATAGTAAAAAAGTAAAATCATAATAGGAAAAAAAAAATCCTAGGTTAACCCTAGAAGAACCCCTATAAATACTAGACATACACACACACACACATAAAAGGAGGACGAGGAGACAACCACCTAAGAGAGAAAAAAACCTAACGAGTTAAAAAAACAAAACCAAAAAAGCTAAAGATAGCGAGTCGAAATTCTTAGCGCCGCCGCTCCTCCTCCGGTTGATGGAATCAAATAGAGGTGATGAAAGGGTTATTCGGTTCGGTTATTGACAAGTTCGGTTCGATTTTTGGTTAAACGAATTACCTAAATGAAAAACCGAAATCGAACCGAATTAAACTTCGGTATTTTGGTTTTTTAACCAAAATTTTGATTTTGGTTATTAATTAATTCGGTTAATAACTGAATTTTATTCTCAAGTGGGCTTTGACTTTTAGGTCTCTATCCCAAATGGGCTTTGTCCTTTGGGCCAAACTTACTATGCTAAATTAAATACAAAACATGACTAACTTGTTAGTTGCTACAATATGTAAAGATAATGAAAAGAGGAGCTTCAAATTGAATTGAAATCTTGGACACCGTCACACACTCACACTTGACAAATGGACAATCAAAATTCACACTTTCACAAACAAGGGTTGAAATCAAAATTAAAAAAAAAAAAAAGATATTAACAAGTAACATATTGACATATTGTTGCTTATTTGCTTTGAGTCTTTGATAGCTTTGTGCCTTTGTTCCATTCGGATTTTAGAGTTCCACACTTCAACTTCTACTCGTTCCACGAGTTCCGGTAGACTACTAAGACTAGTAGTACTAGTGTTAAGTGTACCACTGTCCAGATCCGTCCTCTTTGGCTCTTTCTATCAATTGTATTATTTTATATTTGTATTTGTTTTTTTCTTGAATCACTTCTAGTTCCGACCTTCCGGGCTCAAGAATAATTAACCTCCTCCGGCCACTATTTTACAACCAAATAATCAATTAAAATGTTAAGCGATAGGCGGTAGTATTCAGCCAACGAAGTCGGAAGAGTTACAAAATTACAACCCAATAGGCCATAATTCATAATTCAAATACAATCCATAAACTCAAATTAAAAGAACATTAAAATATTAAAAACATCAACAAAATACATAATTAAATTTGGATTCCATTCATTTCAAAATCTTGGCAATGACATTCCTATAAAGAAAAAAAATATCATCAATCCATCAAATATTAAATTTTTTAAAAATTATCATATCAAGAAAATAAAAATTAAAATCTTACCCATAGCATCCAAAAAAGCCAAAACATCATCAATCCATCAAACATTCATACGGATTACTCCTAAATGCGAAAAATTATAAGATAAAAAAACATCAATACTTTAACATTGTTAAGTTATTATATAGGAAATAAATAACAAATA